>OW121724.1:12345625-13785000 GCA_933228805.2 Hipparchia semele
TTCTACTTTATGGAATGTAACAATTTTTGGTTGTCCTAATAAATAAAAATAAAAATAAATAAATAGCTCCCACCCAGGATTAACACATAAGCTACATTTTATCCTGGAAAATTAAAGAGTCACAGTCCAATACTCTATCAGCTACAGTTGACCTTATCACCAAACTGCACACTAATATAGATCAGAAAAAGATTGCACTTGGTCTGTTTATCGACCTGAAAAAAGCCTTCGATACAGTTAGCCATTCGATACTTTTGCAAAAGCTTAAAGACATAGGTTTAACAGGGGCAGCATATAAAACACTTGAGTCATATTTGACAAATAGACATCAAATTGTAAAAATTGCTCAGTATCAAAGTAACCCCCGTAATACCTCTGAATTTGGTGTCCCCCAAGGATCGATACTGGGACCTTTACTCTTTCTTATTTATATAAACTCCATGCACGAAATCAAACTACACGGCCATTTATCCCTCTATGCTGATGATACATGTCTCTTTTACTTTGGTAGCTCTATAACTAGCATAGTGAGTCTCGCACAACAAGATCTGGATACATTATCGAATTGGCTTGAGCAAAATCTCTTAACTATCAATGCTTCTAAATCCAGCTACATTATCTTTAAGACTAAAAATAAAAAAATACCACCTCACCCCCCACTTCTAATTGACAATCAAGTATTAAAACAGAAACCATCCGAAAAATATCTAGGTCTAAGACTCGATAGTGACTTAAATTGGAAAACTCAAATCAAATATATTAAAAATAAGCTATCCACATTAATGGGATCATTGCGTAATATAATTCATTGCTTACCTCGACGAGTACGCCACATAATATACAACTCCTTAGTTAAACCACATCTACAATACTTAATCGAAGTCTGGGGATTTGCGTTAAAAACTAACCTAAAGGAACTACAAATAGCACAAAACAAAATAATAAAAATGTTATTTAATTATGACTACCTAACACCTACAGTTAAATTATACACAGACACAAACCTCATGAATATCAAACAGCTCCATACATACTACACTTGCATATTAATAAGAAAAATTCTCAACAAATCCATTCACACACATATAACTTTTACTAAAATTCATCAGGTACAAAGTCGAAGCAGTCGTAGAGGAGATCACATTTTACTGCCACATACACGCACTTCCCAAGGAAGAAGGAATATCAAGTTTGTAGGAGTGCAAGTGTATAATAAACTACCCAAGGAGGTGAAGAATGCGACTTCGTTTAACACATTCAAACACAAACTAAAAAAACATGTACTTCATGATATAAACTTACTCAAATAATCTTATTTAATAATCATATACTAACTTACTGTTATAGACTACACTGTGGCAACGAATTCGCATTCTTCAACCGGAGCGGAGTTATGATAAATTTGTGGGTAAACTTAGAATTAAACGTACAATACTCGTAAAATTATTACTATTGTATACACATCTGACTGCTGAAATATGTAAATGTTTTACTTTTATTGTTTTCTCTGTAAGTGAATTTGTAATTCTTTGAGAAAATAAAAATTCTTTAACCTGAAGAGTTTCCGCGGGAATTAAGAAACCTTTATCTACGCGGACGAAGTCGCGGGCGTCATCTAGTGAAGTAGGGTAGTGCAATTTGGTAATGATGTCCCTCTTTAAATTTTAAACACAGTATATATGATCATATTTTATTTCTCACAAAACTAATATCTAAAGGACAATTTTCTGAACTAATATCTGGCCATGTTAGCATGATTCAGAGCGAGTCAGCCTCAATCCTGAATAAGCGGCTTACACCGCCAGACCGCCTATGCCCTGGCGGATTACTGAATATATCCACCGAATTTAATAAAACAGCACTAGCTACTAGTCTATGACTTTGGACTTCCTACGTGTGTAATATGTTCGTCAAAATTATTTATTTTTAACTTATGACTTTATTTTCCGGTATCCAATAACCATTTCTATGCAAGCTTTCTGTAAGTCAAACTCGATTATGTAGATCTAAATTAAATAGAGTCTTACAGAGTCCACTCGTGACCAGAGGTATGGAAGTTACCTTGGCCAACCAGAGAATTAAATCTCTGTTGGCCAACGAAATATATTATGTTAGCCATTCAGCATGCCATTAGATGATATTTTTTTATATTTGGCTTTTAATTTAGTTATGTATTATTTGATGTCATACTATTTTACTAAGTAAATAAAAAAAATGTTGAGCAGTTAAGCCGTAGGCACTGCGAGTAGACCAATCCGGTTTATGTTAGCTGGGTAAGTTGAAATAGAAATAGAAATAGAAATAGAAATATTTTTTATTCAAATAAACTTTTACAAGCACTTTTGAATGGTCAATGAATCTACCACTGGTTCGGAATGCCTTTCCTGCCGAGAAGAGCCAGTAAGAAACTCGGCGGTTGCTCTTTTCAAAAAAATATAAAAATTTACAATTGTTATTGAAACTATGCTATGTATTCAGTGCTTCCACGATGAATTTTCCTGAGTACAATACAAGTAAAAATAAATACAATACAAATACAAATAAATACAATTCAATACATGTTAACACAGGCAGGCAAAAGCAGACCCATTCCCGTTGGTGGCACCCGTTCACGAGCATGACGCATGATCCAGCCATTGCTTCGCTCAACCATATTTGAGGGAACGTAACAACCGTTGAAACCTGGAGATATGCTAAAATCCTTAAAAACGGAATTCCTATAACTCGCATCTAATAACGATGCTAAGAAATGACATAATTATTGAATATGCATAAAGTACTAAGACTGTGATATAAGAATAATAATAATTATATAACTTTAAAACGGAGATTGATATTGCATGCCTTTGAAGGTATTTGTACTTACCTGTATTACAATAAGACCTAAAGTAAACCCTTTGCAATAAATGAGTTTGAGTTTGAACGAAACTTCTCAGTAAAATAAATATTTATAGCGTAAGAACAAGGGCGTATTACCATTACCTTAAGTACGTGGGGCAATTCCACATCAATAAGGGCTCCCCTACCGTTCCAAATCATAGCGTTGACCAGATATAGTACCTGCTATGTAGAAGAGTATTTTAGGCAGTCGAGAAACAAAGCCCGCACCCGCGGGATCCGAATAGAGAACGTATGGTGCTATCTAAAGTTTGACAGTTTGAATCACCGTACTAGCCTCCGAGGGAGGGATAAGTCCCTTCAGGTATATTTTGAATTACTGTGCAGCAGAGATAGTGAGTTTCTTTATAGAGTGTGGTCAATTTGAGCTACAGGTGAATATTGTAGTATTAAAACTAAGTTGATAATGAAAATAAAAATTTATTTAATAATTGACAAAAATGATGAGAAAGAATTTTGATAATACATATTTTATTTGCTTTTTTTCATTCGATGACAAGATAGTCCTTGACTGCGATCTCATCTGATGGTAAGTGACGATGCCGTGTAAGATGGCAGCGGGCTAACTTGGAAGGGGTATGGCAGGGTATATTCAACCCATACGCCTAATCGGTTTCTATACATCATCGCACCGGAACGCTAAACGCTTGGGGGCACGTCTTTGACGGTAGGGTAGTAACTAGCCAAAGCCAAAGCCTTTTATATACATGTAAGAAGCCATACACCGCAATGTATGGCGTGGCATCGCCATTACTTACCTCTAAATATTTCTCGTCCTTGGTTTGTTGCGTAGGCCTTAATACTCAGGTAAAACCGCGGCCTTAACTTGTCATCAATGAATGTTCTGGAAAATCTAAATATGTACCTTCTAAAATGAGATCAGACCAAATTGTGTAGACTCCCAAATTGAATGTACCAACACTATTTAGTTGGAGGCTTCAACAAGGCGTTTACAGAATCGTAGGCTTATAAAGCCGAGGACGAATAGGGAGGCTTAATTGAAACTTGAACTTAGTTTCCATTGTAAAGAAGATCGTCGCTAAAGACGTACCGACGGGTACCTATTGCCTTAATAATTTTTTCCGGTAAGTGGTCGACAGTTGTCGGTATAATACTAATAACATTTTCCCTTAAATTGATTGATTGTTCTTCCAGATTGATCTCAGTCTTTATTGTGCGAGTAACGTCCTATTGGTGTATTATTTACTCTTAGTTTACTCAAAAATGTTATTATGTTGATCAAAAATTGATTCAGAAGGTTATTCTTTTAACCATATGAGGAGGTATTTTTTGTTTTATTAAACAAAACAAATATAATATCATATTTCCATAAAATGGTTATCTTACGTTCGAGGAAACTACTAAATAAATTTTAAAATATAAATCAAAACTCGCATCGGTCTAGGAATCGTCCTTTAATCGTTAGATTACAGTAATGCTTATTGTATACTTTATTTAAGAACTTACGAAACGCGTAGTATCTCAAAAATGCTTCCATATAATGACAAATTCAACTACGAAATACGTAGACAGAGAAGACATAGACCCAGTGACGATTTCTTTCTCACTCACACTAAAAAGAGAGCAGAAATAAAGTTACTAATGTGATAAACAGAGACGCAGCTACCCAATTTTTTGTCCCTCATCGTGTAACCAGTTTTTTTCAAGGTCGCCACACTTTTGTGCGAAACAAACTGACAGTTATAAGAAAAATTTAGTATCTATGTGTGTTGCCAGCTTTAGGTACCTATACAATGTCCCGATTTTCCCTATCCTACTAATATTATAAATGTGAAAGTCTGGATGTATGTATGGATGGATGTTTGTTACTCAATCACGCCACACTAAACCGTTTTTTTAGTAATGTCCTCTGACATACCGTAACGGCGGGTTACTTTGGCTACTTTTTCAATTTTTTTTTTAATTTTTGTTGAAACAAAATAAGGTCGTGATGGAAGAAATGAATATTATGAGAAAAGAAAAGAAAGATGATGGATAGTACATAATATATGTCGGCGATGATTAAAGTGTATTCAGTTAGATAGTGTCGGTTACTGTTCTGAATTATCCTGAAGTTTCGTTCGAATGTCCAACGACCAGTCGAGAACTGTTAGCAATCTTAAGAATTATTTTATTTGCAAAGTTCTTAATTTTTAAAGCCATTTTTAAATAGCTAGAGGCAGACTTTTTATGTTTTTTTTTTTAATAATTATTAACTTAAACTATGAAGAGTTGCAGTTTTATACGACTGCCTGAAAAAAGGAATATACTGTTAATTTCATTCATGATGATTTTGATGACTAAATATACAATTTTTGTTGCTTTTAATTCAATAGCATTACTCGATCGAAGGAAAATTATAAACTGTTCTTTACAAATTATTTTGTATAACATTCTTACTAGTAACTTGTGTAACGAAAAAAATATTCTTTTGTGTTACATGCATCTTTTTTCAAAATGACTCACATATGCTAAATTTCTATTCGGCATTTCAATATTTTTTTTAAGCAGCAAAAAATTATCTAGTGAATTGGTCCTATGAAACTACACTAAAAAACTTTAATAAAAAAAAAATATTTTTTAAAAAACCGACTTCAACCGCAATACGTGTACAAACAAAAATTATTTTATACTTTTAAGTGGTGGTTGAAGTCGGTTTTTTAAAAATACTTTTTTATATATTATTATTCTTTATTGCACACAATTACCCTAATAGGTATGTCTCTCCCAGACAACCTTATATGTGTAGGTATGTTATTTAAAAAATAAAAAAATCAGCATCAGTTTTGTCGTTTTATTTAAAAATCCTGGGAAGAATTTTCCATCTAATTTGGGGTAACAGGGGAGTGCAGTTATTGTGGCAACATTAAACTCAAACTTGTCATGTGACGTCATCGTTACGTCATGTTATCTCTATTTCAGTCGCGGTTACACAGTACCTTCGTCTATTGCCTTCTCTGTCTACGACGAAATAGAATTTTTAAAACCTGTATTATCAAATAAGGACTTCAAATGTCAGTTTACGTTTAAAAGTTATGTTTATGAGTGTATGTCTATAATCTTGGTTTACCAAAGAGAATCATCGATAGCAGATCTCGATGCGATGACGTAAGGAGGTTTATAAATCGTATCGATACAATGGAAACTCGCGGTGCTCGGGAGGTTTTGGAGAAGTTATTTTGGGGGATTAGCGCGCTTGCTCCCGAGAGCACTTGGGGTAATTTAAAATATGTTTCCTTATGCCGCTATTGGGTCTGAGCTTTTCACTGACTTATAGTTCAATCTAGAATACCTATAATTGCTTGAGGGATTCCCAAAAAACTAGAATGGCGAACAAATACAGATATATGGTTCAGTATTATAGTAGTAGTTTTTTTTCATTCATTTCATATTTACAGACCCCCACAAGACAGACAGACGACATCAAATGAAAAGCACTAAAATTCCTATTAACATAATATTACGAAAGTGATGGTTTTTCCATCAATCAGCAAAGGAGTAACGGTCGATATAATTTTTACCATGAATATAGTTCATAACCGGGAGAGTGATATAGGCTAATTTTTATCCCGGAAAAACAGAGGGTTTCCGCGGATTAAAAAAAATCTAACTTCACACGGATGAAGTCGCGGACATCAGCTTGCTTTAATAAATAATAATTAAAGGCCATGTTATAACACATGATTATAATTAAAGACCATGTTATAACATGATGTGATTAGTTTCCATGGCGCTAAACCCTTCAATTATTCCTAAACTATTAATACAATGTTACATGCGTGGTTATTATAGGTACATTGAACATTTAAATCCTGTATCAAATCATTAATTCATGTCAATTAAGGAACTTAATCGTACTATCGGGATTGGTTATACAGGTCGGCCGACCGGTAGGCCGACTGATCGAGTAGATCCGAATTTAGTCAACAAATACCTATTTGCTGACGCTTTGGAAGTTTGTCATTCCCTGTATATGTGGATGAGTTGATTCCACTTGGGACGTCATAGAGATTGATGAAATATTCCTCTTTTCAAAACCTAGATATCATCTAGATATAATATTTTCCCGATTGAATTCGGCCAAAGCGCCCAATCTCCACAGAGATTATAGGGAGATATTATCGTGCAGAAGTGTGTACGCAAACACAGGTGCACTCTCTATTCCTTCACTCTTTTAGTGAGATGAGACAGAAATCTGCCACGACCGGAGATACCCGAGACCGGAGGCCTTACGTGCTCTCCGAGGCACGGGAGTGATACGCTGCCAACTTCCTAACTCCGGGCTAGTACTGAGATTTTCTTACAGAAAAGTCCAATATAATTTTTTTTTGCCACGACCTAGTAATCCAACCCAGAATGCGCCTCTTCATGCGCAAACAAAAATGCTAATCAGTAGACCAACAAGTAAACCTAGGAACTATCTTGTAATCTTATTTAAAGTTTAGTCTAGTCCAAAATCAGATTGTTTCAGCAAGCAGGTAAATAGGCGTACAATAACCAGCCTATTTACCTAACTAGCTCTTGCCCACGACTTCAGAAAATTGTGAAACTGTTGCTGATTGCAAGTTACCACTGGGTCAAATTTTTAACTGAAAAGTTAATTCGTCGTCAGTTCTGCTTTTTTTTTCTTTTTTTTCTTTTACGACAGCTAAGGAAAAATAGTGTAGTTAGTTGGACCAGTCTAACCTGCTTGTCTGTTTGTCCATTTAGTTAGTCCAGTGTGAAACAAACCAAAGGGAGTTTAGGGGGTGATGGAACGCAGCGCTATTAATTATATTACACGGCTGTGACAGCGGCAACTTTCTGGAAGTTCATTACCTCTCCCACCCCACCCCCACCACACCTGGAATCCTGGAATACTGGAATCCGAACAATTCGTGTTTGGCACTGAATTGTTTTGTGTTAAAATGAAATAGGTATTTTTGAGAAAGTTAGAGTTTTAGCGTTGAGGCTATTTGAATGTAAAATGGGAAGCAGAAATAATAGGCTAAAATATTATATCTATCAAAAATAAGTAGGTATATTATTTCTTACTAGACCCGCAACTTCATGCAGGTAGAGTTAGAAATCCTGTGGGGACCCTCTGTTTTTTTCGGGATAAAAGGTAGGCTATGTTACTATCCGTATCCAAGTCCTAAAATATAACCTCGCAAAAAATCGTCTGTTCGTCGTTCCGTTGCTTGAATAAGTAAGCAATTGCTTAATTAAGCATAATAGTATTATCGTCACTTATCATTAGGTGAAATCGCAGTCAAAGACTATCTTGTTGTCGAGTAAATAAAATAAACTTACTTATGATAGAGAATTTTGTACTTTTTTGAATTTTCGAAAATCATTTCTATACCAATCAATATATTTAGCAAATTGTATTCCACGAACGAATATTTTAATAAAAAAAATTTGGTTTTGAAATGTTTATTTTTAAAAGAAAAATTTAATTCTATGTGGTAGGTGCTTATACTTATAAATACAGCCGAGAAAATGCTCAACGCTAAAGTTTGACAAGTCTACGATATACTTTTAATGGATATTGCAAAGTATTTATATTAATGTTTAATACTGATCAACTTCCGCCTTGATTGGAATCAATCTCCCCAAACTTTTCAAACGTCAATAAGGGTTTAATTAAAAACTTTTTGCCTCCTTTTTAATAGGGCTGTTCGCGAATGAAAGATGTAAATGAACTTTATAATTCTTCCACGAGCTGCTGATATGGTTCACTACTCATAGGATCAGTTTCTGAATATAAATGGAAGATCAGATTTTCTTTCCTCAAATGAAGCCAAATTTCAGACTTGCTACAAACGAATTTCACGTTTCTTTCAGGCGCCTCCTATGTGATACATATTACACATGGAATCGATCCCTGAATATAAATAGGAGATATTGATCGAATTTTCGTTTCTCAAAAAGTAAACTTAATAATTCATAAATACATGTTTATTTCATCATGAAAATAAAATGTAGTAAGGACAGCTGAAACACGAAAATGGAACTAGACGGGGCATGTACCTAGCAAGTACAGGAAATGAGCACTAGGACGAGACTATTAAAATGAAATATATATTATTAGCAGACGCTCTTGTGTAGTCTCCATTTTAGTCATAATTACCCACAATAAAGTAGGTAGAACAATCAGTTGCATCTATAAAAGTAAATGTGCGGCGGTGCACTAGGCTTATTCTCTCTATACCCGTCGAACGGAAAGGCTGTTGGTATCGCCACTACTTTGAGTAAGACTGTTTCATATCACCTATGATTGTTATTGTTGTAAAGTGTAGAATTGTATAATTGTTGTGCGTGATGTAGCCTCTCTATTGAATTATTGTTTAGAATTATGTGAATCTGACAGTAAATTGAAAGTAAATAAGTCCTGAATGTTATATCGTGACGGTTATTATTATTCCCGCTTCTGACTTCTTAAAATCTTAATAAATTCCGCTTCTGATTCCTAAAATCAGAAGTGGGATAGGCCTATGCTCACTACTAGCCTTGATAACCTCACTCACAGCCGTTAGTTTTTGTATTTTCACGTTCAAGCAAATAACTTTTACTGTTCGATTCCTGTCTGTGGTTTTGGGAGATTCAGGAAAAGAGAAACACTTCCCTTTTTGATATTCAATTTTGACATTAAGCATTAATACAATGTGCTTGATAAACGAGTCTTTAACTCGTTTAGATAAACGAATGTGTGCTAATTTGTGCTATAGTTTGCAGGTAGTTGCACAAATGTACTCTGTGCAAGTGCGGGTGCCGAACAACAGCGGCTTCCGTGCTGCATTACTGTCAGCCACGGCTCTGCTGCGCGCCTCTCCTGTCGGTGGGCTGGCGACCACGTCTGGGCGTGTCGCTACGCCGACGAGGGCGCCTCTGCTGCCTGCATGCTGGCAAGCACGTCGGAACGTGTCGCTGCGCCGATGACGCGCTTTTGCGCGCCTCACCTGTCTGCGCGCTGGCGAGCACGCCTGAACGTGTCGCTGCGCCGATGACGCGCTTCTGCGCGCCTCACCTGTCTGCGCGCTGGCGAGCACGTCGGAGCGTGTCGCTGCGCCGATTACGCGCTTCTGCGCGCCTCACCTGTCTGCGCGCTGCCGAGCACGCGGTAGCGTGCCGCAGTGGTGAACGCGGCTTCTCTGCGCGTCACCTGCTGGCGCTTGCCGAGCACATCGTTGCTTGTTGCGACGCCTGCCACGGCGTGCCAGTTGCACATGATATGTGCTTTGCTAAGTACAAGCCTACGTGTCGGTAAGAAGTTTCCAATATATTATTGATGATTTGAGTAAAATCATGGCAAATTCGTGCCCACTATAGTTACATTAGCTAGAAACCTTTTTCTAACCTCTTTTATGCGAAGGTTAACAAAGAATCATTGTTGACTTTGCGAGTTAAGTTAAATGGGAAAATGAGATTCCTGTGTGGTCAAATAGCTTAAAATCTTGTGTTTTCGTGAAAACTAGTTGATGTGCGATCGTATGTAGATGCGCTTAAAAGAATTCAGAAAGTACAGCTATTGCGACATTTGTGAGATCATTCCACAGTTTATGAATTTCGGTGTAGTGATTCTTTGTAATATTCCTTGTTTATCATTCTTTGTCCAATGAGCTTTGGAAGAAATAATTAAATTGAGTTATCCTCGTTTACGTTGGTGCATTTCGTAATACGTGACGCATTGTGATTTAATTTATTGTAAAATGAGCAATTGTCAAACCGGGTATTCTCATAAAATATAGTGTGGGTAATCGAAGTATAGATTGCAGAGTTTGTTTATTAAAGATCGTGTTGCAAAAGTTATATTTGCGTAACGAAGGTAGAAAATTAAATTCGAGACGTGTGTAGGTACTGTCGTGTACGTGTGTAGTGTGTAGTTTAGTTACTGTCTTCAAGTAAAACAAATTTGATAATGTGGCTTGTGGTTATCTTATTGATCTATAATAATGTTTCGTATAGTTTGCTGACGTTCCAAATATGTTTTTGACGATAAGGAGTGTTTTGGTGTTTAGATTTGAGTGAGTTGTTTATTTTGAATTGTAAATTGAGCAGTTACGAAAACTGGCAGACAAATAAAGTAGAGTGTCTTTATTCCGAGTATAGTTTAGCAGAGTCCTATTTATCAAAAGTTGTTTTGCAAATCATAATAACTTTGCGTGATATTAATATTACGTTGTGCAAATGAAGGTGAAATTAAAATCGTGAAATAGTTAAACATGAAACAAAACAAAGTGGCTCGCGTTTATCTCGTACATGTATGGTTGTTAGTGTTTCGATGAATTTTGCTGATGATTTCAAAGTTGTTGAATAGAACTAGTTTTGACAAGTGCTCACGCAGTAACAAATATCAAACAACCTTTGGTACCATTTCTGATTTCTATAAAAGTGAGTAGTAATTTTGGGTAGTACCTTCGATGGAATTCAGGTATTTAGATTTTTGATAAAACTTAAACGGGTACTTTGTTTAATTTGATGGTGTTACTTATTTGTTAAATAGAAAATTTGTCACATAAATATGTACCGGTGATAGTTTATTTGTCTCAGTTAATTTATTAATTCGTGAATAAAGATAACCTACGCGTATAATTAAGGGATGCTGTTGCTATCAATTAAATTAGTGATAATTTCGCAAACGCGCATATTTCGAGATGTACTAGCACTGACTTACACAATTAAAAATAATCTTATTTGAATTTTAGTTTTCGACTTTAAAGAAATTTACTTTTCTTATTTGAATCATTGAAACATTAGTTGAAGTCAGGTTAGACCGAGCTATCATATTTTGATCAATTTTTTCACTAAGCAAATTTGATGACTAACTGACGTTAAACAGTTTGTTAATTTTTGAGATTTTGGTATACAGCCACGATTACGTGGTAAGCGATGTAAAGTACATCATAGACAGATATCACTTGTTTATTTTTACTTGACTCTTCTGGTTTCTTGACCTTATGGTTAAATTGAGTCGGCTATGGAATTGAACTACTGATCCGACTGATTCGTACCACACTGAACTGAAGAGTAGAATGTATGGCTACTATAAAGTTTGGCTTACTTTAGTAACAGTGTTAAAAATATTCGTAAGCTTGCTATTGAGTCTTTTGGTTTTGATATTTTGCTAGAACTGTTATTTGGTGGGAGCTCTTATTTAAATAGCGCTCATAGAGCGGGTAAAGCTCATAGCGCTCATAGAGCGCATCTCTATGCTATGATCTCTATCATAGAGCGCATCTCTATGCTATGATCTCTATCATGGAGCGCATCTCTATGCTATGATCTCTATCATAGAGCGCAAAAGCGCATAGAGATCATAGAGCGCATAAAGCTCGTAGAGCGCATAAAGCTCGTAGAGCTCGCTACTTTTAAATGTGGAAAATATTTTTGAAGGTGAGTGGTGTCCTGAGAGTTGTGCTGCTTTCTTTCAAAGCGGGTGGGACGTTTTTAATGTTTTTATTGCTTACAGTTGCTCAGAGTTGTATGTGCGTGTTTTTGTACGCGAGGAGATGAGCAGCTGAGGGGGCCACCAGCGACGCTTGCCCTGAGCACGTATTGCGGGAGCCCTTGCAGACACGTTCTTAACGTGTAGGGGCTGGGGCTTCGGCCTTGCGGGCACATTTCTGTGTGTGACTGGGGCTTCGGCCTTGCGGGCACACCTCTGTGTGTGATTGGGGCTTCGGTCTTGCGGGCACACCTCTGTGTGTGACTGGGGCTTCGGCCTTGCGGGCACATCTCTGTGTGTGACTGGGGCTTCGGCCTTGCGGGCACATCTCTGTGTGTGACTGGGGCTTCGGCCTTGCGGGCACACCTCTGTGTGTGACTGGGGCTTCGGCCTTGCGGGCACATCTCTGTGTGTGACTGGGGCTTCGGCCTTGCGGGCACATCTCTGTGTGTGACTGGGGCTTCGGCCTGGCGGGCACACCTCTGTGTGTGACTGGGGCTTCGGCCTTGCGGGCACATCTCTGTGTGTGACTGGGGCTTCGGCCTTGCGGGCACATCTCTGTGTGTGACTGGGGCTTCGGCCTTGCGGGCACATCTCTGTGTGTGACTGGGGCTTCGGCCTTGCAGACACGTTCCTAACGTGTGGGGATATACTCTTGATAGGTTGTAACGTTTGAGAATCAGATGAGCCTTTGCCACGGCATCAAATAATGTTGAACCTCAGTTTTTTTTATTTTGTTACAAGTAAATTCTTACTTTGATTGCAAGCCAACTTATTTGAGCTGATTTAAATTAGAATTTTTCATTTTTAAATGAAGATTAAAGGTCCGTTTAAAGGACATTGGAATTCTTGTATTTTTGACGAGTATCAGAATAGGCAACTGATGTTTTTGTCATGTACTATACCCCTTATGTCTCTTCAAGAGATTCAGACAATAATGATGATGATGCAAGCGCAGGTCCTTCGCCTGCGTCTGCCCTGCTCCAGCTGTGGACGCTCTCGACGAAGATCAACGAGAGCGCGGCCGAGGACGTCGCGCAATCAGGATAGGCCGTATTAGCAGACGCTCTTGTGTAGTCTCCATTTTAGTCATAATTACCCACAATAAAGTAGGTAGAACAATCAGTTGCATCTATAAAAGTAAATGTGCGGCGGTGCACTAGGCTTATTCTCTCTGTACCCGTCGAACGGAAAGGCTGTTGGTATCGCCACTACTTTGAGTAAGACTGTTTCATATCACCTATGATTGTTATTGTTGTAAAGTGTAGAATTGTATAATTGTTGTGCGTGATGTAACCTCTCTATTGAATTATTGTTTAGAATTATGTGAATCTGACAGTAAATTGAAAGTAAATAAGTCCTGAATGTTATATCGTGACGGTTATTATTATTCCCGCTTCTGACTTGTTAAAATCTTAATAAATTCCGCTTCTGATTCCTAAAAATATTTAATTTTAAAAGGAAATAAGGAAAACCTGTTATCCGGTGGAGTGTTTAAATAGAAGCAAACGAGGGGAAAAATGGTCTCGCTCAGGTCAAATCAAAAAGGAATGAAAGAAGAGAGTGGCATCCAGCAGTGGATGGTATATAAACCATAAATAAATGATAAATTAGACCTAAATAAAACAAATTAATAAAAATGAATAAATAAATACGTAACCCCACATAGTATCAATCTGAGAAGATACTTTTGAACTAAAAGAGTGATGTAGCTCTTTGAATCATTAATTCTTATTTCGTTTCAATGAACCGTCGCACACTGTAGCTCTATCTACTTCTTTTGTGTTTAATAGCCGGCTTCGGTTAATTGCAAGTTCTTTATAAATGTTTCTTAGTCATTTTGTTTCATTTTATTAAGTGTTTTCGGGGGTGTAAAAGGGTGAAGTAACTTCTGTAGAATCGTAGATTTCTATGGCATATTGAAGGGTGAAGTTGGAACGTAGAATAAATGGGATTAATATAAAAGTAACTTTGCTGTGGCATTTTGCATTAAAACTTTTTTGTCAAAATCTCTTATATACTTTTTTATTTATGAAGCTATAATAGAGGTAGCTATAATTTAGATTGTAATATTTTATGATCAATTGAAATCATGAAGCTTATAAAATCAAATACCAATTCAAACATTTTGCATTATATTATATTAAACCGTAATTAGTTAAGTCATTAATATTTCTCGACAGCAAATAATGTTTCTGTTTAAGCAAAGATTGATTGATGCTTCGAATAAACGTCAAAGGGCAAAGGATCGTGTTCCTCTCAAATGGCAGGCAATCCGAGTAGTTGGGTAGGGACTAGCTGACTCAGCAGCCACGAGGTTGTTCAACCGAACTAGGGACCAGATGATTGATTCAGCTTTGAGATGTGACAAGATTGTTACGCTACAGACTTTGCAGCCAGCTTTGCTTCGGTTAAACGAGAATTTTGAGTACTGTTTGAGATCGCCATAAAAGATTCGCCGCAATTTGGAATGCCCATCCGGCTTCCGTTTTTCCAACGAACTATAATGTGGGTGTTTTTAAATCAAGAGTGAATAGGCATCTTCTAGGCAAGCGCGCACCATTTTAGGCTGCATCTTCACTTACCATCACGTGAGATCGCAGTCGAGCGCTAATTTGTATATTAAAAAAAAAGATTTCAGCAGACTGCTTAGCTTCTTTGAGAATTGCGTATTCTAAGCATGTTAATATTTTAACGATTATAGCAGACGTCGTTTCCGCGATGAATGTATCCACGAACACTGATCTCTGTGCCAAATTTCAAAACAGTGTGATGAACCTTGGAAATTGTTCAACTGAGCTAGTTATCAGATGATTGATTCAGCTTTAATAAATAAATAAATATTATTGCAGATTTTAGGTCCAAACATTATGTTAGTAACAAATTTTTTAAGTGAACATCTTAATTAATTTATAAATATTATTTATCTTAATTTTTCGGTCCAACCTGTAATACAGGTAAAAGGGTTATTAGAGACCTAAAAACAGGTGTTTAAACAAATTAAGTAATTAGCTGCCCATCCTCTTGAACCCTGGTTTAGATATACCTAAACGCACCCCTTGTCTAAATTAGATGTAGACCTTTTTATGAACCACTGCTTTGGAAAACGGGTTTGCATATTAAAAGACATTCGTGTAACCTAAGGCAGGGTACAAAATTGACGGGAAAAACGCGGCGATTAATATTATATTTTGGAATATTATAAATGCGGACGTGTGTTAGCTTGTTGATTTGTTGGTTAATCCTCCAGTCATACAGCAATGTAGCAAAGGAACGGATTGGCATTATTTTTGCATGGATATAGCTGAGGGTATAGTTGAGGACTTGGAGAGTACCTTAGTAGAGTAAGCTACTTTTTATCTCAGAAAAATAAAGGTTTCCTGCGAGTTTTTTGAAAACCCAACTTCACGCGGACACATTAGTACTTATAACGTTATCGATATCTCCGTGATCTAAACCGATTTGAGTGAATCTTTTTTTAAACGATACAAAAACTTTGCGAGATGCTCCCATAAAAACTTGAGGTTCCAACTCTTCAATCCTGATGCTGCAGGGGTACTGTTCCCTGAACAGTGGGGAGTTAGGATGTGGATTGTGAATTGAAGAAGCGAACGAAGTCGCGGGCGTTCGCTAGTTTTGAAATAAAATCACCGTTAGTAGCCTGACCTACAATTTGATTCAAAAATGTAATCTGCGCCTTGGTTCGGTTCACGTATCCCTGATTCAGGGAATTAAACGATTTCTGCTTAATTAAACCGATGAGGCCCCTTTCTGTGATGAACATAATTTTTAAAATTTTCATGATAACAAAGACAAAAAAAAATAACTATGTTGTTATGTATTGTAAGACGGATTGAAGGTTGTTGGAATTATTAGTATGCAACTTAATTTTTTTTTAAATGAGAAACCTGAAAATACTTTGTTCAGAATTACAGTAATCTATTCCATTGTAAATTTTTGAACCATGCATTAATATAATTCTTCATCTTACATTTCATCATATACAGGGTGTCCCACGGCTATGCCACATGGAGGGGAAGTAACTTAAATATTGTAGATGGAACATTTTACTGAAAGAAGACTTCATTTTAATTTAAAAAACAATTTAAACTGCATTCATAGATTTTTAAATAATTGCCTGGTTGAACCGGGACTCGAACCCGCTATACGAGAAAAAAAATTAACCTGTATCTTTATCATACCGATCGGAAGGCTTCATCATAAGGATTATTTTTTGTTAAATAACATAGCATGAGAAATAAAAGGAAGACCATGAATTTTAGCCTTTGATGTAAAATTTTGTCCAGAAAAATGAAACGCTCAACAGAGCTACGAATTGCAGCGGGATTGAAGGACAAACCAATAAATCAACAAACAAACACACTTTCGCATAATAGGTAATATAACTAAGGATTAATAAGGATAGTAAGGATCGGGAAATGATGCGTACTTCTCAAGTGGGTACTCATTAGTAATAGTTCATGTCAGTTGTATGTCGATACGCCAATGTCAGCGTTTCATTTTTCTGAATAAAATTTTACATCAAAGGCTAAAATTCATGGTCTTCCTTTTATTTCTCATGCTATGTTATTTAACAAAAAATAATCCTTACGATGAAGCCTTCCGATCGGTATGATAAAGATGCAGGTTAATTTTTTTTCTCGTATAGCGGGTTCGAGTCCCGGTTCAACCAGGCAATTATTTAAAAATCTATGAATGCAGTTTAAATTGTTTTTTAAATAAATTAAAATGAAGTCTTCTTTCAGTAAAATGTTCCATCTACAATATTTAAGTTACTTCCCCTCCATGTGGCATAGCCGTGGGACACCCTGTATATATATATATTTTTAATATTTTATGTTATACCTTAAATATTATATTTGTTGTAAAGCTCATGTAAAAGATTATTAGCCAAGATGAAGTTGACTAATATCCTCCTATCCCCTCCAAATAAGCGGAAAGCTTGTGCTAGGAGTGGGTACGACAATTGTGCAACGGGTGGGGTTCGAACCTGCGACCTTTCAGTTTTCAGTCCGCACCTTTAAAACTGTCGGGCTATTGAGTTACGATGTGAGTAATATCTTAACTTGTATGTTGTAATGAAAAAAAGGATCTAAGACCAATTTGCAAGAATCTAAAGCCTTCTCACTACTTAACCCTAATAAACCCTAGTAAGCCTCAATAGCCCAACGGTTAAAGGTGCGGACTGAAAACTAAAAGGTTGCAGGTTCGAACCCAACCCGTTGCACTATTGTCGTACCCACTCCTAGCACAAGCTTTTCGCTTATTTGGAGGGGAGAGGAGAACATAAGTCAAGTTCAGCTTGGCTAATACCTATTCTTTATTTTTAAAAAAAAACCATCATGGTTCTGTGGAAACAAAACGAATGTATGATTATGGTGCTTAAGCAATTGAATAGACGAGTAAGAAATAGTTGAAATCCTTATAATTCTTATTAGTAAAGACGTAGAGTTGAAATTAGAACGGCAATCGTTTTCGCATCACCTCACAGTCCAAGCAGTTCAGTTGTAATGAAGGCTCGTTATATTTAGGGTTTCCACATTTTTTAAATAGAATATAACCTTTAAACTTCCTTACTAATAGGTACATAAAAAGCAGTGATAGCCTAGTTGTTGGGACTGTGGTCTCGTATTCGGGGGTCACAGGTTCGATCCCGGGCACGCATCTGACTTTTCAAAGTTATGTGGTTTAATTTAAAAAAAAAAAAAAGAAAAAAAAAAGCCATATGCTTCAACAATCAAGGAAAACATTGCGAGGAAACCTGCACACTTGAGAATTCCCCATAATATTCTCGAAGATGTGTGAAGTCCGCCAATTCGCATTAGGCCAGCGTAGTGGACTTTTTTTTAAAATATATAGACTAGCGCTTGACTGCGATCTAATCTGATGGTAAGTGAAGATGCAGCCTAAGATGGTATGCGCTTGCCCAGAAGATGCCTATTCACTCTTGATTTAAAGACACCCACATTGATGCATTAAAGTTAGTTGGAAAAACGGAAGCCGGAACTATAACCCTTTTCTAATAGGAGACCTGCGGTGGAAAAGTTTTGCTTAGCGCAGACTATTAATTACTTTAATTAATTACTTTTTCAAGAGAAAAGCAATAATAAATTAAAAATTTATTATTGTTCAAATCAAGAGTGAATAGGCATCTTCTAGGCAAGCGCGTTCCATCTTAGGCCGCATCTTCACTTACCATCAGGTGTGATCGCAGCCAAGCGCTAGTCTATATATTAAAAAAAAAAAATTAAAAAATTACGCCTTTAGACTTTCGAGATGTCATTGCCATGAAAAGAATTGCCAGAGAAGAAAACTTCTGTCCGAAAAATATTAGTAGTAAAAAATACTATTATTATTTTCTTCCCAACGGTACGGTATGACGTCATTTTGTAACGTTCGACGACGGCCAACTTGAGATGGAAGGGTAATATGTGGTATGTGACAACCCTCGTGATATTCCTTGTAATCGGATTGCCAGCGTGTAGTTGTAATGAGCCCTATTTCAGTTCAGCATAGATTCCTAATGAAGCTATTACAGGGGATCAACTATAATATTACGGTATTGTTAGTCAATATTTCAGATATCAATAGGCGTTCTGGCTGGTCCAATTTCGAGAAAGCCTTGGTCCAATTTCGAGAAAGCCTTCAAACGCTGAGTCGCATCGATTCAACGGAACACAGGAAGCTTCGAAATCAATTTTCGTCCAAAACACTAGTCTTTGATGCATGTAGCCTAGTAGTATTTGGTAGTAGTAGCATGTAGTAATACTACCAAACCGCACATCACACCGCGAGCATCAGCTAGTCTATACTATAAATAAATAAAAAATCACTTATTCAATATTTCACAAACCAATCCTTATGCAGAAGCATAATTCAAGCAATTTAATTTAATTTTATGCAGAAGCATAAAAGCATAGATATTATTAAAATTTTTGCGTTATTTGTCGTGTTTTACTATAGGTTAGGTACCTTTTATCATGACTATATTCTTGCGCTGTCTATCCAAGCCTTTACAATAAGATGGCACTTCAAATAACTCCGTCGCCGGGTGACCTCTGTCTCGGTGACTCATTACCATACAGATTGCATCGGAGTCGGACCCCTTGTAGTAGCGTTATTATATTCATTCCGAGATTCGATTCTTTACATTCCAATTTCCATCCGTGGTTAGCATTTCAAAGTGCTAATATAATATCCACATTGGTAAAATATGCAAGAGGGTTCGCCCAGTTTATTTATTTAGAATCGGTGCTGATTCGGTTGCACACGGTCTTAGAACTGAAAAAACTTCTCACTTCAAAAAATCAAAATCAAAATTTATTTATTTCATGTAGGCCAACTTGTAGCTCTAATGAAACGTCATAAATCTACCACCGGTTCGGAATGCAGATTCTGCTGAGAAGAGCCGGCAAGAAACTCAGCAGTTGCTCTTTTCAAAACGATTTACGTACTTCTGTAAAAAGTTTGTCATTTTTTAGACCTGTCAATTTCTTTTTATTTAGAGAGGTTGTTTACAATGTCTATAATTTACTATCATTATGATCTCTTACACCGCTCAATCTCGCGTTAAAGCAAGTGATACCTAATTACTTACAGCGCACATAAATCCGAAAAATATGAAATGCGTGTCTGGACTCGAATGGAATCCCATACTACCTGTGCACTGAACTCACATTTGGCAAATAAAGACATTTCATTTCATTTCATTTTATTTGACCCCCAGTAATGGAGGTAGCAATCTTAACCACTAGGTTATCACCGCAATTGACGACCTCCTTGGCGCAGTGGTGAGCGCTGTGGTAATAACTGGGAGGTCTCGGATGGATTCCCGGTTTCTGGTGGTCTGGTCTAGTGGGAGGCTTTGGCTCTTTGACGGTAGTCAAAGACGTGAAGCCAAACGATTTAGCGATCCGGCACGATGACCTGTAGAAACCGATTCGGTGTATGGGTTAGAAATACACTCTCATACCCCTTCCAAATTGGCCTGCATCATCAGGTGAGATCGCAGTGAAAGACTATCTTGTCATCGTATTAAAAAAAAGTTATAATGTTCGCAAACAAATCGCTAACGGCCTCGCGGCCGCGGTTTACATTCAATCGGTGATTCAATTTATTAAGGTGCCAAGTGTGGTTAGCATTGCAAAGTGCTCCCATCCATATTAATGAGTATGCAAATGGAGTAGTTCTCTGAACAAGTCTGTGTTGAAGTTCGAGAGATTCATATGACATCAAAAAACAACAAAAAAAAAATATTATAGCGTAGATATATATATTGCATGCTACTGAGGTTAAACCTTTAAATGTCGAACTATAATGCTTCGAAGCGCAGTAAAAACATTAATTATTTGTTCACATAGATTTAGAAATCCCGTGGAGACTTTTTCATTTTCTTAGTTATCCCATAAAATGTATAGGATGCTGGGCAGGATCACTCAAGCGTTTGTGCTGTGAAAAATTAACTGGCAGTCAAATTAACGCACGGTAGTCGATTTTAAAGTAGACTGACAACCTCCCTGGTGCAGTGGTGAGCGCTATGGTCTTATAATTGGGAGGTCTCGGGTTCGATTCCCGGCGGAGGCACTTTGATAATAATTAATAATTTCTGAATTGACTCTGGTCTGGTCTGGTGGGAGACTTTGCCGTAACTACGCAGTATATGTATATCTCTTGGTGCAGGCATAGTTTTTTTTTTTATTCGATGACAAGATAGCCCTTGACTGCTTGATTGATCTTACCTGGTGTAAGTGACGATGCTCGTGAACGGATGCCACCAACGGGAATGGGTCTGCTTTGGCTGCCCATCTTGACATGCGTTGGATTGGTGTACCTACGTATGCATTTTTGCATTTTTGAGGCTTTATTGTGGAAGCACTGTATACATAGCACAGCTTTGTAAAAAAAAAAAAAATTTTTGAAAAGAGCAACTGCTGAGTCTCTTACCGGCTCTTCTCAGCAGAATCTGCATTCCGAACCGGCGGTGGTAGATTTATGACGTGTCATAAGAGCTACAAATTAGCCTACATGAAATAAATTAATTTTGAATTTGAATTTGCAGTTTAAGCTGGTAGCGGGCTAACTTGGAAGGGGTAGGACAGTGTATATAGAATGAAGAATCTATACGCCATCGTGGCGGAACGCTAAATCGCTTAGCAGCACGATACCTCTATACAATTCTTACACTAATAAACTATACAAACTAAACACAAACACGCCGACCGAGCTACTCCATTTTGCCAACTCATTAATATGGATCACACCACTTTGCAATGCTAACCACACTTGGCGCCCAAAGAAATCTAGTTTCCGATTGAATACGAGTATAATCACGTCGATGCCTTCGGGGGCTGAGCGCAATCTCTATGCTAATAATTATTCCCTTCTACTTAATAACTGAACTAGTAGGTACTATTTTAAGTACTAGTTCTATAAGTTAAACTAAAGATTTTAGACTTGATTCGTGGATTAATAACTTACTTTTATAAAATATTACGAGTACGTACCTGCCACGGTAATTATTTTAGTTGGGATTGTCGTCACTGTCTGTTATTTTAGTTGGGATTGTCGTCACTGTCGTTGTTGTGGTCACGATGGAACTGCGATCCGTAATAAATAATTACCGTGGTACGTACTCGTAATGTTTAAAACAATTAAGTTAAAGTTAAGTTAGTTGGTAAATTATCTAAATCTAAACCAGATGTTCCCAAACCTTTTTTCTCGTAGGCCACTTTCAAAATTTTACTGGTTTCCGTGAAACCCTTGCTTTTACATTTTTATTTTATTCCCAAATCTCGTCAAAATATGTGAAGATTAGATGTAACGATGGAAAATCGAATATGCAAGTATAAAGGAGGGTTTTTAAAAAAAGAAATTAATGCTAAATAAACAAGCCAACATTTTTGTTCTTTAGTATAGAAACCAGATTTTTTTTTTTTTTTTACGCCACATAGACCCCCGTCAAGTCTCCCGTAGACCCTTGGGGTCTACCTGGACTACTTTGGGAATCACTGAACTGAACCATCAAAGACCTAATTAAAAAACTTTCTTTGTATAAATTAGCTCGAGATCTTCTTACGACTAATCATTTATTAAGCTTCAATAAAAACTAATTTGGGAACTTAGGGCCTGATTACACGTATTCATCATTAAAAGTAACTCACAAAGAAGAATCTCGTTTCTCCCGAAGTTGGTCGAGAGTAGCCGAACTATCGCGAACTTGTGTTCTTTGATACAGCCCGCAACTATCAGCCGAGTTTTACTGTCGGTGGTTGGTGCAACTCAAAAATTAGAAGCGATTTCAATACTCTATCTAGCTTTTTTTTTTTTGACGCTCGGTCGTCGTGTCAAAATCTAACTGTCGAACCTCACCATAAAAATTGTATTTAAATCTAATTATAACGCAGTTTTCAACTTATTGTGAAGTTTAATTTGATGATTCGGTTTGCTTTCGAAGGGATCAACAAATATTATATCGAAATATTGTGTATTACAAAAGTCATAAGGTGAATTGTTACGGTTAAACCTGAATCAGCTGACGCATGCGTGATCGGGAGTTTCATTCAGTGCAAGCGATTAACGCGGTTACGTGTGCACCGCAAGTGTCATCCTCGCGTGAACTCGCCTCGCCTTTGTTCCACTCACTGTCGTGATATCACCTGGTCATAGAATAAATAGTGCCGAGCGGACATTTTAAAGAGTTTACTCTGTGTGCGAGTTAGACATAATCTTCAACTTCGAGAAGGCATACTTCATCCTGGACGAGCTGGTGCTGGGTGGAGAGCTGCAGGAGACCAGCGCGGCGCAGGACCTGCTGCAGGAGGAGGAGACCCCGCAGGGATTCTTCGAAGACCACGGCCTCGGGTAGACCCCGCCCGCCCCCGCACCCCGGCCGAGCGGATACAAGGACTAGTGTAGTGATGTGCTTAGAGGCAAGGAATACAAACTCTGTAATTACAAGCCGTACAATGGTGACCGTTCTGCTGTACACAATCTAACTTAACCTACAGTTCTTAACGTAAAGCCCGCAGGGACCTGTCAATTTAGTTCAGTTTGGATATTTTGACTAATTCTGTTGTTGGACACAATCTCTAAAATACACTAAAGAGGCAGAAAATTTTTATTGGCTTAAATAAATAGGCATCTCGAGAGGGTCCAAAATCTACATTTGGACCCCCACTTTACCGGCTCCTCTCGGTGGAAAAGGTGGCTCCTTTAGGCGGCTAAAATACCAATTTTATTTTATTTAGTTTTTAATTAGTTTAATTGACGTTGGGGGCTTTCTACACCCTCAATTATAGGCACCGACTTGGGAGGCTTCTTCACCTCCCAAATTTATTACAATTCAGTTTTGACATTGGGGCTTTTTACACCCCAAAATTGTATAAATAACGTGTTTTTGTATTGTTGACATTGAAAGACTTTTACATCTCCCAAATCTTATTGTAATTATCCTAATATTATTTCGTTTTATTATTTATTGACACGGGAGGCCTTTTACACCTCCCACATACTGGTTAAAATTTGTTGGTTAGGTGTAATTAAATATTATTGACTGGTTGGGTTTTTAATAAATTATTGACTTGGGAGGCATTTACACCTCCCAATCACTAATTGTATATACAATTTTTGAAGTAATCCTCCGTTTCTTTGTTAACTGTTCTTTTATTTGTCACCAAAATGTTCGGCGTTGGATATAGGACCCCCTCAAAAGTGAACCAAGCCACGGCGGACCTGGACCTGGATAAGGCTGTGCCTCCAGAAGGAAAGGTGGTCACGGAAACGGGACCGTCAGAGGCTCTGGTAGAAATAGAGAGCACAACTAAAGTGAGGAGGAGTATCGGGGAATGGGAGACCGGCAAAACAGGAAGTAATCCGAAATCCCCGACTCCCTCGTGTTCCCCATTTAATGTGCTCCCAGTTGGCCCTGTCAAGGCTCTCAGTCAGGGGAATTCGTCGTCGAAGCTCTCACCTAGAATAATGGAGGCCAAATCTTGTCTGATGAAAGCAAAACTGCAGATCAACAGTTCTAAGAACTTGAAAACAGAAATTAAAGTAGAGGTTATACAAATAATCGAACGTATGTACCAATTGGTTAAAGAGACCGATGTGCCGAACCCCAAAATTACCAAAAAACCCGCAACTAAGCCGGTTATAGAACGTGAAAAGTCAGAGGGCGATGAAACTAAGGTGGGTACAGAAAAAGACCTAATATACAAGATAGAAGAACATAGCTGATAATTGAAAAACTTGTTTTAAAGAAAAACTGTATTAATTAAAATATAAAAAGCGAACACAAGAGGATTTTTTTACGTAACGTTTAGCCGTTCAAAAATGATTATTCATCACAGACAACAGACAGATACAAAGACAAATGTCAGTGCCAGGAGTGTTGCCACAATAATTTTATATTACAATACTCTCGCCAAATTATTGCAACACTATAACAAGTATAAACAGTACTATATGAACTACACTAAACATCATTCTTAATACATACTATAGTTTACAAACACCTATCTTATTTCTAAGATACATAAATCTGTTACTTGGCAGAGCCTTAGTAAAAATGTCCGCACATTGTTCATTTGTAGACACATAGTTTAAGTCTATATCCTTTTGTTGGAATTTTTCTTTAACAAATTTATATTTTATATCTATGTGCTTACAACGTTTATGATAGTCTACATTTTTAATCACTGATATTGCACTTTGATTGTCTATATTTAGGGACACAGAGTTCTGATTGAATTCACCGATATCTAACAACAGTCTTTTTATCCACATTGCTTCTTTAGTGGCAGCACACGCAGCCATGAATTCTGCCTCTGTAGTAGATAAAGCTATACTTTGCTGACGCTGACTTGCCCATGTGACTGCTGCACCATTCTTCATGAAGACATACCCAGTCATGGATCTTCTGGTATCAATGTCTTTTGCATAATCAGCATCACTGTAACCTTCCACCACATTTTGACTTACTGGTGAATAACGGAGGCCATAGTCCTTAGTCTCTTTCAAATACTTAAGTATCTTTTTGACAACATTCCAGTGAGTATTATCAAAACTGTCCAAATATCGACTCACTAAGCTTACAGCATACATTATGTCAGGCCTGCTAACTACAGCCAGATGCATGAGAGACCCAACTGCTTCTCTGTAAGGTATTCTACCTTCTGGTTCCAGTTTGCTCTTCTCCAAGGTAGTATGAGGATCAACAGGAATACTATTTCCATTAGCATTGCTCATATTGAATTTTAAAAGCAATTTCTCTATATACTTCGTTTGATGTATAAAGATATGACTATCATGCCTCTCAATTTGTAAGCCTACAAAATTCTTTGGTTTACAAGTTTTTATTTCAAAATTTTGTTTAAGGTCATAAATAATCTTTTCTAATACAGACTCATCCTTACAAATAATCAATCCATCATCAACATACAATAGTAAATATACTTTGTTGTTATTAAAATGACCTGTATATACACACTTATCTGAGTGACTATTTTCTAATCCAAATTTCTTTAGTACAGAGTCAAACTTTTGATTCCAACATCTTGGCGCTTGTTTTAAGCCGTACAAAGATCTGTTTAACTTACATACATAGTTTTTAGGTACTTCTAACCCTTCTGGGGGTTTCATATAAATATTTTCTGTTATGTCTCCATAGAGAAATGCTGTTTTGACATCAAATTGTATCATTTTCATGTTTTCTTGACAGACTTCTGTAAGTAATATCCGTACAGAATCATATCTCACAGTCGGTGAAAATGTCTCAGTATAATCAATTTGATAACTTTGTGAACAGCCCTTAGCACAGAGTCTAGACTTATAAAGAGGACCGGATGGCTCGTCTTTAATACGGAAGACCCACTTACAGCCAATTGTCTTCATTCCTGGTGGCTTCTCCACCAACTGCCAAGTCTTGTTTACCTCATGTGCTTTCAGTTCCTCTCTTATCGATGCATCCCATTTTTCTTTGTCTGCTGAGGACATAGCTTCACTGTATGTCTGCGGCAGGGCCAGATGTTCCAGATCTCCACCTTGACAGAGGTAAGTATTAGCATCATGTTTTAACATTTTATTTCTAGGACGCAAGGTGATATAATTAGGTTCTAATTGTTCTATTTCTTTTTCAGGAACATACAGAGATCCTTCATCGGAATGAAAAGAGTCATCGCTCATAGAAACAGAATCATCTTGCATACTAATCTGGTGAATTTTTGACTCTGAACTGTCACTCACTTGTTGCTCATTAGTACCTTCCGTAAGGGGTAAAAGAGCACAACTTCTTTTCATTGTATTTTCAAGAAATACAACATCTCTGCTGATTATCATTTTCTTAGTTTTAGGATCTATTAACCTATATCCTTTAGTAGTATCACAGTATCCTATAAAGATCATTTTACTTGCCTTAGGATCCAGTTTCTGAAGTTTCTGCTTAGGTATAAGCACCATAGCTTCACATCCAAAGATTCTAATGTGTTTCAAATTAGGTTTCTTCCCGGACCATACCTCCTCAGGTGTTGCATATGACAGTGCACGTGTTGGACATCTGTTGGTTATATAGGCTGCTGTGGACACTGCTTCAGCCCAATATTGCTTCTGTAAATTGGAATTAATTAGCATACAGCGAGCTCTCTCCATTAATGTGCGATTCATACGCTCAGCCAGACCATTCTGTTGTGGAGTGTATGGATTAGAAGTTTGATGTATTATTCCAGCATTTTTCAAATAATTTGAGAATTCATTACTTAAATACTCTCTGCCATTGTCAGTGCGAATGCATTTTATTCTTAAGTTAAGCTGATTCTCTACTAATGCTTTGAATTCTTTAAATTTAGTAAATACATCTGACTTATGATTCAAAAAATATACAAATACTTTCCTGGTATAGTCATCTGTGAAGGTAAGGAAGTAGCTGGCTCCGCCTAGAGACTTCTTTTCCAACGGTCCACAGATGTCAGAGTGTATTACTTCCAAAGGTTGCTTTGCTCTTGAACCTTCAACAGGAAACGGCAGCCGAGACTGTTTTCCTTTCTGACAGCATTCACATATCATACTATGCTTATTTTCAAAAGCCTTAACTCCTTCAGCACAATCTGTTAGTTTATTTAAATCTGTGAAATTTAAATGTGCCATTCTCTGATGCCATAGATAATAATCAGACTCATTTAGCTTACAGGTGTATGCTGGAACACTGTGTGTATTCAGCCGGTACATATTCTGAATGAGTTTAGCTGACGCAACTTCGGTATTCTGTTTATTGAATATTTTACAGCCACTATTATCAAATTGAACGGAGCATCCATTGCTAATCATCTGACTAACAGAAAGGAGGTTTGTTGCTAATTCTGGTACATAGAGAACATTCTTCACTTGAATTGTTTGAATTTTCTCATTTTTGCCAATAACATTCAAGTTTATTTTCCCACAACTTTTGACCGGAAGCATTTTGTCATTTGCAATCTTAATGCTTGATATTGGAGGGGGTGATTCATCATAAAGCCAATCATTCCTCATAGTCAAGTGCATGGATGCACCTGAGTCGACATACCATCCCCCGTCATTGTTTGTTGTTGCAGAAAATACAGCTACGTAGCCAGACTCTTCATTCTGAGGCTTATCTTTCTTTTTTAATTTGCAGAATTTGCTTATATGCCCATACTTATTACAAGTAAAGCAACGCGGACCTTTTTGGCTTTTATTCTTTACAGACTGCTTAGTTTTTACATTTTTATTTACGTATAAGGCTATAGACTCGGAGCTTTTAACCTCTTGCAAAAGCTTAGTCTTCACGGAGTCAGCAGTGACAGGCACACCGGAACTTTCCATTGCCATAATCATTGGCTTGTACATTTCAGGTAAGCCGGCTAGGAGTAATGTACCTAACCACTCATCATTTACGTCGAATGAAATATTTCGGAGTTTATGTGCTGTCGACATGACTTTATTAACATAATCCTCTATGTTTTGACAATTTTCCAATGTTGTGGTTATTAAATCCCGTAATAACCCAACTCGGCGTGTCAATCCCTTGTCATCAAATGCTTTGGCGAGATTCATCCAAACTTCTTTGGCCGTCTTGGCTTCTTGAATGTGAACATAATTAATTGGATCAACCAAGAGAATAATCTTCGACTTCGCTTTGATGTCAAGCTTGGGATTCACGGGGTCATTGTCACCGCGCTCTATACAGCACCACAAGTCTTCGTGCTCGAGATACGTCTGCACCGCGAATCTCCACGTATTGTAATTGTCCCTTCCCACTAACTTCTCAATCATCGCCATAGTGGACGAAGAGGAAGACATTGTAGTTTTTTTAAATTGAAACAACGGATAATACAAATTTTGACTTTAGACTTTTGTTAAACACTTTACACAAAACTAATCTTTAAGAGTTACTGTCTGGGCCATAACCTGATAATTGAAAAACTTGTTTTAAAGAAAAACTGTATTAATTAAAATATAAAAAGCGAACACAAGAGGATTTTTTTACGTAACGTTTAGCCGTTCAAAAATGATTATTCATCACAGACAACAGACAGATACAAAGACAAATGTCAGTGCCAGGAGTGTTGCCACAATAATTTTATATTACAATAATAGCAAATTGATGAAGGAAAATTCAGAGGAGATTAGGAAATTGCAGGAAACTATCGCGAAACACCAGCTGCTACAGGAAAAAGCCGCAACGTATGCGACCGTGGCAGCCGGTGTCCCTGAAAAACGGAGTCAGGTTCATACTGCACTGCATTCGGTAGTGGTATCATCGAAAGATGAAACTGAGACTGGAGAAGAAGTTTTGACTCAAATAAGAGCGGCAGTAAATGCTAAAGATGGCTGGGTTAAGGTTGAAAAGGTACGCAAGGCGAAGGACAGAAAGGTTATTGTGGGGTGTAGCTCGGAAGAGGAAAGACAAAAGGTCAAAGATAGATTGAAAAGTGTGAGTGATCGTCTGGACGTGGTAGAAATTCAAAATAAGGACCCCCTTCTGATTCTCAGAGACGTTCTTCAATTTAACAGTGACGATGATATCAAGAACGCCTTGAGGAATCAGAACAGGAGCCTCTTCGAGGGCATCGGTAACGATGACCGAATCGAAATCAGGTTCAGACGAAAAGCAAGAAATCCACACACTAATCATGTAATTCTAAGATTGTGTCCTAAGCTGTGGCAGCGTATGGTCGAGGCAGAGTCGGTGCATATCGATATGCAAAAAATCAGAGTGGCGGATTATTCGCCGCTGGTGCAATGCTCACTCTGCCTCGGCTATGGGCACGGAAGACGTTTCTGTAAAGAAACTGTTACCAAATGCAGCCATTGTGGAGGGCCCCATATGAAAACCGAATGCGCTGACTGGCTCGCCAATGTAACCCCCACATGTTGCAACTGCACCCGCGCCAAACTGGACCAGACCGACCACAATGCGTTTAGCCCGGAATGTCCAGTGAGGCGCAAGTGGGATGCATTGGCTAGAACCAGTATAGCGTATTGCTAAGGGCTCCCAGAGGAACATCAATGTACCATATCAAGTCGTTCAAGTCAATCTTCATAGAAGCAAACTAGCCTTCAATGAGCTCCTTTTAGAGGCACAAAAGTGCGGGATCAGTATCGCTCTCGTTCAAGAACCTTACATAGGCGCGACCGGCGAGATAACACAAAAGTCTGGCTATAGGGTGGTTCAGCGATCGCAGTCGAGGACAAAGCCGATAAAAGCTGCTATATTAATTTTTAATAATGACATGAGAATCGTCGAATGCCCTATGATGACCACAGAAAATATTTCCGTCGTGATCCTGAAACACAGCGAGGGGGATATCGGTATCATCTCAATATATCTCGAAGGTAACCTCCCCGTGGATCCATACTTGATGGAAATCAAAACAATAATAGAAAACTTAAAACTAAAAAATATTATAATAGGCGGAGACATCAACGCGTGGAGTCCGTGGTGGGGCAGCAGTCGAGAAGATCAAAGAGGAAAAGAAATTACTGGAGCATTACTGGAAATGAACCTGAACATCTTGAACGAGGGCACCGTCCCGACTTTTTACACCGTAAGAAATGATAAGGAATACAAAAGCATAGTTGATGTGACTGCTTGCAGTGAAAATTTAATAGGACTCATAACTGGATGGAAAGTAAATGAAGCGATGACCAGTTCGGACCATAATGCCATCACTTTTAATATTAACCTTAAAAAGGATCAAGAAAAACGTATGGCAAAGTCAACAAGAATTTACAATACAAAAAAAGCAGATTGGAAGAGATTTAGACAGGAATTAAAAAATGGTTTACAAAATAAAAAAGTAGAAACTGAAGAAATTAGCAAAATAAACGCAAAAGATAAATTAGACGAATTAGTAAATAAATATGTAAGAAGCGTTACAGAGGCATGCGAAAAAGCTATTCCAACAATAAAAATAAATAAAAAAGTACACTTACCTTGGTGGAATCCGGAACTAGAGAAGCTAAAGAAGGAAATGATGACGAAGAGAAGAAGGATCCGTTGCGCTGCACCCCACAGGAAGCACTACGTAATCGGAGAATACCTGCAAACAAAGAAAAAATATGAGGAGGAAACTTCAAGTGCTCAAGTTAAGAGTTGGAAGGAGTTTTGTGGCACTCAAGACAGAGAAAGCTTATGGGATGGTGTATACCGTGTGATCAGAAAAACATCAAACCGGTACGAGGATCAACCACTTGTGAGCAATGGAATCCTGCAAACACCAGAAGATTCGGTCAAATTACTCGCAGAAACCTTTTTTCCACCGGACTTAGAGAAAAATGATAACCAAGAGCATAAAGAAATCAGAAACAAAGCCAGGGGGGCGGACGAGTTTAAACAGAATGATAAGCAGGATCCAATGTTCACAAGGGATGAACTTCTAAACGCGACTCGTACCTTCAAACCGAAGAAAGCGCCGGGCCCTGACGGCTTTACGGCCGACATTTGTTCGGAAGCCTTGCTGTCCCACACGGAGATACTTCTGGCCATTTTTAACAAGTGCCTCGAATTACATCACTTCCCAGTATCTTGGAAAGAGGCTGCCATAGTGGTCCTACGGAAACCGGGTAAGTCGGATTATAACAATGCAAAATCATACCGACCCATAGGGCTACTATCGATCTTCGGTAAGATACTGGAGAAGATGATGGTTCGTAGAATTCGATGGCACGTGATGCCGAAATTAAACCCAAAACAGTACGGCTTCATGCCACAACGCAGCACCGAAGACTCCCTCTATGACCTGGTAAGGCACATTAAAAATAATTTGTTAAACAAATTGATTAATGTAGTAGTTTCTTTGGACATAGAGGGGGCCTTCGACAGTGCCTGGTGGCCTGCGATAAAGTGTCGGCTGGAGGAGAAAGGATGCCCACAAAACATACGGCAACTGGTAACTAGTTACCTTGAAGACAGAAGTGTGCGAGTCCGTTATTGCGACCATGAATACACCGTCCAAACATCAAAAGGATGCGTGCAGGGTTCTATAGCCGGTCCCACATTCTGGAATCTGCTTTTGGATCCCTTACTCAACGGGATAGGCGAAAAAGGCGCGTACTGCCAGGCGTTCGCCGATGACGTGGTCCTAGTGTTCTCCGGGCATTCGATCTCCAAAATCGAGGAACAGGCCGATCGTGTTCTGAGCTATGTGTATGAGTGGGGAGTGCAAAACAAACTGAAGTTTGCGCCACATAAGACCAATGCCATGATAGTGACGAAGAAGCTTAAATTTGACACCCCACTCATACGCATGGCGGGAACTACCATCGACCTAGTAAAGGAGATAAAGGTTTTGGGGCTGATCATAGACAACAAACTAACGTTTAACAGCCACGTTAGTTACGTTTGTACAAAGGCTCTCAATATATACAAACCGTTGTCTAGATCAGCCAAGATAAACTGGGGACTACAATCGGAGATCATTAGGACTATTTACGTCTCGGTGATAGAGCCGATTGTGCTGTACGCGGCCAGTGCTTGGGCTCCAGCTACGGAAAAACTGACAGTGCAGAAGCAATTAAATGCAGTACAAAGGGGCTTCGCACAAAAAATTGTCAAATCTTATCGCACAGTTTCGCTTCACGCGGCTTTAACCCTGGCGAGGCTTATCCCGCTTGACCTTAGAGTTCGAGAAGCGGCTCTACTCTACGAAGCCAAGAGGGGACAGCCACAGTCCGCATTAGCGGGTAGGGAGGTTGAACAAAAAGTCAGCTTTTTAAACGCCCCGCACCCCACTGAAGAAGCAGACGTGGGGTTTCAGTGTCTGGGAGAATTAGCGCCGGAATCGCAGGTAGATTGCGGCACGACTGATCTAAGGATATTCACAGACGGCAGCAAAATGGATGAAGGAGTGGGCGCAGCTCTGTCTGGATGGAAAGGCGGCGTCGAAATAATAAGTAAAAAATTTAGACTAGCCCCCTATTGTACAGTTTTCCAGGCAGAGTTGTACGCACTATATCAAGCAACAAATGTTGCTCTCAAGACGCAGGAAACCTCTGTGAATATCCTTAGCGACTCAAGGTCGGCGCTGCAAACCGTAGCCAGGGCCGGAACTTTCCACCCTTTGTCCTTTGAAATCAGGAGGAATTTAAGCCTCCTGAAGGCAAGGGGCAGAGGTGTCAACCTTTTCTGGGTGCGTGCACACAAGGGGCTGACAGGAAACGAGAGGGCTGATTTCTTGGCTAAAGAGGCCGTAACAAGACTCAAAACGAAGCCCAGCTATGATGATTGTCCGCTCTCCTTTATAAAAAGGACCATACGAGCGGACACCATCATGAGCTGGGACGAACGATATAAATCGGGAGAAACGGCCTCTCAAACGAAGTATTTTCTGCCAACAATACCACAGGCGTATAAAATTCTAAGCAAAATTAGGCTGACTCCCCTCCTTGTGCAAATCCTCTCAGGACACGGAGCATTTGCGGGGTACCTGCACAAGTTCAAATGTATGGAAGATCCTGGCTGTGACTGCGACGAAAACATAGAAGAAACGGTCCTTCATTTAATTATAGACTGTCCGCAGCACAGCCGAGCTAGAGAGGACTTACTCCAGCAAATACAAATGAATTTGGGTATATTTATGGATTGCACTTTAGGTTGGACCGATCATTTGAAGCAGATTAGTAGGAAGACGTTTGCATCCCTGAGCTCTTTGCGCCGTTTAAGATCTTTTCTCCCCATTCCTACTAAAATTATGTTAGCACAGACTCTTCTTCTTCCTATCCTTGATTACGCAGACGCAAGCTATATTAACCTAACCGAAGACCAGTTAAATAAGCTTGAGAGACTTCAAAACACTAGCATTCGGTTCATATTTGACTTACGCAAATACGACCATGTATCTCAATTTCGTTCTCGTCTCAAGTGGTTACCCATCCGACTTCGCCGGAATTTGCATGTCCTTTCTATTCTGTACTGTGTGCTGTTTCACCCTTCATCTCCTCCTTACTTAAAGGAGAAATTTGAATTTGTAGGTCGTCCGGGTGAAGTTCTCCGTACAACAAGGAAACTTATTTTAAGGACACCTACACATAATTCTTCTTTCTTCCACAAATCTTTTTCAGTTTCAGCTGTTAAACTGTGGAATGCCTTGCCCCTTGATATTAGGGAGGCTCGGTCTATTAATATCTTTAAGAGACTTGTCAAAGATCACTATCTGTCACAAACTTAAAGGTATGTATTATATATGTATATATGTGTATTATATATATGTATGTATTATATTATATTATGTATGTATTATATATGATATTATTATATGTATATAGTTTGTATATTATATTATTTGCACCACCTACCTCTTAGTTTCTGTAGCTATGTCCTTAACACCATTGGTTGCCTGGAAGAGATCGCTATATAGCGATAAGGCCGCCAAATTGTATGCTATTTATTAAGTTCTTTGTGTCTGTCTTATAATATGTGTGGTGTACAATAAAAGTATATTCATTCATTCATTCATTCATTTGTGCAGGGACTCAATCCCCGCTATATTAAATAATAAAATGACGAGAGAGCTGCTTCTCCAATTCTTCACGAGAATTGCGCAAAAAGCAGTGAAAAGGAACAGTACACGGCAGTAAAGATGCAATGTTGTACCTATATTATTGAATATAAATATTAACATGCATAAAAACCGCTTGTGTACTGTTGCTAATCACTGTATATGAAAATCTAAAAGTAATATACTATTATAAGACGCACGTAAAACATAAACAAATAAAATAAAAAAGGCACACAAAACTCCGACACATATCGGAGAAAAAACCGCGTCTCTAAGTTGAGACATTTAAAAAAAAAAAAAAAAAAAAAAAAAAAAATACTCTATCTAAGATGGATGATGATATGGTGGATGGATGGTGAGGGTGGATGGTAGGGACCATAAGTCATGTGGTCTTAGAAATACGTCCTGGGTTCGATTCGCAGCAGGAACAGTTTGCTCTTATTTCTTTCTCTTATCTCGCTCGGCTCGGAGGTTTACCGGAATTCTGTTTGGCACTCTTATTGTACGAAACCAAAATTTGGTTGCTCTCCCAAAAAATTTTAGGCGCCAGAAATAGATAGAGTTACTTAACGCCGGCAGACTGACATTCGTGAAGAACCTCTTCCGTCTCTTAATGTGAACTTAGAACCAGCCATTTCAGAGATCGTTACTTCTGACCTCTTATACTTATTACTAGACTTGCAACGAATATTCGGTTACTATTCGGTATTCGGCCTATTCGGCTGCTTTTATTATATTCGGCCGAATACCGAATATCTACATATTATTCGGCCGAATACCGAATACTTAAATAATACATTTTGTCATATAGAAATAATTGGTAAAATGAAAAATTAAAATCGATTGATTATTATAATATATTATCATTTACATCATCCTCGAAGTATGTCCATATAGGTGATTTTTTTAAAGGCCATAATCGATTTTTTTATTATTAAAGTACGTTCGTAATTATTTAATTGTTTATTTGTTAAATTTCACACTATTACAAGAGCAACAGCGGGCGCGCGGGCGATGAGTATATTAGAACAAAACAAAGGAACGCGAAACAATCACGTACGTACAAGTTTTTGGCGCTAAAATCCAGCCGAATACTTTTGCCTAATATTCGGCTATTCGGTCAGGGGCCTCGCCGAATATTCGGTATTCGGTATACTGCCGAATATACTATTCGTTGCAAGTCTACTTATTACCAATAATTATAGTAACTTGAAATAATTTCAGTTTACGTAACGACGACAGTTCACCAGGTTCGACTAAACTTTAAGCGATGAATAAATTGGACGTTTTGACAGATCGCAAATACAAAAACTGTAAAATCTTTAAAATTAGAATTTAAAATTAACCCTACATATAAGATTTTTAAAATTTTAATTCTATAATCACATTAACGAAGGTCTTAAATTTTGTACCACACACCACAAACAAGATCAAAGCATACCGTCTACGACATCATTAAATGACGACCATGTGAATACGTCCTTACTTTATATAAATAATACTCTTCTCCCTTTGAATTAAGCACTATTTTCGCTTGGCATAACTTCTTTTTACTCTCAAAGAATGTTCGTGATTGCTTATAGGTGCGTTCAACGTAAGAATAAAATACAAGGACTATTACATGCATGGAATTTGGAACTTTATTTGAATTAGCGTAAAGATGAGAGTTGCTTGGGATAAATATATTTTATAGTTTACGTTGCCGTCCATCTTTTATTAATATGTTACTATTGAAACCTCAACTGAAAGGAAAATAGTGGAAATTAGTATTGCTTGGTCGTAACTCGTAAAGGGTCTTGAATATAAGGCCAGCGGCATATCTAGCGGAATTGAGCGAGTAGAAAAACTCAAAAAAAGCGGGAATATCTGGAGAGAATTTATGTCGAGTGAATTTTAACGCGTAGGTATAGTGTAACCTTAGAGCATTTAACATTTAACCAAATAAGTAGTCAAAGACTGTAATGTTTTTAATATAAATTAAATAATTATAGGGTGTACCCTATAATTAAACTTTTATCTGGCATCTTAGTAGTTTTTTGGTTCTTTTATAGTATTGTTGAATTACATAAACCAAGAACTATTAGAGCGTCAGAACTTCTGACTCGGAAGTAATGAGTTCATGAGATTTAGACGATTCATGCGAGGATTGCATGTGTGGATTTTAATTGGTTCCCGTATAGGTTCATAATGCTAGAGACTGTCGACGGCAATTATAATGCTGGTAATTTTGTTCACGTTTATTTTGGCTATAATACAGGGATCTTTTTTTTAAATATAGACTAGCGCTTGACTGCGATCTCACCTGATGGTAAGTGAAGATGCAGCCCAAGATGGTACACGCTTGCCTAGAATATGCCTATTCACTTTTGATTTAAAGACACCCACGTTATAGTTAGTGGGAAAAATGGAATCTATAGGTATAAGCTTAAAGTTGATCTATAGGTATAAGCTTTAGGGTGAAAGTAATAGCTAGGGAACCCGCTGTGCGAATATAATGTCCTCACGACTTGTCTCATACACGTCACGACATAATTTTCATACTCACATTTCCATCAAATAAACTATATCACATCATATAAACATCGCATTCGCGTCACGTTACATCCTCTTTACGTGCCAGCGAACACGTTATGGAAAATATAAAATCGGTGTATTTTTGTATTACATAAAATACCTACACGCATCTCATGGTATAGTTCTTTCAATTTACGACGGCACGTGGCTCATGGTTGTGTGTGTCGTATCTGTATAAGTGCTAGGCACCTGACAGGCACACACACTCACGCAATGTGCATGACGTAACGACAAGTAAAGCGCCCGTAACTTCGTGAGATAAACGTACTATATTTTTTCCTAGAAACTAGAGTTACTTAATGAGCCGCAGCTGAAATTGCAGATTCGTCGAAGTGTTAAATTAAGTGGCGCAAGCGGCCCAGTAAATTGTCAAAGTCTTGAAACATAGACGGAAAATTCTATCGCTAAGCGATTCAGAATCTTGTACTGAATCCCTTTGTAAGGTTCTATACCCGAAGGATAACCAACGGGACCCTATTTCTAAGCCTCTGCTTGAATTGTCTCTGTTCTGGTCTGTTGGGAGGCTTTGGCCGTAGTTAATTACCACCCTACCGTCAACCGATTTACCGTTCCGGCAGGATGGCGTGTAGAAACAGATTAGGCGTATGAATGTACACTGCCATACCCCTTCCAAGTTAGCCAACTACACTCTTAGACGTCATCGTCACTTATTATCAGGTGAGATCGCAGTCAAGGACTATCTTGGCATTTTTAAAAGCAGCAATTTTCTATACTTAGCTGGTATAGTTTCTTGAGTCAACATCGACAGGGTAAGTGTAGATATTTGCGGTATGTCGCCGCTAGTTAGATTGTCTAAATCAGCGCGGGCCACAACCACACAATCGCTTCGATTGAACCCGCAGAGTACATTTATCAATTAGATCACATCCTAACCAAATAGTGACACAATCGTTAACTAGGGACGAGGGTAAGTTGGATCTGTAGTTACTCTAGTCGGCTTTTAGTATTAGCTTTTAAACCAATGTGTGTATAGGCAAGGCATGGTTCCTGCTCCCATGCTGATATTTATATGAAGCAAATTCATGCTCAATTTAATTATATACGCACAAGTACAATCCATTCGATAATTTTTCTTTGACCATTTTGCTTGGGAATTAATATTTGTGTTCAGAACTCGCGAATGATTTGCATGAACCTTACCGTAAATATGGGTCTTTAATTTTTTCTAATTTGTACAAATGCAAAAGAGTTTTTTTGTTTGTTTATTGGTTGACATCCAGCTGCCCACAAAATAGTGTCATAACATTGCACTTGATAGTTACTATATAATTTGTTGTTTGTTGTTTTAAAAAATCAACTAAATTTCTTACCGGCTCTTCTCAGCAAAGCTTTCTGAACCGGTAGTAGAGTCTTAACTTGTCATAAGAGCCACAGTTTGGCCTACATGAAATGAACAACGTTGATTTCGTATTGAATTTTTTGATTCAAGTTAATAAAGCTGTAAAACTACAGCTGAAAGAAGGAAATAAAGCAAGTTAAACCGCGCAGAAGAGCAAGTTTATACCAAGAAAGTTGTACATAGCAGTCCTGTCGCTGCCATTTAATCAAGTAAAGTAAAGAGGGCGCTGCGTTAGACAATGTAACAGTTTCGTATTAAGTACGGAAAGTAGAACCTTGTGTTCTTTGTGCTCCCAATAACTATGAGAGGATGAGATAGAACGGCTACGCCGTAGACGCGTCTACGCTTACTACTGTACTTGCACAGTGCACACTGGCCTGGGTACTAGACTCCTGTAAAGTTACACAACGTAACAAAAATGGCGAACCGAGTAAGAACGGAGTATGTAATTAATAAAAGTTGTGAATAATAATGTCCTTCCGACCAATTCCGGCCATGGTGGCCAATTTCCACAGAGAATAGCCATCTGCACGGAAGATATTATAGTACACAAGTGTGTGCGCAAACACAAGTATACTCTCTATTCCCTCACTCTCATAGCCCGATGGGATGGAAATCCGACACGACCGGAGCGAGATCAGGCGCAAGAGCAACAGGTTTACGTGCTCTCCGAGGCACAGGGGTGACTCACCGCTAGTACTCAGAACTCCGGGCTAGTACTGACAGTTTCTTGACAGAAAAACCCAATATATTTCTTGGCCCGACACTGGAATCAAACCCGGGACCTCGTCATACGTAGCCGTTAAAACTTGTGAAGCATAGATCATGGGCTTAGGAGCATGGAAAGAGCGTGCCTAAAACAAGCTCAAGGCTCGTAATGCTGTCCCGTCGAGTTTGTTCAGAATGAGTAACCTAATGGATTGTAATACTTTTTGAACCATGTAAAATTTATCCCAAAAGTTTTATGAAAATACATAAAGCACGATACTTCAAAGTAAGTTCTTTTCTACTTACACAACCTACGTGCTGCTATAATTATTTAGCGGACGTGCAGTTCTACGCTGGGTGAGTAGAACTTTGCTATCAAAAGTAGCTCATAACTTTGACTGTTTTTTTTTTAATATTTTTTATTTTTGCTTTGAAAAAGATTCACAATGAAAACATTTTATACTTGTTTCAGTTTTTCTATTAACAAAAAAAAAGGGTTGGTCTTGTAATACACTTATATTGTTAGGAAGTACGTTCACTGAACTGAATCTACGCACTCTTTCTTTTTCTTTTTCATCTTTTTCTACGCAGTGGACCAGTGCCCTGCGTATTCTTCGCCACAATATTGCAAGTAGGAATTCAATCCCGCATTGAAACCTCTACCCCGCAAACCCGCGAGTCTAAGACCATTAACCACGCGGATCCACGAGACTTGCGGGACCGCATAATAATTGTTATACTATATAACATATTTGTCAACCCTTACCTTATCAATTAAAACTTCAGTCCCGCTAGTCCCGCAGATCCCGGTTCCATAATCCCGCATCACCGATCCAGCAAAATTCACGATCCTGCAAAAGCGGGACCCGCAAATGCGGGATTGGATTCCCTAGTTGCAAGTTAAACTTGCATCTAAAAGAACCTTACAACTTGCTAATAGGACTGGACTGTCAAAAATTCCGTTCGAGCGCGGCACGGCGTTGCAACAAAGTGATTGTTTCAGTTACCTGCAGAGAGACGGTGCCTTAATTTTGCTGCGCCTGTCCAATATACCCGCGCAGCTCTGTCTACACTGTACCTGCATAAACAACTATTCTATATGCGTTTCCAATTTAAACTTTCTTTGTAAATGAGTTTGATATTGAAGAGCATAGAGACGCAAAGTTTATACAACGTTATTTTTTTAATAAGAAGGCTGAAAATTTAGGAGTTGATCTGTAAAATATTTTATGAATTACGATGTACGACAAACGTATTTTAATTAAAACGATTACAAATAATTTCAATATACAAACGAAGCGAAACAAAACAACTGCCCAACAAGTAAATAGTCGAACGCTCTTAATGACTAATTAATAAATCGATTAGCGTTCAAGCGCAAATGTTGTTATATTAATTGCACTTAACATAATTGTAAGCAACTAATTATATTAGCTTTGAACGGGCTCTATTGGTTTTTATACGCGTTTGATTCACTTAATTGATTCTGTACTAATAACACTAGTTTACAAAAAAAAAATTTTTTTTTGTTCATGAAATAAAACATATATTATTTACGTAGGCTATGAACGGTAATAAAAAAAATATTTTTTTATTTTTCGTAGCACGTCACAATTCTGAGATATGAGGTCTTTGTTTTTTATCTACCCGCAATAGTTTAAATAAGTTTGTCGCTCTATTTTGTAAACAACTGTGTGATTCAAAAGTCTTATTATTATTTTAAAATGTCATCTAGGGTGTGCTAACTACATCCAAATCGATTTTGTTATGTTTGTGGGAAAATTGTTCAGTTAAATCGCGATTTCCCTATAACAAAACCATTGCAAGAAACCTATTTACATTATTTTGGATTTCCGGTGTAGAATCAAGATAAAAATTGGGGTTCTCATGTGATTTGCATTAATTGCAGATTGGTCCTCAGTTCCTGGTACTCAGGTAAAAATAGATCACTGAAAGTTGGTAAACCAATGATATGGAGAGAGCCAACTAACCACGTAACCGATTGTTACTTTTGTTTAACAAAAAAATTTTGGTTTACGAATCTTTCTGCGGCTAAATTAAAGGAAGGAATATTTGTGGGTCCTCAAATTAGAAGAATATTGGACAATACAAAGTTCGAGAGCCTTTTAACCAAGGTAGAAAAAGCAGCCTGGAACTCTTTCAAAAATGTCGTTAAAAATTTTTTTGGCAGTAAAAAAAGTGATAATTACAAAGAGATTGTTGAAAATCTATCGCAAAATTATGAGCGTATGGGTGTAAATATGTCACTACAAATTCATTTTTTGCATTTCCATTAAGATTTTTTTCTAGAAAATCTTGATAGACTGAGTGATGAACACTGAGCGATTTCACCAAGATTTAAAGTCATTTGAGCAAAATTATCAAGGTTTTTGGGACCAAAATATGCTAGGTGACTATTGTTAGTCTGAAGTGAGAGATACAAATGAAAATATTTGTGAAAAAAGGAAAGAAATTACCCATTTTTAACTATCTATTGTTTATTTAGATGTAGGTTTTTGTAAAAATCTTCTTGATTAATATTTCAAAAAATTGACGTGCTGGATTTTTTAAAATATTTTTTCCAAGATGTAGATAGCCAATGTAACATAACCGTATATGTTCCATTTCATGAACAAAATTCATGTAAACTAGTGTAATTAATTAACAGGAGATTTAATTATTCAAACAATACGAAATATATAAATCGTGCTGTTTTGGGAATTACTGACCGAATAATAAAACATAGCCTTTATACTCTTATAATTTATATGTATTATTATATATTTGGACGTTTTGTTTGAAAACTCGTTTTTACTCCTCGGTTAAACTTTACTAGTATTTTCTCGATACAATGGAATACTTCGAATCTAATAATTCTAATGATTCGAAATCACTTTGTAAAAGTTTATTTGAATATATAATTATATTATATATTTATTTGAATTCAATATAATTATAATTTTAATGAATATTAAAATTATATATACCAGACTTAAAATTATGAATTCCAAATTTAACCCAGCCAGGACTCGATCCCTGGCCCTCTGATGCATAAGACTAGAGCACATTGCGGTGTACCTAATAATATAGAGGCTATTAGCTCTCAACGCACGACAAATAGGCCCTCAAGACATTATTAACCCCCTGGTTACGCTTGCGTGAATTCAGGATTACCTTCCCATAGCTATACTTGAATGTGTACTGATAGATTGTTAGTTATCAAGAGGGGGAGATGAGATTGCCTTGGTGGTGAACGGGTAGTTTATTCTATTGCGGATGATGAGACCTTGGGTCGGTTTGAAACATTCTGATTTTAGATTTATTAATATTTCAAAATTTAAAAATTTCAATTCATAATCTTAATACGAAAGGGATTCAAATTGTTGAACAGAGGGGATCGTGAGCATTGATGAAGTTAATGTGTCTTCTTCTTGTTTATCAACTGATAAGCGTCCACTGTTGAACAAAGGTCTCTTGGCAAAGGCATGGCCTTCCACAGACTTCAGTCTTGCGTCACTTGTATCCAGCGACCTGCGTCGCGTCATCATCATTCCACCTAGTGGGGATTTGCTTACACTGCCCTTTCCAGTACAGGAACTCAACGACAATGGTCGTTGAACTAATGAGTTCTGCGAATGGGTGCAATGCCAATTTTAAAATTGTTTCTTTTTGTGTGTTAATTTGCATCCATGTTTATGAAAATGCTTTTGAAAAATTTATTTCTTCTTCTTTTCTTTCTATTTTTGACTAATGTCAACCCGAATAAAAAAAAAGTAAACTTGATAATTCAAAACTCTAAGATCGATAGCCTCCCCAGACATAATACGCTAGAAAAAATAAAAAAAAACAACGGGATCTTGTATAACAATATAAGGGTCACTTTGAACGCGAGGGTAGACCCTAACCCCGACATATGGAGAGCCGTGAATAATGAAGTTAACGGTGTGACAAGTAATAATAGTGGTACATTAATCCTGCTACCGCTGTTACACTGTTGTATTTGGTACATAATCCAAGTAAGGCAGACCTTGGAAATATCTTTTGATGGAAAAATTATTTGGCCATGTGTATTATTATTGGAAATGGGCACGAATTTTAGTACGGTAATTTCAGGGGTATTTAGAGGTCACTTTGACAATTCAGTACGGCTTTTCTGTTTATGGAAAATATTAAGTTAATTATTTTAAATGGGCAGTTTAGGTTTTAAGTGGATTTATTGTACTTAATTTTTTTTTTGTCTGTTTGTCTGTGTGTTTGTGCACGCTAATATCAGAAACGGCTAATTCGATTTAGATACGGTTTTCACTAATATATTGTAGTAAGCTTCACTTAACATTTAGTGTTTATTTCATGTCAATCGGTTCATAAATAAAAAAGTTATGTCAATTTAAAGAATCACGGCGAATATTTTTAACGTACAGAGTACGTACTACACGCCTCGCGCCTGAGCGTCCGTGGCCATATAAAGCGCGCTAAGAACCGCGCCCCGAAAAGTCACTATTCCACGCGAACGAAGTCGCGGGCACAGCTAGTATATAATAATAATGTTTACCTGAAATCAGTCCCTATAAAGCGCGATGAAGCTTAGTATCTATCATTATAACACCCTATATTGCGCCCTACATTTATTTAATGAGTGCATTAGGGCGTAGACACCCGAGGGATTTTTTATATACTCACGCCAGCTTTCCGCTTGCGAGCGAAAAAGCAGAAAAACACAATTCAATGCACATCTGCTTATTATAATAAAGGGTATTATTTAAGCCTAAGCGATCTGCCCGTTGAATCTTCACGCGTTAAAAATATGTTGCATAATATGTCCTTTCTTCTATGATAATGATCGACAGATTGTATACATATAGACAGATAAACACACATGCATGAATGTGTATGTGTGTGTACACACATACACTTCATGCACCCAGTGATAATCAAATATTATGTTATACCTATATATTATATGTATATCTTGGATCTTGGATCTCTACAACACAAGTTTTCCTAGAGGATAGGGACCAATAGAAATATGTAAATGTTATCCTATGTCAATAAATAAAGAAATTCTAAACAAATTATAAAATCTAAATATAGCAAAAAAAAGGAAAATGTCAGCTGTCATCGAAATCCTTAACAATTCGAAACAAGAATTTTCCACTCCTTCATTTCCACCTGCTCATAAGTACTTCTGTAACTCGATTGCTACAAAAAATGACAGACAAAATAATAAAACACCATTTACGTAAATATAAAAAACTTCAATACAGTTTCCTTTTGTCAGCACATAATCGGCTCACGAAAGAGGGCCCTAAGTTCCAAACCATGATCAATGATAACTAGATGAATTATTGCGGTAGGTAATGGACGATCGATTCTGTATCACTTCATTTCGGCAATCGCGTGTGATGAATAACTGAAGGAGTAGTGTTATAGTTTTAATATAAATAATAAAATAGTTTTAGTGGTATAGTGTTTTGTCTCTCAAAAAACTAAGAAACAAAGACACTTTCACATTAATTATAATTTTAGTATCTATAATATATATACCTAATTTGAACCGATATTTGCATGATTAGCCAACCTACTTTACTTTTTTTTTCTTTTTATCATTCATTCATTTTAAATCTGGTGCTCTAGTTCATCAGTCGTTCATCTTTCATGGAGAGCCTGTAGGGTTTATTTGAGGCGATTTATCCTTACTATCCTGATATTATAAATGCGAAAGTGTGTTTTCTTGTTTGTTTGTCCTTCAGTCACGCTTCAATAGAGCTACGGATCGACGTGATTTTTTGCATAGCTATAGTTAAAGACCTGGGCATACGCTACTTTTAATCCCGGAAAATCAAAGAGCTCCCGGGGGATAAGAAAACCTAAATCCACGCGGACGAAGTCGCGGGCATCAGCTAGTAAGGAAATAAAAGCCACATCCAGTATTAAATAAGATTTTTACATCGTTGAATTAGAACTGTGGCACCTTGCAGGAGCGACACGTGTTTGAAGGACGTTATATATTTTTACGGCGACTGAAAATGTTATTTACGGGTTGAAAGAGGTGATTTTCAGCTCCCTCCAATATTCCGCAATATTCTGCAGACGTTTAGGACGTATTTTCATATTGGATTAGACGCCCGATACAAATGGGATGGGAATTCATTTCTGCTTACCTTGTTGCAGGGACAGGAAAATAATAAAATTTTGTACTCGTATTTTGTGTTCTTTTATTGGTTAATATTTTCAGTTTGATAATGTGATCCCGAAGGAATTACTGGATTTTCTATTGCACAAAAAACAATGCGTAAAACACATTTATTAAGTCGAGGTTATTACAAAGTTAGTGACTTTCTTACAAAGTTGTATGGAATCATTTGACTGGGTATCTAGCTGCCCACAAGAAAGTGTGATGAAAGTAATAACTTGTTACATTGATATTATATTAATATTGTAATTATATTAATAGGTATTGTAATATTTTGATATGAAAAGAGCAACTGCTGAGTTTCTTCCGGCTGTTTATTTATTTACTAGACGATGCCCGCGACTTCGTACGCGTGGATAAAGGTTTTTTGATTCCTGCGGGAACTCTGTAATTTTCCGGGATAAAAAGTAGCCTATGTTTTAATCCTGGGTATGAGCTATCTCCATTTCAAATTTCAGCCAAATCGGTTCATTCGTTGTGGAGTGAAGGAGTAACAAACATACACACACACACACACACACACACACATACAAACTTTCGGGTTTATAATATTAGTGTGATTTAAAGTCTTTAACAACAAAATGATGCGAGAACAGATTAGGACGATGATCCCGCAGAAGTATAAACTGTGTTGCGGTGATCATCGCCCTCTTCGTACATTATTAACAAAGACATACAGCGAAGACATGACATGACAGACAAGTTAGAAAATTGTTCTAACGTGAATGCATCTCTTTGGGTTCACCGCTATTTTTTTGCAGCAAAATATGCGCTAAAAGCCTATAGGGAAACAAATTGTGTACGTCTCTAGAAAGGTACTGCAATATTTAGCCCCATTTTACCACCCCGTCATCCAAATAACGCATCATTTAAACCAATAACAATACTAAGTAACTCGAAGCATGACATTTGGCAATATTACGAGGTGTGAAATAAGGGTGGCCTCTCACAATTCACGATTATACCCCGACCAGATAACTTTGACCCCCAGTTGTTATCCAGCCGCCGCTTTCCTTTGGCTAAGACAATGAAGTTACAAGAGCGACGGGTCAAGGTTAACTGGTGGTTATGCCTTAGTAATACGCACTAGTGGCTGCTAGTGATGTGGTGAATTTTCGCATTACCTACTTATATTACGGAAAACTGTAACCTGAAGGTTCTTCATTATGTTCTCATTTTCTCAAAGGTGTGTGAAACCTGCCAATCCGCACTTGGGTAGCGTTGTAGAGGTAGACTATGACTTTCTTTTTCGAGAGGAGATCTGTACCCATTAGTGAGCCGGCGATGGGGTAAGAATGACTAAGGTAAAGCCGAAAACAATTTTTGAAACATGTTTCTCAATAAATAGTATCAATCAATACAACATAAATCGTGATATTTTGTTTAAAAGAAACAAAAGGTTACATACAGTAAAATTCATCCATCCATCTGACTTTTATATTTTCACGATCTAAAAGTCAGCTTTTCCCGATCATGATAAAACAAAGCTTTCATTCCGCTCACACGAAGTTCTAATTAATTTTATAATACTGCTAGCAGAACCTGAGCAATGTGAATTATACCGTCTATTGATTTATTAAGATCCTGTCAGACTAAAAGAAAATACTAAATTAATTCATACGAATACCTATGTCTTTGGATTAAAAATATCGACTCTATCTGCCGTATCGACTCTATCTGTACTCTAGTAGGTACTGCCGTCCTTACGAAACGTGCAATAAGAGGTTTGGACCTCACAGACTTTTAATACTCGTATATGCGAAATCAGAAAGTTTTGCTGATAATAAAATAATTGCGTTATTCGATTTAGAAAATTTTCCAATGTACTAGGGTACATCACTAGTACGCACCCTCATCACATAAGAGAAGATTAACAAAGATATTATGGAATTCGGAATGAGGCACCGACTGCCTGCTTGTTTCTACAGTAGGCTGCTTTTATGAAGTGCATTAGAATTACGTCAATTATTAATTAGACAATCTTATTATGTTTTAATCTGGTTTTAATCATAATAAAGCAATATTATATCGTTATAAAAATTAATTATTGCTGTTCGTTAGTCTGGCGAAAACTCAAAAACGATAAGACCGATTCGATTTTTTTTTGTTTTGTTCGCTATCATACAGAGGTGGTTTGAAAATATTAAAAAAATATAGAGAAAACCCATAAACACAGTTGAAAAAAAATCAAAATTGTTAATTTTATATGGGAATACCACTTCGGATTACTTTTAATAGATAGCGGGAGCGGAGCCGCGCGTAAAAGCTAATATCTAAAAGGTTTTGTAGGAAGGAACACTTTAAGTTGATGTTTTCCTTAAAATATCAAAAATTCCCATCGATAGAAATGCAGCTACTACTCATAGCTTTTATTGTATAACTAGATGATAGCCGCGACTTTGTCCGTGTGGTTTAAGATTTTTCAATTCCCGCGAGAAATCCTAAATTTTCCGGGATAAAATATGTGTGAATTCTAGCTGTAAGCTACCTCCATTCCAAATTTCAACCAAATCGGCAACACAGACACACACACATACACACACAAACTTTCGCCTTTATAAACTAGTGTGATTACCATTCTATGACGATGTCACAAACATACACTCGCATTTATATATTAGTAGGATAGGGATTGGAATAGAAAAGTGTATTTTGATTGACCTATTTTGAACAGAAGAGAAATGTATTTCATATTCCAATTTAATTGCAATACTCATATCTATATTTAATTTAGTTTATTATACCCCGACAGCCTTTTTTCGCGTGATAGAATTTAAGCGAAATAAGCCTATGTCATCTGTACAAACATTGCTCCCTACATTCGGCGTCACGTCCCGGTGTTTGTGGAAGGCAACGGGCTTTCTATGGAAATCCACAATAAATAGCCTGCCCGGGAAATTTATTGGAGATCAGGCAAGGGTACGTTGAAATAGGTAGGTATTATCGGTCTAAGAATATTGAAGAAAATACTCGTTCTTAGGGCCATATTACATTATACTATATCGCTCATTTGCGACAAGGGTGACATAACTCAAAATTCAACAATTTTAGTGTCGAAAATTTATACTTTTGGCTATAAAAACAACATTACGCTAAGCACAAAAAATATGAGCGAGAGAGATTGTGACTTAATGCTTTGTCGCTTTGTTGGCTGCTGTGTTGTTTCAAGACCGCAGCATCCACAAAACATTACTCTCTAACGGGAGAATTCTCTCATCGTCGATTTTGAATTATGTCACTCTTGTCGCAAATTAGCGATATATAGGTATGTCATACCATAGATTATATTCTACATAGATCATCATATATATTTCCTAGGATGATAATCTATGGTACGACATAGGATCCTATATATAGTATAGTGTAATATGGGCCTTAAATAGAATTATTCTTTTCGTGCGGCTCCATCCGTGTCGAGTTAGGTTTTTAAAAATCCCACAGGATCGCTGTTTTTCCGGAATAGGTAGCCTAATGTAGATCTTCAGGTTCAGGAAGGACCGGTCAGGTTATTATTCTAACACTAGCTGATACCCGCAATTTCGTCCGCGTGGATAATTTTTTAAATCCCGTGGGAACTCTTTGATTTTCCAGGATAAAAAGTCTATGTTACTGTTCTCTTCTACGTAAAGTGCAGAAGTCCTTTGTGGGGTCGAGTATACGCTTTTATAACTTGATTCCGAAAGAATTGGTAGATTTACCATAACATAAATTTAAACAAACATAAGTAGAGTTTATTACACAGTTAATGAATTCCTGAAACCATTCTGCTTTGCTTCAGCTGTCTACAAGATAGATAAGCTATATACTGTAACATTTTTTTTGTTTTGAAAAGATCAACTGCTGAGTTTCTTGCCGGCTCTTCTCAGCAGAATCAGCATTCCGAATCGGTGTTAGATTCTCGACGTGTCATAAGAGCCACAAGTTGGCCTACATGGAATAAATAATTTTGAGTTTGAGTTCTTTTTGATTAAAATATTTGCTAAACTAAATTCTTAATCATTGTGCCTGCATGGTACACGTATTAAAGAAAAAATTCGCACAAAAGGCAATAAATGGAAATTCTAATAGCTTCTGGGTTTGAAACTTGAAATAAAACAATAAAATCATGTGCCACAATGTGCTTTATTGATATAAACCGACGAGCATTGCCCTTAATATTAATTACAGCAGCTTAGCTTTGCCTGTTTCACGTTATACTCATAATATCGACAAATGACATTAACCAGAATTTTTGAAGCTCATTGGGTAAGAAGCCCTATAGATTCAAACCCTACCCTATGGTTGTACTATTTGTTTTGGAGGGGGGAGGGGGAGTATTAGACATGTTTAACATGCCAATTAATATTTATACATATATATAAAAAAATGAAACCAGACTTTATTAGGGCCCTCGCGCACTACGCGACCAAAACAACGATTGGTCATCATCGTCATAAACTTCGTCATAGAAGCTCATACAAAAGCTCACAGCAAAGTTCACAAAGTTTAGTCGCAACGGTCATGTCACGGCTTGATATGCCGTGCCGATACTTTACATGGACGTTAGGGCTACTGGCTATAGCCTGGCTGTGCAGTGAGCTAGGCCCCTCATTGAGTTCAATCAACGTACTGCTTTTGATATGTCGTAGCCGATTTACACGACTCCGCTCCCACCCAACCAAAGTATGAGCATTCAAATATGGACTTAATATCATGCTCTGGAGGTGCACTTTACAGTAACAACACCGCGGTACGGTAACGGTACCGCGCGCTGTTTTCTATTTTGTGTGTATTACTTTGGTTGGGTGGGAGCGGAGTCGTGTAAATCGGCTACGACCTTATAGTTCTTGCAATTCACGAGGGCGCGTGAGCTTTACTTGTGGTTACGTCGTGTATATGCACATTGCGTAAGTGTGCATGCCTGTCAGAAGCCTCTGTGGGAGCGGTTAGGCGCGAGCAAACTCTCGCTCACACTTATACAGATACGACACACACACAACCATGAGCCACGCGCCCTCGTGAATTGCAGGAACTATAATATTACTTATACGTTTAATTTGGATATAATAACCGATGACTATTAAATAGATTATGTATACGACTATGTAATAAATCATATTAATTTGACAAAATCATGTCTAATGGTTTTATCACTTCCACCAAGCATATGTTTTAAGTTGTCAAATGAATAGTATTTTCTTACACAATTGCATGGAAAGTTGTCAAACAAAAGGTATTAGTACTTAAAAATACATAGGAACTTATAGATTCGTTGTTATTTGGTTAGGTATAACTTAAAATTAGGAAAAACTGTAAATATGTAGTTCATAAAGAATATATAGTTTTTATAGTAAGCTTAAATTAATTTTATGGGAATTGAAGAGAAAGTTCTCATCCAGTTAATTTAAACCTACCACCAACTTGAATTATGTAAGCAGGGCTTTTTAAAGTCAAATGTCGATATCTACTCAAATTTTGTTGTAAACATACAAAACTAAAACTAAATTTAAAGCACTAAAAATAGTGCAACTCTTTGATACCATTGTTCTCTGTATTCGATTATTATTAGCCCTCTAAATTTAGTTTAATATACGATACGTAATTCGTACCGTTGACTCAAATTCTTTCATTTGTCTTTTCAATCAAGATTATATTGGTACAACAATTTTTCAAAATGAAAAAAAGAGGTAATTTACAATGAACCTAAGAACACTTCGTACATCTAACAGTAAATTTATGTTAGTCCACGAAATTAAGATTTTATTTACTACAAATATCATACAAAAAAATTCATTTCACATAATAATTTGCAACCCTTCTAATATCATATTCACGTCTTAACATTAATTTTAGTTCATGGAAATGCATAGTGAGTTTTGATATTAAACCAATAATAATTAGGAATTATGTGCGGTAGAAAATCTATACAAAATTACATACTAACTAATTAATTTTCCCTGATTTTTCTTACCTAACATGTGGACTTTCTGGCAATGCTCAACAGAAATTTGAACGTTGAACTATCGACAACAGAATCCGTGACTCAGACTTTTCTGTAGTCATTTTTCATCAAATTGTAATGTAATGCTTCCGTTCAGCGATTTTGCTACAGGCCGCTTATGTGTGGAACGACCTTCCGGAATCTACATTTGAGTTACATGCCACGTACAGTTTGAGTATCTTCAAGATAAGAGTGAATAAGTATCTTCTAGGCAAGCATGCTCCAGCCATTGCTTTAGATGATTGTCGCAAGCCTATCATGCATCTAAAGTAATAGAGGTTCTAACCAATTAATTTGTTTCATTATTAACAAACAAATCATGATTAAAATAGCCTCATTTTCCGGAAGTTCAAGGTTTGAATCCCAGGTCATCTACCTTTTCGAAGTTATGTGAGTTTTAAAACAATAAAGGTGTAGTATTATTGTTAGGAAACCGTTAAGTTCAGTTTTCAAACGCGTGAAGTCTGCCAATACGCACTTTGCAATCGTGGTTTTATAACACCTTCTATTCTGCTTTATTCTTCTCCTTTATTGAAATATGTTGCCTTTTTTAACAAAGCAGCTGCTGTGTTTCTTCGCGGCTCTTCTCAGAAGAATCTGCTTGTCGAACCGTTAAACTCGTCCCGTCGTAGAAGCCACAAGTTAAGACAGAATTATGGTGAAAATAAAGGCCTTGTTACACGCAGAGCCATGTAGTCATAGACTATACGATAGTTCAACATCCAAATACAAAATGGGCATTCTAAAAAAGACTGCTTTTAATAGTAAAATACGATGAAAAACTCGACACACGCATATTTTATCAACCTAATATCTACAAAATTACAAACTTAACTGAAACAAAAAGTAACAATGACAAATTACAAAGCATCACATAACTCATACGAAAAAAAAAATTACATTATATTATAAAAAAAAACATCAAAATTCCGCATTCACTTCATCTTATAGTTACGGAATTCTGGTACAACGAGTTAAACTCCCACAATCATTAATTATTTATTAATTATTATATTAAATTCTCGCTCTTTAACTAACTTACAGGTAGGTACATACAAATTACAAAATCAATGAAAGTGGTACAAGTACGTCTCAATTTCGGAAAAAAATTTTGAAAATTAGAATTCGGAACCCGGAACCATTTACAATAATCTAAAAAATATATACGCAACTAATTGAGAACCTCCTTCTTTTTTCGTCGGTTAAAAAAATTACATAATTGCATAAACACAAAATATTATCTATCTTTCTGCGTCCTCTCATTGTTTAGATCCCTTGTAGAGATCCCTTTCCACTAATCACATAAGTAATGGTAGGAGTTTTCTGTGGATAATAATGCGGTGGGTTGCTAGATCTTCTCGCTTCATTGCCAAATATCTAACTTTCCGATTTTTTTCCGAAATTTCTAATTCCGCTGGACTAAAAAACACTTTAAAAAAAAAGAAAAAAAAAGATGGCATAAGATATACTATTCACAATCAAACATTTTGTATTAAGTTTTTATTGCATGTAAATAATAATGTAAATACCTAAGTGTGTAGGAAAGTGATGAAATGATGGATGAATTAATGTGATATATACTTTTTCAATACATAAATGCATAGCTTATCGTTGTTATTTTAATACTATTTTCGAAAAGCCATGATATTATGGATGACAGTTCCCAACTATCTGATTCACTCATAATTTCTACAAACGAAAATAATAATAGAAATCTTATGAAAACTTCACGATTTAAAATCTATTTCCCTAGTCCTTGATAACTTTCACGATAGGTACTAATATCGACTAGATTTGGTTAGGGAGTGTCAATATTATCAACATTGATCTATCGCTCATATCATGGTATCTCGAAAAGAGTTATAATACTTGAAATGCTAAAATTCGTTTAAGAATCTCTCTGTAGTTTACAAAGAGCGATTTTCAGTAAACTTCAACGTCCTTTCAACTCACAAGGGCGCGTGAGCTTTACTTGTGGTAATGTCGTGTACATGCACATTGCGTAAGTATGCGTGCCTGTCCGGAGCCTAGGTGGGAGCGGTCAGGCGCGAGCAAGCTCTCGCTCACACTTATACAGATACTACACACACACACACACAACCATGAGCCACGCGCCCTCGTGAATTGCAAGCTCTATAACAGAACAGACTGTGGTAGACAGTGTCTTTTTTATATATTTGGCGTTTAAAATATTAAACAGTGAAACCATAGGGGTAGTCCTTATGGTTTCACTGTTTAATGTTTTTACAGCTATTGATAATTCTAAAAGAATAAACGTAAAAAACACTTAGCGAGTTGAAAACATTAAATTGAAGACTAAATTTTTTTCATTTACACCTGCTTAAAGTTCTATAGGAAAAACCAATAAAATTATTTCAATATACGAGTATTTGGTATATAGCAGTACGCTTTAAACATTTTCTTTTAACTTTAACTATAGACATGTTATTCAGTGAGAATGCGAGGCGATATGATGCTAATACTATAATCACCTTGTGTGGACATTTTATTTACATTATTTAATGTTTTCTTCCGTAGAAAAAATATTATAATTATATTTATGGCATCTCATCACACTACTAATGAAAAACATAATACTATTTTTACGAGGCTATTGCCTATTACATACTGAGAATGTTATTCCACTTAAAATCTGACGTTGTGTGATAAATAATATTTTTTTTCTAGTACAGTAGATCTGCTTTCAACTTTTTATCTTGATGCAATTTTGTATCTAAACTAAATTATATGTACGTCCTCTAATCATTTCACAGTTTCATTCATATCATAATTTCGTTTGTATCATAGGTAGATTTTTTTTACAGTTTACAGTTTACCATTGCTGATAGTAGATCCACTGTTTCCAATCAATAATTTTTACCAAGGCACACGTTTGGACAAAAAGGAACTTGGTCGGACATGTCAAAATATCTTTTACAATATTACTTATAAATAATATTTTTTATTTTAGTTCATGAGATAAAGTTTAGATAATAATATAATTATTGCTGTTCTATTTCGTACTAGTTATTCACTAAATAAGTAATTCTTAAATCATAATAGTAACTGAGATATTTTAACAAAATCGAAAGTTATTTATGTGAAATGTAAGAAAATCTAGACAGTAGGTAGGTATTTAGTATATTGTAAGTAGTTTTCTTATGTACTATTTAATATTTATTAGATTTGCAAGAAACTTGCACGGTAAGGATTCTTACATTTTTGTAAAATTCAAGTAACGATACTTTTATATGAGTGAAAAAAAAAACAAATAAGTAAACACAACATGCATATAGGTACTTAACTTTCTCGTAAACAAAATTGCATGCACATTTTAAGTACGGTGTTTCATTCATCCAATATAATATATGTAATAAGCTTTAATACATTTAATTTAAACTAATACAGCTCATAATGGCGTGGAAGTCGTCATAGACCATAGCGCATGATAGGCAAAACAGCTTTTGAAACGAGGTAAAATAGTATTATTGTCGTTGCTTGTAACTGATTACAAAAACAATCAATGAACACTTAAAATTAATTTGATATGTAATTTCCTCTATGACTCGGGCTCTATAATTTACCAAGCATCATCGTCGCCGAAGAAAGCAAAAAAAAAAAAATAGCTTTGCAATAGCAAGATACAGCTATGTAAAAGCAGTGGAACATTAAGCTTTATTTCAAAATCCGTTTTTATCTATATGCGCTAAATTCTATTAATTATTTATTTTTATTTGACCTATATTAAAACAAAACGAGAGAAAGAGAGAGCAGATGATATAACTATCTTGCTCACACAACCATGATAAGAATTTGTACTTGTATAGAAAAGAAATCCCACACAACTTTCAAGCTTCATAATCGATAAGCCCAGGTTCACAAGATACATCCTTGTGGTTTAACAGACTCATTTATTGTTTAAACGCAGAGGGTGTTTCTAATTCGGAGTAAAAGTGTTTTTAGAGATAATATTCTTGCATATTTCGTCAGTCATGTGGTTTAGTTTCAAACATCATTGACGTAATCCGCATATCTCTGAAATAACATTGATGTAATTTGCATATCTCTGAAAAGTCTCTATGGCTTACGAAAAATCGAATAAACTTTCAATATGTCTCGATAAAAATACTTAAAAAACGGATTATCAACCGGCTATTTATCCAAGAAAAAAAGATTACATGACGAAAACAGCAAAAACCTATGAGCTTGGTTTGGGCACGCCTATTTTATTTAATGACCCTTACGAGTGGAAAGAGCTGTTTTTTATCTAGGTAGCGGTATTATCAATATAATGATCAATACAAATTAGGCCGGCTATACGTTATCAGAAATTATCTGTCAGAAATCGGTTTACGGAAAGTGCTATACTAAAGTGGAACATTAGTTAGTTCATAACATCTACAAACTCTTAACTTGATTTTTGAAAAAAAAAAAATACTTTTACTGGGATGCGATACCGACATGACCGAGCAAAATTCTAGGTTAGACAAGACTTACCGAAAGACTCTGCCAGTTAGGAAGGCCCATTACTGAAAATGCATTTTTTTCGGTTTGTCGAAAGAAAAGTTTTTTTTTAAGCTATTGCATAGCTTCTATCGCGGGCCTTGAGCGTGGAGACCGAATCCAGAAATTCCGTAACGAAAATAACCTGACACGGGACTCCTCTCACCGCTAGATGGCGTTGATAAAAAATGCTATGCAATAGCTTTACCACGGCAGTCCCCGAGTGCCACACATTTTTTATACGTTATAGGCACACGCTTGACCACACCTGATGGAAAGTGATGATGTGGCCTAAGCCTGTGTAACGCGTTTATCTAGAAGATGCCTATTCACTCTTGTTTTAAAGATACCCAAAGTGTTGGAAGGCGCTGTACGATCCAGTAAAACTCTGATGGTATGCAGAGCCTATTTCAAAATGTATGTGTTGTAAGCCTTCTAGCGCATGTCCGAACTTTTTCTGACAGAAATTTCTGATAATATGCAGCCGACCTTAATCTACGCCAAAGTGACGTCTGTCAAGTACAGGAATACAGATTATATTTGTTCAGAGGCGCCACTCCAATATGTTAATTTAGTATTCAGGGCGCGCGGAGGCCCCGAGAGTTTCCTTTGTAAAATTCGATTTTATTTTAGAAGCGCGCCAACGTGATTAAATAGAATGTGAAACGTGATTTTCGACTGCTTCTCAACGAAGCGCTGACTCGGCAATAACGCGCCAACGCGGTGCTTAAGGCTGCAATACACATGCGAGCAAAACTGGCATGCCAGCGAAAAATGGCTCGAATTGGTCATTTGGTGGCAAAAAGTGTTACTCTGCAAAAAGTGTTTTTGCTATAATGTACTAAACTAATAAACCAAAATCTGTATATTACAAAGTTTATCGTTATGCACTTTATTGTACGATGACGTGTAGAAACCGATTAGGGGTATGGGTTGAATCTATTCTGCCATACCCCTTTCAAGTAAGCCCGCTACCATCTTAGACTGGATTTATAGACGATGTACACTGTGTGCAATACACAAAAGTAAAGCAAACTTTAGAATTTTGCGCAATCGAAGGTGTGGGCGAACGGCTGTATTATACAGATTTTATCTAGGTTAGTGGATTGTAGCAAAATAAGCAAATTGATTCTTAAATGTGCCAAGTAACTGCACATTTTGATACTGACCCTCCTTCCTCAGTCCGCACGCAAAGAATCAAAAGTATTTAATTACACTGGCATGCCATCCTATAAGCATGCCATTTCCCTTTCCCATGCATTTTCTGATTGACAACAATTGACATTTACATGTACCTGGCTTTTGAAAGTAGCTGATGTATGCCAAACGCATGTGTGTCGGCCTTATACCGGTAAATAAATACATTGGTTAAAAGTATTTTAAGAACGAAATACATAAAGTAGAACCAATTACTTATGAAAAATTCGAATGTTAATAAAGAAATACAATTTGACGCGTCGAATATAACACCTAAAACTTTTTTTAAATTGGATATAAGAGTTCAAAGCCAGCGTTCCGAAAAAAAAAACCGTTTGTAAGAGATTAAGGGCCTATTTCATCATCTCCAAGTAAATTTTAATCAATGAATAAAATTGACTTTTTGACAGTTGTTTATTGACAATTAAAATATGATATAGTATTTATTCATCATTCACTTGGCGACAATAAAATAGTTCCAAAGACTTATTCGTATGTACTTTATTGTCAGCGGATAAAAAATTTGGTACAGTATTAAAGCGCAAGTACTATGCTAAAAAAATACTTACATATTGACTTATTTGTCACAGCACGCTTTGAATACAACAAAATACTTCTCACTAACACAAAGTGCTTTTCATTTGATAACGAACCAATTGCAAGGGTGTTCCCAAAGTTCAGTTAGTTTCATTTTATGTTTCAATGTAAGCTATAATGTACACCCGTAGCAAATGTGGTATAATCCCTTTCAATCGTTGCAAATGCTCTGAACTACACAGCGAGTTGCACCGACCAATAAACGAACTTGCGCGCGCTATGCTTTCCAGTGATGGCTAGAATTTACATAGTAAATATAATATTTAGTTTTGCATTTCGAAAGCTATGTTCACAGCAATCAAATAAATTGGCGAGGACTGTAAAACAGGTACAAATCCACTTTGCTTAGCTCGACCGAGCGCTAAAGCTCAGAAGTTTCAACTCTGTCTTAAGTCCAAGCTAAGTTCGCATTCCGCCTAAATTCATTAAACTCTGGAAACACCCCTCGCCCCTACGGCGCAATAAATCGAGACCACCCGATATGTCAATACTTGGTAAAGGTAACAATACGAGCGCGTTTAAAACTAAAGAAAATGATACTTCTAATGTTATTTACTTCTAATCAAACAAATTGACAAACACTTTGCACTCTTACAAAAAACAATGCCTGTTACTGACTGTAAGGACGGTAGGTCAACTCGTGAATTCCTTGAAACTTTTCGTTAATCAGATTAGGGCCTATTTCATCGTAATCAGGTAAATTTTAGCTAACGTATAAAGTTGACATTTTGACACTTTTCTATTGGCAATCCTTCAAAATGTCAAGTTCACTTGGAGACGATCAAATAGACTCTAATTTAAACATCTTTACAATCAATATTAGACATAGAACACATAAAGTACCTAAGTAATAGGACGCTCCTGCAAGTGAATAATATAAAAACACATCAATCATACATTATTACCTACAACTAGTCTAATTTTGGGGATGACGTGATGAAAAATTTTTACTATCTACACTATTTTTTTTTTTTGTGTAATATGCTCAATTTGTATACATCAAGTTTTGATTGCACAAATACATCACGGGTGATCTGAACGGTTACTCTGAGTTATAAATACTCTTTGCCTAAAATAGGTATATTTCGTATAAAGGCAAGTTTCCATTGTTCCAATAACTCGATAGCGATGCGACGCTGCATGACAAGCCCGCACACACTTTTTCGCCAGTAAAACGCTATATGACTACTCTGAATTATATAACGACCCACTGACAGAGTATGCTGTCAAATTTGATAGCCACTGGCTAAATATTTATTTACTTATTTATTTGTATAAACAAATTATTTATTGTACATCAATAGCGTTCACAACACAATATTATAAGATTATTTAAGTTCTTAAATAAAGCCAAAAATGATTACATTATTGGAATTAAAAAATTATAAAGTTTAACAGTGGAATAATAAAGTATCATTCTTAATTTAGGGTAGTTCTCGAAAGTGAAAGTAAAAACAATTAAGATATTCACAACTTGTGTTCGCGTGGATGTGTGATGAATATGATAAGAACCTTTAATCCCTAACAATGAAACAGAAACAAAACGTCTACGCTACGCTTCACTGGAAACGCACCCTTCATTTCACGCTGACGACATTGAGCAAGCAAAACTCAGAGTAACCTCGCAGAAAAATTTAAATTCGTTACCAGAGATAGGTCCACAATTCGCAGAGAATTCTATACTGTAAAAGCGTCGACGCTATGAAAAATAGATGCAAGATCAGGTAGCGCACGTTGTCTTGCCTCACTTGCCTAGCTACTTGCGGACTGTTGTCCTTGGTCGGGAACTGCCCTGTGCGGTAGAACTCTTCCAGCATTTTGTCTTTCTCTATGAACCTGTCGTAGAGCCACTGAGTCATGCCCTCTGTGTCTGTGGGCACCTGTAACGGAATATCCAAATTTAAAAATAATAAAGTTAAGTTTATGTTATGGATTACTTGGTTACTATTTTGATAAGGAACCCTAAAAATGGTAAAATGTATCGAAAAGGACGTGTAATTTACCACGTCTAAAAAGAGGCAATATAGGTTTTGGCAGCGTTTCTGTTTGGACGCTCGCCAAGGGCTTATTGCATGGAAAATGATTAGATAATCTGTCATCGATATATTTATGAGATCTTCGGCCGATAAAGTATTATTAAAATTGGTTCATCCGGGAATTGATAGAAATTTATTTGTCATTGTTAATAATAAAAACATAATGTTCTCCCGACCAAATCCGCTTACGTCGGCCAACCTCCTCAGAGATTAGCCATCTGCGCGGGAGATATTATAGTGCACAAGTGTGTGCGCAGACACAGGTGGACTATTCCCTCGCTCTCATAGTCACGGCACGGAAATTAAACACGACCGGATAGAGATCAGGCGCAGGACCGACAGCTTTACGTGCTTTTCGAGGCACGGGGTTGACTCACCGCCAACTTCCTAACTCCGGGTTAGTACTGAGAATTTCTTTGACCAGAAAAGCTCAATATTTTTTTTTGTGGCCCGACCCGGGAATCGAACCCGAGACAAACACGCTAACCACTAGACCAACGAGCCAATCTATTCTACGTAAATGGCGGGCAGGTAAGCTAGGCGTGTTATTTTCAATCATATCTAGCGAACACCTACGGTTTCCCACGCGTGGGATAATAAATTGTGAAATAGCTTTTATCTTACTCCGAGTGATCCTGAAAGTATTTACCTACTACTTATTTTAACCAATAATTCAAAAGTGAAATATACTAACTAATTTATTAGTGCTCGACATTATTAACTTTTATACGAAAATCTTCGAGGATTGTTTACAATCGAAGCTACCTTGACCTACGCACGAGGGCTCGCAGTACAGTTCATTGTCTTGCAACTATTAATTCTTCTAAAAATACGGTTACTTTTCACGCATGGTTAGTTCTAGTGTCAAGGTTACTATTATTCGTAAAACAGAATAGACAACGTTTCATACAATCATGCTATGACAAATACACTACAATAGTACAAAAATACAAATTAGTATGCTATAGTAAATGAGGCCCTAGTGTTGGATGAGAGATGGAAAGAATCTCTGTCCCTTTTCACCAGGCATCCAGATGGTAAGGGTGAAATTGCTTTCGGTGGCGTGCGGCGCTATTATAGAAAAATAAGATGTCTACGGGTTCAATAGATCTAACATACTAACCTCACTACTTGGGTATAGTCTGTAATGCAGATGCGTCCGGCACGCAGGCCTCGTGCCGCAGACGATGTCCTGCAGATGGAGCGGAATGCGGTCGGGGTACGCGATGGTGACATCCAGGACCCACTCTATGGTGTCACCACTCTTCGTGTCTATGATCCTTGTGTTGTTCTGGTTCACGTCATCTGCAGGAAGAATGCTGTCATGAACTTTTTTATAAAGGTGTAAGTGGATCGTACTGTAAGAAAGTGCATGAGAATCCCAGTATTATGTTCCAGTTGTACTACAAGCTAGACTACAAGTGAGACCTACAAGTCTAATCTAAGTCTATTGGTCCATCTTCAACTTATTTATTCTCTCACAACTCATTTATTTATTCTATTTTATTATTATTTTTTATTCGATTACAAGATAGTCCTTGACTGCGATCTCACGTGATTGTAAGTGACGATGCAGTCTAAGATGGTAGCGGATTAACTTGGAAGGGGTATGACAGTGTACATTCAACCCGGTATGGGTTTTTAATCTGTTTCTACACGCCATCGTGCCGTAATACTAAATCGCTTGACGGCACGTCTTGACGGTAGTGTGGTAGCTAGCCGCGGCCAAAGCCCTCCACCAGACGAGACCAGAGACAATTTAGAAATTATAAATTCCCAAATTGCCTCCGCCGGGAATCGAGTCCGAAACCTCGCAATTAGCGCTCACCACTGCGTCAGGATAATTGACAAATAATTCTTAATCGTCAACAAACTGTCCTGCAGTTTGACGGTAGCATTTAGTATAGATAAATATTGTCAATTCTTCTTTAATAGATAAATAAATAAAAATAAAGTTCCTTACCCTTCTTTTGTCCTCGTTTTGACGTGCTGGCGGTAGGGTCTTGTGGTCCTACTTCTTCCATGATGACTTTCATAGCACCGGCGCGGGGCAGGGATACGTATTCTAGTTTTGGTAAATTGTTCTTCTCAGCAAACCTGTAACAATCAATGCCCACAAAACCATAGATTAAGAGCGCGTGTAGTGCCATAAAAAATCCCCGCGACAGATGAATTAAAACATACTTAAAACCTCGTGTGAAACGCGTCTGATGCTAGCGTATAGAAGTGTAGAAAGCGCCAAGTAAATCATGTATTCTAATATCTCGTAAGATACTCATTTTTTAATTATTTTTTTTTATAAAGAATATTAGGCAACCTGAAGTTAACTAATATCCTCCTAACCCCTCCAAATAAGCGTAAAGCTTGTGTTAGGAGTGGGTACGACAATAGTGCAACGGGTGGGATTCGAACCTGCGACCTTACTGTTTTCAGTCCGCACCTTAAACCGTTGGGCTATTGAGGCTCTAATGGCTGTATCGTCTCTTAGAAATATGTACAGGAATTTTATAAAAAAATTTTGGCTCTGTAATATGCAACACATTGAAAATAAATGCAAATTAATATATTCGCGTCGAATATAGAACGTTCATTGAAAAGAGAACATTGATCAAGAATATCGAATTGAAAACTCAAAAAGCTATGATTATTCAGTTCTTATTTGCCGCCAAGAAATTCCATTTTATATCATTGTGGGCTACGTAATAACCAATTATGTTTCCATTCAACACAAAGCCTTAGCCGATACCATATATCGGGTTCAGATCGAACACCCAGTGCTCATAGAGCAACACGCCTTGTAGAAGACAGCGCTCCTAGTCGAATTGTGCTACAATTGTAGCATTCATTGGGAAAAAACTAACAAAACTATTTTAACACTAATCCTACTAATCCTTCTTATATTATAAATGCGAAAGTTTGGATGTTTTTCCTAAGAATATAGAACCCACGCACTTGATTACTGGCATAATAATCAGAAAACTATGTTAAATTAAATTTTGAATCGTCAAATGAATCTGGTTTGAAATGCCATTATATGTATGAATAGTATTCATCATTATTTCACTTTCAGCTTTTCTACGGTATCATTCCCGAATAAAAGTGTAAGTATTTATTTATTTATGTTAGAAAAACCTAACCTGATTCTACTTCCACATTATATTATTTGGACCAACTGGCCAGATACTTAAACAAATGGAAACGGTGTCTATAACACCTCTCCATCAGTGAGGAGGCTGCATTGCTTTTTACCCGTTGCCCGACGACTTTATTTCCCGCATTATTTACAAGGACCAATTTAATGGAAGCCGGCGCTCGTTATTGTAGAGTGCCTACGATTTGTCTACGGCTATTGCTTGGAAGAAATATCGATAATAGCTAAAGCCTGCCATTATAGGTTTCATGTTTACGTTTCTGCTTTTTTGTCCTAACATTCACCTATGATCTGCTTACTCCGTCTTTTTTTATTCGATGACAAGATAGCCCTTGACTACCATCTCACCTGATGGTAAGTGAAAATGCAGTCTAAGATGGTAGCGGGCTAACTCGGAAGGGGTATGGCAGTGTACATTCAACCCATACTTCTAGTCGGTTTCTACACGCCATCGTGCCGGAACGTTAAATCGCTGGGCGGCACGTCTTTGACGGTAAAGTGGTAACTAGCCACGGCCAAAGCCTCCCACCAGACAAAAATTAATTAATCTAATTTTATAAACGTGAAATGTGATATGTTGGTTGGTTGGTAGGTTTGTTCTACTTACTTCTCGATATTATGTGCATTTTAAGTAACAAATTACAACTTGAGGAACTTTTATGCCTGAGAGTTCTACACAATGTTCTCAAAATGATTATGACGATGATGATGATTCCCAAAATCTATTTTGTAAAATACAATATTATAGTGAGACTAGTCTGGCATTTGTATAGAATCTTCTGTACCTACTCCGTATATACATAGACACTAGACGGAGCAAGCAACACAAACAGGATGATGAATACTACGAATGTCTCAATAGACTAACGGTTAAAGGTGCTGACTGAAAACTAAAGGGCCACCTTCGATTCCTATCCGTTGCACTATTTCACCACTCCTAACACAAGCTTTATGCTTATTTGGAGGGGTGAGGAGAACATTGGTCAAGTTCAGCTTGGCTGATATTTAAAAAATATGCTTACTAACCTTTGACTAACCTCCCTCCTCTTGTGCAGGAACCCCCCTTCGGGGAACAGCACCAGGAACTGTCTCCCGAGAGGGATGTAGTACTTGTGTATGTGCTCCTTTAGCTCTACAAGCGACTGCTCTCGTTTCGTCTTGCCCTGGGGACAAAAAAAATTAACTATTAGTAAAATTCAAATTTAAGTAGAGTGGTAGCCTAGTGGTTAAGACTGTGCCTCCTATTCGGGGGGTCGCAGGTTCAACTTCTGACTTTTCGGAGTTATACGTATTTAAGCAATTAGATATCACATACTTCAACCATGAAGGAAAACATGGGGAGAAAATTCTTCAGGACCCTATCATCGCATCCTGATCTGATCCCTTTCAAACAAAAAAAGAATTTTCCAAATCGGTCCAGGCGTCTTCGAGTAATCAGAGTACATACTTATAAAATAAAGATTCCGACGAATTGAGAAACCTCCTCCGTTTTTAAAAACAAGCACGAAGGCTCATTAGTGTTAAATATGGCTCTTTGAATGTGGCGATACAAGTATTGAGGCTTCAGGCTTCAATTAGTATGTCTGAAGAGTAGCTATTCGCAGTAAACAATTCCGTAAGAAAAATAAAATAAATAAGCAGATAAAATAAAGAAAATAACCAAAATTTTTCTCTTCAAAAGGAAAAACATTATCGATAGAAATTGGAAAGTGGAAAGGTGGAAATTGGCGCGTGGAAGATGAAATATTTTTATTTGAACAGTTATTTGACGGAAAATATTTGGGGAATTAATTTAGCCCACTGTTTCTGATTACCCTCTCTCACCCACGGAACATTACCCCCGGTCGTGGGTACGGTGGTGAGCAAATATGTCGGCTATTAATGTATTTTTATACGTCACGGTCGTTGATATACTAGACCAAAGAAATATAAAAATAGTGTGGTGAAAAATTATTCATTTATTTATTTATTTAAAAAATATTAGCCAAGCTGAAGTTGACTAATATCCTCCTACCCCTTCAAATAAGTGGAAAGCTTGTGGTAGGAGTGGGTACGACAATAGTGTAACGGGTGGGGTTAGACCTTTCAGTTTGCAGTCCGCACCATTAACCGTTAGGCTGTTGAGGTTATTGTACTGGCTACTAACTTAAATACTACAATACAGCTCATTTAACCTGTTCACTGAATCGGACCAAAGACATGTTTAGCAGTTTAGACGCGATAATTTTATTGTGTCATCTCTGAATAATGATATCACAGTCTCGTAAATTGGAAGTGAGGGATTATAATGCAGCTTTCAGGTTGCGGGCTGGTACAAGTTGCACCGGCACTAATAAATAATTAACCAGTCCAAATAGGTATCGAAGAATGACCTTGAAAATCACTGCTAGCTACACTCACAAACGCATCATTTTACTATTAATTTATATTATTTTTATATTAATTAATATTATTATTTTATTAATTAATATTATTATTTTACAATTAATTAATATTATTTTTATTTCAAAGTGAAGCAAGATGAAGATTTGAACGGGGTATTGTATTTAATATCGCTATTGCTTGCTTGATACAATGTCTCCATATTTTGAGATTCACACTCTAAAGGAACTGCGTATCTTTTTAACATTATATCAAAGTTTCTCCATACCAATGGCCACGGTGGGCCCTCTAATGTTTATTATCAACATTCAGTGAGTGAGAATGCATTTTTTTTTTGCAGCGGCCTCTCACTATTATTGGCCCCTTGTGCGGGTCATTAATATATAATATATTATGTGGGTATAGATATTCTATTAAGAAGTTCTATTTCACTAGTCATGTGAGATAAATTATTTAATATCTATTATTCTATTATTACTAGTGGTTCGCCCCGAACTGAGGACTCGCGGTATCCTATAATTCCCTAAAGATAGTTTTAACTTTTAATTATAATTTATGATTGGCATGTAATTAAACAAGCTTCTATTTAATACCATTATTGGCCTCTAAATTACTAAGTCAGCCACAACCAATAAGCCTCTAAAAATACTATTTTAGCCACTATATATTTTGAATATAAGCTTCTAATTTCATAACTCGGCACCTTTAAAATTTAGTGAAGCATCAATAATTATAATTTATAACACATCCTATATTGTTCTATCATGAAAATGTACCTACCTAATATTAGCATAAAAAAAAAATCAATTTTTTTTACTTACTTTTTTTTTGTAAGCTTTAGGTAGGTTTACGATCCCAACAGAACCTAAGTGAATTTTTGGTGACCACATATTAGACATCGTAGTCTCAAAATTTCTTGGATACAGGCGATAGTCCCTATAAGAATGTACAACCTACGCTCTATCTACGCTGACGAATAAAAATAATGTTTTAAAGGCCGATTTCATCAACTTAGAATGAGTCACCCAAGTATAAATTTGATATTTTGACAGATTTTCTATACAAAAATTGTCAAAACATCTTTACGCTCGGATAAATCTTATTTTACTAATTATTATGCAGATATCATAAAAAACCAAAAAAGACGTGTGGCACTCGGGGACTGCCGCGGTAAAGCTATTGCATAGCATTTTTTATCAACGCCATCTAGCGGTGAGAGGAGTCCCGCGTTAGGTTATTTTCGTTACGGAATTTCTGGATTCGGTCTCCACGCTCAAGGCCCGCGATAGAAGCTATGCAATAGCTTAAAACAATTTTATTATTTACGAAGCTAGCAGCAAATTTAAAACTTGCTAAAATCTAGACCGTTTTTTTTTTTTTTTGATTTATTCCTCGGCTAAACGTTACTAGACGAAGGTAAACTTAAATATTAAATAAAATATTGAAAAGTATTGAAGAATAAGCGGTATACATAACATTTATTGTTGTAGTAGAATCGTATCTATACATTCAACATTACAAAAGACCTTTGAGGCTTTGTACCTTTTGTGGGCGTAAGGCGGGCGTCATACGCGGGGATACAAACCATTAATCCTTCGCAAATATGCGCGTACTTTAACCGCTACCTACTTACCAAATGATTGATATTACCAGACGTTACTCTGCCAAATTTCATGATAGGAAAAAATAAACAACGAGCTTAGTTTTCCCTTCGATCACAAAAAATGTTTTCAAACTCAAACTCAAAATTATTTATTTCATGTAGGCCAACTTGTGGCTCTTATGACACGTCGAGAATCTACCACCGGTTCGGAATGCTGATTCTGTTGAGAAAAGCCAGCAAGAAACTCGGCAGTTGCTCTTTAAAAAAAAAAAGTTACAATATGTAGCTTATTTATCTTGTTGACAGCTGAAGCAAAGCAGATTGGTTCCAAGCAACTAAGTTTCCTAATCTTGAGTGCATTATAAAAGCAATACATACTCCATTTAAGACAAGTTTTATTATTTAATGCGGATTTAATAATATATTTTTTCAACTGAAAACTAATTATTTTATTTTATGAGAATTGAAAGTCAGTTCAGAACCCATCGCGTCTCTAATTCGCTCGATGCAATTAGCAAAGTCGCGCAAAAAAAAAAACACGCAGGCTCTCCGAAGAGTCTATATAGTTAGGCAATCGACGTAAGGGAAATAGGTGTCCGTTTAAACCCAGGCCAACAATACATTGCAGCCACATTGTAGTAAAAACTAAGTGTCGAACTGTTTCCGCTGGTTCGACGGCCGGCCAATTGCACTTCGCTTACGGAGTGCTCACGAAGTTTGCGCTTTGCCAATGGTGACGACTTTTTACATACTAAATTTAAAAAAAAAAGAGTTTTTGTACTAATTTTTTTTTTATCTGGTGGGAGAGAGACTTTGGCCGTGGCTATTTACACTGCCATAGATAGCCCTTCCAAGTTAACCCGCTACTGATTCATCACTTACCATCAGGTGAGATCGTAGTCAAAGACTATCTTGTCATCGCATAAAAAAAATAAAAAATATATCAAAGCTTCGACATAAGCTTCGGTATAAGGTTTTAGAATAAACCCAAATAGTTGAGATAAAATGTAAGTACCTACATTTTTTTTTTTTAATAAAACTTATCTAACCGTCAATCGCTTTCGTCTACTGTGTCTTACTATTTAAATTTTAATAATATAATAAGAACTTCCGTCTTTTGTGGTTAGATATTTGAATATTAAACGTACCACTAATATTAAAAAATTTAGTTTTTTAATTGAATAATTTAGGTTGTTCAGCTTTTTTGTTTCGACATTGTAACGTCATTAGTCGATACAACTGGACAACCGCACTCAATATGTCGATCGTTAGCGTTTTCAAAAGTCCCCCCGCCGAGTCCAGATTGGAGTTAGAACGTTCCTGTTTAGGAGAGGTTCGTTGCGCCCGTGGGAACGCGATTACCCCCAGATGCGACGCGATTTACAACGGACTTTAGTTTCAAATTGATTCGCATTTAGGGCCCACGCGCACTACGCGGACACGACCACGACATTCCACGACACGAACTGCACCGGTGTATAGCCAGCGTTAGCGAAATTAGAATAAAAAGGAAATAAAATGTCAGAAAAAACTGGCCAAATGCGATTCAGACCCGCACACAAAGGGTTCCGCACCATCTTAACAGCGATTGTTAAGGTCAAAATTATTATAAAACTAGATGATGCCTTCGTCCGCGTGGATAAAGGTTTTTATTAAGGAAAAAATATAGCCTTTGTGCTGGAACGATAAAGTCACTTGGCACGTCATGGTAGGGTGGCAACTAACCTCGACCAAAGCCTCCCACCAGACCAGATCAGTGCCAATTCAGAAATTATAAATTACCAAATTGCTCACGCCCAATCGAACCCATGACCTCCCAGCTGTAAGACGACAGCGCTCACCACTGCACCAGGGAAGTCAGGGTTTACTTTAGAAACGTTGAACGAAAGCGTTTCGTGCGAGTAGATGCCACGATCTAAAACTAGAACAAACACAATTAATCAGACTTCCAAAATGAACATGTCGGAGAAACTTTTGTCCTCGTGCACGGCTGACCCATTATAAGAATAAACACAATTCGTTAAGAAAAACTACTAACAAATGTCTAAGCGCTTAACGAGGGTGGGCAGCGTCTGAACTTTTGTCGAGGCTCGTTACCGCTGAGCGGCAGACAAGAGTAAACTAAAGCGATGCGCAACTAATAGCAATAAATAACTAATAGTAGTACCACGTAGCGCAGTGCGGGTAGACCCCCCGTTAGGCAGCCCAACGACATCGGATAAGTCGCAGGGAGCCGCTGGATACTGGCGGCAAAAGACCGAGTCCTGTGTAAGTCCATACAAGAGACCTTTGTTCAGTAGAGAACGTCTATGAAGATAAGAAGAATAGTAATTCGTAGATGATAGTACTAATTCTGTTTCGCACAATCTCTGAACTAAACTAAACTGATGTCTAAAAGTAGTGCTGAAGCTGAAGAGCTGAATATCTAGACACGTCTTTCCACTATTTTGTAGGCGAAGACAACTATCTTTCTTCGGCCACGATATAATCTAAAATGTCACAATAAAATCGGTCCAAGGTTCCTCATACATCAAAATCGGCTCAGTAATTTATTCGCTACGTTAAAACATTTTTAATTGTTTTCTGTTAGTTAATTTTTTTTTACAAAGACAGTTCGCAAGTTATACGTAATTAACTTGTTACGTGCTGTTTTTTATAGCAAGCTTAATGACTTAAGTTTCTTTTTTTGTTCTTGATACTTACAATTGAGCACGAAGGTGATTAAGCAGTAATTAAACCCTATATACCGAGAAAGTAAGTAATATTTTACATATAGGAGTTTACAATATAAGGCTCTTGTTTTTAATTTTTCAATAAGTAGGCAAATTGGAAAGCCATGGATGATCAATTGATCATAGATATCAAAATACAAGTGAAAAAGTGTTTATACTACATAGACAGAACGTAACTATACTACCTTTTTAAAATTGTTTGATATTTGATCTGGTTTAGAATAAAGGCCTAGCAGTATAACTGAATGCCTGTACTGACGCAGTGAAAGACATGGGAGCATATTATTATCTTTAACAAAAAGAGGTTATATCAGAGACTAACCAAGCATAAGAATTAATTTTCAGTCGAATATAAGTTTTCAGTGGATTTCAATCTGCGTAATTAATAGAAGAAAAAGTTAAGATAACTTATTTGGCACCAACCCAGCTATTTAATATCTGGGGCGAAACGGACTTTCAACGACATAATGCACTTAGTTATTTTTGAAAACAACGCAGCTTTAGCCGACAATTTTCTTTTCAAAAAATTAGGTCACAAGATTTAAAACAAGCTTTTTGAATTCTGTTCTGGGAATGAAGAAATAATTTCAAAGAGTTATAAAACTATTTGTTCAGTTATCCTCATTCCGCGTCGTACTCTGTATAGCTGAGGGTCGTGACCTCAATATACTTGAGTTCCTTATTTACATTTTTTTTTAATTAATGACAGATAATAATTAGCGATTTATCATTCCAGTACGGTGGCGCGTTGAAACCGATTAGAGGTATTTAATGTAAACTGCCATACCCTATGAGCATTTAACCAACGCCATACCCCTTCGCTTCCAATAGGCCGCTACTCACTTACCATCAGGTGGAATCGCCATCAAGAGAGACTTATTTAAACATGACGGCTATGAAAATTTAAATCTGTTATTGTATTCGAACTGAAACTTCCAATATTTTCACAAGAACCTATGAGCTATGGCAGCATTTATTTTATACCAATTCATGTATATGAAACAAGAACAAAAAAACTGTGGATAAAAAAACCCTTATGTCTACTTTTATATAAAAGATTTCTACTGGTGGCTCTAAGAGAGAGTCTAAAGGTAAAAGAATAGGTAGGTAAAAGGTGAATAGATGTAGAGATTCATAAAAAAGCTACAAATTATAGTTAACGCATGCAATTTACGTATTTATTATCTTCTAAAAAAATCACATAAATCAACCTCGAGATCTCGTACCTACGAATATTTTCGTCGGTACCGAAAAACGGGAGCACGCTAGCTAAAACTTTTATCCAATAAGCGACATTCGATCGCCCCAAAAAACCTAATTACGACGATAGGTATCGAGCGAGGCTAAGATAAATAAAGATAATCCCGGGAAAGTATTCCGGCCAGTTAATTTCCCCGGGCCGAAGTTTCGCGGCCCCAGCAAATTGGAGCCAAACTTCTCTTCATTTCCTTTTCGATCCGGGAAATTTCAAACCTCAGCGGTTAAGGGGCAAGTCACATGTGTCCGAACTCTTCTTTTATTAGTGTCATGTCCTACCCGAGGTTGCAATTAATGATAAGGTCACGAGGTTCAAAGCACAAAGCTAATGAACTCTATGCTGTGAGTATCAGCGTCGAGTGGCAAAAATAAATGTATTGCATTTATGTTTCGTACTGAGAAGCCACAAAAAATACTGCAAACTGTAGCGCTTTTATAACAGCTATGGAAATAAAATATGCGTCAAATACCTGGCAACATATTATAAAAAACGTGTTTTTTTTTTTTTTTTCATTTTTTAGCTTTTATAGTAACAGTAGATCGGCGGGGTTTTTTGTTTTACTTGATAAATTAAAAAGTAGTTGACGCCCGTGACTTCATTCGCGTGGACTAAGGTTATTAAATTCCCGTGTGAACTCTCTTATTTTCCGGGATAAAAAGTAACCTATGTATTATTTCAGACTATAATCAATCTTTGTGCCAAATTTCAAATTTCAGCCAAATCGGTTCAGTCGTTGCGGCGCGATTGAGTAACAAACCATCAATCCATCCATACGTCTAAACTTTCGTCTTTACAATATAAGTGTCATTAATATATTAATATTAATAGTAAATCGGACTCTAGAATGTTTATTTTCTGTTATTAATTTTCTTTACCACAACATTTGCTTAAGAAAGTATACGCTACACACACTAGTATTTCGGTACAGGTGTATCATGCGGAGTGGTGCGTATAAGTGTGTCTCCTCCCTTGGGACGTTTAGCCGTCATCACATAGTTTTTCACAGAGTCGAGCTTGTTTTATCTTTACCGGGGTGATTATGCGACTTCGAATGGCCGGCGAGAATTCCGTTGGACCTTAAAGTTGTAGAATTTTAATTAACAACAACTTTAACTGTTGCCAAAGTTGTAGTTTCGTATTAAAAAGGTGATGCCGAAACTGCTCACTTTGAGCACTTCTTGTAAAGCGTAGAGTTATTTAGTTATTTAAGAAACTTAGGAGAGATCTTTCAAAGTGAAGTTAGGTCGTCTCGAATTAATGCTCGTGGAATATTTGTAACTAAAACAAAATTTTAATTAGGTAGGTAGTAATAAATCTTTTGTTACCAGCAAAAGTTGACCAGCCAACCAAGAGCTCCTGAGCTCTGCTTACAGAGTGGAGACCCTAGATTCTAACTTTTATTTTTATCTATTCCGTTAGGTACAAAATGGCTAACTGCCGTATTCAAAGACATCCATTATATTACGTTTAATGAGTCTTTTAACTAATCATTATTAAGGCTCTTGATGACTTGTCATTTATAAGCACTAACAAAGAGGGATTGAACTGTTTAAGTCTCTATTAAGTTGATTCCTTAACAGTACTATTAGTTATTTTGTGCCTTAACTAACGATTAGGACTCTGGGTGCGACATGATAATTAAGTGCACATTAAAAGTACTCTATTAAAGTATGAATTAGGGGCTTCATATATAACTGATTAAAATACACTCGAACTATTAAAATGAACTACATAATCACCATGTAATCATTAATTTAACAATACAAAATGACCATAAAACGTCATTAAGGTACACATACTATAATTATAAATACGCAACAAGAACCCTTTCAACTCACAAACTGACACGTGTCCGCTTTAATTATGTAAAGCAGAATGCTAAAGAGCGAGCCGGTCCCACATACTAAATATTCAGTACAATTTTTATTTACCGTTTGATTCGGAGGGAAAATACCCCAACAATTACAAAGGACATTAAATTTTAAATACTAACGAATGATATCAAAATTATTTAGTATAACATCTAAAACTTTTTGGGCAAAATGACTAACTAACTAAACTTAAACAAAAATAATAAATGCAGTGCATAAAGAGTATTCATTTAAGCTTGCGTTTTAGGTTTCTTCATATTTATCAACCGATAGAAGTCCACTGATGGACAAGGGTCTCTTGTATAAACTTCCACTTTTCTCCGTCTTACGCCACCTGTATCCCTGTAGAGAGTCTGTCCCTCACCAATACTGGCCTCTTTTTTAAGCTATCACTTATTTAAAGTTATAAAGACCATAGCAGACCAGACCTTTTTAAATCTAACTCAGTCCACACGTTTGTAGTCGTGTGGATTAACGTGATTGATTTTTGTCTGATGATATTTTTTTTGGAGAAGATTATCATTCCACTGTGTATTTTTCGGTACGGAACCCTAAAAAAAATGGCTTACGCGCGTCGCGTGCGCACAACCAACCGCACTTCCTGCTGTAATAATACGTCCGAGGGGGGGAAGAGGAGGGGCGAGGACGAGCCATAAATCATGTCCTATAAAGAAAAAGATGAAAACATGTCGATGTGTGATAATTCAATTTGGGACACAAAAGGTTTTATTGCTTTGTTTGTCTTGTTCCATACAGTGAGCATTGGGTTATTGTTCTAATTTTTCATATCACTGCATCGATTGTATCTTACATGGTTGCTTGTATGAGCATGAAATTTTCAGAATGCGTGGTAAAAAAGCAAGCCATAATAAAGTTTCGTGCAGTTCGTCCATCTATCCGTTCTTAAACTACATTTAAATAATTTTTTTAGTTAATTCAAAATTTATTTATTTCATGTAAGCTAACTTGTAGCTCTTATGACACGTCATAAATCTACCACCGGTTCGGAATGCAGATTCTACTGAGAAGAGCCGGTAAGAAACTCAGCAGTTGCTCTTTTCAAAAAAAATTTTTTTTTACAAGGCTACTATGTATACAGTGCTTCCACAATAAAGCTTCAAAAATGCAAAAATGCATACGTAGGTACACCAATCCAACGCATGTCAAGATGGGCAGTCAAAGCAGACCCATTTCCGTTGGTGGCACCCGTTCACGAGCATGACGCATGATCCAGCCAATGCTTCGCTCAACCATTTTTGAGGGAACGTAACAACCACACACAACCACAGAATTCATTTCAATCCATCACCTGTAGGTATGATTTCCTCTCGAATGATTGCAGTTTTAGCTATATATAGTCCAACAAACTGGCCAAGTGCATTTTTAAAATATTATGGAGACTTCAGACATGAAGGTTTCCTTACCGTTAAAGCAAGTAATATTTAACTGCTTACCCACATAAAATGATAATTTACGCAGTTGATGAAGCTTAATATTAGGCTAAACTATTTTATAAACTTGTATCTACGCGTTAAAGGTTTTTTCTTTTTAAATTCCAGGTTGTCCCCTTTCATTGAAATAGATCTTATTTGCATTATTATGATTATTTTCATTTTGATTAAATTTTTTCATTATTATTATGTTTACTTTTAAGCTAAACGCGCTAAAGATTAGCTAATTTTATAACAATCTCCCGTAATCAAACTCTCGGAATGAATGTTTATACAACCCAACAAAGTTTTAACCAAACCCGGCAGAAGATTTCCGAACTTACCTAAAATCCGCGCTATTATTCCGTAAATTTCGAAGTGGCATCGATCGAGACAAAGAAGGGCGGCATTATCAATTAAAACAAATCGTCAAAGTTGGATACCTCAATTATAATAATGGACAACTTTGTATTAATCAAACGGGTGGAGACTCCCTAAAGAGGACTATTTACCCCTCACGGGGTGCAATTTTGTATCCTTATTCTCGGTAAACAGTATCCTATAAACTCCTTCAGGATACAAACTATCTTCCTTGACAAACTTTGTTGAATTTGTTGGAGAAGTCATACAGACAGGCAGACTTACTTTCACATTTACAAGTATGGAATTAGTAAGGAGGCTTCCTTAAAACCAGTAATTGATAACCAAGGATATTAAAATTAAGCGTTTTATAAAATCGGAAGCCGGGCTTGGGACATTCGATACGGAAGCCGGATACTTTGAAAAATACCCTCCTTATGGATCATTTGAGCCGTTTGAACGGAGCGCTAATTCTAGCTAATCCTTACTTATATTTTACTAGTTCCGCGTTTCGCAAGTTGACAACCACTTACGACCTTATGGCAGAGTGGTTTAACTTTTCTATTCCTAAGTATAAAATAGAACGTATCGTGGTTGACTGATTAATAAAAATCACAGCCATAATCAGGGGGCCTAGATATAAGGTGAAAATATTTCTTGAGTAAGTACGCAAGCCAAAATCCACTCGTTCAAAGTCGCGGGTCATTATAAAACTAGGTCATTTCGAATAGTTCCCGGCGGCCATCTTGGATTAATCCCCAGTGGGTTAATGCGAGGGTAGTTTATGATTTTAATGAGATGCACACAGGAGCGCGCGCCGATAAAACTGACCGCGGCGGACATTATGCCTCTGTGGTATGTGACTTTATAGACCTCTTTGTAACGACAGCATAAAAACACAATAATTAAAAAAAATTATGCATCACGTGAATCTTTAATAATGTAGTCTCAGACTTGAGTCTACAGAGTAGCACCGCAATGAAGTGTTTTACGGAAAAAATTAGCGCTGCGTAATTTTTTTTTTTTAATTTGTAGTACATCATTTTTGAATAAAAAAATCAAAGAAGATTAAAAAACGAAGACGAAGACGATGAGATCTGGATCACTTTTTGAGCAAAATGAGAGAGAATGTGATCTAGAATCTCAGCCTTAATACATGTTATCGTCACAATTTCCTGCTAATATTATAAACTAGATGATGCCCGCGACTTCATCCGCGTGGATTAAGGTTTTTTTGAATTTGCATGGGTATACCTGCTTGGAATTTGGAGATTGACATAGGCTACTTTTATTCCGGAAAATTCTCGCGGGATTTTTATTTCAAAAACCTAATTCCATTCCGACGAAGTTGCGGGCAAAAGCTGTTTGGAGATAGTTTTCCGAAGTTCCTCTTTTTTGTCTATCCGTACCAGTACGTAGGAAACCCCTTCCAATGTCCGTATTTGCCGGGAACGACCGCGGACCGAATTGAAATTGCGTGAATAATTCGCGCACACATCAAACTTTGCCGACCAAGTTAGCTTTGCTGATTGTGTCAATTCCCATCATGTCTCTATCGGCAACGAATTATTGTTATTTAACCAAACTAGTTCGTTGGTCTAGTAGCTAGCTTATTTTGTTTGCGGATCATAAGGTCGTGAGACGGGCCAGAAAAAGTTAATGGAGTTCATACATAATCGATAGGAAACCTGTATTCAGGTTTCCTAATAATTCCTAATGTTGGATAGAATCAGGCGTTACTTTGCGGAAGATCATGATTAGCAAGAAAAGGTTAGAGTTATTTTGCTATAATCCGCCAACAGAAAAAATCTGTATGGTCAAAGATGCAGTTAAAAGCTAAGCACCGCTTACCTTCCCGACCAAGTAAAAAAGCCAAGTTCCCAAGCAAGCAATGCCACCACCAATCACATGCACCACCAATGCCTTCAATAACCCCATGTTGTAATTTATTGGGACCACCGTCACAGGAAGCTGGTTCCACAGGTTCAAAGTACATATGTTCAACGTGGTGTAAATCCTTTTTATTCTAAGGGGTTACCCGTGTCTAGATGTGGGCCGGCGATGGACTGAAGTTATAATGCTTTATTATAAAAGTAACTAATGCCCGCGACTTCGTCTGCATGGATTTAGTCTTAAAAATCCCGTGGGCACTCTTTGATTTTCTGGGATTAAAAGTGACCTATGTCAGTCACCATGTTCTCAACTTTACCTTTGCAAAAAATCACGTTGATCTGTAGCTCTGTTACGTCGTGATTGAAGGATAAACCAACAAAGAAACAAATTAGCAAACCAACAAACAAATAAACTTTCGCATATATATAATAGTAACGATAGTTTCCCAACTAGGTTTTTAACGTATTTTTTCAATATAGTCAACTTAGGCCAACTCTATCTAGTCTTTTTATTTTATGTGGCACTGGTAAAGTGCATTGTGCAATTTTGTTTCTCCAAACAGCCGTTAACTTACAAACAAGAAAAGTCGTATCGCCAACTTTTGTACGATGAAAGTTTATCTTAACCATCGAATTTTACATTGAAAGAAAGCTCATTTTGTATTATACAGATTATACGGGTATTTTTTTTTATTATAACTTTGTACCCGTAGAAACAAAAGACAACTGATAAAAAAGCCTCCACTCGACTTAACTTCAAACAATTCAATATCTAACAAACCAGAACTACAAGGTTCAGCCAATGAAAACAAATTCCACGTGAGAAACGCAGACCAGTTTACCGTGATCCCTTATCTTCGCGTTGTAGTATTTAAAGAATGTAAGTCGGCAAAAAAAGGTTCAGAGGTCTCCAAACACTGGCTATCTGGGGGCAACAACAATATCGCAATTTATCAAACGAGCCTTATTGTTAAACTCCCCTCGCGAGTTTGGATGCGTATCCTTTTCTCCCCAATGCACCCTGAAATCATACGCAATTTTAACCTTAATAACCGATCACGTTGGGGTGAAAATCTCGTGCATGCTCAAGCCAGGGCTTTAACCCTGCTATACATTTAAAAGTCTATAAACATAGGCTAAGAGCGCAGGTGATGTTTTCATTAAACTTTTTCGCGGTTATTAATAATTTTAACTTTTTTTTCTCGCGTTAATTTTTTTTTTCATTCTAAGCCGGCACTAAATATCACATATCGAACCACAGTATTTCAGATTTAGTGTCATAGTGCGACGTGCCCGTTACTTCTTCCCATGAAATTTAAGTTACGTGACGGGGGCAAGGAGGTATAGAATGAAACTCCACTATTTCCTTTTACTTATTTTGATATTCACAAATATTTATAACTAAGTAAACCTAAACATAATGGCGTACAGATATCGATTAATGGTATGGGTTTAATGTACACTACCTTAATTTACCCTTCCAAGTTAGCCTGCCACTATCTTAACCTGTATCGTCACTTATCATCAGATGGTCGCAAGATTACAGGCAAAGTTTTTCTACCCAAATTATATTTTGTCAAACCAATTTCGTAACTCTGACTTATACTAATGCTGGTTTTTATATTACTTCTATCTATTTACATTTAAATATTTTCAAAAACAATTAGTATCGTACTAGCTTTTGCCCGCGGCTCCGCTCATGTTAAGTTAAATTTTTCAAACTCCTATTTTTACTCCTTTAGTCCTTCCTTTACTTCAAAAATTCTATCCGCGAAGATACTCGTAGGAGGAATCTTAACGAATGCCTAACGTCATAATAGCTATCTGTATTCAGCCCAATTCTTCTAGTGATTTGAGCTGTGCGTTGATAGATCACTCAGTCAGTCACTTTTCCTTTTACATATATTTACATTACGTAAGTCTTAATGTAATTACGGTAAAACGGGTGCTGTAAAATGAAAGAAAATGAAAGTAAAAACGCACAAATAATTCTACAATCAAAAAGTTGTCCGTGGTGATCTCTCTTTCGGATAACGCTCTTGACGCGTTAATCCACGTTATTGCTTTACATTTCCATAAAAATAAAACTTAATAAGCACCAACAAAAGAAAATTTAATTAAAACTCTGTGATTAAATAAAAACCAAACTCAAATCGTGCATTACCGCAAACGTAATAAAGCCAATAACAGATTGGACGTTTTTTGCACACACTGTAATTTTTTGACGCCCATACTGCCTCGATGGTCCGATAGTTTGTATCTTCGACTGTGGATGATGAGGTCACGGGTTCGATCCCTGGGTCGGGTCAGAAAAAATATTGGGTCTTAAGTATTAGTCCGGAGTTAGGAAGTCGGCGAAGTAGCACCTCCGCTCTATGGAGAGCACCAATCATGTTGCATTTCTGCCCCATCGGAGAGTGAGGGAATATTCCCTCACTCTCCGATGTGTGTGCTTGTGCACACTTAAGTAGTGCACTATAACGTCTCCCGTGCAGATGGCTAATCTCTGCGTAGACTGACCGCCGCGACCGGATTCGGTTGGGCATTATATTTTGTACGCCAGTAGTAAAATTACTTACACATTTTTATTCGTTTGGTTATCTCTACTTTTCGTCATACTGTACCTCAGTTTGCATGGTCTCACATTGTTTAGCCTAAGCCTAGCTTTAGTTTAGCTTTAGTTTAGCCTTACTCGCTCGACCGCGAGGTTTAGCTCCAGGGACGGCGATGTTATGACATCTGCTACCGAAGTAACTTTGGGGTTTCTGTGCTACATGACCGTAAAGAGTTGCAACTCACCTCTAATATTCAGAATTCAGTACTATTTCCAACAACAAGAACGTCATATTATAAAAGACTAGCTTTGTATTGTATGTATATCTGTGGTTCTGTTCTTTGTGTATGTGTATGTTTGTGGTTTTGTTCTTTGTTCTTTATCCTTCCGAGTTAAAAAGCCTATTATATATATTCGTTTGTCTTTCAATCAACGATGGACTTTCATCCGCGTAGCAAAGGATCAAGATGATCTTGTGCCCATGCACAATTAATGCTGAGTTGAGGGCTTGAAGGGTGATATATATATACGTTTTATCCCGGAATAAAAACGGATTCATGCGGGATTTTTTAAAACTTAACTTCATGCCGACGATGTCTGATGCAAAAGGTCGTATTATTATATAAGAAAGGCGCTATGCTGTACCGTTTCAAAGTGTAAAAAAACGAGCTAAGAAAACGTCCAGTCTGTATTCACTTAAAAAAAATTGGACTCGCCGAGTGAAAAAAAAATAGGAAATTTTCAAACAAATTACGCCGGAACAAATAAGCTACGAGTGGAGACAATATTACAAAAGGAAAGAATGAAAGCGACGTTTCAATAATAAATTATCAAAGGAGCCCATTTTCCCCCCCTCCCTCCGCGGCTAGGCGTGAGGGCTGACACCTCCCGTCTTCCTCGACGTAGGACCCCGACGGTATGGTATAAAAGAAAAGATGTAGCGGTTGGCTGAGTAAAATAATAATTGTAGCCACTTTTATTTGTTTAGACAATGAAACGTTTACTGCGTTAGAGTGTTCTGTTCATCAATGATACTAAATGTTGTAAGGTATATTGAGTTTTCTTTTTAAATTAAATTCAATCAAAGTAATAAGGTCAAAAGGAAAAAGTCTTACAGATGTTACAATGAAATGACCAGGGCCTATACTTATTTACGCTTGAGATATCATAATACTTTTTAAGATAGTTTACTGTTGACATTGTATGACATGTCAAAACAATTTTGAAATAAATGCTTTAAGCGTTGGTAGTATAGCCCTAGATGTAATAAGCACTTTTTGAGTTTTTTCTTACAATTTTGGGCATGCAGCTAGATATCAACCCAATTATTTAGACAATACGCCGTTAACATAAGTATGGCTATTTGTTTATAACAAAAAAAAATCGTAATAAAATATGGCAAATTCTCTGGCATGGACACGTTTTGTTTTGATGTTTACCTTCACAGTGAAAATAAGTAATATTTAATTGCTTGAACGTACATAACTCCGCAAAACCGCAAAGAAATCCGAATCCGCGATACAGCGAATATGAGACTGCAGTCCTAACTATTAGGGTGTCACTGTTCTAGTAAATTCAATTATATTAATGAATGTTATTTAACATACTTTGAACAAATCGCTCTCTCACACAACTTGTACCACAGCAAACCGGCACCGAAGTTTTCAGTTATAAATTAGCGTTGGAAATAAGACAAAAAAAAAATCAAAAATCGGTGGATAGGGGAGTAAATCTGTAACATGCGGTCGATTGATTGACTGACGACGTTGCCATGGATTCTCCTTTCATCATTATATTCATTTGAATATATTTCTTTTTCCAGAGAATACTTGAGAATAAGGAATAAGAATCTGATGCTGATTGGATAAAAAGCTTTTGGCAACATTGGGGGTTTGAGAATTTTTTGTGACGTTTGAATATAAATGTTGGGCTTGTAGAAAAAAATTTCTAACATATTATTTTTTAGGATTCTACAGCTAAGCCTTTGCTATCAATCTATCAAAAGGGTCTGCAGTTTATATCGTAATTTTTACAGAATACATGTTACTACTCTGTCCCAGTGAAGCTTCAATAGCCCAACGATTAAAGGTGTGGACTGAAAACTAAAAGGTTCCAGGTTCGAACCCCACTATTGTCATAACCCCTCACACAATCTTTCTGCCTATTTAGAGGAGATAGGAGGATATATTAGTCAACTTCAGCTTGGCTGATATTCTTTTTTTTTTTTTAAAAAAGAAAAAGACAGATTAATAAGAAAAAAAATTAATAAGAATTAAAAAATTTAAACTCCATAGAAACGACATCGAAACAGCATTTTTTAAATGTTATTTACTTCGTTCAGGTTGCGAATATTAGCGATTAAACGTTCATAGGAAGCTATTTTACGGCAAACGATGTCACGGGTCGTTCGTAATAAACGAATACGGTAGTTTCGCACCTCATTGGAAATGCTTAATGATGCCCTTGTGAGTGAGCGAGACAGAAATTCTCTTTTATCGAGTGTCTCAAGACACCTCACGACTTCCTTAGGTGCTGTATATTTTTAGCTTTGCTTATTTTTAGTTTAATTCTTTTAACGATTGGGTTTTTGTGACACCGTAATTTTATAATATTCAATGTAATTTTTAAAATGTATTTTATATTTAAATAAATAAATAAAATAAATAACCAACTTCAAATAAAAGGAGTTTTCTTTTCTAGTATCATCGTCGTCGCCGTTAAGCAATAAACGTCCAATACTGAATGCCTATTGTAGAGATTTCTACACCCCACGTTCTTGTCTCTTTTGTATCCAGCAGCTCTACAACTCGTTTGATGTCATCCATATCATAAATGCAGCGATGTATATGATGTTGAACTAATGCTGAATGTACCTAATTAATTTACGTAGCATAAAATTGAACTGAGCTCTTCTCAATTAGTTTCAAAACTCAATCAAAAACAGTAATATTGCGAAAACATGGTAGGTAATCAACATAAAAGTTACTTTAATATTTTTTACAGGAAATCGGAAAGTGTGTAACTTTTCCGAATTTAATTTGACTTTGCGAGAACCTCTAGCACATGTCCCTTATGATCTCCGTTTTCAACTTTTAAAACATGTTTGCTTCACTACGTAGCATTACAACCTTTACATTAGAATCTGAATCTTATGAGAATTAATTTTAGGTTCAAAATTGTCCGAGATCACACAAGTTCAGTATTGTGCAGAATGGTAAAATCGCGGGGCGTTTAAAAGAAAATCGTTCTTATTAAATATTTTCTTCTCAATAAAAGAGACGGACGCGAGCGTTAAATACCCAGCGTTCCGCGCGATCATAAACGCGAGAAATTGGAAATAAATGAGAAATACTGGAAATATTGAGATTTTTTCCCACCGGGGCTAACAATTTCGCCCTGTTAGACGCGAAATCGTTTTACCAATAACTGTCTGAGAGATGACGAACAAATTGGTCAAAGCGTTTTGTGCGGTGCCAAAACAAATCAAATCATCCATTTGCAGAGTCTTTTTACATTTTACCTTAATTTTAACTTAAAATAAATTACATAAGAGCACAAAATAATAGCCTTATCGCTTAGAAGCGATCTCTACCAGGAAACCATATCATCTGCATTATGAAGATCGGATAGAAAATAAAGGTATAATGAATAAATTAATTTGTACCAAAGAAAAAAGAAACATCAATTCATTCAATCATTTCGGTTTTAATTATATTATCGTTCACCGGCTCCCTGTGCATAAACGGTTGTAAATTGAAATGTTTGAAATAAAAACGCAATCTTTTGAAATTGTGTTCAAAACTGCGGGTAGGTCGTTTGATTTAATGGTCCGTTTCAATTCTCGGTACGGTACGGCGCTTTGAAGGCGACCAAACGCGGACCAGCGTATTTTGTTAGTATGGCTTTTCGTTACACGTTTTGGGGTGGTTACCCACCCTTTTATACACGTTTCATTTCCAATCAATAAATAATAATTCAATGCACATGCTTTCGAAACTTTCAACATTGCTTGGTACTTTTTTATTCAAGTGTCTACTTGAATAAAAATTGAATGGTTTAAATGGACTACTTTAGTAACATCTAAGGTAGCAGGGGTAATAACCGTGTATTTTTAAAAGTTTTGTCTCCTTTGCATTGATTTAGGGTTCGAGCCCCGTTACGCACCTCTAACTTTTCCGAGATTATAAGAAATTTAATATCACTCATGATTAAGGAAAATACGGTGATCAAACATGCATGCATGATGGAAATAAATAGATAATAAATAATTTAAATCTAAATATATAAAAGGAAAAGGTGATTGAGTGACTGACTAACTGAGTGATATATCAATGCACAGCTCAAACCACTAGACGGATCAGGCTATTTGTATCTATTATGACGTAGCAACCGCTAAGAAAAGATTTTTGAAAAACATCTATCCTAACCCTAAGAGGGTAAAATAGGTGATTTAAAAACCGAATTTAACGTGAGCGAAGCTGCGAACAAAACCTAGTTAGTTATAATAATTTTTTTACTTCAGTTTCAAAATTCAAAATTTTTGATTGAATGTAAGTTCTTATGACAATAAAGAATATGCCACCGGTTCGGAAATCTAATTCTGTTGAGAAGAGTTTTTTGTAAACCTATTAATGTTACGAAAATATTTTAAATTTATATTTTTTTCTATGCTAAAAATATAAGGTGAACGAGTCATAAGCAAAGGGCTTGCTTTATCTAGTTAAAATCCCAGGTCTAGTCTAGGTTCAAAGTAAACCTGGTTCAGTAACACCCGACCTCACGCGGCATTAGCATAAGGTTAACAGCACATAAATGGGCATTAACCTTTTAACCTTTTGATAAGCTTTAACAATTTCATTAAGCTAAATAGAGATTTAAGGTGCAGAGCACATTAATAGTGAGACAGTTGTGTGCGACTTTCTTGCATAAATCTTATAATATTGTTGATACTTAATCACTTTCTCACACATGGTTTGTATTATAGTCTATATTTTGAAAAGCAATCCAGAGCAATGAAACATTTACTTTTCCATATGTAGGTGCATCCTTACTAATATTATAAATGCGAAAGTGTGTTTGTTTGTTTGTTGGTTTGTCCTTAAATAACGCTGCGACAGAACTACGGATTGACTTGATTTTTTGCACGGGTATAGTTGGGCCCCTGAAGCACTCTTCACTACATAGGCTACTTTTTATCCCGAAAAATCAAAGAGTTCCCGCGGGATTTTTAAAACTAAATCCACGCGGACGAAGTCGCAGGCATCAACTAGTAATATTATAAAAGCGAAAGGATTTGTTTGTTTGTTGATTTGTCTTTTAATCCCGATTTCTTTGAAATTTCTAGGTTAATCTGCATATTTTTATTGGGTCACAAACTTGGCAATGAAATGCGCCACATTGGCTGGGCAGCGCTTTTGTGAGCGAGACAGAGTACAACAGGCAGCGCATTTTATATACAAAACTTCGCTACTGCTGTACTCAAAAGAAACCATACGCTTATTTCCCAACCTACTAGGTACACATAGGAGCTGGAAGAAAGGAATTCGATTTTATTTTCGTTAAAATTGCACTGTATGAGATCAAGTAAGTCTTAAGACAGTCTTAGACTCCATCAGTGGTTTCAGTGTAGTAGGAACCTCATCAGCGAGGCTGGCAAATCTGTTTGCACCCCACGCATCGTTAGGGAACTAATCCTTTCAAAGGGAATATTGGGCGATAAAATCTTACGGCTTTGCTTTGTATAGACATTGACGTGTTGATTTTCACTTATAAATATTATGATTTAATTATGTTTTGATGGAACGCGCTTATTAATGAGTAGAACTAAGCCTTTTTAAAAGGCTCAATGGCATTTAGGTGGTAATAGAGTGTATTTTTAATTTATTTATCGTCAAATTTTATCGCAAGTTCCATTCGGGCCGCCAATTTTTTTTCGATTTTTCGTTCAAGACAATTTCAGTACTAGCCGGAAGATATAGTTGTGTCAGCCCCGTGCCTCGGAGAGCACGTAAAACCGTCGGTCCTACGTCGGATCTTTCTCCACTTTTGTTGGATTTCCTTCGGACTAATAGAGGGAGGGAATAGAGAATGCTGTGTTTAGGCACATATTATCTCCCGCGGCTGTTCTGTTTTGATTTAGGTCTCCGTGGTTAGATTACTATGTTGGACCATTAATATGTTGGTATGACAATAAACGTATACCTATAACAATAAACTTGTACCTAAGACGTACTATTAACAGTTCATACGGGGAAATCTATTATTATATTAACATAATATAGAGGCAATTACCAGAACGCGCAGTGTGTTATTGTATGCGGCAGTAATTGGGGGCCGACGAGATCTTAAGAGTAGTTGGAGCGAGCTGAAAGCCATAATGCGATTGTGAGCTTGTTACCACAACTTCACTGAAAGGTTCATTATTACTTACCATAATATTATAACTACCAATTATAATAATTTTCAATACATTTGCTCGTACAATAGGTCTAATTACACATTAGTCAAAATATAGGCACGAGTAGGCTTTTACCACACCAATGCGATTAAAAAGCATACTTTTATTAATAGATTTATTAAGCTTGTGTAAAGGCAAATCCTTGTTATGTACAAGTAAAAAATTTATTAATTAAGTTGAATGTGTCAAAAGTTCGTATTGTACTTTTGCTACCAATATACGGTGCAAAAAAAAAAAAAAAAAAACTTTCTGGCAAATAAATTAACTAGAATTTTAATATAGAGCGCCCATTCCCATAAAAGGAATTTTCTTGTGGCGTCATTGAGTAATCTAGAGCGTTTTTCGATTTCACATTTAGGGATCGTGTAAGTCAATTTTGTTGTGACACACAATGTTTTGTCTAAATGTAACAATGCAAGACATTATGCTACGTTTACATGCTTGACGAGACTTGGCAAGAGTCTACAAGCTCCAAGCCTTTACGAAGGTCCGATATTAGCCCAGATCGGCGACAAGCTCACGCAAGCCAAGCCAAACGGGGTGTTTACACGCTTGTGTTTGTGGACGCTTGTCGAGACTTGCTAAGCGTGTAAATGTAGCATTACGACCGTGAGTGAAGTGCGCGCTTGTAGTTCGGCTGCGTGTGAAGTGTGACGCGCACGTCTCGCCGTGCTGCTGCGGTCTTATTGTGTGGTCAGGGCTTAAGAAGCTGAACCGCAGTCAAATTTATGGTATCTATTAAGCCCCTAGTCACGTGCCGCTCATTTGCCTGGCCTCCCCGCAAGCCTCCCCGAGCCCAATATAAGGACGTACAGAGGACGTTTTCCTCAACTTATTTTTGGCACGGGAACCTGTTATGTCTCTTCGAGTAATAAAATGGCCATTTAAGTGTTCGTCGCTGTCACGCGTGAAGACCGATATTGTGATACACTCGAGGTTCAGTAGGCATTAACCGGAGAGTTCTATAGTGTGACTAACAAATGAAGTGTTCTACTTCATTCTAGTCAGGTTCTTCTCTAGCGCTTGGTGTAGGTACTCGTTTCCGTTGGACTCTTCCCTTCCGCCATGTTCCTGGGGACTACACGAGATGAGGTAGATCTCGTGTATCACTTTCCTCAGATTCTGGTCATGGGACTTTATTCTCAACGGTTAAAGGTGCGGACTGAAGACTGAAAGGGCGACGGTTCGATCCCCGCCGTTGTTTATTTGGAGGGGAGAGGAGATACAGGAGAGGAAATAGACGCAATTAAAGGAGAGGTTTTCAATTTTTTTTAATATTCTTTTATTAAAAAAATAAATAAAAAGCTCTTATTTTAATTTGGCAACTCTATATCTTCTCTATAATCTCTATCTTGGTATTCGTCATTACTGAAGTCAATATTACATTTCCTATCCTTTCTGTTCTATGTAGAAAAAATCCTATCCTTTCTGTTTTGTTCGTAAATTCGAGCTCGTGACACCCGTGACACTACTTTTACGAATAAATTTTGAATTCACGTGATGCGAGAATTTAAAACAAAAATCAAGTCTTTTCAAGTAAGTATTCAATACTTCAATTCATTGAGTTTTCATCCTTTAGCTACAGGTACGCGTGGGTACATCAGAGTTCAGGATCTCGTATAACATCTCCAGATATATTAATGGTTTCCCCGAGATAAGTTTGTAATGCCTATCTATCATATTACCTTTGTAAGTATACCTATTTATAATGGACGATAAGTCGTGACGACATAATATTAGCGACAGTAGGTATTGAGAGAAAAAATGTATTACAACAAAGAATTTATACAAACACTGAGCAAATGTTTTATTTTATATGTGCCTTGAATATAGAATCCGTGAGCATACGTGTTGGAACCTATGTCCTTATAATTTTGAAGTATCCCACACAAGGAGTTGTCACAGCCCTAGAATTTAAATACGCGATCACGTGGACTGTAAAGTATTAATACGCTCGTGTAGATTGATTATAGAGTTGTTACAAACTGATTGATCATAGTGTTATAGCAATTAAAATTAAAAAATAAAAACTATTGTATTCTATTAAATAAGTTTCAATGAAAAAAGTATGGTTCTACTTATTCAATATTTTTACATGTGATTCTATATCGTTTTAACTTTACCCTTCAGTATTTTCAAAGATTTTTTGAACTGTATAATTGATGTCGGATCGGTGTCGTGCTCGCTGGTGTAAATAAGGCAAATCAATGCCTAATATAAGGGTGCGTCACAGGCCTTTGAACCTATCCTCTAATAAGTTGTAATATAACACAATGATGTGGGTATGTACCTAATTGGATATCATTAGTCCAAATGTGTGGGATTATAATAACGCAAAACTGTATTAATCAAAATATTCCGATGCGACAACCCACGCGATCACCAATGTCGGAAAGAGGTCGAAAGTTCAAGTTAATTTCTTCGTTTATGTTATGCATAATAAATTTTGCTCACGACTTGGTTTTTTTTAAAAAGAATATTAGCCAAGCTGAACTCGACTTATATTATCCTATCCCCTTCAAATAAACGAAAAGCTTGTGCTAGGAGTGGGTACGACAATAGTGCGACGGCTGGGGTTCGAATTTGCGACCTTTCAGTTTTCAGTCCACACCTTTAACCGTTGAGCTACTGAGGCTATTGAGGTTTTTTTAAGAGATCAGTCGCAGGACAGCCAGATTTACGTGCTTTCAGAGGCACAGGCGTGTCACACTACCCACTTAGCTATTTATTACTTAGCTTAGCCGGAAATCTAACCTAGGACGTCAACACCAAAATAGACCAACGAGACGATAAAGGTTCCATTTGTAGCGAATGAAGCAAAGGGAATCCGTTAGTGGAACAAAATAAAAGTAGAGATACGCCGTGTGTTATAACATAATATAATGTTAAATTGCAAATATAATGTTGCCCTTGCCATTTGTAGATACAGCGATATTAAATTAAATAAAAAAGTTTTCATCCAATAAAAACCCATATTCATAAAATATTTTAAGTAATAAACGGTAAAACTGATCGAAAATTTGCTATCGGAAAATACTTATTTCCACCGTGTTACTTCAAAACAAAGCCCCTAAAAATAATAAGCATCTCTTTTGTGTTCGAGAAAAGGTGCATTAAAATCTTTCATAATGAAACGTCGCGGGACCTTTGTTGAAGTAAAAAATTTGGAGACGAAAATCAATCAAGCAGACGAGATACTCGAATGCTTTACTAATCCGTATTTACCGATCTTGATTAATCAGAGATATTTTTTTTTTTCATTCAAAATTTTTATAAGGGGCCTGCAGGTATTTACAGTAGATGATTTTACCCTAAAAATTGATTCATAACACAAAAGATCCAAAAAAGTATATTTTTTGAAAATAACATTCACGCTGAACATGATTAATATTCCCCTCTCCCCTCCAACTAAGCGTACAGCTTGTGTTAAAGTAGATGCTATGATAGCTTAAATCAACATAGATTGAACATGATTTGAACCTTTGACTTTTCGTTTTCAGTCCGCCGCCCTCAGCGTTGCGCTATGAGGCTTTAAAATAGAATAGAATAGAATAGAAATATCTTTATTGGTAGCAATAAACACAAAAATATGCAAAATAAATCAAAATTAAAAACACAGCAATGATAGGTATTAGATATCGTTACTTTGTACAGCAGTGCAACGCTACCAAAATATTATACCTTCAAACTTATAATTTTGTGCATTAGTAAAATCCTAGTGGTAAGAACTTAGGGTTATTTTTCGGGGATGCAAGGTTGTCAAATTTTCCAAAGTGATTTCCGTTTTAAGAAATTAAATATCTCAGGCGAGAGTTCTCCATACTGTTCTCGAAAATATGTGAAGTCTGCCAATCTACTTCAACTACTATCAATTTGGCCGACGTGGTCAATTATGACTGATCGTAATCTAATTTATATTACCTCGACCACTCAGACAAGAGCGACTGAATAAAAAGATGTACAATAAAAACAGGAACAGGAAGTATAAAATCGAGTACTATAGTAAAATGCCTTTTATTTACATAGATATAACAATGGAGAAAGAATTTCTTCCAGCCCTGACTACGTTTATCCCTTTTAATTTCCCAGTTACAAAAGTACATGCCTATCTATAAAATCTTGGAACGATTTTCATTAAAGCACTTAAAAGCGCGTCGACAATTAAAACATTTCACAGTACGGCAGAACAGTTTGATTGTAGCGAGCTAAAGGCCGCAACAAACAGAACGCGGAACGACAACGAGGCGTCAGGCAACTGAATAGCTCGACATCACAGCGTGCGCGTGTAGAGATCGCGCGATCTTACATAACCGATCCAGATCGAATGAATGATCCAGATTGAATTGTAGTATAGGCCCAGGCCTATACTACCATTTTTTTCTTGAGATGTCATATTATGACTGATTACTAGCAATATTATTAAAAATTCAGACTATAGAGCTTCAGTGTATTATACTTATATATAAAATATTTTTTTGGTATCATCTACTCGAGATATTTCTGGTCGGCAAACTTAGATCGCACATATTGTAAATAAATATTTCACAATACAAATAATATTACCCTACTAATGTACGGAAAAATATGGTACAATGAATCAACAAGTTAAATTGATAAATCACCATTAACCGCATAAAAACAATTATGAAGGATGTATTTAAATAACTACTAAATTTTTTGCCAAACTATACCTATTGGATTGAGCTATTTAAGTCTGTACAATTTTTAACTCAACTTTACTTCTTGTGTTTGTTTCAAGCTTTATTCATCAGCTCGTCTATTTTGCTCGTCTCTTTGTTTCTTGTAATATACATAATGTTCTTTATTATTTCCTTGGTCCTTTCCAAGACGTTTCTTATTTAGATCTTGATGGATTGAGAGTATTTTTCTTGCTTGTATTGCTTCAAGCTTCAGTTATTACCAAATGCACCTTAAAAGAGTACCTCTGCCAATATGTATCTACTAAAAAGGGCCAAGACCTTCGAAGAGGTATATGAATCATTATAATATAAGAATCTAGCTAGCTTTTGCCCGCAACATCGTCCGTGAGTTAGGTTTTTAAAAAATCCAAACGAATAACTGAGAAATCGAAAAAAATCCTAATTTTGTACAGAAATCCCCAATTTGGATTATTTTTACAGATTGCGGGAGCGAAGACGCGAATAAAAGCTGTTTCATATTAACCACAACATATTAACGTACATCCAAAAATATGTCATGCAAGCAAACTCTTTTACGAGCCATGTAATGAATGAAAATATTTTGCAGCGCTTAAAGCTTTTTAAGGTACACTCAGCTCTGGTCAAAAGTACAGGGCACCTCACTCGACCCGGAATTGGAATCTAGGGCCACTCGAAAGCACTCCACCCTCGGGGTTAACGAAGCGTTAAAGAGATCATACTTTGAACCAAACTTACATACGTACCTATATCTGTAAGTATACACTTACATCCTGTAGGAGTATAGGTTGGTTTATTACAAAAGTATGTCAAATCTAAATAAAAGCATGTAAGTATACATATTGACACAAACACAGTTACATATACACACATATATATACATATTGGTACCTGCATATCCTTACTAATATTATAAATACGAAAGTATGTTTGCTTGTTGGTTTGTCCTTCAATCAAGCCGTAACAAAACAACGGATCGACGTCATTTTTTGCATGGATATAATTGAGGACCGGGAGATTATTGATATAAAAATAACTCGTTTCTTTGTTTCTTGTGTGTGTGTGCTAAATTTCAGCTCCAAAGTTACGTTTAGATTACTTCCAAGCGTGACTTATAATAAGATTTTGTTACTTCCAAATATAAAGAAAAACTGACATCTTGAGAGGAAAATAATGTATGCATTTTTAAATGATACCGAAAAATTAATTTAAAATAAATTTAGCACGCTTCAGATTTATACTTTAAATAATTGATGTTAATTAGAAGCAGAAGTATGGACGGACAGATTGCGGAAGAATATTTTTGCTATATTTATACTGTATAATTACAGGACGACATATCAAAGCGGCTTTGATAAGTGGCATTAAAACAAACGGTTACATAAGTTAGCAAAAGGAAAAGTTCCATTATTGGATAGTCAAATACAAGAAATTATCGCAGAAAGAAACAAAACCAATGATCTCTAACTTACTCTAACTGGCAACCTTTGCAACCTTCGGGTAGATAAGACTCGTCATTGCAAGTCAACGACACCATGGTAAAGTCAAAGCCAGCAAGACATAAGGTCAGTAGTACAGCCGCTGCTCAATAACCATAATATTAACTTCAAATAAAATACGCGTATTATATAGTCAAAGAGCCAGACGCAATTGTAAAGCAATGTATATTGATTGGAATGTTTATTCAGTGCGCCAGGGCTGCCAAGTCGGCAATAAAAACATTTCATGGGTAGCATTAAAACAGTGGCGAAAGTAAACGCCCCCCGAATAATCAATACCGCCCCGCGGCCCGCGCAGGTACGCCGCGCCGCGCCGCTCGCCCCTCGGACGGAGGGCAAAGACTATTGGAACAGAGGCGTTATACGAAACGGTTATTCGCCAACAAGTATTTTGACGAATTTTCTGGCGTAGTGGTGAGCGCTGTGGTCTTATAACTGGGAGATCTCGGGTTCGGTTCCCGGCGGGGGCTATTTGGGAATTTATAATTTCTGAATTGTCTCTGGTCTGGTCTGGTGGGAGGCTTTGGCCGTGGTTAGTTACAACCGTACCGTAAAAAACGTGTCGCCAAGCGATTTAGCATTCCGGCGCGATGACGTGTAGAAACAGACTGATTAGGAGTATGGATTGAATTTACACTTTCAGTCATGTGGAATTGGCTTTTCCTGAAAAATTGGTCAATTCGATGAATTCTGTTAATTCTAAATTAGTTTCAAATTATACCTAATGCTGCTTTGGGGATACCGTAGATATTAATAAATAAATAATCAGAACCAAATCTTCGCAGTTTTATTTTCTCTTAGCTAACATTTTTATGTTTTGATATAGGTGTCTAAGATATCCTTTAATATTATTTATAGTTTCACATCTGACGCTTGTAGTTTTATTCTTTGTCCGCAGCATCCCACCAGTCAGCGCGCTGTCTAAACCGATTGATGCAACCGAGCTCTGTCCGTGAAACGAAATTCTGTTCCGCTCCTCATTGATAAAAGCTTTAATGTATCCATTCAAATTAAAAATTCCACGACATTTGTTATGCAAAATTGCACATTTTTAACAATGCGCCGAGCGCGGAGTGCGGACTGAGAACTGAAAGATCGACTGTTCAAATTCCTTGCACTATTGTCGTACCTACTCCTACCACAAGCTTTACGTTTAAATGGAAGGGAAATGGGAATATTACTCTTGTTCAGCTTGGGGAATATTTCTATTGAAACAAAATCTCTAAAATTAGATTGGTACATCGATGAATTGGCAGCTCTAAAAAATAGTATTATTTGACCATGGTTCATTTGTAATAGGCTACAACTATTATCATCTATTTTATTATTCAAGTTAAAAATAACACAAAATATCAGTTTATTGGTTTTCTCAGAGGAGATTATAATAGATTAGCACATTGATATTTACCTATGCGCTACAGGATCATGTATTTAACCGACTTCCAAAAAGGAGGAGGTTAGCAATTCGGCCGGTATCTTTTTTTTTGTATAACCCATTTTGTTAATATCCCGACGTGTTGTATAATGCGATAGTGTCTTGATTTTTTATTATATAGGTTTTAAGTTAGGATCAAAGTGATTTTGGGCACGGGTTTAGTTGAAGACTTGGAAAGTGGCATAGGGCACTTTTATTCCGTCAAAATAAAAGGTTCCCCCTGATTAGAAAACCTAAAAGCACAAAAGATAGTCTGTTGTACTTATTCTTTCAAACTCGCATTCTTAAACGAATTGTCATTATAAGTATGTACTTAAAGTTGTAAAATCTTAATTTAATGGTAACATATACCACTTGTTATATGTAGTTCTAGTTTAATTTATTCAATTTCTATTTCACTCCCATTACGTAGAGCAGGCTTTGATGGTTCAATCATTTTAATGTTTATATTCCAATTAGGAATTGGACGAGCATTCCAATTAAAATGCATGAAAACGATGTGCAGTTGGTTTTGAAATCTGTACACGAGTAGGTTGGAAGGTACTTAACGAGAGCAATATCGTATTTTAAAGGTTTTAGATTTGATATTTTGATGAATCAAATTTGTTTTCATACAAGATAATCTAATTGGATTTTAAAGTTGTAATACAAAGGCTTCTGTCTATGATATTGAACCCAAATAAGATGGTAATTCGCTAAACAAAATTTTAGAGTATTCGCATCTTTTTTCTTATCTAATTACATATTAGACAAGATTAGAAAACTTACTTTAGCTTAGAAATGTTAAAGATGTCTTAACTTTAGGTATTTGATTTAAGTGATTTTATTCGTTTATTAACATTAAATTTTTAAGACAAAGGTAATTCATTTAGATCCTTTTACTACATCTAATTGTTGACAGCCTCCCAAGCGCAGTGGTCAGTGCTGTAGTCTTATAACTGGGAGGTTTCGGGTTCGACTCCCAGTGGGGGAATTTATAATTTCCAAATTACCTCTGGTCTGGTCTGGTGGGAGGCTTTGGCCGTGGCTCGTTACCACCGGTCAAAGACGTGCTACCAAGCGATTTAGCGTTCTGGCATGATGGCGTGTAGAAACAGAATAGGTGTATGGGTTGAATGTACACTGCCATACCCCTTCCAGTTTATCCCGCTACCATCTGTGACTGCATCGTCACTTACCATCAGATGAGATTGTAGTCAACAAGACTATCTTGACATCCAATAAAAAAAACCTAATTTAAAAGAAAAAGACGCATTTTCATTAGATTGCGTTAAAAATAACTTGATGTCGAATCCTCGAATTGGCACTTTATTTCTGAACAAAACTCACAACAACGAGATCTCCAATACATTTAACCAGAGGGTAATTTGAGAGTGAATCAGAAGAAAAACGAATTTCCCACGGGCAACGCTAGGGGTAACATCTAGCTTACACTATACTCGTCGACTAGGAATTAATATAGACGGCTTAATTAATCACCCGTTGGGTCGGAAAATTGTGCAGCTGTGGCCCGATAATGACGTCTTCAGAAACCAATCAGACCAGATTGTAAACGATCCATTCGTCCCCAGGCTTAACATTCACCGAGAGGTCTAGCAAGAATGAACCTGGAGATTCAACAAGAATTCAATTTGAAACTATTGACGAAATGGATTGATGCAATATCATTGCACCCTTACTCGAAATAATATTACGTGAAATGAAGTTTGGCGGCTAATATGCGAGCATTTATTTTATGTAAGGCATAAAGAATTTAGTATGTTTTTTTAATTTCGATGGCATGATAGTCTGAGACTGCAATTCCTCCTAATGATAAGTGAAGATGCAGTCTTGGATAGCATCTTTTTGTCATCAAATTTGTTTTCATACAAGATAATCTAATTGGATTTTAAAGTTGTAATACAAAGGCTTCTGTCTATGATATTGAACCCAAATAAGATGGTAATTCGCTAAACAAAATTTTAGAGTATTCGCATCTTTTTTCTTATCTAATTACATATTAGACAAGATTAGAAAACTTACTTTAGCTTAGAAATGTTAAAGATGTCTTAACTTTAGGTATTTGATTTAAGTGATTTTATTCGTTTATTAACATTAAATTTTTAAGACAAAGGTAATTCATTTAGATCCTTTTACTACATCTAATTGTTGACAGCCTCCCAAGCGCAGTGGTCAGTGCTGTAGTCTTATAACTGGGAGGTTTCGGGTTCGACTCCCAGTGGGGGAATTTATAATTTCCAAATTACCTCTGGTCTGGTCTGGTGGGAGGCTTTGGCCGTGGCTCGTTACCACCGGTCAAAGACGTGCTACCAAGCGATTTAGCGTTCTGGCATGATGGCGTGTAGAAACAGAATAGGTGTATGGGTTGAATGTACACTGCCATACCCCTTCCAGTTTATCCCGCTACCATCTGTGACTGCATCGTCACTTACCATCAGATGAGATTGTAGTCAACAAGACTATCTTGACATCCAATAAAAAAAACCTAATTTAAAAGAAAAAGACGCATTTTCATTAGATTGCGTTAAAAATAACTTGATGTCGAATCCTCGAATTGGCACTTTATTTCTGAACAAAACTCACAACAACGAGATCTCCAATACATTTAACCAGAGGGTAATTTGAGAGTGAATCAGAAGAAAAACGAATTTCCCACGGGCAACGCTAGGGGTAACATCTAGCTTACACTATACTCGTCGACTAGGAATTAATATAGACGGCTTAATTAATCACCCGTTGGGTCGGAAAATTGTGCAGCTGTGGCCCGATAATGACGTCTTCAGAAACCAATCAGACCAGATTGTAAACGATCCATTCGTCCCCAGGCTTAACATTCACCGAGAGGTCTAGCAAGAATGAACCTGGAGATTCAACAAGAATTCAATTTGAAACTATTGACGAAATGGATTGATGCAATATCATTGCACCCTTACTCGAAATAATATTACGTGAAATGAAGTTTGGCGGCTAATATGCGAGCATTTATTTTATGTAAGGCATAAAGAATTTAGTATGTTTTTTTAATTTCGATGGCATGATAGTCTGAGACTGCAATTCCTCCTAATGATAAGTGAAGATGCAGTCTTGGATAGCATCTTTTTGCGTTTCGTACCCATTCTATGAAAACCACGGTCCACTTAGATAAAAAAAATGCCAACTTGTTATTTAAAATTTTGTTAAAACTGAGAAAATTAAAAAGCTTGGCTATTAATAGGTCAAATTATTTTGAAATCGGACGAAAAATTAATTGTGATTTAACCCCTGACTTAACATTCGACAAGAATGAAGTTGGGAATTTACCAAGAATTCAATTTGAAACTATTGACGAAATGGAATGTTGCAATGTTGCGAATAGCATCCGTTCACATTACTATGTTTAATCAGATTTCACATACTTTTCGATCAGAAAAACTTCGTTTAACACAACGTTTTCGTAACGTTTTCGTTTAACAGAATTCACTGGATCCTGAAATCCGTCAGTAACATGAAAATACTCTTCAATCTTTGGTTAAGATGAAAAGGTAACTGACAGACATATAACTTATTCGCATTTATAATATTAATATGAATTATGTCGTATGTAATCACATCACACTAGATTATGAAGACGAAAGATTGTATGTGTATGTGGGTGTGTGTGGGTGTGTATGTTTGTTACTCTTTCACGCCACAACGTATGAACCGATTTGGCTGAAATTTGAAATATTATCCCGGAATATTTGAAATTTGAAACGTTATGATAACATTTTATGCCGGAAAATTAGAGATCCCGCGGGAATCAAAACCTTAATCCACCCGGACGAAGTCGCGGACAGCGTCTAGTTTGTACAAAAGTTAAGCTGAAATGTATATTTTATGAGTAAAATGTTACATTATATTTTAGCCAGTTAACTAACTTTAGCCGCCTATGTTCCAGTCGGTAAAATATCGTCTAAGTTGCAACGCCTGCGGTGCGGGCTTATTGAATTATCCACTCTCACCGGCTATTGTGAGAAGTTTTAATCAATAGCTGTGGTGGTTTGAATCGATTTTGCTTTCTCTGTAACTTGGCCTTAGATCTATGATTTGATTAGAATATTCTTTTCTATTATATATAGAATATAATTAATATTTTTTTATTAGAAAGCACTTTGTAAAAGTTTATTTGAATAAAAAAATATTCTATTCTATTCTAAATAGAATAGAAAAGTTTTTATGCCAATAAACATTTTAACGACTATGGCAAACCCAATGTATGTATGTATGTATGTATGTATGTATATAAGTATGTATGTACGGGTGTGTGACTATTTACGAATGTTCCACCGTAGCGAATATACTACTGAGCCGATTCTGATGAATTAAGTGTCAATTGATTTATTATTATGGTCCGGGTGACATAGGCTTTTATACGAACAAAACTACTGTGACCAATTTTACATCCAATTTTCCGAAGTCAGATTACAGTTATTAAACTTTTATCCTATAAGGATAAAAGTTTAATATGCTTTTGAATCTGTCACTGTATCAATATGTATAATAAATGCGAATTTGTGTCTGTTTATTGGTTTGTCTGTTTGTCTGTTTATCTTTCAATCGAGCCGTAACAGAGCTACGGGTTGTCGTGATTTTTGCATGGTATAAATGAGGACCTGGAGGTTGGAAAAAGTTTCTTTTTATTCTGGAAAAACAAAAGGTTCTCACGGGAATTTTAAAAGTTTTTCTCTGGCCTTAAATGGATTTAGCAAAGCTAGAAAAAAATAAGGTCCAACGCCCACACTCGAACTTCAGGTACGGTATGGTCACTGATCCTAAGCTTTGTTTTATTTTGCTTGTGGTTTTTTGAATTGATTTACTGAAAACGAAACAGCCTCGTTGAGATGCTTTTGAGATGCCACCGCTATGCTAAAGTAAATAAAGTTGAGTTTAGGTTGTTATTTAAAAGGATTTGCACCTCGGATAACTTTACTGTGGTGAGCGTTGCGCGTGCAGAACATGCATTAAGCCCCAGAGTATGACAAAAATGTTTCAAACTTTTATTTCCTTGAGTTCTGAACACTATCCCTAAGGTATACGATCCTGATTTTCATTTCAAAAGTTTAAATCCACTACAATTTTTAAAAGAGCAACTGGCCAGAGGTTTATTCATTTCATTAGAAATGATAAAATGAATGAACTTTTCTTGTATACTAAATAAAAAATAAATAAAAAAGGGTACAATAATTGGCGGCCAGATTAAAAATAAATCTTAAAAAAATAAAAATAAAAAACAGTACACGTCTTTTTTTATTGCGAGGGCTTGCAATTGATGACAATCGACGGAAAGCACTGACGGAGTCTAAGGTGTTGAGTGCGCTTGCCTAGAAGATGAGTATTTACTCTGGCCTTGAATGTACTCAGGTTATTCGAGGCAGAAAACAAAACTCCGTGTTTTAAACTACAAAGCTACACTTCAATTCACACCAGTTAAGCCAATCATTGCCTAACAATGGGCAGTTGGGAGCGTCCTTCCCGAGAACCATTCATTAAACTTCTCACAATGACCAGTGCGACGAGATAATTTAATAAGCGAGCGCGGGCGCCGCAACTTGTACGATATTTTACCAACTATGAATACAGTTGGCCGGAGTTGGTTAAGCGCCTGAAATATTATGCAAAACTTTACTCATATGCATTTCATCTTGATTTTAGTGTAAATAACACGACGAGAGCGGCGATAGCATAATGGTCAGGATTGCGGTATTCTATGAGGGGGTTGCAAGTTACATCCCGGGGACGTTTTATTATATTTTTTTCTTATTTTAGAAGGAAAACTTACAGCTAATTAGAAAAATTTAATCAATAAGAATGGAAGAAAAATGAAGCTAATAACAAGATTTCATAGATACAATTTACGCTGTCATGTGTGTTTAAACTTTGACATGCGTGGCGTTTTATTTCGATCTGCCGGGCGTTCCGAGACAGCCATTTTTTTTTTTGACAGAAAAACTTAATAGAGTCTTAGCTCATGATTCGTAACCGAAACTTCTTAAGCCACAGCCTAATTGCCTTGTCATTCAACCAACCAACCACCGAATCCTTCACAATAGAACTCGTCATCGGCTCTTGGACTATAAGGAAGTATGCGGCAACTCATTGTTTATGAATGCACGGCGGCGCCGATAGCGGCATCCGACTGAAATTGGAAGTAGTTGCGAAACTCTCACGCGGGACTTCGTAATACCCTCCTAATGTAATACTACCTACTTCTCATAGAGAAAGCGTCTCTTCTAGATAAGTTGTAGATATCTTTGTAACCGACAAGTTAGCCAGATTGTGAGCCTCTTATCTTGCTTCTCTTATCATTTCAACCTATCGCCGGCCCACAACAAGACACATGACTCGCTTTGAATGAGAATTGTTTAGGCCATAGTCCACGCTGGCCCAATGTAAACTTCACACACCTTCGAATGAGAACGCTCAGGCGTGCAAGTCTTCTCTCAGTGTTTTCCTTCAACGTTGAAATGCAAATGGGTGCATGCGACTCTATCGACCCTACGACCCCCGAATAAGAGACCGCAATGCTGACTACAACTTTTTTTCTATCACTTTTCTTACTTAACCAACAAAAAATACTCGCATAATCTTACAAAATATTCCCATATTAGCTTTTGCCCGCGGCCTTGCTCATAATATTGATTTAACAGTGATTTGTGTGATTTATTATATAATATTAGTGTGATTAGTGATAGTGTGATTTGCAAGATTCGGATATTTCTAAAAACTAAAGTATTTTTTAAACTAAAGTCCAGCCATGCAAAGCCAGGTCGAATAAGCCAGTCTAGTTGTCAACGGTGAGCTACAAAGAACGGACATCCAATTTGTTCCCCCATGAGAGAAATATCGCGTAATGGCCTTTATTACATTTGCCGCGACAAACTTAATCCTATGTTCGGCTCAAGGTTAACTTTAGGGCGGCTTCGTCTCATTTTCAACAATCTTTTTCTTCTGAGAAACATTAAAAGAATTGCAGACCGTTAATATGACTGAAAAATCGAAGGTACTGCATATACGTTGTATATAGGCTGCGTAGGTATATATTACGTAGGTATGTAAAATATAATCTAATCATTAATGGTTTATTAAAAAAGAAAGCAAGATGGGAAGTCTCGGGTTCGCTTCTCGGCGGGAACGAATCGCAAAATCCTTTTTTTTTTTAAATGTCCTTTTTTTAATATAGACTAGCGCTTGGCTGCGATCATACCTGATGGTAAGTGAGGATGCAGCTTAAGACGGAACGCACTTGCCTAGAAGATGCCTATTCCCTCTTGATTTGAAGGTACCCAAATTGTAGTTAAAGGGAAAAACGGAAGCCGGAAGGGCATTCCAAATTTTAGCGGTGCGTATCAGGAATTAGGAAGAAGAGGAGGAGAAGCAATCCTGCTAATATTATAAATTTTATAGAAATTAAATGTTAGGTTAGCCCGCTACCATCTTAGACTGCATCGTCACTTAATATCAGGTGAAATCACAGTCAAGGGCTATTTTGTCTTGATCTTGTAAATATCTACTCGTAATTCCAAATGCTCAAATTATTATAACTTAGAAGCGTTGGTATAAAATTTTGGATATGTTTTGTATGGCATCAAATAATATAAAACAAAAGGTAACCCTAATTTTCGTCGAATATTCTCGTTGGAAATGGAATACACGCCTCAATTCCTACCTAAATATGCCAGTAACAGATAATTTCCCCTCAAATAAAAATATCCTTACCTATCCCGCGTGAGGGATTAAAGCAGGATAGTTCGGGTAGAATTGCCGACGGGGCCCGGAGTCCCGCGGGATTCGCGAAGGAAAGGGAGGGATCAGGGTATTTATAATTCCCGCGCAAGGGATTATATTACTATTTGTGCACAGCGCGTTTGTATTGCCACTGTTACATTTGAGAGTTGGATTTTCCAAAAAACGCAAAAAACTTAAATTGGTTCAGTTTTTTACTTTTTACTTTACTACTGTTACTAAGATATCCCTACTAATATTATAAATGCTAAAGTGTGCTTGTTTGTTGGTCTGTCCTTCAATCACGTCACATCAGAGCAACGGTTCGACGTATTTTTGCACGGGTATAGTTTAGGAACTGGTGACTTAGGCTATCTACTTTTTGGCCCGGAAAAGCGTTCCCGCGGTTAAAACTGAATCCACGCGAACCAAGTCGCGGGCATCAGCTAGTATAAAGTACTCACAAGTAGGCCGGCGGATGTCGCGAACGCTTTTTAAGCATTCATCCGTTATCCGGGATTAAACATCACGATATTTGGGTCACGTGCTCGCACTCAGGTGGATCCGTCGCCGCCATATTTCGGCGTCAACGCCGCATTTATATGATAATGCCGCGGATGGCATTCGGAACTGATCCCGACTCGCGCGGGATGAGTTCCGAAAAATTCCCAACTCGTAAATCTAATTCCGTTTCGCTTCCATATTTGCTCGCAATTCCTGCCGTTTTGTTTGAGTATCGAACGTTTCTTGATGTGGGTGGAACTTGTTTTTCATGATTGCAGTTTCAGTTAACTTGAACTGAATTAGAGCAACTGCGTAGTTACCTGTTTGATTTTAACCATTATTCCGTCACCACGTTACTTACGTACTATGATATGATTGTTTTTACGTATGTGTAAAAACAAATACATAAAAGGTACAATTTCACCAACAAAAACCGTAAAATCTGCTATACATCAAAATGTTTCTTGGTTAAACGTTATTCGCCGATGGCTAATTGGCACTTAAAAGAAAACTTTTTGGGGAACAATCATCATCGTCATCATCTTTCAGAATGAGAAGTATTTAGGCCATAATCCACGACGCTGGGTAAATGCAAATTGACTTCACACACTTTTAAGAATATTATGAGGAACTGGCACACAGATTTCATCACGATGTTTTACTTTAGCTTCAGCTTAGTTATAGCAGGTGTTTAACTGTTTAAAACACACCTAACTCCGGAAAAGAAGAGGTACGTACCTATTTAGGAATTGAACTCCAGACCCTCCGAAAAGGAGGCCGAAGTCTTGAGTACTGATCTATCACAGCTACATGTTTCATTATAATATGTATTGTATTTTCAGTTCACACCCATTTCATAAGGCTTACTAATGGAAGAAGCAGCTGTACTGTCACTTACCTGGAACAAAAAAATAGGTGTCAAGATTGATTTCCTTAGGGTTTCCTTATATCTTCTAAATAAATATTTTACTCTAATATGCATACATTAGTATGCATATTAGAGTAATGGCGCATAGCGCGTAGCGTCGTTACAAAGTATATGGATACTTTGTAACGACGCTATACTACAATAACTTTCCGAAAAACTAATTACAATTAAAAACTCATTTTATTTAATTCAAAAATACAGCGAATTATAACAATATTTTATTTAGGCTAGTGACAATAATTTCTCAAAAAGATAACAATAGGAAAACTTTCACTTTGTGAGAGTGAGTTAAATTAATACATATTATTACATAAGGGCATCCTATTAATATTTTAATGCGCAAGTTTATATCTATGGATGGATGGATGGATGGATGGATGTTTGTTAATCAAGCCGCAACGATTGAACCGATTTGGCTGTTTGGCAATGAGATAGAGTATAGTCTAGAATAACACTAGGCTACTTTTTATGTCGGAAACTAAGACAGTTCCAGCGGAAATAAAAAAACATTAATCCACACGAAAGAAATCTCGGGCATCAAGTAGTAATTAGATAAACATTATATTTAAAATAACTTGGTTAGGAAATGAATGATTGAGTGTGAGTATTTAAGTGTTTGTTTGTCTGTGTATATATGTGCTGTTAAGTCTAAAGCTGTTGTTTTATGTTCTCTTCTAAACATTAAGGCTTCTAATACTCGAATCTAATATTTAGTCTACGTAAAATAAATATTAGAACGCTTACTTTGACTAAAAAGGCTCTCCAAAATTCAAGGGTCTACGGCACGATAAATTACATTAAATGCCAAATTAATTAAATTTGAAAATGGACACGCCTGCGGAACCTTTTTGCGGGGATTTTATAAAAATTATGATTAAGGAGGCTCAATAGGGCTTAAATACGGGTTGCGTAAATTTAAGAAAGCATTTGAGTAAAAACCGGTTATTTTTTATAAAAACTTACGACATTTTTTTGTAGGAAGGAGATCTATGCTATATAAGGAATATTTCAGTATTTCACATTATTAAAATTGTAAATGAAGCAAACGTAAGGATGTTTATTTGTACAGTTATGTACGTCATTTATTTACTTTTTTTACTACTCTTGCTAAGAGTAACTTGCTTTAATTTTTAGAATAGACTTTTTTCGTAAAAATTCCTCAAAATGCTTTTATATTCATTCTATATAATCATTATTATGTATCAATAAAACACAATCTGTCGCTAAGTTACCTAGAAGTAGAAATGCTAATTTTTTTTTCAATAAAGTTTATACAATGTTAATTATTATAGGTAGAATATAAGAATTAGGGTCAGAAGCTCGTCGTCGAAGCCATCGTCACAAGACACGGTCATGTGGCTCTTGTATCCTACCCACTTTCTGGATGTCTACCAACACAGCGTTTTTTGACGCGGGCTCTCCACTCTAACACCTTGGTCGTTAACATCCATCGGTACAACTTCGCCTATAAAGGTACTTAGGTAATTTTTAGGCGTAAGGTAAGTCGTATCTTTTAAAGTTACCTTTAATGAAAATAATTTCTCAAACGATAAAATCTCGCAGCAATAATATTTGAATGGCATTAAAATAAGAGACTTATTAAGTTTAATGCCGATCGTAACTTATAATCGCCGGGGCTAAATCTGTCCTGTGAGAGTCCATTTTTATGTTCTTTATATTGACGAGCTATCATTTTGCAGAACGTTTTACTGCTCTCAAATTATTGCTACAGCTATAATATTAAACCTTAACGATCCAATATTTATCAATCGGCAAAAATTTCTGCCGATTTATTAGTTTTCTTTTACAGATTATGGCAATTGCGTGTATCTTTCGTTTTTTATTGTTTCCTATTTGTTTAGTCTTTCTTCAAAAACTTCTGCCGATTTATTGTTTGTTTTTATAAGATTGTGGCATCTTTCATTTTTTTATTTCCATATTTGTTTGGTCTTTCTTGTAGATCCCATATTGCCATCGTCAAGTAAATTTTCGAATGTAAGTCAACGGTTTAATTGCCGTTTTGACAGATTGCTAATACTAAAACTGTCAAATCGTCATCTTTGTTCGTCGGTTAAAGTTTGGCGACGATGCATTCCCTTAATGTTGTCTGTAGGGTAATAGAAAAGTTTGTTATTCAAAAAATTTTTTTACAAATGAGTGACCACTGATAGTGATATATGTCATGTGTTACATGACAAAAATTCTATTCTATTTTTCCTTGCTAGCCAAAGGTTTGATACGAAATTTAATTATAATTTGTCTCCCAATATTTACGTAGGTATAACCTTAATCTGGCATAATCTTGGAGCTATCAATAACGTGGATTTAGCCGGCTCCGAGCTTGAGGCCAGCGGTCGACCTCCATAAAATTTGACAAACGAGACTTTTATTAGGGACGACTAGTGACTACTAATCGATATTTTATTACTTCTTTGTTTTTGAGATTAATGTCTGGACTAGCGATGGCGATACCGATTTTATCGACCGTATCGAGTTTTCTTTAAAGAGGTCTATCAAAAAATAATTTTATTTTCAAAATAGGTATACACCGTTCACTTTTGAAACAAGATGTCTTTAGCTTGTGTCAAATCGGGAAAGATAGTTCAAAGAACCGATGCTTGTTGAGGTTTTAAAGTGCTGGAGTGGCAACTTCGCACCGGAAAGCGCACTGTTCACACACCCCCCAGTAGGTGAACTGAGGACTTTAGACGAGACGCAGGAAGCCGCTGGATACAGACGGCTTAAGGCTGAGTTATGTGGAAGTATAAGAGATCTACGTCCAGCGATGTACTTCTATATACAGTGGACAACAATTTTAGGAGAAGAAATGCTATGCTGCAGTGTAATTCAAAGACGAATCAACAAATAAATACACTTTCGCAATTATATACCTACGAGTACTAGCTGATGCCTGCGAATTTATCCGGGTGGATTTCGTTTTTAAAATCCCTTGAGAAATCTTGGATTTTCCAGGATAAAAAGTAGTCTATGACACTCATGCAAAAAATCATGTCGATCCGTAGGTCGGTTGCAACGTGATTGAAGGATAAACAAACCAACACACTGTCACATTCATAATATTAGTATTAATAGGTGTATTTAGATGTAGGTGTATTTATATATTACTACATCTAAATACGCCTATTAATCGACTTTCACATATCAGTTGCAACTTTAAATAGAAACAATAGTAATTTTGAGCTATACCGATTAAAATAAACAAGCAACACGTCGACGCAATAACGGTTAAGTATCGGGGCATTTAATACAACAATGCTTTTATCGATATCTGATATCGCTGATCGCGTTTTAATTATAATGAAGCGCGGCTATCAATGCATGGCGCGGAGTCATTAGGACAAATCGTATAGGGGTCGTTCTACTTTTCTACCGACAATAGTCTGTCTTTCTTCTTATTATGGCATCTCGTTGGAGTATTAATATAAACGGTTTTTTATTCGGTTCGAATAAACGTCCATATTTTTCTTATCTATTAATATTATGTCATTTTTCATGTTCTCTAACCAGAATATTTTATACGTTCGTTTTCCGTATAATGCCGTGACAGAGTGGTAAACTGAAATGTGGTCTCTACAGAAAAAGGCCACTTTGTCACATTATTTTTTCAAAAACCAACATTAAAAAAGAATTAATATTAGCTAGGAAGGAAACTTTAATTAGTACTAATGAAAACACAGATGCAGTTTTTTTTTAAATCCCACACATAAAACACAATTATAGATGGTTCAAAAACCAAAAAAACAGAAAAACGTCGTTTCATTGTCGGTAGAAAAGTAGAACGACCCATAGATGACTTTAGTGAAAGGTTTTTTTTCATTATTTAATATGGGACATTTAAAGGTGACCCTTATGTCAGCTCCATCGGTATACACCTCGGAGGAAAAAAAATTTTGTGTTTTAGATGGAGACGCCTTGACGTCTAATTTCTTTGCAAAAAAATCTGTCAATTACGGTGCGGGGCGAGGTAGCACACATAAACAATTTCTTACTACAGGTGCATTTTTCAATCACGTTGCTAAGCACGCACACGACAAAACTACCAAACACAACCTTAAAGTATACGCACACAACCAAATTCACACACAGGGACGTTCTATCCTTACACGAAACAATCATGTCATTTATGTAAGCAATTTTGGGCTGCGACACTATCGATTATCGACTTTCGATAAGTTCTAAATGAATTAATGAATGAATGAAGTTCAACTAATAGTATAAATTAAAATATTGTTAAATCAATTTAGCAATCAATTACTGTTCGTTGGTCTGCCTAAGACTTAAAAAGTTTTTAATGAATTGTATAAAATGAGAATATAAATCTAAATCGAATGTTCTGAATCTAATATATAGGATACTTTTTATCCTAATAAACAATAAGGTTCATCCGCGATAGGGGATGAAAGTTTTTGAAAAATACTATTTTATTCAATTTTGGTGAAGATCTAATAAATATTATCGGAGATAGAGGACATACCTTCTCGCGGATAGTAGCAAGTTACTCTAAACTACGCCACGCGGACGAAGTCACGGAAATCAGCTAGTAAATAAATAAATTTAAGAAATGCCACATACAATTTTGTAGTCGAGTTTATAGTTTTTAAACTTTTATCCATGTTTTATCAATGGATAGTAGACATTTGTTGGAACACTAACTGGTTCTATAAGAAAATTAAAAAATACATGATGTACCTATACCATACACACCGAAAATATCAATATCGACATAATTTCTGCTTCCAGCCCTAATTTTCTTGCAGTGTGACCAACTTCTTTAAAATAAAATCCTCATTTTTGAACAAAAAACTACCTTAAAAATACTGTTAATGATAAGCTTATCCAACTTTATGAACGGGTACAATACCTATTACAATTTAATTTTTCATAAACCGAGGTGGCACGAGGGCATTTAATTGTGGCGATTGAATATTAATAAGGCTTTTTAATCACAAATCTGTGTATGTTTGTAATGATTTTTGCGCATGCAATTACATCGGTTACTTATATTATACTAGCGGCCCGTCCCGGCTTCGCAAGGGTGGATATTTATTTTTTAAACATTTTGGCATAAACGCACAGTAAATGCAGGACATACTTACCTAAATAATAATATATTTAGCAATAGTGTATCGCTGGCTCCCTTTGGGTATGGGACTTGATGATTGAAAACAAAATGATAACAGAATAAATTACATCAATGAACTCGTAATATCTTTCGAATGGAATGTCCGATTTTAATAAACTAAAAAGTAATTTGCAGGTATTTAAACAGCCTTGCTTGAAAAAACATTTATTTTGGTAAGGATTAAGGCAAAGGTATAAATAACTTGGTCTGATTTTGGTCGGATTTCTATTAAATTTTAAAATGTTAAAAAGTAGTTATAGTGACATAGCTACAATAGTAGCTCAGTTTACTAGTAAGAGTTTACTACAGATAATGATATATTTTTACTATGCAAGACCAACAAAATCTCAGTCACACGACAAGAAAATATTATAAAATGTTAACGAATATTCTACTTAACTCAGTTTTGACGAAATGTGTGACTCGTCCTTTTCAAAATAACCGATTAAATTGTTTGCCTAAAGTTTATAAATTAATATAAACATAAACCCCCAACCTTTCCTATTCGATCGTAATTTTAATTGTATGTAATCAAATCATTATGCAGTTCATGATAAAGGGCTCCAATCGAGTAATAAGTAGATTGGTTAATTTTTTAAAATTTCCCGAAATTATTTCTTGTACGATTCCGTAGCAACATTTTCGGATCAACAGTATTTTTAAGTTTTCTCCTTAAATAGTGCATTAATTGGATAAAAGAATATATCAGGAGAAAAGTAATGTTATCCTTTCATAAACTGGATATTTTTGGTATTTTTTTTAGAAGGAAAATCACTCATAGTCGGCATATTATACCGGAGCTCATCCTCCGCTAACCATACGTTGTTGACAGGCGCGTGACGCGAGTCAAACAGTTTTATATAACGGGTATGACCGCTGGGCATACCCGTCAAATAAAAACTTACAGAGGGGTACGCATCCTATGGCCACTCCAGAGCTTAATCCTCCTAGGTATACACCTCGGAGGAAAAAAAATTTTGAGGTATACACAAACTATTACAATTAACTATATACAAAATCCTGCCTATATATCTATATCAATTTGAGTAGTGAAAGGTTGAACCACAATATCATACTAATATTATAAAGGCGAAAGTTTGTATGCTTGTTACTCTTTCTGGCAAAAACTACTACATGGATTTGGCTGGGAATGAAGATAGATCATACCCTGGGTTGACACATAAGCTACTTTTTATCTGGAAAAATTAAAGAGAGCGGAAATCAAAAACCTTATTTCACGCGGACGAGGTCGCGGTCATCATCTAGTTTTACATGAACTTTAAAAATACACAATGCGAGCAGTCACAGCCTAGTAGTTAGGGCTACGGGACCTCATCAGGGGGTCACGGATTCGATCCCGATATGCGCGTCAAACTTTTCGGAGTTATGTGCATTTAAGCAATTAAATATCACTTACTTTAACTGTGAAGAAAAACACAGTAAGGAACCTGTACGCCTGAGACTTCTTCATAATTTTTTCAAAGCTGTATGAAGCTTCATTAAATTACATTTTCACCACCCGTGCGAAGCGAGAGCGTGTCAGGTATGCAAGTACCTATCAAAATTATTCCATTATATTACGCGTTAACTTTGAGCAGGTATCAAATCCGGGCTTCCTGACGCGGGTTAGTGGGATTTTGATGTAATACCTTTTTACAACGCGCCCATCAATCATTTTAGAGCATTAAAACTTTTTCGCGTAAGCCTAAGAAAATTTCGTTTAAGGTATGTAACACATCGAATCATCAAAGCGATAATTTTTAAAGAACGACATTCATTATGCATGTGCCTACATAAAGAAAGCCACTTAACAACCTACGAGTAACATGACGGCACGATGGACCATTTAAAAATCTCGCGGGAACTGTTCGTTATTTCCGGAATAAAAAGTTTATGTCACTCTCTAGGAGCTAAACTTCACCCAAGCACAAATTACGATTCAAGCTCTAGTACTGTGTGATTGATGGATAAATCAACAAACAAATACAATTTCGCACCAATAAAATAAGTAGGAATAATGACAGAACTAGTTTATTTAAAAATATTTTAGATTTTATAGTACAGAAGAATCTGGAATCATCAATACATATGCGTCATGCTCGTGAACGGGTGCCACCAACGGGATTGGTCTACTTTCTGTCTGCCCGTTTTAACATGTATTGAGTTGTAAGTATGCATTTTTGAAACTTCATTGTAGAATTATTGTATACCTAGCATATAGTTTTGTTACCTATTATAAAATTTTTTTTTTTTTTAAAAGAGCAACCGCCAAGTTTATTGCTGGCTCTTCTCGGCAGGAAGGGCATTCCAAACCAGTGGTAGATTCATCGACGATTCAAAAGCACACGTAAAAGTTTATATGTATGAAAAAAAAATATTTCTATTCTATTCATACGTAACTTTAAAATTTTAGAAATGCGAAATACTCACATAAGTTAAATACGCTAGAAACGATAGATTCGAGTACTTTTTAAACAAGCTTAATAAATCTATCTCTTATAACTGTGTGCGAGTCCTAAAAACACTTAGCTAGTGCTAGAAGCTGACAAAAATGTTTATAACAAGTTTGAATCTTCGCTAAGATAGATATATTTATCGCTTATAGCTGTGAGCGAGTCCTAAAACACCTAGCTCGTGAAACAAGCTGACAAAAATGCTTGTAATCTCGCCGCCTTCGCGCTCGCGCTGGAATCATTTTTCTCACCTACAAATAAAAACGCGATCACACGTCCGAGGGTCGAGGTGACACGTTTCAGAATTTCCGCCATTTTATTTAAAAAGCTCTCAAGTTTATTATTTCACGAAGAAAATTAAAATTTTCATCCCGACGACGTCTTAAATATAAAGTAATCTTTCTTTTAATTCTAGCGTAGTGAAACTGAAAGGTCATAATTATTTAGCTAGGAAATTTTTAAATGTATAAATTGAGTAGTTCTAATAATAAACAATGTAGACTTTGAAAATATTTTCATCAGAATTATAATGTTGAGAAATTGATAAAAGCTGTTTAATCAAATAATCACACGTTTCACTCTATTTCATATTAAGTCTTGACTGCTATCTCATGAAGATACAATTTAGATAGGAACGAGCCCACGAGTAAAAGGTATGGAGAGAGCTTTTTCATAAGAGAGTTCCCGGTGGAATAAAAAAAAAATCTTAATCCACGCGAACGAAGTCGCGGACATCAACTAGTAATAAATAAAATTGGCTCAAAAATTACATGGGACAAACTTTGTTTTGTACACCAACTGAATCACAACTCATTTCCGTTGTGCTTGTATAAATGTAACAGGCCTCGAAAATGTAGATTTCTAACAACATATAGGTATAATACGTACCATGAGGTACTGAGGCTTGGAATTTAGTCAAACGGGAGCGAAAAAGCGAAAAATTTCCGTGCGTCGCTCGTCGTAAGAATGGCTTGACATATTTCTCTGTACCTACTTCTTTTGAGGCGTTCGCATAAACATTTTAGAGTTTCTTGGTTGTGAATATGCTTAAATATAATTGTGTCAAAGCACAGAAATAACATTTCAGTAAAAATTCAATCACAGACAAAAGTTTGTAGGTACAAAAATTTCGATCAAAAATGTGCTGGGTAATTTGTTGTTTTCATAATTGTTAGCAAACCTATTTTCAGTGAGAACTCTAATGTAAACCAACTACTTACACTTGACGGACATTATCCAAATAAATAAAAACTAACCACACCCAAAATTAAATAACATGTTCGTTATAAAGCACGATATTGACCCGACAGGGTATCAAACTGACGATCCATCGCAAAGGTATCATTTATAAGAACTCTATAAAAACCATTTATATCTATCGATTCTTTTGTCACAACATTGTGTTGTCCCACCGTACAATTATGGGGTAAAAAGGGGAATATCGGGACTAGCCTTTGAAACCCATGAACTTTCATTTTATCGCATGGGGACGTTCTATGGGGGAATAAATTATTATTGCGTGACAAAGGGACGAGTCATAAGCATAAGCTCTTCAAATAACTGACCGGTGTTAGCTTTCAAAGTTCAACGAAAACTGAATCTAGTTTTTAACTGAAGATAATAAACCGGTTTTTCGGTTGAGGTGATGATGATGCTAATTTAATAATATATTTGTGTGAACTTTACCCATTATATTGGTAAAAAAAATGGTAAAAATACTCTTTAATTTATCTAGAATAGAATAGAATAATTTTTTATTCAAATAAACTTTTCGAAAGTGCTTTCGAAGTGCTTTAAAAAACCATACCCGAAAAACCCATATTAATGAAATTTATTTTTCACTGAATAAATACTAAAAGAAAATAAAAGGAACATTTACGTGTTTTGTAGCAAAATCCATAGCACTCTACGTTAACGATGTAGAGGGTGCGAAACTTTTATGACAACGAAACAAAAGTTATATACCTTTCATAAGAACTCGCAAATATAAAAGAGAAGTGTCGGCGTAGCACGATATCTACGAAATATCTACGCATTACCGACTGTAGCAAACAAGTAGCGTAGCACGTCCGCTACGTAAGCTCTACGAAAGTTTTAATTATGTTTCGCAACAAAAGCTACGTTTTAAATACTTTTACACTAATTTAACATCGGTATTTTTAACATTTTACGGCTAGTTGCACCTCAATAATAGTACCATTTCATATTTTTTTTGAGTTAAGCAGTAAAAGTAAAAATTAAGTCATGTGAATAGATTAAGTGGGAAGTAAAGATAAATCAATGAAATTATTATATGTAAGTTTGCAACTTTATACAGTTATCACTAATATCAATTAAAATTTTAATCTTACATATTCAAAACAAATTCTGTCCTACATATTACACATACAGAACCAATACTCCGGCCAGAAACGTGTAATTTTCGTTATAGAAATCGTGTCACACATTTATCTACCAACAAATCCGTACCTCTGATCTGATAGGCTCAAAATTCACTATCCTAATCAATCTAAGTCCTTTTGTGATAGAGTCCAAATTCCTCTAGTCCGACATTGACGAAAACCTTTGACAATTTATCTGTATAAATCACAATACATTTTTAACCTTGCTGCCAATGTAATAAGATAAAAATTCGCTTGGGATTTGTGCCTTTGGAATCTGATGTCCAATTGGTCCGCCCGAGGGCTTCGCGATATTGCTTTGCATGTTTTTTTACTCAAACCTTTGTACTGTACAGCTGTCTACGCATTTTTGGGCATCTCTTTACCTAAGTACAGTTATGTTAAAGTTCTCCTAACCGAATGCTGGCATGGTGGCAAATCTCAATAGATATAGATTTCATGGAATGTAACTTAGATTGAACACTATAGAGCATGCTGTAATTTGAATCTTCCATGAGACCAAGTTAGAACGAGACACAAATAGATTCCAAAATAAATCTTTCTCGTTATAACCTTGTCTTTAGTCTGAGCATTGTGAGAGTGCGACCTATAGATCTCAGACTTATGCTGAAATCTATAGACCACATTCTCACTTAGCTCAGACTCAAGACAGAGTTAAAACGAGGCAGATTTATGTCAGAGCATATTTGTGTCTCTTTTTAACCTTTATCCTGAGTCAGAGTACGCTCTATAGATTTCAGACTAAGAATCACTTAATGATTTCTGTGGTCAACTGTACTTTGCTGTGAGAGAATACTATTTGGTTTCGGCAAAAGTTGAATGGATTTTTGGATGAATACGCTGATACATGTGTAGTTCAAAGCTGATGCAAATCAGATGTGATACAAGGGCAGTTCAATATCGTTATATAAAAAAAAGAGTTATTACGATAAGTGTATAATTATTTCGCCCACCAGCGATGCTTAAACAAGGAATATAAACTTTTGAAATTCATTCATAAATAAAGACCCTTAATATGTTCAATTCGAAGAAGCGAATTTCAGTTTTTTATAGATACATATTATAGGTTGTTTATGAAACGATTTCAACAAAAAATTGTAAACTACTATGGAGAACTAAAGAGACACTGGATCACAATTCCATTATAAGACTCCTGAAACTCATAGCTAAGGAACATTTAGCGTAAAATTTATTGCAAAAAATATCTAATTGAAATCTGTCCGAAATTTTGGCAGCTACGATGTTCCGAACTTAGTTATTGTACTCTCTATCTAAGGTTCTAAACAAAAAGAGTACTTCAAAGTTAACTTAATCCGTACATTTTTGCATCGGAGCCACATTGAAATTAATACTTTACGAGTTTAGAAAGAAGCATAATCCCTTCAAAAGAAAATAACCGGATAAAAAAAGAGAAAAGAACCAATTTCTGTTCTATTTTTTTCATCTGGTTATTTCAAAAATAAAAGCCGGCTACGAAAACATTACAAGAGAAAAGTTATCCCATCAAAGAGTTATGATATCTAGAGGGCAAAAGGGGTTTTATTGGTCTGGAGTTTTAAGGGTTTAGGCAACACAATAAACAATGTTATTGAAACTCTTCTTCATATAAATGCTGCTTTATATTATAAGGTCTTCGCCTAATAGCTTTTGGCCCTTTTCCCTAGCAAGGTTCAAGGTTCTAATCATAATCGTTTGAAGGTTTCTTTTTAGAGTCTGATGTCTGGGGGACTGCAATTGCGTATTTATAAAGATTATGCACATAATATTATTTCCATCACTCATGTATTTGCTGAGTTGGAAATCAGCTAGTAGGTACTAGTTGTTGGTTATATTTGGGTACCACACAGACGGGCACTTCCATATTCTTTCTCAATGGTATAAATGCAAAAGCGTGTTAGTTTGTTGGTTTGTCCTTCAGTCTCGTAGCCATGGAGCAGAGGATTGCAATTTTTGCATGGATATAGTACCGGATGTAGAGAGTGATAATGGCTACCTTTACATTTTAGCATGGCAAGTTAAATTCTCATAGCAGATAGGATAAAGACATACGTTTTTGAATTTATAGTAAGTATACATAGGTTTCAATTGAATGTTATTATTTATTTATTTAGTAGGAAGCCTACGTTGTATACAATGTGTTGCCTTATGGTAAATTTTACACATTAATTAATTACACAGGCCTGCGAAATTTAACTTTTTTTTTCCCCTTTCAATAATTATGTTATTTTTTTAAATATCCAGGCATGGTAAACTAAAATGCATCTTTGATTTTTTTCTAGCACGTCGAGATTTTTTTTTATTGATGACATCAGATGACATGCATATTTTAGGTTATTTTAACAAACTTCATGAAAAAAACAAAAATTAACGAATTTAAAATTTAAAAAACCGACATTACTATTTAAAAATAACGCTAAAGAGACTAAATAAATCAAAAAGACTTATTATTTCTTTTTCTACTTCCTTCAAAATTCCTATTTCATCTTTTTCTCTTATGCTTTCTATCAGGTTTATTTCTCTTCAATATCTGGCAGTAGTCTGCCATCATGTTTGGGTTCCACCTTCCTTGGTATCTGCTCTGAATGACCTTAATATCCTAGTAGAAGCTTTCACTTTTTTCTTTACTTACAGCCCAAGATTCTCAGGAAAGGGGTCAATTTGAGAATGCAGAAAATGTAACTTTATACTGATATTGCAACCCACTTTATGAAAGTTGCTGAGTAAAATACTCACTATATTGTCATAATCTGGGCTTTTACTGTTTTCTAAAAAAAATTTACTACATCTTTAAGTGAATTCCAAGCGTTATCTTTGATTTTCTTCAAGATTTTTTCAAAGGTAGCGTCTTGCATGAGCTTCCCTATTTCAGACCCAAGAAAAATGCCTTCTTTGATCTTGGAATCCGATAAATGCTTAAAAACACAAAGGTAATTAACACAGGTACCATCTTTAGCTAGTGGGCTTAAAAATGGCTTTATATAATACCTAAGTTAATATGAAGTGGAGGTAGCAGAATTAAATCACAAAATATCGTATCATCCTATTTACCTATGTATGTTTGTTACTCAATCACGTCGCAACGACTAAATCAATTTAGCTGAAATTTGGCACAGAGATAGATAATAGTCTGGAATAACACATAGGCTACTTTTTATTCTGGGAAATAAGAGAATTGCCGCGGGAATAAAAAATCTTAATCCACGCGAACGAAGTCGCGGGAATCATCTAGTAGTTGATACATATGTATTGTAATATGATTTCAATCACGACAAACAATGACTTATGAGGGTAGGTGAATATTTAAATGTCATCAATTCTACAAGCATGCACTATTATTAAAAAAAATGGAAGTTAACGCTAGTAATGCGCGGTAATACTAAGAAAAATGAAAATTCATTTTCTCAGAAAACTTACGTGATGGAATTTTTTTATTATTTTTTTCGTAGCTTAGTAACTAATACCTACCCAAATTGCTAATTAGTTTTTAAAGGGGAAAACCATCGCAGGCCTGTGTTATTACTATTAAAAATATCTTCTTCAATAAATAATATGAAGTAACTTTTAATAAATCAAAGTTTTCACTGAAAATAAAATAAAACATTAAGTATAAAATAGATATATACAACTGCAGTGAACAAAGTTAAAATATTTTTAACAGTCAAATATAATATTTACATTTCAGTGAACTTTTAGTCCAAAAAATAATTCGATTCCTCTGTAAATAAACTTCAATTTCAGTTTGATGGAAATAGATTCATATCCAGGGCTGCCAAAATCATACACGATATTAAAATTTACCTACCTATTGAAATTCACCCAGCAAACCTAGTAAAATAAATAACAAACTTTCTCATATTTATTTGACTACGTTTGCTAGTTCCACATGTAAAAGGAATGTTATTCGATCATAAAAACTGGCCTTATGTAAATTAATAAAAAATAGAAAACCTTCACTATTTTATTATTCCTCGGTTCTTAATATTCACTAAAAAAATTAATAAAATTATCGAAAAGCTGTCAATAAACTTTCACTAGAATTAAATAAAAGTCTTAGTCTTAAAACTATTGCTACATAGTGACGAAATGTGAATAGTTTTTAGACAATCTTACAGGTGGATTTAGCGTTCCGGCATGATAGCGTATAGAAACCGATTAGGGGTATGGGTGGAATGTACACTGTCATACCCCTTTCAAATAAGCCCGCTACCATCTAAGTCTAAATCGTCACTTAGCATCAGGTGACATCGCATTCAAGGACTATCTTGTCATTTAATAATAAAAAAAAAAACATTTTAAACGAACCCTCGGCCGGTACCTAGACTAGTGACAACCTTATTCAGTGGACGTGAAAATCAATTAGCCAGTTAGTGTGCGCGCAGGAGATAACCGAGCGTAAATAGTGGCGGGAAAATGACCAAATTTTGCCTTTTTTGCGCACGAGATTGCCTTTTTTTATATCGCTTTATTGAAATATCAGCATTTTTAAATTGACTAATAACTAAATGGGTCTATAGAGGGTGCTTCTCAATTAATTTAAGCCCGTTTCGTTTTTTTACTAGTAGTAATGATCTTTTCCCTATCTTATTTTGTAGGTTTCATAAGCTGCAGTTTGATAGTACACATGTTTTCCATAAAAGTGACGAAAACTGAGATATTTACGGAAACATGTTTTTTGATGTCCACTGAACTAACGTATTAACAACACTCGGATCGATAGAGGCTTTGAATACTTTGGGCAGGAAAACAATCCAAAAGTTTTTACAAAAATTTTGCTTTTCAAGAACTATTTCTAACTATCTATTTGTTTAATTACGCGCCAATTTCACTAACGTCGAGTAACGTTTAACCGAGGAATAAACTGGGCGGTCTGACAGTTTTTCTACTGAAAATCTGCCATAATATTAACGCTCGGACAAGAGTTATTTTAAGTTGGTGAAATCGGCCCTTAGACTTGTAAAAGCCCTCACGAATGCCAGGTTTGTAACAATTCATTGTTGAATAAAGTAAATAAAAAGAAGACTAAGAAGATCACACAAAGATGAGGTTGAGATGTATATATATTTTTTAAATATATAGACTAGCTATCGCTTGACTGCGATGCCACCTGATGGTAAGTGAAGATATTGCACGGTTGCCTAAAAGGTACCTATTCACTCTTAAAATATTATCGTTAGATCTTTATTAACCCAAGCCTTACCTCAAAGTATATCTAAAAACAGCATCCTTATAATTCACTTACCTGAGAGCCCACGTAAAATATATGTATGAAGTTTATTCATCCGTGCGCGGTCTATTAGACCCCTCACCCCCTCTTGCCCCCAGGGGGGGGAGAAGTTACTCCTAAATAATTACCCCACAGTTGCGTAATAAATATTACTTAAAGATATTACCGCTTCGGAGTTTAATGTCTTTGTTACGATTGCATTTTCTTGATAAATGGTACAGTTTAAATATATATGGAGGCAATATTAAAGAACTTTTTGTTTCTTTTTTGTATCTCGTTTCAGGCTCAAGGAACAAGAAAAAGCCTTCTAAATAACCCTGACTTTAAATATTGGATAGAATCAGGCGTTTTTTTGCGGAAGTTCATGATTAGCATGAAAAGGTTATTTTGCTATATCTAATCCGCCAACAATAATTATACAAAATGCAAGGAGAGCATTTTACGTAACTTAATGTAGAAAGCTAAGTAAGTACCTATATCTCCTCTTTTTTGTTTTTATCAAAGCTAATCAAGCATTTGATACGAATATGAATAATACAAATTTTGTGCTTGATTTTGATGGTTATCCACAAAGCAGAAAGTAATAAGGGGCGCACACAAGCTTTGATTGGGGCTGCAAGGTCAGATTATGCAAATGTTATGAAAATCCTGGGCCCTTAGGCGAGAGAGTGGATGTAAGGGTGACTCGGGTCCGCCCGTTGTTTTTGGTCGAGTTTTTAATTAGGGATTATTTTATTTTCCATGCATTCCCTTCCGATGGCTGTTTTTAAAGCTTTTTAATAAGTCCTTACGATTCTTTTTCGCTCGAATTTTTTTAGAAAGTAAACGAGCTTCCTATGTTAGAACTCTTTAAAGCTCCATGCTACAAAGATTAAACAAACCGAAAAACTGAACGGTCAACGGTTTAAATCACGCCCGTCGCACTATTGTCAATCTTTACACTTCACCATCAGTCACGTTCAACATGATAGCCATGTTATATTCTTTATATTTTTTAAAGAGGTACCTACTTAATAACGAAAACTAAGGTAAATAAGGCATGGCATGGTGTTTGTATATAAGGTATTCTTATGCAAGTTATTTTCCTTTAAATAAAGAAACGCCAAAGTCTTCTTTTATTACAACAATATAGTCCTTGACTGCGATCTCACCTGAAGGCAAATATGGTATTGTACATTCAACCCATACCCCAAATATGTTTCTACACGCCATTGCGCCGGAACGCTAAATCGCTTGGCGGCACGTCTATGATGGTAGTATGGTAACTAACCACGGCCAAAGCCTCCCATCAGACCAGACCAGAGACGATTCAGAACTTATAAATTCCCAAATTACCCCGAGACCTCCCAGTTATAAAACCATTGCGTCACCACTGCGCCAGGGAGGTCGTCAAAAACGTCGATCGTGTTCTGTAGTGATTCTTGCAATAAACGTCCATTAGACATTTATCGATTGACATGACGACGAGACTAAAGTATTTTTTTTACGGGGTGAAATCTACACATTTAATTTAATTAATTAGGCTCGAAGTTAAAGTAGAAAATTACAATGAAATAACTTTCAATAGCGATAGAAAATCAGGTCAGTTTCGTTAGGAGTAAGTGCTTCAGGCCATGAAAGAGGTCGATATGTAAATGTTTAATGACGTAATTGTATTGGAGCATGTCGATTTGAAACTGGGTTATTACAGTTTGCTCCTGAGTGATACTTACCCTAATAAGGGCATTTACTGAATTATACACGCAATTAAAGAAATTATATTCGAAGGTAACATTAACGGAATGTGAATATGGGTAATATTTATACCTACTAAGTTGAATTATAATAATAATGCCCTCCCGACCGAAACCGGCCACGGCAGCCTTTTTTCTTTTAGAATTTAATCTTTACAGAGATTAGCCATCTGCGCAGGAGATATTATAGTGCACAAATGTGTGGGCAAACACAGGCCAACTCTCTATTCCCTCACTCTCATATAATGGGGGCGGAAATCCGATTCGACCGCAGAGAGATCGGGCGCAGGTCTTTACGTGCTCTCTAATAATAAGTAGAAGATACAATAATGGACACCTGACCCTAGCTCTAAACCAAGGGTACAGCAGGTTAATATGAATGGCAAAATGATTATGTCGAACTAAGTTCTGGGCTCTTCTCAGATCAGTGCGCGTTTGCAACCCCCGTAGATTTGGTTTTAAATTCGTCAATATTTAATCATCACCATTATTTCACTTGTTTGTAAATAATTAATTCATTGTCGACAATCGAAATTAACTTGATTACAAAAGAAATGACTTCAACTTCAAGACTTCAAAACTTCGCTTCGCCAAAACTACACACTGTAACAAAGTTCCAACTCCCCGTCACATCCATCGCAAATGGAACTTTGTATTCCTCAACTCGACTATATCTAGTCTGTACTCATCCAATTACGCTTAAACAAGGTTGTAAATCTTTCGCCAAGTCAAAGGAAATAGAACCATATCGCAGTAAATTAGTGCGATCATATCCGTATGCGAAGTTGATCCAACAATTTAATGAGACAAAGTACCTACCTGTACGGAGTTACGAACTGATACTCTGTCGTTCGTGTACTCGTAGTTATAAAGCCATCTGATTATTTCAGCGTATTTGGCTAGAGTTTATAGTGTAGGAGTCCAAAGAATTTTATTAAACTTCGCCTTTAAAAATGTAATAATAACAAGTTACCCCTTTTTGTTCGAAGGCCATTGCCAATTTTCCGACTTCAGGCTACTACTAAAATTCCTTGACAAAAACATCTAGTAAACTCTTGATTGAACCCAAACTTGAAGCCGATACGCCATAATCCACAACCAAATAGAAAAGTCATGTAACCTAAAATGGGTCAGCGGCGAAGGAACTGCCATTTTTATTTATTTATTTTATCTGGTTTACCAACAGCTTAAACATTTATATACAGCACTAAAATTTCCTTATTCCTTAGTACAAAGTCGAAGTCGAATTTTTTAAATCAAATAGTTAACATTGTAGGTACACTTTTTGATTGATGAGATACATAATTCAAGTAAAGTAATGGTAGTAATGGTGATATGTTGATGCACTTAAAATTAAATTCGCGGTTTAATCTGAGAGTAGATAAACCTGCACTACGTCTCTCACTACACGCTATTTATATACAAACCGCTAATTATAAGTTTGAGACTTAACTTTTATCAATTGCCTCTCATAATTTATCAGTTGGACTCTCAAACTATAAAGTATATGCAAGATAAGTGCTGTTAGTGGCATGTTATTAGTTTCTGCCTGCAGACACGTAACTTTGCAGACGCAAATATTTAATTAGTCTTCCACATACATAAAGTATGTAGAACCTACCTTTATATAAGTAATGGAACATTCTCGCGATACAGTCTCACTTGTATACGTTATCTCTGTTATTTTCATGTAGACTTTACATTTTAAGTTGATTTTTTAAGATGCAAAATGTTATTAGTACTGTGTAGCATTAAATCACTTATAACAAACTAGCTGATGCCCGCGACTTCATTCGCGTGGATTGAGGTTTTTTCATTCCCGCGGGAACTCTTTAATTTCCCGGGATGAAAAGCCTATGTGCTATTCTCGAAAATAATCTATCTCTGTGCCAAATTTCAGCCAAATCGGTTTAGTCGTTGCGGCGTGATTGAGTAACAAACATACAAACTTTCGCATTTTAGTTGTTTTTGTAAATGAAACTGAATGAAAGTTTTTTCATGGCCACGAAAATACTGTCATTCAGAAAAACCGTCCTTGAATTTAAATACGTGCGCCCAGAAAATTAAATTAAAATGGACAAAAATATGGTGAAGATAAAGAAAAAAGATTTTGAGGATACTTCGTATTATGGTAGACTTTTAATAATTTTACATAATTCAACAAACTTTACAGCACAATAAAAGGGTGAGAGGTGCATTACATAAATAAAATTTCAAAATAATTCAAATCCTATTCCCATAATATTAAATTTCAAAATTGCACGCGTAATTCTTTTGAAAGGCGAGAAACTCATTAGGAAGTCTTGCGAACAAAATCATTCATACCTCCCCAGTCACTTTATGCGACGTTTCCATGAAAGCCTTTGACAGTTTTTGTATTTTTATTTATAAAAACAACCCCTAATTAGCCAATGCTCTTTATAAAGATGCGCTGGCTCTCGTTACTACATAAATATACTACAAAATGCGCCTACACCGCCTCGGGAATGACGGCCGCATTTCATATTAACTGGAAAACGTGCCTCTACTTCTTTGTATGTGCTATATTATTTGTACTGCCCGTTCGCTTAAAGTTGGCCGTCGTCGACCGTTGACAAGAAAATAATTGTATTTTTTACTGTAACCACGACTGTGACGGAAGTTTTCTGCTCTGAAAATGCTTTTCACTTTAGTAGTAATTTTTAATTTAGTACTTTAATACTTCACCGAAGAACAATAATTTTTTTTAAATATTAATTTTAATATCAAACTCAATTTTCTCTAATTTTAATTAATTCAAGTTATTAACATGTCCACAATATTGGATTCGTCATGATGTCATATTTATAAAAACATATATTATATAAATACAAAAACATTAAGTATATCCTGATCGTATATTCCTCGACTCCTAAATTAAAAAGATAGGTAGGTAATTTGCAAGATAGGTCACAATGACGTCAGCTCGCTTAGCAGGATGTATTCAGTTTGGAAGAAAACGTTACGTCATGCCTTTGACTTTAAGTAGAATTACCTAGTTGACCTTCGGTTCGCGAAATTCAGATAGGTCAACCTGATCCAGGTGACTGAAGTTAAACTTCAATGTTTTATTCCCGCTTGAATTATTAAAGATAAATCGAATAAAAATTTAATTCATTACTCATACTTACCGGCATTTATGAATAAAATAATAATGAAGTTTATTTTTTATTCTCATTTGTTACACCCTACCGTAAAAGATGTGCCACCAAGCGATTCAACGTTTCGGCACAATGGCGTGTAGAATCCTATTTGGGGTATGGGTTGAATCTATACTGCCATACCTCTTCCAAATTAGCCCGCTATTATCTTAGACTGCATCTTCACTTACCATCAGGTGAGATCGCAGTCAAGGATCTTTTCATCGAATAAAAAAATCCCCAATTAGCCAGCGTTGTGGATTCTCAATCAATCCTACAAATTAAATACGCACAGTTGTTAACGCATCACCGAAATAAAGTACTTTGCATACAAACTATTACTCGTTTAATTTAGTACTACAATAGACAATCGCAGTGTGTTTAATCAAGTAAATCTCTCTTCCCAACACTCAGCTCGGCTGATATGAAAGAAGCTTCAATCAAGGGGTCCTCATCCCTATGTAAACTAAGGGTTACTGCACAAGTGTCTGCGGAGCATTAGTTTTTGGAGGTCTCGGATTATTGAAACAGGTTTGGTAAAAAGTTTAAAAAAAGTTAAGGTAAAATTCTGTTGATTTATAAAAGAAGGTTGTCACTTAATTATTCATAGCTTCAATATCTCAACTGTTAAAGGTAAGGCTGAAAACTGAAACATTGACGGTTCTACTCATATCACCACTAATTGCACTACTATCGTACCCACTCCTAACACAAGTTTTCTGCTTAAAAAAAAAGAAAAACTCAAGTTCAACTTGGCTGATGAGTATTCTTAAAAAACGTCTTAATTCCTAGGTAAAATGGACACATACAAATAAAATTAATACAGCATTTCGACAGGGCTGTATTCAAGACGCGGCAAGTCGCATGTACCGAGGCGGCCTACGCAAACATTCGTCTAGCTCGCTGCGCCGCACGGTTGTCACAGTGCTAAATTACACCCATTCGTATGCAGATGTCGCCGTTAACTCGCGCCTTTGACTCGATGCAAATAACCCGTGAAAATTAACCCATCGATGTGAGACAACCCTTGATTACGTCACGCGCTCTCGTTTTGAGACGGAAGCCCAATATTAATATGGCACCCCATTTCTGTTACAATGGGGTTATTATATTTGCTAATTTATGCTTTTTGATTTTTGGCAATTTATTTTAGTGGCAATTCATTTTTGATGTAGAACTTTTTCAACTAGTCGATAGTGGATTTTAGATACTAGATCTAAAATTGGACAGTTCAGAAAATGTCTCGATGTAAGAGAGATACTTTTGATGTTGTTGATGCAAGATGCACAAATAGAGTTAGCAAATAAAATCTTTGAGAAGTCCCTTGTTAAGGTGATATTTAATTATTGTAAGAGGTGTATCCAATACTCCAAACTTGCGCGGTGACCTTGGACCGTTACCATGGCAACGGTAGGCGATTCCCTGCGGGAATGGCGGACTAAAACTGAAAGGTCGCAGGTTCGATCCCCACTAATGTCGTACCCACACACAAGCTTTTCACTTATTTGGAGGGGAAAGGATAATATAAGTTAAATTCAGCTTGGCTAATATTCTTAAAAAAAAAAAAAAATTATAATCCCAGTTACACTATACAACAGACAATCTTCTAGAGTCTAGAGTATGTCTATATTTACGCAGAGTGCCTAATTAAAACTTCACTCATCGTTCACCCGCCGTCACATGTGTCTGACGCACACAGATGCGGATTGCGGCGTCATTACAATAATGCTCATCCAACACTGTATTATACTAAGCAATTATACGTATGTATTTCATTTCATTCATCATATAAAGACGTGTGACACTCGGGGACTGCCGCGGTAAAGCTATTGCATAGCATTTTTTATCAACGCCATCTAGCGGTGAGAGGAGTCCAGTGTCAGGTTATTTTCGTTACGGAATTTCTGGATTCGGTCTCCGCGCTCAAGGCCCGCGATAGAAGCTATGCAATAGCTTAAAAAAGAATAAAAAGATAAAAAGTAGCTTTTGTCACTTTCTAGGTCCTCAACTATACCCATGGAAAACATCACATCGATCCGTAGCTCTGTTGCAGCGTTATTGAAGGACAAACCAACAAACGAACACACTTTTAGTTAGAATTAGGTAAAACTAAGTGCAAGATTCTTCCACCCAGACAAAACTGTTAGATACATATTACCTTCCTTAGTTTTTTTGCTTGCTTACAAGCAAAAAATTGTTCACAATTTTACACCTGAAAATTATAAAAAATACTTAACTTTAGTTTACAAAATATTCCTTAGCCTTTTCTAGCCTATTAAGGGACCTCGCGCACTAGGCGGCCTGGTAAAGTAACGCGACCCAATATGTATCGCTCATTTGGCAGCTATAAGATGCTATGAACGTCAAGTTGAGCGTATATATTTTTTTAATAATTAATAGCCATTTCACATTGACTTATATTCTACTATCCCCTCCAAATATGCGTGAAGCTTGTGTTAAAAGTAAGTGCGACCGGCTGGCCGATTACGTAAAAGCTAAATAAAGTCTCGTTATGCTGAATTTATGGCGTTCCTTCTACGCCAATAGAATTATTTTTTATTCGAATAATATTTATAGCCTATAATTATATGTATGAATGTTTTCATTTACCATAATTATGTATTAGCAATCAAGCGCTAGTGAAAAAAAAACGTATGTTCCACTGTAGCACTTAAACAACTTAGATGATTTTGATAAATGGGAAGTCATTCGATTTTTTATTATGGTCCGGGTGACATAGGCTACATTTTTATACAAACAATATCAATATGACTTGAGGATTTTACGACGAATTTTCCGTACGCGGATTACAGTTTATAAACTATTTAAATAAAAAAATAAAAAATAATAAAAATAAAAAATATTTTATAGTTAGACAATTTCACAGCAGCTGCGGTCGTGGCCACGTAGTGCGTGATTCCCCTGAAACTAGTACGTTATGTCGCTAGCCGGAAAACATACGCACAATTAGGCCACGTCTACACGCCGCGGGCGATACACGACAATAGTCGGCATCGTAATTGTTTAAAACGCCACGTCTGATTTTTTCACATGTTATTTTTTTTTTTTAAACCATTTTGGACTAAGGGCGCCAATCCCTTGCTTCATTGCTACGTTTTTTTTATTGGATGTCAAGAGTCCTTGACTGCGATCTCACCTGATGGTAAGTGACGATGAAGTCTGAAATGGTAGCGGGCTAACTTGGAAGGGTTATGACAGTGTACATTCAATCCATACCCCTAATCTGTTTCTACATCGTACCGGAACGGTAAATCGCTTTTGACGGTAGGGTGGTAACTAGCTACGGCCTCCCACCAGACCAGACCAGAGATAATTTAGAAATTATGAATTCTCAAATTGTCACTGCCGGGAATCGACCCCGAGACCTCCCAGTTATAAGACTACAACGCTGACCACTGCGCTAGACAGGTCGTCAAAACGTGATTGAAGGACAAGCCAACAAATTAACAAACAAACACACTTTCGCATTTATGAAATTGGGTAGTAAGGATCTGTGTTAGTGTGTGTGCGAGCATTTTTTTGTAGATGAGATCGTTTTGATCACATTTCAGGGCAATATACAAAGGGGAGGCGCGACTAATCAACCGTGATAATGGTCCCTTTATAGTGCTCAGATGTTTCTTTTTCATCTAATTCACGTGAATGAACTCGAGTGGGAACCTTCTTATTTTTTTATCAAAGTTAAGAGGAGTTTTTTTTTTTTTTTTTATTCTATGACAAGATAGCCCTTGACTGCGATCTCACCTGATGGTAAGTGACGATGTAGTCTAAGATGGTAGCGGGCTAACTTGGAAGGGGTATAGCAGTGTAAATTCAACCCATACCCCTAATCGGTTTCTACACGCCATCGTGCCGGAACGCTAAATCGCTTGGCGGCACGTTTTTGACGGTAGGGTGGTAACTAGCCACGGCCAAAGCCACCCACCAGACCAGACCAGAGACAATTTAGAAATTATAAATTCCTAAACTGCCCCCGCCGGGAATCGAACCCGAGACCTCCCAGTTATAAGACCACAGCGGTCACCACTGCGCCAGGGAGGTCGTCAAAACTTACACTTCGAGCGAGCACCATAAAACCAAAGTTTGATCAAACTTTTTGTAGTAATTTTTTTTTTGTTTGTAGACATTGGTTGAAATTTTATAGACGTGCTCTAGAAACTAAGATTTATCTCTATGTTTTATCAAAGTCACAGTTAAGTTTTTAAATTTACCTTAATTAAGAATTATTCCAAAAGAAAACATTTCTTGGTAAGCGTTGATTAGCTTTTGAAAGGCTAGAATAGTCTTCAGTCCAAGGTTCGGTTCATGAAAAAGACAACAGGCTTTATGCATGTCTGCATAAAGAATAATAATGTTTTCTGTTTGTAAAAAATAATAATACGCAACTTAGTCTTTGAACGTTGCCTTCAATATTTGGTGATCTCTTGATATTTATTTATTTATTCTATTTTGTACAATTAACCTTAAAAACTAAACTTAAATATAGAAAGATCGTGTACAAGGATATCTTATCATATTTGAGGGAAACAATTCTTTATTCTTCCTCACGGAAGCTCTCCTTGTCAAATTTTGTTAGAACCGATTCAATGATACTGGCATGAAAACTTTTGCATTTATATAATTACTAGACGACGGCCGCGTGGATTAAGATTTTCAATTCACGCGAGAACTCTTTATTTTCCGGGATAAAAAGAAGCCTATGTGTTAATCCAGAGTATAATCTATCTCCATTAAATATTTCAGTCGAATCCGTTCAATAGTTTTTGCGTGTAAGAGTAACAAACAACACATAAACACACAAACTTTCGTCTTCATAATATTATAGTCTGATTCCTTTAAATACATTGCGTTGGCTAAAAATTGCGTGCCTAGAAACTATCTCCACATCCACAGGGACTAGGTGCCTCCCCAATAGGACCGTGTTCGTTAAGCTGCATTGTTTAGCAGACTGCGAAATATCGCCACAATAATGGACACTATATAACATGGCGGACGGAGCGAGAATTATTTGGATTTTGGACTCGGGTGTTCTCTCCCATACGAGAAAGAACTAGAGTTAGTATATACATACTAACAAATACGAATATATTTGTTATAAAATAATACGAGTACGTACCACGGTAATTATTTTAGTTGGGATTCTCGATATTTCGATCCAGTTGCATGGACCGTGGTCACTACGGGACTGCGGTGTTGCATGACGTCAAGTTGAAGCTGTCATAGTAGAATCTATCTTTTTTTTTATTATTTGTCGTTATAGCGACGAAAATTTCAACTGTCAATCTATTACGGTTCATGAGATACAGCCCGCTGACAGACAGACGGACGGACAGCGGAGAATTAGCCATAGGGTCCTGTTGGCATCCTTTGGGTACGAAATCCTTAAAAGTGTTTAAGTCACCGAACGAAGTAAAGACGGTCTACCTAAACGTCTAACGTGATCTTAACGGTGAACTTAATTACGGCGGCACAAGTTGAACATACACAATTAAGCGGCGTCTACACGCCCCGGGCGGTCGCTGCAACTTGCGATGACAACTAATTTACTGAGTAAGGGCTTTGACATGTTATGTACTTGGTGCAGGTGCCCTTACCTATAACTAAGAATAATAATCGTCCCGACCGAATCCGGATACGGCGGTCAACCCCCTCAGAGATTAGCATCAGCGCGTGAGATATTATAGTACAAAAGTGTGCGCAAACACAGGTGCACTCTTTATTCCCTCACTCTCATAGTCCGAGAAATTGGAGAGAGATCAGGCGCAGGACCGACGGCTTTTACGGGCTCTCCGAGGCACGGGGTTGACGCTTCCTACTTTCTAACTCCGGGCTAGTACTGAGAATTTCTTGACAGAAAAACCTCAAACATTTTTTGGCTCGACCCGGGAATCGAACCCGGGATCTCATCATCTGCAGTCGAACATGCTTACCACTAGACAAACAAGGCAGTTGGTCTGAACTAGTCATGCGTCATTACCTTGGTCCATTTTTAGGTTTCTGACAACTTATGTCCCTTTCACGGTCGTCCACGATACATATGCAAACAGCCACGTAAATCTGTTAATGCTTTGCATCTCTGAAGGACAAGTTAACAAATCAACAAACGTATTCTATCAATTTGGCTAAAACAAAAATAAAAGCTTTCAAAAATATACCTAAAAATATTTTCATAAAGTTCACATTATAGTAATTTAGACAAAGAAGTTTTGATCGATCATTGGACTGGCCTCGCGGGCTTTTTAGCTTAATATATCACCGGAAGTGATAAATGACGGGTGTTTATTATGTTCCCGTGAAAAATATCCAACGGCCTGCTTTGATAAAACACTCCACGTGCCTTTTACTGTGGACAAATATACCAAATATACAATGTTAACTCTCTCAACCCATCGCAAGCTTCTGGGCTTCTCCTCTCGGATGAAAAGAGTTTAGGCCATAGTTCACCACACTGGCAAAGTGCGGATTGGCAGACTTCACACACGTTGGAGAAGGTTATGGAGAATTCTTATTTATACAAGTTTCTTCATAATGTGATTTTCTCGTCGAGAAAAACTTCACATGATTTGAAGGATTTTCCCTCATCGTTTGAGCATGTGATATTTATTTGCTTAAAACGGACACTAAGACAAAGCCTCAATAGCCAACGGTTGGTAGTGTGGAGTAAAACTGAAAGGTCCGCGGTTCAATCCCCATCCATTCCCACATCTAACACAAGCATCCGTTTATTTAGAGGGTAATAGAGAATATTACTTAAATTCAACTTGGCTAATATTCAGGTTCAAAAAAGTTAATATCTGTTTTCAGATTGTTAGACTTTAATATAATAACTCCCCAACCTAACCTTAATTTTCCCAAGGCAAGCATAAAATATGCAGTGGAAGTTTAAATTCATTTTATATTTTAATAACTACTCTTTCCATCACAACATCATAATCTCCGAGTTAAGCACAAACACTTTGCTGCAGGATATTAAAAATAAATATCCCGCATGCTTCGAGTAATGAAAATCAAATTTACACAAAATCCTCTATCGTACAGTCGAGTTTCCACCGTCGTCGGAGAGGTATTATGTTAAGCGCGTAGGCGGTAACGACAGCGTAGCGACCGCGTAGCAACCGCGTAGCGACTCTACGATAAATAATGCATTCGCTAAGCGCTTCCATCATCAAACAAGGTTTAGTTGAAAAAGTAATTATTAGAAATTATACTGATGCCCGCGACTTATCCCGCGTAGATTTAGTTTTTTAAAATCCTGTGTGAACTCTTTAATTTTCCGGAATAAAAAGTAGCCTATCTCACGCTCCAGGTTCTCAACTAGACCCATACAAAAAGTCAAACAAACCAACAAACTAGTAAACAACACATTTTCGCATCCTTCCTATACTTACTAATATTATAAATGCGAAAGTGTGTTTGTTTGTTGGTTTAATGATTTGTCCTCCAATCACGCTGCAACGGAGCAATGAATCGACGTGTTTTTTTTTGCGTGGATATACTTGAGAACCTGTAGAGTAACATAGGTTACTTTTTGTCCCAGAAAACGAAAGATTCCCCAGGGATTTTAAAAATTTAACTCCACGCGGACGAAGTCACGAGCAATATAATTTAAATATGGCTAAGAAGGGATAAGCAGACTGTGTTCACTTGGCTTTTTGTTTAATTTTACTTCAAGTATTGTTTTTGGACATTTGACAAGACAATATCATAGGCCGCGATGAACTACAAATTACATTTAATGAGCTAAAAAGTGCTATCTTCTTCTTCTTCTTTGTCAACTTATAGACACCAACTGCTGGACATAAGTCTCCTGCATGGATCTCCACAGGCCTCCACAGGTCTTGCGCCGCCTGAATCCAGCAGCTCCCTACGACTCGCTTGATGTCGTCGGTCCACCTAGTGGGGGGTCTGCCAACACTGCGCTTCCCGGTGCGGGGTCGCCACTCCAGCACCTTGGAACCCCATCGACCATCAGCTCTTCGAAAAGTGCTATCCAAATTTTTAACTCTCCAAGTGAAACACATTTTTTTCTTATGTAACGTAACCTCTATCCATTCCATTGCAACGAGCGCTTACGTGAGTTCTAAAAATAAAGCGCGCTTAAAGTACCCCCTTGTCAGCCTTTTCGCGCTTCACCATTTAGTTGTAAGCGCAAATGTTCTCGAGTCGTGCTACACTCGTTAGCATTCATGTGAAACTAACGGAAGAAAGAAAAATGAAATACTGACTTTAACAAAAAAAAAAGATGAAAGATTCGAAAGCACTTCGTGAAAGTTTATTTGAATAAAAATTGTTCTATTCTATTGAATTTATAAAAAAGGCTACGTTTCAAAGTATAAAATACAGTTTTATTAGTTATTATAAGCAAAAATAGTCGTGTAATTTTCACAAAGAGTTCGCAAAATACTCTTCTATTAATACTTCGAAAATTAAAAAATATAGGAATAAATATACTGCCCTTACTATTATTAATATCATAAATGCGAAACTGTTAGTTTGTTGTTTTGTTGCTTTTCCCTATACTACTATACAGTAACGGAGGCTATCTTATATCCCAGAAAAACCAGGGTTTCTGCGGGATTTTTAAAAACCTATTCCTAGGCGGAAGAAGACAAAGGCAAATTCTGTAGTCTTTAAATGAATAAGTAAAGTAAATAATAAAAGAACTTTTCCATTATGTTTAAAACAGAAAACAAAAACATATCCATCAACCCCTAAGCAAACTTAATACTAAGCTCCACAATTCACTAATACAACATCTCTCATAAACTGAAATCAACGGTTGTAAAATTTCAATTTACAATTGTCAAATTCTCATAATATAATTGGACGCCTCCCCTTACAGTTCATCCCTTGTCTACGACACCCTGATGTACCAACGAGTACAGACAGATGCACAAAATAGCATTGAGTATTCGACGCAAGATTGCATTGAAGCCCCTTGGGAAATGGAATTGGTGCTTTGGTATGAATAACAGAAACCTTGTATCCTAGGACGTATTTTGGTATCATTCATCGATAGTTATTATGTGAAGAGTTATCTAGATTTTTGAGTTTGTTCTAGATTAGAATTTCATCTACACTGAAAAAAAAGTTACGTGTAACTAAATCTCATTAATAGATAAATAGAATAGAAAATAATAGAGTATGTTTGTCAATATAAAAGCGTTATTGTAGCCTGTTGATTGTCCATCTAATAAAAAAAATAAAAAAAATCATATAGTACCTACAAAGATCGTCGCTATAAATAAATAAATCAAGTTTTTTATCGCTATAATTAAGTATAACCGTATGAATTGGTTGCGATGACTTAAGTTTGATATCATTAATTACCGACCAACTTTTACAATTTGCTGTTGCTTATTAACTGCCAAGTTCATTTGCAAGCTTTTAAATGAGTTTTTGATTAAAATAATAATTAATATGCCTTATTAATCGAGCCAGAAAGATACTCTGCCAAGTTAATTTATTTTCGATGCTATCAATAGTAATTGCCTATCTCTAACGTAATTGTTAACATATTATAACACAGAAGCTGTACAATATGCGAAAACACGAGTATGCTCTCTATTCCGTCACTCTCATAATCGTATGGCAATCAGACATGACTGAAGTTAGGTCATTTACAGCACAGGACCATCAGCTTTACGTGCTTTATAAAGCTTTTCTAATCCGGCTGCGACATGCCACTACGAATTTCTAGACAGAAAATATTTTTTTTAAAAAAGAAGGTTCTTGACTTGATCTGGGGCTAAAATGAAAAAAATCATGATCCTAGTAATATGCTAGCCACTAGACCAAAGAGGTATAGATAACGAATTCCGATAGTATTAGAACGAGTATGTAATTCATGTAAAAGGCGTCAAAAGTATAACTCTAAATAAAATGTCTTACAAATCAAACCACAATAATTCACCTTCTCACGGACAAAAACAAACGAAAGCGTAACCATTTCTGTACAGCATAATATAATAGATTCAAAGTGACCTCTATGTCTTTAGAACATAGAGGCTACATTATACTATTAAAGAGTTTGTACAGAGGTCGAGTACATTTGTGCAAGTGCAGCCCTGGGAAAGGGGGAGGGGGACCGGCGGTCGCCCAGGATACGAGCTCGGCCCGGGCAAAAGCCTGTCGCGACAGGGTGTAAACACACCATAACACCCAGAACACGAATCCAACCTCTATCCTCATACAATAAAGTCTATTATTCAATAAAACCGTTAACGTGATCTGAACACTCGCTACCGATGAATAACTAAATTTGGCCTCTTTCATCATTGTAATAAGATTGATATTTAAATGTACAAGAAAAGCAATATGAATTAGCGATTAGTGCGCTGTGCTATATAGAAAACGGTCTGCTTTTCAAGCTTCTAATTCGGTTATGCTTAAGGAGAATCTTCTCGAGAGAGACTCTTAACTAATGTCTTTCATGCAACAAAGCGTGGTTTATTTTATCGATCAAGTTTATCTCGCTAAAGTTAAATACTAAACGGATAATATTAAATTGCTGTAAGCTAAATTACACTACTTTAGTAAGCAAAAGGTATTAGTGACTAGAAGTAAGAATAGTTACTTCTTATCATCACCTTTTGCTACCTTTTGCTTGTAATGTGTACACAACTTAGGTATATACGGGTATAGTACCAAGTAAGTATTTTGTGCTTAGTACTAAGCACATATACACCTTACATTAATTCAAAATCGGTAGACCCTAAATCTCCACAACTTAGTGGAGCCAGTAACTGTCCTTGCAATAGAAGAAATTAAAGAAGGAAAGAAATTGAAGGTTGAGAAGTTCAGACTTCACATATCGCATAAAAAATAATGGTCTATACACAGAGAAAAAGAGTATCTTAGGAAATACATCATTTAAGTAGGTTAAAGAAATATGAAAATAGAAAAAAAGAAGACAATACAGATAAATAAAAGTAAATGAATTATTAATTTCCTATAAGTGTCTATTCGCCTTAACTGTTTATATCTTGGGACAATGTAATTTGAATCCTTTTGACAGCTTAACACAGTCTTTATTAGCTTGTCTCACATGTGTAGACTGGGGAGCGACTCTACTCATTCATAATCACGGGGACGTCGAACGCTCAGGTGGTTAAGATTTATTGTAAGGTGAGACTGTCCTCTTCATAATCTGTATTGTTTTATGGACATTGTCTTAATGATAGGGGAGGTAGGGGCGGGCTGATATTAAATTGAATGTATTCATGAGCTTTATGTAATGTAGGTTAATGAATAATTGTTTAGTAGTAGGTAGTTAAACAATACAACTTGCTCATTTTCATAAAATGGAAATGATCAATGATAAACGTGTTTTATTAAATTGCATACTTTATGAAATTAGCAGTTGTAAGCATTTTTTGAATTTATAGCTTTGATTTTAAAAATAAGGTATACCAACGTGTTATCAAAATTAAAAAAATATTTCTTTTAAAAGAATGAATAAAAATTTAAAGGGAGATCGCTTGATAAAGATTGAGTATTTATGGTATAGAAATAAAATAAAATAGTTAGTTCTAAACACTTGCCATTAGGAAAGTTAAAACATCTGATAAAGAAAAGTGACTCTTCCAATTGGGAAGTGAGCAATTTTTTTTTATATATATGTATTAAAATTTATAGGAAATTGAGCTTCAGTAAGGATAAAAATATCATAGCCACTGAACTAAAACAGTGAGAAATAATTAGTTTCAAAATTACAAAAGTAGACCACAACCTCAGACTTTTACTAGTAACCTTTTAGGTCAAGTGCTTGAAGCCAAAGATTCTCCCTTTTCCAATTTAGACTCTACGGCTATTTGTTTAAAATTTAAATTCGTCATCGCTTCAATGGCCCAGTGCAAAGGTCTCGTTAGTGCTAAAAACTCAGCGAGGATCCGAGAACACTTCACAACTGGCTGTATTTCGCACTTTAAAGCCAAAAAGTTTATATTTTTCATTTACCACGAGTTAATCCTGTAAAGCCGTTTCGGGCGTGAAATATTTTTGGTTAAATGGAAATCTCTTGTTGACAATATTTTTGGCTTTTCTCTTTGTCCTACCATTTTCGGAGTATTTAGCCAACCGATAGACGTACACTGCTGGACATAGGTCTCTTGCATGCCCCCCCCCCCCCCCCCAGGCCTCGGTCTTGTGTCGCCTGAATCCAGCGGCTCCTTGCGACTTGTTAGATGTCGTCGGTCCACCTAGTGGGGGGTCTGCCAACAATGCGCTTCCCGGTGCGGGGTCGCCACTCCAGCACTTTGGGACCCCATCGAACTATGTGCCCCGCCCATTTCCACTTTAGTTTCGCAACTCGCTGAGCTATGTTTCTCCTACGGATGACTTTGGTTTTCCTACGGATCTCTTCATTTCTGATTTGATCTCGCAGGGATACTCCGTTATTGCACAATTTTAGGGATGTTAACACTAAAATCGTGCAATACCTACATAAAAAGCCGCCGTACAAAACAATTAAAGTTTACATAATATTACTTTTCCGACCGTGGTTGGAAACAGGCGCAATTATACCGAACGGGTCGTTTGAAGCTGGATGAGCCAATAAAATTTAAAACGGGCTGAGTTAGGTTAGGTCAGTCCGTTAGTGAGTAAGGTAATACACTCCGGAGACTTTCTGTAAATGCTGAAAAATTCATTCGGTAACTTCGGCAAACTTCATTCTTTTAATAATAATTTGATTTTGACACTTACATTGCTTGTGTACTTGAAAAAGGATTTTATAAATTAATGGAAGCATATACTTTTAAATATTTGATACATGTATTTTATTCATTCAAAATTCAAAATTTATTTATTTTATGTAGGCTAACTTGTAGCTCTTATGACACGTCATAAATTTACTGCCGGTTCGTTCGTTTTCATAAAATTACCATTGGTTTTTTGCATAAATCATCATCACATATCAATCATCACATAAGGATACTCCGAACATATGTAGCTCTATCCGTCTGTCCGTTCTTAAGATGCCCATATTAAGCGACTATTTTTCAGATTCATAAATCCGCGACTTTGTCTGGGGGGATTAAGTTTTTTTTTTATTCCAGCGGGAACTATTTAATCTTCCGAAATAAAATAGTCTATGAATTCATCCTGGGTATAAGTTATCTCCATTCCAGTCAAATTGATTCATTCGTTGTGGTTTGAAGGGGTAGCAAACATTCATCCATCCATTCTCACGAACTTTCGCATTTATAAGTAGGATCGGATTGGATTATTCGTCTTCAGGCACAGTACCTTAGACTATAGCAAAATAAGTTTATTGTTCCTTGCATAGTTTAAAATGTAAACCCCAATCTATACTTATATTATAATAAAAATTCTTTTCAAAAAACCGACTTCAAACGCCACTACAAAGTATAAAAATAATTTTATTTTGTACACGTTTGTTGAAGTCGGGCGGCTTAAATAGAAACGATGAAACCGATACGCGATGCTCACCCGATTTCAATAAGCGTGTCTCTTATATGTCACCATAAGGTAAGCGTCGTCACACAATTTCTAAAGAGCTAGGACCATGATGTAGTCCATGCTTGGTACCAACAATATCAATTCGAAAGCGACAGTTCGTAATCCCTCCAACCCTGCAGCATCAGGATTGAGGAGCTAGAACCTTGAATTTTATATGTAGTATATGCTTGGTACCAACAATATCAATTCGTAAGCGACAGTTCCTAAATCCATTATTTATGTAGGCAGTACCCCTGCAGCATCAGGAGTGAAGAGCTAGGACCTTGAGCTCCACGATGTAGACTATGCTTAATACTAACAATATCAATTCGCAAGCGAAAGTTCCTAAATTCTCACAGTTTCGGTGGGCAAGTACCCTGCAGCATCAGGATTGAAGAGCTAGGACCTTGAGCTCTACGATGTAGACTATGCTTAATACCAATAATATCAATTCGCAAGCGAAAGTTCCTAAAACCTCATAGTTTAGGTGGGCAGTACCCTGCAGCATCAAGATTGAGGAGTAGGACCTGAAGCTCTAAGATCTAGTATATGCTTAGGCCAAGCATACCGATTCGTAAATGACAGTTCCTAAAACCCCATAATTTAGGGGGAAAGTACCTCTGCAGCATCAGGCTTGAAGAGTTGAACGTAAAAATTTTTATGGGACCATTTCGCGAGCTTCTTCTGTCGATTAAAAAAAAATCGCGTGAATCGGTCCAGAAACCCCGGAGTAATCGGTGGTCATACATAGAAAAAAAAAAAGATACCGGCCGAATTGATAACCTTCTCCTTTTTGGAAGTCGGTTAAAGAGGAAAGATTTATGTAAGTACCTATGTTTGTAACGAATTGACTCAAAAAGTACCGGACCGATTTGGCTGAAATTTAAAATGGAGATTGACAAACATAAACAATGCTTTGAATTAAAACGTAGGCTACTTTTTATCCCGAAAAAAAAATTATAGTTCCCGTGGGACTCCAAAAAAACCTCAATCCACGCGTACGAAGTCGCGGATATCAGCTATTAATATAGTAAACTAGCTTTAACCCGCGGCTTCGCTCACGTTAGGTTCGATTTTTTAAACTCCTATTTTACCTCCTTCGGGGTTGAATTTTGAAAAATCCTTTCTTAGCGGATGACTACGTCATCATAGCTACCTGTATGCCAAATTTCAGCGCGATCGGTCCAGTGGTTAGAGCTGTGCGTTGATAGATCAGTCAGTCAGTCAGTCAGTCAGTCAGTCAGTCAGTCCGTCAGTCAGTCAGTCAGTCAGTCAGTCAGTCAGTCAGTCAGTCAGTCAGTCAGTCAGTCAGTCAGTCAGTCAGTCACCTTTGCCTTTTATATATTTAGATTAGTGTGATCATGGAAAGCTTTGTACGAAACAATTGAACTCGTAACTCTTTTCCGTCAGTGGTCGGAAACGGGTGCAATTATTCCGAGCGGGCGCTTTGATGTTCGATGAGCCAATCAATTTATTGAAAGCGGCTTGATTGACTTCGAAATGCGAGGAGGGATCAGACAAATATTAAAATTAATAAATTCATAAAGTTTAAAATGGCTTTTACGTCCATACTAATATCATATTAATATCGGCTACTGTCGTCTATACTTATAATAAATCTGTAACGGGACGAATTCTGTACATTAAATATATGAAAATTTTAGTCGGGGGATGCTTTATTATCGATACTGAGCCCAAAACAAATTTTTTGAATTTTTTGTCTGTCCGTCTGTCTGTCTGTCGGTGCGCGCATCACGCAAAAACTACTAAACGGATTTGAATGAAATTTGGTATAGTGATAGCTGATACTCCGGGTCAACATATAGGATACTTTTTAGCCTGATGAACAATAAGGTTTATCCGGGATAGGGCATGAAAGTTTTTGTAGATTTTGCTCCATAACTTCGTCAAATCTAAACCGAATTTGATAATTCTTTTTTTATTATAAATTGTGCACTATCAGAAATATTTTGTCTAATTTTGGTGAAGATCTACCAAATAATATCGGAGATAAAGGATAACATAACTTCTCGCGGATAGTAGCAAATCACTTTACTTTTTTCACGCGGACGAAGTCGCGGGAATCAGCTAGTTTATTATAACCGTGTCCTTACTCCCTACATGGGAGGGAATATTCCTGGTCTCCATACGTCTGAATGGTGACTCTATTTACACTATGAGTTTAATCAAAGGCTTGTCGAATTCAGACACAATTAAACATAGCCCTGGCATTGTCTGTACATGTAATGTGTACAAGACCCACAGATATCTTTAGACCTCAATTAAAGGGCATGTTTAGACAGGCTCGGAGACAGACGTAATTACAGGTTCGGCTTCAGTTTGCATTCGTGTGTTTCGTTCTCACACACACAGACACATTATGGAATAATATTATAAATGCAAAAGCAGGATTGTTTGTCGGTTTTTCCTTCAATCACACAGCAACGGAGCAACGGATCAGCGTGATTTTTTGCACTGACGACTTGGAATATAACATAGTCCAACTTTGAGACCACAGACCTTTTAACCCGTGAAAACAGAGGGTTCCAGTGGATATTTTTTAAAATAATAACTTAGTTAGCGTTTCGCTTCCTCGTTCCTAATACGCACCGCAAAAATTTGGAATGCCCTTCCGGCTTCCGTTTTTCCAACTAACTATAATATCAAGAGGAAAAAAAAAGAGTAATTTCACGTATTAGACCCTGGCGTAAGCCGGGACAAACGCTAAGAGAAAGAAGAAGAACTTAATAATTTCATGTCAAGACATTGGACGAAAAAGTCTTTTGTTAGAAGTATCTTCATTCCGCTCTTTTCAGGTCAAAAAGGGCCATCACACGCTGCGACGTTGGTTCCATGCAGATACACTCTCCAACACGATTTGTCAAGCACGGCAGTAGTGCCAACTTGACAAACCAACTCCCAATATTTTATATGGCGCTAATAAATCCGTGCCCGGGGGTGCGCCGGTGCTGCCGCGATACAGGGAGTCCGGGCATTGTGATAAATGACCGTAATTGGTCAGCCTGTCGCTTTACTCTGCTACGGCGTATCGCGGAACGTCTGTGTTGAAGAAAATTGCTCGCTAATTTCACGTCTATACAGAATAAGATATGATTATGGAATATTAAGTATTCATTAAACTACTAAAATTAATTGAATAGAATAACATTATTTTATTATAATAAACACAAGTATGTACCTACATAATAAATACATGTTAGCTATTGTCTACAATGTGTGTGTTGAGGTATTGAAGCTGCGTTTAAAACAATTTGAAAACAAGTTTAAGCTGAAAATTTAAAACACCCTCGATATGTGAAATTAAAAAAAAATATGTAATCCGACATTTTGTGGCGGCGGCCATTTTCATCAAACATAGCTAAGAACGCTCTCAACTAATTCACCTTTCAAACAAAATGAAAAACAAAATCAAAATCGGTTCGTCCGTTCAGCAGCTACGGTGCTACAGACAGACACACACCCACACACAGACAAACAAAAGGGGGTTAATAAATAGATTTAGTGTATACCAAAGCTTTAGAACCATTTTCATAATGATTCACTGTTTACTTTTTTATGGTGATTAGCTGTGTTTTTCCGCGAATAGCGGGTAGGTGCGAAAAGATCCCCCAAATTGCCGACTCGCATTTGACAGACCCCAAGAATTAGAAACCTACGGGCTCCATTTTATGAGTGGAAGTTACGAGAAAAGCCCCAGACGGACTATTAAAGGCTATATTCCACGAATCTCATAAACTACATCCAACAACCTGTACGCGAATCTCAAACAGACTTTAATGCCAGTGGCATACGGTTCAAATTCGCATGGAAAACGAACGGATCAGACTTTGCGGAGTTTTCTACGTTGGCCGCCATTTTGTTCATCGTAAAACATTAACAGCGTGTCTGTATTTTTGTGGTAAGCAACAAGTCATATTAAAATTGTAATTACTAAGGATGTAATGTCTCAATTCCGTTACATTTCCTTAATTTCCTCTTTTGGGATTTTAATTAAACAGCTCATTTATGAAAAACTGCTTTATTAATGTTTTGGTAATAAAGATAAAGGGGCTATTGCACTATTTAAATTTTACTACGATCTCATCTGTTGTGGAACCGTGATGCAATCTTAAATCCATTTATCCAAAGCAGACATTATCACTAAGGAAAATAGAATAACAGATATACCGAGTCTCTTAGTATCTTATTTGACCCTTAACAGCACAACGGCTAAACGCGCTAACGGCTCGGCGTCTTCGATTCGATTCCCACTCGTCGTAATATTCTTGTCATATCCACTCCTAACTGTACGTTTATTCTTCGGGGAGAGAGGAATTTAAGTAATGTTCGGCATTCAAAAAATTCAAATTGAAATGAATTTAATAAGCAGTCTTATACCTAAAACTTTTTTCATTAAGTGTAGCAGACAAGTCGAATATTATAAAAGTTTTATACCTCAAGGCAAAGGTCATATTTAGAAGGTCGAACCAATTAAATGAATCAATATTAAGGCCTGGGTCAAATGTGACAGAAAAATACCCGCGAATATTTTTCGCTTTCCTATCATTGGCTCAATTTGCTTTATTCCACTGTGAAAGAATTCATCATGCAAATCTTTGATAACAAACACTCGCCCGCGAGTAGTTTCTTATAGATCTCTAAGTGTTTACTTGTCCATCATCCTTTCTTTTTTATCGTTAAATTCGTTATCGTCTGTTTGGTATAAAATATTTAAAATAAAATAATCGTAAGGTGTTATGCCTCATAAAATTCGGAACATAACTCTTCTCATAGAGACATGAAGTCATTAGATTAGTTCATTTATTATTCAGCACTGGTGGGACACTATAAAGAAAAAGTAAAATTTAGCTTTGCAATTATGTATTGTGGAGTCCACATCTGATGTCGCTCTGGTGTCGGAGCGAACTGTATGTCGAATGTGTTTTGAAGGAGTTTGTGTGGCGCTACGTGTTGGTGTTGTGTTGTTCCCGAGTTTCTTCTATTCTGGAGAAACGACGGTGTATGGCGCGGGCGGTGCGTGTTGCCATACAGATTTTTCTGGTTAGGTATAAATATTACTTTTTCTTTTAGTAATATCATGGGATTCCGCAAAGTAACGCCTACTTCTATCCAATATTGCGGTATATATTATTCAGCAATGAATGTACTTATTCTTTTCACGTATCTAGAAATCAAGCTGGCAATTTGAAGTGGTCTAAACAAACGGCAACTTTTCGAACGTTTCAAAGAAAAATAGCCGTTGTAAAGTCCACCCCTTGTAATAAGGATAGGTTTCGTGACCTGAAAAATTTGTTCGAGACGTGAACTGAAGAGGGGAAGATATTGTAAGGTGATTGTAAGAGCTGAAGCTAAGATATTTTGGGTTATCTGAAAGTGTAGTCTCCAGTAAAATACTTTAACGATTTAAAAAAAAAAAAGAAAAATTTCTCAATTTCATTATTTTTCGATACCTACTACTCCATAACTCTTTCAAATCTGAAACTACACATTTCTTTATTTTTCGTAAGTGTATAACGTCACTTTAAGAGAAAGAGACGAAAAACAAAACTCCTCAAATATGTAATTTTTAAGTAGGTACTCTTAGAACATCAGAAGATTTTTTTTAATTAAATTTGATTTATTTTTAATTCCATCTCTAAAGAGATGAAAAGGGGTGGTACAATTTATATGATATTATTTTGAAATCTTGAAAAGTTAATTGAACTTTAATGAAAGTTTCATAATAAAAAAGTCAATTAGGTATGATCACTAAGAGATGCCACTATGGGTGACATAAGATCATTATTTATACTATATTTAAAAAAATAGTATAAACTACCTAACTATTACTGAACACTAACTTGTACAAGCAGTAACTTTACCCGCCTAACCTGCAACTGGTCCTAGGAATGATATTACAATACAAATGAATGAAATAAATTCTAAACACCTGAGCACCCAGCAAGTTGATCCGGGACAACACGCCGCAACCGGGTAAGCCGCTCTACGTGTCCCGAATGCCCGGGACAATATTAGTCGCGTGATACACAGATAAACATCTAATATTCTACAGTAAACTGTACGTTGTTTGCACTCGTATTTCTATTAATAAGCAACTTGTAATCCTACTAATAATGTAAATGCGAAAGTTTGGATGTATTGATGGATGAATGAATGGATGGATGAATGGATGGATGGATAGACAGATGGATGGATGGATGTTTGTTACTGGATCAATGTATTGTTTAGGAGTCTTTTCTTTTAAAGCACGGCCATAACCAATTTGGTACAGATCAACGGTTCATTGCTGAACGCAGTTCTCCTCTCAAAGAAGAATCCATAGTTTACCACGGTGACTCAATGCAAATTGGCAGACTTCACACACCATTGAGAACATTATGGAGGTTTCCTCACGATTTTACCTTCACCGTTGAAGTTGTGAAGCTGTGACGTTTAATTCGTCAACTACTTATGTCTAACAGGAATTAAAAACAAAAGTCAATCAACCAATTAACCTGCCTGATTACATTGTGTCCGCACAAAGCATCTGTTCCGGAGCCGATACCCGTTGTTTGCGCCCCCTTTGTCCCGGATCGGGATCACGAGATTAGCGCGCGATTTTATTACCGTGTCAGCGCCATTATTGAGGACAAAGGGCTCGCATAGGGCACAGCTATTAGTGTTTTTGTGACATTTGCACGTCTAATTTTGATGTCAAAGGGATTGAATTAATGCCAATCTCACATTACCCCTATTACCCATATTGAGCTCTTGGGCTTGGCCAAAACAGCAGGAAAAATCTTTAGTACATATCTTTAGTTCGACATAGCTCTGTAAGTTGCGAAGCTGAAGTGGAAGTGGGTGGGGCACATAGTTTGAAGAGCTGAATCCGATGGTCGATGGGGTCCCAAGGTGCTGCAGTGGTGACCCCGCACCGGGAAGCGCAGTGTTGGCAGATTCTTCACTAGGTGGACCGACGACATCAAACGAGGGAGCCAATGGATTCAGGCGGCGCAAGACCGAGGCCTGTGAAGGTCCATGCAAGAGACCTATGTCCAGCAGTGGATGTCTATCAGTTGATTAAGAAGATCCTGAACGACGGGAAGCGGTGCTTCTTCCTTGAGCAACGTCTGACTCCGAATCAGGCTCAGGTAAAAATATATTGGGTTTTTCTGTAAAGAAATTCTTAGTACTAGCCTGGAGTTAGGAAGTTGGCGGTAAATTACTGCGCTCGGTCCTGCGCCTGATCTCTTTCCGATCGTGTTGGATTTCCGTCCTATCGTCGAGAGTAAGGGAATAGAGAGTGCATCTATGTTTGCGCACACATTTGTGCACTATAATATCTCCAGCGCAGATGGCTTTTTTCTGAGGAGGTTGGTCGCCGGGGCCGGATTCGGTCGGGACGACATTATTATGTCGGTGGAACTGACCTCTATAGTCTATTTTTGTCTATGGAATGTTTAGATGCCCACCATTGTAACGAGCCGGGACACGTAATGAGAGCGCGCCGATTTCATTATCGTATCGCCGTCATAACAGACAAAGGACAAAGGGCTCGTATTATGCTGATGATATCACGGCCTTTGTGAAATTAGCTAGTGTGTTCTGTATTCTTGAACAATTAAATTATTATTGTTGCTATGTTCATTTTATTGTGTTTATGTTTGTCTGACGCTAAATTAGACTGGACCGGTCATTAGCTGGCACCTGATCCATTTTCCTCATAAGAAGTCTCTTAGTGCCTGAAGGCCATAGTCTTCGAACAGCGCGTGTTGCTAGTGATGAATAATTGTGATTAACTACGGGCCTCTTACGAAGGCTCAGCGTCGCTCAGCATGGAGAAAGCTGTGCTCGGAACTACCCTGCGAGATCAAAACAGAAATGAGGAGGTCCGTAGGAGAACCAAAGTTACCAACATAGCCAGCATTGGGGTCCCTAGGTGGGGCGACCCCGCACCGAAAAGCGCAGTGTTGGCATCCCACTAGGTGGACAGACGAGTCACAGGGAGCTGCTGGATACAAGTGTCGCAAAACCGAGGCCTGTAGAAGTCATACAAGAAACCCTTGTCCAGCAGTCTACTGACAACATCAGACGAATCGCAGGATACAGGCGGCGCAATACCGAGACCTGTGGAAGTCCATGCAAGAGACCTTTAGCCAGCAACGTTTATCAGTTGATAAAGAAGTAGATTGAGCGCAATCAAAATTGTACCTACCGAACCAATTTTTGCCCAAAAATGTGGTTCAAAATGTATTGATTGTCGTGAAGCGTAAGCCTATTTCGGATAAAAAAAACGTAGAGTAAAAGATAAATGGTGATACAATTAAGCGGCAGAGGTTCTGTACAAACAACACAGTAACCAGCTTTCGGATTAGAGCCACGGCCAAATCTTATTTCACCGCGATTTATTTTGAAAGGATTTAAATTGAAAAAAAAAGAAATATATTTATACAGCACAAAAAAAAAAGAAATGAGTTTTATCTTAAGATCTTTCCGGTGACGAGGAAAACGTTTCAAAGGCGAATCTGTTTTCCAATCTGTGAAAAGAATTAATAGTGATAAAAATAATTTTAATAACTTGATGAAGTTAAAAGATTAGGAGTATCGGAATCGCAGATATAGTACATATTGTAACATTTTTGTTTTGAAAAGAGCAACTGCTGAGTTTCCTGCCGGTTCTTCTCCGCTAAATCCGCGAATTCCGAACCGGTGGTAGTTTATGGGCTTGTTATAAAGCCACAAGTTGGCCTACATGAAATAAATAATTTTGAATTTTGTAATGTAATATGGACTTTCTTTATTGAATGACAATCGGTTTCTACACAGTTTCTACACGTCATCGTGCTGGGTCACTACATCGTCGTTTAGCAGTAGTCTTTCATAATAGGGTAGAAACTAGCCACTGCCAACATTAGACCAGAGATAATTCAGAAATTATGAATTCCTTAATCAGCCCTGTCGGAAATCGACCCGTGACCGCCCGCATTAAGATCACAGCGTTCACTACTACGCCAGGGAGTTCATGAAAAGTCTTTTTTTGCTGCATCACTTAAAAATTGCATGTAATATCCCGTAATGTACATCCCTTTGCCCACACTTTTAACCGTGGCAGAGCCGAGAAACAAAGTAGAGAGCAGACGTTCAGGTTGTTTGCGCTGCATAAAATATTCTTTACAAATAATGAACGAGGCTGCGGGGACGCGGCTCCGTGTTGATCTTGCTTGCTCTTTTTAGGGATCGTCTGGTGCAAAGAAAACATGCGTATTGTAGAAACAATTCAAAGCCAAAGACATTAGTTGGTATTAAAGTAGGTAAGAAATAACAAGGGTAAATTAAGAATTTAAAACACCCCATATGAATCTATGGCCGTATTTTAAATGATACTAGCTGATTCCCGCGACTTCGTCCGCGTGGAATAGTTTAGAGTGACTTACTACTATCCGCGAGAGTTATGTCCTCTATCTCCGATAATATTAAGTAGATCTAGACCAAAACTTTAAAACATATTTCTAATAACACTCAATTTATAATAAAACAAAGAATTATCATCAGCTCAAAGTTAACATGTCTTGGAAATAATCTGAAGTAACAGTACATCAAATTTAAAATCATACGCACCCAATTTAATTGTATTAAATCAAGTAATAAATGAGCTAATGACCTTCGAACACCTGAACAGATCTTCATAATCTGTGGCCAAGATTTACCTCGATCACATCAGTTTTCAAACAGAAGCAAAACAAAACGTTACAAAATTATTATACAGCTATTACAATGTTAAGCTATTACACTATCTTGTGGGCAGCTGGACGCCGAGCCGATTGTTCCCACGCAACTTTGTCATTAAGAAACTCAACTTTGTAAACCATAACAACAACACATAACGTTCATAAAATTTCAGTGGTAGGTATCACCCTGATATTCAGACGAGAATAAATACAAACCTACCGAACCAAATACTCAAACACTCATTTCGCCCTATTTCATTGATTCATATACACTCCTCCCCGGTCATACACTTTCTGGCATTACGCGATAATGATTTTCCTTCGGGGAAAAATTTAATTTCCACTCCGATAGATTATTCGCCTGTACTTATTTATGTAATATATTACTTTGCGAATTTTAGCAACTGAATTAGGACGCTTTTGTTGTTTTTAAGGTTAACATAAATTTTGCTTTGTGATTTCAAATCGCGTCTTGAAAATTTTTCTTCAGAAAATATGTTTTACGGATACAGTTTATAGGTGGCACAGGATAGGTACTATTACAAACGGTAATTTACACATAGACATCATCATAATTTTTTTAGAAGTTTATACGAATTGTGCCAATTTTTCTGGAGTAGGCTTAGGGTAGGTATCCGTATGTATATTTTTTGAACGCTCAAAAAGTTTAATGTTTTGTAGTCGATATTTAAACAGAAAATAATTTCAATCAATATTGGCTTAGGCGTCTCTAGTGTAATGAAGAGGGTCTGAGTGTATAAGGTAAGCTATGTCAGTCAGTAAGGAGTGATCAAACTTTGATGGTATTAAACCTTGTGCTTCGTGGATCATACTTTGAGTTTTTTTTATATTGAAATATATATCAACCTCAACTTTGATCAAATACCCCAATTCACTTAAAAACTTTTGGAATTACACTCATTCGAAAAGCAATAATCCGTTTTACCCGCAACACCTCCGAAACTCGTCGCCCTACCTTTATTCCCTTGAAGGCACGTCCTGTGTGTATTTTTCTTTCATTCCCACTTTATTGCCTACCTACGTAATGCGTAGGTAGGGCATTCATCTTTGGGGAAAAAGACCCCTTTAAATAGAAACTCGATTGACAGTTCCGTACAAGGACATTGCACTCAAGGGACGTTGAATCTAAAGCTAGAAATGAATAGAGTAACGCCGAAAAATACTATAACATGGTACGTTATAAGTATGTTTTCGGCCTAACCTAACCTAACGCGACGATACGGCGGCATCGTAGTGTCTTAATTTTCATTAAATAGCGCACCACTACGCACAGCCTAAAAATGTCTTATTTGTCTTTTTTTGTACAACATATTATAAACACACCTGATGGAAAGTGATAATGTGGTTAAAATGGAATATGTTTGCTTAGAAGATGCAATTTACTTTTCTTTTAAAGATTCCTAGATAGTGTCAGTAAACACATTTATTGGAAGAGTATTCCAAACTATAGCCATGCATATATGAAGAATGTCAACGGATGTAGGGATGGAAAGGGAAATCCACTCTATCCGGATCCATCTCCTGACGTTCAAGTGTTGAAGTGAAACGCGCGTAGTGTCTTAGAGGGTCTTTATACCATTGCATGGTGGAGGTGTCAGGTCCACAGTGCCTGCATTTTAATTTTATACTATCTATTAGCAAGACGAGGGGCGGTGCAATGTACATGTACATCACGTTAAGCCATACAGTCTTCTAGATTACAAAATATTATAGTAAAATGAGCTTGTAAATTCTGGAAAATCCTGTAGGTTTGTAAAATGTTGGAAAATGAAGTTACACTTCTAACTAGTACTAAATGCAGTACAAAATTTTAGAAGCTTTGGCTCACCGTATAAAATTAACGTAGGTATGTGCGAACTCTGTAACTATGAGATCGAGTTTGTTAACTCAATAAGTTTACACTCGAGGCTCTAAAACCTTAGCTATTAGTTAAAATGTAATACATACTCGTAGTATCCAAAATATTTAAAAATTGTTATAATTTAAAAATTTTAGTTCACCGCCTTTCGCCGCACATCAACACACAAAAATAATCATTTTTATGTTTCTTATAGAAAACAAAACTTTGACTTATCTGAATATAAAATATTTATATATGTATAAAAGGAAAAGGTCACTGACTGATCGCACAACTCAAATCACTGGAAGGATTGGGCTGAAATCTAACTAACAAATAGTTACTATAACGTAGGCTGCATCAGCTAAGAAGGAAATTTTGAAAATTCAATCACTAAGGGAATAAAATAGGGGTTTGAAAAATCGAACTTAACTTGAGCGAAATCGCAGGAAGAAGTATCTTATATGCGATCGCTTCATAAGCGCAACCGAACCCTCATTATATTTGAATTGCTAAAACAAAGCATATAAAGTTCAATAAATCCAATTAAAACCCATTCAATTCATCAAGATATAAAAGGGGTAGAACACGAGCTCTGAATTATGAGTATTAGTTAATTGCTGATTCGTTCAATAGGTCTATCGGATCCGGTAATCCATTGATCCCCGTACCCTGTTTTATTCTCGTAAAATATTATGCTAAGCTCTGGAAAAAAAGTGTGTAGTTAAAATTGTGTGAAGATAGAGGTAAGTTTGACGGCCTGCCTGGTATGACATAGCACTCACCACTGTGAGTGCTGTGTTCTTATACATAAGTGGGAATTCCCGGGTTCAATTCCGGAAAGGGTCAATAGATTCCCATTATGTATAACTAGTTGATGCCCGCGACTTCGTTCGCGTGGATTGAGGTTTTTTTGGATTCCCGCAGGAACTCTATTTTCCGGGAAAAAAGTACCCTGTATGTTATTCCAGTCTATAATCTATCTCTGTGCCAAATTTCAGCTAAATCGGTTCAATCGTTGCGGCGTGATTGAGTAAAAAACATCCATACATCAAAATTTTCGCATTTATAATATTAATAATAGGAATAGGATTTCTAAATTGTCTCTGGTCAGATTTGGCGTCAGACTTTGGCCGTGGCTATCTGCCGTCAAAGACGTGTCACCAAGCGATATGCGTCCAAAAACCCGTTCAGGAGTGTGGGTTTAATATTCTTCCCTTACCTTCTAAACTACCCTGCTAATATTAAATATTGCATCGTACTCACCCTCAGGTAAGATCGCAGTCAAAGACTATGTTTGTTGTTGAATAAAAAGTAAAAATAATATATGCAGAGTATGAAACAACACTCAAAGAGCTGGGAAACTTTGAGACGTATTCAAAAGTCCCACAGTGTCTGAAAACTAAATTCTTCGGATAGTACAGTAACAGTAGTGACTTATGTATCCGAAACATTGTACAATTTTATCTACATGTCACAAGCAAAATGTTTTTGCTCTTTTTTAGGAACATTACTGTTTGACTAACAACACTTACCACGCGCTATGAGAAAATTTTGTCCACTAATTTTTTCGTGATACCTCTTTTTCAAGTGTAAGTGGTTAGAGATTTTTTCGTGGTTCGTCGTTTGCATAAATAATAATAATGCTTATTTGGAGGGGATAGGAGGATATTAGTCAACTTCAGCTTGGCTAATGTTCTTTTTAAAAAAAATTACTAGATTCCATATTAAACTCAACAGAGGCCATCTTGGCGATTGAAATTTTGTTTACTAATTCTTATTTTATTACCTTCACTAGCCTAGATTATTATTTGGACATTAGGGAAATCGGACTTTCTAGAATTAAGGCGTAACAGATAAATAGGATATTCGAGTAATTGGTCCTTCAGAAATAATTAAAACAGCGGGTAGGTATTATGCCAAAATAAGAACAAAGTAGTCTAACCACAAATCTGCAGGACATTAATCCTATTACGTTATGAAATCGATGAGTCCTTTCTCCCTGTGGGAATCTACGAGAAGCTATACCCATATACACTGCCATTATTAAACTAAATTAAGGTGTACATCTACCGGCAATGGTATCACATATCATAGCGTGATGCCTTTGACAAGCAAGAGAATTAATAAATATTCTTAAGACACTATACTTTACAGAAAAATTACAAAAATAAACTGTTCTTCAAAAAGGGTCATCGACTTTATTAGGGATCTAAGGGCTGGCAGCTACCTTGGTCAAAGAATTTATTTTGCCCTTCAAAGAGGCGATACTGCCAGCATTTTTTTTTTTGAGTACTATGCTGCACTGCGTTGGTAGCGATGAGGTTTTCAATGTTATTTAGTTTTATTTTTAGAACTAATTTAGATTTTATGTTATAACACGCATTACATTCAATTAAGCTAAGCTCTATCTATTAATTAATTACTCGGATTGATTATCTATTGGTTACTAATTACAAAGGAAACTTATTTCATCAGCAAAGGCACACCACCAAACCATTACAGACTTGCCCAGTAGAAAATTGTGGGATCATGGGACTGCTTATAAAATTTGCATATTCTGTGAAAACTTTATATGTTTTCTAAGCCTTTTGAAACTGACTCCCTGACTGAGGTAGCCAGTGGACGTACAGCCTAATAAGTTCCAAAGCCGATGCATCCCGTCTCCCGAGCCCGATGGGAAAACACCGTCAAATTAATCCCCGGGCCCTGTGAGCATTAAGCATTCATGGTTTCGCAATTCCGTTATGCCTCCCAAACGTTCGCGTTTTTGTTACTCCTGTTCCCCTTTGAATACGGACGCGGCCATTTTTTCGCCGATTTTCCCTTTGTAGGATAGGCTCTCCCTTTGTAGGCGACGTTTCGCAGATGCGTTTCATTTTTGAACGTTGGGAACCGCACGGGTCTATCCAGTGCATTCAAATTAGCTGGGCGACAGCGCAGTCCGAATCCCAAGGTGAGTGAATGAATTCGTGAATGACTAACTGAACGAATGACTGACTGGCCGCACGAAGAATAAATGATTGAATTATTCTTTATTGTAAACCATCAATATAAAACAAAAAATATCACAAATCAGCAAAACAAAGTACATATAGGCGGCCGTATCGCCAAGAAGAAATCTCTTCCAAGCAACCTATTTAAATTAAAAACACATTTAAAACACAGGATTTTTGAACATTCAACCCCTGAGGGGATAAAATAGGGATTTAAAAAGTCGAACTTAACGTGAGCGAAGATGCGGGCAAAAGTTAGTACATTATAAAAGGTGCTTTAGTAGCAACCTCGTACCAAGAAGCACAGGGTCTGAAGTTCCGACCACTAGAAAGATACCAGATTATGGACACCAATGGCATTAGTCTATGATTTACGGTTATCTCAAAACACCAATTAAGATACGACTTTACAAAGGTGTGTAATATATTATAATACACTCAGTCAGATAATAATCGGGCGTCGAATAAAATTTTCGTAAAACATCCAAATGTAGTAAAATATTATTCCAGATTATTCGTGAAAACAAACGGAAAGCCTTCATAAATACATTTGGGGTCTGTCCGTCAGGCGCCTGTCAGCGTTTGATATTATTTATCCGCGTAGAAAATTGGAGCAAAGTAAAAAGGAACGTAAAATAAATATACGGGTAAACATATTTTTTTTTTTTGCGATGCCCAGCGTTTACTTGCTATGATAATTTTTTTGTAAAGGATGTTAGGAAAGGAGTTAGTAGGCACTAGATTAGATTAAAGCAGAGTTAGTAGGTTTAATTCGATTGGTCGTATTCGTATTCGATGACATTAGCGTCAAAGTAAAATGAACTTTAACTGTATCGAAGTACAGTCACAAATTCAGTACAACTGATTTTAATATGGAGCGTATTCATTTACATAAACGGATAAGAATGCATACATGAAATTCAGCTCTGAATCAATATGACTATGGTTCACTTTACTTTGATGTTAATAATACGAATACGATCAATCGACTTCAATCTCGTACTAACCCTAAAGGTTAAAGTCACAGTGTACTCACGTCTTGTACTATGGTACTTCGTACTGTGATCATGATTACTGTATTGAAATCACGAGCGATCGTCGCCGCTACTACTGTAATCCTATTATCCTCCGTCGCAACAACTGAACCGATTTGGCTGAAATTTGGCACAGAGATAGATTATAGTCTGGAATAGGAAATAGACTACTTTTTATAACGGGAAATAAGAAAGTTCGCGGGGGAATTAAAAACCCCAATCCACGCAGACGAAGTCGCGGGTTTCAGCTAGTCTAATATGAAAATCACACGTTCATTGTGTTAAGAGATAGAAGCTTTAACTCCAACGCGTGACACATAAATAAAAAATTTAATAAAACTTTTTTCAAACGTGTTTCATTAAAGGTACCACAAAATTTGGCATTTTTTACACCTGGCTACAAAAGACCACTTTCAGGCATTTTCACAAAAACAAAAAAATATCTTAGAAACTCTTACTACCACCTTATTCTTTGTACATAAGGGTCATGTTGCAAGAAAAAGTTAATAAAGAACTACAAAAATAATTCTGTCTGTCGTGATGTATTAAAAGAGGGGGAGCCATCAAGATTTCAAATCGATGTTTAGCAGACATACAGTTGAGCAAAGAATATTGCATTAAATTCGTCTTATAGGTACAGAATAAATTAAATCTGTAATTTTAGCATACTGACGTAACTTTGGCGTGACTTTTGAACTTGATGGCTTACACTGAAGCGCTATTCTAAGAAAATTCTTTCTTATGTTAGCATTACTTTGTCAAAATCCATAGCGAAAGAGTCCCATATTATGCCAACATATTGCAGTTTTTGTTGACTGAGCTGTGGCAAGAATCGCAATTTTTAGGACTAAAAATGCATGTGAAGTTAACAACAAGATTCAAACGTATCATGCAAGTCAAAGGAGCTATAATGCTTAGCGGTGATCGACAGTGACGTGATTTATACACATATATTTTTAAGATACATCAGATGCCACTGAAGAACATTACTGAAACAAAGCTGAATCCACAGACCTTTTGCGCTAGGGAAACTTAAAATCATTGCTATACTGTATGATTGCTAAGTAAAGTTGAAGATCGATGTAGAGGGTCCTTTTCACGCCCTCGACGAATTTAATTTCATTTCGAACTCTAAAGGTTACCTATTGTTTTAATGAAAGTGAACTTTATACGCCGAAAACTGAAAATTTAAATAAATCATTCACGTTTATTCAATCTTAATGCTTTCAACTTATTTATAGCATTAATTTAAACAATCATAAACTACATTTTTATATATGAATATCTATTTTAAAAATATTTTTATATATAGGAATCATAGGATTCCAAGCATTACATCATTACATTCATTCCATTAAAATATTTTTTTTTAAGTCAAGTTGTTGAGATTCTACGAATCAAAATGTTCTTTGATCGTTTCATATGAAAAGTAGCATAAATAGAACACGTATTATTCGTTTCATATGTTACCAATTTATTTCTTAGAATTTTAGGCTATAACCACTCTTCAAATAATTCAGTAGATACCTACTATTCATATAAAAATAAATTATTAACATCGCATACTAAAAGTAAAGATAAATCGAGCTCTACGCTGAATCTACGCCGTAGCGCCTCTACGTACAAAAGAAAACGGCGGGCGGTCATTTCAGTCAGACCTTTTTAAATCACCGATGAGCGTAATGAGCTCGAAAATCTTAATTTATATTCACAAAATGAAATCTCAACTAGGGCATAATATTTCTTGGGAATATCCATCTTACAGAAAAATATTACGGTGGCTTCTCACGGTGCTTGATATCACAAATCGTACGTACCGGGTACCTGGGACAGCAAACGCACTTAGGATCACACTATTGTAATATTTCTTTAGGTCATGCCTAAGCATCTAGGGATATAGATACGAGTAATTCTAAAATATTTCGTATCTATGGCAAAAGAATTCTGTTGTGGAGATGAGATTATTTATTTATGGTTTATATGTAGAATATGGTTTTCAATGGCGAACATTTTATATAGCGGTACAATATATTTTTTAATATTATCCATGCTGCACATGACTAATATTCCCCTTGCCCCTCCAAGTTAAACCTGTGGAGTACGTACGAATATTTTGCAACCGGGCTTAAAATGGTAAATAATTTTTAGTCCGCGTCTTGAACCGTTGTGCTATTGGGAAGATTTTATACAACAAATAAACAATGATATTATTATATTGAGAAACAATGAATTGGTTCATTCAATTTATTGTCATTGTGTTATTTAAAGCCACAAAAAACCCTTTTCAAGAGCTGCCGAACGATGTACGGCTGCTGTCCTCATTGTCATGTGACTTGACGTTACATTTTTGAAGAACTTTGGTTACTTTCTCTCTTTGAGAGGTGTGAAGTACCTAAATAAGTTATGAATAGCATATAAATTGAATTTAAATGCGTATAAACAAGCCAGGTAGCACACCGCGGAGGCGTACTCGTAAATCAACACGGGGGACTGGCGCAGAGGTGGAATTGTGAACGGGGCCTTTTTCCAATAATGCGCCCCTCGCATCAATCAATTAAAAGGGGCCCCGGTGTTCCATGCTTTGACTTAGATAAGTGTTGGTGGTCGGTTGATAAGAATAAATTACGAGAGCTTTTGAGTAATCTGATTTATTCAGTCGCTTTTTACTTTTTCGCCGTCATAGTCTCAATCGATAGACAAACACTGCTAGATATTAGGTTTCTTACGAGGATTATCAGAAAAAATTAAGTTGTGCCGCTTGCATCGAGAGACTGCAAACGACTTCCTTGGACCTAGGAGTTGAAGGAGGGTTGGAACCACAAAACATAACATTCGATATGTTATTTGTGCATTAACAATAACTCGCGACTTAGATAGTTATACTCGCGATTAGTAGCTCATCTCTTCCTCAAAACCTGCTACTGAATTGTAGTGCTATTTAATAGTTTTAAAGATTTTTTAACATTTATTCTATAAGATTTTTGTCAGTTATGTTATGTCAGTTCATGGCCATCTCCTCGTAAATCAACGGAAGGGACAAGGACAGAAGTGGAATTGTAAACTCGACCTTTTTCCAATGATACACCCCTCGCATCAATCAATTAAAGAAGGCCCTCTGTTTCCTTGCTTTTGTTTAAAAATTCCACGTTATAGCGAGAATCAAATTCAACTTCAGAAATGAATCAAAATGAAGAAATCAACTTGAACGAGAAGACAATTTGTTACTAACTAGCTTTTGTCCGTAACTTCGTTCACGTGGTGTAAGGTTTTAGAAAATCCCGCGAGAACCATAGGGTACCTTTTAACCAGAAAAACTGGAATAAAATTTCACTCTCCAAGTCCTCAACTCACGTCAATTTGTCAAAATCATGTCAATTTGTTGCTCCATTGCTTTGTAATACATGGAAAAATCAATAGACGAACACACTTACACATTTATAATATTAGTAGTTAAGAATTAGATTTTTCCCGCGATTCTTTTTATAACCGTTTTTAACAATTGAGAGGTTTTTTAATAACTGTTTTCTCAAAATGCACAAAGTGTCAATAAGCGACAGCGAAGCAAAAGACATTGGTGACACAAAGTGTTGTGGTCGCAAGCTCATACCGAAAAGCGCAGTATAGGCAAACCTTCCATTCCTCCCAGCCGCTGGACACAAGCGGCTAAAGAACGCGCCTGAAAGTCCCTATTAGAGGCATATGGTCAGCTGAGGTCATCTCTCCCATGACGACCACAACGCTATCAAAAGTAACTTTGCAACTGTCATTAGGCTTCTATTCCCAACCATAATATTAATTCCAATTAAAACAGTCAGAGCGTCCGAACTTCTATATAAACGGCGGACCGCTAAACATTATGACACTTAAGTGAGTACGATTGTAGTATCTACCTATGAGTCGATTCGAGTCTTCTTTTAAAAAAAATATTCTGGTTTTTTACAACTTACATAGACATAACAACGCACGATTCCTACCACGATCGTACCTTCGAACACGGTATAAAATATAAATGAACCACTCTGAAATTGGCAAACACTCTCAAAGGCAAGTTTCTAAGCCGAATCCACATCAGCCCGCAATTCTTATACTCTTCATAAAAGGTGTCGGTAAATCCGCGCGATACAAAGCCCCAAAGCCAAAGTTAGCGGAGAGGAAAAACCTCTGCGTGGTCGTCTCACATTACAGGATCACCTTGTAAGGGTAAGTGGATAATATTTAAAGAAAGTGAGCTAAAATATGGCAGAATCGCCGCAATTGGGTTATGGTAAATAGCAAGTTATATCAACTTACGTTACGTTACGTTTGCCTATGACATGAACAGTCTGTCGGAAACTGTATGCCTGAGAGTTCTCCATAATGTTCTCAAAGAAAAGTCTGTGAATCCCACGGTTTGCATGAAATAGATAATTCTGAATTTTTTTCATAATTAGCATGGTATTTTATATATACTCGTACATTGCCTCGCTAGTTAGTAAACCAGCTTGATGATTACGAGGTGTGAGGTCCGGATCTTGACATCAAAGTTATTGTTTGACCTCAGCGTGAACCTATGAGAAAATGTGAGAGCTAACACCCAGTCAATATGAATCGTTCCTGAAAAGATTGGACTATAACCAGAGGGTCGATGATAATGGAATTTCAATCAGGGCACAGCTATTGAGAGCGTAAGACGTTTTGTGGACCAGCGACCACCCGCGGCAGATTGAGAGCCCTTTAAGAGGACACCTGAATAAATGGGGTGTTGCTAGGTGAAGATGGGGTGTAAATAAGGTGAGTGTGTCAAAGTGAATTTTCTACGTTAGTTATTGTGAGACAGAATTGAGATACGTGGAATAAAAATTGGACGGTGAAATGATACGAAATACTCATAGCTGCTTATATAATTTTTAAAACTTAAAACATGAGTGTTATATGTACTCTAGGTACTTATGGGCGAAGCATGCGATAGTATAAGAAGTTTCGATCGAATACTTGCTACTTAGTACGTAAATTACTTGGTTTAAGGACGCCTTCAAATTAAAGGCACAAAGAAGCGCTGCAGTAGTTGCAGCGCACAATGATGTAAATTGTACGCGTGTAACGATAATAGGTATTGTAAATGCGAAAGTTTGGATGGATGGATGGATGGATGGATGGATGGATGGATGTTTGTTACTCAATCACGCCGCAACGACTGAACCGATTTGGCTGAAAGTTGGAACAGAGATAGGTTACAGTCTGGAATAACACATAAGCTACTTTTTATGGTAGCGCTGGCTACGAAAGCTACGAATGCTACCCATTCATAGCCAGCGCATAAAAATCCAAAAGGTATTTTTCCTTATAAATTTATTCAAATATTTTAATACTACATTATTAAAACTCGACGGGAATAATTCCACATGCCGGCGTATTGGTTCGGTTAATCCAATAAGGAACCGCAGAGATTCAAACGCAAACTTCGCTATTACAACATTATGAATATTGGCTTCGGATAACATTGGTATCATAAGAAGTTAAGCTATGCTCACACGCAAATCCTTTAAGGGCCTTAATACTATTTTAATAACTCCGAAATCCGAGAATTTGGAACATAAAATCTACTCGTTATTTATTTTCCTACTTTAAGTTGGCACAAACCTTGAGCTTAGTTAGGGAGGAAAGGGAAACATGCTTAATTATTTTAAAAAAATATTTAAGAAATACTTATCCACTATTTAGATTGCTACTTCAAATTATATTGTTCGTCAGAGCTGCGATGGCAAACAGTGTATTTAAAAGTGGCGAGCAGAGACGCAAGATACTTTTTAATTTTTGAAAAATTAAAAATTAAATTATTTTCTCCGAATATTATGCAGATTGACTCGTCATTATCACTTATCCTAACGTTCGTTAGGTGAATGTGTAGTACCATTCATGTACCATTAGTTTATCTCACAACGTACCGTAAGCGGTGTCTGCACTTCCCCTAACATTGCTAATGTCAGTCTGAATATTCCATTAGAGACGCGACAAAGAGGATCAACGCTGAGAATTAAATTGTAGAGTAGCTATTCAATTACACATTATACGCTCCGGTTCGCGCCACATTTCGCACTTCAACAAAACCGAACGCGCGTTCACGCGCCAATTCGGGTATCGGAGTGGAACATACGTTGAGTTTATTTTGGAGGCTTTGTGCGGTGTTGCTTTGTTCTTTTATTTCTAGTAGGTACTAGTAGTAAAAGAGCGGCAGTGTACAGCGTGAGTGACACATTGTGCCACACAGAATTTTCTGGTTTGGCGGAATATAAGCAAAAAAGTTTGTTGTTACTATATCATACATATTATGAGAATGGTAGAAATATGGTAAAAATTAAACATGTCTTCAAAAAAAATCGAGCAAAGAGTTAATAATTAATTTGAGGTCAAAAGTCAAACTATAAAAAAAATTACTAACTCTGACTTGTTTGACCGAAAATTGTTTTTTTTTTTTTGTAATTTTTAACGGTAATTTAGTAGAATTAACCGCCTAACCGATCCAACAGATCTTGAGTGTTTTTGAAGCAAATATTTATTATTTATATTACAATCCCGAAGGTACTATTAGAGAAATACAAAACGGAACTGAATATGTTTTTATTATCTCAGAAAATCCAGATTTCATACATAATTGACAATACACGACGTGTTACAATTAACTTCCTACAGTAAGAGTAGCCAAAGAGTTTCTTTTTCTTTACTTATGATTCTGCGTATTGTCCTATCTATCACTAATATAAGGTATGAATGTGTTCGAGGATAAATTATTCCACCGAGTGGAAATTAGGTGAACGCCACTCCGAGGTGATTAAATGTGGCGTGGAAAATTGTAACTCTTAAGCCGGATTTGCTTTTTGCGCTCTAAAGTGTAACATACGTTTACATCTAGGACGCGGCGATCTTTTTTCACTGGTGAAATTTTCGTGAATCAGCTTTCATTTCTGCGTATATCAAACTGAAAAATTTTGTATTCAAAGTTGGAAAGCAAAACATTTTTTTGCATGCTATTTTTTTTAATATTAATGCTTATAGCTACGAAACTTTTAAACACGCCCTGGTCAAAGAAAATCCCTCAGCATTCTCAGCAGAGTTTGTACCGATTAGGAATATGGGTTGAATTTACACTGCTATACCCCTTCCAAGTTAGCCCGCTACCATCTTTGACTGCATAATCACTTACTATTAGGTGAGATCGCAGTCAAGGGATATCTTGTCATCGAATAAATTAAAAAAAGGTAATTTTTTAGTACCACCATTTCAAAATATGATTAATAAATACTAGAGTTACTTTTATAGTTAAATAGTAGTATTATGATAACTAAATATTACTACTATTAATATTATTACTATAAAATTAACTCATACTCAAGGTTTCTTGTCATTTTGAAATATTTTTAATAAGGTTTGACAATTAAATTTTTAATTTTACGTGGCAATACTAGATTTCATATATTTTCTTTTTTAATAATGAAATAACAATGTTTCACATATTTTTTTTACCCATACAAAGTTATCGTCATGATTACAATGTAAACTGTATACGAGATCGTTAGATTTGTTTTATAGAAGTTTTCGGGAGGCCTGATTAGTGGCTTTTGCGGGTCTGTTGATTTTCTCGAATGGAAACCGGATTTCCGAATTAGAACCTCCTTCTGTACACGTATGTAAATGCGGTGATGTTATTTAAAGCTGATAGCAGATTACAGAAAGGACTAACACCGTCACTGCATTAACAGCTAGTACAAACCAACAAACACGCTTTCGCATTTATAACAGTGGTTAGAAATTTTCGCGTCTCCCCTTAAATTAAACGATAAGCTTGTGTTAGGAGTAGGTCGGGCACTGCAAGGAATGCCCTTCCAGCTTCAGTTTTTCCAAGCAACTACAATTTATTGACCTTAAAATCAAGAGTGAATCGGCATCTTCTAGGCAAGCGCGTTTCATCTTAGGCTGCATCTTCACTTACCCTCAAGTAAGATTACAGTCTTGACTGTAATCTTGTACTCGCTAGTCTATACATTAAAAAAGAGTGGGAACCGTAATAGTGGGTGAAGCTTGAACATTTGTGACATTCTGGATTTCCGCTACTGAGCTTCAAAATTTTTGACTGGCTGTTATTAAGTATGCGATCACCATTATAGCCTCGTTCAGTACATGTGTGTAATACGATATTATTTAAAAGGCTGTATCGGAATGGCCGCGCCAATTGGAACGGGTGAAAATAATTGCTTTGAACGGTATTCATGTAGAAATGGGTGATAAATGTATTATGGTTTATAGTTCGTAGATAGAGGATAAATGGATAAAATAATTGGCCAGTTAAAGCGATATTTCTCGTAATACGGTTGGTTGTACGTTTTATGAAAAAAGTTCTATTTGGTCGGATTATCACATTCTTACGATTGTTGGTTAGTTGGCTTGTGCTTCATTCTTGTTGCAACAGAGCTACGGATCGACTTAATTTTTTGCATGGATATAGTTTCTGACTTGGAGAGTGACATAGGCTACTTTTTATTTCGGAAAAGCAGAGAGTTCCCGCGGGAATCAAAAAACTAAATCCACGCGGACGCAGTCGCGGGCATCAGCAAGTACTAAAAGGAAACCAATGCTTCTGACTCGTTACGATACGCTAGTATAATTTTAGCTTAACGCTTTGGCACTAAGGAGCTGTACACATCGAATGCGTTGCGGTGACCGCTGCTGTCGTTTGGTGTGCAGAGTCCTTTATGGCTATAAAACTAATGAACGCATAAATTATCAAGATCATAATATATTCATCTTGCTGCGGATACCATACTTGGAGCACTAAATTGGACTGGCTCGCGCTGACCTCCGAACCGACATGGTTTTAACTGCCACGAACTATGGTGACCCTGAGATCGAAATTACAGGGAACAGAATCGGAATGACTATGCTATTACTGAGACTAGACTTTTTTCGAACACTCACAACAACAAACATTTCTTTAAACATTTCTGTGGTGGTGTCGTGTGGTGCGGGTTGTTACGTTCCCTTAAATATGGTTGAGCGAAGCAATGGCTGGATCATGCGTCATGCTCGTGAACGGGTGCCACCAACGGGAATGGGTCTGCTTTGACTGCCCGTCTTGACATGCGTTGGATTGGTGTACCTACGTATGCATTTTTGCATTTTTGAAGCTTTATTGTGGAAGCACTGTATACATAGCATAGCTTTGTAAAAAAAAATTTTTTTTTGAAAAGAGCAACTGCTGAATTTCTTGCCGGCTCTTCTCAGCAGAATCTGCATTCCGAACCGGTGGTAGATTTATGACGTGTCATAAGAGCTACAAGTTAGCCTACATGAAATAAATAAATTTTGAATTGAATTGAATTGAAACTCAGGAGCACAGGTTTACGGAGTCAAGAGTCGAGTCATGATTAGGTTTAGACCTATGACGAGTTGCTTACTTTTTCGAAGAAAACCTACCATCTTCCATCCACATGAGTCATGAGGCGAGTATGTGCCATTCTTAAGGAGAATAGTATAGTAGAAGGTTTATATTTAAGCCTTTCTCATTACAGAGAAGACCTTCGCTCAGTTGTGGGCTGGCAATGAGTTGAGATAAAAGAACTAAACTTTATATTATTATTAGAAAAATCCAATTGCATTTATATCCAAGGCGTATTTATAAGCCATGGTTTTATCCTTATCATCCTTATACTTAATATTATAAATCCGAAAGTGTTTGTTTGACGGTTTACTGGTTTATTGATTTGTCCTTCAATCACGCTGCAACAGTGCTTGATCAACGTGATTTTCCGCATGGGTATAGTTGAGGACCTGATGAGTGTCATAGGCTACTTTTTAACCCAGAAAATCACAGAATCCCCGCGAGATATTGAAAACTAAAATCACGCTGACGAAGTCTCGGGCATCAGCTAGATTATGTAAAAAAAAGTAGCTATTTTCCCCAAAAATTCAAAAATCACACCCACCCGAACAACGCAACACGTGGTTACATTCCGTTCGCGCCAAACGACGCTGTAGCGGTCGAACATTAACCCTGATTAATGGGAAAATTGATATAACTTCCTTTTTATAAGTTCATCATCATCATCATCATCAGCACCCATCAACGACTCATCACCGAGCGCAGGTCTCCTCTTAGAGGCCCAATGCAAATTGGGAGACTGCCTTGCCTTTTTGAATATTTTGGAGAACCCTAAGGCGTGCAAATTACCTCTCAAAGTTTTTCTTGAAACTGCACATTTTAGAGTTCTCCACTATCACTATTTAATTGCTCCAACTCCAAAAAGTCAAAGGTCGGGATCGATCCCGGGACCCCACGATTAGGAGATCGCAGTTCAGTCACTAGGTTATCACTGCCTCTTAGTTTTCTAAGAAACATCAATAACAATGCGTCACTATTTACTATTATACCCACTTTTTCCTGAAACCAAGCCTTCCTGAAAGCTTCTAAAAATGACATAAAATTCAATAGGTAAGTAGCTTATCATATAAAAAGAAAATCTTACCAAACATCTTTCCTCTATTCCAAGAGCGAAATGTAAAACTTACCTGAAAAAGAATAAAAATACTCGTTAACATGGATTTACCATTGAGGCGATAACTTATTCAAACTCGGAAATAAACTTATTAATTTTTCACTGCATATCCGTAAATCCGTAAGCTACTTGGCCCAGTTTGTTACAAACTTACTGTCTTACTTAGTAACTAGTTGGAAACTTGCACAAAAGGAAACTTTGTAATAATCTACAAAAATGGCGACCCATTTTTCGCTTCCGCGGAATGCGGACTTAATTCGTAGCACTGGGTTTTGAGGTAACCTTGCAAGTTTTCTTACCATCACGATTATGTAAATAACTGCATAATTTTATTAGGGCTGAAAACGATTAAATTCCATTCGTTTATTTGCAAGACTATCACAGTGGTGGTACAAATAAAGTTCCGTTTTTTTTTTTCGGAACCCTAAAAAACCGGCCAAGTGCGAGTCATACTTGCCCACTCTGAGGATTTCGTACCTTGTGAGGATTATATTAATACCCGATGAACAGCCTAGAGGCGAAAGTTTGTAATATATTACTAAAGACGTGACGTAATTGGAATTTTTGTATGAAAATACGTTTTGAAAAGCTGTAACTTTTTATAGAGTTATATGAAAATATATGGCGAGTGCCCCTTTTATGTTCCCACTTCCCTCTTAGACTCATCACTCACTACCAGGTGAAATTGCAATGTAGGAATAACTTGTATAAGCATTACCTATTGTCGATCGTGCTATTTGCAGAATACCATGCTAGTGAAGAAAAATTTTACTACAATTCGCCAAACCAGAAAAAATCAGTACTTATATAAAATCTGTACAGATTTTTTCTGGTTTGGCAGATTATAATCCGCCACAGAATTTTATTTTTCCTTATATATTATGGAATTCTGCAAAGTAGCGCCTGCTTATATCCAATAGTCGATCATGCTTCACAAACGTCTCGCGTATCGCGATCGCGTACCTCAAAGACAAACTTAACGCTGATATAGGAGAAAGGAGAATATTAATAATGTTTAGAATGCTTATATCCATTTTCTTTCTGAAAATGGTATGAAAAACAGTGAAGTCACTTGCAAAATCAATTTATAATATTAATAGGATTAGCCTTAATAACAATAGCTCAACGGTTTAAGGAAAACTGAAAGGTCGCAGGTTCGATCCCCACCCAATGCACTACTATTGTACCACTCCTAACACAAGCTTTCCGCTTATATGAGAGGAGAAGAGAGTATTGGTCAAGTTCAGCTTTCGCATTTTTTGTACCTCAAATCCATATAAGTGTAACTCTCTGTAAGGATCTTTTCGCATGCGAAAGGATATATGCCCAAAAATGTGATTTCAGCCTAAACATCCTTTCGATGCGCGATGCGTATAAGTGTGACTGAAATTATACGCAAAAATCCGAATCGATGCGCACAGATATGATTTCAGCCTTTTTTTTAAATCTTTTTTATGATTTCAGCCTTATCCTATTTAATTCCGCTTTTCGGCATACTTTAGCCCACCTTACCTGTTGTAAAATAAATGTTTTTTTTTCTTATAATGGTAAAAATATGAACGAAATTCTAATTCAGAATTTTAGTGAGAGATGCTCCCCCAACTAACTCCTACTCTAAAATTGCTTTTAGAATCATTCAAGAGACGCTCTTTTCCTTAAGCGAATGAATTTCAAGAGCGATTAAAAATTCACAATGGGCTTTATTTTAAGTTCCCCATTCGATTCCCGATTCGACAAGGGTCCGCGGTGCAAACCATCTGCGAACACATGTGAAGGGTTTAAATTTCAAATGACACAAAGGATCAATTTAAATAGAGTGGGTATTGATTTTATTTGGGTGCGATTCGAATGTGAACTGAGTAATGTTTCTTTCTTCTTGACTGATTTTGGATCACATTACATCACAATAATATTATAAAGGCGTAAATTTGTGTGTGTGTGTGTGTGTGCGTGCGTGCGTGCGTGCTTGCGTGCGTGCGTGCACTGAATGATAATATGATTTAAGTTTACCTTAATTTAAGTAGTGTTTAACCTACATGAGGTTGCGTGGTATATACTAAGGCAAACGCCGCTTGGCACATTTTTATCTATTTAAAAGCACTTATCTCGAAAGTAAATAGATTTAAGTTTACACCAGTAAGAAGTATCTACTCACATAAAATCGACGGGAATCGAATCCGAGATCTCCCATTTTTAAAACTATAACGTTGACCATCTGCGTAGGGGAAGTTTTGAAAAACGGCTAAGTATACTAAGGAAAAGATTCTCAGAACTTAGCAGAGCATTCCCCCTTTAAAAATACCATCTAAATACCTACAAATGCAAGGAGGTAAGTAAACTCCTACTGCAAGGAATTCAAGAGCTCGTTACTGGATTTTTTTGTTCAAATAGCTTTTAGCATGCGACATAAGCTCTGCAATACAGTCTTTACTTAGTACTTAAGTGCTCCCCCGGATTTGAAAGGGACTTCTAATAGAATCTTTTACTGTTTATTTACTTATATCTTTTTGCGTACCTATCACACTAATATTATACAGGCGAAAGTTTGCATTTGTGTATGTGTTTTTACTCCTTCACGCCACACGAATGAACCGAATTGGCTGAAAGGAATGGACAAAACTAATACCCAGGATTTTAATCCTATAAATATGGTTGAGCGAAGCAATGGCTGGATCATGCGTCATGCTCGTGAACGGGTGCCACCAACGGGAATGGGTATGCATTTTTGAAGCTTTATTGTGGAAGCACTGTATACATAGCATAGCTTTGTAAAAAAAATTTTTTTGAAAAGAGCAACTGCTGAGTTCCTTACCGGCTCTTCTCAGCAGAATCTGCATTCCGAACCGGTGGTAGATTTATGACGTGTCATAAGAGCTACAAGTTAGCCTACATGAAATAAATAAATTTTGAATTTGAATTTGAAAAAAATATGTTTAAACATAGGCTACATTTTATCCCAGAAAATTAATTTGGTTTAAAAATAATTCTGACTAGTGAATTAATTACTTTATTTGTTTAAGGCTATTGAGATTCTTCCTATAATAATATATTCGGATAATTTATTCGTCGAGCCACACAATTCGTCCGTTTAGCCTTAGTATTCGTTCATAAGATGCAACTGTTACGTAATTATATAAAAGTGTTAGTTACTCTAGAAATAGAGTAGCCAAGTAAATAGTATTCACGAAAGCGAAGCCTGTACTAGTAACTATTCAGTATACATGAAGGCTTATTTGGCGTTACGCCAAGCGTGATTGTGGCGACTTGTGAAAATTTCAACGGCTGTAGGTAGCGAAGCTCGGCGCAAGCTCGTAAAGACTTCGTAATTAAACTGTGAGCAGTCTTACAAATTACTGCCATAGTTTTGCTTTTATATTATTTTCTTCACAAAAATAGGTAAATATATGGGTTGAATCTACATTGCCATACGAGTTAAAAGTTAGCCCGCTACCATCTTAGACTTCATCGTCACTTACCATCAGGTGAGATCGCAGACAATGACTATCTTGTCATCGAATACATTAAAGTACAGAGTTCCCGCGGGAAGCTGAAATCCCTTAATGATCGCGAACGAAGTCGCTGCTATCAGCTAACCATTGGACTATTGAAGCTTGAGTAAAAAAAACAAAGGAATTATTCTTAACCCAGAAATCTTGAAAAGATCAATCTATAATTATATAAAAAGGCTTGTCCTGACTGACTGACTGACTGACTGACTGACGATCAACGCACAGCCTAAACCACTGAAGTTAGAAACTTGAAATTTTGACAGTAGGTTCCTTTTATGACGTAGGCGAGCACTAAGAAAGGATTTTTCGAAATTCGCCCCCCAAGGGGGTAAAAAGGGGGGTTAAAGTTTGTATGAAACTCCGTCATTTTTCGAGTTATACTCATGAAATTCGGTATTTAGGCTTTAAATTGAAAACAAAAAAGTACGTGTTTCACAGTTTTTAAAAATTCTACCCCCTAAGGGGTTAAATAGGGATTGAATGTTTGTATAATAGTCCTTCGTTCTTCAAGTTATTTTTCAAGTTACGTTTATGAAACTTGATATTTTGGCTCTTGATTAAAAATAAAGAATTACGTATTTTACATTTTTTTTAAATTCTCCCCCCAAGGGGGTAAAAAGGGGGGTTAAAGTTTGTATGAAACTCCGTCATTTTTCAAGCTATACCCATAAAATTCGGTATTTAGGCTTTAAATTGAAAACAAAAAAGTAAGTGTTTCACACTTTTAAAAAATTCTACCCCCTAAGGGGTTAAATAGGGGTTGAATGTTTGTATGATAGTCCTTCGTTCTTCAAGTTATTTTTCAAGTTATGTTTATGAAACTTGATATTTTGGCTCTTGATCAAAAATAAAGAATTACGTATTTTACATATTTCGAAAATTCTCCCCCCAAGGGGGTAAAAAGGGGGGTTAAAGTTTGTATGAAACTCCGTTATTTTTCAAGCTATACCCATAAAATTCGGTACTTAGGCTTTAAATTGAAAACAAAAAAGTAGGTGTTTCACAGTTTTTAAAAATTCTACCCCCTAAGGGATTAAATAGGGGTTGAATGTTTGTATGATAGTCCTTCGTTCTTCAAGTTATTTTTCAAGTTATGTTTATGAAACTTGATATTTTGGCTCTTGATCAAAAATAAAGAATTACGTATTTTACATTTTTTGAAAATTCTCTCCCCAAGGGGGTAAAAAGGGGAGTTTCAATATTCATAGTTAAGACAGGACAACGTCTGTCGGGTCCGCTAGTTACATATATAAATACATTTTTATTTGTTTTCTTATTGTAATTAATTGTGACATTTTACCATTGACATCATCATATCATAGTAATTATTTTTATAATATTTAATAGCAATAGATATATTAAGCACCTTTGTCTGTAATTTTGCACACCATGCAAATATGGTAAAATGTGAGAAACTATACTCTAATATGTACTATAGGTACCTGTAGGCTGTAGAGGTACCTATTAGTACATATTAGAGTATAGTCACCTACCTACTCAATTCAACCTGAATTTTTTCTATTGAAATGAAATGAAATGAGTTTTTTTGCCAAGTGTGAGTAAGGAATAGTAGTATTCCTTACTCACATTTGGCAAAAAAACTCATTTCATTTCAATAGAAAAAATTCAGGTTGAATTGAGTAGGTGCCTCCTCCTTTTTGTAAGTCGGCTGAAAAGTACGGTTTTACGTGTTTCTCGAGCATTACACTGGCTCACATCCAAGCTAACGGCTTCACAGAACAAATGTTCTTGTAGGTACTTCCCAATGAGAAATACTCGCTTCGTACTTTCGACCCCGTTCCCACGTCACTCGTACGAAGGTTACACAACGGCTGGGGAAATAAAGATTTGAACTTGAAACTGTAAGAATTTTGTGATGAAAATTATAAGACACTAGCTTTTTCTCGCGGCTTCGCTCCCGTTAAGTTCGATTTTACAAAACCCTATTTTATCCCCTTAGGGGTTGAATTTTCGAAAATCCTTTCTTAGCGGATGCCTAGGTCATAATAGCTAACTGCATGCCAAACAGCCCGATCCGTCCAGTGGTTTGAGCTGTGCATTGATAGATCAGTCAGTCAGTCACCTTTGCCTTTTATATATTTAGATGGTCTTACTGTTTCAGACCAAGTTGCTACATCCAAACTGGGTATCCATATCTTACCTTGTTTAGTACTTGTTTTAAGTGTTATTTAAGGGATGTGTGTATAGAATTTACACTAATAAAGAAATTTAAATTGATATAGACAATTAATGGCTGTTATATTACTTACTAGCTTTTGCCGCGACTTCGTTCACATGGAGTTAGATTTTTAAAAATTCCGCGGAAACCCTCTGTTTTTTCGCAATAAATGACAGCCTATATCCCACAAGCCCTCAACTCTAAACATTCAAAAAACTTCAATCTGTTACTCAAACCAACACACTTTAGTATTCATAATAATTTTATATGTATCTAAGGAATTGAATTTTCTTTTTGTTGTTCATACACTTTTCTAGCGCCGGTTTATCGTATTTTACGGTAGGTAGGTAGGTACTAAAAAACAATAAATACCAAAAGAAAAGCAAGACCATTTTCTCGTCTCGTCTTACTGTCGGTGAACAGCCACCCCTATCCAATAAATTGTCCGTATCGCCCTTTCCTACTGAAAACCCCCATCTTTAATTACGCGAAAATCAGGTAGCAGTCAAATTAGTCACCCCCCCCCCCCCCCCTTCGCCCCCACTGCCTTCAACCGGCCCCGCGGCGAGTCGGTGATACACTTGATTTCAAAATCGGGATTTGTTAATATTTTCGAAACAGGCAGATCGACAACGTCATACGAATCACAGGGAGCCGTTGAATACAAGCGGCGGTGTAAAAATAAAGCATGTGGAAGTCTATACAAGACCTATGTCCAGCCGTGGACGTCTATCGAATCATCTGTCGGTTGGTAAAGAAGAAATGTGTGTCATTCTGTGTGTGTGTGTGCGCGTATGTTTCTGTGAATGTTTATGTGTGTGAAGCTGACGGATGACAGGAAAGGGTGGAGAAGAAGCGTGCACGACGACGCCTGGTTCAAAGAGCGGTCTCCACAGCCACCGAAGACGTTAACATCGATTTAAGGTCTGAATAATGAGCACATGGTTCGAAATAATGAACTGCAATGGCGACTCCGCACCGGGAGAATCACCGTTAGTATACCGGAAGACCTCAGGGAATCTCTGTCACAAGTTCGTGTTCTGTGGCGATCCTTTCGAATGACCTATGGATAACAGCTATCGATTAAAATGATGACGATTTTAAATCTACTATATTATGTGGTGTAGACTTGTAGATTATTCTGTCTATCAGTAGATAGGTAGTATGTACATGGACACACTATTTAAACATTCACAAGAAAAAACTGCAAAAAAAAAATGTTTTTTATTTATTCTTGGATTGGTATTCCAATTGGCGAAAATTGTTAATTTTAATTCGGAAGCCGCCGCCGCTATCTTGAGAAACTCAATTACCGTGACGTCCCCAAAAAGCGAAATTCATCTGCGGACGGAATGGAGTTTACTAAAATTTTTCCCCGCCAAAAATATACTCGGTCGACTTATTTCGGACTTTTCCTTAATTCGATTCTGTGTAAACATACCTTTGCCAAGATTTTATCCACGTTTAGGACTCAACATTTTAATTTAGAAAATACTTATATATTTGATGCTTTTTTCGTAATAATTTGGCCTTAAAAGGTTTTCCGGTGCAATTTTGTTTGAGTTCTACATCCCTTAAAAAATCCTTACTAAACTAAGCGAGAAATAAAAATAGTTATCATAAATGCGAAAGTGTGTTTGTCTGTAGGTTTGTTCTTGAATCACGCTGCAGCAGAGCTACGGATTGACGTAATTTTTTGCATGAATATAGTTGGAGACCTGGAGAGTGACATTGGCTTTTAGTTTTTATCCCGGAAAATTAAACAGATCCCGTGGAATTGTAAAAACTAAAACCATGCGGACAAAGTCGCGAGCAATAATAATGTAATAATCATGTAATAAAGTAGCCAGCGTCCTTTGATAACATACTCGTAAGTGATGCGAAGAAAATTATATCTATTATTCCCAGACAGGTCAACAGAAAGGGATCAGATTTTATTTCAAGCAAGGATGCTTGTCCTTCGTCGACAACAAAAAGCAACCCGACCTATCCTCTCGAGGGCGACAAGTTATTGGTATTGGTACTTTTTGTCTCTTTACTGGACCCATTGGTCCAAAATATACAATAGCATGACAGGTTTGCGATCATGGCTGATGCAAATCAATACCGTGGTCTCTTTTGGGATGGGTTTGAAGAGGATTAAGGCCCTTTAAAAACTTACATTATCTAAACCAAAATCTGGCAATTAGTATGAATGGAATTATAGGAATTGAAAAATTCTCAGTCCCTCAAGATTGAAAAGTGACTAGACTAGAAGATATAGAGTGTAGAGCGTATAGCGTATAGGCATCTTTTTGGTAGGTACGTTCCGCCTTCTCCATGATCACTTACCCTTTTTTATTAATCATTATTTTTCAATTCACTATGTTAGCCCCTTGCTGTATGCATTGGATGAAAGTGCTAAAGGATGCAGATGTCTACTCATATTCGTGACAGTCGACGATTACCCATAACGGCTGGCTGGACAAAGGCTAATCCAATATTGAACCTGTAATTGGGCTGAGGTATCGAGCTCTGATAGTTTGCTCTCGGAACTCTTATAATGTCGTGTTATTTCGGTGTATTGGAAATATTCTGCTTCGTAATATATTATCTGTACCTTTATCTTTCACCGTCGAATTTCTTGTAGCTGAAGGTTATTAACCCTTCCAAAAATCATTTAAATGGTTTCTTGGGACAGGAACTCCCATATGCTCCCAAATCCGACTCGACTAAGACTCTTAACTGCAACGTTTACCATATTACATATTTCAAACTCAGCTTGATTAACAAGATGTACCACAGCTTTAGTTATTGACAAAATCTGTAATATCACGCCCACAAAATTCTCAACCAGTAAAAATAAAACTGGAAGGTACCGGAAGATCTATTTACGTTATCACCGTTGCTTACTCATTACCGGAACACCCTATATCCAATCAAAACACTAAACACTTATACGGAAATTACAACTTTACATCAATACTAATATGGATTAAAATAGCTTGTACAGTATGGGATATTTAGTGTTAGAACGGACAGTGTGCCACCGGTGCATTTCTTACGCGTCGCCAGAGGTAGTAAAACGATTGGACTTTATTAGTTGTGTCCATAAACAGGCCAGGGGCCGTAAACCTGCTTCGTACGGGACATACAATGTTTTTAATACTGTGAATTAGATTTAAGTTATAAACGACCCACTGCTCATCTTAATTTATCTTCTCTTCCGTTCTATCTTCTCTTTCCTAATGCGTCAATAATAATTAATTAATCTACTTATCATCTTTGTAAAGTTTTTTTTAACAATAACAAACTTGCTTAGGAAGATAGATAGAATGTAAATGAGCCAAAATAAGCACTTAAAAATTCACACATTAGTATTGAATAAGATTGAATTACACATATATATATTTATTATGCCACATACTTATACTTAGTATGCCACATTTTTGACGTAAAATTGGAGAATAAATATTTGGTATCATATTAATAAATAAATTTAACCAAAGCTTAAATTATTTATTGATTTATTTAATTCTAAACACCTACTGATATTAGTAATATAACTAATAACATTAATTCTCTATTCTGTTTAGAATACAATAAGATCGTTTCGAAGTGGGCTACAAATAAAAAGTTTATCACTTGGACCACATACATTCTCGCTCCAGACCTGCAGTCTATCGCAATTAATACAAATAACACTAGACTTTGTTGCACGGCTATAAAGATGATAATACAACGTTGCCGCAACAGCGTAGGTACCCACTGTATCGTTTCCTGTGCAGCGTATATTTTGTTAATAAATCACCAAATTTTTCTTATCGTCGCGCTACATCCGGCGGGTGTGATACTTGCTACTTTGAAGTTCATCTTCGAACCATCGAATAAGTGTTTAGGCGTACAGAGAGGTTTTTAAAGACCCGAGAACTGCGTATCGACTATCGATTCTTTAAAAATGATTGCATCAGTGACGATCGCAATGGCCTCTGAATGGCTGAATATGGTGTTCTAATAGATTTATAAATACATATTAAAAATTCCGAGGCCGGCGGGATTCGAACCCACATCTCTCTGGGAATCGCGCCCGAGTGTGTTAACCGTTACACTACGACCAAATTGAACCACACGTCAGCCACGAAATTAGTGATATGTATCTACTTTTTCAATCACTTTTATAGCATCTATTAGCGATATCTAGTAGCGACACATTATTTTTAAGCGAATATTTCCCTTAAGTGTAGTTTAACACTTTAATAAAAAAAAAAAGAATATGGTGTTCTTGCTGCATCAATGCATTTATTTTTGAGGTCATTGCGCTCGTTACACTGATGCATCATTTTTAGAGAATCGACACACAGGACTTACGTTTTTACATGTCACACAATATCAACCTCAAAGTAATTACTTTAAGGCCGTCATTATAAGACATCTCAAAACCAAAATTGAAATAATACTGCTTTAAGGGTCGTCACTTGGTAGGCCCAGTATTGTTGACCTCCCTGGCAGAGTAATGCATGCTCTTAATTCTACAAGTGAGTGTCTCGGGTTCGTTTTCCAGCGAGGTCAATTAGCAAAATTATAATTTCTTAATTTTGTGGTGGAAGGCTTTAGCCGTGGCTAGTGACAATCCTACCGTTAAGGTCGTGCCGAAACAGATTAGGGGTACCCTATGAGTTTAATGGACACTGCCACACAAACTTACTTCATTGTTGAACGTCGTGTGATGAGTCCGTATATACGTCATCATGAATTTAAAACAAAAATTACCAATAAAACTAATTCAACCTGAGTTTCGTCTGAATTCTCAGTTCCGAGAGAGGCGTAAATGAAACTTTAGTACAATAAATTCATGTAAAACAGAGCACCTGCTCTTTGACTATTCTATTCAAAAGCTCCAACCCGAACGTCCTGAAAAGCGAATCAAAAATTCGGATGAGAGGATTTACTGAAAAGTGGACATTCCCCAAAAAAGTGGGTTCCTCAGTATTTCGCATTTTCACAAAGGGGATTCCTGAAAATTGGTTTCAAGAGCAGCAATTTACTCGTATAAGAGAAGACATAGGGCTCTCGTATTATACGAAGTTCTGGCATGGCATGAGTGAGTAATTACAACAATTTAAAATATGAATTTCTACTAATTACAATAACTCAAATTGAAACCTTTACCGGGAGTTCGCCACAATATTATCACAAAGTAAATTAATTATGCTAATCCGTACTTGCCCAGCGTATGGGTCTATGGCCTAAACCTTTCTGTGAGGAGACCCAGTAGTGACCGGCGATGGGTTGAGGTGAAGTACGACCAAACCGAAGCTTTTCATTTTGTAGACTTGATAGTCTATACGTCCTTACATTTATGTAGGTACCTACTTAATAGCACAGTGGTGCCAGTACTTTGGCAGACGGAAACGTTGCCTATAGCACCTCCCCTCTGTGGCGAGTGTGAGTCTTGCTCAAGGGTATTAAGATTTACATTTTGTGAGTTAATTATTGAAGAGCTTAACCGTTGCGTTTCCGTCCCGCTAATCTTTCGCGTTATTACAAGACCACCGGAATGACAAATGAGACGCTAACAGAATTTACACGAACATTTTTGTACTGAAGAATTTTAAGTTTGAACTTCAAGGTTTAAGAAAATGTATCTTCATCATCACTGCGATACGAGTCCTTAATAAATAATATAAACTTTATTCTCTTGTTCTTAATCACCAACCCATAGACATCCAAAGCTGAACAAACTTTTGAATAAAACTTCAGAGGCCTCATTTTTGCGCCGTCTGCATCCAACGGCTTCGTGCGTCATTGGTCCAGGTAGTGGAGAGTGTGCCAAAGCTGCGCTTTCTGGTGCACTTCAGTACCTTGGAACCCCAATTATCATTTCTTTGACCTATGTGCCCCGCCCAATACCACTTCAGTTTAACGTCTCGCTGAGCTATGTCAGTAACTGTAGATCTCGTACTGATCTCTCTCGTATATGATTTGATAGAAATGAGAGATTCTCGCAGGGATTCTCCGAGCATACTTCTCTCCGTCGGCCGCTTTATGACCCTGAGCCTTCTATGAGGCTCATAGTTTGTGAATCGAATCCATAAGTCATCAATACATACACTATTCGAACCCTAAGCAGGGTGAGCACATAATAAATTATCCACAGGGAAAGGATAAAATGTGTATCCCCTCGCTCAGTTTTATCCAGCCATCGAGCATGGGCAAATCGGTGAAAATAATATCCACAGGGGGTATACTTATAGGCATACACTCCTCCTTTACCCCTGTTGTCATGCTTTAGCATAGAAAGAACATAATTTTATCTCTTGTCAGTGGATAAAATCGGGGATAAAATTTTTATCTCCTGTCCATGCTCATCCTGCAGGGATTTGATACGTTATGTTATAATTACTTAACTAAATCTAGGGCATTAAACTGGAGTGTACAAAAATAATAAACGCATTATAATCGACCGACCATCTGACACACGCACCAACAATGACAAAAAACTTACGACGACAAAGAAATGTAACTTTGTCATTATACGCAACGATTTATAAAATATCGTTTCCGATGTTCTAATATCGTATACGCATAGTAGTAATAAATAAATAACTAATGTTAAAAATAATTATGATCTGGCCTCATGTATGTTGATTAAAATGAACATGAAAGCAAGAAATTATAATGTACTAGACGATGCCCGCGACTTCGTCCGCGTGAATCATTCCCATGGGAACTCTGTAATGTTTCCGGGATAAAATGTAGCCTATGTTTTAATCCTGGGTATGAGCTATCTCCATTTCAAATTTCAGTCAAATCGTGAAAATAAATAAACGATATTGTACTGTTTTATATGATATCCTATTCTAAAATATCGCATGTAGAAAAAGCTCATCAGTCACAGTTAGTGTAATCTTAAGTTGTGATTCATGTGTTAAGATGGGCAATTTGCGGCAAATTGTCGCACTTCGCCGTAAATAAGTACTGACTATACTACTAGTACCAAAGATAACCTAAGTACTTGGAACATTTCAGATTCTATAAAAAAGACGCAGAAAAATAATAGCTACGCTTTTTCATATAAAAGTGACAATGCCTAGAAAATGCCTATTCATTCTTGATGTGATAGTATCTAAATTATTATATGTAGTTAGTTGGATAAAACGTAAAGTGTTCCAACAGGAGTCGAGACGTAACTACGAATTATCAAAAAGGACAATATTTTAGAGAAAATAATTTCTTAGTCAGTAGGTACCTACCTACACATAATCTTCTTCTTATTCTTTATAAAAAATAGCCATCCACTGCTGGACAAAAGTCTCTAGCGCAGACTTCCACAGGCCTCGGCCTTCCGCTGCCTGTATCCAGCGGTTCCCTGCGATTAGTCTGATGTCGTTACTCCACTTAGAGGGAAGTCTGCCAACTTTAAACATGCTGGTGCGGGGGTCACCACTCCAGCCCCTTGAGACCCCAAAGATCATCAGTTCTTCGAACTATATCTCACCACCACCATACCCCTTCTGTTTCGCAACGCGATGAGTTTTCTCATATGATATATAATATATACATAGAGGTTGGCTATATACTTCAAGACATAGAGTTATGGAGTTACATAACATAGTTAAACAAAAGGTGATCTTATCACTAAGAGTGATCTCTGCAACCTATCCAGAAGAACTGTATATGAATGTATTTATGTGTGTGTGATGTGCTAGGCAAGTGTATGAGTAAACATAATAATTGTATTTAATTCAAATATTCGTCTCATTACAAAATTTTAATTATTAACGTAATAACGTGGCGCAGGCGAATTAACTCATGAACTTATTACATCAGCACGTCAACGATTCGTTATGATAATGGATTCGATAGGCCATTAAACCCCCTACTGATGGCCCTTCTCCATTAGACAACCTCTAGATAAGTCACGACAAAATAAAATAATCGTTTGACATTAGAAACAAGATAGATTTATAGCCTCAATAGCCCAACGGATAAAGGTGCGGACTGTAAGCTGAAAAGTCGCAGTTTAGAGCCCCACAACTTGCACTATTGTCGTACCCACTCATAACACAAGCTTTTCGCTTATTTGGAAAGGAGAGGAGGAATATAAGTCAAGTTCGCATTGGCTAATATTCTTTTTTTTTTTAAATCACTAAGTGTAGTTTAAGAGGAAAATCACTCCTTTTCAATTTATCCATTGAAAATGCCTTAGTGATGGTTTTTCTCTGACTGACTGGTCGTGGTCAGTCAGGGGGTATAGGCCTCGAGGCTAAGCGCTCCCTCAGAAGTAACAGCAGCTACCTGGACTATTTGTTTCAGCCTTTTTAGATGGGAATGAGGCCGCGTCGGTCTGGAAGCCTTACCAAACCAAACCAAAGATTTTTTATCACGCTTCCCTTCTGAAAGAATAGGTCGTGCGATAAAAAAATTCGGGAGCCCCTGCTTTAGCGTGAGCGATCGTAGAAAGAGACGACATGTTTGTAATCTGGGCGGCTGAATACCCGAAGAAAGTTGACTTTTTGACTAGTTTGTATCTGTTAAACCCGTGAGAATACTCGTAATTTAAGGAATAAAAGTCTAAAACAATAAATAAAATGAGTGAATAAATATACAGGTATTCTTTACAAATATGTTCATAGTTTGCCATTAAGGGAACTGTCAAATTTAATTATTATTATCGTACCGAATGATCCAGTGGGAACGTGCTGATAAATAATTGAATAATTCATAAAACATGACGCCATTTGACGGGACACGTCTCTCCCAACATGGCGCACATTTACACAATCTGCGAAAACCACGCTCTGAAATTGTTCATTAAGACTTGCATAGTACATGTACAGACTGTCTGAGAGCAGAACATCGGGATAAGTGAGCCCAGCCTTGTACAGTGAAAGGTCGCACTAAGCTAATAAATATAATGGCTGACACATATCCAGTCGAGCGGTCTGGATGAAAAGGTTTTTTTTATTCGATGACAAGATAGTCCTTGACTGCAATCTCACCTGATGGTAAGTGACGATGCAGTCTAAGATGGTAGCGGGCTAACTTGGAAGGGGTATGGCAGTGATTCAACCCATACCCCTAATCGGTTTCTACACGGCATCATGCCGGAACGCTCAATCGCTTGGCGGCACGTCTTTGACGGTAGGGTGGTAACTAGCCACGGCCAAACCCTTCCACTAGAAAAAACATCCTCCTTATCCAACATCCATCCTTTTTTATAGAAAACACTATATTATTGTAATTAAATCCTTATCTATACTTTTTATAAAAAAATAAAGTCCCTTTCGACCGAATCCAGCCACGGTGGCCAATCTCCACAGAGATTAACCAACTGCGCGGAAGATATTATAGTGCCCAAACACAGGTGCACTCTCTATTCCCTACTCTCATAGTCCGATGGGACGGAAATCCGACATAACCGGATCAAAGAGATCAGGCGCGGGACCGACGGCTTTACGTACTCTCTGAGGTACGGGGTGGGAGTAACACACCACCAATTTCCTAACTCCGGACTAGTATTACTGAGAATTTCTTGATAGAAAATTTCAATACATTTTTTGGCTCGACCCGTGAATCGAATCCGGGACCTCCTTATCCGCAGTGCTAACCACTAGACATACTTTCTATACTTATATTATAAATCCTAAAGAAACTCTGCCTCTCTACAGAGAGCCTTTGATAAATCTTTTCACGCCTAAACCGCAGGATAGTTTTCGACTTTGCTGATAGTTTGAGGATCACTTCGCATCGCAGTGATTAACTGACAAATATATCTAAATATTTTCAGTCAGTCGGTTATAATAAAGCAGGCGAGTATTGAAAGCATCTATAGCTTTTGCGAATAAAATGTCGGTCTTTTTATCTAGGTTAAAATATCTCAACAATTATTATCATACAAATTGCATCGCTGCGATGGCACATTTAAATTAAAAATGAGAATACAAAACATTTTTATTTTTACCACTTCGTCCGTTTGTAATGCAAAAATGTATTATTTTATGGCTACAAATTCAAAAGGAAAAATATTTAAAAGCATGATATTCATCACTCGCATACAAAAACTCGCGATCAATTTAAAAAAAAAGTAAAGCTTGTGTTAAAAGTGAACACAAAAGTAGTGCAAGGGGTACTGAACCGTTGACCCTTCGGTTTTTCAGCCTGAAAGACTTAACCGAAAATTCAACCCCTTTTGAGGCTGAATTTTCAAGAATCCTTTCTTAGCGAATGTCTACGACGTAATAGCTATCTGTATGCCAAACAGCCCGTTCTATCCAGTGGTTTGAACTGTGCGTTGATAAATCAGTCAGTCAGTCACCTTTTCTTTAATCTGGTGGGAGGCTTTGGCCGTGTTCTAGTTACCACCCTACCGTTAAAGACGATGGCGTGTAGAGACAGCTTAGGGATATGGGTTGAATTTACACTGCCATATCCCTTCCAAGTTAGTCCGCGACCATCTTAGACTGCATCGTCACTTACCATCAGGTGAAATCACAGTCAAGGACTATCCTGTCATCCAATGAAAAAAAATTTAGAATAAGAACAAGATATCTCACAAAAAGACCAGACTTCAATACCTGAAAGCCTGAATTTGAGTCTGATTTAAGGGTAAGAAATCTCTTAGATTCGACCATTTAGGTCTTGGCAAGCGCACGCATTTCCCTCTGCCGAAGCACAACGTACGTGTTAGCTTGTAAGTGTGATAGCTTTTGAGTAAGTGTGTGTTCATGGAGACATTAAGTTTTTACAAGAGTGTGCGGAAGTGAATAAATGTGTGCTGTACGTAGGCTGTACGTGATTAACCCACCTCACCGCAGAAAGTGGCAGAATATATTCAGTACTAAATCTACGTAAAGGCAAGTCCCGGCTAAATAGTCGAAGGTCTCTTAGAATAGAAAGGTAAATAAACTCACCGCTTGTATGAAGAAGTCTTTGTGTAAAACGCTGACGATGCCAAAGTTGGTGAACTTGAAGACCCTGTCCATGATCCACATGAGGTTGGACAGCAAGCCGGGCCGCGGATTCCAGGCTGCCATCAGCATCGGCACGTCTGCCGTGCTCTGATGGTTTGCCAGGACCAGCGTCCGTCGGTTGCTGCACGCCGCTGGCTCGTCGCCAGTTTCTATTACTGTGGACAAAAGGATATAGAGCTGTAGAAGAAATAGAATCGAGGAAGAAAAGAAAGACAACGCTTAAAGGCCACGCGCAGTGTAGAGTTCCGTAGTTAAATTTTTACAATATCATGCGTACTTAGAAGGGTGTACATAAGTAATTATTCGTCATGTTTTTATTACGTAACATCACACTAATATTATAAAGGCAAAGGTTTGTATGTGTGTGTATGTTTGTTACTCCTTCACGCTACAACGAATGTACCGATTTGGCTGAAGTTTGGATTGGAGATGATAGCTTACACCCAGAATTAACACATAGGCTACATTTTATCGCGGAAATTAAAAATTTCTCGCGGAAATTGACAAAACCTTCGAAGTCACGGGAATAATCATCTAGTTTTAAAATAAAATCACAAACAAATAATGCGCCTAGTTATAAATTAATATCGTTAAACGAGTTAATCTCTCAACGAGATTATCAGTCTCGTTGAGAATGGTTATAAAAAAAAAGTAAACGTGAGAAATTTACTTTTTCTCTTTAAGATAAAGATCTGAATTTCCCTAATAACCTTTTTCATCATATTCATGTGAACTCATCTGTTATTCTGATGATTGGCTGATATTTAGAATGATTTATCGCTCAGAATAGCAAATCATACGTGAATTGCCTCTCCCACGCCTAATAACTTTCGAATTGAGTTTATTATTATCCTTGTATGAGCATTGAACATCCTGCAAATATCTTGGTTTGTTCTGCATAGCGAAAAACTTTGCTTACTTATTTTGTACCAGACAACTGAGACAATGTATATAAAGGAAGAAAAAAAGGCTGTGAATAAGGAAACACTTATCTCTATAGATAACAAAATCTCTACCAGTGACCCTAGTGAACTTTCATAATATGGAGAAAGACTTTGATCTACGATGCTTCATTGTGATATGTCAAGTCATTTTCCAGAAATTATGATGAATGGTATGGATATAGATTTTTTTAAACTACCCTACCAATTCCGAGATAGCCCGCTTTCATCTTAGACGGCGTGTTCACTAACCACCAGGCGAGCTCGCAGCCGACAGCTAAATTAATGTCATCGAATATAATAAAATCTTGCGTACAAAGACACGACATAATTCCTCATTTTATATGTATTTATGTATATTGGTGTATCGATATGGATGATAAATCGCGGAGTGTACCAAATCATACATGAATTGCCTCTCCCATACCCCCCTGTACTTAATGGGTTTCGAATTGGGTTTATTGACTTGTATAAGCAATTGCTTTGCGATTCGAATAGCGATTGATCTTGAGATTACTGTTTACTTAACAGTTGGCGTTAAACTTGAAAATTGGCTGTAGACAAATGTGGCTTTATTTTTTGCTTACCGAATTATGTAACTACTAGTGAAACAGCTAAAACTGTGCCACGGCTAGTTTATTGGATAATGCTAAGCTGAAGTAGACTGTTCTATGCGGAGATTTTGCTATAAGACTGCTTCCTTCCCACAGGATATTTTAGGCGATGCACTCATTGAATTATTCTGTACTTAAGTATTTCAATGGATGCACTAGACTTTATAAGATACGAACCGCATTGAAAAAATCTTTGTCCGAAGTCGGCTTAAAAGGAGAGGTTATTAATTCAACTCTTTTTTTTAAATGGATATGGAGCCATTGGAGGAACTTTGTTGGCTGGTCTGCCTGTAAAAGTTTAAGTCAAATTATGAATTTTACTTTTTTGGATTTATTGTTAACCTATAATAAAAAAAAACTTCAAAGCATATAATTTTAATTTGTCCTTTCAAAAAAAAATTTATTGAAATCGGTTCAGATTTGACGGAGTAATGGTGTACTATTATCTAGTCTAGAGACTATCATCGCCAAAAAAAACGCGTCGCATTGAGAACCTCCTCATTTTTTTGAAGTCGGTTAAAAACTCCAGCATCCTTCAACATTGTTTTCCAAGCCAGTGATAGAGTCAAGACTAAATGTCTTGTATAGAGTTTTGTGTTGTATGTTTTTTTTAATATCAAATATTTATAGAGGGTTTGTTCTATGAACATGCCTCCCTCATGTGGGTGTTGTTTGTTACATGATAAAATGGCCATGCAGTTATTCCTATCTCTCAGTTGAACGATTAGAGTGGCCGATTCAAAGGACGTTTGTTTGCACAGTGCAGCAAATACGGAATGCAGCAAAACATTTACTTGTCGACAGCGTTATATTATTACTCTGCAATGTGCGAAATGTTATACTAAACTTGAATTATTTTGTACGATATATTATACACAGAAGGAATAACTAACTTTTCAATGCAACCCGTCGCTCATCTAGTACTGGGCACATGTCTTCTTTCAAAATGAGAATGACTTCACTTCTACCCATAAACATAGTAGGTACTCCTTATTACCTGCCTCGTTGTTCTAGTGATTAGCTGCATGTTCGACTACGGATGAGGAGATCCCGGGTTCAATTTCTGGGTTGGGCCAATAAATGTATATTGGGTTTTTCTATCAAGAAATTGTCAGTACTGACCCGGAGTTAGAAAGTTGTATTTAACTGATACGAGTTTTTGTCATAATGTATAATAATGTATAATCGCGGGTGAAAATTGTATGGAAAATTTTCTCATAGGGTAATCGCAAGCTATTTCTCGCCACACGCATTCGAGAATTTTGTCTGGTGGGAGGCTTTGGCCGTGGCTACTTACCACCCAAAATGTGCCGCCAAGCGATTTAGCGTTCCGGCACGATGGCGTGTAGAAACCGATTAGGGGTAGATTAGGGGTAGGGGTTGAATATACACTGCCATACCCCTTCCAAGTTAGCCCGCTACCATCTTAGACTGCATCGTCATTTACCACCAGGTGAGATCGCAGTCAAGGACTATCTTGTTAGTGAATAAAAAAAAGAAACTCTTCTTGTTTAACTGAAGCCTTCTTTTCAGTTTCCAGCGCTTCAATTTTATTAATATACCGATAAAAGTAATCGCGATATCAACTTCGCCGGCACCTAATATCTTATCTTCCAGAGATCTTCAGGATTGTACCAAAATCCGTCCACATGTTTCTTGTCACGTTCCGCAAACAGCCTCGCATATAAACTCCGTCGGTAAATAAATACATATTTCGCCGGGTTCCGTATTTGCCGCGCTGAGCAAACAGCCTCCCCGGAGGCCGCCGCCTTCGCCGCTCGGACCGTTTTAGTGTCACGACGTCGTGTGCATTTAAATGGACATACATACAATATTATTTAAAATAACGCCTAAGAAATACATAGGTACATAAGGTACATAGAATATCCTACTTCCTGTCCTAATAAATCCTACTAATATTATACAAATGTGAAAGTTTGGATGTATGTATGGATGGATGTTTGTTACTCCTTCACGCCACAACGCATGAACCGATTGGACTAAAATTTGGAATGGCGATAGCGCATACCCAGGATGAACACATAGGCTACATTCTAGCCCGGAAAATTATAATCAAAAACCCTTAATCAAATCATAAAAAATTTGGAATGGCGATAGCGCATACCCAGGATGAACACATAGGCTACATTCTAGCCCGGAAAATTATAATCAAAAACCCTTAATCAAATCATAAAAAATTTGGAATGGCGATAGCGCATACCCAGGATGAACACATAGGCTACATTCTAGCCCGGAAAATTATAATCAAAAACCCTTAATCAAATCACAATTAAAGTACATAGGATATCACTACATAGTATAAATAGTCGCTTTCTCTGTCCCTATGTATGCTTAAATCTTTAAAACTACGAAACGGATTTTGATGCGGTTTTTTTTAAGAGATAGAGTGATTGAAGAGGAAGGTTTATATGTATAATAACATCCATTAACAGTGAATGAAATAGGCTATATAATTTATACCCGTGCGAAGCCGGAGAGGGCCGCTAGTTATTTAAATAAGATAAATTAATATTCTTCCGGCCGAATCTGGCCACGGCGCCCGATCACCACAGACATTAGCCATCTGTGCGGGAGATATTTTAGTGCACAAGTGAGAGCGCAAACACATGTGCTCTCTCTATTCCTTCACTCCCATAGTTCGATGAACGGAAATCCGACATGACTGGTGAGAGATCAGGCGCAGGACCGACAGCTTTACGTAATACGTACTCTCCAAGGCACGGGAGCGAGACGCTGCTTACTTTCTAATTCCGGGCTAGTACTGAGAATTTCTTGACAGAAAAATCCAATAAGTTTTTTTGGACCGATCCAGGAATCGAACTCGCTAACCAACGTGGCAGTTACATATGGCATTATGTTTTCATCTGGTTGTATAGAGATAGTATAGAGTTTAATTAACTGGTAAGCGCAAATACCCGCAAATCAATTTCGTTTCAAATAACAAAATAAATAGAAAAAAGAATTCTATTATAAGATAAGACACAAAAAGCGGCGACGACGGAATTTTTGAATACCCCCACACATAAAGCAGGGTGATAAGCTATTAGAATTTCAATAAACGGGGGACGGAAAAAAATCACATCATTACCATCACAAAAACAATCCCATGCATTTTATTCTACTTAAAATAAATAATGGAATAGTATTAAGATTCAAATTACAGTCTATCTGCTTAAGCGCGCCCCTCATCTGCCTAAATAAATAATTTCCCCCCTCCATCACTAGTGACAAAAACCTTTACGGAAATGATTAACATTTTTATGAAATCGTAACGAGGCGTCACAGTTTAACATTTGCTAAAAGTCGGTTTCTAAATCAGAACAATAATAGTGGTCCGTCTTCTTTATCAAGCCACACGTCCACAGCTGGACTAAGGTCTCTTGCGTGAACACCCACAGGGCTCGGTCTTGCTGCGCCTGAATCTAGCGGCTCTACTGGCGGCCCATGACCAAGGCTCGTGGAAGACAATAAGAGACCTGTGTAAAGCACTGTGCGTCTATGGGTAAATAATTAAAAATTCTTTTCAAAAAACCAACATCCAAGGCCAGTACAAAGTGTATTTTTTTTGGGATATAATAAGTCGACCAACAAAATTTATTTTTTGGCATCAAAACCTAGCTTCTAATTTAATAACTCAGCAACGGGAAAATGATGAAGCTTCTAATATACTAACTCGGCTTCTTCACAATGGCCACAAAATATTCCAAAGAAAGCATCAAATAAAGAGCCACTATTTTTATTATTGTCCACTGCCACTGCACGATTTGGTGCGAGTGAGATGGATACGACTGGCCATTTGCACGATCTCGTTGGTGCGAGTGAGACGGATGCGACTGGCAATTTGCACAATCTCGTTGGTTATGGCTATTTGCACCAATCAGAGAGCGCCATTCAAAACATGCATTTGTTTTTTTTGTTGTTCTGTTGTTAGTGTGTTAATATTGCAATTATTTTTGTATAATTTTTTCTTTAAACTAAAGTTAGGTTAGGTTAGGGTTATAAATGAATATTCAGGTGCCCGGCCGAAGGCCGGGCACTTAGGTTCTGTTGGGATCGTAAACCTACCTAAAACTAAAAAAAAAGTTGAAAAAAAATTTGTTTTTTTTTTTCAAAAATGTTATAATGTTATGTGTAGGTATTTATCTTGAGTTAAATTTAAAAACAATCATTTTTTTAATTTCATTTTTCTCACAAAAAAAAAATTAAAAATGTGGTTGAAGATTTGGTGTATTATTTGATGCTAATATTTAAGTATTTTAGGAGTTCACGGTTGGAAGCTAAGTTATAAATATAGATGCTAAAATTATATTTTTTAGAGGCTCACTAGTTGAAGCTGACTTAGTAATTTAGAAGCCAATAATGGTATTAAATAGAAGCTCGTTTAATTACATGCCATTTTTTTTAGTTTGTACACATTTGTTGAAGTCGGGCGGGCCTAAATAGAAACGATGAAATCGATGCGCGAACTCGCCTTCTGATAACACGCGAGAGATATGTTTATCGAAGTCAGGCGGACTTAAATAGAAACGATGAAACCTATGTGCGATGCTCGCACGCAAATCAGTCCAGAAATCTCGGAGAAATCAGTGGACATAGATAGAAAATAAAGATACCAGCCGAACTGATAACGTCCTCCTTTTTAGAAAAAAAAACTTATGGCTCTTAGCTCTTATGACAAGTAAAGACTCTACCACCGCCAGAAAGTAGGTATCAAGTGACCAGTGGTACTTTAATTCACTTTTCGACATGCTTAGAGCATAACCTTAAGAGTGAAATACTCGTAGATATATGAAAATTATTAAAGCCTTAGTTTATTTAATACTAGCTGATGCCCTCGACTTCCTACGCATTTATTAAGAGATTAAGATGGATGCCCACGGAAGCTCTATAATTTTCCAGGATAGAATATACCTGTGTGTTATTAATTATGGCGTGAAGGAATAACAAACATCCATCCATCCATATATCCATCCTCACATACTTTCGCATTTAATATTAGTAGGATTAGTAGGATTAAAAATTAATTGGAAACACAAAATGAAAAATTGTACCTTAAATTATACATTACACAGTACATAACACGGATAGAATACAAGCAGGTTTTAATATCTTTCCTCTTTGTAACTCAGACCTCGCCTTCAGTAGCGTCTTGTAATTACAAAGACGACAGACCTGGGCGCTCAGAGACAGAAGTTTATTAAAATCTTACAAAATTAAAAAATTCTTATAGGATTGTATTCTACAGTATTCTAGTCCGTGAATAGGAAAAAAGGTTTTGTAATCATTCATTTCATGACTAAAAAACCTTTTACCTTTAACATTAAGAAAAACCTGTGTGAGAAGGGTTAATAAAGGTTACGTAAAATTATCGGAAAGGGTCGCTTGGACAGCTCCTCTAATGAAATTAAATAAAAGGTAATTTTTTTTACTATTATTAATTCTATTTTTACATAATTTCATAATTTTCATCAATGAGGTTTTTGCTGTCGGACATTCAATAAGTGCAGTGTAGATACGTTTGACCAAAAAAATAACCTACTTTAATTTTTTTGACTTTGGTTTGACTACAGAATATACTAGTACTTTAGAGCCCTACTAAAGCTGAAATATGTCAGAGTTGTCTAGGCAAATAAATTTTAAACAAAAAGGCTGAAGCTTAGAGTTGACCAGCCTTTATAATATTCGAACCAACATAGCAGTAATGCACTTGATTCAAAAGCATTTCTAAAGGTTTATTTGAATTAAAACTTTTCTATTCTATTCTATATATACCTATGTAGCCTGTGCAAACTTCAGGAATGCCTTAGCCGTAACTTTGGCCCTCTGCTTAGCCAATTCTAGGTCTTCGGCACACGCATCTCGCTTACTCTGAACATATCGCTTCGCTTCTTGCGACTGATCCTTAAAGTGCTACCCAAGGCTCTAATCCCCCGGAATCCTTCCTGTCGCGAAGTATCGCGGCTTACAGTATTTTAAATAAATAAAGTGGGTACACGAAATCCGGTGTAAAACCCGAGACGATGAGACGCTGAATTTTAATATAAACAAAATTAGCTGAGGTAACCTTATCCACGTTTTTCTTGGGATCACTGTAAACATGCGACTTTAGCTAGACTAAAACTAAGTCTATCCTCGTGTCGATGGACTACAAATAATATAATACTCAGGGCTTACTCCTCCATCACCGAGTAATGTTTAACTTTTTTCTGTGATCGAAACGTTTAACCGAGGAATACAGACATTCTGAGAACTTTTGCATTGAAAATCTATCAAAACGTCTTTATACGACGGTTAAAATTTAATTAGCGAATTTGAAATTGTCCTTAAGTATAATCTTTGTATTTTTCAAAATTGAAAAGGTTTTAGTATAAAATGAGTAATCAATTAATGTTCAAAGCAAAACAAAATTGTCCTGAAGTGACGAATATTTTATGGTTATCATGATTTGACCAATGAGTTCAATAATATGGTTGCTTAGAAGAGCCAATTGTCACTTGAAATGTAAATGGCAGAAGATTGGAGAGTAGTTTCTTCTGCTAAAATTTAATATCCTTTTTGTATTATTCAGCTAGTAAAATGAGTGAATCTTCTAAAGTTGCGTTTTTAGCTGTGTCGTAAGTCTGCGGAGATCTTTAAATCCAAGAGAAATGCAACCTTTAATTACTTAAGCAAACTCCTTTGAGATACTTAATTACAGTATCGTATCAACTTCTGTAATTTGTTACTAAAAGATGAAATTAATCCTTAAGGAGTCTTGTTTTGTTTATAATTAAAGAAACCTGATACTTTTCTCGCTAAATTGCCATGGATATTTCGTCTGACTTATTCTTAGAATATGTTTTACTTATAGCGTTACACGATTTAGCTTTTTTATTATTACGAGATAAGCTACACTTAACAACTATTTATGATGGAAAGCACTAATGTGGTCTAGGTAGGAGCGCGCTTGCCTAGAAAATGCCTATTCACTCATGCCTTGAAGGTACTCAAATCATAGGTGACCGGAAACACAGACACAGGGAGCGCATTCCACACCTACCAGTAGCTCTATTGTAATGCAGTACTTTTTCTCTTATCATTATTTATCTTTATCCCTTTTCTGGGACAAATCACAAAATGAAGGTAGGTCCCAGCTTGCTCCGCAGTCTGAGTGTTTCCATTGTAGTCGCAAGCCAACTTCCTGTGCCGAGAGTAGGTAAGGAAACAGTGAGTGCACTTATGTTTATGCGCACACATTTGTGCACTTTAATATCTCCTGCATACTTGGATACCTAGGCCGCAGTAGTCGGTTCAAGGGCCTATTTCAATATTGACTAAACTAAGCACCGAGTCTTCTATAAAAATAAACTTCTGCGCCTAGCTTACTTGAATCACAAGTTTATTACTATGTACCTATTTGTATTTATTTCCTAACCATCAGAGAACATAGTCAAAGTAAATGACAGCGATAATCGTATATTTCCCTTCCGATCAAAACATGACAACAGCCTCGATAAAGATAAACTACAGACGGGTGACAATACATTAGATCAATAAAGGTCAAGGGCGAAACCACGCTGCGATAACAGTAGGCCGCTGCGGGAAGCCCCTGAAATGATTCACTCTGAGACAATATCGAGGAATTACGAATACTGAGTACGGATTACCAAGATCTTTGAGATATTTTTGTCTGCCTACCAGGCTTTGGCTATATCTCGCCACCACCGAGAACCAACTCGTCAAAGACGTGTCGCCAAGGGATTTAGCGTTTCGGCACGATCGCAATGGCTTTTAGAAACCGAGTAGAGGTATGGGTATTGGATAGTACAGGTATGGGTTCGATTTACACTGCTATAAGTACACCTTCCAAGTTAGCCCGCTACCATGAGGTGAGATCGCAGTCAGTTGCATTTGTATGCTTTCTCTTTGTCAACTCAATCCCCTGTGGTTTATGATGATCAAGAACCCACGTTCTTCATCATCTTAACCTATCTCCAACGCACTACTGGACATGAATATCATCTTGATTGAGAATAAGGGGTGTAAGCCTACTATGGACTATCACTACCAACCAAGTGCTGATTTGCAGATTTCACACACTTTTAAGAATATTATGGTGAACTGAGACTGAAATCTATGGACCACCCTCTCACTCTGCTCAGACTCAAGACAGAGTTAAAACGAGATATATTTATTACAGAGCATATTTTGTTTCTCATTTCAACTCTAACTTAAGTCTGAGCTGAGGCAGAGCACGCTCTATAGATCTCAGCATGTGAGTTTGTTTCGTTTCTCAATGTTTCTCTTTTGTTCAGTCCATAAAAATAGAGAGCCTTTCTTTAAAGTCGCTTTAGATGTTCTCCTTCAGACATGCAAGTGGAAGATTAACGCGTCCATATATTTTCATTTGGAAGCATTCTTGGTTAAGATAAAGTACTGTCTTGAGACGACTGGCAAATGGCAATGAAGCGGATCAATACATTACTGTAGACCCGTATTTTAAACATTTTACTACTAAACTGTTTCGCAAAGCTTATGCCTGTTTTCCCCCATGACACCCAGTTCCCTATAATCGCTAACTTTTACGGGCTACCTGCTAAGTTGGGTGACGCTTTCTGTCAATTTTGTTTCACAAACCTTGAGGGAACACCTAAAGGTGGAAATGACATTGGGTAAGGAATTATATTTCGGGACTAACTACGTAAAGAACCTCTTCCTTAGGGAATGATTTAGATATGGTTCAACAAAGAAACACTTTTGCATTTATAATATTGGTAAGTATTGACGGTAAATATTAATATCATGGCATGACTAACATATTTGTCCTTGGCTATAGATATATCGCATTACAATAAATTCGCAAAGGACACGCTTTTGTATATAAAGTGCAAGCCTCGTACAGCATGGCATTGGTTACCGTTACTGTTGAAGGACAATGCAGCTCGTAGCTTGTAGCGGCAAGTGAGGGTGACCAGGCCTTCGAGAAATAAAATAAACAAATGAACTTTCCTTTTGGTCGCAGACTTCATGCTGAAGCTTATATCTCTATGTACTTACATAGAGTAGCCTTGGCACGCTAGTATATAGCTTTCGGTCCCCGGTTTTTCTGATTGCGGTTGTAAACTTTATTGTCAGCAAAAAGTCAAAAACACTCAAAATTCATTAAAAAAACCGTAATTGATTTTTAATATTATAGTTCCTGAACACGACGACTGATATACCTACACATGCGTTCATGATTCATGCCTAATTTATATGTTCTTCTTCTTCTTAATGCTTCTTTTTCAAATTGGCTGTGTAGAAAACCACGTACTTTGTACGAAGGAGGGCGTCAAAATCTGCTAAAGCATTACGTTTCCGTGAATATATTTCGTGAATATATATGTGATATTTAAAGCTATCGTCCATGGACTTAAAACTAAAATTAAACGTACGGATTGTCTCTTTTGAATTGATGTCAGCTATTGATTTATACAGGTTGTATGCGTTGCCAATATTTTGAAAAAAAAAAAAATATGGCGAACAGTAAGTAAGCCAGGCAGCATAGCAATTAATTCATCATCATCATCATCATCATCAATAACCCATCAACAGCTCACGACTGAGCACAGGTCTCCTCTCAATGAATGGTTATACGCCGTAGTCCACAACGCTGGCCAATGCAAATTGGAACCTAACTACATTACAAAAATATTCAAACCCCTTTATCGCCAAAATCATAGTCACCCGAACATGCAAGTCACGTAAGCATCGCAACATGACCTAGCTCAGTAAACTTACGGATACAATACCGTACAAAACTAAAACAGTATCATCTCTACGTAATTTCATTCGCTATCGTCTCGTGCTGCGGATAATGTGAATGAATAGAGAGAGCATGTTGAACTTACCAAAGCAAATATAATAACGTTGGCATAATCAGTACCTACATTTTACAATCTTTATCCAAGAATATAGCGACCTAAGAAAGGACATGTTTGCCTAGATGCCTAGATATTACATTTATGTAGTTTTTAAAGTTAACACAGATCTCGGAAGGTTATTTCAGACTAGCGTTGCCAGACGTCCCGTATTTCCCGGGACATCCCGTATTTTAGGCATAGTTTAAAATGTCCCGGCGGGACTGACTCTGTCCCGCCGTCTGTGTTCAAATATGAACCGTACTTCGTTTTTCATTATGAAATCGATCCAAGTATTCACACACGTAACGTTCGTAAAATAGCGAGTTGATGACCGTTTTTAATTACGATTATAATTGTATTGATTTTTACAGATATGTTAAAACAAATAAAAATATGTTAAAACTAACTCAATCCTCGGAAAAATATAAAAAAAATTACACTAAATAATTTGTCCCGGGTAAAAAACTGAAATCCCGTATTTTTTGCCCATTTAACCATTTGTCCCTTATAGGCTGAAAAAAAATCTGGCAACCCTATTCCAGACCCAATTTCTACTAATACTAACTATAAAGTTATTATACTTTTAACGAATACTGATTTCAATCCACATTACTCGGATTCTGCAGAAAATATTGTTGTTTAACTCATTTTCTTAAGACTAAGAATAATTTATTTCATAAACAACATTTAACACTAATTTTGCATATATTTTTAAATATCATTATACTTGTGTGTGTTCTTAATTTAATGTCTCATTGTTATTATTATCTAATACGAGTAAGCTTATGAATACGAATTAGGTTGTCCTGTCTTAGGTTCAGCTTCAGTACGAACTCTCTTGGACGTGTTCAAAACATCATGTCTATCTAAAAATTACTTTGAGTACCTATAAAAGCGAACTTAAGGGAATAATAAAATAAAAGTATATACACATTATTTGGTGTGAAAGAGTATGTTCTTTCTCTCAATAATGTAAGTCACAGATATAGGAATTTTCCTGTTTCCCTTTCTTGCTTCAACAATTTCCCACAAAAACAAAATGAAAACCAGCTTCTCTGCACTATATTTTGCCACTATAATACTCTCAAAATTTCTCTCAATTTTCATTTTCGCAGCGAAATCTCTACACAGATGGTCCGAACGGCGCCAGCGTTACTTAATTAAACAACGTTGTAGATATAACATTACTTTATGTCGGAATCGTAAATAGCACGCGAAATAACAGATTCTGAAAATTTAACGCAATCAGACGATATTTTTTAGCCCAAAATCACGTTATTATTATCTTAGAATCATCCCCACACAATGTTATAGTTGTGTGCGCGGGAAGAGAATGCGTGGAGAAAGAGAAAGGAGAGAGCACTCACCGAAAATCTACTGCACTTGACTTGACTGGAGAACTGCACTTTTTCTTAAAAAACAAAAATATGCGTAGGCGAACGTTGCGCGGCGGTGAATTCGAAGATCTAACGAAACGGTCAATACAGATCTCACGGCGAAGGTCAGATTTCAACTGAACATGATGACCGATGTCCATTTGCGTGCGTGGACGCGGGCCGCGGGGGTGCTCCAGCGGGGTTGAGGAAAGGTATGCGGGGGGAGAGGATGCGTTAAAGGAGATAGGTGTTAGGTATTTTTGCACACAACAGCGTTTTGGCGCGAACATCCTCCGGGCCCTTGAAATATCATTTCAAGAAAAAATAATATAAGAAATATAGCAAATATCCATAAATAGGATAGCGATGGTAGCGATTTAATTCTAGCGTAATTAAGGAAATAATAAAATTTAATGCTAAGAGAAAAATAAAAAAAAAAAATACAAAAAGTGTTGAGAGAGAGAAAAATAATAATAATTAATTAAGATTGATAGGGAGTGGGCATAAACGAACTACAGCGCGTTTAAGAGTACCATTTTTTGTTTTAACCGAAACTACGCGAACACGTCCGTCAGAACCAGGAAAGACATTCTCAATTCTGCCTAAAGGCCAGTGCAATGGTGCGCAATTTTGGTTTATTAAAACCATTGTACCTACTTTGACCGGGCGCGATTCAGTGTTCCACTTTGCCCGGACCTGTAGCGTGTGCAAATATTCTTCTCGCCAGCGTTTCCAATAGGATTGCACTAGTTGGTCTAAGAGCGAGAAGCGCGTGAGTAACTGTGATTTCTCACTAGTGACGTCCACCGCGGGCAGAAACTTCAGGGGCGTTAAGTTTAAAAAATGTGCGGGCGTAATCGGAACGGGATCCGACGGATCGTCACTTAAAATTCCTAGTGGGCGTGAATTTAACAACGCTTCAATTTGACATAAGACGGTCTGCAACTCGTCATATGTCAATCTTTGAGAACCTACAGTTCGCCGCAAATGCGTTTTAAAAGATTTTACCGCGGACTCCCAACTTCCTCCGAAGTGAGGAGCATTGGGTGGAATTAAGGTCCACGAGATGCGATTGTGAGCGAGCTCGGTTTTGAATGCAACATCGTAGGTCGTACTTAGAAAGTCGTAGACCTCATTTAAGTACGTCCTAGCGCCGAGAAAATTACTCCCGTGGTCCGACCAGACCCTCTGGATCGGGCCACGGCGACTAAGAAATTTTTTAAATGCGTTGAGAAAAGATTCAGTTGTCAGATCGGGTGCAACTTCTACATGAACAGCTCGCGTAGTTAAGCAAATGAAGACGCAAACATAAGCCTTTCGAGCTGTTATGCCTCGCCTTCGAGTGGGCGTTACATAAAATGGACCACAGTAATCTATCCCCGTATGCGCGAACGGCTTAGAAATGTCCAACCTACAAGTTGGAACATCTGCCATAACTGGTGCCTGATAATTTATTGGCCGTGCTTTAAAACAAGGTACGCAGGCATGTATGCGTGCGCGAACGATCCGTCTAGCAGAGAGGATCCAATATTTTTGGCGTAATAAAGATATTGTGAGCTGAGGTCCAGCGTGGCAGCTGATACGATGTACATGTTCGACAATAAGATTCACGATGTGATCTTTACTAGGAAGCAAAATAGGATACTTTTGATCAAATGAGATGTTCTCACATGCCGATAACCGACCACCAACGCGAATAATGTCATCTACCAAAATGGGGCGTAATTGTTGTATAGTGTGTGGTAAAGTTAACCCTTTATTTAAAGCGTTTATGTATTCTGAGAAATAAACTCTTTGAAGCGAGCGAATAATAAACAACTCTGACACATCTAAATCTTCAGCGGTTATTAAACCGCGCGTTTTTAAACGTTTGGAAAAGCGTAAGATATAAACAAAAATGCGTACTAATTTTGACCAACTAGAAATGCGTTCTGAAATCACCAGAATTAATTGTGTTTCCGGTGTAACATTATTTAATGCGATTGTTTTAGACTCGGGTAAGTCGTCTAAGTTTGGAGTGAATGGTTTGATAGGCCAATCGTTGCTATCTGTGCACATCCACTCAGGGCCGTTAAACCATAAAGGATGAGAAATGAGCTGCGCAGGAGTTAATCCACGAGACAGACAGTCACTTGGATTTTCTTTGCCCGAAACATGAAAGAAATTTTCCGGAGCTAAGTTATCTTGAATTTTTGATACCCGATTAGCGACGAAGGTTTTAAGTTTATGTGGACTAGAATTAATCCAGTTGAGTGTGATGGTTGAGTCTGAAAATGCGTATATGCGTGCTATAGTAATGCGAGAACCAAAATTTGTCACAACAGCGCGTACCAACTTAGAAAGCAAATGAGCTGCGCATAATTCTAAACGCGCGAGTGTAACTGTTTTAATTGGCGCCACTTTCGATTTTGCACAGAGAAGATTTACAAAAATCCCTTCTGAAGTCTTAGTGTGAACATATAAAACTGCGCCATAAGCCTTTTCACTTGCGTCTGAAAAAGCAACTAAAGCTATTTCACAGTCTTGTGTTATACCGATATGACGCGGAATCGAAAGTTGAGATAAAACATGTAACTCGCTTTGAAACTTTGACCACGATTGTTGAATATGCGTGGGCGGTTCATCGTCCCAGTCTATTTTTTGTAGCCAGAGTTCTTTAATTAATAGTTTTGCGAATAATATAACCGGTGCTACAAATCCGAGAACGTCAAATAACTGCGCGATAACCGATAACATATTGCGTTTAGTGCATTTCAATCCTTTAGGCGAAAAATCAAAAGTAAATGCATCTTTGTGTGGTACCCATTTAACCCCTAGCACCTTTTGACTTGAGTCAGGTTCAAAACTAACCGCAAGCGAAGGATGTAAAAGATCCTTAGGATAGTGCGCGAGAAACTGAGAAGAGTTGCTAGACCACTTTAGCAAATCAAAACAACCAGCAGCGAAAAGATTTGTCAATTGATCAGCTAATTTCACTGCCTCTTCTACAGTATGCGTTGTGCATATGACGTCATCCATGTAGAACTGTCCGTCATTTATTACAGCTGCAGCTAAAGGGTATTTACTGCCCTCGTCTTCGGCTAGCTGCTTTAGAGTGCGAAGCGCAAGAAAGGGGCTAGACGCTAGGCCAAAGCATACGCGTTTGAATTCAAATAATTGTAATGGATCAGTTTTACTAAAGCGATAAAAAATGCGTTGGAATTTCCAAAATTCTGGATGAACTTTAAGCTGCAGATACATCTGCTTGATGTCTGCGCAAATTGCGATTTTAAATAAGCGAAAGTTGAGCAACAGCATAAATAAATCCGATTGTAAGTTTGGACCTTTATGAAGTAGCGAATTAAGACTCAAATTATTTTCTATGGCCGACGCATCTAAGACTAGTCGGAGCTTGGTTGTGACTTTATCGTTGCGTTGAACACCGTGATGCGGTATAACATATTGCAAGTCGCAATCGTTTTGTAGTACAGGAGCTAAGTAGTCCTTTTCTAAATATTCATCGATAATATTATTATACGCGTCACGCAACAAAGGAGAAATTTCTAACTTGCGTTCCAAAGAATTAAAGCGTTTTTTTGCGTTTTGCGAAGCGTTACCCAACGCGGTAGGGTCAGACTTGAAAGGCAAAGCGACAATGTACCTTCCGTGAGAATCGCGTTCAGTAGTAGTTTGATATATATTTTCACATTCTTGATCTTCTATACTAAGAAAAGTATTTTTAAGAGAAGGTATTTCTTCCAATTCAAAAAAATTGCGTAATGATTCGTCTAAGCGCTCATTAGTTATAGCGCATAGCGTTTGCGTTTGCGAAGAGCGAACGGGTTGAGCCAAAGGGGCATCACCCATTAAAATAAATCCAAGCGTAGTTTGTAATGCAATTGGCATGCCAGGTGGCGCTGATACGCGGCCTGACAAGATGATCTGCGTAAACATTTGCGCGCCTAAAATCATGTCAATTTTCGAGGGTAAATGGTAAGTGTCATCTGCGAGAGGTACACTCGCCAGGTAAGTGAGAAGCGATTTTTCTACAAGCGATGTAGGTAAGCGATCCGTTATCTTGTCTACGATCAGTGGTTCGACAGAATACGATTTATCACTCAACCTCGAAAATATGGTTATGCGACTTATGCCCTTTATTGTACTGGACTGACCGCCGAAACCGCTAACCGTCATCGAATGCGATAATTCATTTTTAGTTAAACCTAAACGCTTGACACAGTCACTCGTTATGTAATTATGTTGCGATGCGTTGTCAATGAGACACTTGAGATTGTATTCTGTCCCTTTGGAGTCTAATGCTCGGACTGTGGCAGTAGAGAGTAATACGGTGGTATTAAAATGCGTTTGATTATCAAGCGAACAAAGTGAGACCGCGGTTAGACCGTGAGAGGGTTTTTCACTAGTGTCTGATGATGTCAAGCTATTTTCGCCCTTATTACAAGTAGCAGAGGGTTCTTTTGTATCAAAGTGCAAAAGGCTGTGATGAGAAGTAGACCCGCAAGAAAAACAGCTCTTTTCACTTCTACATAAATTTTTTATATGAAAAAAGGATAAGCAAGATACACAAGCGGAATTTGCCTTCACTACATTGTAACGTTCTTGAGGCGTTAACTTTAAAAACTTAGGACAGCGATAAAACTGTTTGTGTGTATCAGTTTTACAAAGCGGACATAATGTCTTAGTAGAATCCACCGCAGTAACAAATGTCTTAGTGGTAACAGGCGGCTTTATATTTTTTGGCGATGGCAATTTGCGTTGCCGAGTATTATTTTCATTCTGCGTAAGAGAACTTGACGGAGTTCTTTCGTTAATCTTAGCCTGTTCCTTAACGAATTTAATAAAATTATCAAAAGAGGGTAATTTTTCTGAACGCATATAGTTCTCGTATAAGCGTGCGGTCTCTTTATCTATCTTCTTCAAACATAAATATAGATAAATAAAGTCGGTTTTATTTTTTATGGCTAATTTTTCAAACGCGGCGATTGATGTAGCACAAACATCTAGAAAAGAATTTAAGTTTTGCGACGATTGTAATTGTTTAAAGTTAAAAACCTGATCTAAGTAGGTATAACCTAATGCGCGAACGTCCTGATACTTATCAGTAAGCGTTGTATATATAAGCGTATAGTTGTCACCTGTGGGTTCAATGCCCGCAATAGACGTCAAAGCTGACTCGGACAGCTGACCTAGCAAATAATGTAATTTTTCCGAATTACTAAGTTCTTTATTATTATGGATTGTGTTATTGTAACATTCGTAAAACATTGTCCACTGTTTCGAGTCACCATTGAACTTTGGCAAATTAATCGGAGGCAATTTGATTTTAGGTTTGGCCGGTGCGGTAGTTATCAAAGGTTTGACTGGACTTTTTGTAGGCGTCGAATATTCATTCAATTTATATTGAACGGCTGAAAATAAGTCTTCGAATGCACTTATTGATTGAAAATTCGGCTCATATTCCGGATTTTCTTGAAGGCGAGCGATGTTCAACTCTTTGACTAACTGTATAAACTCACTACGTAAAGTAGAAATATTAGCGGCCTTAGACAAAAATGATTTAAGAGATTCTGAACTTTCAGCGTCTTGCGAAGCATTAAAAATCGACTGCATATTTGTGAAGTAAGTTCTTATCTGTGCTTCAATAAGGAGCACATCTGCACTAACTGAGGCTGGCGATACCTGTCGTCTCGACATTTTAAATCAATAAACGAAGAGAAATTAAAACTTTCGATAATAATTATGTACGAAAAAATAATGAGTGTAATAAACTATTGATTCATATAATTTATAAGCTAGCGTTAGCCACGCGTACCTATAGCTCGTTAGCACAAAAGACCAAGCAAATGGCGGACGGAATCCGCGCATTGAGTGAGCGACTGATTTATAGATAGGTATAAACCAATAATGCACTGTGAGAAAACCTTTCCTGCGTTTTAAATGAAATACGAAGCGTTTTCGATTATAGCGATTATGCGTAGGTAACTAATTATTACCCTATGGTACACTTAAACACACTGCAATAAGTTTGCCGAAAATAGCGTTAAGATTGCCGAAATAAGCGTTGCGTAACTGAATTTAAATGTAATAAGTTACCTAAAGGAAAATTGCGTAATTGCGTAATTACAGATGCGTAGAAAGAACTAATAGCATCGAAGGACCTTGCGTAAGTTATAGCGAAGCGAGGTGAACCGAAAAAAGTGACGCGGAGGTTCAAATTATCCGGCTCGAAGGACCAAAAAACACTGTGTGCGCGGGAAGAGAATGCGTGGAGAAAGAGAAAGGAGAGAGCACTCACCGAAAATCTACTGCACTTGACTTGACTGGAGAACTGCACTTTTTCTTAAAAAACAAAAATATGCGTAGGCGAACGTTGCGCGGCGGTGAATTCGAAGATCTAACGAAACGGTCAATACAGATCTCACGGCGAAGGTCAGATTTCAACTGAACATGATGACCGATGTCCATTTGCGTGCGTGGACGCGGGCCGCGGGGGTGCTCCAGCGGGGTTGAGGAAAGGTATGCGGGGGGAGAGGATGCGTTAAAGGAGATAGGTGTTAGGTATTTTTGCACACAACAGCGTTTTGGCGCGAACAATAGTTCCGAAACTACTGTGTTATATTGATAAAATAAAAGTTTAACAGCCACAGATTTAAAGTGCTTTGTAACGGCATTACAGCTAATAAGTTACGTTAGTAAATACTTAATAGTACATATTATCATAGGACAATATAAGTGTATATCGTTAACGTTATTTTTATATTCTAAAGTAGTTGTAGTACCTACTAGTAATGGACAAGTTTCATGGTGTTGATATAATAATTATAATTATTTACAATTCAAAACTAATAAACCGGTTATGTAGATCAAAACATCGGTGTAAATATTGAAATCGATGACTTACAAAGTTAACATCACATCCATTTTCCCGTCCGTTGAGCGTCGCATGTACGAGTAGGTACTACTAGCGATGCCCCCTAAGCCTTTAGGAGGCTCCTACATATAAATATCAATGTTTAGGCCTATAACTTTTTCAGTATTTATTTAACTGTTACTGTGTATGAGATTTTTAAAAAATTTTGTTTCTTAAACAAATCTATTAACTTAAAAAAAATTTATTTTTGATTGCTGTATCTGGCAACAATTTTAATTTAAATTCAAAAATTGCAAGCTTCCACAATTCTTAAGCCTGCATCTATATTGATTTTATTATCATCGATGTACCTATTATTACTTTTTTATTGATGGATTTTGACGTAATCATAAGTAAATTTAGATGTGAACACTCAGCGTCAGCAATCAACTACGAGTACAATAAATACCTACTCTTAAATAAGACAGGTATATTTTAAAATTAGTTACAATTACAAAAAAAAACTCAAGCACAGACCGCTGCTGCCCTGAAGCCTCGAGGCGTTTTTGAGTTAACTTAAAAATGCAAATTCTCAAAGAAAAATTCCTAGCACAATCGCTTTGAATAAGAAGCAACGTTTTCTTTGGAGTTTACCTTCAAGAAAACTTAATTATGGAAATTGTGTATCTATTTTACTTTGCGCGATTTTTTGTACCTGCCTCGTAGCAGAGATCGTGTTTTTCTGTTTTTTTATGAATAATTCTCCATACACTATGCAAATAATCATAAAGAATCGAATTACAAAACATATTTTAGATATACAAATGTTTGGAATCTGAAAGAAGAATTGTAATTTCACTTAAAATTACAATCTTCCTTTTAAAATACCACTTTACATTTCCAGCCTTATTTACTTACTAATATTATAAAATATGCGAAATGTGCTTGTTTGATGGTTGTCCTTCAATAAAGCAGAAACGAAACATCGGATTGACGTAATTTTTTACATGGGTAGGTATAGTCCAAAACTTGGAGAGTGATAATATAGGCTACCTTTTATCAAAAGTTAGGGTGGGATTCTTTAATACAAACCTCGTCCTGAAAATTATGGACACAACAAAAATCTGCCAAATCGGTCGAGCCGTTCTCAAATGATGATCTTTCATAAATTCGGCAATTGATTTTTATTATGTGTACTTATAAATACGTGAATTTGAGAAGAAAAGCTACAAAAATCACCATAATGACATAATTAAAATATTCTACAATTTATCTACAGCAAACATCAATTAAGGATGACGGGAGAGAAAAAATAATCGGCGATGTGATGAAAAACACACTTCCGCGGGTAGGTCCCGATCAAATATTGATTTTCTTCCAATCAGGGCTGGAATTGTGTGCAAACAGACTGACAAATTCCAAATAGCTGCCACGTGGAGGGGATCAAGTTCTCTCGAACCCAATAATACCTTAAGTATAAAGGTAGGTCCACGACCTTATTGTAGCGGAGAAAACTTCGATCTAGTGGGTGTGAATCCTTACAAATATTAATGCGAAATTGTGTTTGTTTGTTGGTTTGTCCTTCAATCACGTATCAACGGAGCAACGATATTGTATTGCTATTTTAAAAAGATAACATAATTCTGTTTTGAAGAGATTATTAAAACTCTACTACGGACTGTATTGTGTGAACCTACGGGAGAGGGCAGACTAGCATCTATGAGCGGCAGCGATCGGTGTTTTTGCGTCTGCATCGCGTTTTCGCGACTCAAAAGCGTTCGATACGCAACTTAAAGACGCAAAAATTAGCGTTTTTGCGACTGCATCGTGTTTCGGCCTCTTTTGAACGCGGCATCTAAAGCACGCGGAACGCGGCAGTTAAAAAACGCAACTCGATCGCTGCGATTGGCGTTTGCACGTGAACCTTCTAACTCGCTCCAGCAATACATGAGCATAATTAACCCGAAATTGTACACAACATAATATTGTTATTACATATTAATTTATTTTTAAAAGAGCAACCGAGTTTCTTGCTGGTTCTTCTCGGTGTGAACGGCATTGCGAACCAGTGGTAGATTCATTTGACGAATCGAAAGCACTTTGTAAAAGTTTATTTGAATAAAAAATTATTCTATTCTATTCTACGTAATGAGCGTTCGGACGCAGAATCGAGCAGCTGAACAGCGACTAAAATATCGCTGCCGTTAAAAGAAGCCAGTCTACCCTCTCCTATAATCATCTAAAATCTAAAACAAACGCATAGAAAATATTCGGACCATTACCTCTTGTGAGTGCATTAGACAAGTGGCCAGTGGCCACCCCACAATTCTACTCGCACATTGAATTATTTATACCTTTTCGTAATGTCACTTCAATTTACTTAATATATTTGGGGGGTGCAGTTTATCTATTTTGATACAAACAATTGTAATAATATTCAGATATTTTATTTATACGGATACAAACATATTTAGATAGGAATGGTACATACATTGAACCCTTAGATACTTACTGAAACTACTGTTATAGTGTACAACTGAATTAAATCGCCACAGATACCTACCGAAAAAGCTTGGAAGTTACATCAAGTTTTTTAATTGTACCTATGGATATAAAAAAATTAATTAAAACACCCCCAAGATGTTACAACATCCTAATCGCTAGTCAGGAATCGTTAAAATAAAAATATGTAATCCGCCATTTTGTGGCGGCGGCCATCTTTGACTGATTTTCATTAAACGTAGATAAGAACACTACCGACTTATTCATCTTTCAAACAAAAAACACAAAATCAAAATCGGTTCATCTGTCACACACACACACACACGTTAAACTTATAACAACCCGTCGTTTTTGCGTAGGGGGTTAATAAAAAACAAAATAAAGACTTTTTTCCAAAGCTCACTGATAAAGGAATGAGATTTACGATTAACAATGTAAGAAAAAGGGCGCATTGAATTTTATAAATTTTAAGCAGGCCTCTGACAATTGTGTAGCCAGGAAAGGTCTATATTTGCATAATACCTCCTGAACTTCAGATCGATCCTGAATAAACTAAATCAGTTCGCTCTCAATATCGTGCTCTTAGACTGGATGGAAAAAAGAGACGGTAAAATTTGGCACCACCGCCGGTTCGGATGCAGATTCTGCTGAGAAGAGCCGGCAAGAAACTCAGAAGTTGCTCTTTTAAAAAGATAGGACAGATTATATTTTATTTCAATAAAATTAATAATATAACAAGGTGTACAATATCATAATGATATTTGAAAAAGTTTTGCAAAACTGATATAAATTTGAAATGGCGCAAGCCTATTGGCTCGGTCCAACGCTACAATATGTATATAGAAATGAAAATACCTACAATACTAAAATCTTCTTTGCAATTTTGCTTTGTGGAATCAATATCTCCTGAAGATGCTCCGGTATCGGAGTGAAACGTACTTAGAGTGTATTGCGGAGGGTTTACGTAATGTTGCCATTTGGCGTGTCATTTATCTGTATTTTTGTTCTGTTAATGGAGAAACGGCAGTGTTCAGTGCAAGCGGCACGCGGTTTGACGTATTATAGCAAAACAATTTTATTTTTCAACTAGATGACCCGGCGAACTTCGTACCGCTTAACAGTCGATTCTTTAATTATTTTTTTAATATTGACAAATATTGACATTAATATTTATACGATACTAACGTCACTCAATTGTTTTGCCTTCCCGGAACCCCTCCACTAACACTTAAACTTTATGGTATGGTATTAAAGTTCAAAATGACTTTTAAATATTATTACGGATCTTTTGTATGGGAACATAGAAAAATGTTTTTTTAGACTTTTTCAGGCAATTTTTTAATTTTTTCTCTCCGTAAGAACCATTCTCGTACTTCAAGGAATATTATAAAAAAAGAATTAGCGAAATCGGTTCAGCTGTTCTCGAGATTTGCGCTTAGCAATACACTCAGCGATTCATTTTTATATGTAGAGATGTGTATTCTGCGAGTAGACGTCGTAATGAACAAAATAATATTTTGCTTGCAAAAGCTCCATCCGTCAGTATCCCACGGTCTGTGCTTGAGCCCAATATATCTCTGTAGAGTCGGCGTCTGTTTGCGCTGCCTTGGCCGCCTCCTTTATATTCATGGAAAATTCCAGAGGAAAAATATAATGAGTTATTTAAATGGAAAGCGACACCTGGTGGGGTATCCGATGAAAAAAGTTATTATCGAGTGCCTTTTTATGAGTTTGCAGATTTTTAAAATTTAAATTAAATTATAATGCAATAACTACTTGAAGTGGTAAAAGATGCGGACTGAAAACGGAAAGGTTAAGGGTTGAATTCCTACCCGTTACACTATTGTCTAACCAACTCGTGACAGAACCTTTAACTACGGTTTTAGAGCTATAAGTGTTTTCTTGCCTATCATCTTTTCTTTTTTCTTGCTTTGATTTACGTTACTTAAAAAATACATTTTTTTTTTATTTGATGACAAGATATCCTTTGACTGCGATCTCACCAACTGATAAGTGACGATGCAGATTGTAGTAGGTTAACTTGGAGAGGTATGGCAGTGTAAATTAAACCTATCTACCCCTATAAAACTCATACCCCTAATCAATTTCTACACGCCATTGTACCGGAACGCTAAATCGCTTGGCGGCATGTTTTTTACGATATGTAAATATATAAAAGGCAAAGGTGACTGGCTGACTGACTGATTGACTGACTGACTGACTGACTGATCTATCAACGCACAGCTCTAACCACTGGACCGATCGAGCTGAAATTTGGCATACGGGTAGCTATTAGGACGTAGGCATCCGCTAAGAAAGAATTTTTGAAAATTTCAACCCCAAGAGGGTTAAATAGGGGTTTAAAAAATCGAACTTAACGTGAGCGAAGCCGCGGGTTAAAGCTAGTAGTGGTATAATAACTAGCCATAACCGAAGCCTCCCACCAAGACTTTTAAATTATGTTTTTTAGCACAAATGGTCTTAACGAGAATGTGTTCACCACTTGGTTCAAATTATACTTGCCCGCGACTTCTTCCGTGCGGTGTTAGGTTTAGGTATAAAAGACCCGTGGACGCCTGTTTTTCCGGGATAAAAGGTAACCTAGATCTCACTCTCATAGTCAACTATCCCCATGCAAAAATCACGTCGATTCGTTGCTCCCTTGCCACGTGATTGAAGGACAAAGTAAACAAAAAACACACTTTCGCATTTATTAGATATATCAGTGTGGATTCTAAGAATTTGAAACTCATGAGCCACAGATAATATGCTAATTACGGCATAATCCAAAACGCCTCTAAAACCACATGCACCGGCATCTAATAACGCAGCGTTCGGCACAATACCGACATGCCACGAATGTCGTGCAGATTCCGCGCCGAATACACTCCGTCCGCGACATGCCGATAGATTATTAGCTACATTGCGATCATGCTTATAATTCAAGCCGAAAACAAAGTGGCCTAACCCCAAAACTCAGAACAAAGCGATAACAATTTTATTTTGAGCTGTTTTCAGTTCTTTTTTAAATAATTTAAAACTTGGATCCGAACCACCCGTCCTGATTAAATAATAAATTAAATCTGCTTAGACATTGCATGTTATTTGACCATCCAACAATTTTCTTTCATTATTCAAAACTATTTTTCATAGCCATCGACGAATATAAAACCAACCTAAACTTAACTAATATACTGCTCTCCTCTCCAAATAAGCGAAAAGCTTGTAGAAGTAGATACGACAAAAGTGCAAGTGGTGGGGATAGAACCGTATACCTTTCAGTATTCAGTACCTTTAACTATTGGGCTACTGACGCCGAAATAAGAAGATGTAGATTAAAATAAGTACTTCCGATTGCACAGTAAAAATTTTCAAAACAAGATTCGTCTTTTTCCCAGAATTCGCAGTGACACCAAAATAGTGGAAACATAAAATTTCACTGCGCTCCCGCCGGCGAATTGTCGAATCGCATTCTCTACTGTATCCAAAATTCTCGACAACGGGATGGATGTGAATCGAATTTTCACGCTCCGTAAACTGGCGGTGTCGGGAGTGACGTTTGCGAAATACAATCGACTAGTTGTCACTCGCGACGTGGTTTTGCATCTATTTTTTATGCAACCTTTAGTTGTACCCTTTTATCCAAATCGGAATGGAGGTCAGAGTTAAAGTCAATGTTGAGTAGTCAGTTGTTTAAAGGTGCGGACTGAAAACTGGAAGGTCGCAGGTTTGAACCCCACCCGTTGCACTATTGTTGTACCCACACCTAGCACAAGCTTTCCGCTTATTTGGAGGGCATAGGAGAATATCAGTCAACTACAGCTTGGCTTATATTCTTTATTAGAAAAAAAGTTCTTTATCGAATCAAAGAAACTCCGTAGGTACAATTTACGATTTTTTGCAAAAAAAAAAAATTATACGCGACGAATTGAGAACCTCCTCTTTTTCGTTGGCTAATAATGAGAACATACAGGTAAAATATCAAAAACAAAAAAAACGATAGCAATTTCAACACCAACCATTACTCACGCCTGTGCTAACAAGGATTTCTGAAACATCGGTTACCAACACGTTTCATCTATTTAAAATAGTTAGGATCTGAAAACAGACCAGCATCAGTAAACATGTGGAAAACCCACGCAAAACCACTTATATTTGAGACACTTTAATAATTTCCTTTGATATGCCAATTTGACCTTCTCCCCTTTTGAAATAAGATCTCTGACGTGGGTAGGCAGGACAATGGACGTATTATTTACGATTGCTTTACACATCTCTAGTTCTACAGAGTGACAGTGCTTTGTTTTGGGTCAACGTTTTGATAAATTGTTTTAATAAGGGTAAGTGTTCCATGTGTAACTTTAGCTCCAAACAATCTCTTACAATTTACACAGACATATTCAAAAGATAACATCGGAACACAGTTGTATATAAGACACAGTCATGTTGTCTCTTAAAACTTTTATATTTTACCTATATTTATATATAACTAACATATTATGAACTATTTTATAATTTCATCTTACTTATTTTCGAGAGAAGCTGGAATAAATAAATTATTTTTTAGCAATTATAGAGAAGCTTCATCTTTTTCCACTTCATTTCAAATTCAAAATTATTCATTTCATACAGGCCAACTTGTGGCTCTTATGACAAGACAAGAATCTACCACCAGTTCGGTTTAATAATATTATCTTTAATGAGCTTTAGTCCAAAAATAATAAATATAAAAGTAATTTAATCTTTAGCTTTATTAATGTTGATTTAAAATATGTATAAGTGTTAGTACACACTAGTCGAACCAAATGATTAGGTAACTGTAGAAAAAAGAAGTAGTGAAATGGATGGTCTACTAAAAATTGAAAAAAAAAGAAAACAAAATCAAGCCCAAACCAAAATATGGAAAAATAGTTTCATGTTTAATCTGTGTTATCCACACAATACAATTGAGGATGAAATTAGTAAACAATAGCTTGATTTGGTAACTCAATTCGGCCCTTAAAAATCATCCTCCCACACGTCCAAAAATTAGGCCGCCATCCCACACACATGGCCGAATAACTCAATCTACGGCAGCACATACGGCCAAGCGTACGTATGTGTGTTTGTGGTTTTCGCTGGAACGGCATGTTGTCCGAAACTAACGTGTGAAATTACACTTAAGACTTTTTGTTTTAAAACTTTTTATCCATTCGTCTTCCAGTTCGAAAACTTACGGCTAACTACGAACTAGATTGACAGTGACAATATTTGGTGTCTTACAAAGTCATATGACTTTGTCGGACCAGCTAATAACTACTACCGAGTTATATAATAATGAATACGTGATGATAAGCACTTAGGGACAAACACTTTCTTTCGTTACTAGTTAGTATCAGTGAGATCGTTTTAAAATTAATTTAATTTTACAGAAAACACAAATTGTACCTATAATGAAATCAATTTATTGTCAACCGCTAAAGTTTCTGTCCACATTTTCATGGTTTCCAAGACATTTTTGACCTACTGCATTATGCAAGCATATTTTAATATAGCAACTTTCTGTCCAACCTCTTTAAGATAACAACTTTTTGTCGAGCGACAGGTCTCTCGTGTGGCTATGTACTAAACGTAACAATGATATATATTCCTTGCTCTATCCCGCTGTACACGGCACAGTCACAATGCGGCTCGCCTGCATTTGTCGACAATTCGTCGACGCCGTCACCGGCGTTCATTTGTTTAACGTGTGCACCGCCTACGCTTTCAACTACATCAATAAAACCCACCACGTCATTATGAAATCTCCTTTCCATTGCAGACTTACTGGCTTGACCCAATCCCGTATCGCTAACTTTGCTAGCAATGGTATTCATCCCAATAGAAATAACCATTTCTATTCAGTCCATTGTAGGTTAAAGCCATGGTATGGTGCCGGTGCTATCTAGGCGTTTTGATATACGACCTCTGTATCTACTTCTGAATATGTAGCTATTAAATCTAGTTCTTATTGTAAAGGAAGAAAGTTCACAATTGATAAAGGTTTTCGGCAGTGATTTCTTGTTTCATAATAGGTTTCTCACGTATAATAGCAGGATATTTCACTATTATCTTCGCGTAATATTTTACTGCAATTCGGGAGAGTGGCGCCCGTCTTCATGAATATTACACTATTAAAATACCTCATATCGTATAAAATAGTAAGGGAAGTGTACATTTAACTTTTCAGATGTCTATGGATTGAGATATCAGTTCTCTTAGCACAAATATTTTGTATTATTATCAGCCTGTTTAGTTCCACTGCTGGACATAGGCTTTACCTAGCGAGCATTCCCTACAACTTGACAATGACACCCAGTCCTCAGTCCAACGTGCTTGAGGGCGCCCCATACTGCCCTTGCTTGTGCAATATCTTGCTTTAGGACTTTCCAGCTTCCACGGCCGTCGTTCCTATGACAAACATGGATTGCCTGTTACCACTTTAGTTTACTAATGGTTTGGCTATGTTAGGCACCTTTCCAGCCATTTTAGCATTTTTGCATTTATTTTATGCTGAAAGTGATATTAAAGTGATATTTTTTAGAATAAACCTGACCTTCAGGCAGCGTGACTATCTACTATCTAGTTTAGTCGCTTATCTCGTATGCTATCCATATATGCAATGCATTCTATATAATGCAACGTACAACCGTTGCTTCCAAAATTATGCCCATCTTGGTCACAATCCAAAAAATGTAGGTACCTACTTTTATTTTCCATCAAACCATAAATAGTTACGATAAAGTTTTTTATAATAGGTACTTCCTAAATTACCTTGAAAGTTCTAACGTCTTGCACAAGTATTAGTTCGAGGATCTTCCTTCAGAGGTCGTGACCCCCTACCCGTATGCTCTAATCCGATTACCAGAGGGTACTTCCACAATGATCGGGGACTGCTGGAGGATATTAGTTAATGAACGCTCTGATTGGGACTGAGAGCGGCCCTTTATTAGATTGGCTTTTATTTGATGCAGACGTTAGACGCCACGCCAGAGACTGTCGTATGATTGACTCTTGAAAGACGAACATTTACTTATCCATGCTCGTAATATGACGGTATTGAAGTTCTAGTAATATTATAAATACGAAAGTTTGTGAGGGTAGATGGATGGATGGATGGTTACTATTTCACGCCACAACGAATGAACCGATTTGGCTGAAATTTCAAGTAGAAATAGCTCACACCACAACATTACCACAATAGGTTACAATTTATCCCGGAAAATTGAAGAGTTCCCACGGGAATGAAAAAACATTAATCCAGGCGGACGAAGTCTCGAACATTATTTAGTTGAATCTAAATAAATTACGAAAGACGAATATAGATTGATGTTCTTAAAGGTGTGTGAAGTCTGCAAATTTTGTCTGCCAACATTGGGCCAGTATATAGACCTATAACCCTTATTCAGATAAGGGTTATAGAGCCTAGAGGAGACCTGCTCAATAATGAGCCATTGATGGGTTGCTGATAATGATGACGAATTGGGTTACCATACATAAAACAAAAAGTTGAAATTCTTGACGCGAAAATACAACAGTGCAAAAGTAGTCCCAAAATCTTTTATCACACACGCAACACACGCAATCTTATTCTTCTAATCTAGGCGTTCACTAGTCTACAAGAGACATATTAAATACCTAGTTCTCTACAGGCTTCCTTCTTGCGCCGTACATAGCATATAGATTATAGACTTATCTATAACTACAGGATTATTTATGCAACATAACTTCGGTAAACAAACAAATATATTAAGTATAGATCTACAAAAAGTCATATTCCGTATTTGCCACCAACTCCGTAGATACTTGTTTAATCAACTCAATACGAGTATTCCATTAAATCGAAACACATCTCCGTTTAAAGTTGATAGAACATTGACCTATTTCCTAGTTTCGTCTCGTTTCGTCGAACTGCAGTGTGGAGCGCAAACAATCTCTGATCTGCACCCTTAGTAAGACTTTACAAATCCAGTATCGAAACTCGTCGTCGTTTAACATCAGAGTAAAACGGATCTAAAACATCTTGTTTTTGAAGCACAAGTTTGTCAATACATCAACCGCCAGCGTTTACGCTCTAACTGGAAAATAAAAATAGCTTGAATAGTACTTCTAATTATTTATTTATTATTTATCATCATCATTAATCTCACGCCATCGCCGGCCCGGGTCTCCTCAGAATTACAAGGTCATAGCCCACCTCACTGGCAAGTGAGGATTGGCTTTGAAAACATTATGGAGAACTCTCAAGCAGGTTTCCTCACGACGTTTTCCCTCGCCGTTAAAGCAAGTAATATTCAATTGCTTAAAACGCACATAACTCCAAAAAGCACACCGACACCATAACCAATAAGTCATCACCGCTTTCAAAGATATCAAACGTTGAAGACTATTTAAGTGCATATTCTTCTGAGGTTATTGTGTTTCTATATTCGAAATCGAATTATGTCGGTGAGGTAAGTGAACTTGTACTAACCTTACTGGAAGTTGGAGCGTATTCGCAATGAATAATAGATCTTCGGGAGTACCTTTTTAATTTACGAGTAGGTATAGCACCCGGCGCGCGGCGCCTGTGCACTAGTGCAGGTTGTTACATTGTTTTTACTGCGACTGAAAGGAGATAGATAGCAAATGCGTTCGTCGTTAAGCTGCATCGGTGCTTGGAAAATCCATAATAATGCTTTGCTTTTTTTAAGTTTTGACGACCTTCCCGGTGTCCACAGTTTCACAGTGTTCTTCCACAGTGGTTTGTGCTATGGTCTTTTAAGTAGGAGGACATGGGTTTCGGCGGACATAGTTAGGGAATTTACAATTTCTGAAATAATGAAAGTTTTTAAACAGTTTGCTTTTAATAAATTCAGAATCATATATGCCATATTAAACACTAGTTGATGTAGATATTGATTTATTAACGCACAGGTCAGACCACTGGACGGATCAAGCTGGACATACAGATATATAAAGTAGGCAATAGGTATCCGCTAAGAAAGGATTTTTCACCAACGGGAATGGGTCTGCTTTGGCTGCCCATCTTGACATGCGTTGGATTGGTGTACCTACGTATGCATTTTTGCATTTTTGAAGCTTTATTGTGGAAGCACTGTATACATAGTAAAGCTTTGTAAAAAAAAATTTTTTTTTTGAAAAGAGCAACTGCTGAGTTTCTTGCCTTCCGAACCGATCGTAGATTTATGACGTGTCATAAGAGCTACAAGTTAGCCTACATGAAATAAATAAATTTTGAATTTTGAATTTTTTTGAATTTTGGAAAAAATCCCTAAGGGGTAAAATAGGAGTTTCAAGAATCGAGCTTAACTTGAGCGTAGCCGCGTGTATAAAAATTCACGAATATATTATTGAGACAAAAAATTATCGCTTGTACACATTTATCGCTTGCACTCTACGTGTATTTTGTTCATGTGACCTATTTATCGACCGAACGCCGGTACACAGAGTGTGTTGCTGTGTTTACGTACAGGCAAAAATGCGCCAGCGTAGTTAACGCTGCAGTCGAATAAAAATAGGTCGTCATCCTCAAATGGCCGCAATTAATCAATTGGCAAACAGGATGCATTTGTTAGCGACACACGGAACGCCTACAACCTGGTTTTTATGTACAGCAACCGTTGATACGCGAACCCCAAGATACCTACAGGCATCGCAGCAACATAGAATAGAATAGAATAGGATATTTTTTTATTCAAATTAACTTTTACAAAGTGATTTGGAATCGTCAAATGAATCTACCAATGGTTAACGTTAAATAACGTCAATTTACAAAATCAAATAAACTTTTACTAGTGCTTTTGAATCGCCGATGAATCTACCACTGGTTCGGAATGCCGTTTCTGCCGAGCAGAGCCAGCAATAAACTCGGCGGTTGCTCTTTTCAAAAAATTTTTTACAATAGGTAACAAAACTATGCTATGTATACAGTGTTTCCACAATGAAGTTTCAAAAGTACAGACCTACATACAATCCAATACATGTTAAGACGGGCAGACAGAAAGTCGACGAAAGAGAGTTTACCACAGTTACACACATTTACTATATTTATGGTAGAACCGACTGCGTGTCACAATCAATGATTTGCGTGACAAAATAATTACAGGATTTGTTTTATAATTTGGTGCACATTATCAATAAATGTACTCATCGGTGTAAAATAGTCCTATTTTACATCGATGAACGTATGTGCTAGATGTACAATAAAGTGTGCGTTCATTTGATTTCCTTTCAAAAAAGGCGGCAATTACAATTAAAACTACGCCATTCCCCATATTTTCCTAAAATCAATATTGTCTGTTAATGATGGGTCACCATAACATTTCAAATGAACCAGTAGAACATTTGTTTTATATCAACGGCACTATAAGACGTATACGTGATATCTCTTGTGTCTTTGTCCTTAAATTGGCCTTATTATGACGACTTTAGACGGCCGATCGCTAAATTGCTATTTACGCAATATATACCTACGCTTTCTGAGGGAGCTAGATGCTGGCTCTTCTGAGCAGAATCTGCATTCCAAATCGGTGGTAGAGTCTTAACGTGTCATTAGAACTATGAATTGGCCTAAATGAAATACATAATTTTGAATTTGAATTTTAGTTGGACTGACGGCATCAGAGTTACAGTGAACCGATGGATGCAGGCGACGCAAGACCGAGACCTGTGGAAGTGCATGCAAGAAACCTTTGTCCAACAGTGGACGCCTATCCGTTGAAAAGTCACTGGAAAGAGTCAGGCAGAGTCTAGTATTTTATGAGAAGTTCTTTTAAGGCACTTTCGTACTTATTGTCCGATTTATTCAATTATAACCTCCAATGCTATTTTAAGCTGCCAATAGGAGTATTTTAGATATTGAAATTTAGGTACAATGCTAACATGATAAATACCTTTAACAACTGTTTCAGTACCTTAGCTATTTCAGCACCCCAGCTATTTTAATCCCCTTAACTAACATCCCCACAACATATACTGCTGTAATCGTATTATAATGGCTTACGTAATTCAAGTTTTAGGCTGTATCTGCATAGTTTATACTTTACGTAAATTTCGGCGTCAAAATATTCATGATTGGTACCCGAAATATTCATACTGTGAATACTGGGACTTATTTCAGTAAGGCTTGTACACATAGATCCAGATTTTGGTTAAGTATACATTTAAAATATATGACAATCCCTTTTGTTTTTCCGGAATAAAAAAATGCTTAGCTGCGGGCTAACTTGGAAGGGGTATGGCAGTGTACATTCAACCCATACCCCTTATCGGTTTCTACACGCCATCGTGCCGGAACGCTAAATCGTTTGGCGGCATGTCTTTGACGGTAGGGTGGTAACTAGCCACGGCCAAGCCTCCCACCATTAATAGTACATTGTTACCTTAGGGATGAAAGTAACTTATTTAGTCCCGAGACGGGGTTTGGCGCCCGAGCGTAGCGAGGGGGCCTATAGTTCGAGGGACTAAATAAGTCTTTATCCCGAGGTAAACACTGTGCTTTTCATTACGAATATAAGGAAAGTCAAAATAAAAATAGAAATTAGCTAAAGAAAATTGAGTGAACTTTACCGCCTTTTTTTTTTTCTTTGGCCTAGCCGGCGGGCTATGCATTTAGCTTTTTAATAGTCAAGTATTGTCTATGATTGTCTATGAATGTCTATGAATCAGTTGTCTTTACTTTATGAATAAAGTCTATCTTTCTTCTTGTCTATGGATGCACTCGGGTATGTCGTGTTTCATTTGAATTCCAATAAAAATGTGACAACTAGTTTTTTTAATTATTTGACAGCTGTCAGTTGAAAACGATTCTCCCTAGGGCTGAAAAGTATTACTTTCAACCCGCTTCTCAGGCAACTTCAGACCTACTTTCCGTGTATGAGTAATGAAAAATATTATTATTATATTCTAGGTGTGATGGCATAACACCGCACTATTTCCGACACATTAGCCGACCCCCGACCGAAACGTGCGACGTTATCACAAATGGAATGCCCACCGTTTCTCGAATATGCGATTTAAGAGCGAGATATACCGCCAGTACCATCGATACATCGATGAGTGATATGATTATAATCGTTAAGAAATCGATATTAACTGAATACCTGAACCCGAGGAGATATTTCCTAAGAACAATAAAATATAATCGATAAGAGTTGAATTGTATTGAAATGCAAAGCGATTATCTCTACACACTTCTAGTTTTGTCTACTTAGGAAGAATTTTTTAATCCATTCTATGGGCTTGTTAAGAAATAATAAATTACAAGTTAACTTGTTTTCCTTAAAAATGTACTGTAATGAGGACATAATAAAAGTTATCTTTGCGCTTACAATACAACTTTTCGTAGCAGCTTTCAATTCTCAGTCATTGTCACAATGATTGAGAATCGAAAGCATGTACGGATGGATGTTTGTTACTCTTTCATGCAACAAGGAATAAACCGATTTGGCTGGAATTTGGAATGGAGATAGTTCATACCTAGGATTATCACATAGGCTTTATTTTATCCCGGAGAATTATCGAATTCTCGCGGAAATCAGAAACCTTAATCCACACAGATAAAAGGCTCAAGCCGTATTTTACCATTGCCAAATAAGTTTACTTACGAATTTTGACGTTGACAGATTGCCAATACAAAAACTTCTTTTATCGTGGTGAAGTAGGCCCTTAAAAAGCAATGCTTAAAACAACAATGTATTGTTGTTCTAGGTATATTAATAAAAAAAAGAATACGCGGAGTGTTAGGAGTGGGTAAGACAATAGTGCAAGTTCGATTAAATTAATCGATACATCGACTTACAAAACACTAGTTTCGTCAATCTCTATCCGAGTGCCGTGAATAAATCAAGTCCCGGCACCTCTGATCCCTTAAATAAGTAGGTTCTCGTGTGTGAAATATCGAGTGCCTATACGTTTGACGCAGCGATGTGTGCGTCCCGACAGGTCTTGCTTAACAATGTGCTAATAATTTAAATATTTATAACTAAGTAGTTCTTTAACACGTGTTTCAAGTACTGTTTTGGCTGCCGTATTTTAGTTTAAGTTGCAAAATTGAATAATAGTTTATACTTTAAGCTTCTTCTTCGTCTTCTTTATTAACCGATAGACGTCCACTGTTGGACAAAGGTTTCTTGCATGGACTTCCACAGGCCTCGGTCTTGCGCCACCTTAATCCAGCGGTCCCAGAGTCTGCCAACACTGCGCCTTCCAGTGCGGGGCCGCCACTCCAGCATCTTAGGAAACTTTAAGCTTCAAATGTTCCTTATACAAGACCGCTTTCTTTCAAATTTCTTCTGAATTATCAAATATGTCGGATGGTAGCGACTTAACCATCGGTTCAGAATGCTAATTTAAGGTAGGATGGTACGGTTTAGCAAACATCAACAAAGAAAATAGCCTCCCTGTTTAACAACGGAACCCTAGAAACGCATGGTAATTAACATACTTTAATCCAAACAGGAACGAGGAACAATAAAACGGTTCAATAAACCGATGAACTCCAAAACGGTGCGTGACCGTTTTGACCAATGTAGTTCCCGGGATGACTTTGTATCTGAAGTCGATGACGTTATTTCGGCGCTCTAGTAAAGTAGTAGTAGTAGTAGTAGGAGGTATGAAAACAATATTGATGTAATGAGGCGAGAGCGGCAAGGTGAAGGGGAAAGCGGGAGGGGTGTCGCATTCCCGGGAGGCGTGCATATTATAATGTGACAAGGTTCTAACTAGGACGAAATCGAACTCAATTAGGACCCTAACTTTCTCACAACCCAAAAGAGACCTATGCATCACATGCACATTGGGCATTGGCTGATGATGATTATAACGATGATGAGGGTTAAGGACCCAAAACTGAAGTAGGTCAAACCGATTTAACGCTATTAAAAATAGCTGAGTTTAATCACATCACACTATATCACACTAATATTAAAAGGCGAAAGTTTGTATGTGTATGTATGTGTTTACCTATGTGTGTGTGTGTCTATGTTTGTTCATGCAAAATCTACTAGACGAATTGGGCTGAAATTTGGAATATAAATAGATTATACCATGTATTAACACATAGATTACTTTTTATCCCGGAAAACTAAAGAGTTCCCGCAGGAACCAAAAAACTTTATCCACGCGGACGAAGTCGCGGGCATCGTCTAGTCTATAATATTAGCTGATAATATTAAGTTACATACAGTGTCCAAAAAGATTCCGAATATGTGGTACAGATATAGTTCTTTTAATTCACGAGGGCACGTGCCTCATGGTTGCGTATGTCGTATCGTATTAGTATGAGCCAGAGCTTGCTCGCGCCTGACGGCTCCCACCTAGGCTCCTGACAGTCACGCACACTTACGCAACGTGCATGTACACGACGTAACCACAAGTAAAGCGCCCGTGAGATAAACGTGCTATACCCACTTATACGTACTATGGTAAAACCTTGAAGAAATTACCTTTCTCCGAAATAGTTCAGCTTTAATTTCGTTTCTCGATCGTAGGCAAGCCCGGTTCACTTGACCAGCATGACTAACGCGTAAAAGATTATCTAATTGACTATAAACGTCCTCGTATAAACGTAGGGCGATGAACTATTCATTCGCCACCATTTACGGCACCGGAACTTTATACAACGGGCGGTGCTTGCAATAAATCTGTGACCAATAAACGTCCTCGGACATAATAAATATCTAATTAATACCTCAGTTTTATATAAATCAAACGGTCCAAAGATTTATACAGCACAATTTGTTGTTAACTTTGTTTTTTTTTTTTTTTATTCTATGACAAGATAGCCCTTGACTGCGATCTCACCTGATGGTAAGTGACGATGCAGTCTAAGATGGTAGCGGGCTATTTTGGAAGGGATATAGCAGTGTAAATTCAACCCATACCCCTAATCGGTTTCTACACGCCATCGTGCCGGAACGCTTAATCGCTTGGCGGCACGTTTTGACGGTAGGGTGGTAACTAGCCACGGCCAAAGCCTCCCACCAGACAAAATTTATGTTATGCCTGCGTAATTGTTGTTATAGTTCTTTAAATTCATGAGGGCACGTGGCTCATGGTTGTGTGTGTGTCGTATCTGTATAAGTGTGACCGAGAGCTTGCTCGCACCTGACCGATCCCATCTAGGCTCCTGAGAGGCACGCAACTTATGCAATGTGCATGTACACGACAAAAGAAAGATTTTTGAAGATGTCTTTTAAAGTTAATTGGCTTTAGGTACACGCTTTACACTAAACTAGGCCAGTTCTAGACTCTAGTCGACTGACGGTCAATTTTTAGAATTAAAATGTTAGTAGTTCCACTTCGACCATATTTTATAGTTAATCCTTGCCGCAAAATATTTATAATAGCTAACCTCATTTCTCTTAACTGTATATAGAATTAGGCCACATCCACACAGGCGAGGCGACAATCGCGAAACTATTTCCGCGAGCAGATGGCTTTATGATGAGTTGCCGCTCAATCTCCGTTATAATGTGCTTTAATAGCGAGTGTGTGCGCGGCTTTATAATGAAAAATATCCGTTAGCACCTGTTCTTAGTTATTACCGATTTAGTAAAAGGAAGTGCGATATTGAAATTCTGATAGCTGGAGGTGAAACATCACTTAAGTACTAAGTACCTATTATAAAATCACTTAAGAAAAAAGAAAAAAAATTGCAACCTACGTGCTAAGAAACGATTATACCTAATGATTTATATAGTTCATGAGCAAAAATATACTAAAGTAAAATTAAAATGGACGTAGACAAAATTATACCTACTTTATTTGTATCCATTGATTAATTTGAAAGAATGATCAACGGCCATAACAACTTGGTAGTAAAAAGTTGTTTTTTTTGGCATGCCATCTTCACAATGAGGGCACGATATGATTTCTTCCACGATTATTTTGGCTACGCTTAAGTGGGTACCGAAAGGTAAAAAATAAAATAATATGGTAAGTACGAGAAAAACAAACCTTTCGAAAAACCCTTCCAAAGCAAGCATCAGCAAGGGGGCACTATGACAATATTTGTCGAATCATAATAGATCACGGCTCACAAAACCCCTTGGATATTATTTTAAGGTGAAATCATGTCAGAACCTGTCGCCTCCATCGGAAGACATGTCGGGACAAGTAATACGTCAAAAAAGCACAAGGGTTGAAACACACTTACAACACGCCACGCGACTGTTTTAAAACGAATCATTGATAACCAAAACCATATGCCAAAAACACCTGATATTGGAATTGTTTCTGACAAAAAATCGTTTGAGAGTTATCCACTTATTTGACGAGTGTCATCTAAGTTAAACGAGAAAATTAGATTAAGTATCCGTCCTCCTCCTTTTTTGGAAGTCGGTTAAAAATATCATAAGGAAACCTGCATGCCTAAGAGTCATCCATAGTGCTCTCAAAGGTGTATGAAATCTGAAAAATGTATACGGCCGGCGTGGTGCACCATGAGCTATGCCTAAATTGTTCTCGAATTAAAATGAGTCCATGTTATAGACCTGCTGATGCCACAAGCAATTTTTCATATTATACTAATAATAAAGTAAAGTACCTAGTAATTCCTTTTATCAGAATCACACAACAAATTCGACTCTGGGTAGAATCAGTACAAGTCTTGTTATAAGTGCGTTTCTACCTTAAGATATGTCGGGACAAGTGATACGTCAAAGAAGTGCCATAAATACGGGCGGAACAAAGGTTCACATAAAAGTATTCATATTGGGTGGTGCGAACTGAGAGCATTGATTTTATGCTATCGATAACTTTATATCGATTTATTTATATCCTTACTTAATATTATTTATCAATGCAAAAGTGTGTTTGTTAGTTGGTTTGTCCCTCAATCACGCAGCAATGGAGCAACAGATTAACTTGATGTTCACATGAGTAGAGTTTGAAAATTAGGAGAGTTATATAGGCTACTGTTTAACCTGTAAAAACAAGGGTTCACGAGGTTTTTAAAATCTAACTCTACGCTGATGAAGTAGCCAAAAAAGCGGAGTGGATATAAAAAAATATTATAGAAACTGCAAACATATGAATCCACGAAAAGAATAATGAGCACGTACTATAAACATAATATTAAAGTAAAAATTTCCAGTGAAAAAAATATGTAAGCATTTTGATTTTAACTGTTGTCGTGAGACTTCGTAAGTCAGCTAAAACGAAAAAAAAACCAGCCGAATTGACAAAAATTTTTGAAATTCAGTTAAAAACAAAATTATAACGATAAAAAATAATATACACCGTTTAAAATACTATACATTTATGTTATTAAATAGAAACACCAAAATCTATAAAACGTTCAACCATAAAAATTAACAATGATACCAACTTTTTTTAAAAAATCTCGAAGGCTCACGACATTGTACAATTACAGTTTATCGATATTGTTTTATCGATATCCCTAATAACTTTAACGGCATCCCTAAGTTGTAAAATATCGAAGGCAAACGGTACAAAAGGGTCCCTTTTGTGTGAAGTGAGCAAAAAAAAAAATTAAAAAAAAAAGGTTTTTCAAGGACTTTTCGGAAGAATCGGAGATGCATATCTCGGCTAATTGCTTTTAGTTAATTGTGCGTTGGTTTTGAAACGATTATTGTTATGGTTGAATAAACCAATTTGTATTCCCCGCACCGACCGACTGTTCTTTTGAAGTAATATCTATGGGTTATTTAATGTGAAGACAAGACACGAATGTGAAATTCATTTTATGATATTCAAATCCCGTTCATCATCATCATCATCATCGTCAGCCCGAATGCATCCAGAGTTGGGCATAGGCCTCTTTGAAGTAGCGCCAACGTCCTTTTTTTAATATGAATAGCGGGCAAACGAGCTGGCGGGTCACCTGATGTAAAGTGATTACCGCCGCCTATGAACACTTGTAGTACCATAGGCACCACCAATGCGTTACCGGCTTTTCAGGAACTTATTGATTCGCCCCTTGAATAACCCCATATTGTGATTAAGTGGGAACATTGTCTTAGGGAGATGATTCCACAATTTGGTAGTACGTGGAAAAAAAGATCTGGAGCAACGGATGGTCGAAGTGCTCCAGGCACCCAGGTGGTGAGGGTGAAATTGCGTTCGGTGGCGTGCGGTGTGGTTGTAGAAGTTAGAGGACGGAATAACATCAAACAGTTCTTTAGAACACTCCTCGTTATATAGCCGTTAGAGGACGCAAAGAGAGCTTACGTCCTCGACCTTTCATATTCAATCGATGCCAGCCACTTTCCGGATGTCATTGCTCCATCTAGCGGTGGGGTGCCCTACACTCCGTTTGTCGAGACGCGGTCTCCACACGAGAACCTTACGACTCCAGCGGTCATCGGTCCTGCGACAAATGTGACCAGCCCACTACCACTTCAACGTGTTAGCCCTGAGAGCTACGTCAAGCTACGTCGGCCATATTAGTTCTTTGGCGAATTACTTCGTTAAATGACTTAAATCCCGATAAATACTTTAAATTACATTTTTCAACGCTGTGATCACTTCGTGTCCGCGTGAGATACATAAAAACACTTTAACTTGAATGAGACCTCATTTTCAAGAAAACATGTATTGAGCCCATATTGAGACAGTTCCCACGCTTAAATGATTATACTTAATATCTATCTAGAGCATTTTACAGTGCCCAATCGGCGATATTTTTATCGATATCGAAAAGTAGCTAAAGCTCACAGAAGACTTTTCTATATATGAAATCAAAAACCAAAATTTAAATAGAAACCCTTCAACACATTATTGAAAATGTGGATTTTTTAAATAAAACAGTGTTGTAAGTTGTATGAAACGAGCGAAGTGCCCTCACGCGTTGGGACGTAATTTAGCTTTCTGCCCACGTCAGACTTTTTGTAAGTTCGATAGTCAGGCCGATATGATATTAAAGTTGGCGAAATTATCGGGCCGATTATCGAACCTATAAAAAGTCTGACGTGGGCGGAGAACCTTATGTTTTGGTTGCACCGAGTTTACGCACTTCCCATAAACAGGTTAAGGTAGGTACATACACGGAAGATGTTAATCTTTGCGAGCGAGTTTCATTTAAGAATTTCCCATTAACCGCATAAAGGCTCGCGACCACAAATTATATAATATCGCCAACCGACAATGTTCGTCTTAATAATAACATGACACACAATAAAATTGATATGCGGTCCAAGTCATAAGCGCCAACTAATATTATAATTTATACTAAAACTAGCTGATGCTCGCTCCTTTGTTCGATTGGATTGAGGTTTTTTAAGAATGCTGTGGGATTCCGGGATGAAATTGTGTCCTTTCTCAGGATGCAATATAGCTTCTTTCCGAAATTTCGGTGAAACCATTTCAGCGGCGCAGCGGTCCAGCAGCGGACAGGCAGGAAGAGTTTTATTAATAAATATGTATTTACAAAGTAAACAGAACAATCGGTATTTAAGAACGCTGAAAAATGAATGTACATTTTAGTTCTACAATAAACAATTTCGACTAGCGATCCCTTCCTGCTTCGCAAGGGTACCACAAAGTATCATAAATGCTCAGTCTATCTGTTTGTCCAGGCTAATATTCGAAAAATCTGTAGACTACAAAAGATACGTTACTTTTTCACCCGAAAAATCAAACAAGAAATTTTAGAAAACCAAGTCCACGTACACGAAATCACGTGCATCCTATAGTCGATCAAAAACAGTACAAAATTAATAGTACAAATAACAAAACAAACAGACGACAAACAACAAAAACAAAAAATTTTGAAAAATCGCTTCCGGTTATGAATTGTGTAGGCGCAAATATAGGCAATCGCCAGAACCTACACGATTTGGCCACGGAGCGAATTCCGTTATTCCCACGGCGTGCGAAAATGTTGTCTTTCGGAGACTCGCATTCTCCGAGCCAATTTACTGAAAATTATTATGATATTGTTGCCATGGCATTGAAGTTCCGAAATGATTCTTTTCTTTTACGAAAATCGTATCTTTGTTCGCAAAGAGTTTGAACTTTTATATCCTGTAACTGCTTCAAGGTAAGTCACGATGCAAAAAACAAGGCATTTATTACGTACTCGTACATGCAAGATGCAAGGGTTTTAGAGTAGAGATGGGCGAATGTTAAGTAATGATACATTCGGAAGATATTAAAAGAAAGCGTAATTTTTTTTGGTGTTTGTATTATGCTGCGTATTTGTGTTGTGTTGTTCTTACATATTTTCTTCTATATCTGGAGAAACAAGAGACGATGTGATGCAGCGTGAGCGGCGCAATTTTTTATTCTAATGAAAAAAATGCTATAAGTGAAGATTCTCAGCAGATTCTGCATTCGGAACCTTTGGTAGAGTCATGACGAGTCATAAGAGCTACAAGTTGGCCTACACGAAATAAATAATTTTGAATTTTTTTTGAGTGTATATATTATAACAATAAATGAAGTTTACTTTTTTAAATACTGCATTTATTTATTTTTAATTATTTTATTAGCCATGCTGATCTTGACTAATATCCCCTTCTCCCCTCCAAATAAGCGCAGATTGCGCTTTATATTGCAACTACTGCAATGGATGGGGATTGAACCTTCGAATTTTCAGTTTTCAGTCTGCACCTTTATCCGTTGGGCCACTGAGGTTCAAAGCATTGGCTTCAAAATACCAGCACTTGTCTAATCGTTGTTTAAGCAAGCATGAGAAGCTAAAAGCCTATTACTCAGTCATAAACTTCGTACCAACTGAAGAATGTATGTATGTACAACATAAATAGACGTAGCCAGTGCCTTACTATCTAATCTTTCCCATCTCTTAATCGATGTGCATTTTATGAGTCATGAACCGAGCAATGAATGCCACGTGTTGACCGCCGCGGGCGTGTAGACGGCAATAAAAATATTAATTACATTATTTATCAATCCATACGCATATAATATTTTGACCGACTTAATCCCTAGTATTCTTCTAAATATATAAAAAGAAAAGGCTGACTCACTGACTGACTGATTGACTGACTGACTGATCTAGCGCAGCTCAAACTACTGTGCGGATCAGGTTGTAATTTGGCAAACAGATAGATATTATGACGTAGGCATTCGCTAAGAAAGGATTTTTGAAAATTCAACTCCCAAGGGGATAAAATAGGGGTTTGAAAAATCGAAATTAGCGTGAGCGAAACCGCTAGCAAAAGCACTACTAGCTTTTGCTAGCGGTTTCGCTCACGCTAATTACTAATAGTATAAAAAACATAGTGTAATTGTTTGTTGATTTATTCGTTTGTCCTTCGATCACGCAGAAAGGAGCAACGGATCAGCGTGATTTTTTGCATGGGTGCCTATATAAGTTAAGGACAGAAAATGGCCGACAAATTTTTAAAAGATAAAAAATAAAGGTTTTTCGCGGATTTATAAAAACGTACGTTCTAAGGAGATATGTTCCCTTCCAAAATTGTATATACTTATACCTACTTAGTATAAAATACAACTAAATAAAAAAGTTGAAATGTAATTTGTGTTTTTATAATCTGTATTTATAAATGCAAATCAATCTTATTGTTCTGACTTGTTTAGCTGATGTATACCTAATTTACATTCCTAATGGGGACAATTTAAACTGGATGTTGCAATCATTTGTATGTGGCTTACAATTGTAATGTTTGGATTGTATCCAAATTATATTAAAGTTCCTATCTAAAAGTATCATCGCATTGTCTCGGCATAATATGTAAGTAAGCATTTTGTAAGGATTTCCAATCCACAGTCCACGTTCTTGAGCAGCGTTCCACCTAGAGTTAGATCTACATTTTCTTTTAAATATAGACTAGCGCTTGACTACGATCTCACCTGATGGTAAGTGAAGATGCAGCCTAAGATGGTGCGCGCTTGCCTAGAAGATGCCTGTTCTTTCTTGATTTAAAGATACACAAATTATAGTTAATTAGAAAATAGGTTATGGTCCGTCTTAGGAACGACGAATTTTGACGTGTTTTGACGACGAAATAAGTAGGTAAAATTGGAATCAAAGGATAAAGAAAACTCACTCACATATTATGTAGAATAGAATAATTTTTTATTCAAATACATAAACTTTTACAAAGTGCTTTCGAATCTGGAGGGATGTGGTTTATTAACCACACGTCGTTTCAACAATTTACATGTGAATATGTGTAATAAAAGGGAAATAAAATATCTAATTACGAAAAATTGTAAATAACATAAATACAATGTTTATGGAATTGTTTCCAAAACACTGAATATCCGGAACACTCCGATACTCGCTTCAGTTTATGCTCTCCGACTTTACGGAGAGTTCCTACCTATAGCAGTTTCTGTAGGGCTACCACCTAAGCTAATGCTTAAAACATTTAATAAAGAATAGAACAGAAATATTTTTTATTCAAATAAACTTTTACAAGTGCTTTTGAATCGTCGATGGATCTACCACTGGTTCGGAATGCCCTTCCTGCCGAGAAGAGCCAGCAATAAACTCGGCGGTTGCTCATTTCAAAAAAAAAAATTTTTAGAATAGGAAACAAAACTATGTAATAAAACTATGTATACAATGTTTCCACAATGAAGTTTAAACTTTCAAAGAACATTTATTATTTGTAACATCTTAATTGTGACTCACAATCTTGCCATAAATGAATTGAATTAACTAGTTTTTACCCAATACCCATGGCTTCGCTCCCACCATCTATTAGAAGTAACCCGATAGTACTATAGTATATTTTTCAGTATATAGGTGTAACAGTGATTGTATCGTAATAGAAATATAATTTTTTTAAGTAGCAAAACAAGTTATCTGGTGAATTGGTCCTATGAAGCTACACTAAAAGGCTTAAACTAATAATATTAAAAAAAATATTTAAAAAAAAACGACTTTAAAAACCACTCAAAAGTATAAAATAATTTTAGTACGTATACAAACACGTATTATACGTGTAGAAACACGTATATCGAAGTCGGGCTAGCGTCGCGCATCGATTTCATCGTTTCTATTTACATTAATTTGCTTGTTATATCGAATCACGTCTACTTAAAAGTGAAGCGAAACCTAGTAAACTTTACAGGAATCGATGGCCGAGTGCCAGCCCTTGTTTTACTGACCCATAAAAGCGTAGTAAAATTCCTCCTATACTTACGTATGCTCCATTTGGTCTGGAAGTATTATTTACTATCATTTGCTTTCACGGCACATAGAGAAGTAATAGAGTTCAGTTCTTCCGTTGCCATTAGACTGGTATAGTATCCCTTTTAGAACGACACGTAAACATATACCGAAGGAATGTAATCAAGAACTAGCTATTGCTCGCGACTTCGTCCTCGTGAAGTCTTAAAAATCCCACAGGGACCCTGTTTTTTTTTTTTTCGGAATAAACGGTAGGGTAGTCACTCGCCAAAACCTCAATTAAACCTATGCAAAAACCACATCAATCCGTCTACTGCTGCTTGATTGAAGGACTTGACTTGACAAACACTTTGGCATTTATAATAATATTCGTTAGGTGGTTTTCCGCATGATTAGTTATCTTAGAGCTTTTTGTATGCCTTATTTGGCTGGGAATGGAGATAGCTGACACCCAGGATTGACATATACATTTTTTCCCGGAAAATTAAGGAATTCCCGCGGGAATCAAAAGTACCTTAATCCACACGCCGCGGGCATCATCAAGTGTACTAAAAATAAATAAATACGTAAGAAAATTGTTATTGCTTAGCTTTAAATTTTGTATAGGTAGGTAAGTAATAAGTATATTCCTAAGCAATTATCCTGTGTTGAATCTTAACCTTTGACCCTCATTCACATTGTCACTCCGGTATCGCTCTAAAAATACAATTGTATACATTTCAGACAATACAGCTGCAAGCAACGCCCGGCTATCGCACAATGATAGGTTATCGGCTATCTAGGGAGGTCACATTCGTCTGCGCTGCTTCCCAAAGTGCTCGGTGAATTACCTCCTTACTTTGCTGTGCGATTCTCTAAAATTGATTGCTACAGTGTCACGTTGCAGAAAGAACGCGATAAATTCGCCAATCACCAAAATGAGAATGTGCAATGATTGATGCAACGTTTACATAATCGGCCGTGTAGGATCTGTTAATAGCGCCGCCCAGTCATTGGCTCGGCAATGCCCACACGCAACAACTGTCACACGTCTACACTCGCCGGCGGCTCGGGTAATACTGACGTAGTTACATTGCTCATGAGCACACGAGACTTTGTAATCAACTAATCACATACACTACAGACCGTATTTTTATAACCAATTTCCTCAAAACCTAGAGAGCCGATTTATGCGGTTTTTGGCATCAATTCTGGGTAGTTTATGAGGTATGTTTTACGGCTTTAGGCCTCAAGAGGACGCACGAATCGGAAATAAGACCAAAATAGATTATTATTATTCGGTTGTTCTTTTGATTTAAGGATTTTAACTATTGCTTGACGTGATGTATATTTTATATTGCAAAATTTGCAATATATTACGTTAATATATTACGTACGTTGATTATTTCGATATTAGAAGACATAGTCGTAGTTTGAGAAACTCTGCTCCACAGGATGCGATAAAACACTATTGCCACAGTTAAAACTAAAAACGATTTGAATTACTGACTGAATCATAACCACAAAACCACAAATACCCAAACAAGATAAAGTTGATTACAGACAAAACAAAATTTTATACTAACTACTCAAAAAACTTAATATTTTACATGTAATTACTATGTAATTATTATAAAATCATGGATTTTTTACTAGATGATGCCCTTAACTTCGTCCGCGTGGATTAAGGTTTTTTTTGTATCCTTCTCAAAATTAATATTTATTTCATAATTAATAATAATTAATATTTGTTTTATGGCTCTTATGATAAGTCAAGAAAGTACAACTTTAGTTTTGTCAGATTTCGTGTACCCACAATGGAAGTTAGGATTCTCTCGAAGTATCTTGATATCTCAAGACATTGTGTTGAAATAAAAATTTAGTCTTAAGACATAATCTGTTTCTATCGTAGTCGTGGACTTGCTTTCAGGCAAAACCTCAATGACTCGGTGGTCGGCACGTTATGGAGATAAAGTTTCAAATAAGTTGCGAGATATGTTTTGCGAGTGGAGAGTTGGAGAGTTTTGGATGTGTTTCGAAACATAATCAGTTGTGTACGAGCGAAGGCTACTTCTTTCTTCCAAAGACATCAATGGAGACTAGTTTAGTAGTAGCTGTTTCGCTACATAATTGGTTTCGAAACGAAGTCAGAAACAAGTTAAGAGTAAAGATGCGTTTAAAAACATGTCTCCAAGTGCGTAATTCACTAAAAGCGACCCTTAAGATCAATGGGTTAATGTTGTGGAAAGGGAGGTTTTGTAAGTTTGGAGTTTGAAGTTCGAAGTTGGCTAGAAGATGTTTCCGGCCGCATTAAAATGAGTTTGCTTGACTAAGCTAAGGTCCACCCAGAACTGTAGAACTTTGATGATGCTTTCGTTATGGAACAAGTCTTAGTAGTCCAGTGGATATTAATTTAATTTTGATAGAAAATATCTACTAATAATTTCAATTTCAATTTCTTTATTGCGAATTTGGGTAATATACAGGTGTTACAAATAAAATAAATGGACAACCAAACTCTGCTTAAATATAGCATGCAATATTAAAAATTAGCTTAAAATCTATTATTAATTTATTACAATAAATATGTACTAATATTGTATATTAAGGGTGAGGTCAGGTCAGGTAGGGTAAGGATCAGTTCATCATTTTTACATTGCAGCCACTTTGAGTTGCACAAGTCAGTGTTCCTTAACTTTTCCAAAAACTTACAGCCTGTGCTTATTTGCTTGTTTTTTGTTAGTGAACAAGTTTAATGTTAAAACCTTAAGAGATACTTATAATCTTACACCCTGATATGTTACTGGCCCTAAGACGTGATTCGTACAAAAATTAGAATGTACCTAATTCTTGTTTTAGTTTTCATTAGATGACAAGAACAACGACTTTGTATGCAATTTCACCTGATGGAAAGTGACGATACCGTCTGCTATGGTAGCCTATGGCACTACTAACCTATTCCACTTGCGATCATTTTATAATCAGGATAAAGAATAATGTAAGGGTCGCATTTCCCTAATCAAGTCGAGCGACCGCGCCGGCTGTTTGAAATTTGCATGTATTTCATATATTTCCATTAATTAACATGAATAATCAATTCGTTAAAACGCCAGACGGAGCGCAATACGAGGAATCAAAACACTAGTCACAACACGGCTACAATATATTTGACAAATACCAAAATGGCGTGTGATAATTTTAAGATAACATGTATTGACGTGTACCTAATACTAGCAATTCTTACCAATACTAGTTATGGGTTTATAGGCGTACTATATTGCGTTTTGCATATTATAAGTGTGTTTGTTTGTCGGTTTGTCCTTCAATCACGCAGCAACAGAGCAACAGATCGACGTGGTTTTACACATGACATAGGCTACCTTTTATCCCGGAAAAACAAAGGGTTTCCGCGGAATTATTAAAAACATTATAACCACGTGGACGAAGTCGTGGCCAAAATCTAGTCATTTATAAATTACCTAAACGAATTTCTTCACTTTTAAAATATTTGCTATTTTAATAGTTTTAGATACGTAGCAAGTGCTATACTTTCACTCAGTATTTTGTCGACAATACACGAAGGGAATCCAGTTAAGCAATGTGGTAATCCGCTAGGAAGCTTAGATTTGGCACAGAATCGAGCGCGCTCCAAGACGATGGGGCCATGCGGTCATGTCTGACTCTGAGGACGCTTGACAAATCGACTCCACTTACCCCGTACGTAACAGTAAAGGCCGCTGCCATTATTTTGGAACCCAGTAGGTATTTGCATTTTTTTTTAATTATGTCTGGTGGCGGGCTTTGGCCTTAGCTAATTACAACAAGTCTAAGAATCTATATTTAATCCTATCCTCATGGCACTAACTGACATTCATTAAGGATCGGAGTTTTTATTATTAGAAAGCGCTAGTAGTATTTAAAAGTATTTATTTATTTATTTATTTATTGGTTTGCCAACAGGAAATCACGTTAACAAATTACATAAAATTATACTACATCTATAGAAACATTTCAGATGTGCACCCAATTACAGGCAAACCGACATGCGTATAAGCAAAAGTGCAAATGCGGAATTTTGAGGGAGTCAGTTTATTTGAAAGCTTCAATAGCCTAACGGCTAACGCGTGTATGCTCTCTAGACTATGGGAATACTTGACAAATCGACTACGTTTAATCATTACATTGCAGTAAGGCTGTTTGGTATTTAATTTGTAGGCGCTCAGTATAGGTGCATGTAGTCATATTTGGATTTGATAAAATACTACCTTGCCAGTATTTTGCACTATGGCTGGCTGGCATTTATCAAGAATAGGCTTTGTTATTAAAAAGTGTTGACAGTCGGTTAATAAAGTCCGGACTCTATCTTTGTTTTAAGGTTAGATTTGGCAACGAACTAGAGCACGCTTGAAGACGATGAGGCCATACGGTATCAACTTCTCTGGGGACACTTGACAAATCGACTTTGTTTAACCACTACGTTGCAGTAAAGCTGGCATTAGTTTGAGAATTTGTTAGAAGCTATGTATGAAATCAAAAGAAAATGTAGTATTGTAAACGAATTACGCCCGGTTTCTATATTCAATTTATGGGTAATCTGACGATATTTTTGACTTATTGTTACTCATTACAAAATATATAGAATATAAAATATAAACTTTTGATAGTAAGTGATAATATTATTAACGACTATTTAGTTTTGTAGTCCGCGCCTCAACCGTTGCACTATTGAGGCTTTTTCTGTAATTGAGTCATATCAATTATCTTATCTGACTTGTTCATTTATGGACCTGATAGATACCTAACACGGACCTTATGGAATTGATAAATAATAATTTGAATTGAGTTTTATGTAAGACAAACCAAGTACTAAAAGGCAACATCAGGTATCGCCAGCTGTCATGTGGCAAGCCTTTATCACTATATTTATACTTATCAGTAGTATACACAAATCAATTACCTTAAAAGGTACCGACAGTAAACACAAGCGTACAAATAACCCCAACCTATTTCTTGACAATAAAGTAAATAAAGCTCTTACGGAACATCGGCTGTTTCACTTCATACATCAAACTCAATTCTAAAATGGCAATCCATTTACTAACGTGGTAATCCACTAGTGAGTAAAGATTTAGCAAACAGTCGGAGGGAATTACAGAGACAGATGGGGCAACGCGGTCTTGCTCGGGGACAGATGACAAATCGACTCCGTTCCACTGCCACTGTAGTGCTAGTATAAGTGACTGAACGAAATTTAACCAAGCTGTGCCTCAAATACTCCCTTCACTTAGGTCATGCGATGGGAATATCCTGAAGTATTAGTAGTAAAGTATATAGCCAAGCTTAACGTAAGTAATATTCATCTTTCACCTCTAACTAAACGTTAAGCTTGTGCGAGGAGGTATCACAACAATGGAACGGATGAATCTGTCGAACTTTCGGATTTTAGACTGTTGCGTTATTGAGGCGGTAGTTTTAGGGAAAAGAACCGCCTCTAAGTAAAGTAAGTACTACTAGTACTACTACTACTAGGGAGTAGTAGTAGTAGATGGACTCTAGCTGTAAAGTGGTTATAATTTTAGAAAGGGGCCAAAAAAGAATTTCTCAAAAAGCATCATCAAAATCGGACGACTCCGAGAAAAGTTATACGATAACTAAAAAATAAATTAATATACGCGAAGAATTGAGAACCTCCTCTTTTTCGTCGGTTGAAAGTCAACCCTTAAGTGTCTTGATAGTGATGCAAAATGTGTTGCGTGTGGGAAAATTTAATTTCACTCAATAAATGATTAAAGAGTTTTAAGATTAAATTACAAGTCAAAAAACAAAATACTACACTATTTTTTAAACTTCAAGAAGTTCACATTACAACCCGTGCATCTACCACTCCGACAATTTTAGTTTTATGCAACAAAAGAATTCGCTGCACAAGTAAATAGTTGAATAGGACACTACAATAGTGGGAAAATAGAATAGAATTCCAGGCCGACTTCTAACGTAGTCCCATTTTCTCGGAAATATGTAATTGTACGCCGAGCTGGCGTCTAGAGAAAAACACAACTGAAAAATTGATACCTACTTGTGATACTTTTTTTAGGCATCTGAGTATTTGCAATTTTGTTTTAGCGTTTTGGTCGAGGTTATTCTAGAAGCAATCGGCTTTGCAATTCAACTAACTATTACCTAAAGTTGAATATGAGTTGTTGTCAAAAAGATCATAGTCTCAACTCCGCTAATAGGCGGTAGACAGGCGAACTTTGAGTACAAACCTCATCATCATCAGATGGATTGATGATGATGATAAATGATTAAAAAAAAATCCATCAACGGCCTAATACTGGACACAGGTCTCCTCTGAGAATGTAAAGCATTTAGACCAAAGTTCATACTGGCCAAGTGCGTATTAGCATAATTCACACGCCTTTGAGAACATTATCGAGAACTTTCAGGCAAACCTCGTGATGAAACCTGCATAATTTAATCACGAGGTTTTCCTCGTCACTTCACCAAACATCACTTGCTTTAACTTAATACACACTTAATGAAGCAGGCCTAAAGCACCTGTAACTCCGGAAAGTTAGAGGTGGGCTGGGTGGGATTCGAACCCCGGACTCCCCAAAAAGGAGGACGAATAAACCACTAGGCTATCACCGCTTGTGTTTGAATATAATGTACAATGAAAAATCTCCTACCCTTATTTACGAAAAAGCTGTACCAAAAGTAGATAATACATAGGAGTTACGACTCAGCCGCGAAGTTTCTGAATTTTAAGCGGGATACAGCGACCTGAGGGTTAAGTATGCAAATCATAGGAGTGAACGACCTCGCCGTATGATATGGGATAAGGAAAACCGCGAATAAAATGGGATACAATACAATGTCATTGTTGTGACAACTGTCTCACGCGGGTGGCGTTATATAGGTCTTCTGCTTTGATTCATAGTACCAGGAAAGAAGTGGACGCAGACGTTTTAGGAAATATCGTAAGAGTGACTAAGTCAATAATCAGTCTTTTTCAACAGCAACAATAACACGTCTAGACACTCAGAGAGACGTGGTTTCGAATCCCTCCGGTCCCGCAATTTTTAATATGTACTCGTGTATTGAAAATTTAGTTTAGAGAGAGCAGCGATAACCAAGTTTAAGTGATTAGGCCTGTGGTTTCTTATTCGGAGGTAACCATTCTCTGAGAGGAGACCTGAACTCAGTAGTGAGCTGTTGATGATTTGTGTTGATGACTCTGGGCAAGTAAAAAATATATAGTTACTAATAAGAAAAAATAGTCTATTTTCATTAGTAGTCTATTTTTTCGTAGCTGTCTTAAAAGTTATACAAAGCCGCGAAAAACGTTTGCGACGACCTTTCCCAAGTAGCACACGAAGGCTGCTTAGCAGCTGAATAACGAATTCCCGTCACGCTTAAAGCTGTATAAAAAAGCTGCATAAGGGCTGTATACGGCCGTATACAGCTCTTATACCTCTTAAATGGGCACAAATTATACAGCCTTAAGTTGAGTAAAAGATTACAAGTTACTCTTTATTCAGCAAATATGTCACGTGACGTAAAAGTGAAGTAGCAAACCATAGATAATACAAATCTAGCAAATTAAAATACTTCGTGGAGTGAATTGAATTTGATTGAATACGTGTGGTTATATATTCAAAGTTAAGTGCATTGTTTTCATATTTATAAAAGAAAAATGATTGGGAATGTAATTTTACTGACATTATACATATATATTACCTAAGAAAATTTTAGTGCGCCACGAAAATATTCGGTTTTTAATTAGTTTCGTGATATAAATAAGCCGTGATGAAAACTTGAATAAACAATTTTTAGTGCTTTGAAAAGAATTATAAGATAAAAAGTTGTTATTATGATATCGAGAAGTAAAAACTAATGCAATCCATTCCTAATTCATACACAAAACATCATAAAAGTTGAAAAATGAATCAGTATATTTATATAGGTTATGAGGTTATACAATAAAATGGTGGATTCATGTTAAGCTGTAATGTGGGTCACATATCATCCATTATATAGCTATTAACTTCATAATAGTTCACACGTGCCCCCTTAATAAGTCAGTGTAATAAGAGTTCACAAATACCTCTTATACAGCATTTGGCGTAATTTTATCCACTAAACAGCCCTTATTCAGCCTAAGCTGTTTAAATATCACTGACAGCTATTATGCAGCTGTAGGATCACCAGTGTACTTTTAAAAGAGTCTTAATACGCATAGAGTTTCAAATAGGTCTAAAAGTGAGTATTTATACAGCTATCTGTGCTACTTGGGTTGCCAGGCGCTTAAGACATTTAGGGTTTGGCTTTTCACTTGTAGTTTTATGGGCAGTGTGCGGTAAGAACATCCTATGTGCTGTGCACGTCGCTTACGTATTTTTGCGCGAATTCACTTTTTTACCGTTTAAGAGAGCTAAGGAAAATTAGATTGTATATGTGTATCCTATACAGTGTAGCAACATCCGTGTTCAAGGGCGAGGGTCTATTTTCGTGATATTGTAGAAATATTCGGAGTAATGTATCAGGATGAAATAGGGCTGACAGCGGAGAGTTATTACAGCCCGCTACAGATGGCCTCGTGCTCAAATATAATGTACTAGCTTTTGCTCAAATATCGCCCGCGTGAAAATTGGTTTTTAAAAATCCCGCGGAATCCCTTTATCCCTTTCCCGGGATAAAAAGTATCCTTAGCTTTTTAACTGCGTTGCTGCGTAATTGACGAACATACGTACAAACTAACTAGTGGTTCGCCCCGAACTAAGACCTCGCGATATCCCATAATTCCCAAAAGTTTTAATTATATATTGTAATAATTAACTTTTAACATTAGACGCAATAAAAAAAAAAATAGTTGACATAAAACTGTTTTACTGACACAGCGCCATCTATAGTGAAGCATTATAGTGAAGCTATTAGCTTCACAATAATGCTAATAGATGGCGCATTAAAATTAAATAATTTCGTTTCTTTATAACATTTATCTAATTTTAGTATTTGTTGTTCAAGTACAGGATATAACTGAATTTTCAACCAAGTTTCACGTTCTAATATTCAGTAATTCTTGACATATGGCTCAAATTAAAATCTCCACTTTGAAACCCCCCCATTTGGTCAATTTTTAGGGAAAAATTAAAAAAAATATATTTTTGTACTCTGTTCAAAGTCGTCTTTAAAAAGATATATCGCAAGTCTATGTAGAGCAACAAACAAGATTTTACTTCAAATACGCTTCTATGAGAGCCCCCCTGAAATAAAGCTTTTTATATTTTTTTATACAATGTTCGTCTGAAAGACATCAGTTTACATATTATATTTAAATTTGAAGTAATTACGTTCAGTAATTCAGAAGTTATAGGGCTCTGACAGACATTTAGACGAACACACTTCTCTGTCTAGTAGGCAAGCGCCCTAGTTGACTCAGAGAACTTCGCTTCGCTCGTTCAATAATAATAAACAAAAAAATCATTTTCACATCTATTATATTTACCACCACTTCTCCCGCGTTTTCTGTGTTGTTCTTAGTTGTAAGATTGTGAAAGATTGATTTGTTTTCATCATCACATTCAATTGCAGAAACCGCTGAATTTGAATCCAAATACTTAATATAATTTAAAAAAAAAATAGAATAAAAACTCATCATAAACTAAAAATTATCTATGTCGAAACGTATTCATTACATTATTCCACACGATCTAAGCCATATAAAATTAACCAAAAAACAGTCTTTACGCCATATTCTAATTTGCCACCCGAGTTGCATCCGGCGCCATCTGCCTACAACGCGTAGGTTTACCATTACAACTTTAATTAATGGATAATTCCATTAATTAGTTAAGTAATAAAAGCTTGATTATGAACTACTTTTCTGCTAGTTCTATTCCATAGAAGCGATTATAAGTAAGTCTAGGTTTTTATAAGTATAAACTTGGTAAGCGATCAATCGAATTCAAAAAAAATTAGAACGGACTGTAAGACACAATTTTCAAAATTAGCTTGTCAATTGGTGGAACCGATCAAATATGATGTATTATGCTAAAAAAACAATTTAACAAAATACTGGTATTTCTATAAAAATACACATTAGAATTTGTATGGGTTAAACAAAGTTCTGGATGTTAAAATAAAATATTATCCCCGAAAACTTGAAAAGAGGGATACCTTGAGACAGCACGCTCTCTGTACTGTCCCTTACCAAGTGTTGAAAGATATTTAACCGACGCGCGACGAGGGGTGACTACCAGACCCCTGACATGGAATTATCATATTCTACACAACAAATAAACAACAATCAATCTATACTTAATCTATTCTTCCTTAGGTGTCTTAGGGCCGATTTAACCAAAGTAAAATAAGTCTTATCCGAGCGTTTTGATATTTTGGCAGGTTTAGTAAAAAAACTGTCAAAACGCCAATATTATCGTCGATAAACGTCACTCGACGTTGGTGAAATCGGCACTAAGGCTGAAATCTGGCTGAAGCCTGATCGAACTCTCACTCTGCTCAGACTCAAGACAGAGTTAAAGGGAGACAGATTTATGTCAGAGTATATTTGTGTTTCGTCTCTACCTATCTTACCTACCTACTCTATCTTAAGTCCCAGCTAAGTCAAAGTATACTCCAAGGTTATAAGAAGTTAAACGAAGATACTACGATAGGTAAACAGGGCAAGCCGTGAAATTACTGCACAGCTTCGAGCTTCTCTCTCTCTCTCTCTCTCGTTGCGATGTTGAGGATCAAGACCCCATTAATTCTATCATGGTAGGGGTTTTCGTGGAAAAACAATGCTGTAGATTTCCCAATGTTATTTGTTCCAATTTGGCGGAGTTACGCTGGATTATCGCCAAAAAAATAAATATAGGTACCCGTCGAATTGAGAACCTCCTCTTTTTTTGATGTCCATTAAAAATAAAAAAAGACGTGTGGCACTCGGGGACTGCCGCGGTAAAGCTATTGCATAGCATTTTTTATCAACGCCATCTAGCGGTGAGAGGAGTCCCGTGTCAGGTTATTTTCGTTACGGAATTTCTGGATTCGGTCTCCCGCTGGCCCGCGATAGAAGCTATGCAATAGCTTAAAAACAAATATTTTTAATGAATAAGTAGACCTGTTAAACATGACTTATGTTTACGGTTTGAAGCGACGACCTTTCGGTTTATCAGTCAGTCCACGCCCTGACTGCGCTATTGGGCCTCAAGAATTGGTAAATAGGTACTGATTCACAGAGATCGGTATCATAAAACATTCCTAGGAGGCTGTGGGTTGAAGTAAATACTAATGTATCCGAGTGGTATGACTTCAGTCTATTGACCTTTGCACTGGAAAAGGTCGATAGTAGCCTTCTTGCATTCCGCCCGATCTAGGTCATTCGCAATGCCTGGGATATACCTAGCATTTGTGATTTGTTTCCCATTTGTTTGCGTTTGCACCTAATTGCGATTTGCATTTTTTTTACTTTAATAATACACACACATTAAATTAATTTTGCAATACATTTGGTTTACACTGGTTTTCCTTACACCGTTTTTAACACTATAGACTATTACCACATAAGTGCAATAAAAATATTACCGCATAGTTAGCCACCTATTACATTCGTGAGATAATGATCAGTTATTAAATTCTATATGTATGTATAATATGCTTTAAAAAAATGTAGTTAAGCAAAATCACGGCAAAATAGTTATATTTTCTATTTTACCAACACTCCTTAATTTCTTATAATAATTTTTAGTGCAGTTTTAAGCCGCATATTATAAAAAGTTTAGGCCGGAAAGAGACAGTTTTCTGACTGGCAGTGTACTAATATACGGTCAGCACCTGTATTTGAAATTGAAATAGTTTTTATTGTTTTGTAACAGTTTTCTTTAAATACAATATCAAGTGTCTAACTACAGAAAAATGTTAGAAATATAGTAAGAAGTGTACTTTTCAATCTGCCTTATGGCATACAAAAATATCGATAATTATCTCTAAAATTATTACGCTATATCCTCTGTACCACAATTTCTGTTTTTTTTTTTATATACATATATATAGACTAGCGCTTGACTGCGATCTTACCTGATGGCAAGTGAAGATGCAGCCTAAGATGGTGCGCGCTTGCCTAGAAGATGCCTATCCACTCTTGATTTAAGGACACCCACATTATAGTTAGTTGGAAAAACGGAAGCCGGAAGGGCATTCCAAATTCAATCTGTTTATTCAAATCAATGCCTTTGTCACTATCTGTAACCACAACCGAGACGTATCTACACGTGAGAAGTCACAGTCACATGTGGGCCGTCTCACCGTTTACGATGTCGACCATCAGTTAAAAATGTTGCGGTTGACACTTTTGATGATGGGCATTACACAACTTACGACTTACGAGTATGTAACACTGTCAACATGCCCTAAAACCTGTCGTTACGCTTACAACCGCAATCATATTGTGGCGGATAAGTACATAGGATATTACCGACTTTTACGAGTATATAATTGTTTTTTTTTATAACGGATGGTGTTCCCACTCAATTACAATATGGGGTTATTCAAGGGGCGGACCAATAAATTCCTGAAAAGCCAGCAACGCATTGGTGGTGCCTCTGATACCTACCTACTACAAGTGTTCACGGGAGACGGTTATCACTTAACATCAGGTGACCCATATATGAAAAAAATATATAATTATGTAGATATTATGTGGCTTTACTGAAAGAAAAAGTAATATTTTGCTGTAATCCACCAAACAGAAAAATCTGTATGGCAACACGCGCCGCCCGCGCTGTACACCGTTCCATCCAATATTATGTGGCTTTTTCATGATAAAAAAAAAATATTGGCCCCTTAACTTGACTAATATTCTCCTCTCACCTCCAAATAAGCGAAAAACTTGAGTGATGAGTGGGTATTACAATAGTGTAACGGGGGAGAACGAATCGACGATTCTTCGAGCTTTCTGCACTGGCTTGGTGGAGACTTACAGAAATTGCAATGGTTGTTAGGCTCGGTTGAGATTAGATGCCGAGCAGTGGCGGGGATTCGGTCAGGAGAACTTTTGCATTCATTCACCGAAATATAGAGCGCACTGTAAATTATTATCTTTACACGGAATGAAATGTTCAATTTATTAATACTGTTAAGAGATAAACGAACAATGTATCTCCCATGGCGTTGCACAATACATCGTCCTATGCATTGGCATCAGCCGGCGGCTCTACCCACACAAAAAACAAACAAAATTAAACCATAACTCATAACAAAATAAAGCGTAAATTCCAGTAACAAAACGTTGATTTACCATCGCCTATCTCCTTTCAACACTACCAACTATACCTGGTACAGTCACGAGTAACATAAATAACGCTAAATCTCAAAACACAATTAGGTGATAGGTACTGGAAATTCTACTCTATTTTAGCTATAAATAGAAATCAAAATCAGTATTCATAAAGGTTACGAACTCCAAGATGCGCGTGAGCGTAGAAAGTACAGTCGCCTACGTTAGGAGAAACGAGACAGAGATATTAATTCCTCAGATTCGTACCTATTCCGATTGTATAGTGATAGAAGTAACATAGTTTTAAACTATGTTTTTAAAAGTGGCTTTTATTATATCGCTGTCAAAACTGTAATAAACTACTCACCAGATTACACAATACGTATAGATAGTATTATAGTTCAAATGCCATAAAAATATACGCAAAGTTACGAAAACCGTGCGATTTTAACTTTATTTTAATTAATTATTATTTATCGCCGCACTAGAACTCTTATGCAGTCGCCTTTTTTTGTAGTTATTTAGTGATTTTTTAGGGGTATGGGTTAAAATAAAACTGTCATATCACTTTTCACATTAACCCGCTACCATTTTAAACTGCATCTTCATTTAAAATCAAATGAGGTCAAGGGCTATTTTACCATCGAATTAAAAAAAAAGCGATTTCATTAACCTAATACATCCCATACCAAAAAATCTCATACTAGTATTTTGCCTTTTTTTCATTATATTAACAACTTTGTACAATCAAGACTCACATTATTATCGCCGAAAAAAAATATTTTCATACAACTGCAGAAAGGTATTCAAGACAAAGGAGTTATTAAAAAATTCATAACGGTTATCTAGAGCATGCGCTTAATCTATTTCCCCATCGACCGACCTAATTAAAAAGTTCCAATTAAGTGCATGAAAAAACTCCTCTGATTAAATGAGTTCTATGAAAGCCTATTAGTCACTCGGAAATATCAATATGATCAGTGGTTTACGTGTAGATTAACTTTTGGAATTTTTAAATATTTTCTTTAATCAAGTAGGAGCTAATGATCTAATGATCTTTAAACGACTGAGCAGATCTTCATATAAATCGACCTATAAATGCGAAAGTGTGTTTGTTTGTTTGTCCTTCAATCATGCGTTAGATATATTATATATCTAGATAATGATAGATAGATAATGATAGAACTAGAATGAAAGAGTCCTAAATTAAAAGAGACCACAGTCTTTGACACCATGTTAGAGGGTATTGTATAGAAAAAAAAAAGTATAGATGATGCCCGCGACTTCGTCCGCTATAGTATCATATAAACAGTTAGACAGTTTTCTTCAAGTTCAAATGTCTTGAACAGTTCAGATTTTAGCAATAATTCAGCTTAATCATATCATCACGGACAAGTCGTGTTGGACTTTCAGCGTTTTCTATTCTAGAGGTCTAGTGCTGAGATCTATAATGCGTGCTCTGACTCAGCTCGGACTCAAGATAAAGGTTAAAACGAGACACAAATATGCTCTGTCATAAATCTGTCTCGTTTTAACTCTGTCTTGAGTCTGAGCTGAGTGAGAGTGCTGTGTAAAGATTTCAGCCTCAGTCTGCTAGAGTCCTTTAATTTTTGACACATCACAGGTCACGTGAGTCCCCTCCGGAACAATCCGGCTGCCCCATTTCAAAACCTAGTAAGTGTGATAGACAAAATTTTACAGGAGACCAAAAAAACATATTTGTGATAGCCCTTCTGAACTCTTCAGTAGGTATCTGTTGATGAATTAGTCTTTCGTAAATAAACTACTTTGATAGCTTTTATTGAATATATTTGTTACTTCGCTAAGCCATATACTACAAAACGTTTTATTGGTCTCTTGTAAAATTTTGTCAATCACACTTACTAGGTTTTGAAATGGGGCAGCCGAATCGTCTGTCTTATACCGACATACACGTATTACGCGCACAATGTGAGAAGCGTGCATAAAAAGACAACAATAGACGACGATAATTCACTTTCGTACCCGTAAGCGTAATATCCGCGAAGGCGGAGGTAAATGCGAAATTGCGACGTAAATAAGAAGCAATTTACGGCCGAAATAAGTGTCGCTTACGGGAAACGAGCGCCGTTCCCTTCGCTTTTATAAATAATCGACTGAGTGTAATTTAACATTAAAATCAAACGTTTTTTATAAAATGTTAGATACGTCTATGACAGATCTATAAAATGATACTTAAATTTATTAATTAGGTACTGCTTTTTCGCTCCCGCAATCTATTAAAAATAATCTGAAGGGATTATTATATAAAGTTCCAAATTTTGATTTTTTTTGAGTTTTCAGCACTTCTTTTGGGATTTCGTTTTTTGTAAAACCACCTAAATCACTCCTGTAGTAGAACTACAATATAAATAGATCACTAAGTTTTTGAAAAATCCGCGGAAATCTTTTTTAAGAGATAAACGATAAAGGGATCGACATACTTTTGTACGAGGTATAGTTGAAGTCCTGGAGAATAGTATAGGGTGCTCTTTATCCCGGAAAAGCAACTCTCACTTAACGCGAACAAAGTCCCGGACACGACAGGAAAGACGTCTTTACCGAAAAATTCTTCAATACCAAAGCCGCCAAGCAACCTGTGACTAGTAATTTAATATGAAACTATTAATACGTCCTAAGACCATATTGGTTCATGAGAACGACTCTGATTACTATATTTTGCGTGAATCAAAGGCGCCGCGAGGGGGCGGCTAATCGCCTTTATTTGAACTTGCCCTCCCATCATACTTAATTCAGTTATAAGGGCTGCTCATACAAAGAGCGTTTCTGACGGGCAATTTACGTGTCAACCGCGCTAACGTGTAATTACTACCAGCTACAGCAAAGTCAAATAGAAAGGGTTATGATTTTAGCAGTCTATGTATGTATGTGTCCTTATACATATGATCCGCCAAAGCGGTTAAACTACTGAGTCGATTTTGATAAGTTGTCAATCGATTTGTTATTATGGTCTGGGTTACATAGGTTACATTTTATACGTAAAAAGTAATTAAAATCTTTTTTTAATCGACACAAAAACTTTGCGAGATGCTCTCATATAAACTTCGGTTTGCAACTCCTCAATCCTGATGCTGCAGTGTTACTGCCCCCTAAACTGTGGAGATTTAAACTGTTGATTATTATGAATAGTTATTTTAGGTGCCAAGCAAAGATTACGTCGTTGAACTCCAGGACCCAACTCCTCAATCCTGATGCTGCAGGGGTTTTGCTCAACTAAACTGTGGGGATTTAGGAACTGTCGATTGTGAATTGAAGAAGGGGACGAAGTCGCGGGCGTCTGCTAGTTAGGATATCTGAATATATAAAAGGAAAAGGTGACTGATTGACTGACTGACTGACTGACTGACTGATCTATCAACGCACAGCTCAAACCACTGGACAGATAGAAGTGAAATTTGGCATACATATAGCTATAATGACGTAGGCATCCGCTAAGCAAGGATTTTTAAAAATTTAATCTCTAAGGGGGTAAAATAGGGGTTTGAAAGATCGAACTTTACGTGAGAGAAGCCGCGAGCAAAAGCTAGTAAATGAATAAACGCTTCCTATGTGAAGTGTCCTAACAGTGTACACTCGGTTGACGAAAGGGATTTACCGATCAGACGAGTATTGATTTAAAAGTACCTGCGAAGGGCAGACAGCCGGTGGGTCGCAGTGAAAGTTTTCAAGAAAGCGTTTTGTTATTTATTTTTGTTGTACGACCAATACTCCTCGCCGCCTCTGCAGTCTTTTGGGCATCAATTATTTTGCCTTTTTTAGGGTTCCGTACCCGAATGGTAACCAACGGAACCCTATTACTAAGTCTCCGCTGTCCGTCCGTCAGCGGGCTGTATCTCATGATCCGTAATAGGTAGACAGTTAAAATTTTCTGAGATTGTGTATTTCTATTGTCGCTATAACAACAAATAATAAAAATGAATTAAAAGTTAAGTCCCCTATATCTAGAAACGTATTTTTTCGGTGTTTTTTGATATGGAACACTTCTTATGCGATTCCGGCTCGCATTTGACCGGTTACTATGCTTCTTGAAGGATATATTATATCCTTCTAGCTATACTTACATGTGTTGCAGAACACATAAGCCAATGGAACTTACCTGGAAAAAAAGATAAATATTTGATGATCGTTTGAAAACATATACCTACACATATTTTAAGAACATTATGGAGAACTCCAGACTTGCAGGTTTCTTCACGTCAGTTTTCTTCACCGTTAGAATAGAATAGAATAGAATATTTTTTTATTTAAATAAACTTTTGCAATGTGCTTTCGAATCGTCAAATGAATCTACCAAGCAATTGATCGCTTAAAACGCACATAACTTCGAAAAATCGTAGATGCGTTGCCTGGCATCGAACCCAGAACCATCCGAGAAGGAGACTAAAGTCTTAACTACTAGGCTACAATCAACGTATGTGGCTGATAAAGCATAACGATGGTTAATTTACATAAGTATGCGTTGTTGAATGCGCTATGAGTCACCGCTTCCCAGAAATCTGGCGAATGAAATACTAGAGAATGGGAACTGAACATTACGTCTGCATTATCAATATGATCATGCCCGTTGGTACGAATACGTATTTATGCTGGCATTTTAGTATTATATAAATTACTTGCGTGAAATATGATTTCGAAATCGATCTCACTTAAACTTAGGTCGTTTTTACTCGCAATTTCGTCTGTGTACCGTTTTATAGTGTGTTCGTCTTCGCATGACTACAATCTCATCTGATGGTAAGTGAAGATGCAGCCTAAGATGGTGCGCGCTTGCCTAGAAAATGCCTTCACTCTTGATTTAAAGACACCCACATTAGGTATAGTTAGTTGGGAAAACGGAAGCCGAAAACAATTTTTGTACACATGTATCTACCTATATGCCTAATCGTATATAATATTGTCTACATAAAATCCCCTGCGAAATCAAATTGAAACTCCAGAGATTCTTAGGATAACCAGAGTTACCAACATAACCCATCGATTCGCAAAGCCGCCCTATCCATATTACAAACATGTTCTTTTTCCATGATCCATTAATAAAGCTGTAATTTGGTACAGACAGACACTTCCATTTTATTTATTTGTATAGAAGATAGAAGTTAGTTCCTATCTGTCCTTCCTGTCATTTTCATATAACATTTCTTGCTGGCGTTAACTTCACCTTTACTGTTCGAAAGTTAAAATGTTCGTACTTAGGCTACTGAATTTCCTGTTGATTTTTTTTTAAATAATTTGCTAGTTCCTCTAGCCGGGTAAAAGCTCGTAGTAGCGCCACAGTTGTGCAATATATCGGTATGTGCAGCTCGTTTGTTGTGCTTAATCCAATAAACGACGCCGCCCGCGGTTCATAATTGCACCACCCGACACACGACTTGCTGCGAAATCGGTACCAATGCAATAACAAAGGTTATTTCTAAGCAATCATACTATAGCTGCCTCTGTAAAAAATTCAATTCAAAATTATTTATTTCATGTGAGCCAACTTACAGCAAGACTCTATCACCGATTCGCAAAGCTGATTAAGCAGCAAGAAACCCAGCAGTAGCATTTTTCAAACAAAAAAAGTGTTACAAAAATATAATATCTTGTGAAAAATCGCCGATTTTTTTCCATACAACTTACTATACGTCAACCTTCTATAAGTCGGCCAGCAGAAGAGAAACTCAATGCATTTTTTTACAAAAATCAGTCCTATCGGGTGCATCAAAAAAAGGCTGCTAATGTCATAATCCAGAAACAGCCGGGTCGGGGGTTCGAAGAAATTTTGATGACGTCATCAGCTAGAAACCGCCGTATTCAGCAAATGCTGGTGATATGGAAGAATCAATAGCTTAGGCCGCATTTAAGATATTTTAAACTTTAATATTTTGCATAGTTCTGCAGTGAGACCATACCAAAACCGCCTGTTCTGACGACATGTAATTAGGTACCTATGCATTTATCCCTTTCAATCCACTTCTGCGGTTTTGCGGCTGAGATACAGAGGAAAATGTGAGAGAAATTGTCTTTTCTTGAAGTCGGTAAATAATAAATGCGTCCCGACTTCAAATACGATTTTTTTATTCATTTCTTGTAACGCTATTCCTACAAGTTAAACGTACCAAATCTTTAATTCAGTTCTATAAAAGTTGCAGTACAAAGTTTGCTGAATAAATTCGTTTAAACGTACCCTCCACCCCTAGATGTATTGACAGAACTCACGTTATGTCCAGTGCCTCGCGATCTTTGCGAAGTATGTATTCAGAAAGTCCTAACATGTAGGAGATAATAAAATACCAATACATTCCATTCAGTAACGTTCCTGACGTTTTGCAGACTTTTCATGTCGAAAATTGAATAGTTATTATTAAGGAGAACAATTTTTTTGAAAAGGAGAACAATGTTTTTGAAAACAGATCACATTTTGCACGCAATTGAAGTAAGTACCTAAATAATGAGTTAAGCCAAGGTTGAGCCTCAATGACAAAAAAAAGATTGAGGCTCAGTAACCCAATGCAACGATTAAAGGTGCGGACTGAAAATTGAGCAGTTTTTTTTAATATTTTTAGCGAGCAAATTGGTAGGCGGGTCACCTGATGTTAAGTGATTACCGCAGCCCATGAACATTTGTAGCACCTGAGGCACCAGTTGAGACAGTTTACAGTTCAATCCCCACCCGTTGCATTATCTCCGTAACCATAGCACAAGCTTTAGATACTCTTATTTGGGGGAAGAGGAGAATATTATTCAAATTCAACATGGCTACCTACTATGCCTTTATAAAAAAAAAGACGTGTGGCACTCGAGGACTGCCGCGGTAAAGCTATTGCATAGCATTTTTTATCAACGCCATCTAGCAGCTCACCGCTAAGATGGCGTTGATAAAAAATGCGCCATCTAGCGGTTCACCGTAGAGGAGTCCCGTGTCAGGTTATTTTCGTTACGGAATTTCTGGATTCAGTCTCCACGCTCAAGGCCCGCGATAGAAGCTATGCAATAGCTTAAAATGTCCTGCCGACCTTTTCAACTGAGGCGGAGAATTGTCATCTCGAGAGATATTATGCACTACTCAAATACGGGTGCAGTGTCTAATTTCTAATGCGTCATTTTCATACTCCGATGGAACAGCAGTCTGGCGAAAGATCAAAGACAAGACAAGATCAAGCCGCCAGCGGCTTTACGTGCTCTCCGAGGCACGAAGGGAAACTAAAAGCGCCCTTTTTAACTCTGGGCTGTTTCTGAGAATTTCTTGACCGAAAAATCCTTTAAGAACCCAGGATCTCGTGATCCGCATCCAAAGATGTTAGCCACTTCACCAAAGAGGCAGTCAACAAAGGGTACGTATTTTAACCGGCTTTAAAATATGGAGGAGGTTAACAGGTTGACCCTATATACCTTTGTATGTCTATGCGTGAGTATATACATATATTACTAGTAGGGCGCGTGGGTGCGCGGCTCGCTAAAGCGAACCGCGGTTTTTCTGGCCACCAAGTAGACCTTCGGGTCTTGATTAACTTTTTCTTAAAAACCACTCTTCCATCTTTTATACTCTCTGAGATAGACGTCGAAATTTGTATGGCCGCCATCTTGAATCCGCCATTTTGAATTTTTTTCAGCTCCCTGCCAATTGGATGAGGTTTCGAGAGATTTTTGTTTGGGCACCCTCAACCTATCTTCAATACCCTGACCGTGCTCCTCAACCGTCTCTGAAATCCTCAATCATCAGCTCCTTCCATATTTTTCATCCAAATGAATTTTTGTTCTCTATACGAAACCATCAGCGGAAAGGAACGTATCACACATTTTATATGAAAAAAAAAATCCGCCATCTTGAATTTTTTTCTATTCATCACGAAGACCATCTTGTCCTGATTATCTTTCTCCGAGAAACCACTCTTCCATCATTCATAGTCTCCGAGATAGACACCGACGAAATTTGTATGGCCACCATCTTGAATCCACCATTTTGGATTTTTTTTTCAGCTCCCTGCCAATTGGATGAGGTTTCGAGTGACTTTTGTTTGAACAGTCCCCACTTATCTTCGATACCCTGGCCGTGCTCCTCATCCGTCTCCGAAATCCTCAATCATCAGCTCTCTCCATATTTTTCCTCCGAATTAATTTTTGTCCTCTATACGAAACCATCAGAAATTTTGAAAAGGAACCTATTAAAGTCTTGCGTATATTTTGTATGGAAAAAAAATAATTCCGCCATCTTGAATTTTTTTTCTATTCATCAAGTAGACCTTCGGGTCTTGATCATCTTTTTCCAAGAAACCACTCTTCCATCTCTTATAGTCTCCGAGATAGACACCGACGAAATTTGTATGGCCGCCATCTTGAATCCGCCATTTTGGAGTTTTTTTTCGGCTCTCTGCCAATTGGATGAGGTTTCGAGTGACATTTGGTTGAACACCCCCCACCTATCTTCAATACCCTGGCCGGTGCTCCTCACCCGTCTCCGAAATCCTCAATCATCAGCTCTCTCCATATTTTTCCTCCGAATGAATTTTTGTCCTCTATACGAAATTGTGAGTGAAAAAAAATTTTTCCATACAAAATTTTACAGGAGAGGTGATCAATGAGTCAGTGAGTGAGTGAGTGAATCAGCACGAGTAGCTATATATATATTAATTAATAGAGTAATGGGTACGACGGACGGAGGTCATACATTAAACAACTTATGAAGCATAACGTATTTTAACATCCTACATCGCGCTAGAGAAGTGTTCAACCCTAAACGCTATATGCAGTTTCTGATAAGCAACAATTGAATCGATCGGTTCATCGGGCGGAACAGCACCGCCCGGACGGAAGATCTGATCAAGATGTATGAACCAGTCAAGCGAAAATCACTGGCCTTATATTAATAGCACTTAACTTTGACGTGATATCGATACATCTAGCTTCATACAGAATCACGTTAGGTAAATTTCATCCACGTTAGGTTTCTAAAAATTCCACGAGAACCCGTTTTTTTTTTCAGTAAAAAAAAAAGGACGGTTATTATAGGTATAACAGGGTGTAATAAGGGACATCGTAATTAAAACGCGTCCCACGGATTCAATACATGATTCTAGCTTCTCCAGTGCTGAAATCTTTCGTTGGATTTTTCATGAGAATTAGCCAGCAGCTTCGTCCGCTATGGGTTTTTTAAAAACCTACAAAAAACACAAGTTTTCCCGGAATAAAAAGTAAAGTCTTCGACTATACCTATTGCTTCGATGCTGCGTAATTGAAGGAAAATAACGCACTTTGGACTTTTCAATAATATTAGTAAGGATTTCTATTTCTCTTACGTTTATTGCATCATTGTTATTGTTATCATAGTTATTTTTTTTTAAAATCACTGTACCTATCTCAATATACCTCTTGTATAATAAATTCGTCTTTGTACATTATCATTGTACAGTGCATTAAAGAATTAAAACAAAGATACCGATATTATAGACGACCAGAGTCAAAGGTTTAGCACCAATTAACTCAATGACAAAAATTGTTTTGACAAAACACATGAGATAAACAAAGGACAAACAGGATACAACTAAAGTTAACCCCTACGATAAAGATACTAAAGTATCAGTGTGACCTGTAGCATGCAACAAAATGATATCGATAAGTTTTTTTTTTTGGTGGAATAAGTATAATACAACCAGCTTTCCGATTATGAGCAGACTAACTGATGCCCACGACTTCGTTCACGTGGATTTAGTTTTTAAAATCCCGCGGAAACTCTGATTTTCCGGGATAAAAAGTATAAAACCTATGTCACTCACCAGGACCTCAACTATACCCATGCAAAAAATCACGTCAATCCGTAGCTCTGTTGCAGCGTTATTGAAGGACAAATAAACAAACACACTTTCTCATTTATAATATTAGTAAGGATTAGTAAGGATAGTAAGGATGTGTTCAAACTCCAGATATGCAAGGCACTAGGCAACATAATAACCCCATTTGAACTTACGTAAACCCTGAAGCTCTGCTTTTGACTCCAACATAAAAAAAATTCAAAGAGTCAATTCTCATACAACTTGCTAACTTTTTCTTCATAAACTATACGTCCATATTGGCTATATCGCTGTCGTATACAACAGAAGCTTGTTGTCCATGGATAGTCTAGAGTTCCTTGGGTTATTTAGCATAAATACATAAATGGTACCTATAGCATTCGCCATCATTCGCTAAGGAATGCCTCGCGAGGTCCCCTTTAAGTTTCATATCACGTCATATTCGTCTCAATGGCTTTCGCGCTTGCATTCGCAATGGGCTCGGAATGCTGGTCCGTTTATCAGACCTGTCTGGCTGTCGAGACTTTTTGTTATGGCTCGAGTACATAGCCTACAGCCTACTAAGTGGTCTAAATGAAATAAATAATTTTGATTTTTTTCGACACTTTTGCCGATGCATTCGGCTAATTTTGTCCAATGTGTGGGTCCCCTTTCAATTTACATACCACGTCATAATGGTCTGAATGGTCGCATTCACCATGGACTCAAAACGCTGGGCCGTTTATCAGACCTGTCTACCAGTCAAGACTTTTTGATATAGCTCGACTACCGACACATTGGTCAAGTCCCGGCTAGTGTGTTAAAGCTACTTGCATGTCGCACCAAGGTGCTTTTGTATGTTTGTATGAAAATCCCCAAAGCCTTTGACCTTGCGAACTCGTCTAGTGGTAAATCAGAATGGAAATGGGCTTACTATGGAGAGTCATAACAGTTATTTTAAGTAAACTTTTAGCCATAATCTATTTTTACGGGCCATCGTAACAGAGCGCTAAATTGCTTGGCAGATATGCCGGTAACGGATATTAGCTTCATTGTTCAGAAATCATACCTATTTCATATGTATGGTGCGCTCTAGGAAAGTATCCTCCTAACTAGATCCCATATTTCAACGTGGATCAGTGGCCTTGAATTTCATTATCTAAAAATGGTATCGACGAAGCCGGTTCAGCCGAGGCACATGTAACAACATGTCAGTCGCATTCGACGAACTATGAAGCCCAAACAAGGCTAAGCTGATCTAAGCAGGTTTGATGTCACACACGTTTTGCATTGATGGTAATGACGACCTACTTGGTACAGTGGTTACCGCAGTCATCTTATAAGCGGGAGGTGTCAGGCTCGATTCTCATGAATGATTAGGAAATGTATAGTTTCTGAAACGTGTTTGGTGTCTGGTAGGAGGGTTTGGTCGCGGCTATTGTTACTATTCTACATCAAAAACGGCATCGCTCTGTTTGCATGATCAATAATATCTGGAATATTTTCTGCTACATCAGTCATGATTGACAGAATTGCATGATTCATAAATATGTAAATATATATTTATGAATTTACAGACGGTGCTAGTGACTTCGTTCGCTTTGATTAAGCTTTTTTAATTCCCGCGAGAACTCTTTAATTTTCCGAGATAAAATATAGTCTATGTGTTAATCATAGGTGTGAGCCGCCTTCAAATTTCAACCAAATCGGTACATTCGTTTGGCGTGAAGGAGTAACAAACACACACATACACATACAAACTTTCATCTTCATAATATTAGTGTGATAATAGAAAAACCAATGGTCTCACAGCTGGCTGATTGCGGAAACCTGCATCGATCATAGCTATAGTCGCAATTATTGTGGTTTTCGGCTATGGCGTCTAGTCTAGTAGGTATACAATACAATTGGCGGACTTAATGCTTTTCTCCCAGTTTACCTACCTCCTTCACCTTTTTATCACAGAACTGCCAGAAGTCGTGAGCGTTGGCATGTTTATGGGGTAGAAATCCAACCTACTCGAACGAAAGGTTTCTGATAAGAACCGCTAAGGTGTGGAACACTCTTCCAGCATTCGTGTTTCCTGCCACCTATAATTTGAGTGCCTTTAAGGAAAGAGTGAATAGACGTCTTCTAGGCAAGCACGCTCCAACCTAGACCTCATCATGCTATCCAGTATTGATTGTCGTCAAGCGCAAGCCTATTTCGGATAAAAAAAACCTTCCGACGTTCTTGTTGACTTTGGAAAAATCTTCACCACCAGCTTTTATAAATTAGTTGTAATCCGTCAAGTTTCACAGTTATCTGATAATGCACACGGTTTCTGTTAACCTTGGCTCGGCTTACAATGGGGTGGATCGAGCCCCACGTGAGCGCAACGCGGACCCCACGCGATGTTGCAAGTGATTTATACTCGGGGTGGGCTGTCAGTGCCGCGGTGCGACCGGACAAGGTTACACTTTTTATTACGCGACTATTGGATGGGTTTGGCGCTTAAGGCCAAATTAGACGGTTCATTTTTCGAGATTTTGCTATCATTTTCGAGGCTTCACCGACGAGTCATCGACAATGAACCGTCTAAACGCCGACCGTTCACCGTTCACAGGCGATTTTACTTCCGCGACGAAAAGTTCACTGGTATCGTGCATCGTTTATCGCAAAAATGAACGATGAACGGTGCACCGTCTAATTTGGCCCTTATAACATACGATATATTGCCCGCATTACCCGTTTTTAAAAATCCCGCCATCTAACTACCCATAATATCCCGCCATATAACAGAAAATAACAACATGCAGCTAGCATAAGATTTTCCTTATTTGAAGGAGAGTGGTGATTTTTCATCAAGTTTGGCATGATAATGATCTTATTTAAAAGAAAAAAAAGCAGCAGAATCGGTCCGACAAAAATAACCTAATGGTCTCAGGAAAACTGTGAACTTAACAAACACATTTTACGAAGCGTTGCAACCACTCTAGTTCTAGCTAAATTGGAAACTGGCTTCAAAGACAACAGCTGTAAAAGACGTTAGTGTTTTGGAGTGGTTCCCACCAGTTTCGCATGATCTTTGGAAGCACGTACGGGTTTTTTAGACGAGGGTTAGTTCGTTCGTGATCGGATATTTGATAAAGAATCTTTAGACACTCCAACAAGTCTGCTGCCGACACGTTCTAACTAAGTTCCGTGCTAGAGATTTAAAGATTGGAGGAAATATTTCTTGACTACGTTAAAAGTACCCTTATGGATATTTTGATATTCTACCCCTGCGATTTCTTTAACAAAATATTTAGAAACCTAAATGCACCCAGACTTGGATATCAGCCAGTTTTTTAGATAAATCTCTTACTAATAAAAATCGTAAAAATTGTAAATATTAATATATAAATTATTTTTATTCTTAGGAAACTGAATGGTTAATTATCTACACACTCTGATGGAATAGAAGTCCTGTGTGTCGATTCTGTAAAAGCTGCATCAATCATTGCTACAGTCTCAATAGTGGCGAATGGCTGAATTTACCGCGCGTTCTTTCTGCAAAAATGTATTTCAGCCAAAAGCGAGTGATTATCGGTCAATCAGAGACGATTGCAATCTTTACACTGTAGCAATCATTTTTACAGAAATGCACGACTTAGTTAAAATCCACACACTCACACCACTAGGCTTAAAAAAGGCTACTCTTGACCAACCGACCGATCACTTAGTTGAAGTAATTTGGCTTATTAGTCAACCAAAGAAGTATGGAGTCGGACGCCTAACGACGACGACCTAAGTTGGTGCAGTAAGTTGGCATGTCCGTTAATGATATTTGAATAGTTGTAGTTTCTGTGTGAAACTTCCCCCTTCGATATCTATTATGAGAAAGAGATGGAATGTTAGTGAATGAAAAGGATATAATAGAAATGCTTCGATAACGATCGCGTATGTTTTAATGTGCGGTTGAAAAAAAATGTTTACAACGTACCAACTCGATAGAAAACTACCAACGCAGTATGAGTAGCTAGTTAAACTGCCACACTCAGATTTACCTACGTACTTTTAAACTTGAAAATTTGATTGAAAATCTCCTTATAGTATAGATTTTTAAAAACTCGCTCTCTTTTAAACGCTTCCTTAGCATAATATGTAAATGACAGCTCATTTAGGAGATTTACTTCCGCTGGCTGCACTCAGACAATTTAAATCTCTGCACTCATAGTCAATTAGTCACTAATTGTTACTTTCTGATCTCTTAAATTTAGATTTTAGATTTAAAGAAGTCTACTCTCAGTCATCCAAACTCTGCGTTACTTGGATACATAAATCACAAAGAAGTTTAATGACAATAAATAAATAATTAGTCCATTTTTGCCACGTGCGAATGCCCTCCGCCAATAGAAATAGGTAGGTACGCTAATTTGCTGACAATTAACTGAAGATATATGCACGTGTACCCCCAAACAAAAGGCAATTCTTTAATACAATTTTAATATAACCCACCACCCCAGATTCCCAGGGTAAGTCCACCCACTCCAAAACCCAAAAAAAAATTCAAATTCCAAAGTAACGCTACTCGCGCAGAAAACATCCTATTAAGTAATTTTTTCTACCAAAATCTAATGTCGAGGGTTGCATCCCATATGTGCCTGTGGGAGCACCTAATTCTACAAAGCATTTATGAAAATGAACTTTAAATCTACGTTGTAAAAGAGTGAAAATTCTTTGACCATCTCTGATTTATATGGATTTATCGTACCCTGGCCAGCAGCTGGGCCCAAATGCACCATGCGATCCCGAATTCCCAGCCCCCCGAATGCAATATTGCGTTGTAATAATAAATTTTCAAAGACAAGGTATTCTTAGGGGCGATAAGTAAGGGTTGGGTATTATCGGAGCATTTCAGTCGAATCTAATGTCTTTCTAATTGCAACGGTTTCTCTTGGTTCGGTGAGCTGATCTCGAGCATGTTTGTCACGCTCGAATTAATGCGATTTGCCTTATTAGGGTTCCGTGTTGATGTTCAACTAGTTCTTGCATATTTTTCTTCATGGTTACGGTACTTTAATAATGATTCGAGATCTTTTAACGACTTTTTCTGAGTATATCCAATTGGGTTCAAAAACATTTTAACAAAATGTAAAGATTACCTTTACATACTGAAAAAACTAAAAAAAAGAAAACAATCAAGTAATATTAGAAATCAAAATGACGTCTAAAGAGTAACTACATATTTGGCTAGCCCCAAACCTGTAAAAAATTCTAGCTTGTTAAGGAGAGTACAGTAAAAGATAACACGAATATTCGCCAGTAGTATCATTGGAAATCAATAAAATCAATAAAATGAAGACAGGAAAAAAGAAGAATCTGTTAGTAATAGTACATTCATATATTTCAAACTTTAAGTTCAACAGGCCCAAATTAGGTAGTATCTCACATAGTCAGAGTGTGAAACCACGCGAAAGGCTCGGTAAGTACAAAACCCATTCGTGATGTTATGTCAAAGTTCACGCCGCGCTCCAAACGAGAATTGTTTAACTAAGCATTCACAGAAACGCTCGCATCCAACCGCTTAAAATTCTTACGTTTGCCGCAAAGACTCGATTCAGCATCCATTCAGCATTTACTGACCAACGTATCTCGACCTTCACCTCTCCTCTCGTGTAAGAGTATCCTTGTTCGGTGAGGGGCGGTGTGTTGGAGCGCCGGGGTCCTCGGTAAGGTGGTAGTTTGACAATAGAGGTGTAAAAGGGGTTTTAAGTAAACACTCTTTTGTTGAGCGGGCTCATGGCGTGAAGACGCGTTGTACAAATAGATTATGGCATTGTCGTCTGGCGCTGACAGCACGCTACGAGTGTCGTGAATGCCGGTAGTTGCGTGTGCTCGTCCTGACACAGATTCAAATGAATCCTTAAATGTACCTAGAAGTTGTGAAACTTAAAACTCATAGTTTATAGGGTCCCTACCCAAAGGATGTCAACGGGAACCTATTACTAAGCCTCCGCTGCCCGTCTGTCCTTCCGTCTGTCAGCGGACTGTATCTCATGAACCGTAATAGGTAGAGCCTTGAAATTTTTACAGAATGTAGATATCTATTGGCACTATAACAACAAATAATAAAAATAAAATGAAAAATAAAAGAGGGTCCCCATACAAGAGAATTTTTTCGGTGTTTTTGATCGACCTTAACAATCGCTGTTACGATGGTACGTAACCCTTCGTGTGCGAGTCCAACTCTCACTTGGACGGTTTTTTATCCAACCATTCTTTAGTTTAGGCAATCTAAGAATGGAATTGTCACTTACCATCAGTTGAAATGAATATTGCCTTGATTATAAACAAAAATAATCTTATTAACTTAATCTAATCCCATACCAAAAATATTCCATACTAGCTTTTAACCGCGGCTTCGTTCCCGCCATCTATTCAAAGCTTCGAAAGTAATCCGAAGTGGTGATTCCCACACAAAACTACAAATTTAGATTTTTCGATTTTTGAGCTGTTCTTTTGGGTTTTCCCTATTTTTTTTGTTTTTGAACCACCCCTATTATTATGGTGAGCAAAACAAAATAAATCTTGAAATCACTTACTCTGTTTTAGCCGTTAGCTAGATTAACCAACAGCAATTGATTTTTACATAATATATAGATTAGTATTTTGTCTCTTTTCAAGATACTTTATTCAGCTTTAAAAACCTCGTGGGTGTTTGGTAAATGGTAAATAGCGTAGGCATAACATTTAAGACAAAAGAAAACTGAAGCGTTCTAAATACAGAATACCTAAGTACACGAGCCTGAGCCTGAGCATTAACGCAAAACATGTTTTTATACGAGTACACTCCGGATTCGGATCGGAGCACCATTAATGCCGCTTTCACACACAAAAGGTGACTGTCATACACTCTACGACATCACAAAACAATCCGCATACGGTATTAGAGCACGTGCCCTTTCTACCGAAACGTCTTTTGGCAATAACAGCGAAAAATACACCATTTTCTGGTGGGAGGCTTGGCCGTGGCTAGTTACCATCCTACCGTCAAAGACGTGCCGTCAAGCGATTTAGCAGTCCGGCACGATGGTAGAAACCGATAAGGGGTATGGGTTGAATGTATACTCTGCCATACCCCTTCCAAGTCAGCCCGCTACCATCTCAGACTGCATGTGCATCTTCACTTACCATCAGGTGAGTTTGCAGTCAAGGAATATCTTGGCATGAAATTAAAAAAAATACACCAAAGCGAAAAGTTAAATTCTGTAAACCTGCTTATATAAGTGTAAGGTTTATAAACCTGCTTTGAGCTTTCATATATTTGATCTGAAAAAAAAATATATATATAAATTCGGTCTTAGATTGTTTGAAGAAAATGGTATCAGATAAATGCCCCAGGAGTAAAAAATAAAATAGTATCGACTATCGAGGTACAAAAATATTAACGTGAATATTTTATGTTGCAGATAGCCGAAACTGTGGACTACCGTGAATTTAGGGAATACCGTGGCCTGTTTCATCGAGAACGAGGCGTGTTTTATATCGGTGGATTGTTTGTAATGGACCTGTGATGTACAGATCTACAATAAACATAGGTGTCCATGACTCGGCCGCTCGCCACGCTTGTTGAGTGAACACTGGACACTGGACGGACATGTCACGGGACCGATCGATATAAAGTACAGACAAGTGTTTTATTTTACCTTGACCCGCTATAAATCTAGTGATACGCCACAGGAACTATTAGACGGTTGCATTTTAAAATCTCAGATAGATACGATAGATCCCCCACTAGGTGGACGAAATATGTTAAGGGAGTCGTTGGGAACAGCTGGAGACAAACGGCTCTAAGATTGTATTCTGTGACGTCTAACAATTTTCGCAGGAGACCTATACCAAGCAGTGAACACTGAACAACAATTAAAGACGACGATAGAGAAGAATTATATAATATGCGAATCTCTCAAAAAGACAATTGGAGGAACCCAGTGCAGAGTAATTATGTATACCTATTCACAATTAAATATAATTATTATTTTAAAGTATCGTTGCACGGATGCAATATTTACTAATGAAGAAAATGATTGAATTCAAATTCAAAATTTATTTATTTCATGTAGCTCTTATGACACGTAGATTTTCATACATTTCACTCTAAGTATTTGGTTGTTTAGCTTCGTAACTAAAACTTTAGTGGACACTGCACATTGGAGTTCCATGGGTTTGTGAATTTTAATAAAAATCTAAACTTCACAGTTCAAACCTTTGAAATTCCCGTCGCGATACACTGGAAACACACGTTCCTCACAATGGCTCACCCTCCACCCCAATGTCGCTAATGCCATGTCGTGCTTATACTCGTACGTGAGCAAATTAAAACTTTGGAGAGGGGGACTTTTGCTCAAAATATGGCTCGCGAATTTCCACCGAACCCGGAGTTCGGCACTTTCGAAACGTGTTTCTTTTTCCCTATTCCAAATAAAGACTTGCGAGGTTTGTGATTATTTGTAAAAAACCTATTGTTTCAAAATTCTTTTTAAACCCTATTTACAATCCTGCCGTGAATTTGCCTTATTATTTTGACATTATTTCACTTGCGTGCTTAGTAACAAGCAAAGAACATAGAATTCTGTTTATCTATGGTAACAAGTAAGACACATACAAAAGCATTTCAAAAAGTTTAATTAATTTAATCTCAAAAGAACAATTTTTTCACTTTAAAAAACTTAAAACTACAAAATTATAATACCATCAGGACAATACAATTAATGGTGACTCTATATTGGTATGTACGTAATGATTAATTCTACGCACATGTATTTGGAGATCTTTTTAAAAATTGTAGGTAGACCATTACATAGGTACTGTGGGTACTAACATTAGATATTTGTAATTCATTTTTGTTTCGGGCAAAATATGAATATGATTAGTTTTTATAGCAATTTGATGAATTGTAAACAATGAAACGCACTTTAGCATGGTAACAAAAAACCGCCTCTATCGCAAAATTAACGTATGTAGATAATAAAGAAAGAATGACCAAAACACCCGCCCTATACTGCGTACCTTTTTAGTTTCCTTTTAAGCAGTAAATCACCACAAAATTATATACCTATTACACGGCCACCATAATATTATTAGCTACTAGCTGTGCCCGCGACTTCGTTCGCGTGGAATAGTGACTTTTCGGGGCGCGGCTCTCAGCGCGCTTTATATACCACGGACGCTCAGGCGCGAGGCGTGTAGTACGTACTCTGTACGTTAAAAATGTTCGCCGTGATTCTTTAAATTGACATAACTTTTTTATTTATGAACCGATTGACATGAAATAAACACTAAATGTTAAGTGAAGCTTACTACAATATATTAGTGAAATCCGTATCTAAATCGAATAAGCCGTTTCTGATATTAGCGTGCACAAACACACAGACAAACAGACAAACAGACAAAAAAAATTAATTACAATTTCGGGTTCGGCATCGATATAATAACAACCCCTGCTACTTTTTTTTTATATATTTCCATTGTACAGACACCACTTTTCTACAATTTTATTATATGTATAGATAATGTAATTGATATCAGGCCATTAATCATTTATTTAATTGACCTAAATAGCCACGACCTGTAATATATCACCAACCTTCATTATCACTAAACATAATAAGCTTAAGTTACTATTAACAATCAGCAAAATAAATGCCGATGCCGAAACAGCTTATGTAGTTAGTATAATTAATCTTCTTTTTCTTTTAATTGGCTCAGGTCTCGTTATTAAATTACGGTAGGTAACTATTGTAGTACTCTTTAGTGGCGAAATAACTGGGAACTTATAGTTCTGATAAGAGGTCCCTTCTAACTAATAAGCCCATGCATAATTCTCTCTAATTTAGTGTAACCCCTGCATTCATAAATGACTGAATCGTTACTTAATCAAAAGTACCATCAGTTAACATCTCAGTGAAGCACATACTTATTTGTAAATGATGAGAAAACTATTAAAACTGAACTTTCTCTAACTCTACTCGAAACTAGCGTAAGGAAAACACCCTTAATTAATTTTTTTTAATATACTGCCAAAAAAGGACGTCAGAATAATCAAAAAAATCAATCACACATATAAAAAAAGAAATTTATTAATTAATGCTAATAATTAAAAAAAAAGTCTGCAAAACGCCATGATTCAGATGATGAGACATTAAGCACGACCATACAAACTGATACAAGTCTTCAACTCGTTTCAGCAAAAAAACTTGATCCATCTTTGAACAACACCGCCATATTTGATCAACAGAATTGTTCCAATAACCCATACAGACGTAACACCTGACAGAGTTAAAGCAATAAAACCCTAACGTGCGCAAGAGATGGAAGATGCCTCATGTCAACAATAAGGTATAGTGTTCTTGCAACTTGATCATTGAATGGGCATGCATACAACTTTGTAAAAGCATTCAGAAAACACAAAACCAGTGGACTTTGAACCTTAAGATGAAATAATAAGGTGATTAAGGAAGAGAAATGGTCGTAAATGGATTGTTTCGATATGCATCCACTAGTGTCATTGACTTGTTAACCGTTCATTATCATGAGATATTGGTATCTAGGCGATGTTACCAAGAAACTAAGAGTTAGAAGCAGGTACAGTTCGCCTTTAATACGCTTGTTAATTGTGCCCTTTGTATTTGGAATTGATCAAAGGCTTTGAATTAATAAGAGGCTTGTAAAGGCAAGAGTTAGTTTGTTTGTTATTAACTACTGTTTTGTGGAGTTCAGGAATTTCTCAAAGTTCAATTACCTTTACAGTTGTTATTGCTACTACATAATTTTATTTACTACCTATGTTATTAAATATTCACAACTAACAACCACGATAATGACGACAATCACGACGATGACGACGATTGGTTAATAAAACAGATTTTAACAAGAAGTCTCGTTGCCTTCGATATAAGATTTATACATAAGAGTTCAAGTAAGACTGCAGTAGCACAGAGAAACGCTGTAGGGTGTAAAATTCAATTGCAAATTCATGTATCAGTAATCTCGAAATCATAACAAGTCCAGAGCATTGCTGGGTGGTATTTAAATCGACCACGGCATTTGAAATAATAACCACTTCGCTTTCATAAGAGTACTATCTAGTGACGTAACAAGTAACAACTGCTACTAGTCAGCAATGAGCAGGGCATGCCAAATGTGAGCCGGATTTAATGTGACTCATATATTTTGATAAGGGAAGTATTAGAGATAAGCTTTTCCTTATCCACTTTATTTATAAAGTAATACATAACAGATTTCTCATACATCAATACATTTATAAAGAAACTAACTTTTACCCGCGGCTTCGCTCACGTTAAGTTGGATTTTTCAAACCCCTATTTTACCCCCTTAGGGGTTGAATTTTCAAAAATCCTTTCCTAGCGGATGCTGATGTCATAAAAGCTACACGTATGCCTAACAGCACGATCTGTCCAGTGGTTTGGTGTTTGAGCTGTGCGTTGATAAATCAGTCAGTCCTTTGCCTGTTATATGTGTATTTAGATTTCCCTTGGTCATAGAAAGCTGAAATTAATAAAACAATGCAGATAAGGAATAAGGCCGGATTATTCGAAATTCCGATGGAATAAGAAATAGAGAAGATTTATATTTTCACTATTTTCGTAACTGTTAAAGACTTCAGGCATATAATTAGAATTGTGTTTTTAATTCTACATAAAACCTGGTTTTGGACCCTTAACACTCGTATACACGGCAACATGCTTTCTGATTTCACATAATAGAAATATAATGTAGGTATGTGATCCCTGACATATCACTATAATATGTGTACGTACTGTGCAGTACATAATGTCGTTGTCGGGTCTTAATGGTGGCTCGATATTACGAGTGCCACTCGGTCTCGTCGATCGTCGGTCAAGGAGACTTGCTTCCAGAGCTATTAAGATTAAAACGACCATTTTTCTTGAATCTGCTAAATCCTATCCTACTAATATACCGGTTGAAATTTTAATGGTTGTACTCCCTGAAAGAGGTGAATGTGCTCATGAAACTGAACAACTTTCCCCAGGGAACATAGGTCAAAATAAAAAAAAAAAATTGGACCCTCCATACAAACTTGACGATCAGCTGATTGATTTACTATGGGAGGTCCAAATTTTTTTTTTTCATATTTCGACCTATGTTCCTTGGGGAAAGTTGTTCAGTTTCATGAGCACATTCACCTCTTTCAGGGAGTACAACCAATGAAATTTCACCGTGTATATAGGTAAATGCAAGAGTGTGTTGGATTGTTCGTTTGTCTTTCAATCACGACGAAACAGATCTACAGATGCTTTACAAAAAAATGGTAGGTCATTTTTTTTTTGTTTCACTTACTAAGATTTATTCGTGCTTCATAATACGTAACCTTACACTCATTATATTACGTGCATAAGCCGCTTATAATATCCTAGTAAGCGAAGGGCCACGACTTTTTCGCAAAGGCGGAAGATGATGATGAAGGGCGGTGTGACTAGCGACAATTTATCATACGTTTTAACGTCAACGCAGATTATGCCATTCATACGGGTAAGCCCAACAGAAGTTCTAGAAGTATTGAAATTGCAAATGACGTCATCAATTTACCCAATCTTCTAATCTGCATAGGCAGTATCAATGCGATCGCTGCTGACATCTCTATTTTGGTGCATTAGATAAGGTCAATACGTGCTAATTAAGTCTTTCGTGTTTTTATATACCTTTGAAACACGTAATATCTCTTCGGTCGTGTGGGATTGACGACCCATCGCATTGTGAGAAGAAGTTAATTGCACACACACTTGTGCTCAGTACAATTCGCGACGTAGTTGCTAATATCCGTTGAGATAGGCCGACGAGGCCGAACTTAGACCGAACCGACCGAACCGACCGAACCGAATTTAGATTCGGTCTGGAGAACCTGAATACATACTCGTACCGGCAAAATGTCACTACAGGTGGAACGTATTTCTTTCACAAAACCTGACTTTAAAAGAGTTTAAATAATCAAAAGAGTCGTGATTTAATAAAGTCTAGATGGCCGCCATTGAAGAAGCTATCGCTAGCAGCAGAGGCTTGTGGCCCCGCTATAATATTTAGCTGGTAACGAGTCTAACAAGTAACAAATTGTCGTATAAATTGACCGTTTAATGTCCTCGACTCTCGCTACACGCGTTGATTCAGTTTTAATGACTTACTTAGACAGAGGTTTGAAGATAATTATTAATCGTTCCCCGTATAAGCCCATCAAAAACTATAGCTGTCTCGTTTGTCTGGTGGGAGGCTTTGGCCGTGGCTAGTTACCACCCTACCGTCAAAGACGTGCCGCCAAGCCATTTAGCGTTCCGGAACGATGGCGTGTAGAAACGCATTCGGACTATCGGTTGACTCTACATTGCCATACCCTTCCAAATTAGCCCGCTATCATCTTAGACTGCATCGTCACTTACCATTAGGTGAGATCGCAGTCAAGGATTATCTTGTCAACGAATAAAAAACATCTATCCTTTTTGGGCAGATTAACTACGGTATTTAGGTAAATTGAAGCACAATTTTAATTTCCCTCTAATAATCCCGTACCTAACTAATTATTACCGTCTCATAGCTTTATATCTAAAATGGAACCTGAAAAAGCAACTTATCTTACTTTTCCATAAGAGCGCACTTTTATCTCCTTTTTATCCGCGGAATTTGACGTGCATATATCATGAGGAGGCTTTCACTTGAGCCCATGGCGTTCCGACTTATAAAGGGCCTCGCGCTGTCGCATGCGATAGGTACATCAATTAACGTCCCTTTCAGGGATCGGTTTTTTGGTGTATTTCTTAGGGAAACTTACCTTTGAAAGGTTCTTTCGAATTTCAACACACGTTCACAATTTACACACATGTACTTTTGACTCTCAATCTGTTCGATGGAAATTCGTGCGGCTGATTTGATTACACATGAGTTTTTCTTCATCACCACACCATATATGTACCTACTAGGTATAGGTATTAGCGACGGTAGCGGTATGGACCGGCGATTTATGCGATATAACTTTTGAAGCACCTAATAGTGCGATGAAAATCCGAAACATTCAAATAAGTAACAAAAAGTACAGATTTAGTGAATAAATAGTTGTTGTCCGCGACTTCGTTCGCGTGGATTACGGTTTTTTAATTCCCGCGAGAACTCTCCTTTACAAGTTGACCTCAGGTCAAACCTCTGCAAATGCCATTTTATTTTGGTTTTTAGTAAACATAATTTATACCGAATCAGTGTACCGATCCAGGCCAAAAATAATATTATGCAAAAGCGTTACCCATTTTTCAAGGCATTACAAGCCCAAAAAGGTACGGTACCCTATCTTTTTAGATCTTAGAGGCTTTCTTTGGAAATGGGTGATTTAAATAGATCTCCCGTAGATGGGATCCCTGCGATAAAAGCTGCAACGTGACCAGCACGCCAAGTACACGGTCCGAGAGCAGGTGGGATGATTTGAGCCGGTGCTTGATAAAACCAGTGAACGTTAATACCACTTCTACTTTGCTTGAGTATGGAGACATGTTGGTTCGAAGTAAATTCACGGATAATTAATAAACGATTTTTTCGAATAGCTTTTTCTCTTAATGTAAAGATGATTTGGTATACCATGAAATGGCACATGATTTTTCAAAATGCGATCAAAAAGCTGTTAATAAATTTCCTAAGGCGCGATTTGCGCAAAGGGAGCGATCATAATACAGTGCGAATTTTTAGAATTTTCCAAGTTACGAAAGAGTTTGTAATTGAATCAAAACTTGTACTTAAATAAATTGTTTAAAGATATTTTGAAACGATACTTTTTCGTGTTATAGTTACTCGCAAATGTAGACTCTCTAGTAAGCAACGAGCTGCAGTAAGAGGTAATGCTAGTTTTAGTTAGAGGAAGATACTGAATTCCAAAACCTCCTACCTCTTGAAAATTCCCCACCAGCTTTCCTACTATGATGGTAATGGTACTTCTAAACTTGGAACGATGGGTTTATAAACGGGTAAAATGTAACTTTTTCCAGTGATTAGCTAGATTGCTTTTTAGTTTGCGATCTGAGAACGAAGGAGGAAGTAACGACTTCTTGAGGAAAACTAAGTAAATTATTGCTAATTATAATTTATTTATGTGGTTATATAGCTTGGGAACAACTATCAAATGATTTACACACAAACAACTGAAGATTTTGAATGGCCTTAATACTTAATTATATTTTGGATAGGTACGAAGGTTTTGGTTCGAAAGTTTAAAGTAGCTATTGAAACGGAAAGTAAACTTTTGTTTTATGAAAAATATAGGAGTTTAAATTATGACAAAATCACAATGGCGAAATATTTATTGCTCAATACTCGATTTTCCAACAAATATTTATCATGGCAGGTGCAAAAAATGGCGCATGCAGGTGAAGTGAGTGACCCCAAATCCAAAATATTGAATAGCTAAGTATTCCAAGTTACCTACCTACTGCTTGGAATGTGTATGTTAATTTTCAAGTAAATGTAGCGCTGTTATGTTGCTTTGCTCATATTGCCTCGTTGGTCTAATGGGTAACAATGTATAACAAGATACTGGGTTCGAATCCCGGACCGGGCAGAAAATTGTACTTATTGGGTTTTTTGACAAAAAATTCTCAGAAAATCAGAAATATGAAGTTGGCGGTGTCTCCCTCGTGCCACAGAGAGCACTTAGGTAACGATCTCTCTCCGGCTCGGATCGGATTTCAATCTCATTGGATAATGAGAGTGAGGGAATACAGAATGCACCTGCGTTTCTATCTTTAGTGTTCTATAATATCAGGCTAATCTCTGTGGAAATTTAATCTCGCATTTGCATCCCGGCTAAGTACAGTCTACCTGAGGTATAATACCTACCATTGACCGGGCCCCATCCGTGACACGGTCCGCCCTGGCTCGGACAATTTCAAATGCCAAAATCGTTTTAGCGCGGATTTTATAGCACATCTTCAGCACGTGTTCTTAGGTTACCCACAGATGTTTCAAAATCCAAGAACCAATAAGACATTAAACACCCCTATATTATTGATCCGCATCATAAACATCCCGGACAAGCGAGGGAGCCGGGATAAATGTAGGTAGATACTCATTTCAAATTCCCCGGATAACTCGCTACGGCGCGGAGTAATAAAATTATTGACCCGGTTATTGAATATTTCAACAGACTAACGACTAGAATTTGATGGCGGGCTGAATTCAATTTTGCCTTTGAATTTTACTCCTGTCGTATTGATGTTAAAGTACCACACAAACTTAATTAAAAAAAATATATACTACCTTTTTAATTTTATTAACTGCCTGCCTGGTTATGAGGCCCCAGGTTCTAGTCCCAAGTCGTCCAAAGAAGGTGAGAGTGTGGAGTTATCGAAGATAAACAGACCGAGAGTGGGACCAAATTAGGTAAAAGTTATTGGGTTCTTTATAGATAACTAGATGATGCCCGCGACTTCGCATGGATTGAGGTTATCTAATTCCCGCGAGAAATCTGTTATTTTCCGGGATAAAAAGTAGCCTTTGTGTTATTCCAGACTATAATCTATCTCTGTGCCTTTCAGCCAATTTGGTTCAGTCGTTGCGGCGTGATTGAGTAACAAACATCCATACATCCATCCATTCAACCAAACTCTCGTATAATATTAGTAGGATAAGTAGGATTCAGAGGTATCTCCCCAGCTATAGAAAAGGAAAAGGCAATTTAAGGCAAAAAAGTTAAAAATAGTCTAAGGATAAAAGAGCTCCTACTTAAATAAGAGTACTTATTTAAGTCTACAATCTAGACAGATGGACTAAGTACATATTTTGGATTGATCCAACCACACGTGTCATTGTTTGGGTGAATATTCAGTTTCGACAATATTTGCGCATTTTTTTAGGAACAAGCATAATTTCATTTTTTTTAATATTTGATAGTATTATAATGTTTGGTGCTATTTCATTAAATACACAAGTGAAAGGCACGAATATATTTCAAATATTCAAAGAGTTATTGCCACTAGAAATTTATGTCAAGCTACGGTAATGAACCCTGTATACGGTAATGAATTTTTATGTATACTTTTGGCAGAATTTCTTATGAATTCTCTATTTGAATAAACTTGTACGAATAAAAGCAAGTGCCCAGCCGTGCACAGGGAATTGGTAATTCACTCGTCGACCGAGAACCTTGTTGGGACCGTTACTGCTTGGAGTAAGATCGTTTCAAATAACAAAATATCAAGCAGTTCTTCCATAACTTAATAGACTCCCTCTATATTGGACCTCTTCCTTACCACTCACCCTACCGGCTACCAGGTAACAGTCGATGCTCCCCTAGGAACATCTAACCCCTGCCTAGTACAGACTTCCGTGCCACTTCCATCCTCTGTTCGCACGCGTAATACCGGTAGCCTCATATCCGTGGGCACAGCTTTGTTTTTCAACAAACGACCTTAACACCTGTACTGAAGCAGTTGCTGATGCTATACTCCAAGGTATGGACTGCTATATTCCCAACTCCCTCATACCTTTTGGGGAGCGCGCGCAGAAATGGTTCAACGGGATCTGTAATAAGGCTGCTATACTTAAACAAACCTCCTACCAGTCCTGGCTCTCTGCACATTGCACCAATGATCCCAATGCTGCAAATGTTAAGAAAATCTTTAACGCTGCGTCCAGAGCCTACAAAAATGCCATTGCCAGGGCAAAATTTGAGCACATCAACAGAATTGGGCAGATACTAGTCTCACTGCCTTCTGGTTCCCGTGCTTTCTGATTTCTGTTGAAAGCCATACAAGGCAACTTCTGTCGTTCCTCGTTTCCACCTTTACGCAAACCGGATGATACACTGGCCTACACTGCCAAAGAGAAAGCCGAAACTCTGGGCACTCTCTTTGCTGCCAACTCTACGCTTGATGATGGTGGGAAAACACCGCTGACCATCCCGCGGTGTCAAAGCTCCTTGCGTGATATACGGGGTATATTGGGGATATATTGACAGTAAGGGGGAAGCCCTGGCGGTCAGCCTCGACATCGCTAAAGCCTTTGATCGGGTTTGGCAAAGGGCTTGGCTATCGAAGCTGCCATCTTACGGACTTCCTGTGAAGCTGTGCAATTGGGTCGCTAGCTTTCTTCATGGGCGCAGCATCAAGGTCCCTGTCAACGGTTTTTGCTCTTAACCTAAGCCCATCAATGCTGGCATTCCATAGGGCTCAGTGCTATCGCCTACTTTGTTCATTCTGCATATCAATGATATGTTGCATAACAGCAGCATATATTGTTATGCGGATGGCAGTACTTCTGATGCCCTTTAAAAGGCCATGCACAGTTCTCTCGCGCAGTGCTGGAGGAGGATAGAGCCAAACTTGTGTCGGACATTGAGACTTCTCTCTAGAAAGTGTCCGTATGGGGTTCACAAAATCTTGTTCAATTTAACCCTTCAAAAACACAAGTTTGTGCTTTTACCGCAAAAAAGGCTCCTTTAACCACGCCTCTTCTCTTTCAGAACACTTCCCTTACTCCTACCAACAGCATTGGGATTCAAAAGAGGGCACTTCGGCTTGTAGACAATCCCAAATTAACTTACTCGCTGGAAAGCTTGGAACACCGCGACGTAAGCGTGCTCTATCGGCTATATAACGGGGAGCCCTCTAACTTCTACAACCGCACCGCACGCCACCGAACGCAATTTCACCCTTACCACCTGGGTGCCTGGAGCACTTCGACCATCAGGTGCTCCAGATCTTTTTTTCCATGTACTACCAAATCGTAGAATCATCTCCCTTCGAAAGTATTCCTGTATATAATGTAGTTTCAGTAAAAATCATTAAATGAACTTCAAAAAGGTTACGGTAAACGACGGTAATGAAGGACACGGTAATGACAAATATGCACTTTTAATTTATTATTAATTTTTCTATAAGCAGTATATGCTATCTAATCATTTAAAAATTAAACTAGACGAGAACTTGATGTATTGTTATCGCAATAAAATTCCAATTTTAAATATTTATCAAAATATAAGCGGACTGGTAATGAAACATAAACTGTGACAAAATATTATAATACACTTTCAGTTGTAATTTTTTGCGCGAGTTCGTGCGTACGTCTTCCTTCTGCTACGTTTTCCGGTCGACTGAGGTCTGAGGTGCGGGACTCCGAGAGCTCACTATGTAGCGGCAAGATTTTGTCACGTAAAAACATGTTTGTCGTGATGATTCTGGAGGATTCCGGTAATGAACTTTGCATCGTGACAAAACTTTAAAAACATATTTGACCATATATTTCTTTGTAAACTAAATTTTAAATTATGAAGAAGTAATAAAAAATTATTTAATTATTCGGCACAGTAGCCAAATTAACATTATTTTTGTGCTAGGTTTACTAAATATTATTAAATATATAATATCTAGTAAAAAAACAGGTGCCGGTAATGAATTTTAATGTTATTTTCACTAAAAATCTGAGTGCTTTACATAGAAATTTCAATAAACACACCATGTGCACGATAAAGTATGTAGGTGTGCATGATAAACGTATATTAAATGGAGTCTAAACTTAAGTTTCAATTTTTTATTCACTGGAACACGTAATTTTCATTACTTTGAGTATTCACCCGTTTGCGATGCAATCGCGTCAACTGGAATTCAACTACATCCAAATGCAGTCGTCTTGTTCGATTGCAGTTAAATAAGTCTACTATCTATACCTACCTACTCTACATTCCAATTCCAAGGCCCATCGTCCTTGAATCAATAATGAATGAATGAATTCGTCCTGGCTAACTTCCAACCGACAATAATTATTCAAATTTCGAACACGCCACCGGCCATTCTTGATAGAAAACAAAAAACGCGACATAACCTGCGTCGACGCACGGCGCCATACGCACACAGAGAAACCTGTCTCCTGATTGGTGGGATGAAACCACAAACAGAATGTCAGGTACAGGGTACTCTATGGAATAATGACAACCGGAAAATACTATTAAGGAACGAATCAATCAACTAAAGGACAGCCTATATTGTATTACTATAAGGGACTGTCGTTTGGTCTTTCCATCTTTATTTATTGGCAAACTATAGAGCTGTAAAGAAATTTAACATGAATATACCAACGTAGAGCATTTCCCCTCAATCCACTGAATCTTCCAGTGGATCGAATAGCACTCTGTAGTTCACTGAGATCCACTAATTCATACCTATTTACCTATTTACCTATTTCATTTCAGGTCTGCCGATACTGGTTCGCCACTCCACCACCTAAGTATAGACTATAACGACCTGTGAATTGTGATAACGACCATCAGTTCTTCGAACTATAAGCAACGTAGCGAGCGAGTTGAGCGAAGCAATGGCTGGATCATGCGTCATGCTCGTGAACGGGTGCCACCAACGGGAATGGGTCTGCTTTTGCCTGCCTGTTTTGACATGTATTGGATTGTATTTATTTGTATTGTATTTATTTTTACTTGTATTGTACTCAGGAAAATTCATCGTGGAAGCACTGTATACATAGCATAGTTTCATTAACTATTGTAAAATTTATTTTTTACTTTTTATTTTTTTATTTTTGAAAAGAGCAACCGCCGAGTTTCTTGCTGGCTCTTCTCGGCAGGAAAGGCATTCCGAACCAGTGGTAGATTCATTGACGATTCAAAAGTGCTTGTAAAAGTGTATTTGAATAAAAAATATTTCTATTCTATTCTATTCTATTCAACACCAATTTCTACTTCAGCTTTCAACTCTGTGTCGGTAACTCTGGTTCTCCTTCGGATCTCCTCATTCCTGATTTGATCTCGCAGGGATACTCCGAACATAGTTCTCTGAGCGACCTTGAGCCTTCTTCAAATAAATAAAATTGAAGTGTCTGTTTGTAATATCAAAAGAACAGCTTTTTACTAACTGCATACGAAAGTACGAGTAAATACGGTACTTATAACAAGAAAACAATTTTTAAAATTTTTGTTTGTATATTTGTTTATTGCCGCTAATCTCAGGTACGCCTGGACCGATTTTGACGGGACTTTAACTGGTAGATAGCTGATATTATCGGGCGTGATATACGCTACTTTTTTAAAAAAATTGCTAAGTTTTTCTACCTCTGTAAGTATATCGATATCTCCGTGATTTCTAAACCGATTTGCGTAAATCTTTTTTTAATCAACACAAAATCTTTGCGAGATGCTCTCATAAAAACTTCGGTTTCCAACTCCTCAGTCCTGATGCTGCAGGGGCTCTGCCCAACTAAACTGTGGGGATTTAGGAAGTGTCGATTGTGAATTGAAAAATCGGACGAAGTCGCGGGCGTCCGCTATAGATAGTAATGTCATAAATTAAAAAACAATGTACAAAAAGCTATTGAGTAGGTAATACGTATCGATCAGAAATCATTAACCTGCACGTAATGTAAGTACCTACTCATAGTACGACGTCATCGACAAACGTCCTTGCGACGTGAGTCATGTCGCCGGCACACTTCCAAAACATTTTCATTCAGCAACATTGTGTGAATGTACGACTCATGAATAAGAAGTATGAATTTTTTTTGATAATATATTACTCTTGATGTTTTATTAGTCACAGCTTTGTTAGTGCCTAATATTATTATTTTTGTTAGCCGACTAGGTGGTGCACGCGATTTTGTCTGCGGGCAGCGAAGGTTTAGTAATAGGTTCTCGTTGGCACCCTTTGGGTACGGAACCCTAAAAAACTAGGTATGTACTTACATCCTATTTCTATAGAATTAGATAGTTTGTTGATTTTAAATCTAAGCGGGATAAAAGGGGTCTGTCTACACAACCCTTTTAGGAGCTTTTATTATAAACACAGTTTGTCTAGGACCGAGAATCAATCTATTCAACCATAAATAGATTTGGGTTGAACATTCTACAGAAATAAGAAAATATCGAAATTTTTTCTTATGTCTACGTAATGAAAGAAATGGATAGAAATAAAAAAAAATGTTTTTGTTTACCTCTGCCTATTTTATCAGGGCGAAGCTTCGGAATGCCTGAACCGATTTTGACAGAACTATCACAGGCAAGTAAAGGACTATATACAAATAATATTCTGGATACAAAATCTAGATTATACATAGCATAATAGATCCTCTTAGAATAGAATAATTTTTTATTCAAATAAACTTTTACAAAGTGCTTTCGTGCTGCTCTATGGTAATCTATAAGTAAAATATAAATCATCCAAAAATCAATGATTTATAAAAACATATGTAGGTAGGTATATGTTGGTAGATATATTTTATGTATGTATGTTCCTAAAATCAAAACTTAAAAAGTACGTAGGTATACTTTTTAAAGTTTTGATTTTTGTTTTTGATTACTTCTACATATAAAGCGACTTCATGTTTCAAAAGTCCGTAAAAGGAAACTTAGTCTGTCTCTATTCGTTACCAAAGTATGATTTTAAGAACAACATTATAAATATTGGAGCAAACGAAAAATATATCGAAACATCGATATTATTTTTAAGTTGTCTTGCCCTAGTTATAAATGTAATTTTTTGTATCGTAAAGGATCTTTTCAAAGGAATCGATGATATTTGTTTAATGGCCTGCCTACGCTTCTGTAAACAGGCGAAACAATCAGAAAAAACATCATTCTGTTTATGACAGTTCTTGTATTTTTTTCATAATACCTGAGTAAGTCTCGCGGAGGATAAAACAACAACCTTTTTTATTTTTTCACAAGCTGCCATAAAGATTTTCAGATGATCAGATAGGAAATAACAGATATATATAACACAAGGAACAAAATACAGGACTTTTTCTAGTTTAACATATAGTCAAATAATTTTATTTTCTCTTGACATGGAATTCCGCACAGTACCTAAAAAACAACAACTTTTTTGTTTTTTCGTTTTTTCACAAGCCGCAATAAAGATTCTCAGATGATCAACTAGAAAATAACGGATGGATAATATAAGGAACAAAATACAGTATTTTTTCTAGTTTGACGCATAGTGAAATAATTTTATTATCTCTTCACCATGGAATTCCACAAAGTAACGCCTGCTTTTAGGTATTCAATAAGGAACAACATATTATTTTGCTATAATGCGTTAAACCAAAAGAAAATGTATGGTAGATACTTGCGACAAACAACTAGTCAACATTCGCCACAGATAACGATCCTGTGCTGCTTGTATCCAACCTTGTATCTTGCCAACGACTCGCTTGAGTTCGTTCATCCACCTAATGGCATGTCTATTCTTCTGGTGAGGTTCCATTCCAGCACCTTGGGAACCCCATCAACGCCCACCGGTTCTACGAGCCATGTCCCCGCCCATTGCCACGTCAGCTTTGCGACTCGACAATAATTTATGTCGGTAACTCTGGTAGACATAGATAGAACGAGTCCTATATTGAGAGCTAAACATGGAAATTAGCCTAGTTAGCGCCGATTCCAACAACGTTGCAGCTTTTCAATACAAAGAAATACTTACCAAAACGCACGGATAAGACTTTACGTTAGCTAGACAGAAAATTTCTTTTAAAAAGGTATTGGTACGTATTCTTAAGTAAGTTTTAGCAATAACCATAAAACAGCGAGTGTCGACCGGCCGTACGTGGTCCGAGGTATTAACGTACCTACCTAAGCTACCTACATACATTTTGTCATGAATAAATCAATATTGTAGACTGTCGTGCTCACGGGGGTTTTTCCGGAGCAATAAACTCGTGAAACTAAACACACTACGTGCGGATTAGCATTTTTAATAGTTATTCCATATATTTCGCCTTTATTTATTTAGGCAGTGTAGTTATTATTTGTCTACTTGAACACGCAAATCGATAGGTACTTACTGCTACATAGGGAGTAGAGGTACGAGTTTTAAATTCGCCCCTAAATTCGAGTTTTAACAAGACGTTTTTAGGGGCGAATTAAAAATTGGTGCGTACGTAAAACGTGGACAGCATGTTACAGAAATCAGAACTACATAATGTAGTACATATATTTATTTAGTATTTGACTGCTGAGTTTCTTGCTGGCTGAATCGATGGCTGGATCATTTCAGCAGCATTTGTTTTTCCAACCGGTGCTCAGTTTTCTACTCCATCATCAGATCCTTCTCCTCTATTCGTGATCATCATTTATCTAACACTTACCTACTCATTGAGGCCATTCTAATGAGCCCACACACTGTATCTGCAGTAAGTTGCTGAGGAGTTAGGTATCCCGGAAACTACCTGATGCTGCAGCATCAGCTCAAGGTTACCATGTCTTGGAAATAAGCCGAAGTAACCCTTTTTCAGTCGAGGCTTAACAAGTACCTACCTATTGAAAATATTTCCCCGTTTTTGTAAAAGTAAAAATTGGTGTCCAAACAAAGTTTCATAGAGTATGTAGATATAGAGTGTTGCTCTCTAGGTATTCTGTGATCGAAAACAATTCTGTTAGCCAATAAATGGCATATGATTCTCTTAATTTGTATCTCAGACGGCATGGAACGATGTTGATCACTTGAGCGATAAAATTTCAAACGATTAGTGCGGGTGAATGAAACCCAGATTGATATATATTTTGTTCCTAACCAGTTTAGCGCTCAGACCACTTAAAGTCTCTTATTTTAAGACGGAAGGCACTAATTAGGCATATTAAGTGTTTGACTAGCTCTAAAAACCTTAAATAAATCGGTGTCTAATTTCTACGCATCATAATTTATTCATCCGTATTCCGTACTAGATATCCTTTTATCATGGTCTCTAGTTTACGTAATTAAACAAATCTTTAGGTTATCTGCACGCCTGTGATCTCGCCTGATGGTAAGTGACGATGCAGTCTAAGATGGTAGCTTGCTAACTTGGAACGAGTATAGCAGTGTAGATTCAAACCATACCCCCTAATCGGTTTCTACACACCATCGTGGTAAGTAATACTACTTCTTTGTTTCTTTTTTTTCTTTCTTTTTTCTTTCTTTGTTTTGTTAGTTCTTATGGTCTTATACCATGTGAGCATAATATTATTTCATGTTATGGTCATATCTGACAAAACTCAAAAGAAAGTAAGCAACTTCGTTCGAGTTGAATTAGGTAAACGGTTATCGAATCTTTTTAATAGTTCAATTTGACCTCGTAAAAATAGTCTAACGCTAGTATTGGTAAAATAAAATATGAGTATTTTATTGCCTTCTTTAATGCGATTCGTTATGCTTTCCGCACGTCTTAAACACTGAGACGACATAAAAATATTTCAAGAGAAAATTATTATAGCATAAAATTATTTAAATTGTTTAGATTTGTTTATCGTTCAGGCGCAGTAACACTTATAATTTTAAAAATAAGGTTTTCAATATTTTAAAGATTAAAAGGCACATCTCATCCAGTCGTGAGTTGTGACGATTCAAAGGACTAAAGAGCTTGTGAATTCCTCATTTGAATAAAGTCCACATAAAACACTAGTGCCATAACAATATCGTGAAGAGCGTAATCCGCTCATTGTCCGGTGCCGCTCTATTCAGCCATTGTCTACGTCGTAATTAAACCGTCCCGGCTTTATCGCGACATCGGCTAACTTTCGTACTTAGCTGAATGCCCGTTGCAACTTATTAATGCCCAAAGTATGTTTTATGAAAATCGGTCAAATGCGAGTCGAACTCGTATACGAGGGGTTCCGTACCAAAAAACGCCGAAAAAACACGTTTTTTTTTTACAAATGTCCCCTTTCATTTATTTATTTATTTATTGCATTCCAATGACATACAATGATCTTAAAACTAGAGGTCACCCTTTACTTTGGAACCCCGTTGGGGCACAGCAAAATATTGGCTTAGTAGAGAGAGTCATTAAAAGAGATCTTGGTTGTGTGTGTGTGTACGTATGCGTGTGTATGTGTGTATGTTTGTTATTCCTTCAAGCTATGGCTTGAACGAATGAACCGATTTGGCTGAAATTTGGAATGGAAATAGCTCATACCCAGGATTCATACATAGGTTGTTTATCCCGGAAAATTAAAGAGTTCAGGAATCAAAAAAACCTTAACCCACGCGGACGAAGTCACGTTCACCATCTAGTAGAGCATAAAAACAAAAAATAACTAATTCCCTTCGTAAATCCCCGTGAGAACCGATACATAAACAAAAACTACGAACTAAGAAGGTCGTCGTCCTATAATTTAGTTAAAATAATACCATACCAATATATTCTTTCTTTACCGATCGATTACCGGGCTGTTATTAAATTCCTAATACGGAATCATTAATTAGAGGCCCAGTAAGCTGTCATCCGATCACGGCCATCGACGTTGCCCCTCATGTTTCAGGGCTGCCAAAAACCACTAATTCAGTTGAAAGCAAAAGCTCATTTTAATTGAATGGCCCAGATCAAGCAGTCTCTAAGTCCATTATAGCCCTTAAGTCCGTTTTTCCAAAACAGCAAAAATGGCCTTTAAGACTTCTTGAACTGAAATCCATTTTTCCAAAACAAAAAAAATGGACGTATGGACCTCTTGAACTAGCCATTATGGACCAGTGTGGACCAACCACAACCGACCGACCAACAGTACAATGATTTAATAAGCAACGTATTATTTTCAACCACTAGTATAGGTAAAATAAAAAACTCAAGTCGATTATTAAATCATTATAGTTAGGTATTACGTTTACAACTTCGCCTAATTACTAATTAACAATTCTTTATTTTTTTTGTCGGAAATGCATAACGTATTGAAATTCGGAAGTGATTCACTTGAGTGTTCTTGGTTTTCACAAACCGTAACTAATTTAACTCATTAATTGGCTATGCAACCTTTTTATGTATGTCAAGATTTTGAATGGACATTTAGACAAGACATTTAAAATGTTATGTTATGTTTTTTGTCAGTCAATCAATTACACCAGCTTTACCCTTAAGACTGGATGAAAAATCTCAAAAACAGTAAAAATTAAAACCGAATAATTATATTTATCAAGAGATATTTAGTTGAAAAAGTTAAAAAAAAAATATGGTTCGGCGAAGCAAAACAATTTTACAAGATAATAATATGATCTAATCGGTCATATAGGCTTAAGATATTTATTAATCTTCTTTATTTGTAGCTGAAACTATAAGTATGTTTTTACATTTTAAGTTTAAGACAACCTACAGTTAAAAAAAACCAAATGCGGCAACCCTTGGCATAGGTCAGCGTCAGCCATGTTATATTATCGGGAGAAATGATTGTTACTGTACTGTGTAGGCACATTTTTGCCATGACATTGTAAACTCTATCCCATTACGAATAACGACCCATCGACAACATCTCTATAATGATAGATTTGACCACGCCACGCTGCATTTAGGACGATTTCATGGGTTCGAAAATCGATACTTTTTCCAATGCGCGACAAAAGATGAAAGGTATAAAACGAAGCACTGTGAACCAATGAACAATGAAATTTTTGACGCCGTATTCTCTAACCGCACAGCTTCGCCTTCGACGCTGCTTCAGCGGAAATCAACTCTACATAAAACGAAATACTGCTTATTGGGCAAAATTTTGTACCCGTAATATGAGTTTACACATCTCGATAACGTTGAAGATTTCGATAATAGAAATACTATGAAGCCGTAGATAAGTGGCCTAATTAAGTCATTTGTTTTTATGCCAGTTAAAATTCTTGTTACTTTGAAGTTATAGCTTTTCCTTTAAAATCGTCCACGCCGTCATTTACTTAATAATGTTAAAAAGTAATTAATACAAAACAAAATATGTAGTTTGCTTATAATTAACCTGAATACCTTAACTACCGCAACGTTTAACAATTTACATAATATACACGTATAACATACCAAGCTGTATCTTCAGCTGTCAATGAATAATTACAAATTATACGCACCTACAGTCATATAAATTACATATAATATTATGATGAACAGAGATACTTTCGGATCGAAACCCAAAGTTTTTGTCACAAAATCTACGCGATCTGATTAGATTGCTAGGATACGTTATCGAGAGATTACAGATAGATTGAGGAATCAGGTATTATATTAAAAAAGTATGTTAGCGGAGACAAGCGAATAAACTGAAGAAGTTTTTCTTTCAACGCCGAGTTTCTTGCTGGTTCTTCTCGGTTGGAAGGGCATTCCGGACAAGTGGTAGATTCACTTGACGATTCAAAAAGTTATATAAATAGTTTATTTGAATATGAAAAGCTTTCCTATTCTGTTCTTATAGAAGCTGTTAAATTTTTTGCTGTTCTAATCTTCCTAGCATACCTATTACATAACCGACATAACCCTATGATACAGTATATGACATAACCACATATCAATAGACAGGTCCCTACCTAACATAATAGAGAAAGTTACACGAACAATAAAAATTAGATCACGCAGTTGACGAGTCGATGTCATTGTTGATAATGACAGAACAACTTTTCATCGTCGATCATCGATTACGAAGGCAGGTGCTATTAATCTAAAGTGTAGTTTGTCAAATCTATGATGTAATAGGTTATAGCAATAGCCTATTTTTGCTAACAACCAGGTAGGTTTTACTTTTTTGGTTTACGGAGAAAACCTTCAAGCTACCCAAGTGATTGGGATTGATCGGCCTTCTAAGAGAAAGTCATGATTTTTGTAATGTTTTCATTGAATTCGAAAGCACTTTGTAAAAGTTTATTTGAATAAAAATTTATTCTATTCTATTCTATACAGTTAATGTGAGAACTTGCTTAACTAGACTCTGTATGTGTATTTGAGAAGGCCTGTAGGGCTAGGTAGGTAGGTACGCGTCACGAGAGAGTTTTGTCTACCCATTTACTCGTCAAACTTTAAGAGATGTCACAAGAAATCTTCTCGTAGCGCCCATGATAGTCCTACAGGACACTGGCGTGCATAGGTAGGAGTTATTACTACTCTACATGATATTTGCTAGAATGTTAAGGAATTTAACTTAAACTTGATTACAGGTATCCCTCTAGTAGTGCTAAAAGAGAGAGCCTATCGAACTGAAGCGGTCGCTAATAACCTGCGTGTCGATTCTCTAAAAATGATTGCATCAGTGTAACGATGGCAATGCTCTATGATTGGCTGAATTAATGGCGTTCTTGCTACATCAATGCATTTTAACCAATAGCGGGAGGGTACCAGCCAATCGGATGGCATCGCGATCGTTACACTGATGCAATCATTTTTAGAGATTCGACATGTAACTCTACTACCGTATTCCCTATTTTTGACATGGCTATGGAAAAGATGGAGAGTTTAGAGAACTGTCAAAACCGAATTTCTTCATACAAATTACGCGTGTAATAACATAAAGTTAGCAACTGAACCCATAGCCACTGAGATCGAGAATAGTACTGCAGGATGGCACCTAAAAGCTGATGAGAAAAATAGAGTATGGAGACCCGCCAACTCGCAAGTATGACATTATTAGTTGCCAAATACCTTCCTGCTGCACAATAGCTTAATCTTAAACAGGCTGATGATAATAAAATATATGTTTCTCTACTCAGCGTTGAAAGTAATATATTATGCAGTCACCATAATACATTACGCTAAATATCACACATAAACAAGTTCGATTGACGTAAATGTCAAATCAGACTCTATGTTGTCTATGTGTGATACTTATCGCGATCGCGCACTGCTCGCCGACCCACTTCTCCATATGGAGAAAATCATGGAAGTAAGAAAGCATGGAAGTAAGATTGTATATGTAGTTTATCACTAAAATTCCAAGTGTTAAAACTTAAAATATTATGCGACAAAATTAAGAATTTTAGAAATGTCGAACTAACGTTTCGTGCAAGTAGGTTGGATTTCAACCACGTAACTAGGTACCATCACTCACGATTTCTCGAACTTCTGTGATAGAACGGTGAGGACATCACAACTCACAAGGTTGTTTCCTGAGCGCACTCTAAAAACTAGGTATATCCTAGTAGTAATTGAAACGTTTCGAAAAAATACACAGTCTGAAATAAGACTGAAAGTCAATTGAACCTAGTGGGGGGTGAGGAGTAACTACTTTTAACATTTTTCATACACTTAGTATGAAAGATAGATAGGCCTCTACTTACAAAGAAATGTAGGGCAGAGAACTGTAACGTAGGTGCAACTGATATGCAACTACAAGGGCTTCTTTTAAAGGGATTAACCAGCACATAAGCTTGTGCAAGAATGCATGGCCACTTCTGTCATAGCAACGAAAGACAAAAAGACTATGCTTTTATTACAAAAAATTATTTACCTAAATGAAAATATAAGACGATTAGAAAAAGCGTTTATCATTATTAACTTCTATTTTAGAAACTGTATCGATCATGGTGACTGGCGTGGAATAAGCATCTTCTAGGCCAGCGCGTACCGTCTTATTCTGCATTTTCACTTACCATCAGGTGAGGTCACAGTCAAACGCTAGTCTATATTTTTTTATTCGATGACATGATAGTCCTTGGGTGTGATCTCACCTGATGGTAAGTGACAATGCAGTCTAAGACGGTAGCGGGCTAACTTGGAAGGGATATGGCAGTATATACATATTAAAAAAAATGGAAGAACCAGCAATAACAATATAATTTACTTGGTAACTGGATACTAACTAATAAAGGCTCGGTATCTTCCTGGTATTCTAAGATAAAATAACAGATAAATTACATTAAAATAATACTTTTTCACCAAAATAAGAAAGAAAATGTTCTCCCCCTCCATTGGATAGGCTATGTCGTTTATAAATACGCGAAATACGAAATATGTAATGTTTGAACACCGACACGCTCTGATTCATATTGTAATGTTGGCTCTGAACGAAAAGTAACGCAACCTTCGGAGGGGATACGCTAGCTGCAACGCTTTTCTCCATAACTAACATACATGACCATAGGGTCAAAAGATAATATGTATTTGTTGAGATTTAATTTTTTTTTATTATATGACAAGATAGCCCTTGAGTGCGATCTCACCTAATGGTAAGTGACGATGCAGTCTAAGATGGTAAGATGGTAGCGGGCTAACTTGGAAGGGATATAGCAGTGTAAATTTAACCCATATCCCTAATCGGTTTCTACCCACCATCGTGCCGGAACGCTAAATCGCTTGCAGGCACGTCTTTGACGGTAGGGTGGTAACTAGCCACGGCCAAAGCCTCCCACCAGAAATAATAATATAATTAAAAAAAAATAATGTCCTCCCGATCGAATCCGGCCATCTGCGTGGGAGATATAATAGTGCACATGTAGTCTGTGGTTACAACAGAAAAGTTTTTTGTAAAGCTTTGGTACCTATAGGTTATACTCGTAGGTCTGTCAAAATCGACAGCCCACGCGCTTTGGTTAATCTGTAGTAGGTACGTAGACGGAGGTCGTCTTTCTCTTCTATAGGAGTGTTACTTGAAGTCTACTCAAATCCATGTGGCGTAATGGTTTTGAACATAAAAGTCGATTTTGATAATATTTAGCCTACGATGGTGGTTATACAACAATGAAGGTCTTCAAACTTGTGTATTTTAATACATTGTGTAATTTCCTTTTCAAAATATTGTACACCGGCAACGGTAGAACACGTAGATCTTACCTACTATGTTAATGTAACATCTATAATATGTAGTGTATGTTCTGGACAATAAATAAATAAAAAGTGATGAATGATCTATATGAAGCTTGCTAGTGAAGGTTTCGCCATTTCATAGAGTAAACTGGGAAAATTTCTATAAAAATCATCTTTATCAGCAGCAATAATTAAGTAATGGCTGCTATGAAGAACTCTCAGAAGGAAAGGTTCTTTCACGATGAGTTGGGCTTAAACACCCGAGTTCCCATAACTCCCAAAATCCGAGTTCTGTGGTCGGGATTGAACCCGCGACCCGCCTAACAGAATACCGCTGTCCTAACCAGTATCCCTGCTCTTAATTTAACTTGCCTGTAAAAATATAAATTCTCAATTCCAACACTGCCTTCTTTTCGAATTTATTTTATAAGCAACCGGTGACGATAAAAAAATAAAGATAATTCCCACCCCTCGACACCGTGAGAAAGCTACTTGAAGTTTATGAAAAAAAAAAAGTAAAAATATCGTCAAGATGTCCCAGTTTCCACGATCCAAATTGAAAACTCGAGCATCGACTTCAATACCGAATTATACTCCTTCGCGAATCATTACTCCTACTTGGAAACGAAACCTCATTAAACGAGTAATACCTACTACAATGAATAAAGCAGCCAGAAATAAAACAAATCGAAAAACTGGGTTGAAAAATTCTCAGCAATTAATATTATCCAGAATGTTGGTTAAGAACTTTCGCGGTTTTACCACAAAACAAGTTTAATTGATGACTAAAGACGTTCGGTTGGTTTGTTATCAAAAATATTATATCAAAATAGCTTTTGCACTTCGACTTCGTCGGCGTGGAGTTAGCAGTCTTTAAAAATCCCGTGGGAACTCTTTGATTTTCCAGAATAAAATGTGAGTTTGCCTGTTGGTTTGTCCTTTTATCATGTAGCTACGGATTTTTCAACTTCATTTCTTTCCAAGGGTTGAGGACCTGGATGAGGATAGAGGCTACTTATTGTCCTGAAGAAGCGTAGGGGATTTTAAAAACCTAACTCCAGACGGACGAAGTCGCAATCTAAAGCTAGCTTTTATTTCTTATAAAAGTGTCCATTAGTATGACAAATCCATGTAGTTCCTATGTAGGAATTTTTTTAAATTATTTCAAGAAATACCCTGGAAGACATTTCGGTTACCCAATTCATCTCCCTGGGCCACTTTTGAAAGGCTATTAAAACTGAGTTACTGTTAACTTAAATGTGCCTAGCTTTGTGCCTAGTCACGTTTTAAGTGCGGCATGTACCTATGTATAATTTAACTTTATTAAAAATCCCTCCGAGTTTGTTCAGGGTTAACCCGATAACACTGCAACAAGAAGCTGTGATATAACGTTACATAATACTCCGTTATAAAATGTCGTATCAAAAGTGCAACCTTCATGCAATAACCACTGTAAATCTGCCAATAAAACTGATCGCACACTAATAAGCACGCACCTTACGCACGGAACATAAAGCATTTTTAACAGAGTTCCACACAAGAGTGGAAAAATTAAAATTCTTACTTTATAATTTTCTGAAATTAGCCAATGAGAAAACCATATTAGACTTCATCGTCATTTACCATCAGGTGAAATAGCAGACAACGACTATTTTTTTATCATATAAATCTTTTTGACGTATTTAAGCGATCCGCTAAGACAAAGACAACGTTACCTTATTTATTCTACAATTTTATTCCATAGATTTTCTTCCGCACGCACCAATTAGCTACCTCGTAAAACTCTGATGGAAACGCAACCAAAGCAACGCCTTTTTAGGACCTCATTCCCGTGGCCTGGGTGGCGCAGTCAAAATAAATATTTTTGCTTTGCGCGTGCGACTCTTACATTGCGCTCAAAGCTTGGTATCTGGTGTGCAATCAGCTAAAAGCTACAAAACCAGTTGGAGGACCGTCTTATTATGCCCAAGTACGAACCGGGAGATTTCGCCGTCGGAATGCATGAAAAAAATTCAAACTTTTAAGGCACTTGGTATGTAATGTACTGTTATGTTGATCTTTCATAAATAAATAATGACACCATGAGAAACCCATAGGAGCATACTTTGAAAGAAATTAATGAGACAATTGCAATTCGTCCGTTTGCCAGCGATGCTATTAAACAGAAACTCAAGAGCTTTAGCACATCTTCACCGCAAAAACCGTAGCAGCGGAGCATTTATTCGGAAAAGACGGAAGCTCTTCAAATTAAAATATCGAATAAATATGTAAGTTACGTACTTTTAACTAAAGTTTTTTTATGTCGTTTTGTTCAGCCGATGACATAGCTTGACAAAGTTATGTATGAACACAGGTAACATAAAGCGAGGCGTGTAAACTTTTGTATCATTACTTGATACCAACTTAATTAAAATGTTTCAATATCTTTCAGGTCAGAGAAACATTTTAGGTAAGTGGGCACCTACATTGTATTCAAATTTCAAATTGCTAAATAAATTTGTAAAGCGATTTTTCCATTCAAAACTAATTAAATAGATACCTATAGATAACAAATTTCGTAACGTAGGTAAAGTAAGTCCAATTGTTACAATTTACATTATAGATTCACTTAACTAGATCAAGACTCTTTGAACTAGAATCAAGATTAGGCAAATTGGATTTTGACTTTATAGGAAAAACTCCGAATATTTCAGATTAGTTGGAGAGCTAAGGCGGTAATGTAATAAGTGAGGAAAATGTAATCTTTTTAACATTTAAAAAGGTTAGACATTTGACTCGTCTCTTTAGGTCCTTCCTTCGAAAACTTTTCAGGGGATAATTGAATTGAATGAAAAAAGCTTCTTCGTAAAAATTCAGGGTTGTCAGATTCAGATGTCATGACTAAGTAGCTACCTAGGTATTCATATTGATTTTATACTACTTTGCGATCGTTTTCTACTTACGTACATCCACACTTGGCTAGTGTAGAAACCCTGGCAGATGGCTGACGATAGGCTTCGATGAAGAAAAGAAGAATAAAAATACATTGTAAATAAAACGGATGTACATACCTACCTATTTGTAAACGGTAAACAATACACCTATAAATCTGAAGGCTATACTAAAAGTGAGTCATAATAGTTTAATTATTTCATAGTTACCTCATCGTACACTTAAGTCACCTAAGATTATGTAGAAATAGGTATTATTCGATATCCGATTTTTCAACTATTTCAATTCAAAGTCAATATTTATTTCAATTAGCGGACTTACGGCTTTTATGCCAAGCCAAAATTCTACCACCAGTCCGGAAAGCAATTACTGCTGAGAAAATTCAAATTCAAATTACTTATTTCATATAGGCCAACTTGTAGTTCTTATGATAATTCAAGACTCAACCACGAAAGCAAGAAAAGCAGATTCTGCTGAGAAAAGCCGGCAAGAAACTCAGCAGTTGTTCCTCTTGAAGTGTTACAATATTATGTAGCTTATGATCTATCTTGTAGACAGCTGAAGCATAGCCGATTTAAAAATTATTCAGTCCTAAATCGACTCTAGTAAAACTCAAACCAGGGAGTTCACGACCTCCTCCTTCTAAGACCCGACAATATCGTTCACCACTATGCCAGGAAGGTCAAATTAAATATGGCGACCAAAACCGGAGATAAATTCCCACGGCGAGCACAAAGACCGGCCGTTATGACACCTCTCATTATAGAAATTGGCATTTTGACATTTCAATAACAACCGTTATTGGTAAATTTAATTGATCGTGATACTCGCAGATTAATTTTACCGCTTAGGGCGTACTTCGATAATAATTATTTTCAAATTTAATTTGCAAACTCATTTTTGTACTAACTCCAAATATCGTAAATTATACAGAATAATTAAGTACTTACAGCTTTACTTGAATTACAGCTCGAAGGCATTAACTTACTTAAAATTTGCCTCACATTTCTAAACATTATACAAAATTGTGTAGATACGTGCATACATGTACGCATAATTGCATATGTATGTTGTATGTTTGTCCGCGCATTTCTCCGAAACATTAATCTAATTGTGATAATTCTTTTTTATTTGCTTCCACGCACTTTCATTTAGGGAACAGTAAAGATTTCATCAAAACCGGTTCAGTAGTTTTCAAGATATGGACACTTTTCCCATTTCAGTTATTCTATATTTCTGTATATTGAAATGGGTTTAATTTTTCTTAAATTATAGCTTGTTAAACATTAATTATGTACTTACTTATTGGATGTTTGTCTGCTAATAAAGATTTACTAATTCTAAGTATTATTTATCGTGTAACAAATCTCGATACCTTGGACTATTGACCTTAGTTTTAATTACATTATCTATTTAAACAATTTTTGCAATGCAGATAGATACCTCTGTAAATTAAAAACCATAACGAATCTGGATATGATTTTATCTCATAAATCTATTGACATGATAATACTTGGACCTTGGAATTGGACCCTCCATACAAAATTGACGATTAGCTGAATGATTTACTATGGGAGGTCCAAAATATAGTGTGTCCTCGCGTGAACTGTCTGCCATGTATGTTCTAGATCAGAGATTATCAAACTTATTTCTTTTACCACCCCCTTTGAAAATCAATTATTTTTCAGCGCCCCCAATTTTTTATACACTCCTAAAACTTAAAAACGACAAATAATTTAATTTTTTTTTTAAATAAATAGTTCCTTTTATTTTTCTCAATATTAAATATTATATCTATACTATTATTACAAATACAAAACTATTTCTAAAATTAAAATTAATATAAACCTAAAATATTACTATTACTTTAATTAATTTAATTATGGTCGGTTATTAGTCGGTTCTTTTACCAATCAACCATCGCCCCCCTAAACCACGCCAACGCCCCCCATTTTTTTCTGGGCCCCTTAACGCCCCCCTCTAGGTCTCCAAAGCCCACAAGGGGGCGTTATCGCCCACTTTGAGAAAGACTGTTCTAGATACTGTGACTCACGACAACATATTATACCTACTATGATATGTATACTAAGTGCCTCTTTCACCACCTGCAAGTAAACTTTAACTGACTAATAAAGTTGACGTTTTTGACACTTTTTGTATGAGTAATCTGCCATTTTTATTCGTCAAAGTTTACTAAGCGTAGATCCCATTCTGATGTGTAAGTTTTTAATTATATTTTTGAAGTTTCATCCAAATCAGTAGTTTTAGCGCGAAGGAGTAACAAACATCCGCCCATCCTCACAAACTTTCGCATAATTATATTATTACTAGGATTTGTAGAGATAATATTAATTATAGTTACGTATAGTCTGCAATTATTTATTTTCGCAAGCGAAGAATAACATAGTTTACTACTTTTCGTAAATATGATAGTGCGGTCAGCAATTAATTTGATAACCTAAGCACCAGTCAGGTCATCAGCATGGTTAGTATAAGATTTAATTCGATTGGTCGTATTCGTATTCGATGACATTAGCGTCAAAGTAAAATGAACCTTAACAGTTTTCATTTAAAGTCGCAAATTTAGTACAATCAGTTTTAATTTGGAGCCTATCCGTATATGTAAACGTATGATAATGCTTACACGAAATTAATCTCTAATTCAATTACTTATGGTTTAATTTACTTTGACGTTATTGTCGAATACAAATACGATCAATCGAATTAAATCATATACTAACCCTACAGGAGTGATAACGCCGGACGTGCCTGTGAATTCTTCTGATTAACATTGTTGCTATTTGGTTTATTGTTAGTATTAATTAGGTTTGTATACCTAAACAAACAATTTAAAACAAACTTCCTGGAGCACTTCGACCACCCGTTGCTCCAGATCTTTTTTTCCACGTACTACCAAATTGTGGAATCATCTCCCTTCGACAGTGTTCCCACTTAATTACAATATGGGGCTATTCAAGGGGCGAATCAATAAGTTCCTGAAAAGCCGGCAACGCATTGGTGGTGCCTCTGGTAGGTACTACAAGTGTTAATGGGCGGCGGTAATCACTTTATATCAGGTGACGAGCTAGTTTGCCCTCTATTCATATAAAAAACAAACTTTTAGTCTAAGTAGACTACTTACTAGCTCGTGCCCACTACTTTTTTTTTAATCTTTATTTCTCCGGAATAAAAGTAGAAAGACGACATCCTACAGCCTATCGCCAATGCGATAATGATGAATAATATTCTTAATAAAAATTCTTTTCAAAAAACCGACTTCAAACGCCACTACAAAGTATAAAAATAATTTTATTTTGTACACGTTTGTTGAAGTCGGGCGGGCTTAAATAGAAACGATGAAATCAATGCGCGACGCTTATCTTATGGTGAAAAAAAAAAAAAAAGATACAGGCCGAATTGATAACCTCCTCCTTTTTGGAAGTCGGTTAAAAATACCCATCAAGAATGGCAAAGTGTGTGAAAACAAGTTGTTCACACAAGCCCATTTCGTTTTACAATCGATCGTGACATGCTGAGCCATTTCGGGACATGTTCGTTTATTCTTGAGTCCGGCTCAAGAATGAAGAATGAATGAACTCGTGGAACGGCATTCTGTCGTGAGGACAGTTAGTGGTGTAATTGCTTATGGTTTGAGATATTTTTTAAGCGACTTCCAAAAAGGAGGAGGTTATCAATTCGGCCAGTATCTTTTTTTTTATTCCTACAATAGTTTTTGGTTTCCACTTTATTCTACAATCTATTTTGGAGCGTTTGAACGTTGATAGACTCAACAACCAGTTTAAAATTAGATTTTAGCATTTTAATGTTATTATGAATCGTTAGAGGTCATTATCATTTTCATTCAAATTCAAATCAATTTATTGCAGATTTGGGTACATATTGGTATTATAGTATGTTTTATAAAATATCCGGCCAAATACCTTGCGGCATGCAATATGTACTTAATATTTATTTATTTGTTAATTTATTTAAACTATACTATTTTCCACAGTACGTCAGTTACTGAAATATAATTTTTATACAATTGTAATGAAATTTTAATTTTATCAAAAATTTTGACAAAAATTTTGTGGTGTTTTTAATCTATTTGTCCATGTCTGACCGCTAATATGTCACAGATATTCTCTACTCTTTATTCAGTTCTGTGTATTGTACCTAGATTTTATTCCTTTAAATAACTTTGGTACCTACTCTCCTTCCACTTATTTATGAAGTGTTCGCAATGATAAGGTCATCTATTGTATTAATTTTGCTATTAAATAATTATTATAATAAGTACATGTATCACTTTATGGTGTAATAATAAAGCAAACTTTTGTACTATTGTAGTTTTAATTTGCTTTATCCAAACGTTCTCAATGTATGAATTTGAAAAAATAGACTAAATAGATGGTGTTCCATCTATTAAGTCTCTCTATGGAAAAGACATCACCAACGGTTTAAAAATTTCAATAAATTCACCAAGGAAGCAGAAACGTGACTTATATTTAAAAATTAAATGGCGTAACATTCGAGTTTTATCCCTCACGCTGGCGGAATTTAAATCTTTTAATAAGTGGGGCATAAATTACTAAAGGGCTTGATAGCGTGACCGCCTTTAGACTTTGCCATTTATTTAGAGAAACGAACGTCTGCTGTGTAGATAAAACGTTATCTGGCCGATATGAAGTGGGTATTCAATGATAGCTAGTAGGCTAGTAGTCTTTTAAGATAGCTGTGTATTTAATTTTCTCGTATTATTTATGGTTAGTTATTCTTATATTTCAATTTGCTACTTTTAATAGAGAAAGTAGCGAGCTATGGCCTATGATAGCCTAGTGGTTAAGAGTGCGTCATTGACATCCGGTCAGATTTGATTGTTTCGAATGGACGTATGGATTAACACATAGGCTACATTGTATTCCGAAAAATAAGAGTTCCCGGTGTAATAAAAAAACCTTAATCCACACGGACGTCGCGGGCATCATCTAATTCTTTAATAAAGTGCATGTTATCCTATAATCATATTTCCTATTAATATTATAAATGCGAGTTTTGATGTATGGATGTATGGACGGATAGATGGTTGGATGGATGGATGGATGGATGTTTTACTTAATTACGCCGCAACCACTGAACCGATTTGGCTGAAATTTGGCACAGAGATACATATTTTTTATTTTTTTATTGAAGTGTTAACCTACACTTATAAATCTATCAGAGATACATAGATTATAGTCTGGAATAACAATAGGCTACTTTTAATCCCGGTAAATAAGACAATCCCCGCGGGAATTAAAAATCCTCAATCCAGGCGATTGAAGTTGGGTATAAAATTAACGTTACACACGTTGAACCTAAAAAAAAATTTAACCCCACGGAGCGCGGCGTCAAGCGACAATGTCAACAGACGCCTTCAAAAAACCGCCGAGGGATATAAATGAGATTTTTTCCCATTCATAGCACAACCCCGGTCTCCCGTGTCGAGGCGAAGAATGCAGTTTGGAGCCAGCCGAGGGGCGAGGGGTGTGTGGGAACTCGTTTCCGCGCGCGCATGTGTGTAGGCTCACCATTCGTTGCTTTTATCTTCACGAGCTCTTAAATTATTAAGAGAAAGTTATTAATTTTCTTTTATACGAAGACAAGATAGTCCTTGATTGCGATCTCACCTGATTGTAAGTGACAATGCAGCGGACCAACTTGGAAGGGGTATGGCAGTGTACGTTCAACCCATACTCCTTATATCAATTAATGGTTTTTGCCCACATGGATTTAGTTTTTAAAAATTCCACGGGAACTCTTTTATTTTCCGGAATAAAAAATAGCCTGTGTCACTCTCCCCCGGTCCTCAACTATACCCATGCAAAAAAATCACGTTGCGTCGTCATTAAAAGATACACCAACAAACAAACGCAAAAATGCGGGAAAACATAAAGCGTTTTGAAAATTCTTTCATTATTTTAATAAAGTTTTTATTGTTTTTCAGGTTCGCTAAAAATCTTCTGATTTTGAAACAATCGAGAGCAACATCGACATTTGTAAGAGCTTAAATGGGTCTAAACTGGAAAAAAATTGAGTTTGACAGAGCTAAAGCAAACGTTCCTTATTAAAATTAATTAGGTCCATTTTTATTGTGAACCATTTCAATGAAATTTACCTAATAATAATAGTTCTTCTAAGCAGAATCTGCATTCCGGTGGCAGAGGCATGACGACACAAGAGCTCACAAGTTGGCCTACATGAAATAAATAATTTTGAATTTTATCCAAATCTTAATAAATCAAGTTATGTATAGACAATGTTTGTTTTACTTATAACAGTTTCTATAGAAAATTTTCACGACAGTGCTAGGACTGTCTCAAGAAACAAATCATCATGGTCTCCCTACAGTCAGGACTGAGTTGATGCGTTTAAGATCACTCAATGCAGACGTCCATGGGGGTATATTCAATGGGTATTTGTTTTGAGGTATCGTGGCTTAAACAGAACCGCCTTTAGCCTGGCAATAGACGTCCGATTTTGTTTCCGATTGTCTGATCAGGCAACCGGATCGTATTTACTCGATACACATCCGATTTTTCCGTCAGGCTTTTTCTGAACTCAGTCGTTCCCGAGCTATCATCCCGAGTGCTTGCCTTTGGAGCAAAGCAGAAGAAAAGAAGATGGATGACGAGTTAATAGAAATAGAAATATTTTTTATTCAAATAAACTTTTACAAGTACTTTTGAATCGTCAATGAATCTACCACTGGTTCGGAATGCCGTTCCTACCGAGAAGAGCCAGCAATAAACTCGGCGGTCGCTCTTTTCAAAAAAATTTTTTTTTACAATAGGTAACAAAACTATGCTATGTATACAGTGTTTCCACAATAAAGTTTCAAAAATGCAAAACAATCCAATGCATGTTAAGACAGGCAGGCAAAAGCAGACCCATTCCCGTTGGTGGCACCCGTTCACGAGCATGACGCAGGATCCATCCATTGCTTCGCTCAACCATATTTGAGGGAACGTAACAACCCGCACCACACTACTCCACCACAGAAATTTTAAAGAGAGGAAAGAGAAAGAAGAAAAAACGTCGCTATTGGATTCATCTAATCAATTTGACAAGACTTACTGAGAGTCATTTCTATTTAAAACATCCAAAATAATTCATAATACTTAATAATAATTTTATTATTATGAATTTTTTTTTATTATTATTTTTTTTTTTTTTTTCATAATTTTCGCCCATTATTCGAACCACAACGAGGCGTCCACACAGTGTCAGCGCTAGATTCAACTGGCAACAGGGTTACCAACTCCTAAAAAAAATTAGCCCTAACATCAACATGAAATAACCCTAAATGCAATATTCAAAAGCCCCAAAAAAACCCTGTATCTTGTTACCATTCAAGGCTAATGTTTAAATAAGTTTCCCGTTTTATTGAGGTAAATAAAAATAATATAACTTAATTTTAATTACATTATTCGGAATTCTTATAGTCATACAATATGTTTACATTATAACTGTAACATTTTTTGGAGATGGAGTAAAAGTAACGTTCCACCATCACGTTTTAAAATGAAAAAGGAATTAGGTATATATTATCGAAAAAGCGTGTTCAACGCTAATGTATTGAAATATTTTCAAAACGCTTTAGCTATAAAACGATTTTAAGCATATTATGCCGGAATACCGTAGACGTTTTGCTTTATTTACTCGTTTTGGTCAGTCAATTATGTGACGCTTGAAAATTTATTTATGCCCCTAAAAATAGCCCGAAATTTTTTTGAACCCTAAAAAAATACCAATAAGCATAATTCCGCCCTAAATTTGGGGCTAAAAGCCCTAAGTTGAGAACCCTGACTGGCAAAATCGGAAGGAGTAACCGGATGTCTATTTTGTCTCATACTAGAAGTATGTAGACCGCGCCTTCAGGCAACCGGACCGACAGTAAAATCGGAAACGCCTCGCGCCCGTTTCCGACTCGGACGTCCGATCCGGCCACCGGATCGGACGTGTATTGACTGTTCATACAAAGTAATGGCTTCAACGCCTTCCGGTAGCCTGATCAGGCTACCGGATCAGACAATCGGATGAAAAAACCGGACGTGTATTTCCAGGCTTAAGCGGACCTTAAAATAAAAGGTTCCTACGATGAGAAAGCGGATAGATTAGCGTTGAGCTTGAAGGTCGGATATAGGATAAAAGGAACTTTTTTTTATTCGACAAGATAGTCCTTGATTGCGATCTCGCCTGATGGTAAGTGATCAGTCTAAGCTGGTAGTGGGCTAACTTTGAAGGGCCATGGTAGTGTTCATTCAACTTATACCCCTAATCGGTTTCTACTCGCCATTGTACCGGAACGGTAAATCGCTTCTTGGCATGTCTTTGGCAGTAGGATGGTAACTAGCCACGGCCAAAGCCTCGCACCAGACCAGAACAGAGACAATTCAAAAATTATAAATTCCCAAATCGCCCCCACCAAGAATCGAACCCGAGTCCTCCCAGTTATAAGACCACTACGCCAGAGACGTCGTCAAAAACTCAATGGGTAGAGTTAAGTTTTTTAAAATGCCGCAGGAATCCGTTGTATTTCCGGGTTAAAAAGAGAGCCTATGACACTCTTCAGGTCCTCAACTATAACCATGCAAAAAATCACGTCGATCTATTGCTAGGTAATTGACGGACAAACCAACAAACAAACACACCTTCGAATGTATAATTGTACTTAATATGAGTAGGGACAAATAGACTGATGGCAAAAGTAGATATACCTACTTGATGATGCATTTTAGATGAAATAAACTTAAACTACACGCTATCGTACCGGAACGCTTAATCGCTTGACGGTACAACTGCCACTGGCTATTGGGATTCATCGCAGCTCATTAGATACTAAACCAGATCGCACATTGATGCCTAGATGGAGCCGCAAGTCGCCCAATAGTAATGAATGAAAATTTTTCATCAAAGACAACACAGGTTCAAGAGTAAAAGAGACATAACTATTTTAACTATATTGGTTATAAATATAACTATGTTCGTAAGTATATAAGTAACGAGCTTACTATATCCAACATACAGACCGTTTTGAATGTGCTATCCTCCGTATATCCTCTATTACCTTTTGAATAATATTGGAACTACTCTCCATACTACTTTCAATGGAAGCGACTCTTTTCCATATATGTATGTAATTGCAAAGCCGTCATTACGGTTCTCCACGAACATAGCTACCAGATGCGATACATTAACGAGGCAGTCCCGACATTAGTATGTACCTCATTTTTCAGTAGTAACTGAAAATAACTCTAGCCTATCTAATCCGCATTTCTACGGTGCGTTCGAAACAGCCGAGTCATAGACAGATACTCAAAAGAGTCATACAGAGATACTCAAAATTGCGCTGGGTGCGGTCATTGCGTTTCATGTCATAGTATGTGAACATCTTTACTAGAAATGTTCAAATTTTAAACCTGGCCCATGCTATTAGATCATCCGGTATTACTTAAGGGTATTATTAGCCAGTAGCCACTGGTAGCAAGCAGCCGGCGGCTGTCATAAGCGTAAATTACAATAATTACGGGAGGTTACAAAACTACCTACCAATTACAATCATTGGTACTTTAACTAACGAAAAGTTAAGTTCCCTCTACCGACCAACGAGTAGAGTATTTACATCAGTGTAAAAACTTATTTCACTTGCTTTAATGGGAAAGGAAAACATCGTGTGGAAACCTGCATGCCTAGGAGTTCTCCATAATTTTCAAAAGTATGTGGTCTTCCAATCCGTACTTGGTCAGCGTAGAAGATGATGGCCTAAACTCCTTTTCTAAAACAGGACACATGATACCTGTGCCCATAAACTGGCGATAGGTTGAGAATTAAGATGAATTAAAATGAATTTTTCTTGAAGAACTGATAAGAACTTTAAGTTTCGAAATTGGATCAAAATGTAATATGATTATCATCACGATTAGATATATTTAAGAATATTTTCGGTGTATGTAGATTGTAGGTACCTATCTACAATCTTATCGTACTAAAATAAAAGATTTGAAGCGAATCAAGCATGATAGCGGAATTCGGCGAAACTCTTTAAACTATTTTGAAATAATATTTCATTGGATAGGCTATTTATTTGTTTTTAGGTACATAGTTATACAGCACAAATAGTACCAACATAATAGACAATGCAAAACCTAAACCGGTCGAAGATTTTTTGAAATCCCATCCTTAAGGGCTGGTAAGTGTGAAGATTTTTTTCACAACGAAAATCACGATAAATGAAAGTCGTGGACGCCAGCTAGTCAATATTGAAATACCAAATAAGGTCATTAGTGCATCAGTATGCTGGTGCGATAAAGAGTAATTATTATTTAAATTGCCACAATAAAACAATGCTATGGCGTTATAATATTTTTTATTTATAATTAAAGTCACAGATAAGATAGTGACCCCAGTAACTGAAGAGTCCTTATCTCACAACTTATATAATAAGCAGATATTTTTTTTAATTTAATTGAAGTGAACAAGTTATTTTGTGATAAAAGGGGGCACAGTCAGGGTCCGATTGATAAGTGGAGAGATTTTGCGTATTTTGATAAATATGCAAAGTTTATAGGTTAATATGCATATTTTTTTAATTTTAATGAGATACAGTTATCTACACGGTAGAAATTTTAAGAAGGACAAGTCAAAAGTTAATAAAATATAATATTGGTAGTTATACAAAGTTTATAGATTAATATGCATATTTTTTTTAATTTTAATGAGATACAGTTATCTACACGGTAGAAATTTCAAGAAGGACAAGTCAGAAGTTATTTAAATATAACATTATCAGTGGTTCGGCCCTAATTTATGTTATATACCCGCTATCCTTTTGTTTTGCTGGTTAGAACGATAGACGATCCTTGCAACAGATCTATCAGCGGTGGATGTCTGTACCTACCCTGTACCTATTTTAAGAATACATCAAAAAATATTTTGATTGGACTTTGAGTTTAGCCGAAAAAAGTCGCGAGCGCACTTGGTATAATAAATAATTATTACTAGTTGATGCCCGCAACTTCTTTCGCGTTTTGTACTTCCCGTAGGAAATCTCTTCTTTTCCGGGATAAAAAGTAACCTGTGTGTTATTCCACACTATAATCTATCTCTGTGCCAAATTTCAGCCAAATCAGTTCAGTAGTTTTTACGTGAAAGAGTAACAAACATCCATCCATCCACCCATCCATCCATCAATACTTACAAACTTTCGCGTTTACAATATTAGTAGGATACCTACCACTAGCAAAATAGTAACTGTAGGTAAAGTACGGAGCGCTCGTCATTTCCTTACCGCAGGAATTTACTAGAATTAATATTATAAATACGCAGACAGACGCCGGACAGACATCCTGTTGCGTGAGTTATCTACTCGTATGTAAACGGACGACTACCGATGTTTTTGTATTAGGTTTATTTTGTAACAGTTTCAATGTAAATGTAGTGTGAAATCAAAGGAAGGGAAACTCGACGTGTGTATGCGTTACATTGCCTTTTTTTAGGGTTCCGTATTCGAAGTGTAATCAACGGGACCCTATTAGTAAGCCTTCTCCGTCCGTCCGTCCGTCTGTCAGCGGGCTGTATCTCACGATCCGTAATAGGTAGAGTTAAAATTTTCACAAAATGTGTATTTCTATTGCTGCTGTAACAAATAAATAAAAATAAATTAAAAATTAAAGGGGGCCCCCTTAATAGAAACGTGTTTTTTTCGGCCGTATTTTGGTACGGAACCCTTCGTATGCGAGCCCAACTCGCATTTGACCGGTTATTTTATTCAATGCCAAGATAGCTGTTAACTGCAATCTTATCTGATGGTAAGTAAGTTTTCTAAAGTGCTTTTGAATCGTCAAATGAATCTACCACTGGTTCGTAATACCATTCTAATGGAGAAGAACTAGTTTGAAATTCGACAGTTGCTCTTTCAAAAAAACGAACGATAATAATCAGCTACAACTCCAGAAACCTTACTCTACGCGGATGAAGTCACCGGCAGAAGTAATTCAATGTCGGATACACCCCTGAATTTAAAGAGGAGATGGACCGGTGTCTTGTTGCCCACCGTGCATGCTGTAGGATTTCATAATCCACAGCTATAAGCCAGCAGCAATAAGCTAGCCACTCTACGAACCAACGCGGCAATCTGACCTCATCTAACTACGTCATCAATCAGCTCCACCAATACTTTAATCTGTGAGCAATTACCCGCGCTAAGCTATTCCTGATGTTCCGTCTAACTGATAGTACAGTGCTGATAAGTCGACAATTTATTCCGATCGACGATAACATTGTGCGCGCGTCCACTTTACCTACGCGTAAAATACATATGAGTACACATGTGTGGCTACTCCACATTCAAGCACTCAGCGATGGAACTAGATGGCGCTTTATGATCCACAGCAATATCCAAAGCAGAACCACACAACAACGGGCGATCCTACATCGCAAATAATTACTTCAGAAGTCGGTTAAAAAGGCAAGTAGGTATATGTAGTTATACAAGTTCCATTAAACGTCAAATGGACCATCAGACCCGGGCGCGTCACTAGCCCGAAGACGAAGTGATTTTATGCTAAGCCCAGAGGAAGATCTTATTGTTACGCTTGAGCCCATATATATCTACACATAGCTCATCGAGTCGCGAAACTTGAAGAGGCAATGGGCGGGGCATATAATGCGAAGAACTGATTGATGGTCGTTGGGGTCACAAGGTGTTGCAATGGCGACCCCGTATCGAAAAAGCAGTGTTGGTAGATCGCCAACTAGGTGCACTGACAACAGAACATGAAATAGAAATAGAAATAGAAATATTTTTTATTCAAATAAACTTTTTACAAGCACTTTTGAATCGTCAATGAATCTACCACTGGTTCGGAATGCCTTTCCTGCCGAGAAGAGCCAGCAAGAAACTCGGCGGTTGCTCTTTTCAAAAAAATAAAATTTTTTACAATTGTTATTGAAACTATGCTATGTATTCAGTGCTTCCACGATGAATTTTCCTGAGTACAATACAAGTAAAAATAAATACAATACAAATACAAATAAATACAATTCAATACATGTCAACACAGGCAGGCAAAAGCAGACCCATTCCCGTTGGTGGCACCCGTTCACGAGCATGACGCATGATCCAGCCATTGCTTCGCTCAACCATATTTGAGGGAACGTAACAACCCGCACCACACGACACCACCACAGAAACTTTAAAGAGAGCATGACATACTTAGGCTACCCATGTTAAGGCATCGAATTGAATACTAATATTAAACTACTCATTTTAAGACATGACTGAGACAAATATAGTGGAAACACCGTGGAACAGAATACAATAAAATCATGTTACACAGGATAGTTATACTGTCTTATGAATCACTGGAGCGAATTATATCCACGCTTTTTTATCATTTACATAGTCTTCAATTGTATAATATGCTTTTTTCATGAGAGCAGATTTAATTGATTTCTTAAACTTGTGTAGAGGCAAGTTTAAGATTGACTGTGGAATTTTATTGTAAAACGTCACGCCCATTCTCACAAAAGACTTTTGGACCCTCTTGAGGCGCAGCCCAGGATACATGAGCTTATTTGGATTTCTACTTGGTCTATGGGATAAATCACACTTTTTTTTGTAACTCAAAATGTTTTGTCTGACAAATATTATGTTGTTGTAAATATATTGTGAAGCTACTGTAAGAATGCCTATCTCTTTAAATCTTTCTCGAAGGGAATCCCGCGGTCTCAAATTATAGATTGCGCGGATTGCCCTCTTCTGCAATACAAAAATTTTTCCAATATCGGCTGCCTTACCCCACAGTAAGATTCCGTATGACATAATACTATGGAAATATGCAAAATAAACAATTTTTGCAGTTTCTATGTCAGTCAACTGTCGAATCTTCCTAACAGCGTAGGCAGCAGAGCTAAGTTTGCCAGCAAGCGTTGCTATATGGGTGCCCCATTGTAGCTTTGAGTCCAGGGTTAATCCCAAGAATACTGTGGATTCCTCAGTTTTCAAAGGTTCATTATTTATCTTTAAATTCTTACTGACCGTTCTCGTGTTAGGTAATAAAAACTCAACACACTTGGTTTTTTTGGCATTTAAAAGTAGATTATTTACCGTAAACCATTCAGAAATTTGAGATAATGCACTATTTACATCGTCAAAATTGTCTTTCGTCCTATCGACTTTAAAAATCAAAGACGTATCATCAGCGAATAGTACAATATCGCAAGTATTTTGGACAAAATGTGGTAAATCATTTATGTAGACTAAAAACATGAATGGACCTAGAATAGAACCCTGGGGTACACCCATTATTGAGGCTGATCCGGATGATTTTACATCATTGACACATACTCTTTGGACTCGGTCACTGAGATAAGACGCAATGAGACTGAGTGCACAATCTTTAATGCCATAGTGGCTTAGTTTAAACAAAAGAGTCTCGTGATCAACGCAGTCGAATGCCTTTGACAAATCACAGAAAATACCAATGGCATTCTGTGAGTTCTCCCATGCATCGAATATGTGTTGTAACAGCCTTGCGGCTGCATCGGTTGTTGATCGACCCTTTGTAAATCCATACTGCTCAGAGTGGAGAAGTTTATTTAGATTAAAGTGTAAAAGCAGTTGTTTGAGCATTATTTTTTCGAATATCTTGCTGAGAGTTGGCAAAATTGAAATAGGCCTATAGTTATTCGGGTCACTTTTGCTTCCCGATTTAAAAAGCGGTATTAGTTTACTACATTTCATAAGGTCTGGAAAAGATCCAGAATCTATTGATTTATTAAAAATTAGAGCAAGATACGGCGCAATAATATCAATTATGTTATGAATTATTTTAACTGATATCCCCCATAGGTCTGCTGTTTTCTTATTTTGTAATGATTTAAATGTTTTGATTATGTCATATGGGGTAACGTGTTCAAACCTAAATAACTTATTGCACTCAGAGACATTGCTCCTTAGAAGACGATAGGCTTCTGCTGACGAGGAATTCAGAGAACTGGTTGTGGTAATTGGAATATTTTTGAAAAAGTTCTCAAATGTATTTACAATTTCTATATCGGAGTTAATTACATGATTATCTATTTTAAGCTCCAATTTATTATTATGAGTTGCAGGATAGAGTTAATAACATTTTAATGTTAATATTGACAATAGAAAAACTAGACTGTCTATATGTTTTGTCTGGTGGGAGGCTTTGGCCGTGGCTAGTTACCACCCTACCATCAAGACGTGCCACCAAGCAATTTAACGTTCCGGCACGATGGCGTGTAGAACCCGATCAGGGGTATGGGTTGAATTTACTGCTATACCCCTTCAAAGTTAGCCCGCTACCCTCAAGTGAGATCGCAGTCAAGGGCTATCTGATCATTAAATTAAAAAGACAGTTCTACTATAGCTGTAAAATAATTGCCTGATTTGTGAAACCAAATAACCTTTTCTCTTGGTGCTCAAAACTTTAAACGCCTGATATACTTACATGACATCACAATATGACCTTTCCTAAAAAGACTTTTAAAAAAATGCATTTTAAATTTTTTTCTCACACGCGAGAGCCACTAGTAACTTAAAAAAATTCAATGTGTCAATAGAGGTAACTATGTTTGCGGTGCATTGTGTGCGGAAGAACGGGACCAAAGTTCCGCATATAAGTCGTAACAGCGCATAACAACTGTCAGTGTTGGAACAGCGACCGCGCGATAACAGCTTACACAATATTTACACGTGGTTAACTGTCTTGTGTGGCTGTTTCCACGGAGACTTCCCAGTTTCCAATATGCAATTGTTTTCATTCCGATACCAACAATTTACACATCTTTCCTCCTCCTACGCAAATATTTAGACCATCGCGTTCTTCCGTAGCGAGCAAACGAAGTACCTACAGTGGCACATACTTTAGCTAACATTGTACATTATATTGGTTACCTATCAATTATTTTAGGATGAATCTTGCGAATCCGCGGGCATCAACTAGTTTCTGTATAAAGCAATGTCCAAGTGTCGCGTAATAAATAAGTCCTTTAAACTTTAGGTAAGGAACTAAATGTGGGCTACATTGTATTCGCTTTCTACGTTAATCTACTGACCATTCCAAATACAGAAGATTTATTCAAATACTCTCATTTCTATACAAAGCAGTGGCAGTGTCGCCCTCCAGTCTCGCGTAATAAGTCCTATAATAATCTTTAGATATGAAGGGACGACATTGGGCAACATTGTATTCGCTTTCTATGTTCCACTGACCATTCCTAATACAGAAGATATTCAAATGCTCTCATTTCTGTCTTAAAGCAGTGTAATCTTTTTAAACAATATTAGTCATGCCAGGGCACACCGTTAACCATTGGACTATTGAGGCTTTTAATTGTCGCCACCAAAGAGTCGCGTAATAAATAAGCTAATGGGTATAAAAGAAAATAACGTAGTATTCGCTTTCTACTTAATTCAACTGACCATTCCTTATACAGAAGGTATCCTTAGGAACCTTTTCGACAAGCTCGCTCCCCCAAACCTGCAGTAAATCTGTCATTAGCATCCTCATAATTGTTTATATTATCCCGAAACGGTGTGCGAGTGGTTCACTCCTTGTCTGCACTACATTTGTGTGTTTGTTTACAGAAATAAACCCTTCTTGGAGATATTGACTGTTAAATTAGTCGCAGATAGGACAAAGCCACCAAAGGCCACAGAGCGATGCCACAAGGCGCGTGGCGGCGGCGCGGCGTCGCAATGTGTGTGATAGTTTTTTTGTTGCATTTTATACGACTACTGGTGCAACTTTAGAATTGACAGTAACAGTTGTATATTTGTGTGGGGTGGGATTTTTCTCTTATCTTCATCGTAGTAATTGTTTCCGCAAGTAAGCGACAGGACATCTCGTGATGCATCGGCAACACAGAAGTAGCTCAACGGCTTGTATGTTATTATACTAGTTTATGCCTTCCAAAGATCCAAAAATCCCTCGAATTTATGTTACTCTCCACATTTTCAACTATACCCTTTTAAAATAATGCCGATCTGTTATTCCGTTCCTGTATGACTGAAGGATAAACGAACTACATTCGCAATTATAATAATGGTAGGGATGTAGGGAGATTTCAGTGACATGTGGTCAATGAAAACTTTCCCTTCAGCTTCAGCGGACAGAAGTCCGCTCTACTCTCTAAGGAAATATCTTGGGCGGCCCTTGTTTGTTGCCCGTCTAAAAATATCGTTCAATGTCGCCTTGTGCCGGCTTCATAGCCGTGATTCTGTTTTGTACTGACTTTTAAGGTCACCGTTTTTGTTTGCTTTAGAAAGCCTGTGTCCGTTAGATGCTAGAAGACTCTAGTTAGGACGTTGATCTATGAAATTGATATCATACATCGGTAATAATATTATTACTTATATATTTCATAGGTATTAATTAGCAAGTTTTAATTTTACATAATTTGAATATATATATATAAAAGGAAAAGTAGACTGGCCTCGCACAGCTCGAATCACTGGACGGATCGGGCTGTTTGGCATACAGATCCGCTAAGAAAGGATTTTTGAAAATTTAACCCCTAGGGGAGTAAAATAGGGGTTTAAAAAATGGAACTTAACGTGAGCTAAAACGAATAAGGAAGCAAGGATATTTAGTGAAGATTTTTTACGTCATAAATTCAGGCAGTCACCACGCAGACTATTATTAGACAGAAGTATTAGACAGTAGCAATCCAATCATCACTCAGACTGCGGCAATGATTGAAGCAGCTTTTCCGCAATCGACCAGCTGTTCACATCTGTTTGGATAGGGATATGACTTCGATGATCTACAATATGGGAGCAGATATAAAAACTAGAAGCATATTTATTACTTATAGCCAATAGATCTTCTGAAAGGTATCAAAGCGAACCGACTTCGGTGCAACAAATTAACAAATCTCTATCTATGATCGGGCGCATTCTAATCGGTTCATTAAACATAGCTAAGCTAACATCCTGAGTATAAAACATTTTCGAGGGACCAAGTGTGGGAAGCGAAACCGGTCCGGTCGGAATTCGGGGCTCCTTCGTTCAGTCACTTATGCTTTTGGACACGTGTCGTCAAAACGACACAAGCTTTCATACTGATATTTTAAAGGATATTCTTCTTCAGAATATATTTCGGAGAGTGTGCTCAGGAGCTTGTCAACTTGGTTCCACCATAACCATTCAACCAAACGCAAAGCACAGTCTGCACTGCTACGTGGTTGAAATCCAAGGACGCGCACTAAGCGCTTTGTTTCTTCGTTCCTGATTAAATTTCGGAATGCCCTTCCGGCTTCCGTTTTTCCAGATAACTACATTTTGGGTTTAACATTATTGTTTTATTAACTCAACGCATTATATGTTTTAATGCGCTAGAAAAAGATTAAAAAAAATCAATGTATGGGAATGGCACTGGCCCCTAAGATACGGGGCTTTCTTAGTTTAGAGGTCAGGATTCCAATCAGATTTGCAGAGAATGCAGATTTGTTTCTTTCATTTAACCAACTGACAGCGGGTGGAAACTCGGTATTTTAGCCATGTGATGAAAGGCTAATGTATGGCCGTGACATTGGGAACAGTTTAGTTTCATGGCCTTCAACTTTATTAAGCTTCTGGCTAGATGACATAGACATCCTGAGTATAAAACATTATCGAGGGGCAGTGTGGGAAGCGAAACCGGTCTGGTCGGAATTCGGGTCTCCTCCGTTCAGTCACTTATGCTTTTGACACGTCTAGTCAATCCGTCATACCTGATATAATTGCTCGTTTACTTGCAAGAACTACCTACCTACAATGGCCATATTTACGTGTAGTCTCTAGAGTTCAATATCCTTCAAGTGAAAATATTTCTCTTAGTCAAAATCCGTTAAAGAATTTATGGGGTGTTTTTGTCAAGAACTTCTTCAATAACAGATTCAAGTTAGAAAGTTGGTTGTATTACACACCCTCATGCGTCAAAAAGTAGCCAGTCTTAACTTTTGTCAGGAAAGTCAAAAAAGTTGACCAACGTGAAATAAATTCAGTTAAATTTTTTTTACATTGTACCTCCTCAAATCAAGCCATCATTTCCTGGAATCAATGCGTACTGCACAAGTGTGGCACCACGGGCGATCCTCCTCACTCTAAAAATAAAGTTTATTTCTATACGAGTCATTTGACACGTGGTCGCGGTTATGACTGTTTTTATTGCCGCAGTCGCAGAGTTCAAGTGACTAATTGTATTTGTTGACTGTTGGGGAATGTGACTAATGACTTTTTATGAAGAAGAAAGTACCTTAGTAATAGATAAGGCAACATGGGATAGGCCAACTGTGGTTAGAGTTCGTCATAAGGTAGTAAGAAACAGATTACGGGTTTTGGGTTGAATTTACACTGCCATACCCCTTCCAAATTAGCCGCTACCATCTGACTGCATCGTCACTTACTATCAGGTGAGATCGCAGTCAAGGATTATCTTATCTGTTTCGGCTTATTTGGAGGGGAGAGGAGAATATAAGTCCAGTTCAACTTGGCTAACATTCTTTAAAAAAAAAAGTAAAAAAAAACGAGTATATAGTATATATTTATAAACGAATATTAATAAGTTTTGCAAAAAAACATCTACAAAAAAAATTTATGTTCTACATTGTATCGGCTAAATCCCCACCCTGGTAAGCCTACCTTAACACTTAACATATTGCCCAATTTGTCCACTCGTCACTCGTCCCTAGGGCAGGACACAACATTCCTCTTCGCAAAGAGAAAGGCCTTTGTCCAGCGGAGCAAATTAGTAGGCAGTTACGTTGAAGGACGCGAGAGGGGACTAGAAAAGGAATAACAGAACAGTAGCACAAAATCCCACCTAATTGTTGTCGCTGGCGTATGGAACTGCAAACAATGCGACAATTACGCCGCTTTGTGATTGACGTATTCACCGTGTACTTCAGGGTTGGTACTTGCTTGTTTGATCAAAAACTAAATGGTGCCCGCGTCTTGAAATTCCAGTGGGAACCCTTTGTTTTTCCAGGATAAAAAGTAGTCTATGTCACTCTCCACATGGAGAGTGAAGATAGGATATCCTCAACTCTACCCAAACAAAAAGTCACAAATATGACCTTCTTAAAATGAAGTTATTTTTACAGATACATTTTAAGTAATTGATACAGACTTTAATTTAATTAGTTCCTTCTTAAAATTATTAGGAAGTAGTAAAAAGTTACAAAATTAAAATAGTTGCTAGTTTAATTTTGTGACTTTTTACTACGTTCTAGTACGAGTATAGGCAGGTAGTGTTAAATCCGTGAACGCTTCGACTTTTTTCAAGAGAATTAAATTTTATTAAAACAACATTAACTAGCTTTTGCCCGCGGCTTCGCTAACTTTAAGTTCGATTTTCAAATCCCTATTTTACCCCCCTTAGGGCTTTAATTTTCAAAAAATATTTCTTAGCGGATGACTACGTTATAATACCTATCTGTATGCCAAACAGCTTAATCCGTCCAGCGGTTAGAGCTGTGCGTTGATAGATTATTCAGTCATCTTTTCCTTTTATATATTTAGATAAAGAGTAAAGACTATAATTACTGTAGTAAATTTTATCTACGTACTAAAAGTTAGTGATAATAAATTTTGTTACAACTTTTACTAGACAAAATAAGAATGACACATACACAGATTACACAGTATAACTAAAATATGTTAAATTAACATAAAAACACTTGCCTTTTGCCAACCCTTTCAGGTATTAATGTAAAACAACAAGTTCATACATAGTACGTATACATAAATGTCTCCTCAAATGAAATCTATTCATAGAACATACAAAGGCTCAGCTCATAGCATACCTATGTTTTAAACTTAACATTTGTGTCCTAGTTTCAAAGTAAAACGCAGATCTAGGTCTGTTCAGTTATACCTATGTACCTACCTAGTTTACAATTGTGAGCTAAATTGTTCTTCTCAATTTGACACAAGGACACTTTAAATTGAATTTTTTTTGTAACACGGTAATACCTTTTTAACCGACTCTAATCTGATTTCGTTTATACAAGTTTTCGATATAAATAAATACGTAACATGGTGCCGTTGACATCTGTCCTCATCTGTCACTTAAATATTATAGGTAGGTATAGCTTTCTAAATGTAAATTTTAAACAAGCCACATTCCCGCCCATCTGTCGTCCTAAGCATAAGACACACTTCAGCGTTATGTGGACATACTTCTTTTGGTACAATGTGAGTTTGTATCAGGACTTGAGTTGTGAAGCAGTGTACTAATTTTAGCACTGATGATTCATGGCACTTTCGTTCCAACAGGCGACAGCCCTTCTCTCATGAACTCGGTATACGTTAAAGATATCCTATGTTTGTGACTTTTTGCGTGAATAAAACTAGCTCGCTAAAGTTACTTATCGTTTTAAATGTCACACTGAAAAGTTGCTCCTGGCACATCATTCCAGAAGCTCCTGACAGATAAAGCTAACTTAAGTGAACAACTTTGGATTACTCAAAAACTTAGGTACTCTCAAGTCTCAACTCATCTCTGTACGTACTACCCTATGCAAATGAGCTGAAATTAAATCTCACAGTCTAAAAATACTCTTTTTGAAGGGGTGTATCGTCCAATTTCAAAAGGATGAAAGAAAAACATACTTAAGTATATCTTCTAAATATATAAAAGGCAGAGGTGACTGACTGACTAACTGACTGATCTATCAACGCACAGCTCTAACCACTGGACCGATCGAGCTGAAATTGGGCATACAGGTAGCTATGATGACGTAGTCATCCGCCAAGAAAGGATTTTTCAAAATTCAACCCCGAAGGAGGTAAAATAGGAGTGTAAAAAATCGAACCTAACGTGAGCAAAGCCGCGGGTTAAAGCTAGTAATAGAATAAACCTATTGTTGAGCTATATAAACCTTCCCATAACAGTACATAAATATTAAATTAAGTTTATTTTAGATTGTGTACAACCTAGCAGCAAGATTAGATAAGTAGGTTCATGTGAGCCAACTTGTGGCTCTGCTGACAAGTCAGGACTCTACCACTGGTTCAGAAACCAAATTCTGACTCTTTTCAAAACATTTTGTGTTACGTCAACCCTGACATCATCAAAAGGACACGTAGGTGCCTAGCGCCTACCTATTCATAAACAAGTAGCCGTTATAATACAATGTGATCAAAGTAATCGTATCGCCACTTGTCTACGGAGAAACGTAAACAATCCAACGTCCTTGCGAAATAACTGTGATTACTGTTAAGGTGACTTAAGGTGATGACACATCTAACCACATCGCACGCGACAGACAAACCACACATAAGGAGTCCATTAGATCATTGGTCTGCATGTTAATCATGAGCGATACTAACGATTATGCAGATATACTAGTTCTTTCAATTCACGAGGGCGCGTGGCTCATGATAGTGTGTGTCGTATCTGTATAAGTGTGAGCGAGAGTTTTCTCGCGCCTGACCGGCACGCACACTTACGCAAGTGCATGTACACGACGTAACCACAAGAAAAGCTCACGCACCCTCATGAATTGCAAGAACTGTAACTACTTATTGGTCGTGCAACCATAAGTCACTCATAAGCATTTTTTTTTCAATTTAATTCCCAATTAGTGGTTTTAGACATGCGAACTGGGAAGGTACGAAGGAGATTTAGCGGTGTAAGATGTTGCATTTTGATCATCAGTCCTAACATGATAGACATAATGTGTCAATATTCCTGAAATAATTCTATCGTGTTATGACTGATGAACTGACGTCTTTACTGAAAAAAATTTGGTGCGATGATGACTAATGTGCGATTAACTTTATCAGCATTTGAACGTTGAGACTATCTGCATGAATTCATTAAAGTTTCGAAATCATTTGTTGATTTTAATGGTCCGTATTATTATGGCAGGGAAACCGGAAACAGCCAAATGGATCGCTCTTGCTTTTAACGAAAAATCATTTTGTATTGTTAAAATTAAGGCGAAATTGCGTTCAAAAATACACAAAGTAGAAATGGCTTTAAAATATGAACGTAACGTTGAATTAAAAGAGTTGTAATTTTTTTTTCACTAGGGCAACCATGAGTCCAACAATCAAAATAGGACTTACTTTGTTTGACACAAATTAAAAATGCTATCAATGCTAAAAAGAGAGTAGGTACAGCCCTTGTGCAGCCAAATGAAAATATACAGATTAATTTGTCTCATACTTTTTTTCCTATATTTTCAAGGCACGTTTATGGGTTACTACTTACTTCTAAGGTACTACTTATTTAGAAAAAAGATACTTAGCATTTAATTGAATTTTAGTTCAATCAAATGAAACCTCACGACGTCTTATCGCAATTTTCATACAAAAAAATTCAGCCTACATTTCAATGAATCACGCACTTATTTTTTAATGTTATACAAAAAAATACATACAATTTGAATATCAAATGTACCGCTTCACAAAATAAAACATCGATAGACACTCGGCGTACTGTCGAATGAATATTGAAACTCATTTAATCGAGCGGAAACGAAATTGATTAAAAACTCTTTCATGTTTTTTCATAAAATATTCAATTGGAATAATACTTATTGCTATCTATTTTAAGGGTTCCATGACTCAAAAGGAAAATATGAAATTTTAGAGTGTTACTGTATATGTATAATCTGGATGGCAACTTCTGCCCTTAGACCACTTACTCTATCTAGGCTTTATAATGTTCCATTCAAATGCTTATGTTTGATGGACGAGTAATAATACCATTTTCATTCGCCATTTTTACGCTGATTAGTAACAGAAATTACTGGAAGTCCACGAAACTGATTTTAATTGTGATAAAATGTTCAAACATGACAAATTTTAGTTCCTTCGATGCGGCGCTTTGTGTCGGTACAAGAATCAGCGTTATTTTATGTCATAGTCATTCCAGCATATTTGTATCACAAAGGTCAGTATACTGCACGTCTGAGTAAGTAGGTTGCTACCTACCTGCTTACTAGTTACTACCTAGTATTTATATACTAACTAGTAGGGCGCGTGGGTGCGCGGCTCGCTAAAGCGAACCGCGGTTTTTCTGTCCACCAAGTAGACCTTCGGGTCTTGATCATCTTTTTCCAAGAAACCACTCTTCCATCTTTTATAGTCTCCGAGATAGACACCGACGACATTTGTATGGCCGCCATCTTGACTCCGCCATTTTGGTATTTTTTTCAGCTCATTGCCAATTGGATGATGTTTCGAGTGATTTTTGTTTGGGCACCCTCAACCTATCTTCAATACCCTGACCGTGCTCCTCACCCGTCTCCGAAATCTTCAATCATCAGCTCCCTCCATATTTTTCATCCAGATGAATTTTTGTCCTCTATACGAAACCATCAGAAATTTTGGAAAGGAATGTATCAAAGTCTTGCATACATTTTATATGAAAAAAATAAATTCCGCCATCTTGATTTTTTTTTCTATTCATCAAGTAGACCTGCGAGTCTTGATCATCTTTTTCCAAGAAACCACTCTTCCATCTCTTATAGTCTCCGAGATAGGCATACCGACGAAATCTGTATGGCCGCCATCTTGAATCCGCCATTTTGGATTTTTTTTCAGCTCCCTGCCAATTGGATGAGGTTTCGAATGACTTTTGTTTGAACACTCCCAACCTATCTTCGATATCCTGGCTGTGCTCCTCACCCGTCTCCGAAATCCTCAACCATCAGCTCTCTCCATATTTTTCTTCCAAATGAATTTTTGTCCTCCCTACGGAACCATCAGAAATTTTGAAAAAGAACCAATTAAAGTCTTCCATATATTTTGTATGGAAAAAAATAAATTCCGCCATCTTGAATTTTTTTTCTGTTCACCAAGTGGACCTTCGGCTCCTGATCATCTTTTGCCAAGAAACCACTCTTCCATCTCTTATACTCTCCGAGATAGACACAAACACAATTTGTATGGCCGCCATCTTGAATCCGCCATTTTGGAGTTTTTTTTCAGCTCTTTGCCAATTGGATGAGGTTTCGAGTGACATTTGGTTGAACACCCCCCACCTATCTTCGATAGCCTGGCCGGTGCTCCTCACCCGTCTCCGAAATCCTCAATCATCAGCTCTCTCCATATTTTTGTTCCGAATGAATTTTTGTCCTCTATACGAAACCGTGAGTGAAAAAAAATTTTTTCATACAAAATTTTACAGGAGAGGTGATCAATGAGTCAGTGAGTCAGTCAGTCAATCAGTGAATCAGCACGAGTAGCTATATATATATTAACTAGTAGGGCGCGTGGGTGCGCGGCTCGCTAAAGCGAACCGCGGTTTTTCTGGCCACCAAGTAGACCTTCGGGTCTTGATTATCTTTTTCTAAAAAACCACTCTTCTATCTTTTATACTCTCTGAGATAGACACCGTCGAAATTTGTATGGCCGCCATCTTGAATCGGCCATTTTGAATTTTTTTCAGCTCCCTGCCAATTGGATGAGGTTTCGAGTGATTTTGTTTGGGCACCCTCAACCTATCTTGAATACACTGACCGTGCTCCTCACCCGTCTCCGAAATCCTCAATCATCGGCTCCTTCCATATTTTTCATCCAAATGAATTTTTGTCCTCTATACGAAACCATCAGCGGAAAGGAACATATCAAAGTCTTGCACACATTTTATATGAAAAAAAAATCCGCCATCTTGAATTTTTCTCTATTCATCACGTAGACCATCGGGTTCTGATTATCTTTTTCCGAGAAACCACTCTTCCATCATTCATAGTCTCCGAGATAGACATCGACGAAATTTGTATGGCCGCCATCTTGAATCCGCCATTTTGGATTTTTTTTCGACTCTCTGCCAATTGGATTAGGTTTTGAGTGACTTTTGTTCAAATACCCTCCACTTATCTTCGATATCCTGGCCGTGCTCCTCACCCGTCTCCGAAATCCTCAATCATCAGCTCCCTCCATATTTTTCATCCAAATGAATTTTTGTCCTCTATTCGAAACCATCAGCGGAAAGGAACGTATCAAAGTCTTGCATACATTTTATATGAAAAAAAAAATTCGCCATCTTGAATTTTTTTCTATTCATCACGTTAACTACCGGGTCTTGATCACCTTTTTCCAAGAAATCACTCTTCCATCTTTTATAGTCTCCGAGATAGACACCGACGAAATTTGTATGGCCGCCATCTTGAATCCGCCATTTTGGAGATTTTTTTCAGCTACCTGCCAATTGGATGAGGTTTCGAGTGACTTTTGTTTGAACACTCCCCACTTATCTTCGATACCCTGGCCGTACTCCTCACCCGTCTCCGAAATCCTCAACCATCAGCTCTCTCCATATTTTTCCTCCAAATGAATTTTTGTCCTCTCTACGAAACCATCAGAAATTTTGAAAAGGAACCGTATTAAAGTCTTGCATATATTTTGTATGGAAAAAAATAAATTCCGCCATCTTGAATTTTTTTTCTGTTCACCAAGTAGACCTTTGGCTCCTGATCATCTTTTGCCAAGAAACCACTCTTCCATCTCTTATACTCTCCGAGATAGACACAAACAAAATTTGTATGGCCGCCATCTTGAATCCGCCATTTTGGAGTTTTTTTTCGGCTCTCTGCCAATTGGATGAGGTTTCGAGTGACATTTGGTCGAACACCCCCCACCTATCTTCGATACCCTGGCCGGTGCTCCTCACCCGTCTCCGAAATCCTCAATCATCAGCTCTCTCCATATTTTTCCTCCGAATGAATTTTTGTCCTCTATACGAAACCGTGAGTGAAAAATTTTTTTTTCATACAAAATTTTACAGGAGAGGTGATCAATGAGTCAGTGAGTGAGTGAGTGAGTGAATCAGTGAATCAGCACGAGTAGCTATATATATATTAATAGATCTTAGACACAGGAATTTGATAGTTTTGCAATTCCTGTATTGTCAGCAATTGTCATAAAGGAGTTAAAAGTTGTCGACTTTGGTGAGATGGTTAAGAGATATGGATCAAAACCTTCAAAAAAACACTAATGGTGACATTTGAATTTTTGGAACCCCCATCACGCAAAGGCGACTCGGTTGCGGGTTGAGGTAACCAACTGCGATCTTTATTTACAGTATCACAGAGTTCTTTGTTGTTATTGTGTATTGTGAAGTATCTTTCGCACGTTTGGCGCGCTTTCTTGACAGGCGACAGCCATTCCGCTCCTATAAAAGGACGTCAATTGAGTTACTGTTTAATTTAAAATGATTCAGGCATCCTTCCGTTTTGGTTCTGTTTCTCGTATCATAAATTGCTTCATTGATTGGTTTTGTTGCTTTATTGGTCCGAGCATATGACTAAATAATTAGCAATCCGAAGAGACCTTTAAGTATTTATTGGTTCAATACTCAAAGGTCCAAACTCAGTATTTTGATACATATATTTTTTTTAATTTTAAGCGCTAAGGTAAAACGCACACCTACGTTCATCCAAGGCTCCTCCGTGTTTTTTTTTAATATATAGACTCGCGCTTGTTTGCGAGCTAACCTGATGGTAAGTGAAGATGCAGCCTAAGATGGTGCGCGCTTGCCTAGAAAATGCCTACTCACATTTGATTTAAAGACACCCACATTATAGTTAGTTGGAAAAACGGAAGCCGGAAGGGCATTCCAAATTTTTGTTTTCAACCGTTGAAACGCCTTAGTTCAACGTTTCTGCATCCTTCCATGAGCAATGAGCATATGTGTGTCTTGTAACCTATAACTTGGGTACATAACTTCAAGTAAAGAGTGAATATGCATCTTTTAGGCAAGCACGCCCTAACTTCATCAGTGCTTTCCATCATTGATTCTCATCAAGAGTAAGCCTATCTAAGTAAAGACATCTCTGTCTCAGGCGAGTCTCTCTCTTTACATGAAACTAAGCAGGATGGAAAAGTATAACTTTCGACGTTGATACCTACACCCAACATCCTCATTGGGTCCCCAACGACAATCGGAGGATGTCCCCGTGGTGGAATTTATAGCTCTCCTGATTTAAATGTATAATGATCACGTAGGCGAACACCGGTTGAATATCGTTTTGTTTCAGTTTGATGAGGGATGCCACGCGGACTATCAAGTAATCAGGACTTAATAAATTAGGAATACATTTTGTAAATAACGCAGATGCGTAAACATAAATCGTCGAGGTTTTAGCGCTTTAGAAAAGTATGAATAAACTAGATGATGCCCACGATTTCGTCCGTGTGGATAAAGGATATTAATTCCCGCGGGGACTCTTTAATTTTCCGGGATGAAATGTAGCCTATGTGTTAATCCTGGGTATGAGCTATCTCTTCTCTCGCGTGAAGGAGCAACAAACACAAATACAAACTTTCGCCTTTATAATATTAGTGTGATAGTGTGATTTGATAAGTTAAGATTACTAAGACTAACAGACCAAAGCAGACTAATGACTAGTGACGTCACTTGCTCGTAATGTGGGTAGGAATAGCAACAAAGGAAACTGTAAGTGCATAACTAACTAAAAACATATTTACTTTTGCTTTATTTAAGGCCGTAAATAGCAATATTTTCTAAATTAGCTCAGGTTAAGTCGTTTGGAAAGCTGCAATTGCTTTTCTTTGTACTACTGACATAGCCGAACTAAACATATATTTTTTTTTAAACTAAAAATATAAATTCACAGCTTGAGCAATCTGCAATAATTCTGCAATTCCACTAATGTACCAATCGCGTTAAAATACAGGCATTAATTAATAAGGACAGACCTAAAAAACCAAAAACCTAACACACCCTAACACAGAGCATCGGACTGTCGGTGTAAATTTATCTCTAGAGGTATCCGTGATAGGAATATGTTGGGTTTTTTGTCGATAGTTATACCTGGAATTAGATACCTGTCTGATATGGTCGTAACAAGTTCGATATCGATAGGTCTATAATTCGATGCTGTGAATTCTTGAAGCAAGTAGGTATTAATCGTAGGTATCACGCTGCGCGCATGATGTGTAGAAACCGTTGAGGGGTAGCTCACTATAATCTTTGACTGCATCGTCACTTACCATCAGGTGAGATTACTAATATAAATAATTAAAAATAAAGTACAGACCTAAAACAGTCTCCTATCGAAATTTCGGTAGAAAAAAAAGGAAAACCTACATTTCAAAAAATGGATTTAAGACTACGCTGCAAAATTGCAGTTGAATCTGCAATAGAATGGCATCATAACTGCAATTTTGCAGCCTGCTTGCCTTCCAAGTGCAGACTAATAGGTACTACCTTAGTATTGTTTTGGTATTTCTTACGATAGCATACCAATTATTCTCTATTTTAAGTGCCATGCTTTTTTATAAAAGATTAAAATAACTGTAAAGAGTAGGTAAGGTTCTTCTATTTAACACTAGTACAAAAAGGTTAATGTACAATACGCATGACCTTGCAGAAAGTTGAATATCTTTAGCTCGATCCAAAAAAGACGAGATTGCAAGAAATAAACCAAATTCTTGCAACCACAACACAAAGTTTGTACTCTGATCCATTAGAAATATCCAACTCGATAAGTCAAATTAAAGTGGGCCGCGCCAAAACTCACAATCGATTGGGACTTTTTTAGGTAGGAAATTTCAAAAAATGATACATTTGTTAATCTCAAAGGTCTCCAAGGAATACAGATTAGATAAAAATAGATTAGGTTCAAGACTTTCACCAAATTACATAACTCCAGTTCACTTGGGCTATGCGTTGTAGTTAGTCAGTACCTAAGTCACGGTAAGTAAAGTTTTTTAGATAGATAGTTTTATTTATCAACTATCTTTTTCCTGTGATTTCTTCCATATGGAGTTAAGTTTTTTAATACCTACGGGAATCCTTTGTTTCCGCCGATGTCACTCTCCATGTCCTTATCCATATACCTACGACGAAGGTAAGTAGTTATACCTCTCCACCCATGCAAAAAATGACGTCGATCCGTTGCTCCGTTGCTGACTGGTTCAAGGACAAAATAACAAACAAATACACTTTCGCATTTGCAATATCAGTAGGGATACGTTTAGAAGAAGATAGGCGATGATCACGCTTGAATACATTGAAGGGCAATAGTTACGTTACTGCAATCGGATCCAGAGGCGGCTCTAGCCCATGTAGCGCCCGTGTGCAATCAATATCTTGGCGCCCTCTAGTAGACGCGCGGCCAAAATGGAATACTTACAATACAAGAATACCGTTTGAATTACAGTTATATTTTCACCCGTGAAAGAAAATTCAGGTGTAAAAAATGGTGCAATTTTAAATGATGTCAGGAAGCAAGCAAGCGCGGCTCGGCGCGGCGCCCCTATAACCCTGCGCCCGTGTGCAACGCACACCCTGCACCATAGGTAAAGCCGGCACTGATCGGATCCAAACATATTTGGACATTTCGAAGCAATCGAAGTACCAACAAGTACGGACAAAGTCGTAATGTCGAGTGAATCACGCCGTACTTCGTTTACATGCCCGCATTGAATATGGCCACGTAAGCATGCCACAGACTAAATAAGTGTGTCCCGAGTCGCTTCTGACTCATCTGTGTACACATGGGTAATAAACATTAAAAAACTAATGTTCCTGCTGCATGGACTCAGGCTGAAATCTACAATTCGCACTCTCATTCTACTCGTACTCAAGATTAAGTTAAATCGAAAAAGATTTATATCAAGACGTAGGTACATGACGTTTTATCTCTGTCTCAAGTCCGAGCCAACTCTACAAAGTACAAACTTCCTACGAAAAATTGAACAATTCCATGACCCATTTTATAACTTTTAACCGTTGTTTTATTAACCCGCTTCGAAATATTGATCAAAGATTAAGTATATGATTAAAGACAAGAGTTACGTTCTTGCAGACTAGTCAAGTAGGTAGGTTGGTATTTCGCCCTGAGAGGCATTACACATTTAATACATTTAAGAATATTTTCAGGTGTAGCTAATTTGAAACCTAGTAGGTAGTTATTAAGTAGGTTTATTTAATATTGGGTAGGTATATTATTATCTACGCAAATTATTACATGAAAATACTTATGCATCTAACCATTACAAAAATAAAATCCCTAAATAGGTAAAAAACAAAAGTTGGAGCGATTTTAGTCTCTACACTGTAGTGTGGCCTGTGGGTGACAGGTCAATAGAACCTAACTGATTTTGCACCATATTCTTGCAATCATAAGATTCAAATTACAAAACCTTAAGATTGCAACAATATTGACTATATTGTAAGATTCAAAGAAAAAACTGTAAGCGAAAGAGGTAAAGATCACGTTGCCACTACGAGTAAGGTAGGTACTACACTCGGTAAGTAACAGTTCTCGGGTATCTATGTTCTCTAACAAAAGAAAGAGACCACGTGTTTTAAGAAAGTAACCCCACCACATTGGTGAATGGTGGTGATATACAACACCAGTGACTAGCTAGCTCACTGCTTAGAGCTAAACAACGTCACTCGACCCCGACTTACAACTGTATCGATCTGAATCAAACATTTAAAGCCAATAGCCAAATTGAAACTCAAAATGCGCTCGGCAAAAGTTTCAAAGTTCAAAATCTGGCAGTGACATGCAAATTCGCCACTCGAAATGCAACGTGACATGACGACTGCGCGGGGGGCAGCTAGGGTTGAACCTACTTCAGTTATCCGATTAATATTATAAATGCGAAAGTTTGGCTGTATCTGTGTATTCCACGCGGACGAAGTCGCGGGCATCACCTAGTTCTTTAATAATGTTATCCTGTTATCTTATTATTCAATTTTCTATTAATATTACAAATGCGAAAGTTTGGATGTATGTATGGATGGATGGATGAATGCATTTTTGTTACTCAATCACGCCGCAACGACTGAACCGATTTAGCTGAAATTTGGCACAGAGATAGATTATAGTCTGGAATAACACATAGGCTACTTTTTATCCCGGAAAATAAAGAGAGTGCCCGCGGGAATTAAAAAAACTCAATCCACGCGAACGAAGTCCAAGTTAGCTCGCTACCATCTTAAGACTGAATCGTCACTTACCATCAGGTGAGATAACAGTCAAGGACTATCTTGTCATCAAAAAAAAAGCTTACACTAGCAACTTTACCATTCTAAATAAAGAGCGCCCTATTAGTGCAACTGCGTGCCACGAAAGAAAATTAAATTGAAAGGCTTTGTTGGAAGGTGGCAGCCCTGGGGCTGGCGGCATTCCTAGCTCTGGGAGGGAGCGGTCATCGACCGTCCTCTGCTGGCCGTATAAACTACGCAGCCGCATAAGGTCAATTCAGCTCGCCGCGCCGCCACGACCGGTCCGCTCCACTCCGCATTGAGTTCCCAACGCTATTGTACAGTAAAAGTTTTGATCCCAAAATCAATTACCTAAACCCCGTGCACTAGGACATATCCGGGCCGGCATAAGGCTAAGGTTGTCTTTACACTGCCTATCGTCAAAGAAAATACTCGTCAGTGTTGACGGCTCTATAGGCATAGTTCGCTAACTATGGCCTTCCACTAATTTGCCCATTCACTCATAAAATCGGGCTCATTCGTCCATTCACGCAGTGGAGAGGACTAGGCTAGTTCTTCTTCTTACAAATGCGGCTTGAGTCCCTCTTTGACCGTATGCCCTTTTGTGTGCAGCCGTACTCGTTAGTTACCTACTTTACGTGGTCTAAATTATAAATGATGAAAACTGTAGAATCAGTGTCACGGATACCGGATACGAACGGCAATGGGAAAGGCAGATAGTTCCTAAAAACTGATAGACGTGTCACTTGCGTGTCACATAAGGCTCGTTTTCATAAACAGTATTAAGGACGGGATTTCGCAAAGAGTAGGTATAAAAACGCACTTCTACACATGCACCGTTGACACGCACACACAGGCGCGGGCAAGCTGCGTTAAAAATGAGTGAATTAACTTGTTTTGATACTTGGATATAAATTGTTTATGTTTTATTTTTTTATTTTTTATTTTCGTCCGGACTTGCTGTACACTAAGTTAGACTTAGATTTAGTCTTAGTCTTAGACTTAGATTTAGACTTTTTTAAGCCACTGGGAAATGCATTAGACTAAGACTAAGTCTCTTTAAGTCTGAGCCTAAGTCTAACACTAAGACTAAGACTTAGACTTAGACTAAGACTAAGTCTCTTTAAGTCTGAGTCTAAGTCTAAGCTAAGTCTAACACTAAGACTAAGATATAGACTTAGACTTAGTATTAGTCTAAGACTTAGTCTTAGTGTTAGACTTAGGCTTAGATTTGAACTCAGACTTAGTCTAAGTCTAAGTTTAATTCTAAATCTAAGTCTAAGTTGAGCAAACCAAATTGATAATATATTTTGAAAAGAAGAAACTAAGTACTAGGTACCTATGGTACCTTCAATATAATAGCATTATTTTATTATTTGATGGAATTTCGAAATTTCTTGCAAAGTTACATTCCCCGAATGTAGTACTGACCTGCATGTATACCTCGAAAACTTCTATTGGAACTCCTAGATCTTTAGAGTTAGTTGTATTGAGTTTGGGCTCGTTTTGTAAGTTATGATGAGATCTTACCACTGGCCTTATTGGAGTGACCTGATGGTATACTTCGAAGACTACTACTGGATCTTCTAGACAGCTACAGCTAGTTATATCGAGTTTGGGCTCGTTTTGTAAGTAATGATGAGATCTTACCACTGGACTTGTTGGAGTGACTTGGTGGTATACCTCGAAGACTTCTATTGGAACTCCTAGATCTTTACAGCTAGTTATATCGAGTTTGGGCTCGTTTTGTAAGTTAGGATGAGATCTTACCACTGGACTTGTTGGAGTGACCTGATGGTATACTTCGAAGACTACTACTGGATCTTCTAGACGGCTACAGCTAGTTATATCGAGTTTGGGCTCGTTTTGTAAGTAATGATGAGATCTTACCACTGGACTTGTTGGAGTGACCTGATGGTATACTTCGAAGACTACTACTGGATCTTCTAGACAGCTACAGCTAGTTATATCGAGTTTGGGCTCGTTTTGTAAGTAATGATGAGATCTTACCACTGGACTTGTTGGAGTGACCTGATGGTATACTTCGAAGACTATACTACTGGATCTTCTAGACAGCTACAGCTAGTTATATCGAGTTTGGGCTCGTTTTGTAAGTAATGATGAGATCTTACCACTGGACTTGTTGGAGTGACTTGGTGGTATACCTCGAAGACTTCTATTGGAACTCCTAGATCTTTACAGCTAGTTATATCGAGTTTGGGCTCGTTTTGTAAGTAATGATGAGATCTTACCACTGAACTTGTTGGAGTGACTTGGTGGTATACCTCGAAGACTTCTATTGGAACTCCTAGATCTTTACAGCTAGTTATATCGAGTTTGGGCTCGTTTTGTAAGTTATGATGAGATCTTACCACTGGACTTGTTGGAGTGACCTGATGGTATACTTCAAAGACTACTACTGGATCTTCTAGACGGCTACAGCTAGTTATATCGAGTTTGGGCTCGTTTTGTAAGTAATGATGAGATCTTACCACTGGACTTGTTGGAGTGACCTGATGGTATATCTCTATAGTCTTCGAAGTATACCATCAGGTCACTCCAACAAGTCCAGTGGTAAGATCTCATCGTAACTTTCAAAACGAGCCCAAACTCGATACAACTAACTCTGAAGATCTAGGAGTTCCAATAGAAGTCTTCGAGGTATACCACCAAGTCACTCCAACAAGTCCAGTGGTAAGATCTCATCATTACTTACAAAACGAGCCCAAACTCGATATAACTAGCTGTAAAGATCTAGGAGTTCCAATAGAAGTCTTCGAGGTATACCATCAGGTCACTCCAACAAGTCCAGTGGTAAGATCTCATCATTACTTACAAAACGAGCCCAAACTCGCTATAACTAGCTGTAGCCGTCTAGAAGATCCAGTAGTAGTCTTCGCAGTATACCATCAGGTCACTCCAACAAGTCCAGTGGTAAGATCTCATCATTACTTACAAAACGAGCCCAAACTCGCTATAACTAGCTGTAGCCGTCTTGAAGATCCAGTAGTAGTCTTCGAAGTATACCATCAGGTCACTCCAACAAGTCCAGTGGTAAGATCTCATCGTAACTTTCAAAACGAGCCCAAACTCGATACAACTAACTCTGAAGATCTAGGAGTTCCAATAGAAGTCTTCGAGGTATACCACCAAGTCACTCCAACAAGTCCAGTGGTAAGATCTCATCATTACTTACAAAACGAGCCCAAACTCGATATAACTAGCTGTAAAGATCTAGGAGTTCCAATAGAAGTCTTCGAGGTATACCACCAAGTCGCTCCAACAATTTCAGTGGTAAGATCTCATCATTACTTACAAAACGAGCCCAAACTCGATATAACTAGCTGTAGCCGTCTAGAAGATCCAGTAGTAGTCTTCGAAGTATACCATCAGGTCACTCCAACAAGTCCAGTGGTAAGATCTCATCATTACTTACAAAACGAGCCCAAACTCGCTATAACTAGCTGTAGCCGTCTAGAAGATCCAGTAGTAGTCTTCGAAGTATACCATCAGGTCACTCCAACAAGTCAAGTGGTAAGATCTCATCATTACTTACAAAACGAGCCCAAACTCGATATAACTAGCTGTAGCCGTCTAGAAGATCCAGTAGTAGTCTTCGAAGTATACCATCAGGTCACTCCAACAAGTCCAGTGGTAAGATCTCATCATAACTTACAAAACGAGCCCAAACTCGATACAATTAACTCTAAAAATCTAGGAGTTCCAATAGAAGTTTTCGAGGTATACATGCAGGTCAGTACTACATTCGGGGAATATAACTTTGCAAGAAATTTCGAAATTCTATCAAATAATAAAATAATGCTATTATATTGAAGGTACCACAGGTACCTAGTACTTAGTTACTTACCTTTCTTTTCAAAATATATAAAGTATCAATTTGGTTTGCTATGAACTATTTCGTGTTCGTACAGCGATGTTTTTCGATACCAGCATCTGCTTACAACCAGCGCAGCCTCCACTCAGAAAGGCGGTCAAACGCCGACTGATTGATATTTGAATTTCGAATTTTGAAATGAAATCAAACCAGAGACCGAGTAAAATCAAAATAAGCCTTATTGCACACTATTTTAAGGTTCGGTTTAAACGAAAATATGTGAAAAAAGTACACGCGATGCTATATTTTATTTTTTATACTATTTGTAATATTTTTGATATTTTTCTCTCCAAGATTTTGAGTTGAACATATCTGCTAACAGATAGTATTTTTTAATTACATAAAACGGGTATATTATATACAAGAAATGTACCTAAAGTCACCCCAAAATCGTGAATTTTGTGTGAAGAGGTGACGGAAAATAATTTTTATAGTACTAAAAATTGAGATTTTGAACAAAATCAACTCCCAAGATTTGGAGATTAAGGACCAATCTATGTGTAGCAATTTTTATTTCCATCTTATTTGGTTTAACTTAGTCACAATATGTACCGAAAGTCACCCGATATGCGGAAACGCACTCTTAATTTATATAAGCCATAAAAAAATAGAATTTGTACGTCTGTTATAAGAACAAAAGACTAGAAAACTGATTTGAACTGCATCGCAACTTCAGTCCACTGAAGTTTTTCCAACTACAGTAGAACTGAATTTAAACTGCAAGCAGTTTACTTTCATCCAATTATTATCAGCCTGTCTAGATCCAGAAAGATTACAGCTAGATAAATAAAACCTAAGATAAGACGACCACACACTTGCAGTTAATTTAATTTAACGCGAACGTTATAATTCACCTGGAAACCCACTTTTTCCAAGCGGACCGAGCAAACACCTGAGTGAGGCAATTTAACCAAATCAACGCATTACGTATGCGAATTTTTCCGGTTACGACCAAAGTAGTTGCCTTCTAACTACGTCGAAGGTGGATTCGCTTTCGTAAGCGTTTAATGAGCATCATATTTTAGGTAGACTAAATAAACTAGACTAAGTACTACCAACATATCTGCTTTATACGTGTTTGAGTGTTGGTTTGTCTTTCAATCATTCAGCAACGGAACGAAAGATCTTCTTGTATTTTTGTATGAATATAATTGAAATGTAGAGAAGGACGTACGATATATTTTTTGTCCAGCTGTGTGAGCATGGGCAGAGGACATAATATTATCCACGGGGAAAGGATAAAATGTTTATCCCCTCGGTCAGTTTTATCCATCCGCCGAGCGTGGGCAAAACGGTGGAAATAATATCCACAGTGGATATACTTATAGGAATATACTTCTCTCCCCTGTCGCCATGCTTTAGCATAGGGAGAAGATAATTTTATCTCTTGTCAGTAGATAAAATAGGGGATAAATTTTTTGTCTCCTGCCTATACTCACCCTGCTGGCAAGACAAAGGACTCCCCAAGCATTTTTAAAAAGTCCTATTATCGTAACTGTTTCTAAATGACCAAACTTGACTGACGGCAACTTATGATGCAGTCCATTAAAGATATCAGTTTTACCATAGTGAGAAAATTCAGGTCCTTCTAATGCTGTGCTTCCTCTGGCGAGGTCTCCATTCGAAGACATTGGGACCTCAACTTCGTTCTTCGAGCTATGTGCTTCGGTTATTCGCCTAATACTTCGCCTTGGTTCTCCCTTTGATCTCTTGAATACTTTGATTTTGAATCCCGCAGAGATATTCCGGTGTCCGAGCATAGCTCTCTCAATACCCGCTAAATGACCCTGTGCATTTTGATAAGGATCATAGCAATTAGCGACCGAGTTACGCTTACGGTAGCTACATAACTTCATGTCAACGTGACGCATCTTAAAAACGATGTAAAAATAATAACCAAGCAGGTAGCTACACAAACCTTAAACAATCTTTTACTGGGAATTATAATCAACGGAAACGCGCTGATTATTGCAATAACAATGGATATCGCGACACGACCAACATGTCTCGACATGTTTTATGCGTAATTACGTACCTAGGTATTGTACATGATGGGTAGGCAACAACTTTCTAACAATGGATAATGTTAGCGATATATTGAGATAGTAAAGATTAATGTAGGTATTGAAGGTGGTTTGATAAAATTAGTAGTAGGTAGTTTGACTTTGTTGACGACGTAGGCGCCGGTCTGGTGCCGCGCCGTTAGTATAAATACAGCGCTTTAGACGTTATTAAGGCTTACTTGTTGCGGAACTTTAGGTATTTACGTGCTATGTCGCCGCTCCGAAATCCTCGCGTAAGTATTTAAATACGCGTTGGGCAGACAGCAGCGTAACGAAAGCGCAATGACCCCTTACGGGCGCTCCTGGTCACAGTATATTAAACTACAGTTGGTACCTAGTTCAACCTGACAGATATTGTTTAAAATTTTAATAGCTTTTAATTTTTCAAGGCATTAAAATTTTACACTTGTAAATTACTGACTCACGTTGTTCTTGTAAAAATTACATAGTGTAAGCATCTGAATATTTTTTTATTTATTTATTTTACTATAAGCATCTGAAATTCTAACTTTGAGAGCTTCAGAAAGGAAGGAGTAGGAAGATTTTATTGTCAGGTATGTCCTGGATTACAAAATGCCTCTAAATAAGTCCTGTTTAGAGATGAGTAAATCAGTAATCACTCAGGTTAAGCCCACGAATGGGTTTTAACCCGGGTGATTACCCGTCTTGAACGTCATGAAACGGACTTTATAAGGTATGTTTCTTTTTTAATTTTTAAAAATGAATCTTAGCCAAGCTGCACTGGTAGCATGGGCGGGAGAAATTGTATCCCCGGGAAAAGGATAAAATGTTTATCCCCTCGCTTAGTCTTATCCACCCATCGAGCATGGGCACAGCGGTGGAAGAATATTGACAGTGGATAAAATGGGAGAAAATTTATCCCCGCAATTATTGCCATTATAAGAAAATCATGGAAGTAGGAAGTACAAATATCACAATACTTAAAAATTTATGTCAATTCGGTCTCAAAAAGTCGTTATTTTTATCTATACTTGTGATTTTGACAGTTAATAGGTGATTCGTAGGTGGTTTTTGTCTGTGGTTTTTGTTTTCGTTTGACCCTTTCAAAAATCAAAAAAGGACAAGTTTATCTCTTTCATTTGTTCCCATGCTCTAGCCGTGGGAAATTGCTCCACTTGTAATGTCAAATAGGGATATACTTCTCCTTTCCCCTGTCGCCATGCTCTAGCATAGGGAAAAGGCAATTATATCCCCTGTCAGTGGATAAAATCGGGGGATAAAATGTTTATCTCCTGCCCATGCTACCCGTGCTGAAGTGGACTTATATCCTCCTGTCATCTCCAAATAAGCGGAAAGCTTGTTCTAGGTGTGGGTACGACAATGGTGCAACGGGTGGGGTTTGAACCTGCAACCTTTCAGTTTTCAGTCCGCACCCTTAACAGTTGGGCTATTGAGGCTTATGTTTATTGTGTATTCTATTATGAATGAAAATGAATCTTGTAAAATTGAATTTTTACAATAATTATCTATCTAATATACATATAGCTACTCGTGCTGATTCATTGACTGACTCACTGACTGACTGACTCATTGATCACCTTTCATCATGAGTGAAAAAATTTTTTGCACTCATGGTTTTGTCTAGAGGACAACAATTCATTCGGAGCCTTTTCCTTTCTGATGGTTTCATGCAGAGGATATAAATTCATTTGGAGGAAAAATATGGAGAGAGCTAATTGAGGATTTCGGAAATGGGTGATGAGCACAGTCAGGATATCGAAGATAGGTGGGGGGTTTTGAAAGAAAAGTTACTCCAAACCTCATCCAACTGTCAGCGAGCTGAAAAAAAACTCCAAGATGGCAGATTCAAGATGGCGGTCATACAAATTTTGTCGATGTCTATCTCAGAGAGTATTAAAGATGGAAGAGTGGTTTTCTGGCAAAAGATGATCAGGATTGAGGACCCGAAGGTATATTAGATGGATAGAAAAAAAATTCAAGATGGCGGAATTGATTTTTCCATACAAAATATATGCAAAACTTTGATACGGTTCCTTTTTATTTCTGATGGTTTCTATAGAGCACATAAATTCATTCGTAGGAAAAATATGTAGAGAGCTGATGATGGAGGATTTCGGAGACAGGTGAGGAGCACGGCCAGGGTATGGAAGATAGGTGGGAGGTGTTCAAATAAAAGTCACTCGAAACCTCATCCAACTGGCAGCGAGCTGAAAATTACTCCAAGATGACGGATTCAAGATGGCGGCATACTTTCGTCGGTGTCTATCTCAGAGAGTATAAAAGATGGAAGAGTGGTTTTTTGGCAAAAGATGATTAGGACCCAAAGGTCTACTTGATGAACTGAAAAAAATGCATGATGGCGGATTTTATTTTTCCATGGCAAATTGGGAACAATGAAAGACTTTGATACGGTTCCTTTTCAAAATTTCTGATGGTTTGCGGAAAATATATGAAAAGAGCTGATGATTGAGGATTTCGGAAATGGGTGAGGAGCATGGCCAGGGTATTGAAGATAGGTGGGGGTGTTCAAACAAAGGCCACTCGAAACCTCATTCAATTTGCAGCAAGCTGACAAAAAAGAGATTTTCTGGCAAAAGTTGATCACGACCAGAAAAACCGCGTTCCACTTTAGCTGGCCGCGCACCCACGCGTCCTACTAGTATTCTATAGAGGTAATATTAAAAAGAGAGAAAATACACTAACTATTGATTCTTGATAGCAGGCTGTAAATATTTTTTATTAAAATAAGTATCGATAGCGTCACATCTCTATTCTCTATAAATGACCGCGGTACATTTCGCAAACCAATCCTAGCGCTCGAGTACGCGCCCGTCTCAATTTTTTTCAGAATGCGTTTTCATAGAAAATAAAGCGGGTGCGAGGTCTAGAGTTAGTTGGTCTGAGTTCTAGACAAACGCGTTACTTCTTAAGACACATCATCACTTTCCATCAGGTGTGATAGTTATCAAGCCTATAATGCCCTCCCCCGAACCCTCCCACCTATCTTCAGTATCCTTGCCGTGATCCTCACCCATCTCCAACCATCAGCTCTCTCCATATTTTTCCTCCGAATGAATTTTTGCCCTGTATATGAAATTTCCAAAAGGAACCGTATCAAAGTTTTGCATATATTTTGTATGGAAAAGTCAATTCCGCCATCTTGAATATTTTTTCTATTCATCAAGTAGACCTTCGGGTCCTCAATCCTGATCATCTCTTGCCAGAAAACCACTCTTCCATCTTTTATACTCTCTAAGATAGACACCGACGAAATTTGTATGGCCGCCATCTTGGAGTTTTTTTCAGCTCGCTGCAAATGGGATGAAGTTTTGAGTGGCTATTGTTTGAACACCCCTCACCTATCTTCAATACCCTGGCCGTGCTCCTCACCTGTCTCCGAAATCCTCAATCATCAGCTCTCTACATATTTTTCTTTCGAATGAATTTATGTGCTCTATATACAAACCATCAGAAATAAAAAGGAACCATATCAAAGTTTTGCATATATTTTGTATGGAAAAATCAATTCCGCCATCTTGATTTTTTTTCTATTCATCAAGTAGACCTTCGGGTCCTCAACCCTGATCATCTCTTGCCAGAAAACCACTCTTCCATCTTTTATACTCTCTAAGATAGACGCCGACGAAATTTGTATGGCCGCCATCTTGAATACGCCATCTTGGAGTTTTTTTCAGCTCGCTGCAAATTGGATGAGGTTTTGAGTGGCTTTTGTTTGAACACCCCCCACCTATCTTCAATACCCTGGCCGTGCTCCTCACCTGTCTCCGAAATCCTCAATCATCAGCTCTCTACATATTTTTCTTTCGAATGAATTTATGTGCTCTATATACAAACCATCAGAAATAAAAAGGAACCATATCAAAGTTTTGCATATATTTTGTATGGAAAAATCAATTCCGCCATCTTGATTTTTTTTTCTATTCATCAAGTAGACCTTCGGGTCCTCAACCCTGATCATCTCTTGCCAGAAAACCACTCTTCCATCTTTTATACTCTCTAAGATAGACGCCGACGAAATTTGTATGGCCGCCATCTTGAATACGCCATCTTGAAGTTTTTTTCAGCTCGCTGCAAATTGGATGAGGTTTTGAGTGGCTTTTGTTTGAACACCCCCCACCTATCTTCAATACCCTGGCCGTGCTCCTCACCTGTCTCCGAAATCCTCAATCATCAGCTCTCTACATATTTTTCCTTCGAATGAATTTATGTGCTCTATATAGAAACCATCAGAAATAAAAAGGAACCGTATCAAAGTTTTGCATATATTTTGTATGGAAAAATCAATTCCGCCATCTTGATTTTTTTTTCTATTCATCAAGTAGACCTTCGGGTCCTCAATCCTGATCATCTCTTGCCAGAAAACCAGTCTTCCATCTTTTATACTCTCTAAGATAGACACCGACGAAATTTGTATGGCCGCCATCTTGAATCCGCCATCTTGGAGTTTTTTTCAGCTCGCTGCAAATTGCAAGTGTTCACATTGATACCAACATCTGCACTGGCAGCATGGGCAGGAGATAAACATTTTATCCCCCGATTTTATCCACTGACAGGGGATACAATTGCCTTCTCCCTTTGCTAGAGCATGGCGACAGGGGAAAGGAGAAGTATATCCCTATTTGACATTACAAGTAGAGCAACTTCCCCTGGCTAGAGCGTGGGAACAAATGAAAGAGATAAACTTGTCCTTTTTTGACTTTAGAAAGGGTCAAACGAAAACAAAAACCACAGACAAAAACCACCTACGAATCACCTATTAACTGTCAAAATCACGAGTAGTATAGATAAAAATAATGACTTTTTGAGACCGAATTAACATAAATTTTGAAGTATTGTGATATTTGTACCTCCTACTTCCATGATTTTCTTATAATGGCAATAATTGCGGGGATAAATTTTCTCCCATTTTATCCACTGCCAATATTCTTCCACCGCTGTGCCCATGCTCGATGGGTGGATAAGACTAAGCGAGGGGATAAACATTTTATCCTTTTCCCGGGGATACGATTTCTCCCGCCCATGCTACCAGTGCTGGAATAATTATTCTTCTTCAACAAAATTTATTCTCGCCTTTTGTAAAAATTCTAATCCTAGGTAATCACAGTAATATTATAAAGGCGAAAGTTTGTATGTGTGTGTGTGTGTGTGTGTGTGTGTGTGTATCTTTATTCCTCTTTACCGTAAAAAGGAAGGTTTTGACTGAAAGTTGGAGTGGAGATAAATTGCCTGGAATGTATACTTTTTATCCCGGAAAATGAAAGAGTTCCCACGGGATTTTTCAAAACCACACGTACGAAGTCGCGGGCATCATCTTATCTATACTTAATATTATAAAGCTGAACAGTTTGTTTGTTTGAACGCGCTAATCTCAGGAACTATTGGTTCGAATTGAAAAATTATTTTTGTGTTGGATAGTCATTTTTCAAGCTATTTCCATCAAAGTTGGTATTTGAGCTTTCAGTTAAAAATAAAGAAGTACGTGTGTCACAGTTTTGAAAATTCCACCCCAAAATCTAATTCTACGCGGACGAAGTCGCGGGGGCAAAAGCTAGTAATATTATAAAGCTGAAGAGTTTGTTTGTTTGAACGCGCTAATCTCAGGAATTACTGGTTTGAATTGAAAAATTATTTTTGTGTTCGATAGTCCATTTATCGAGGAAGGCTTTAGGCTATATAACATCACGCTGAGACTAATAGGAGCGAAGCATCAGTGAAAAATGTTGCAAAAACGGGGAAAATTATCCATATTTGAAGGCTTCCGTTGCGTGCGCTGCGTAAACGGTTCAAGTTACCCAAAAAATAACTAAATATTTTCGGAGATAAAGGACATAACTTCTCGTGGATAGTAGCAAGTCACTCTAAACCTTATCCACGCGGACGAAGTCGCGGGAATCAGCTAGTATTTCGATAAAGCGAAAGAAACACTTACCATACTTGTTTTCTAATATTCCTTCGCTTCAAAGCTGATATTTTCTTTTTTAAATTTCTTTTATCTTCCATTATTATTCATAAAAACAAACACTATATTTAATTAATTTACTATAACTGTTTACAAGATAAAATAGTAACCTAAGATACTAACTAAAAACTATATAAAAACTAAGTAGGTACTATGCTAACTAAGATCTAATAAAAAGTTTTAGTGATTTTACAAAATAATATTTTTACAACAAAATTAATGAAATTGAGAATTTAAGCATGGGAGAGCGTGGCCTGCGAAAACTGACGTGCGTCCAACCTCGTTAGAGGCCGGTGGGCTACTGGAACACCCCCGTTAGAGGATGCGCGTGCCCATTTACGTCTAGAAATAAGCTAGAACTAAGCTTAAATTTTTATTTAAAAAACGGTCAATTGAAAAAAATCATAAATGTAATAAGCTTTATTTTCATATATATTTTTTTAAATTTAGTTAAAAATTTTAGACACAAAATTGAAATGATAGTGAAAATCGCGATTTCTTCATAATTTTTTATGATCGAGCAAAATATAGCTTAACGCGTTTCTGTCAATTAAACTATAATGATAAAATATGTATCTACAACATATATTTTTTTCGATGCAAAAAAAATAGTTCTTCATGAATTAAAACTGGTTTGAAAAGACGCGAAATTGCTAGAAACAGGGAAAAGACCCCGTTAATTCAGTCTCTTCCAGAGACTCATACGGCTATTGGATGCTCCCGCGTCTAGGTCGTTGTATTTGATTAAGGGATTGTGATAGCAATCGCGCCCTAATCGAATAAATATTACCCGTAGGTTTAGATGAGTGTAATTAATTAAATAGTACTTTGATATGTTTGATAGTTACCCTTCACGTTCAGATGGTGGTTTGTCTGACGTGTTGTGGTTAAATAGGTTAGATGTGAGGACAGGGGCCGTTATAGGGGCGGTTGGAGACGGCTTTAGGTAGGGTTTCAGTGTTTTTGTGTTTGAGTTAATAATAATAATAAGCCACTTAGTCATACGACCATGCATATTCAGTGAGTTTCACATAGTGACATAGGTATAGGACTAACGTAGATATTATTGTAAAGCTGAGAAAATGTCTACCATGTAGCTAAAATGTACCTAAATCACAATTCACATTTCATAAACGCTACTGACAACTTATTCTATTTATGTAGATCTAGAGAAAAGGATTTAAAAATTTATTTGAAGTTGTATTTTATTTAGTTAAGTCCTGATAAAATTAAATTGATTATAATTTTCATCTCTAGGATGCAACCTTTTTCTGTGCATCTCATCACGATCGGTTCAGTAGTTGTGCCGTGTATAAGAAAGACACACAACTACTTTCGCATTTATACCTACTAGCTTTAACCCGCGGCTTCGCTCACGTTAGGTTCGATTTTTTAACCCCCTATTTAACCCTCTTGGGGTTGAAATTTTCCAAAATCCTTTCTTAGCGGATGTCTACTTCCTAACAGCTGCCAAATTTCAGCTCGATCGGTCCAGTGGTTAGAGCTGTGCGTTGATAAATCAGTCAGTCAGTCAGTCACCTTTGCCTTTTATATATTTAGATTAAGATAAGATTTTTAAGAAATTGCAAAAAAAATGTTCTCATCAAAATAATATTGTCGTGACTCACTCCACTCCAGTAAATATAAACGGAATCTGCTATAAATATAAATATTAAGTTTATCATCAAATCGCAGTTTACTTAACAAGTTCCTACTAAACATGGCTGCCACACGTCATCGTATGATTCAAATCCTTTTGATATCGCGCGCACGACAGAAATTCTTTTTGGAGCAAGATAAGCGGGAATGATAACAGCAGTCTGTGTTGTATTTACTTTGAATTTAAACTTGTTATCAATTATGTAGCTCAAATAAACTAGATCAAGATGTGTCTACATTGCGAAAGTCAAATGACTTAATATATTATTATTATATTCAAACTAGCGGACCCGACAGACGTTGTCCTGTCTTAACTATGAATATTGAAACTCTGACGAAATTGGCAGCACGCATTCTGTCAATGTTATGTCAAACGCCATAAGGTTACATCAAAAAGTTTGAATTGTAAAAGCGGTTACATTAGAAATAATTTAATATGGTGGTTAAGTTTTCTTAAATTTTCTAATTTTTCGCGCAATTTTCTTAATGTTTTCTTTTATAAGAACCTTCTCCTGACAATAACAAATACAACAAAAAAAGAATTAGCGAAATCGGTCCAGCCGTTCACGCGTAATGCGATGACCAAGGAAATATCAAATAGGGATTCATTTTTATATATAAAATAATATATAGATGTTTATTTTGGGTTGATTAGTTCTTAAGAGGTGAAGGTTGTCCTTCACGTCCGTCCGTCACCAAAGTTCACCGTTGTGCTTAACAGAATTAATAATTCAATACCCAATCAATTTTATTAATTCTTTAAGTGTTTAAGTAGCAGAGAAATAAATTAATTCGCTGTATAATAAAACTGGCCGTCACTATTTTCTACTTTAAAAGAACTCGTACTTAAGTGAATGAGTTCACATTATTAACTTTAAGTTTAGTTAATTTATCTTTAATCTCTTTTGTTTCAGTTTTTTGAGGCACAATCAAAGATACGTGCCTTTTTCACCAACTATATCTAAATCATCCCCCAAATGGGGGTCTGTCTAAGTAGGTAACTCCTAAATAGAATCCCTTGCCCAATAACATTTTCACCTTTAGATGTTTCCTAAAGATTCGTGAAATCGAAATTGACAGAAACCGTCACCTAACTTAGCTTATGTAGCTCGTACATGTTGGTGAAAACTGGCATAGGCATCGATATAGGTCTTTGATTGTACCACAAAAAAACTGACACTAAAATGAAAACTAAGCGCAAACTAAATAAAGTTTCATTTTAATTAATGTCTCAAGAGTGCTTGGAAAAATCACATTATTGAATTCTTCAATTCCAAGCGGCTGTAAATGTATAACCATCCCCTGAGAAGTAATTTAAATAGAATTCGATAGATATTTATTTAACAGTTTACAATGACGAATCGGTGTAATTAACATAATAAATATAATAAATCAGTCAGTCATTGAAGCACTTTTATGTCAAAGTCGCTTTTTAAATTCTTCAATTCCACGCAATCGTAAATGCATGACTCGCCTAAGAATTAATTTAGTTAGAATTCGGTAACTATTTACATACTTATTAAAAGTATTTACTATGACGAATCGCCTCAAGTTTTTCCAAGATAGAGTCGATGACGCCATAACAGCTCGGGTTATTCGACCGCGTACAATTTGCGTGCGGTTCCTCGATAAATATTCAACAAAAACCGGTTACTTACCTTGGATGAATAATGTCTCGCGTTCGAAGTATTGTCCGTGGTCTTCTTGCTAAAAGAACTGTTTTTAGGTTAGCTATTACTAACTTACTAAGCCAACTCGAGATGATAAGATCTTAAACTTATTTGTAGCTTTTGCCAACGTCCAACATTGAACAAAGGTCACTTGCATGATCTTCCATAGGCCTTCTTGCCAACGACTTCATCCTTGTGAAGATCTTAATACTAAAGTTTGTACTCACAAAGTTTGACAGTTTGGAGAAGAAGTTTTAGGCATAGTCATTTTGGAGAAGTTATGTTCCTAGGAGTTATCATCGTGTAAACATGACATACCTATCAGCAAACATCGTGAGGAAACCTGCGTGCTCGAGAGTTCTCCATAATGTTCCAAGAGTGTGTCAAGTCTGCCAATCCGCACTTGGCCAGTGTGTTGGACTATGGCCTAAGCCCGGAACCTTCCTCATGAGGAAGGTGACCTGTGGCCAGTATTGGGCCAGTAATGAGTCGAGATGAATGAATTCAAAGTTATACATATTATAAGTAAGGCTCTAACAGATCGTCTGTCATTTAAAGATTTGTAACAACCAAAATCACAATTGCTTTATATTAGGCAAGTAGGGCACACCACCCCATCCACCCTCCCTACAAACCTACTCAATAATCTAATTGTCTCGTAATTAATTCGTAAATTCGATTATTGTAATATGTAGGTACCTACATTGTAATCTACCTACACAATCTACATAGGTACCTTACCGAATTTATGCAAATAATTTTGAATTCATTATGAGCCCGTCTCAATTAATATTCAAGTGACATTACAGTAATCTGCAGTGGTTCGTGTCGAACTGCATAATTTGTTAGACTAAAAGTTTAGCATTAATGTGAAAGTAATCTTCAATAATAAGTTTATTGTACATAGTAAGGATTAACGAAGTACTTAATAAATACCTAGTAAGTAGTTATATTTCAACTGTTATTTATACTAATTTGAAACTAAGTGCCTTTTTTTACATAATGTTTCCTGTGGAAAAGGAAAGCCAATATATTTAAAATTATGTATTTAATTTAGAGATATCGTACAACAGAATTTGCAGCGTTATTAAAGAGAAGAGACTATTTTTATAGAACTAAATGTAGACGTTAAAAATAAAAAAATACTTTAACACTTATTAAGTTTATGTATTTATTATTATATGAAAACCCGTCCAAGAAGAAGACGAAAAGTCCAGGAAGAAGACGTAAGTAATTATATGACGGCAAATACAAATCGTGAGAAATGTCCTGATAAACTATTATATTGTTCAAACATTATGATTATGCTACGATGACGAAATCGTTCACATGACATTGGTGCTAATTCAGTCATATTATGTAGGTATAAACATTCAAATTGGTAGGTCTAAAAACGGCCGTCGTTAACCGCAAGACCATTATAATAAAAAGGGCATCTCTGTTAAATCTATACAAATAAAATTGAAGTGTCTGTTTGTAATATCAAAAGAAGTTTTTTACTAACTGCATACGAAAGTAAATACGGTACTTACTATAACAAGAAAACAATTTTTAAATTTTTTTGTCTGTCTGTCTGTTTGTTGCCGCTAATCTCAGGAACGGCTGGACCGATTTGGGACGATTTTCACTGGTAGATAGCTGATATTAACGGGCGTAATATAAACTTCTTTTTTAACCAACTTTCGAAAAAGGAGGAGTTGTGTTTTTCTACCTCTGTATATCGATATCTCCGTGATTTCTTGAATCTTAACAGATTTGCGTGAATCTTTTTTTAATTAACACAAAAACTTTGCGAGATGCTCTCATAAAAACTTCGGTTTCCAACTCCTCAATCCTGATGCAGCAGGGGTACACACAACTCCTTTTGCTCTTTTAGGGTAAAATGTTATTATAGCTCAATTAGTAGCAAATAAAGCAAAACTATTTGACAAAGTCAAGTCTATTCAAATAGATAGGTATATTATAATATGCAACTATTTTAGAAAGTAAGAAATCCGAAACGGTTAGAACTGTATGCGCTAGAATGTGCACAATACACCTACAGAACTTGATAGCTTAAACACAAACATCAAATATATCAAAAGAATAAACTTAATAAGTCTGTATAAAGTAGGCCTGCCTTTATTTCATTTATCAGATGAACTCTACAATACCTAATCCACAAAGCACGTACTAACTTAATTATAAAAGCAAAAGTGTTTAAAGTGCATGAAATTAATCTTATCTGCAAAAAATGTACATCTTGTGGAATTCCTCACATAACAATAACAGACAATGGTAACAGTTCTCAGGCAATTTAACGTCATCATCATACATACACTGTAGGTATTGTATGATATTAATACAGACTTAATTCAATGCGTATTTTCCCTTTCCTGGTTACTAGCACGTTAAATGACTAGTTGCTCGAACAAAATTCACCTATGTTGATGTTTTCCGCTAGAACCGGTTTTGTAATGTTGCTATGCTAGGTAGTGTACTAGGCCAGTATTCTCAATAGTATTGAAATCTACCATACAACTACCAAAATGGCAGACTCGTTTACAACGGAGTATACCCGACTGGGGTAACAGAGAAGACAGAGCCAGTTGCCTCCAATCTCAGCTCCCCATATGGCATTTCCAGCAGGTCTGCGCCGCAAGGCATAAGTGCCTCCGACGGGTTCAAATCTAGTCGGGCGTATTCCGAGGAAATTCACTAGCTGAGAGCCTAGCCGTTTTAGTAGCTGTGTAATGTTTTAATGAATATCCCTGACGACGGGTTAAATGCTGAAATGTACTTACTCTCATATCCGGCCGTCCAGGACCACAGCGACACCATCGCCAACAGCCAGTGATACAAAAGCCCTTCGATCTTCCAATAGAGGGGGGCGTACAAGGGTCTGGTCAGACGCAGCGCCATCATCCACACCACGTAAGCGGGGATGCAGTAAACGTTGTTCGCGACCGCGAATGCCGTGCGCGCCGCGATCCTCACGTACCGGCTGAAAAAGCAGGGCCGCGTCGGTACATCCTCGCCGCCTCGCTTACGGTACCGCGAGGCAGCCCCTCCTGCGGACAGCTGCCGAGCGCGAGGCTTTCGTCGGGCGGACAATGGCGCTGCGCGTCAATGAAACACAGTCGTACATTCGACGATATTTAATAATGGAATCGTTCACCGGATCACTGACGGTTATTTCGTTAAGTAGATTGCGAGTACAAATTTAAAATTCGCCCGCCGGCGAGCGCGGAGTCGCTCGCCGGCGAGCTCACATGCGATTTCATTTGCGACACACATTTTACACCGATCGACGTAACATCAACTCGTACGACGCGAGCACACATAGACAGACATACACAATTTTTAGTTTACGATGCGTACTGTGGCACGACCGCGGCCGGTCGGATTCGTCGTGTAAAATCAATACAAAGTTCATATATAAAATTAAAAAACGACATCGGACCGCTGAAATTATACAAAAATTACAATATTAAAGACTGTACACTATCTAATATATACAATAGTCGCCAGCATAGATATGTGCGGGGGCAGTATGTACAGGGCGGTGGCGCGGCGCGGTCGCGGTCGGCTCAGACGTTGTAGTCGTGCGCCATGAGGCCGTGCACCTGCTCGAGGCGGAACGCGAGCCGCTGCTTCTGCGAGAACTCGTCCTCCTCGAGCGTCACCATGAGCTGCTCGTTGTACTTCACCGCGTACGCGTACAGCTCGTTGAGCGCGCAGTTCGTGTTGAACTCCTTGGTGTGCAGGCGCGACTCCTCCGCCAGCATCGCGTTCATGTCCTGGTCGGAGATCGCCGGCATCAGCTTTATATCCGCATAGTACCGCTCCACCCACTCTTTGTAAACGGGGATGTCTTTGGCGTACAGCAGCTTGGAGGACGGCGAGTCTTTGCCGAGGATGTGGTCCGACGTGGAACACGAGTCCATGAAGGTCTGCGCTATGACGGACAAGCAGGAGTCGACGGTGTTCGATTTGTGTACGTCGAACACGAAGTTGGGATTTTTAATTAGATTAACCCAAAAGCGTAAGGGGAGAGAGTTACTTTTCCAAGTGTGAACCACTTCGGGATCGGAGATGGCGTGCTGGAGCGCCTGATCGTCGAGAAAGTCGAACATGTACTTTATCGCGAGGGGTAAAGCGGATCCGCGATGCGCGGTGCTGAAAATAGTCTCGAATAAGTCATCGACGAACTTTTGCAACGTGCCCTTAGTGGCGAGAAGACGCGTAAGATATATTTCTGACACCATTTTGTTTCCGCGCTCTCCCTCTTTGTGCGCATCGCCGTCGTGATGCCTCACGAGATGCCAGTATTTGAAGCCGCCCCCGTGTTCGTATTTGAGCGGGCTGGCCGGGGGACTAGCGGAACCGTATTTGCCTCTGTTTAGGGTTTCATAAGTGTGCGACTTGTCGTTCTTTTCCATATTGGATAGATTGTAAACCGAGCTCTGCTTGGCGACTAGACTCAAGCAGGCGCCGTCGGGTACGCGATAGTGGTTAAGGGTATTGAGCTTGCGCCACTCGCCCTCGCATTTAGTGGTGCTATCTTCATCGTACAGAATCAAACGACCGCAAGCGCCCGTGCGCCATTCCAAATCCAACTCGTCACGACTCGGCCGCTGAGAGTACGGTGTGGCCCGGTAAATGGCATCTAAACATTTTTCTTTTACTTGGCTAATCGTATCACAGTCGAGTACTTTAACGTGCACGTTCTCCGTCGTAGCCTCTAAACCGCTAACGAAGATGGTCTGTTGCGATATGGACACGCTCACGGTCATCGGTTTGAAATCGATCGACTGCCTAATTAGTTTCTCTTCGCTCAGAGAATAACGCGCCTCGGAGGTTATTACATCTACGGGCCCTTTGTCTACTTGACCTTTCATCGATCTAAACAACAGATAAAGCGGCTCGCCAGCGCACTCGCGCAGGAATTTGTATAACAGAAACGTGAACCAAGCGCTCAACATTTTCTCGGCGACGCTTTCGGTGCGCCGCAGTAACAACTTGGGATGGCTCTTACTCTCCATACATTTCTCTATGAGCTCCGCTAAGAGCGTCTTTAACACGTCAGTACAATATTCCATTTTACTTTGTAAAGTTACCATTATGAGAGAAGCTACATTAACACGATCGCGCATGGAAAAATATCTATTGCTTTCTAAAGTACGGATAAATAATAGAAGGAATGTTTTATTCATAATAAGCTGACCGAACATTCTCAAACCCTTTTCTTTCCTAATAAGCTCTGGACGTTCCCACTGCAGGACGGCGTGGTCGTCGATATTGGGGAACAGGATCTTCATGGCGTAGGTGCGGTAGTCCAGGAAGGGAATGCCGCCCGTTACGTCGCCCGTCAAGTCGGTCATTTCAGTCTGCAGCTCCGCGAATGCCTCTTTACATTCCGCTGCTACCCTTAATTCTAAAATATCCATCTGCTCTTGCATATTCTTTAAAACTCTAATATTTTCAGTTGATTTTCTCCTATACATAACTAGAAACACGACAAACACTAAAATGAGTATTACTATACTTGCTATAACACCGAATAACACTGGCTTTCCTATTGCCGCCTGCAAGCCGGCTTGCGACGAATAAGATAATTTGCCAATCTTATAAGTAAGCGCCCGACCGACCTTGACGACGACGTCGGGTATATCAACACCGTCGGGCAGCTCGTCCCGGGACGGCGGCCGGCATGTCAGTTGGTGTCGGGAGATAGACGTGACGTTGCACAGACTCTCTCCTATATGAACTTCGACGTCGTTCTCGGTACAAGCTCGGTCTAAGTTCTGACCGTTGATGGTCAAATATTCAGACTTATAATATTTTACATCTTCATCAAACTTCTCGTAAATCGGATCCGGGTAGAGAAGAAACGCGTCCCCAGTCTTACTAGTGAGATTTTGAACGCTCTGAACGTCGTCCATATTGAAGCCGTATTCTAACGACATAGGCCTATCGGGATCTAGATTCAAGCCGGCGCTTTCGATCCCGGGAGATTCGCATATGAGATGGTTTTGAAAATCGACTCTATGACAAGGGGCGATGTAGGGTCTGTTATCGTGATACACATATATTTGTGGAAACTGAATGGAATGGAAATTACGCCCCATTACTTTGATGTTTATCCCTCCGGACGGAATGCCTTTAGGTTGTTTACGTTGTGACGGCAACGGTGGGCCCGATTCTACGGAGTCGACGACGGGATCCTCGATATACTCGAACTTTTCACGCTCTAAAGTGCGCATACCATTATCGAAACGCATCCGGAGCGTGCCCATTTTCAGCTGATACGAGTGACTAGTTCGACAAACCGCTTCCTCGTGAGATACAGATAAAATAGCGCATGGCAAATCATCGATAAACGCCTGTATATTACTTCCCGCGTTGAGATACTCGCCTGTGATGCGAAGCTTAGTGCCGCCCGATTGTGGACCGTATTTCGGCTGAATAGAGTTAATTTTAGGATTTACAAAAGCGTAGTGATGTTTCGATTCTCCGCGATAGTCGGCCACTCGCACTACGACCGGCCCGTCCCGAGGCACCTCTTCGCCCGGACCATCGACAGTGCAAACTATACGTCTCGTCTTAACGTATAACTCAATGATAGGCTGACATTTAATACCCGCTATTGTTACCCCGTTATAGATATCTGATATATTTCTACCTAGATTTATGCCTTCGATAGTGATATTCGTTCCGCCGTCCCACGGGCCTAACTGAGGTTTAAAAGAGTGAATTTCAGGGTTAGGGCAAGTCTGTGTTCGATTCAACCATACGCTCGGAGCCCCGCATTGCTCCTGGACTTCGCACCGATCCGATCCCTGACACCATCCGCACCCAAACTTTTCAGGAAGCGCCAAACAAATGCCGCAGTTATCTGCCATATCGTTACACCGATAAATGAGTATATGAGTATTATCCGGATTATCTAACGGTTTCGAGCCTCCCCATATAACGGCAAACGAGGCGGTTATATTGGGAGCGCGAGATGTATACGTGAATTCTACGGCTTCACAGTAAATAGTATCAGCGAGAAGTTGAGCATTAACGTGCGTGACGCGACCTTCTATGTTAAACTGGCACACGAACCTCGTCTGCACTATGAACTGACCGATAATGTGTACTTTGACTTTAATAGCTTTTTTGACACCGGATGGAACCAGAATTTCGTTTGTGCCGTCGGATGTTGAATTTATCGTCGGACAGAATCCGGGACCGGAGCGATAGCTCGGACCTATTCTACTGACGCCCGTAACGAGGATATCGTTTCTACAGTTTTCTGCTGTATCATGCGTACACCGATGACCGTCTACACACCAATCGCAAGGAAACGAAGAACTGACGCACTGCGTGCACGAGCTGTACGTGTTACAATCGAAAAATGTAAAATTAGTAGCGACAAAATCAGGTCCCAGAGTAGTGCGTACGGATAGTTTAGCCGTGAAGTGATGCTGCCCGGCCGGGATAGGTGGGAGAGTATCAGTACGCGGAGTAGTACAGTTCACCCCGTAGGGCTTTCTAGTAGCATTAGTTAAAAGAGTACGATCTAAAGCTGTAAATGCGCATAAAAACTGTCCATTAAGGGTGGGCAAGTTTTCTATAACTAAATCTAAAGTTCTGGCGGTAGTTCGTTGTAATTGATTTGGCGTCACTTGGGTTATGGTCGTACAGCGACCGCTGCGGTAGGAGATCCAGTAGAGGGGATCCTTTGCTGCCTCTTGACAGTCAGACCGTAGGCTGCATTTGTTTTCAAGTGAACACCACCCACAATAAGGGTCTTTGGCTCCGAGACACGTCTGACACGATTTGTAAACGCTGCACTCTTGAACTTTCACTTTGGACACTTTACGTTCCGTCATCACATATAAATGCATCAATTGAGTATCAAAGAATAAGTCTTTATTCACTGGCGATTTTTCATCCACCACAATATCTCCATATTGAAAAGCTGAAGTAGCGCTTTCAACAACAATCTTCTTAAGATGGCCCTCCGACGTACCGGCGAATACGACAGTGTAATCCCCGGTGGCGGTAGCTGCTACCGCTGTTAGCCTCTTCTTGAACACCGCCACCGGCACCGCCTCTACAGGCTGCTCGCCGCCCAACGGAGTGTTAACATCCAACCCACAGAAATCTTCACTGATCGACTGCAACTTCGTTCCGATACAAGCATGTGAGGGTGAGATAAAATCTAAGCCTCTCGAACCGTTCCCACTGAAGCATGTCTTAATATTCTGCATAAATTTGCGGCGAATGGCTTTGAGCGAGTAAACACAAAGGGCCGATAAATTCGATGGTGTGTTGGTATTAATAGATTCACTCTGACTAAACGCAGCAAATAGAACATCATGCTGAGCGGTTATTCCAAGTTCACCCGCCAACACTGACCCAGCTTTTCCAACAAACGCGGCTTGGACGAGATTGTATCCAAAATTGCCTCCTCCTTCACCCATACAAGACATAGGTATTTCTGTGTAGGAATAGTAGTTTTCGTCATCATGACAAACACGTACCAACTTGCTATAATAAGTATCGGAACCTACGCCTCGCAATTGCGTCGTCAAGAAGTAGCTAAATCCTTCAGAACTAAAGCCATACACGTAGTTTATAGGATACCGTTCTCGGGACAGCGAGTTAACAAACATCCTAGTGCCCGTAGTGACCGCCGTCCTCGCAATCATAAAGAGCCTGTCATCCTCCAGGGACCTACTGCTGACCGTGGGTACTTCCGAGCGATAGGGCGAATTCCCCGTGAAGGTCACTCCGACGTACATGACCTGCGTCATAGGTGGATTAGGAGGCCCGGGCGCGATAAAGGCTACGGTTGATGCGCTGGCATTGTTCGCCACGACCGGTTCGCGGACTTCGCGCACGTCGTGAGAGATATTGTTCAGATTGCGCACGGAACACAGCCCTTGCAGCACCGAGCCGCACGTGATGAGGCGGCTAGTCGCGTAGTCGATCACGAGCGCTTTGTTGACGTTATCCGTCGGCTTCTTGACGAAGTTGGGTGGGCAATCGAAGGTGCACTGCGCGGAGTCGTTAACGGGGCCCGTTTCTATCGACTGGGCGACCTCGAGGTCGGGGGAGAGCTGGTAGATGTTGTTGACGGCGCCCACGTACACGCGGCCCGTATTGCGGTCGACGACGAGGTGATTGAAGAGGGAGCCGGTCGCGGCGACCGGGTCGGAGAAGGTGCGCACCACATCCTGCGAGGCGCGCGCGGCGGCGCACGCGGCCCCCAGGGCCAGCAGCACGCGCCACATGGCGCGAGTGCATGTGGCCTACCGTTGTCGCCCTCGGAGGCACCCGCCCGTCCATCTGCAACGCGACACACCCGCTCAGCCACTGCCGCCGCCCGTCGCTCCCATCGCACCGCAACGCTCCCGCCCGCGCCTCAGCGAAGGCCGGAGGGGCTCAGTGCGATCGGAGCGAGTTCGCGAGCCGGTGCGGGGACGCCCGTGGCCCGTCTTCCTCGATGACTCAGTACCAACCTATTTTACGTTAGCTCGACTGTTCCAGCCGCCCTGGCAGACTTTGCATCGACCGAATGTCCCGATACTCATCAAAGAAGAAAATGCACGATTCGACACATAGAAAACAATCTTGCAGCACATAGATAAACACGAAAGAATGTAGCAACCTGTGCAACGGATGTTTTTATATCGCCGCGTACAAAAATAGGTTAGTACTAGGAATGAACGGGCACCGGCGGCCCCGACGCGGTCAGTGTACTGGTCACACGCCGACGAAAGCCTCAGCATCATAAAGGGGAGGAACAAAAAATTATACAAATTGGCATGCTGTTCGTACGAGGGAGTGAACGTGGTAGCGTAACGATAAATAAAAGGAAACAAATCATATTCGAAACAACTGAATACATCGAGACATCGAATATACTTACAGGATAGTCATGACGGAATGACAACGGACGGGCTTCGAATTATTTAGTTCTACTTGATCATATGCATGTAAGAGAACGCACTTGCATAATGCGGGGCCGGAGCGCCTCGCGAGACCTGGAACAACAAACATTATGATTTAAGGCCCCTCAGGGCTCCATAGATCCGCGATCACTTTTTTTACAAGTCTGAGCATCCTTAACTATTCATTATTCATCAACTTGATGCCATGTATTAATGTTAACCTATAAATTTACTGCAGCATCAGTTATTTTTATATCTGACTAGAACGCACAAGAAATGAATGCTGCGTAAACTTCGGTCATAAAAAGGTAGCGCTCGATAGTATGATTCGATAACCCGAAGACTCAACGTTACTCGGCACGACCGGTCGCGCTCTTGTTGATTGCATTCCCTGCCTAGAGCCTACACCCACTCGGCCGAATCTACCACCTACGCAGTGAGACCGATACTAAAACACTATTACACGCTCGAAGATTGATCACAAGGCTATAAACTATGACAACTACTACAATACCAAGCTATCAGAGCCACTGTGATAACTAGAGAACGGAGAAAATATTGTCAGCCATTACCGCGCACGCCAGTCAATATTACAGAAGCCATCTCAATAAACGCCGTCGATTCTTTAAAGTATTACATCCTAATTTAGTATATAACACTCACCGTGATTAGTGATAATCTCACAAATGTAACAATCCTTTGGAATCCAAAGCCAGGTGGCAAATCTACTTTACACTATTGCACCACTTCACAATTTTCTTTGTATAAATCACTGTTGGTTGTAACGAAAACACTAACACCACTTTTAACGACTTATATCACATTATTGTTACAAAATAACTTGTGTTTTATAACTGTCCTCGGATTTGTATGCAATGAAGCCCGTTTTGCACAAGGAGTCCACGACAAGAGCATCAGTCTTCGTACATCGCCATGGAATGATTTCGGTTTCGCTTTTCGAACGAGTCTAGGCGTGACTGGCACGAGCGAAGCCGAGTGTGCCCGATTCGAGGAATTAGTGCGTTTATATTCCGCTGATAGCAGCACTATCTCTGGATGCGTTCACAACAATTACGATTAGTAGTTTAAACCATAGATAACCTGTGTAGATAACTTATATTTTAATTTTTATGTAAATCAACGTGAAGTCAACTTTGTGTCTCCGTCTATTTTACTTACAATAAGAGAATAAAATAAATATTCACTAGAATTTATAATCTTGTAGGCATCATGTATACCTGAAAGGGACCCATTAAATTATCTTTTTCAACATTCTTACGACCCATAACAATGCAATTCGCTCCTGTAACTTTCCATTACAAAAAGTAAAATTTATGTTATGAAAATGAAAGAAATAAAAAGTATTACATAAAGAATTTTACCGACTTGAACCAGTTCTTCTAAAATTGTTTCCAATTTTTATTTCAGTTTCATATTATAATGCAAAGTAAATCTGTGCTTTGCCCTTGTAATTTTGTATTTAAATGCATTGTATTGTTACATCTTTTTATTGATAAGTTGAAAACCTACAACTCACTACTAATAGACTTATCTTAATTTAACATTGAATTTATTTAAATTCGTTATTTTTTACCGTAAGTTTACAATGTTTGATACTTATCTAAAGTTATTTCCATCTCCACCGTATATAGGTACTTATTTATATCACACTAACTTGATCGTTTTGAAAAAGTACCAAAGACTAGAAACATAGACAATAGACCACAATTCTTTGTGACATCATGACAGATGTCAGAATGTCTATTTTTTAATTCTAACTGTCAAAAAGACCGTATTGAAAATAAAACGAAATTAATTATTTTTATTTATTTAGAAAATCATGGCTACAACCATGTTTAAAATTTCCTCTGCTCTAATCAATTCCTCCAAAAATTACCGCTGCGTTGTTGGACTTGTAAACAAGGCCCATTTTTCCACCACAAATATCACGAAGGTAAGTTGCATAATCGCATATTTTGTTCCCGTAAAAAAAATAAGCCCTAGAAAATCACCCCCACAATATTAATTAACAGCTGACCTATTGGTCGAATGGCCCATTTCTTAATAATACATGACTAGTAGAATATCCTCGCTGTTCTTTATATTAAATATATACAGTTGATCTCTATAGATACAAATAAATTGCACTGTCTATCGCCTGATTTCAAATTAACCCTAATAGGCTTAAGTATAATATTTTGATTATTTGAAAATTAGCATAACATTTTACATTTTTGTCTGTTTAATGGACTAATTTTCAGTGGTTCAACCCATTTTGATATGATTAGTACAAGGTGTCATGTAAGCTACTTTTTAACAGACTTTCAAAACAGAAGACTTATTTTATATATATACACCAAATACCAATATCTCTGATCTGATTTCTAAATCTTTTATTTTAATTAAAAAAAAATACTCATCAAATTGATAACCTCCTCCTTTTTTTTAATTCGGTTTGTGGATGACAACTTGCCTTTTTTTTCTCATTTTTGTTCAAATTGTAGGTACACATGATTACAAAAAAATTTTAGCCATTCTCCTGAAACTTGTCTGAGCACTGGATTCCTCACAAACTTAAGTCTCAACTTGTTAATAAAGTTTTTTGAATATATTATAGAAGAATAGCGAAGACACTTCTTAAAATTCCAACTGATAAACTATGTAATCAAAAGTAGGCAGATGATCGGATGTATGTATAGATAGATGTTTGTTAATCAATCACTTAGCAACAACTGAATTAATTTGGCTGAAATTTGGCAAAGAGATAGACTATAGTCTGGAATAACACAAAGGCTACTTTTTATCCTGGAAAATAAGAGAGTTCCCGTGGGAGTTAAAAAACCTTAATCTGCACGACCGAAATCGCGTGCATCATCAAGTGAATAGATAAAACATCAGAAGATGCTCTGTTCCTGTATTTTGCACACTGTCAAACTTGTAAGACTGAACGTATGTTCAGTTTGACAGTGCACAGCTCTTGATGCACAAAACTAAACTGAGTAACAATTTCTTCGTATTGTGATACTTATATCACAACTTAACAAACACCATTTTGAAAAACCAATAACTAAGGCTGAAATCTATAAACCGCACTCTCACTCTTCTCAGACTCAAGATCGAGTTCAGATCAGATTTATGTACGAGCATATTTGTGTCTCGTTTTAACTCTATCTTAAGTCTGAGTTCACTCAGACCACGGTCTATAGATCTCAGCACCAGTATAAAGTGCAAGTCACACTCACACATGGAGGGTTCTGTACCATACAAGATCAAACTAGTAATTCTTAAATCCTCAAACATTTATATGACCGAGGTTGCTGGTTAATTGGGTATTTTACTAAAATTTTTTAAAAACTTAAAATAAAGTTTTTTTAATATTAAAACATAATGTTATTTTTGTTCTATTAATATCTTAACTAGTCTTGAAAATAACGAGCTTTAAAATATCCTGTTAGATAGAGAGAGCGCTACTGATATGTGGCGTCAGAAATTCAGTAGCTCCATACACCGTCCATACAAAATATCGTTTTAGAAAGAGATGGATACAGTCACAGTAAAACAGCTTATAACTCATTTGTTTTTTGACCGATTCATTTTCTATTTTTACAAATGTTATTCTTATATGTTACACTAGCTGTGCCCGCGACTTCGTTCGCGTGGAATAGTGACTTTTCGGGCAGCATATTTTGAATTACATATACCGTCGACGCTCAGGCGCGAGGCGTGTAGTACGTACTCTGTACGTTAAAAATGTTCGCCGTGATTCTTTAAATTGACATAACTTTTTTATTTATGAACCAATTGACATGAAATAAACACTAAATGTTAAGTGAAGCTTACTACAATATATTAGTGAAAACCGTATCCAAATCGAATAAGCCGTTTCTGATATTAGCGTGCACAAACACACAGACAAACAGACAAAAAAAAAATTAATTACAATTTCGGGTTCGGCATCAATATAATAACAACCCCTGCTACTTTTTTTTATATATTTCCATTGTACAGACACCACTTTTCTACAATTTTATTATATGTATAGAATAGATTTTTGATTGTAATTAATGAATATTCACATTTCGACAACAGTAAAATACCCAATTGAATAAAAGCTGCATTAATCATTGATATAACCTCAATTATCTTGATTAGCAACAGTATTTTGGCTGCAACAATGTATCTAATGTAACATAAATAATAATGAATTTATTGACACCTCATTTCTCAAAATAGTAGTAATTCCTCAGTAGTTTTGGCGCCACGATGGAACATATTATGTAAATAGTCACACACATACATGCATAGATTGCTAAAAGCATAACCCTTCTTTGCCATAGTCAAGTAAAAAACCTTTTGGTTAATAGTCATTGACCTATTAAAGTACCTATGAGTATCTACCTAAAAATACCACAGTTTGCATAAATATTAATTATTCAAAACAAAGTTAAATTGATAACATATGATATCAGTATATTTAACCACTGAAATAACCAGTTGGTCCGCTATCCATGTGACCGGACGCTAATTTCTAATACCTACCTACCCAATAAAATCGCTGTGAACTAATGCTGTTAACCCACTACACACACGTTTCTCGCGCCGAAAGAGACGCACGCGCGATAAATGAAAGTAAAGATTACAGCTGCACTGTTAGTATTGCATCGAACGCACCAAAAAATAAGAGCATAACGTTATTAGCTCGCCACACATTAAACGTTATTGAAGTCAAAACTTGTTTGAGCTATTTTTGGTAGGGGAACGTCTTATGGGTTCGCGTCACCGACATACTAATGCAATAATATATCTGTAACTATGAGTACTATATGACGTGTTTTCACTTCTGTCGGCAGTCCCCATGTCTGCTCATGTTTTTTTTTTTTTGTTTTTACATACATAACTTCATAAGCCACGTGAATATAAGCTTAAACTGCAATCTAATTTTTGATATAATTCATAAAATATGACTTGAAAGGTTTTATTTTATTAGGAAATAGGCTTGTGCTTGACGATAATAATCAATGATGGAAAGCATTGATGAGGTCAAGGTGGGAGCGCGCTTGCCTAGAAAATGCCTATTCGCTCTTGTCTTGAAGATACTCAAATTATAAGTGGCTGGAAACAGACGCTGGAAGTGCGTTCCACACCTTAGCGGTTCGTTTCAAATAAATAAATCATTTGCTTCGTTTCAAATAAATCGCTTACGCTTTTAAAGCATTTTCCGTTTTTGTTTTTTAGTTTTTAGTCAGCTAAGAAAAAATAGATTAGGTATACCTAAGTCAGGTCAGAAAAGACTGATGCTGTTAGTCAAATCGCTGAGCGCTAAGCTAATGTCATTCCCTTAGCACTGATATTAAAATATGCCTTGTTCGTTGCGTTTGACGCATACAGCCCTGTCTAATGTGCGATTAGTATTGCATAACTTGATATTATACATAGAAGACAGCCATACCCGCGTCTCGCAGTACCAGACTACCAGTAGTTTGGCAAGGGACTCCAGACAGTTTGCACGTTTATAAAAGGCGTTCTGCGTTCATATGAATCGTTGCTAAACAAGTTTGAAAAAAAGTTTATAGAAACAAGTTTATTCGGCCAGTATTATTACTAATAAACTTACGTTGAAAAATAAACAAGCGTTTTATTTGTCAGCTTAAGTTGTCAGTTAAATATCAAAATTGTGTGATTGTGTATTGTAGTTTTTGCACAAAAATTATTGTTTTGTTCTCTGTTATTTTTTCGAGTTTGTGTTAAGTTTTGTTCGAAATGGCGTGCACAGTATGTTTGAACAACGATAATAAACCGGTGAAAATGGTGAGTTGAATGATGAACGTGTTTATAATTGAACTTGTGACCTTTCATCAGAATGACAGTGCCTACTGCTCGCAAATCACACACAGGTCCAGCATGATCTAAACCAATTTTAAGTCATCAGCGTTTTTTTAGCTTATAAAAACAATACTCAAGCAAAATCATACATATTGGTTAAAATACGTAGGCACATAAACAATAACAGTGTATAATAAATAATGACCTGCGATTCCAAAAATCTAAATTTCGTACTTTATATGAGTATTATGTATATCTTTAGTCGTCATCCACATGACGAAATAATTAAACAAGAAACTGTAAACATACCTACTTTGAGATAATAAAGACTGTAATCAAGAAAATAAATTATATAATATACGCTGTATCTATATTCTATACCTACTAGCAAAATGAAGGAAATGAATTAGTGTACACTGTATATGTCTACTTAGGAATAACTATACCTCTCAATAATTATAATATACCTACTCGTTGGAACGATAATCGCCAAGTTTTTAACATCTTCAGAACATCTGAATCGATTTTGATCGATCTTTCACAAAAGTTATAGTTCGTTTTTGCCCGTGGTACTGCCAATCCTACTACCAGTAGTAATACGGGTAATTTGGTTACCTTTGCTACTACTGCAGTAGTAACCCAAGTAGCACAGATAGCTGTATAAATACTCACTTTTAGACCTATTTGAAACTCTATGCGTATTAAGACTCTTTTAAGAGTACACTGGTGATCCTACAGCTGCATAATAGCTGTCAGTGATATTTAAACAGCTTAGGCTGAATAAGGGCTGTTTAGTGGATAAAATTACGCCAAATGCTGTATAAGAGGTATTTGTGAACTCTTATTACACTGACTTATTAAGGGGGCACGTGTGAACTATTATGAAGTTAATAGCTATATAATGGATTATATGTGACCCACATTACAGCTTAACATGAATCCACCATTTTATTGTATAACCTCATAACCTATATAAATATACTGATTCATTTTTCAACTTTTATGATGTTTTGTGTATGAATTAGGAATGGATTGCATTAGTTTTTACTTCCCGATATCATAATAACAACTTTTTATCTTATAATTTTCTTTTCAAAGCACTAAAAATTGTTTATTCAAGTTTTCATCACGGCTTATTTATATCACGAAACTAATTAAATTATATTTTCGTGGCGCACTAAAATTTTCTTAGGTAATATATATGTATAATGTCAGTAAAATTACATTCCCAATCATTTTTCTTTTATAAATATGAAAACAATGCACTTTGAATATATAACCACACGTATTCAATCAAATTCAATTCACTCCACGAAGTATATTAATTTGCTAGATTTGTATTATCTATGGTTTGCTACTTCACTTTTACGTCACGTGACATATTTGCTGAATAAAGAGTAACTTGTAATCTTTTACTCAACTTAAGGCTGTATAATTTGTGCCCATTTAAGAGGTATAAGAGCTGTATACGGCCGTATACAGCCCTTATGCAGCTTTTTTATACAGCTTTAAGCGTGACGGGAATTCGTTACTCAGCTGCTAAGCAGCCTTCGTGTGCTACTTGGGAAGTAGAGTGTTTATTACAGTCAGGATCCATTAAAAATCTAGATCGATTCAAATCTTTCCCATAATGGGTTCGACTTTTAAGTCAATTATTTAACAGAATTCTAGATTACTAGACTTGCGTTTTCCTTTTCAGTTTTTAATTACGCAGTCGGGTTTTTGATTTTTTTAACTTAATATTTTATTAACAACAAATTCCTCAATTAGCTAATGTTATTGTATTTCGTTACAGAGAAAGGAACGCGACACTTTCGGCGAGCTAGATGTGCCGGACGACAAGCTATACGGCGCGCAGACCGTACGATCCGTCATGAACTTCCCCATCGGCGGCATCGAGGAACGAATGCCGGTAAGGACTTATTTTTTACGGCGCACAGACTGTGCGATCCGTCATGAACTTCCCCATCGGCGGCATCGAGGAACGAATGCCGGTAAGCACTTCTTTTGGACAGCGCACAGACCGTACGATCCGTCATGAACTTCCCCATCGGCGGCATCGAGGAACGAATGCCGGTAAGGACTTATTTTTTACGGCGCACAGACTGTGCGATCCGTCATGAACTTCCCCATCGGCGGCATCGAGGAACGAATGCCGGTAAGTACTTTTTTTCGGCGCACAGACCGTGCGATTTGTCACGAACTTCCCCATCGGCGGCATCGAGGAGCAAATGCAGGTAAGCACTTCTTTTGTACGGCGCACAGACCATACGATTTGTCACGAACTTCCCCATCGGCAGCATCGGGGAACGAATGCCGATAAGCACTTATTTTTTACGGCTCACAGACCGTGCGATGCGTCATGAACTTCTCCATCGGCGGCATCGAGGAGCGAATGCCGGTAAGCACTTCACAATTGTTTTCTCTCGAGTCTCGTGGGGGTCTTTTGAGCCCATCGACATATAACTGCGTAGTGCGCTAGGGCTGTATTAATGGGGCCTATAATTCCCTCAGTGAACGCAGTTTTCTATTCAATCAACTTGGAAGCCTTGACACTTTGTACTTACCTACTTGAACTCAATAACGAGTTGCAATCATGTGACTATTGTTATGAGTTATTAGGCCATAACCACAACTTTACAATTTACGCTGACGATGTTATAAACTTAACTGCTATTTATTTTACTTCATAAAATGATTTTGGTTGATGATCGATTTAAAACTGGGAAGTAACTTACATGCTGAACTAAATAAAATTGGAGAATATTTGTTAATTCATTAATTCAACCTTAAATTCAAATTCACATTTATTTATTTCATATTTGAGGCAACTTGTGGCTCTTCAGGCAGGTCAAGACTCTAACCACCGACCGGTTCGAAAAGCAGATTCTTCGTACGAATTCCGATCTTTTTCTTTGTAATTCGCCGTATCGCTTGGTTGCTCGTGAGAAATTTTCATCACTTTGACAATCACTGCTGTAAAGAAGTAAAAAATATACAACAATCTCTCTTACTTTCACTAGCCTTGCGGTTTCATGACATGATAGATTGTATGGTTGCATGTACTTAAGCGACTTACGTAAGTTACGTACATTAAACCCTTGGTCACTTAAAGTGCGGGATGGCAACCGCTCCTAGAAGTAATACAGATCCTTTTAATGTAAAGGAAACTGTATTACTTTATTTAAAGACTAGATAATTCCCGCGACTTGGTCCGCATGGATTAAGGTTTTTTAATACCAGCGGGAACTTTTTGATATTTCGAGATTTTTTAGTTTCCATCCTTCCGCCTATCCTCACAAACTATCGCATTTATAATATTTGTTAGACTAGATTTTGTTCGCGACGAGACGTAACGCTCATTTCACAAAAGGTCTTCAAAAGTTTTCCGTGACTCTGAAAGTAAATATGTAATTGTAAACTGCAATTTTTTTTTATATGTAGACTAGTAGCGCTTGACTTTGCCTGATGGTAAGTGAAAATGCGGCCTAAGATGAAGCGCGCTTGCCTTAAAGATGCCTATTCACTTTTGATTTAAAAGTACCTAAGTTGTAGTTAGTTGAAGAAACGGAAGGACTGAATTTCAAATTTTTTGCGGCAAGCATAAGAAATCCACATTTTGTAGCGATAAGATGTCCTGTACACGTCCTTTTTATATTTAAATTTAGTTTTTAAGGTTACAGAATAAATAAATAAGAAACGATGAAGCAAAGCGCTTAATTTAGTTAAAGAAGTAATTGGAATTTAACTCCTCAATAGCCCAAATGTTACGGTGCGGCCTGAAAACTGAAAAGCCGGCGTTTTAATCCCACCCACTGCACTATTATTGTCGTACCAACTCCTGCCGCTTAATTGTAGAGGAGAGGAAATTATTAGTCAAATTAATTAATTAATTAATTTTTTTTAATTAATGTTCTCTTTTCTTTCAGTATCCAGTCATCATCGCCATGGGTATCCTGAAAAAAGCGGCTGCTAAAGTCAACATTGAATTTGGCCTCGAAAAAAAGATTGGTAAGTAAATAAAAGTTGAATTACTAGAGATCGTCAAATTAATAACACCGTCATGTCATTTGCGCAAAGTAAAAAGTAACCTATGTCACTCCAAGTTGAAAACGACCTGTGCAAAAAATCACGTCGATCCGTGCTCTGTTGCTGCGTGATTGAAGAACAAACGAACAAACAAACTTTCGCATTCATAATAATTAGTAAGTATTACAAATCGAAGTGAGCGACGGATCGACGTAGGATTTTGCAAGTGTTTTGAATTTAGAATTGAAAGAAATCTGCTGACTTGTATTTGCGTTTGTTTCCAGCCGACGCGATAATGCAGGCGTGCGATGACGTCATATCCGGGAAGCTGTACAGGGAGGGCCACTTCCCGCTGGTCATCTGGCAGACCGGCTCCGGCACGCAGTCCAACATGAACACCAATGAGGTGAGTAAAACAGATAGACAAGTGTAAATTGAAAATTAAAAATACCCCCGACATGTCAATCTTTTTTTTTTCACGAAAAACGGGCGATTCACGCCTACTTGCGGAGAAAATTCCCAGGAAATGAAGATGTGAATCTATATCAGGACTATGTTCGATATCCTTCGGCCGCGTACGAAACTCGTATAATACATTTTTGCATTTTTGAAGCTTTATTGTGGAAGCACTGTATACATAGCATAGCTTTGTAAAAAAAAATTTTTTTTTTTTGAAAAAAGCAACTGCTGAGTTTCTTGCCGGCTCTCCTCAGCAGAATCTGCATTCCGAACCGGTGGTAGATTTATGACGTGTCATAAGAGCTACAAGTTAGCCTATATGAAATAAATAAATTTTGAATTTGAATTTTTTACAAAGAATATTTTTTCCTTACTATGTGAAACTTATTTTCACACTTAAATTATTTTATTTAAGAAGAAACTAAATGATTTATTTTATTCAAATAAATATTAAAATTAATATAAACTTATGTAAGAAACTATTTTTAACTTACTTACACCTAAACTTTAACTGTCATAATGATATGAGTAAAAAAATATTTACTTTGCTTAGGCCAATCTGTGGCTTTTATAACACGTCTTGACTCTACCGCCGGTTCGGAAAGCAGAATCATATTACTTGTAGAAGTATAGTAAAAAGCTGTTTTTACTATACTTCTACAAGTATTTTTAATTTTTTATTGAAGTGTTAACCTACACTTAAAGGAAATAACCTAATAGATTTATAAATACATATCAAAAATTCCGAGGCCGGCGGGATTCGAACCCACATCTCTCTGGGAATCGCGCCCGAGTGTCTATTAGGTTATTTCCTTTAAGTGTAGGTTAACACTTCAATAAAAAATTAAAAATTGTAACAAGCAATGTGGCATCTATAATTTCTTAAGAGCTCCATTGTAATATGGTGTCTTGGAAAAAAGTAGATCGACAACTGTAATGTGTCGCTACTAGATGTCGCTAACAGTTACTATAAAACTGATTGAAAAAGTAGATACATATCACTAATTTCGTGGCTGACGTGTGGTTCGCCGTGGTGTAACGGTTAACATACTCGGGCGCGATTCCCAGAGAGATGTGGGTTCGAATCCCGCCGGCCTCGGAATTTTTGATATGTACATATTTATAAATCTATTAACTTCTACAAGTAGCTGTTTTCCTCCTTCTACAAGTAGCTGTTTTCCTCCAGGTAATAGCTAACAGAGCGATCCAAATCCTGGGCGGTAAGTTGGGCAGCAAGGATCCCGTGCATCCCAACGACCACGTGAACAAGTCGCAGAGCTCCAACGACACCTACCCCACCGCCATGCACATCGCCGTGGGGATGGAGCTGCGCGACCGCCTCATGCCGGGCCTGGTGGCGCTCAGAGACACCCTGGAGGCCAAGTCCAAGGAGTTTGACAAGATCATCAAGATCGGCAGGTACGAGTGTTTTGGTTTTTTTCTTATTCCATTTTCAGAAAACTACCACGATATGGGGTACAAAGTTGATGTAATACATGTATGTATACCGTAGAACAATATAGTGATGCATTCTAACCAAATCTAGTCGATATTTTTTTTTTTGTATCGAGAAAGTCAAGAGTATGAAATCGATTTTTAGATCGTAAAAAAGATGCTATATATCTGTGTGTCTATAATGTAGAATCAATCTCTATGGTCAAAAATACGATCCAATCAAGTACATAGCTAATTTTATTTTGAATCTCATTTTATTAAAAATAGACTGAAATTTTAAACATTTAAGTACTTTACTTTCAAAAATGTCGATTTCGCGGGTTGCGAAAGTCTCTGTTTTTAGATCTATTTCGTCCTGGGTCTATCTCAAAAACGGTTAACCATCAAACGCCGAAGTTAATTTCAATAAGTAATACCAGATAAAGAATTCTTAACTAGAATTCGTTTCCTAGGAAAACATGGAAAATTTTTAATGATTTAAAAATTGTTTTGATATTAACAAGCTTATAGGACGCGAGGAATTAGTGGCAATCTACTAGTAGGTATTCTTCTCTGAGAATAAAACAAAATTAACTGTGCAGTACACCCACTTCATCAAATTTCATTATTCTCTGAGAGAAACCTGCACTCAGCAGTGGTATGTTAATGAGTTGCTGATGATGATGATGAAGATGGAGAACCACTACATTTGGGTAGAATCAGGCGTTACTTAGCGGAAGTTCTAATTCGCCCCGACACCGGAGGATGCTCCGGTGTCGGGGCGAAACGTGCGTCGAGAGTAGTAGAAAAGTCTTGTGTGGTGGTGCATGCGAGTGGTGGTGGCATTGCTTGCTTGGGAACTTGGCTTTTTTGCTCGGTTGGGAAGGTAAGCGGTGCTTAGCTTTTAACTGCATGTTTGACCATACAGATTTTTTCTGTTGGCGGATTATAGCAAAATAACTCTAATCTTTTCTTGCTAACAACTATATTTGTTTCCAGAACCCATTTAATGGACGCCGTACCGTTAACGTTGGGCCAGGAGTTCAGCGGGTACGCAACGCAACTCTCGTACGGCATCGAGCGGGTGTGCACGACGCTGCCCAGGCTGCACTACCTGGCTCTGGGCGGCACCGCGGTCGGCACCGGACTGAACACGCGCAAGGGGTTCGCGGAGAAGTGTGCGAAGGAGATCGCTAATCTCACTGGTGAGTGTTGCATAGCGCTATCTCTCTCTCGCCTCTTTCTATGTCTCTCTCTATCTTTTTTTTTATTCGATGACAAGATAGCCCTTGACTGCGATCTCACCTGACGGTAAGGGCTAACTTGGAAGGGATATGGCAGTGTACATTCAACCCATACCCCTAGTCGGTTTCTTTACGCCGGAACGCTAATCGTATGGCGACACGTCTTTGACGTGTCTATCTATCTCTCTCTCTTTTACTGTCTATCACATTCACACATACACATACACACCAATGTCATCTCGTGTCTGGTAGGAAAACAAGGTTTAGGCACAATTCCACGTCTACCCTCAAAAAGCATTATGACCACAGGGGAGTTGTGGCCACTTAGTGCGCGAGGTCCCTTAGGATTATAGTCATCCAAGTTCATTTAACTAAACCTTTTTTGATGGCACATTGAAATAATATGTCAAGCATTTTAGCATAAAGTTCCTACCACATTGACGTACCAATTTTACATTCCAGGCATTCCATTCGAGACGGCCCCGAACAAGTTCGAAGCGCTGGCCAGCCACGACGCGATGGTGGAGGTGTCGGGCGCGCTCAACACGGTGGCGTGTTCCCTCATGAAGATAGGCAACGACATCCGCCTGCTGGCCTCGGGGCCTCGCTGCGGCCTGGCCGAGCTCATGCTGCCCGAGAACGAGCCGGGCTCCTCCATCATGCCTGGTGAGGACTTGCTATACTCTGCCTATCCGGTACGCGCTCGCTGACACGAAGAACGAAAGAGTCGAAAGTTTTTTTTTTTTTTATCAAGTCTGCGACGCGGCAATCTGTTTTAGTGTAAAACAATAAGCCGTTCTGGTGGCTGATAGCTATCTGATTGATTATCTATATATATATATAAAATTCAAAGTCCTGACTGACTAACTGACTGAGATATCAACGCACAGCTTAAACCACTGAAGTTAGAAACTTGAAATTTTTACTTTTGGTTCCTTTTATGACGTAGGCGCACACTAAGGAAGGATTTTTGAAAATTCAACCCCTTAACGTGAGCAACGCCGCGAGCAAAAGCTAGTTAATTTTTATTATTACTTTTTAATAGATAAGAAATTTTATAATATTAATAATTTTTGATTTTATGTGTAATTTTAGCCTCATTTAAACATTGTAATTTATATTTTTCCTGTATTTATGTATGTTGCACGCCCGAAGAGGCAATGTACGAGTATAATGCAATAAATGACTTTGACTTTGCCTTCATTCGTTAGTTTTTTTAATATTCTTGCAGTACATTTGTTCTGTTTCCAGGCAAAGTGAACCCCACCCAGTGCGAGTCGCTGACGATGATCGCTGCTCAAGTGATGGGCAACCACGTGGCGTGCACCGTGGGCGGCAGCAACGGCCACTTCGAGCTCAACGTGTTCAAGCCCATGATCGTGGCCAACGTGCTGCGCTCCATCAGGCTTATCGGTATGGGCTTTAACATGAGACAGTTTCAAATTTAGATTATGATTTTAACATTCTATGTGTGTGCCTATTTACGTATGCGTCTAAATTACTGAACCGATTTTGATGAATCAATCAATTTGTTTTTATGGTCCGGGTGGCATAGGCTACATTTTATATGAACAAAATTGATATGACAGATGTTATATCTAAGTTTCTGTTGTTGATTTCTTTCGGTTTTTAAACTTTTTTTCTCGTAATTAGGTTAATTCTGAACCGTGAAACCTGCAATAGTGGTGATACCCTAGTGTTTAAGACATTGTCCTCCTTTCACGATCACAGTCTTGGGTTCGATTCCGGGCACGCATATCTGACTTTTCGAAGTTATATACGTTTTAAGCAACTAAGTATCACTTGCTTTATCAGCGAAGGGAAACATCGTGAGGAGCCCTGCATGTCAAAGAGTACTACATAATGTTCTCAAAGGTGTGTGAAGTCTGCCAACCCTCATTTGACCATAATGGTGGTATAGGGCCTATAACCCTTCTCTGGTGCTGAGATCTATAGAGCGTGCTCTGACTCAGCTCAGACTCAAGATAGAGGTTAAAACGAGACACAAATATGCTCATATATAAATCTGTCTCGTTTTAACTTTGTTTTGAGTCTGAGCAGAGTAAGTGTTGTCTATAGATGTCAGTCTGAGAGTTCCCTGATGATAATGACAACACATAGTATATTTTAATTAAATTCACTTGTCTGCGCTATGCTTGTTATGCCAAAACACAGGCGTGGTTATTCGCCGCAAAAAGAAGCCCTTTTACCATGTCTCCTACATTCCAAAGTATTTTCATTCCGATCAGTGACCACATTGAGCTCTTGGGCATAAACATCTCACCCAGCCTCAATTTCGGGAAATGCATCGAGTCAAAGGCCAAAACAGCAGCCAAAAACTTGGTATCCTGAACAAGGTGAAGCGGTGCTTCACGCCTGAGCAACGCCTGACTCTGTATCAGGCTCAGGTGCGCTCAGCCATGGAGTACTGCTGCCACCTTTGGGATGGTTCTGCCAAGTACCAACTCATGCATTAGACTCGATAGATCGCCGCGCCCGCTTATTATAGGTGATCAGTCACTAACGCAGGCGAAAATGCTCAGTCTACAAAATGCTCAGTACAGCACCGACGCAATATCGCCTGTCTATCGGTCTTCTATCGGATATACTTTAGAGAGTGCGCTCAGGAACTTCACAACCTAGTTCCTCCTTCACCTTTTCACCACAGAACTGCGAGAAGTCGTGAGCGTTGGCATCTTTATGTGGTAGAAATCCAACCTACTCGAACGAAACGCTTCAATTCAACGTTTCTGATAAGAACCGCTAAAGTGTGGAACACTCTTCCAGCATCAAGAGGCAAGAGTGAATAGGCATTTTCTAGGCAAGCACGCTCCAACCTCATCAGTGCTATCCAGTATTGATTGTTGTCAAGCGCAAGCCTATATCGGTTAAAAAAAAAATGCTTATGTACACTTTGACCATTTCGACCGTTCCGTAGAACAAAGTCTCATCTGCTAAATTCACAACTTGAAATTTGAGCCTTAAAAGTCACATGTGCAAGGCTCAAATCTCAAGTTATGAATTTAGTAGATGAGACTTTGTTCTACGGAACGGTCGATTTGTAACATCTTCTTGTAACTCACAATCATGCAATAAAGAAATTGAATTGGATTGAATTGACCATTTAATTGGTCAGGTGACGGCTGCCAGTCGTTCAACAAGAACTGCGCGGTGGGCATCAAGGCCAACGAGGCGCAGATCAACAAGATCATGCGCGAGTCGCTCATGCTCGTCACCGCGCTCAACCCGCACATCGGATACGACAAGGTCAGTCACATTCTAAACAACCCCAATAGCTGTTGAGCTGTTGACCTTTGAGTTTAACCATTAATCGTTAGTTTAATGGTTAATCTCAAAGGTCACCCGTTGCACTATCACTACGAGTTAGTATGACAATAAAAACGCACAAGCCTTTTACGCTATACTCGTATTTTAAGGGGATAGGAGACGATGAGTCAGCTTGGCTGATATTCTTTAAAAAAAAAATTGTAATATCTTTGTATGGGATCTATAATATCTCAGAAAATGAAAACGATAATAATGTTCTCCCAACCAAATCCCAATCTCTGTTTAGTCATATGCAAATACTAGCTTAACCCGCGGCTTCGCTCACGTTAGGTTCGATTTTTTAACCCCCTATTTAACCCTCTTGGAGTTGAAATTTTCCAAAATCCTTTCTTAGCGGATGTCTACATCCTAACAGCTACCTGTATACCAAATTTCAGCTCGATCGGTCCAGTGGTTAGAGCTGTGCGTTGATAGATCAGTCAGTCAGTCAATCACCTTTGCCTTTTATATATTTAGATGTTGCTTTAGCTCAAAATAAGCTGTCATTTGTATAGAGACCGTCTGTAATTAATCTATCAGATCAGTAGGACCATTTATGAATTAAAAAACATTATTTTTCAACGTTCCAGGCCGCTCAAATCGCGAAGACGGCCCACAAAGAGGGCGGCACCCTCAAGGACACAGCCATCAAGCTGGGCATCCTCACAGCGGAGCAGTTCGACCAGTGGGTCAAACCCGAGGACATGCTGGGCCCCAAGTAAACCCGGTGTTGTCCGCTGTCGACCCAACAACACGCCTGGAGTCGCTCGCAAACGGGCTACAACATCGCTGTAAAGTACGATTCAGACATGACGAAGCGTAGCGGCAATACAATAGAGTACTCGACGGTCATAATGAACGATTTGAATTATAGTACAACCAATACCTCAACTGTACTTTCTACCAAGTGCAAACCTAAATTGCAATAAACAAAGTCCAAAACTGAATGCTCATGCAATTGGCTATTCGGAAACATTTCACATGCTGATATGTATTTTGTTTTTTGTCCTCTCTGCGTCCAGTCTGAGAACTATAAGCAGATCTGGGGTTCTTTAATCGAACTTTAGGCTTTGCACCTCCATTGACGTGACATCCCATAATAGTAGAGCATATTATGGTTTATTATGCTAACACATGCTAATATGTACTTTAATTTTCAATTTCAATTTTCTTTATTGCATCGTAGGCGCTCCATCAGGTGTGACTGGTATCTAACTCATAAAAAGGCTGGTTTTTCAATACCTAAATAAACTGTCATTTTTTTTAACACGAATATTGCCCGATGGTTTTTTTTTTCTTCCATTTAACGCAAGAAAAGTGTAAGTTAAAGAAATAGGTCGCCCAAGGCCAAGAATGCACGTTGTGATGCGTACAAATTGCAATGCTAGCCTGTTTCCGAGCACTTCTATATTACGCGTTTAGTGTTTTAATAGAATAGCTATTTAAGTAATTTTATTCATGTAAGATTTTTTTTAAATAAGGAAGTCTTAATTGAAAAATGTGAATTTTAAATTTGTTTTTTACCAAGAAAATTGCGGCAATTCTGCAGTCAACTTGCAGTTAACATATAGTCTATCTGTGACTCTTTCAAAATGAGGTTTTAAAAACTAAAGTATTCAAGTATGTATTTCAATTTTACTTTGATGTTAAAAATTGTACTTAAAATGTGATAGAAAATGTTTTTTTTTTTAATTTACAAATAGTTTTGTAAATAAATGTTTAAAACGTGTTTGATTTATTTATTTAGCTATTGTATTAAGATTATACTGTGAATTGTGTGATTTGAATTGTTGTCAATGTTTGTGAGTCTTTATTGTGTTATTATATTGTCAAGTTTTTGTTGTTGCTATCCCAGTTCTATGGGAAAAAATGTTTTGTTTATAAATTGTCATTGTTTTCCTGCATTTATCAATGGCCATCAAAAAAGTGAGATTATATTATATCAAGTAGGTCTTAATGTAACTTTTTAAGTTTGATCGGTCATTTAGTACGAACGTGAAGACGGATAATTTTTCCATCCTTTTTTTTTTTTTCAAACTAACTGACAGATTTATGCACAGCTAACGTAAACTTCTAAAATTACACTAGGGCCTCAGTTAAAAAATTACTTATGTCGACCAAGTTATCCCATTGCATTTGGTTGAAATTAATAAATTGATTTAAGATTTTTTCTATCGAAAAATCATGTTACCTCTTGAAAACGATGAGAAGTAAAATTCAAATTGAATTCTCAATACTGTATAAACAAAGTTCAACTAGACTGGTGCCATTATTAAAATATTGAGAAATATTTAGAGAAAAAAATAAAACTCATTTGTACATTTTGGTTTAACTACATTATATTCAGCGATTTACGTTATTTATGAATACAGTTTTTGGTACTTACTTCTTTGGTATTAATATAAACTAAACAACACAATACTGGCAAGGCATGTAAGATTATGTACATTATTTATTAAAGGATATTGTAATATAATATTATACTTAGTGGAATGTTTATTTTACATACATGTCCTATTTTGACTTATTGATTAAATAAGTTAAAACATTATTTGGTTGTTTCATTTTTATTGTAACAACGTAATTTAAGTACAAGTAACTAACATAATATACAGAATAGTTCATCTAAAAATGATTAGTCAGAAATCTAATAACTTATGAAAGCAACAGTCAAACTTTATTTCTATTATTATACACAATCTAAGGGTCAAATCACATTGATACTGGGTTGAAGCGCTTAAACCTCCCTTTTTGAACTCTCCAATAGCCTAGGCACGAACATTTTAACTTTCGAATAGTAAAGGTGAAATTAACATCGACAAGAAATTTTGTATGAAAATGGATCCTGTCATTTTCATACAAAATTTACCCTTACTTATTGTGCTTAGGCTACAGTACATAATAATTGCTATCAAAATCATGCATGTATTCTGTTGATTAGGTATTAAACAGTATTTGTACTAGTTGTTGAAGAGTTCAATATGCTGTAAAACTGGCTTCAATTCTGTTTCAAAGTGAATCAATCTTAAACATAATCTTTGGTAAAAGTTTGTTATTTCAGCCTATAGTCGAAAAACATTGCTTTTTAATTGCATTTCTTATGGCTATTTTATGCAATCAGATATTTTACACATTAATACAAAACAATAGTCAAGCAAATAAGCTAGAAAATAGCAATACTTGAATACCTATGAAAGGCCATTTTACATTTTGGAACCTTCCAAAATATTATTTTTATGAAATGTGCACAAGTTTTTAGTGTTTTTAAATAACTTCAAAATTGTGTTTGATTCATTTCTTTAAATATTTTAGAGGCTCACTTTAGCACGTGCTGAACTCAACACATTTTTCAGTGCAGTCAGGTGAACAAATTATAATACAATAAAATATGCAGATGCCTCAACATGCCTACTCTATAAAGAATATGTGGTGCCCTATCTCTTGGCCCTGTGCGATGAGCTATGAACTTAACACCAAAGTTTCGAACTGATTGGCTGAATCTTGCTATTTGCTAAAATTTGCTGGCAGATAATGCAAAATTTAGCCAATTACAATGATGCAGTACTAAGTTGTTGATGTCCCAAGGTGCTGGAGTGGCAATCCCGCATCGGGAAGTGTTAACAGACACCCATTAGGTGGACCGACAACTTCAGACGAGTTGCAGAGCCACTGTATACAGACGACGCAAGTCAGAGACAAGTGGAAGGTAAAGCAAGAGATCTATGTCCAGCAATGAATGTCTATCTGATGATGAAGAAGAAGATACTTCCTTGAATAAATTAGGTTATCAAGAAAATATTTTAGACTAGATGATTGTACACATCATAACATCTTACATACTATCATAAATGCATAGCTACAGTGGAAGGCATTTCTTTGATTATGTATAAGCTGGGTCCCCACATAGATACAAGCTCAGGCAATAAGCATCACATATAGCATAGCATCATTAAGGAAAAGGCTTTTTCTCCAAATTATTTTGAACAATCACATCACACTAATATTATCACAATTCACACTAATATTATAAAGCCGAAAGTTTGTATGTGTATGTGTGTGTATGTTTGTTACTCTTTCACGCAAAAACTACTGGACCGATTTGGCTGAAATTTAAAATAGAGATAGATTATACCTTGGATTAAAACATAGGCTACATTTTATCCCGGAAAATCAAAGAGTTCCCGCGGGATTTTAAAAACTAAATTCACGCGGACGAAGTCGCGGGCATCAGCTAGTTGTATCTACTTAATCAAAATTCAGCTTATAATGTCTGCTGAGCATGTGTCCACATGGAGACCTCATATAAAAGTGTTTTCTTAAACTACATAAATACATCTTTGATATTCTGAAACTGTTTTACGGCCAGATCAACTGGAAGATCAAAATTGTACGGAGTCAAACGATCAAGACTCTGAAGAGCATCCTGAAAGCCAGTATTGACAACATAACTCGTAGAGGAATAGTGTGAATCAATTAATGATCTACATTTCAACATAATATTGAACCAAAGAACAAGTTTATGTGCATTTAGTGCAGCACAAACAAACGCTTTAAAATGTGCATCATTACTCCTCTTATAAGGGGTGTGCGAAGCTAAAATACTGCCAATAGCACTGAGTAAACTCTGCTTGTTAGTAATAGCTGTACCCCCTACAATGTCCAAGTTAAAACTTTGACTCAGTTTCCTTGCAGGGGTTGAATTGAACTTGTCTCCATCATTAAGTTCATAATAACGTAAAATTAGTTCCCATATGTGTAGTGAACGGGACATTGAGGACTTTCTTACTGGAAAGCAGCCAATCAAAGGTACTAGGGAAGTAGACTCAGGGCTAACCAACCCATGTTGGAGTAAATCCCTCAAGTTAATAGCAAGGTGTCGTCGCACAGCTGTTGTCAGGGGTGCATCATTGATTATAATACCTCCTTCTTCTGATTCACTGTCATAACTATCAGGGACTGAATGAGATCTTTCTCTAGACACCATGTGGAGTACAGCATCTATGGACATTTCTAATTTTGCTCTTAGGTTTCCCCAGTGTGTAACAATAGTAGACGATTTTCTCTCAAACTTTTTGCTCTGGTTTGGAGAACAACCAAATTGAGATACTGTAAATATTTGGATTAAAGCTGAAGCTTTTCTCATTAAATTAATCGTTTCAGCTTTAAGTTCATCATTAACTTTGCGATTGCGATTGAAGTTCTTTTCAAAGGACTCGGATTTCCCGACTTTTTTCGGTTCTTTAGCCTTTGTTTTTATATTACTGTTGATGTCCTCATTTTTCATGAGTTTTATGAATTTCTGCATATCATCAATATGGGCTTGGAGTTTACTTATGATTTCTTCCTTGGAAAGCTGTTTTTCGGCATACTGTTTGACGGCGCAGTCTATTTGATGTCGCAACTCTTCCGTAGTCAGCGGCTGGTGGCATCCTTCCTCTAAACTGCGATCAATTTCTTTTTTCAAGTGATCAATTAGCGATCTATGTTTACTGTCATCATTAGACGTACCTGCGGCAAAACATTCCAGCTCTTTCAGCTGGGTTTTTAATCTTTCAATGAAATGTGATTGTCTCGCTCTCTGGCCGCGAATCTTTTTCTCCAACTCTGCGCACTCGGTGCACGACGGTTCACCCGTGCTTCCTTGAGGAACTCCCCTAGAATCTACTCCTCGAGAGGTAAACTCCTCCAAAGCTTGTAACATAGCATCCTTTTCTTCCGCTGGGGCCTTCAATATCTGTCGTAAGCGAAACTCAACCTGCGCTAAATGCGATGTCAAAGAAAACACTGATGACGACAATATCTCTTGTTCCTCTTCCAATGCGTGTATTCTGTCACCCGAGACTTGCTCTGGTGGTATTTCGTCACACAGAGTTTCCTTCGGTGCTCCCAAAGGCTCGCATCTTGGCTCCTGCCATATAGGAATCTCACCCTCTTCATAATCACACAAGGTCGCGTCCATTACCACTAAATTGCCACTGTAAAATCGTTTTAAACGATAAACAAAACTTTTCAACACTAATACCCGAAAACAGTCATGTTTATTGATTTATTTCTAACGAAATCAACTATAGCTACGGAAAATACTGAAAAACTGAAAGTCCAATGTTGGTCCAATGAAACTTGAATGAAACTTATGAAAGACGTCACTGTTGACGTCAATGAATTAAGGTCCACACACACATCCTACTCAACTCTACTCTATGGTACATGGGCCATAATCTATAATAACGAGTGAGACGTGACTAAAATCCGTATACCTAATATGCTAGTAACGACGTAGGTAAATTAAAAACTCGAACCTCATCTAAAAACTCAAAACTGAAACTAAAAGTGCCAGTAGAAATATTTTTGAATTTTGATCAAAGGATGGTCATCCATTCTTTTCATTAGCGCCATCTTGTGACAGTCCTTCGAAACTATCAGAAAAACGAAGATGCAAATCTTCAAAGTTTTTACCTTTCGGTTTGAACTTCGGGTTTGAAAATATTTGTAGTTCCACAAAGAACACCATTTTTCTTTTGTGTATGGAAGATGGCGCTATTTTATAAAAGATAAATAGAGCCCGCAACACCCACACTTCCAACCTTCCACCCTGTCTGTACTTCCACTTGCCTCAGCCTGAGCTTGAGCCAGGTCATTAGTAATAATAATTAGTAATTAGTAATCACTGGCTATACGCACTCTAACAATATGTTGGTTACCTTAGGTACTTGATAATAACGTCATCGTGAAAGAATTTCGATTATGGTATGGCGACCAATCAGGAGGCACAGGAGATATTATACTTAGTGCATAAGTTTGTGTGTTAAAACTGCATGCACTCGCTATTCCCTCACTCTTATAACCCGATGGGACGGCAGTCCTATCGGACTGAAACCTCAACGAAGCAACCAAAGTGAGGTCAGGCATAAGACCAAATGGCTTTATGTGCTCTCTGAGACATCGTAAGCTGTGATAAGGGTAACACCGTGAACTTATCGTTTTAGGACCAACTTAAAATTAAATGTAGTCAAAGACTGGCTTAAATTCAGTAGATCCTAGTGGATAAAGTAAAATTAATTATTATCTACTTATGTAGTAAAAAAAGAAAGGAAAAAATAACATTTACCTACAAGCAAGTCTCCCTTAGATAAATTGATAGCTACCTCTTTGAAATAACCATCATTATTTTCTTGTCCAGACGAGGCAGTCTAGACAAATAATAATGAGAGTGGCTTATCTACTTAAGCCAAGGACATGAGCCTTTTACGTATATATATGTAACTAGGCGGCAAATAAACTGATAAATGGTCTTACAGATCTATCTACAAAAATATTTGATATAATTCCAAACTGTGACCTAAAATTTTTTTTTCTCAGTCGACTAAAAGCTAAATGGATCATAGAAACGTTTTCAGTAAAACGCTCAAGCTACACGCTTGCCCGGGGCTTCAGACGTTCTAAAGTTGATATTTGACTTTTATCATTGTTAGTTATTTTATAGATTGCTTAATATAAAAATATTATTAGGTATTATTAAAAATCTTCTGTGGCAGCGAAGCCGTGGGTAAAAACTAGTAAGTATAAAATATATTTTAGGACTTGAGCATGATTGACTTTAATACAGAAATATATATTTTTTAGGACAAGTTAATTATTACAATATAAATATAACAAAATAAAAACTTAAATAAATAACTTAAATAAATTGATTGACTTGATTTGATTTTTTAAAAATGGAAGACAATTTCAATTCAATTCCCAAGCAAATTCGCTGAAGTAAATACTTATTAATAGGTACCTAATCATTTATGTAATTCAAATCATATTACAGCTTCCTAGAGCTAAATTTTGGGATATAATAAGTCGACCAACACAATTTATTTTTTGGCATCAAAACCTAGCTTCTAATTTAATAACTCAGCAACGGGAAAATGATGAAGCTTCTAATATACTAACTCGGCTTCTTCACAATGGCCACAAAATATTCCAAAGAAAGCATCAAATAAAGAGCCACTATTTTTATTATTGTCCACTGCCACTGCACGATTTGGTGCGAGTGAGATGGATACGACTGGCCATTTGCACGATCTCGTTGGTGCGAGTGAGACGGATGCGACTGGCAATTTGCACGATCTCGTTGGTTATGGCTATTTGCACCAATCAGAGAGCGCCATTCAAAACATGCATTTGTTTTTTTTGTTGTTCTGTTAGTGTGTTAATATTGCAATTATTTTTGTATAATTTTTTCTTTAAACTAAAGTTAGGTTAGGTTAGGGTTATACATGAATACTTAGGTTCTGTTGGGATCGTAAACCTACCTAAAACTAAAAAAAAAAGTTGAAAAAAAATTTGATTTTTTTTTTCAAAAATGTTATAATGTTATGTGTAGGTATTTATCTTGAGTTAAATTTAAAAACAATCATTTTTTTAATTTCATTTTATCAAAAAAAAAAAAACGTTTTTTTATTTATTGGATAGAGTATTGGATAGAGTCAGGCGTTACTTTGCGGAAGTTCATGATTAACAAAAAAATGTTAGAGTTATTTTGCTGTAATCCGCCAACAGAAAAAAAATCTGTATGGTCAAACATGCAGTTATAAGCTAAGCACCGCTTACCTCCCCAACCAAGCAATAAAGCAAAGTTCCCAAGCAAGCAATGCCACCACCACTCACATGCACCACCACACAAGACTTTAATACTACTCTCGACGCACGTTTCGCCCCGACACCGGAGCGTCCTCAGGAGATATCGACTTTACAATGCTGTATTGTCTAGTTTTTTTATTTAGTTAGAAACAATTTTTATTTCATATTTCTCACAAAAAAAAAAAAAAAAATTAAAAATGTGGTTGAAAATTTGGTGTATTATTTGATGCTAATATTTAAGTATTTTAGGAGTTCACGGTTTGAAGCTAAGTTATAAATATAGATGCTAAAATTATATTTTTTAGAGGCTCACTAGTTGAAGCTGACTTAGTAATTTAGAAGCCAATTATGGTATTAAATAGAAGCTCGTTTAATTACATGCCCTAAATTTTTAGATGTTCTTCGTAGTTTAATTTTCTTCACTTAACTGGTATCGTTTCGCCAAAATAAATCTGTATGTTAACCCAGCAGTAACACCACCAAGTATAGGGCCAAGCCAGTACACCCAATGGTTGGTCCAAATATTCATAACAAGTGCTGGTCCCAAAGAGCGCACCGGATTTAATGAACCCGTGTATAGTAATGCGGAGACTTGGCAAGCTGTTATGCTCAAGCCAATCGCCAATGGACCAAAACCAAGTCCTCGATCATATCCTTTCTCTTCTAAAACACTCAAAACAACACTGACTAGAATAAATGTCATAACAAATTCTAGTCCAAAAACTTGATCTGCTCTCAAATCTTTATGTGGTATGATTGCACCAAGATCTTGTCTTAAATTAGTATTGGTGACTGCATATGCCAATGTTGATCCAACCAGACTACCAAGGGCTTGGGCGATGATGTAGAGTAGTCCTTTTAACAATTTAATGTGTCCCCGTGCAAAAACACCAATAGTTACAGCTGGGTTGATATGCCCTCCGGATGTTTGTCCAATGATTTGGACAACTGACGCCACTAGGAGACCATTCGCCAATGCTATCACTTCAACGTTCGGCTGGACGTTGGTCCCAGCTAGCAAACATATGGACAAGTATAAGAATGTGCCCAGGAATTCGGCGAACAGTTGTTTCAGGATAGTTTTGTAATCCTTTAGTTCTTCTTGACCGAATATTGACATTTTGTTTTTCGACTCTTTGCTGCGAACTTACGCAAAAACAAAATGGCCCAGGATTAGGAATTTGATTATTTATTAATATCATATCTATGTGGTCATGATATTTTTTTTTTTTTTAAATAAAATAGGTAGGTACCTATTCAATACTGTTCTTAATAAGGAACTCTTTCGTTCAGTATCAGCAATGAAAAAAGAGTTCTCAAAATCTGAGGCTCGCGGATTACTATATTATGTTCTTATCATCTCCATCTCTTATCTGATCCAAAAAAATCTGTTAAACCGTTGCTGTGTGATCGGAGGACAAACCAACAAACAAACACACTTTCGCATTTATGATAGTAGTTATTAGGAAAGATTTAATACTAGGACTACTTAGTCCTAGTCTATCTTGCATCATACATATCACAGGGATTCATTCTTCTGCGGTGCGTTTCTATGTATATTTATTTCGATGCTTGCAACAGTATTATTATGTTTCGCCGCAAACCCTGCATACAGTAAACCGAGGAACAAGGACCTCCAATTAGGTGTTGGGGACGCGCGTCCCGCACTGTTCCAGACAGCCACAAAATACGTATTTCATGTTCCCGACATGTGCAAGTAATTAATTGTACATTACACAAAACATTGTGCCAACAATGTGTAACTTACCCTATGTGGTCGAATTGGAATAACATTTTGAATAGGTCTAATATTTATGATAATATTACATATTAGTATCTACTAGCCCACTCGACTTTGTTCGCTAGTAGGTATATTGATATATTTGTCAATAGTTTCCAACGATTACTGGGTAGAGTGGAGTATGAGAATTTTGAGACGTGATTTTCGTCTTTTTTCTATTCGATGACAAGATAGTCCTTGACTGTGATCTAAGCTGATGATAAGTGACGATGCAGTCTAAGATCGTAGCGGGCTGGTTTGGAAAGACGGTAGGTAAATAGCCACGGTCAAAGCTTCCCACCTGACCAGACCAGATAAAATTTAGAAATTGTAAATTCCCAAATTGTCCCCGCCGGGAATCGAACCCGAGCCCTCCCAGTTATAAGACCATAGCGCTCACCCCTGCACCAGGGAGGTCGACAAAAGCTAAAACAAGTCGTAAACCAAAGTTTCCGACAAAAATAGATCTGACGAAGGTGCAGAGTGACCTCGGTCCTCAGGGCTCGAGGCAGCAAGATTGATGGAGGTCTAAATCACAAGTGGAACTCCGCAAGTCGCTAACACGATTAGGTGTATGTCGGCCACAGGCGCCTCGAGAATTGATTATGAATGATGGGAGTATCACGAAACACATTATTTTCCTTTCTTAAACCACAGTACAAAACTACGAGTAAGCATGTCATTACCCTGTAAATCTATTGAAACCACACTGTTTTAGCTGAATATATTCATTACTAATATAAAAAAACAGTTGGTTAACAAGCTTACCTTTAAATTGATACCAAACACTAAATATTTTCTGAAGAAAATTTTGCAGTAATGTTCGAAAAACTGAAAAAAGTTCTCAGGAATTGGGCTATCAAATGCAAAAAGCATTTTCAAATCCGACTTGTAGTTTCAGAGATAAACACGTTCAAACAAACTCTTCCGCTTTATTATATTAGTTTACTTACATATATTATAGCATCGAAGATATCCTGTTGTAGGGATAGGTACCTACAGAGGGATAGATTATAGTATCTATCGCTCATCCAATAGAACAAAGACGTACCTACTTTAATTGCAAAAACTCGAAATTGCCTGTTTGATGTTATAAGTATTTTAATAGTGGATGTTCTATCCAAGAAAAGAAAAGTACAATAAATATTGTAGGTTAGACCTTCAATTCTAGATGTAATAGACCTATAATTACTTATGCTTTTTTTCCTTGGACAGAACATCCACTATTTAGTGGTTAATACCTACTTAGGTATAACGTCAAACAGTCAATTTAGAGTTTTCGCAATTACGTCTTTGTTCTATTGGATGAGCGATGTAGATTCTATTAGTACTGCTTTAAGCTGTAAATCGCTTTTCTGTCCTTCTGGAATGGCGACACGCATGGAATATAAAACAATAGCCGGCGACAAGTAAGGGCGCTACTACGGTTTTTGGGTCAACCTACTCGTATTTAATAGGTATTTCAAATGGATTTTTTGTTCGATGTAACCTTTCGTGGAGTTTAATGTACGATTTTATAACAGAAAGTTTTAGGCAGTGGCTATTTTGCGTTTATTTTTTTTTTTCGATAGTAAGTTGTGAAGCCTACTACATGCTACTACGGTACAGATTCCGACAAAAGTGTGACGAGTGGGAAATGGGTACGTGGAGCGAACTTTGTGTAGACAATTATAGACCAAAAATACATGTTTTGTGGTACATGGCTTATCGAAATAATAAATATATCCAATAAAAGCTTTCAAAGAAGTTTATTTACGAAACATTAATACATGAACTGAAGATTTCAGAAGGGCTATCACAAATATTATGTTTTTTTTTGTCTCCTGTAAAATTTTGTCAATCAAAGTTTTTGAAATGGGGCAGTCGTATATAGGTTTACACTCCCACTAACAGTAGTTATTAGTGTTACAAGGGGCCAAAGTGATGTTTTGTTCCCTGTTCCTTCCTTTTTTTTAATATTATTTTATTGTATTCAGTACAACTTACATTTCAACTTAGTAACTCAAGCCATTTCTGAGAAAATGGCTTTTTCCACACAGACAAATGGACAACAAAGTGATCTAAGGGTAACTGAAAAACTTTAGTAAATAAACTGATTGAATAGGTAAATCTCGTAAAAAAACTAGAGGCTTTTCTCATCGAGTTTATCATGAAAAGCAGACAAGTAGTAAATAAGGCATGACGACACAAAATTGATACATGTAGTCGCAAATTTAATAAAACAGCCCGTACTTTTTCACGAGCCGCTGAGTTTTATTAAGTCGTTTCCACTCGAGTATGAATTCATATGTTGTAACTAAACGCGTAGATAAGTGAAACGGGCGATTCACTGTAAAGCTTACAAGCTCTTACAAGCACCAAAAAGATTTTTTTCTATACATTAGGTTATTGACTAGGATCATATCTGATGGAAAGTGATGTGCCCTAAAATGTAATGTGTTTTTGTAGATGTTTCTTCACTACCCAATTTTTGGGCTGGCTTGCTCTTGAAACACTAATAAGGTCTCGGTTGGAGCGCTTGCCTGGAAGATGCTGATTCACTCTTGTCTTGAAGGCACTTAAATTATACATGGTAGGAACCACACCTTAGCATTGAACTAAAGCGTCTTGTGAGGGTAGGTTGGATTTCAACCACATAAGGATGAATTTCCAAAGTACCTATATTCTATAGAAAACAAAATACAGAATTAGTATTAATTTCGAATCGTTGGCGGAACTTTTCCAAGCATCAAGTTTGAAAAAGTTAGAACTTCTAAGGGTCGATTGCACGAACATAAAATAAGTTTTAACCGAGCGTTAATATATTTTGGCAGATTTTCAATCCAAAAACTGTCAAAATATCAAATTTACGCTCGGACAAGACTTCTGCGTTTGTGAAATCGGTCCCAAAAGATATAAAATCTTTTTCACGTTGCTAATGCCTTTTTGAGCCTTTTTTAAGTATGTCTCGTGTCCTTCAGTGGCATTGCTGTCATTCCTTGACATTATTATAAGCACAAAATACAAATCATAAAAAAGAAAAACCATCCAATAATGTTAAGATTTTTAAATAAGCTTTTGAAATGTAAGGCTTCGTATAAAATTCAAAAGCGACATCAAGGAGGCGACATAAACGTGTTCATAAACGGTAAGTCAATAACCGTTCCCAGTTACTACACAGTTCTGCAAGCTGTACGAAGAGAACGTGTTACAATACCTTCTTTCTGTTACCATGAGAGGTTGTCCATAGCGGGTAACTGTAGGATGTGCCTCGTAGAGATAGAGGGCATGTGGAAACCGCAGATCGCCTGCGCTTTACCAGTTGCCAAGGGTATGAAAATCCGAACCAACTCAGTGACGACCCTAAAAGCACAAGAAAGTGTTCTGGAGTTCATTCTAGCAGATCACCCTCTGGACTGTCCTATTTGCGATCAGGGAGGTGAATGTGACCTACAAGACCTCTCGATGAGATTCGGAAACGATCGTACCAGATTCACAGATATACATTTCCAAGGCAAAAGAGCTTTAGAGAGCAAAAATCTTGGACCATTCATTCGAACAGAAATGACCCGATGCATCCATTGTACTCGCTGCATACGCTTTGCTTCCCAAATCTGTGGTATGGATGTTTTAGGTTCCACCGGGCGAGGAGGAGAAATGCTAGTGGGAACGTACATAGATAAATTCTTCCTTTCCGAACTCTCTGGAAATATTATTGATTTGTGCCCCGTTGGAGCGCTAACTAACAAACCGTACATGTTCAAAGCTAGACCTTGGGAGCTTAAAAGAACTGACTCTATTGACTGCACTGATGCTACAGGAACGAATATTGTTTTAAACCATAGATTTAACAGATTATTGCGTATTCTGCCTCGAGAAAATGATGAAGTTAACCAAGAATGGTTATCTGATAAGGGTCGTTGGGCTTTTGATGCGTTGGAGATACAACGACTCGTGACGCCGATGTGTAGAAACGAAGACAAATTATGTCCGATAGAATGGCATTACGCGTTAGATAAAGCCGCTAACTTAATTAGATGTACTTGTCCTCCCAAATTAATGGCAATAGCTGGACCTTACTGCAACGCGGAAACTTTAGTGGCTGTTAAAGATTTACTCAATATACTAGGCACTGATAACACTTACATTCAACGAGGTTTGTCCTACTCCGACACGGGTATTGATATAAGGGCGAGTTATTCCCTCAATGTAAACATGAGAGACGTCGAAACGGCCGACAAAATCTTACTTATTGGAACAAACCCTCGATTCGAGGCGCCAATATTAAATGCGCGAATCAGAAAAGCTTATACGCATAACGAATGCGATATCTACGCGATAGGGCCGAAATGTCAATATAATTATCACGTTGAATATCTTAAAGATATACCGTCTGCTGCGAAACTTATGACAGAAGCGAAACGGCCTCTAATATTTGTTGGTATTGACCAATTACAAACTTCAAGCGCTGTTGGTATAATGACTGAGGCGTACAAATTAGCGAGTTGTCTGAAGAATAAGGAAAGCAATTGGACAGTGGTGAATGTCGTTACCAGAGAAGCAAGCTTTGCTGCGGCTTTAGAAGCAGGGTGGAAACCGGGCGCTTTGGACGCGTTGAAGTCCTTAAGTCCACAACTCGTGATATCTTTGGGAGCTGACGAAGTATTTTATAAATGGGAACCACCGCAAGAGTGTACAGTTATTTATATCGGATTCCAGGGGGACAAAGGAGCTGAAGTAGCTTCACTCATTTTACCTGGTAGTGCCTATACTGAAAGTGGCGGTACATTCATGAATATGGAATGTCGTTCCCAGTACGCCTACCCAGCCATTACACCGCCAGGAAAAGCTCGTTTCGATTGGAAAATTATAAGAGCACTTGCTGAGTATGCAAGAATTTGCTTGTTTTATAGCGATACAGATTCTATTTGCGTAAGAATGTGTCAAATCAGTCCGAACCTCGTCAATTTAGGGAAGTACCAGGAGAAGCTCTTTTCTGAAAATATCCCTCTGATGATGAAGAAGGTTGATCCTGGAGTCAAGAGCCAGATGCAAATTCAGATGAAAAAACTCAAAGATTATTACTGTTCGGATATTTTAACTTCGAATTCTCCTTTGATGGTCAAAGCTCAGAAAGCTGTGGACAAGTTGGAGAGTTCTGCCTATGCAGTTATATGATTTAATTTATTAGTTTCTTAATGTTTACAATAAAATATTAATTTATCTTGTAATTCACTTTTCACTATGTTATTACCTATCTATATATATAAAATTCAAAGTTCTGACTGACTGACTGACTGACTGACTGACTGAGATTTCAACGCACAGCCTAAACTACTGAAGTGAGAAACTTGAAATTTTTACAGTTGGTTCCTTTTATGACGTAGGCGCACACTAAGGAAGGATTTTTGAAAATTAAACCCCTAAGGGGGTAAAATAGGGGTTTGAAAAATCGAACTTAACGTGAGCAAAGCCGCGAGCAAAAACTAGTATATTATATGATTTCGCCACAAGTTCTATTTAACCGATTTTTATCAAACTTGCAGTAGGTATGTAAGTAGTACTTGTCCAACTATTTTCGTAGTAAAGTATGTGCACAGAGATAGCTTGTATCTTGCAAAGACTTGGGGTTAAAAAAAACTAAGCAGACGGACGAATCGTGGATATAATCTAGTATTTGACATGTCATCCATTTCCCAATACAGCAATTGAATCTGTCTACAGGTCTATAGCTAGCTCGATCGATGTTTGTGATTATATCGCCGCCGGCTAGTCGATTATTGAACTCCCACGTCACTAGGCCCTATTAGAGTTCGACCCCAACATGTATTGCACACGTATTTGATATTGAAGCGATATTAAACCACATCTGTAAGGGTAGTATCTAATTAACTGTAAAATTTCTGGATAGATTTTATCGGATATAGTTTGACCGGACACTTATTGGCTGAATTGCTTGAGCATTCGACACTCTTACTCGTACTTATTAGTTTTAGCTGTTTTTATTAACTAACTTTATCTTCAAAATAACTAAAATGTAAAACAAAATAACAAAAAATATTAATTTTATATTAACTACCTACTTAACGTTTAGTAACTTTCTGTACCCCTACAGTACCTACCTATATAATAAAGTACTTATAGTTTTAAGATTCCGAAACAAAACTATCTATTATAGTTATATATTACTTTATCAAACCCTTCTTAGGCATCGTATATAATCGCTAGATTATTTGATTAATCCTTTTCAATTTTGTATGGGTAGACCTCGCAGACCCAATTTTGTGTGGGTAGACATTCTGCATAATGGTTGGATGTTATAAATAAATAATATCTAGATTAATTACTTTCGTAACATGTACGTAGCCTACGTAATTATACTCAAAGCAGACTCAAAGGCACCGTTCCAAATCTCTCAAAGGCTTTCCGTTGTCAGCTATTCAAAAGGACACAATGAAACGATGACAAATGCATTAACACTTTAATAGAAAAATAATGAGTTCTACATCGCTTTAAAACTTATAGCATTAATTTTAAAAAGTACACATTAGCTCAAACAAACACCACACACTTAACGATAATCACACGATAAAATACTCAGTACATAAAATATCTACTTAAAACTACAGTATATTCCTTAGTTATGTATTAAATATACTTGTCAATACAAATAAAATGCTTTTATAGAGGTAGAAAATAAAAAATCTTTTTTAAGATTTACTGAACACTGACACTGGTGTAAGCCCAAGAACAGATTGACAAAAAGATAAGAAGTTTAAAAACTGTAACTGTAAATTCTTATAGGGAAAATTGCGCGTAACATCCTTCATATTGATCTCATTTATTTATGAGCCATGTCATCCAGACAATAACAAGGGATTGATTGACACCTTATAGATACATCAAAATTTGGCTTATAACTTTTGGGAGTATCATACATGCATACATATATTATCGATACCTCCCACGTAAGTTGTTGTATCTCCAAAACGCTTACGTGACGCGTTAATTGTTTTGAAAGTCAATAAAATGGTTTAGGCCGTTGTTTTAATAATGAAACAACTTTATAAGTATGTTAATAAAATTCTGTTTTTAATTTCTTTTTAAACAAATACATAAAACAGATAAAAACAAATGATATAGTGCACAAAACCTAAAATGCCAATTTTGTGGGATACCACAACTTACGTAGGAGGTATCGATTTATAGACTTAGATTGCTAAAATCAAAACCATCCCTTTTGGCTTTGGCGTATTTGGATAAAAATACATCAATGTGTGTAGACACAGAACGCAGCATCGCATCCTTGCGCGAGGGAAGCAAGCACGAGTTTTTCGTTGTACACCATCTAAGGATTAGGTTTTAACTAATAAAAAGCATTTGATACGATAACAACATGTAGTTTCAAGTCTCGCTATTCATATTCTTCTTCGTAGCCCTTGACGAGGTTCTCTAGGATAAATCGGATTGTCATTTTGTAGATATTCTCTATGTTGGGCGTGTATCTCTCTCCTAGAGTTGTTTTAGCTGCTTCCAGGAAAGGCTGCTCGATTTTCTGAAAAGGTTAAAATTGTTCTTGTAAGTTTCGGAACCATCGCAACGCTGTGCGCTTTGACTTAAAAGTACGATTACAAGTTTCTGTCAATTATTCTGGGCTGGGGGAGTTTAGAAACTTTTTTTCCCGGAGTTGCGCCTTCGATGAGTTCCGGGTGAACGCATCTTCGCGTGAAAATTGGCACAGAGATAGCTTGCATTAATATATTAGGTTAGTATCACTATTTTATCTCGGAAATGAAGTCGCGGCTAGCATTTTGTGACTATGACAATAACTAGCTTTTGTTCGCGACTTCCTCCATGTGAGTTAAATTTTTGGAAATTCCGTGGAAAACCTGTTTTTCGGCATACATGGTAGCCTATATCACTCTCCAAATTCTCAACTACATACATACGTCCATCCAAAAAGCACACCGATATTAAAAAAACAAACACAGTAGTAAGGATGATAAAATTCTTATAGTTATACTTATTTACCATGAAGTTCTCAGCTTTAAACCCCGGAACCTGTCGATGGGTGCCGCCGACATGGCGGACGTAGGCGAAGAACGTGTCCATGTCGGCCAGCCCCTTGATGCCCTCGTCCAGGGTGTGCATCACCTTGGTGGCGTGCTCGGCCAGCTCCGCGGAGTTCACGATGGCTTCCTTGGTGCGAAGCTCACGGAAATCTTCGAACAAGTGCAGCAGGTCTTCGTTTTCTTCGAATAATCTGGAAAAATAAAGTTCAAAGTTAAAGCCTCAATAGCCCAACGGTTAAAGGTGCGGATTGAAAACTAAAAGGTTGCAGGTTCGAGCTCCACAAGCTTTTCGCTTATTTCGCTTTTTGGTTCCAGCGGGAACTCTCGTTTTTTTTTCATCACTGTACCAAGTTTCACCCAAATCGGTCCAATCGTTACGGCGTGATTGAGTAACAAACATACATTCATCCATACATATAAAGTTTCGCATCTATAGGATTTGTGTAGACCTGCCATTTTAGTTAAGTATAGAAATTGTTTGGTGCTATAATACCACTAAACGCTATGATGTAGGTATCATAAATATGTATGATGTATGATATGACAACAAGCGCTGTGATATATCACAGTCTTTAACGTACGAGTTATGACTGTTTGCAATACCTATCTATCTGCCTGTGTGTACACGTGTTGACAGAGACAATTACGCGCAGTTTCCAGCGTGCACAGCTTGTGACCCACATCTGGGACGCGGCCACATCTCACAATCAGCGGGGGAGAGTTGTGATACAGAGCCTTCAACTTGATATGTCTGTTTTTCTTTGTCTACCTTATTCCCGTCTAATATACGTAGAAAAGAATAATTATACATGCTCAGTTTACACAGCTTGTAGCCTACATCTGGCTGCCTGTAAATCTCTGACGCAGCCGTAGGTAAATGTTCCTACCTAACGCTCACGACAAAAGGGGTATCGCTGTGATATACAATTTATTTGTTTATCAATCTAAATGTCTGTAATTTTTTATTCGATGACAAGATAGTCCTTGACTGCGATCTCACCTGATAGTAAGTGACGATGCAGTCTAAGATGGAAGCGGGCTAACTTGGAAGGGGCATGGCAGCGTATATTCAACCTATACCCCTAACGGTTTCTACTCGCTATCGTGCCGGAACGCTACTTGGCGGCACGTCCTTGACGCTAGGGTGGTAACTAGCCACAGCCAAAGCCTCCCACCAGACAAAAACCACCCAAAGCGTCAACTAGGCATGGGTACCTATCCTCTTCGAAGGAGAAGGGTAATAGCTCATAGATGGCCACGTTCGGAGTCGCTTAGGTATATCACAGTCTTCAAATTATGACCATTTTCTTTATTTATCTATCTGCCTTACTATCTCTAGGTACTCGTAGAAACACGTATATACGGAGACAATTATATATACCTAAGTAGTTTACAGCATGTACAGCTTGTGATTTACGTCCGGCTGATAGGTAGGTAGGTATAAACCTGCATATATGCGGCCATATCTTATACGACAAACGGGGTAGCGCTGTGATATATCGCAGCTTTCAAATTATGGGTGTTTACTTTATATAGTCCCCTGTCCGTCTTCTATGTAGGTAGAGGTGGACTGACAGGGGGTTTCATTTATCTCAACCATAAATGGTTTAAGATTTAAACCCATAGCTGACCCACTATCTACTGGTCTCTTTCGATTAAAAATGGTTTTAGCCATAGTCCACAACGCTAGCCAAGTCTGACTTGGCAGATTTCATGTAACTTTGAGATCATTACGGAGAACTTAATAGGCTTTTCTTCCGAAGTTTTCCTTCAACGCAGAAAGTGATATATATTTTAATAGCTTAAGGCAGATTATAAGGACTAACATAGAACAAATAAATATTTTGTTACTATCGCATATTGTACTAACATACCAATATAGACTTTACGTCTGAAATAAATAGTCAAAATTTGAAATAAATAAAAAATTATTGTAATTATTTAATTACTTACAACGAAAATTTCTCTGAAAAAATATTTAAAAAAAAAAAAGAGATGCGTGCGTACATGTATCCCCCAAAAGTACCTAAGCCTTTTTAACTACTAGGCCATCACCACATACGTAGATGTGAAAAAAGGAAAACAATTGTTTTTGGTCTCGGAGGAAAAAAAATTTTGTGTTTTAGATGGAGACGCCTTGACGTCTAATTTCTTTGCAAAAAAATCTGTCAATTACGGTGCGGGGCGAGGTAGCACACATAAACAATTTCTTACTACAGGTGCATTTTTCAATCACGTCGCTATGCACGCACACGACAAAACTACCAAACACAACCTTAAAGTATACGCACACAACCAAATTCACACACAGGGACGTTCTATCCTTACACGAAACAATCATGTCATTTATGTAAGCAATTTTGGGCTGCGACACTATCGATTATCGACTTTCGATAAGTTCTAAATGAATTAATGAATGAATGAAGTTCAACTAATAGTATAAATTAAAATATTGTTAAACCAATTTAGCAATCAATTACTGTTCGTTGGTCTGGCTAAGACTTAAAAAGTTTTTAATGAATTGTATAAAATGAGAATATAAATCTAAATCGAATGTTCTGAATCTAATATATAGGATACTTTTTATCCTAATAAACAATAAGGTTCATCCGCGATAGGGGATGAAAGTTTTTGAAAAATACTATTTTATTCAATTTTGGTGAAGATCTAATAAATATTATCGGAGATAGAGGACATACCTTCTCGCGGATAGTAGCAAGTTACTCTAAACTACGCCACGCGGACGAAGTCACGGAAATCAGCTAGTAAATAAATAAATTTAAGAAATGCCACATACAATTTTGTAGTCGAGTTTATAGTTTTTAAACTTTTATCCATGTTTTATCAATGGATAGTAGACATTTGTTGGAACACTAACTGGTTCTATAAGAAAATTAAAAAATACATGATGTACCTATACCATACACACCGAAAATATCAATATCGATATAATTTCTGCTTCCAGCCCTAATTTTCTTGCAGTGTGACCAACTTCTTTAAAATAAAATCCTCATTTTTGAACAAAAAACTACCTTAAAAATATGTACTGTTAATGATAAGCTTATCCAACTTTATGAATGGGTACAATACCTATTACAATTTAATTTTTCATAAACCGAGGTGGCGCGAGGGCATTTAATTGTGGCGATTGAATATTAATAAGGCTTTTTAATCACAAATCTGTGTATGTTTGTAATGATTTTTGCGCATGCAATTATATCGGTTACTTATATTATACTAGCGGCCCGTCCCGGCTTCGCAAGGGTGGATATTTATTTTTTAAACATTTTGGCATAAACGCACAGTAAATGCAGGACATACTTACCTAAATAATAATATATTTAGCAATAGTGTATCGCTGGCTCCCTTTGGGTATGGGACTTGATGATTGAAAACAAAATGATAACAGAATAAATTACATCAATGAACTCGTAATATCTTTCGAATGGAATGTCCGATTTTAATAAACTAAAAAGTAATTTGCAGGTATTTAAACAGCCTTGCTTGAAAAAATATTTATTTTGGTAAGGATTAAGGCAAAGGTATAAATAACTTGGTCTGATTTTGGTCGGATTTCTATTAAATTTTAAAATGTTAAAAAGTAGTTATAGTGACATAGCTACAATAGTAGCTCAGTTTACTAGTAAGAGTTTACTACAGATAATGATATATTTTTACTATGCAAGACCAACAAAATCTCAGTCACACGACAAGAAAATATTATAAAATGTTAACGAATATTCTACTTAACTCAGTTTTGACGAAATGTGTGACTCGTCCTTTTCAAAATAACCGATTAAATTGTTTGCCTAAAGTTTATAAATTAATATAAACATAAACCCCCAACCTTTCCTATTCGATCGTAATTTTAATTGTATGTAATCAAATCATTATGCAGTTCATGATAAAGGGCTCCAATCGAGTAATAAGTAGATTGGTTAATTTTTTAAAATTTCCCGAAATTATTTCTTGTACGATTCCGTAGCAACATTTTCGGATCAACAGTTTTTTTAAGTTTTCTCCTTAAATAGTGCATTAATTGGATAAAAGAATATATCAGGAGAAAAGTAATGTTATCCTTTCATAAACTGGATATTTTTGGTATTTTTTTTAGAAGGAAAATCACTCATAGTCGGCATATTATACCGGAGCTCATCCTCCGCTAACCATACGTTGTTGACAGGCGCGTGACGCGAGTCAAACAGTTTTATATAACGGGTATGACCGCTGGGCATACCCGTCAAATAAAAACTTACAGAGGGGTACGCATCCTATGGCCACTCCAGAGCTTAATCCTCCTAGTTTTTGGTACATAAAACGTTTTTTAGGAACGGAAAAATACCTCATTTGTGTTCCATTTGATAAAAACTCTCTTGTTTAATTTATTTATTGTACACATTTTGCCGCAAGCTCTTGAACGAATTAGTTATTTTATGAATTATGTTAGCTGATATAATTTTGTACAAAAAAATGTTATGATTTGAAACATTCAGAATTGTACAAACCAATTAATATTCTATACACAATAAACATAAAATTTGATTCCTCCATACGCAGTAACAACGATAAATAACTAAACAAAACTGAAGTAATAAAAGTATACAACTAAATAAATTGTAGCAAGTTCTGATATAAGCAAGCTTTTGGTAAAATAATTATTTTACTAGCTTTTGCCCGCAACTTCGTCCTAGTAGACTTAGACTTTTAAAAAACAAAGGGTACCACCACCTTATCATTTAAGCATGAACCAAAATCATGGCTCTTCACATACAAGTCTAAAACAATAGCCCAGTTGATATATCAATGTACTTTGACTATAACAATAGGGTGAAGGTCTCTTAGGGGTTTCCTAAGGTTCTGTGTTTGATACAAAGGGCTTTATCAGCCACCTAACAAAGAAAGTCATAGACCTTTCGATGAAATCCCTACTGATATTACTAGTGGTTCGCCCCGAACTGAGACCTCGCGATATCCCATAATTCCCAAAAGTTTTAATTATATATTGTAATAATTAACTTTTAACATTAGACGCAATAAAAAAAATAATAGTTGACATAAAACTGTTTTACTGACACAGCGCCATCTATTAGCATTATTGTGAAGCTAATAGCTTCACTAATATGCTAATAGATGGCGCATTAAAATTAAATAATTTCGTTTCTTTATAACATTTATCTAATTTTAGTATTTGTTGTTCAAGTACAGGATATAACTGAATTTTCAACCAAGTTTCACGTTCTAATATTCAGTAATTCAGAAGTTATAGGGCTCTGACAGACATTTAGACGGACACACTTCTCTGTCTAGTAGGCAACGCCCTAGTTGACTCAGAGAACTCGCTTCGCTCGTTCAATAAATGCGAAAGTGTGTTTGTTGGTTTGTTAGTTTGTTGGCACGCGAAATTACTACTTATTTGACGCGTGCAACTCACAACTCTATCGCAACCAGGCGCATTCATTAGATGTGAACGCACCCTTATGATTATATTTTTTTACTGGAGGTAACATCAGACGAGTCGCATGAAGCCGCTGCATACAAGACGGAGGCGTGTGGAAGTCTATGCAAGAGACCTGTGGCGACCTTTTATGGACTGCTAGATAGCAGTGGACATCTGTCGGTTCATAAGAAGACTGGAGGTAAAAGTGCTGCACAGACATAGCAACTTCAGTCGAAGCAACTGTCAACTGTTTACAAGTTCCCATAACAGTTGCGATCACCGCAACTCGTAACCATGTATAATATGCTACTTATGCCCAGTTTCTCAAAATTATATAATAATATGAGAATCGTAAAAACAGCTAGGTATACCTACTTACTTACTTCGCTGGCTTAGTGACCTAAAGAGGATCTTGGCCTCCGACTCTGGAGTGGCAGCATCTGGATACTGCTACTCATGCCTGTCCTGCGCCGTTTTACGCCAATCGGGTGTATTGAGTGCTTGGAGGTCTTTTGTTACATCGTCAACCCAGCGATACCTGGGTCGTCCAACGGGGCGTTTTCCTATTGGGCGACCCAAGTATGCTCTCCTTACAGCACGATCCTCTCCCATTCTCTCCAGGTGCCCGAGCCAGCGGAGTCTTGCCGATTTATACTCTCCAATAATATTGGGTTCGGCAACTAGTTGTTCAATCCCCCGATTCTTCCTTAGTCTCTATCTGCAATCTCCACGCTATAGGCTATATGTTACCACAACAGAGAACTCAAGATTGTTACGCGAGCGTAGCACCAAATAAACTTACTTGACAAACAAAATGACGCCAGTCTTCTCGATCTGTCTGAATATCCCTTTCCAAGACGCCATGATGCAGTACTGTTGCTTTGGGGTCAACGGCGAACGGGGGTCGGCGGGCGGCGGGGGTCGGTCTAGGGGGTCTTGCGAGAACTCTGACGCTGCGAGCTGAGATAACTTGCAACCCATTTGGAATATAGAGTTCCTAGAGTTCTAAGGTATGTTACCAGACGATTCAATTCGTTTTTTATTGAGATATTCCCGAGGTATTACTGTTTTTTTACACTGTGACACTTGGTTCTTAAGTTTGGTTTTTTCAAGATAAAGGAAGAAACGGTATTGTGGTATAACTGTTTTTTGAATTTTCACTTTGACTTTTTTCGTCACCTCACTATTAACTTAATATGTATGTTTTGTACTCGTGTACTTTGTTGTTTATCTTTGTAACTACTAAGTATTAAGAATTTTAAGAATTATATGCGCTTGATTTTAAATTGTCTATAAAGCATTTAGTAATTATTTTTCAATTAAAAACAAATAAACCCTCAATTTAAAAACACTACTATTATTTAATAGTGTTGTATAACTTTTACTACGTGCTATATTATTAATTTCTATAAATAAATATAATTTTGGACTAGTGATGCGACCAGAGTACGTTCAGTTACTGCATACAACGGCGATTAGGCGTGTTATAGTGATGTACACAAAACAAGTAACTTTATCGATAACTATGTTTAATTTTATTTCTATTTCGTGGGTAGCGAATGATGTATCACTAAAAATATGGATTTTCTAAAGTCATCTATCTATTAGACGACAGGTCAGGCAACATTTTCGTCAATCATGATTGATGCATGCAATCACCAGTCAACGGTTAATGGATAAGACGGTGGGTTATCCGTCAGACACAGCAGTAAGTGACTGGCTGACTGTGGTAATGCTGATAATAGAGCCTATCGTCCCGGTTTATTTATAACTAGAAGCCCGCGCTGACTTCATCCGGGTTGAAAAATTAAATATTTGTTTTTACGGGAATGATCACACAGAGCTTCTTATAGGAGACGATTTTCAATAAGATCACCACAGAAACCACACGAATCTACCGCGCCGATACCTGCCACCAGTCCCACCGCGCCGCGCCGACCGGCAACATTTTATTATTTTGTCGCGCGGAAATATTAATTTTCCGATAACTCCTAAGATATTAATTTAAATTGTATAGTGTAAAGGGCAATTATGTTCTAAATTAAATACTTACGATAATAAACATATTTATTTAGATATAGATCGACATCATATTGGTTAAAGAAGCTTCGAAAATAATTCATTATTTTTAATCAAAATTTGAAAGATAGAAATGGTTACTGTAAGTTAGCCTTAGAAGATAGACATATGCTATCGCGGACTTTTTTTTAGAACTTTTTGAGAGGAATAATTCAGCCATACATCATTTCCATCCAATAAAAGTATATGACCCAGCGCACGCCTTTACAACGTTTAGAAGTCAAAAAAATTACAGACTTCATTTACTTTACTCAAATTATGTAGCCATAATACATTTATGTGCATAATATATAGCCTATAACCATCTGGAATAATGTACCTTTGAAATGGCGAAAGAATTTTTGAAATAGGTGCGGTGGTTCCAAAGTTTGCTCCGGACATACATACAAACTCACAAAATTAGCGCTCTCTCTTTATTATAATAGTATAGAATATGTAGTTTCAGCATTTTCACAGGCTGGCCACCAATCATAAGACCTAAAATAATTAAACATAGTACTATAAAACAACGAACTACGACGTCACCAACAAAAAAAGGTCAGATTACTGCTAGAGCTTCTAGCGGGTGCCATTTTTATATTTTTAGGCTTCTAACTGCGGCTTAAGTGTTTTGAAACTCCTGAAGGAAATCTATACCTTTACTTTTTTTCCTCAACGATAAAAAGTACCCTCTGACCTTCTCAAGATAGAAGCTTTCACCACGTCCGTCCACTTTCACAATTACTATTACAATATAATAATATAGTATAGGTACATTTTAAAGTTAATAGTACGGATTGAGATTATATGGTACAGTAATTTGTTTGTCTTGTTAAGTTTACTCAGCCGTACTAAGCACATCTTAATTGAAATTGAAGATTCACGTTGTCTTGGCAGTAGTTTATTGCTTTAAAGCTTTAATATACAATTTCGCAGAAAATTGTTTCCATTTTCTTAGAAATGTAAGCAAATTATATTATAGGTACCGCGCCATATTTTATAATATAAATCGCACTGGGGTAGAGATTTGGTACGTACTAGAGGAGCTGATTTAAGTACCGCAAGATAGTAAGCTGCGGGCTTATCTTGTTATCATTTTGTTTTATTTATTTAGGAAAGCCAAGCCAAGCGTTTGAATAAATGTTACATACAATATTTTGTTGAAAATTTTCGAATGCTCATTAAATTATTATTTCTTTTCTAATTTTTGTACTAAAATGTACTGGTTGTGGCAAAGAGACCGTAAATTCAATATTTTAGAGCTGATTTCTATTGTCAGGTACAAGATTGTCTAAATCTGATAAAATGGAGGCCGACATCACACCTTAAAACGCAGTTGTGGTACTACCCCACCGTAGCCGCAGGAAGTCGTTGGATACAAGCGGTGCCAGGCCGAGATATGTGGAGATCCATACAAGATTCCTTTGTCCAGCAAAGTGACCGTCTGTCGGTAGATAAAAAAGGAGATACATCAGCTACATCAGAGTTATCTCTATTAGTCAATAACTCAATGTATCAGACGTCGTTTCAGGATAAAATGAGAAAATTTAATGTATATCTAACAGCAAACGATAATAATTAAAGAGGATTTTAATGGGGATTACATTTTTTTTGTTGATTGAAAAAATAAATCCGAAGTAATACCGATAAGATTTAAAATTATGAATTTTTTTGTGATCAAAGAATGTAAAAGATCAAAAATGTATATTTTTATTGGAATAATCCTGTTTATTTGGGCCGATAAACAGATTCCTTATACAGTTCTCTGGATAGCTGAACAGGTCATTTTTCTAAATTTTGTATTTGTTTTCTAAATTGTTTGTGTTACATTTGCTGAATTTAGCAAGTATAAGAAGTTATGCAATGGTGTCAATTTTTTTTTTAATTTTTTTTCCGAATACTTACAACTCCAAAGAAATCCATGTATGGTAAATGTCCAAATGTTGGTAGACCCCCACTAGATGGAGCGACGACATCAAACGAGTCGTAGGTATATACAGACGGCGCAAGGCTAAATCCTGTGGAATTCCAAGGAAACGTAGTCACCTAACAGAATTTAGCATACAAAGGTGGTCTTTTCATAGCGATCTCCAGACACCCTTTTGTAAGAAAAGCAGAAGAACTTTTTCAAAAAGTTTTTTAATATTTTTATCGATATACCATAATATTACCATCACTATTATCCAACTAGTGTCATACAATTTTTATGACGCGCGCAACAATTGTATGATAATATTCGTGTCCTTTTTCGAAATTATGGCAATCTACGTCATAAAATGTTACATTTGTCCTAACCTGAAGGGATTATAGGTCTTATGCCCAGGTAATAAGGTTCCTGTATATAGAGGCTCCGTAGCACTCCTTAGAAGAAAACCGCTGATTTTTATCGCGACTCCATTGCGTTTTGTATTCCTAATGGCAGGAATCTGGTTGTGAAGAAAGTGGTTGCCAAATATGAGTTATGACTTACTGAGGTCTGAGTCATAAGCGTCGATAACACTTCCAACGGTCAAGAGTTCTAAGTTGAGATCTGCATAGGTATTTCCAATTGAATATTACAACGATGTAGGTAATAGGTATCTGCTTAGTTGTATTTTTTTTTTGGTCAAAAAATAACGTTCTACCAACCATGAAGCTCGAAACATACTTTCAACTGTTATTGGCATTATTAATCTTTTCTCCGCTATTCGCTAACGAATATTAGCCGATATAACTCATAAAAGTGACCGTTCTATGGATACGTTAAATAGCTCTTTATTGGGCTTCAATTACGTACGTTTTGTATCTACATATTTTTTTTTGAAGCAACAACCAACCCGAAGTTGGCTAATATTCACCTGTCCCCTCCAAATAAGCGGAAAGCTTGTGTTAGGAGTGGGTACGACAATAGTGCAACGGGTGGGATTCGAACTTGCAACCTTACAGTTTTCAGTTCACACCTTTACCCGTTAGGCTATTGAGGCATTTTATACTGAGTTCTAGTATAAGGGCGCGAACAAGCCAAGGATGCCTCACTGCGATACCTCGCGGTCGCGGTTTAGCTCGCTACCTCGATGCCACCTCCAGTGTGGTTAGTTTAAGATTTTTTACTACAATTTCGAGCTCCGTAAAGTTTCCTCACAAACTACTCACTGCGTGAATAGTTTATGTCAGTTTGGTACCACGAGTCTGTCAAGCAGGCATAATGAGTAAACTATTCGACAATACGAAGGTCAAAAGCCTGACATTTGTTGTCTCTCTTACACATTTGCAGAAAAAGCGAGACAGGTATACGCTGCCATCTTATCCAATTTGACATTTTTTGCATCGTTTTGTGACGTCATTGACGGCATCACAGTGGCAGCATAGACTATATATATGCTGGGAAGTGTCAGTACATCATACAATCTATGGTATGGTTGTCTATGGTAATTTGACATAAGACCTAAGAGTTGATGTAAGTACAGTGTACACTATCAATATTATTAACAATACTAGATTGTAACTGATTGATAGTGATATAGTTTTGTTTGGCAATAATATTATTCTTTTGATTAAAGAGTGATAGAAAATGAAGCCGTTAGGTAAAACAATGGGTGCCTAAATGATGCACAACGTTAGCACTACTGATATTACCGATGTGGATGAAAAAATCTGCATGTTCTTCAAGACCGCATTAATACCGCTAATATTATATAATTACACACCAATTTTAGTGTCAATAGGTACAGTAAATATATTGATAGTGTAAACCCAGCCTACAGTCAAAGCAGAACAAAGTCTGTGATGTTTATGACTGCGCCGTAAGTACCTAGAGAAGTATCATAGACTTTGATATTTCCTTTTAACTACCACACGAAAGAGATGCAGTATAGAAAAGTCAAACAAGATGGAATGAGACACAGTCACAATTTATTGTCTTTCACAGCGTGCCCACTTTCTAGAGGATACCTACCTACTTAATCTATGACCTAAGTCATTAAACCACAAACAGATTTAAGTGTCTGTGGCTCCCTAAATATCAACAAAAAGTTCTTTAAGATAACGGAATACAAAACCGAAAAATGTTATATATATTTAGTGGTAATTTGTAATCAAGGAACATAATACTCTGGTCTGACGAGTTTGTAATAGTTTTGTAAGTGGTGTTTGTAAACAGTTTGTGTTTGAATTCAAAATTCGCCACCAATTATTTTCGCACTAATCCAGTATCTACTGTCCACCAAGTAACTTCATAACCCTTGCTGGTTTATGTTAACTGTCCAGGCTTAACAGACCAACTGAATTGGAATGGAAAAATTAAAATGAAGCATCATCTTGTAAACTAATAGGTATGTAATTGTACTATTTTATGACCTAATCCTCTCATTTCGAGAGGAGACCCTAAACTTCGTTTGATTCTGTGACTCTGACCCACGGCTGTCTAGTTGTGTAGCTCAACACATCCTGTGTTGAGAAATGACTGGTTTAAAGAATGTGTGGTAAAGAAAATAAACTATTTTATTTGTTGAAGTAAGCATACTTACTTAATTTTATTATTAGACCTATAAAATATTAAGATTTCCTACACTAAAGAACAATGTTATGTTGTTTTGATATATTGTGATGTCATTCTCCGTACCCTACTAATTTTTTTATAATTGTGAAAGTGTTATTATTGTTTGTTGATTTGTCCTTCAATTACGCTGCAAAAGAGCTACGGATTGATGTAATTTTTGCATGTGTACAGTTGAGGACCTGGAGAGTGACAAAGGCTAAACTTTTTATCCTGGAAAATCATAGTTCTGTGAGATTTGAAAAACTAAATCCTCACGGATGAAGTTGCTGGTATCAGCTTGTTACTAATGATTAAATAGCTTATGGGATATGATTTTTTCTTTTTTTCCAGTATAACCTGCGCAACTAGTGCCTATAGTACCTACTTACACTATTATACCAGAAGAATGGGTATACATTTGTATCTCTCTATTCAGCTCTTAGGCTGGAATAGCCCTTAGGCCCTTAGGCTGGAAAAAGCAGAGCAGTCACCAGGTCTTCTGCATCTTCACTGCTTGTTATACCACTCAGGGGCACAGCACATTCCTACCTATACACCTACTTTATAATCATTTTAGTGCAAGTATCCAGCGTTATAATGGGATGGAATGTAATTTTTACTTTGAGAATTCATGTCAGAGAATCTAATGTAATTTGTTATGGTTGCTTAATAAATAAAATAAATTATTTATATTCTGTAATAGACCCATTCTTGTTTTATATTTATACTAATTACTACATGAATAAATAAATAAATTTATTTACAAACCATTTCTATTCATTTATATGTACATTCAAGTTATTTTAATCTATACCTACATACAAAGTCTACTTAATTATATTATACAGGTAAATTGATGCTGAACAAAGGCATTTATTTTGAAATGGCAGTCTATCTATAATAAATAAACTGTCTTAAACATTTAAGTTTAAATTTTTGTGCCTGTTGGTCATGGTTAAAAAAGGTCAAAAGGCTGAACCGATTTTGATAATGCTGTTTTGGCAGATGCACTGCAAGAAAAGTATGGATGCTATACAGTTTAATTGCTAATGCAGACTATCTATAAGTATTATATGAAAGTTTCTACTAGTACTAGGCTACTTTTCATACAAGAAAGGTTCCTAAAAACTATATAAATCCATATGAATGAAGTCAAGACCCTATATCTACTTAGTGAATACAACATATGATTTAATTATTTATTATCATTGACATTAGTCAATCATGTTAGTATATTAGTACTAACATGTTTATTACAGAGAATCCTGCTAATAATGTAAATGCGAAATTATGGATGGATGTTTGTTACTCAATCACGCCGCAACGGCTGAACCGATTTGGCTGAAATTTAGCACAGAAATAGATTAGTCTGGATAACACATAGGCTACTTTTTATCCCGGAAAATAAGAGTTCCCGGCGGAATTAAAAATGCGAACGAAGTCGCGGGCTTCAGCTAGTGTTTCAAATATATTATTTCTTTTTAATAGATAAATAAGCTAAGTAGGTATGCTATAAATTATACATTTTAGGACAGAATTGGGCAGTTAAAATGAAAATTGAAACAATAAAGATTATATTTATTTTTACATTTGGTTTGGTAATTATTGTCTTATACATATATAACCTACCTATCTTTTTATGAAAATCTTGATAATATTTAAGTATGATTCGAGCTCCACCTAGCACCTGCATACTTGGTATTAGGTGACAGCTTATATTGGTCTATAGTGATCCTGTAATAAGTAACATGGTGCAACCTGCATTTTTCTTCTTTATCAACCGACAGACGTCCACAGCTGGACAAAGGTCTCTTGCATGGACTTCCACGGGTTTCGGTCTTGCGCCACCTGAATCCAGCGGCTCCCTGCGACTCGATTGATATCGTCGGTTCACCTAGTGGGGGGTCCGCCAACACTGCGCTCCCCGGTGCGGGGTCGCCACTCCAGCTCCTAGGGACCCCATCGACCATCAGCTCTTCGAACTATGTGCTCCGCCCATTTCCACTTTAGATTCGTTTCGCTGAGCTATGTCGGCGACTTTGGCTCTTTTACGGATCTCCTCATTTTTGATTCGATCTCCCAGGGATACTCCGAGCATAGCTCTCTCCATCGCCCGCTGAATAACCCTGAGGCTTCTTGTGAGGCCCATAGTTAGGGACCATGTATCTTCAGGCACTGAGGAATTATTAATTATTATTATTGTAATAAGTAAGTAACAATTTATTAATCTGTGGAACTATCCTGATTAATCCTGAATGAACTGGCTGAGCGATTTATATAGTTACTCAACGGAACTGGCTACGGCTTAGGTACTTATCTTCGTCACCACTCACCAGTGGTACCTTTTGTGAACCTATTAGGTTGTGAGAGTTAGAGATAGTGCTAGATTCTCTTGACGATTCTAAATCACTTTGTAAAGTTTATTTAAATAAAAAACTATGTTATTCCATTGAATAAGCACTTCTCGGGATCCGTTGGGAGTTTTTGCACAAAATGCTTCATCTGAGATTCTTTTCGTCTTCGTGACACTCTGGCCAGAGAGGTGGTGGTCATCAACGAAGTGACGTCTTTAGCGGCAGATGTGAATCGCCTCACGAGCTTTCGCCACTTCTCCCTTCTGGCCGACAGCCTCGTACACTTGTGCAATTGACCGCCCATCGTAGACTTTATTTGATGGGTCCATCGCATAGGTGATTTTCTTCGTCTTCTGGTGCCCTACACTTTGTCCGAGAAGCACAACACTATTAACGCCTCTAAGTCAAACTTTTCTCCTCCTCTTCCCGGCGGTTAGCTTTCACAGCCTCTGTGATCATTATTCACGTCTTCGTGGGTCATAGAACTCTTCAAATTAATTATTTTTCAACATTTCGTTCGTATATCACCAAGCTCTCACGGAATATTTTCGGTGAGTTGCAATTCGAGTATCGTATCGTGTCACAACTCGAAAATGACGTCATTTTCGGGTTGTGAGATGTCAAACATGTAACTCATACTGCCAAATAGCAATACTTTCCGTATCTTTGTTCGAAGACGTGTTTATTTCTCGATGGTGACGTCACACGTCCGTAACGTGTAAGCTCATACTCGGAAACACTCGATCACTTTTAGTTCCGCCGCTCGCCGCTTGGGGCGCTGGCTGTAGATGTATGAAGAAGCTCGAAATCGAAGATTCGATGAAGTATACTATCAAAACTTAAACTAACCACACATGTAAAACAAATGTATGCAAACAGTCGAGCGCGAACATGCCGAAGGATACCTCACTGCGATACATCGCGGTTCACATCGATGTTTACCTCGATGCCTCCGCGAAAACAAAATATTTTGTTTTTACATCGCGGTCGACTGCAAGCATCGATGTGCTCTGGCTTGTGATTGGTCGAATCTCAAGGACTCCCACCGTCGTTTACTTTAGGCCTCGAATACATTTTAATTTAATAAAATAAATACAATGTTGGTATAGCGTTTCAAATATTAATTATATGATGTATTATTTTATGAATTTTTTATAAATTATGGTTTTCAAAGCTCTATAAGATTTGTGCCAATAAACTTAGAATAAAAATTATTATAATAGACTTAGGTACTTGTTTAGAAAATTATTCATTAAAATAAAATATATTATATTATATTTGCACAACTCTTTTATAACTAAACTACTCGTAAAATTGGTACATATTATTATAATATTATTATTATTCATTATGGTTCATTTTTTATTTTAATTAAATAATGGAAAAGGAGGCGCTATGTAATAGATTTAATTTTTAATATTCCTGCCCTGTGGGATAAACGGCACAAAAACCACCACAACAGATTTACGATCTCCCTGGCGCAGTGGAGAGCGCTGTGGTCTTATAACTGGGAGGACTCGGGTTCGATTCCCGGCGGGGGCAATTTAGGAATTTATAATTTCTAAATTGTCTCTGATCCAGACCAGGCCAGCCTGGTGGGAGGCTTTGGCCGTGGCTAGTTACCACCCTAACGTCAAAGACATGCCGCCAAGCGATTTAGCGTTCCGGCACGATGGCGTATAGAAACCGATTAGGGTTGAATTTACACTGCTATACCCCTTCCAAGTTAGCCCGCTACCATCTTAGATTGCATCGTCACTTACCATCAGGTGAGATGGCAGTCAAGGGCTATCTTGTCATCGAATAAAAAAATATATATTTTAGCCAAGGAATGGAAGAATATTAATTTAGCGTTTAGTGAGCATTTGAACTAAGCATCCAGGTGCGACTGAACCGGCATCTTTGAAGTGTTCGCGCCCTTAGTCGTCGTACAAATTAAACTTGTTAAAGAAGAGCATAGACAATAATTTGAACTTTGAAGTTAGAACTCCAGGGGCTTTAACAATACCAATGAAATAGACTTGTCTTTGAATTTAGGAGGATTTGACTACTTTATATCAGTTTACAGGCAGGACACTATTTTACGTAGGAAAATATTATTATTTAATATAGTCCTTATTTATAAACAGACATATTTTCTAAGAAATATTAGTATAATATGTATTCATGGCGCTTAGGTCTAACAGTAACAGCAATTAAAGGTACGTGGTGTTCATATTTCCGGAATCAGTTATTCCGGAAATGGTAGCAATAACAATGAACGCAGGCGCAGCGTCCTGAGTACCTACTTTGATTTTAGTATATGTATTAGCGGTGTTAACTTAGTGGTTAAAATATCGGCCTTTTCTTTCCGAAGCTCTGGGGTTCGATCCCTTGCATCAGCATTCCGAACCGGTGGTAGATTCTTGACGTGTCATAAGAGTTACAAGTTGGCCTACATGAAATAAATAATTTAGAATTTGAATTTGACAATATCAGCGTTGTGGAAATAAATTATAGATTTTCCAGATAAATTGAATATACACTAGACGTAAGTTAGATAAGGCATCATAAATAAACAATACCTATAATAATTTGGCTTTCACACGAGGTTAGCCAAACTATGTATTAGGTATAGATTCTCTTGAGGTTAGCTCGCACTACAAAATATTTCCGAGCTTATATCCCCGTGCGTTTTTAAGCACTAATTATTATAATTATTTATTACTAGCTGATGCCCCCAACTTCGTCTACCTGGATTAAAGTTTTTTAGTTTCCGCGGGAACTTTTTAATTTCCCGGGACAAAATGTAGCCTGGCTAAGAACTAAATCCTTTCCTTTCAGCCAAATTAGTTCATTCGTTGTGGCGTGAAAGAGTAACAAACTTTCATCTATTCACACATCCATCGTCACAAACTTTCGCATTTATAATACTAATAGGATAGTAGGATAAACACGCATTTAACTCATTGCAGTGTCCATTTTACTTAATAAAATATATAGATATAGGTAAGTAAAAGAAATAATTTGAACCACACTTTTAAATAATATTTATTATAGTAAAGTAACACTTAAGTACACCAATCTTACTTTTTATGATACAAATTACAAACATCCATCGCTTATAATACATAAATACACCAGTAAGTACACGACAAATATATTATTATTCATTTCTGACTATTTGGTTTAATGTGGCATCCAAAAAAAGAAATGTATTATAAAAAGTTTTTTTTTTCTAAAATATGTCTACTATATCTGTAGCTTAAATAGATGATAAACAATTTTTTTGTAATTTTTGTTTGAAAAAATATAAATTACTTAACATGCTATTTTAAGATTTCATTTTAATATTAGCGATAGTTTGGGACAAAATTAGACGTTTCATTATGAAGAATTTATAATTAATGAATCTTATTTTTTTAATTCATCATTCATCGATAATTTTGTTATAATAACTACAAATAATTCATCATATTTGACGAAAAATTCAGACTTTATAAACCCTCTAATAGCATCCCTATTAGACGGTTTACAAAAGTCTTCATTTTACCTACTTCAGAATAAATTATTTCTCAGTGATTATTGAAATTCTCGATTGAACTTAAAAATGTACGTAAAATATATTTAACGTTGTCACAGTTCACTATTTCGTACAAACTTCCATACTAAGCAATGTTGACAACTTCCCTATAGTTGCGCTGTAATAGTCCCTGCCACGAATGCAAGATAAATTCTAACAGAATTGTAAGCATTTACAATTCACAATTGAATAATTATTCAGTATTTATGATTATTTCATAAATTAAGCCAAAAATCGTAACTTACAGTTCCTACATAAAATAAAATACAAGTTAATTTTGCAGATTAAGGTAAATTAAAAAGTAGTAATCTAGTATTTAAAACGCGGAGGTACAATTCCTGGCTTTATTCTTATCGAAGAACGTCAGAGGCCTACAAATTCACTTAAGTAGGCAAAAGTAAAAGCGGCTGGCGGGAAAAAAGAACAAATTGTTAAGTAATCCTCTAAGTAATGTGGGATTATTCCGATCACGCGAAAATGAGGTTTCAAAAGGTTTTGCAGAATGATAACAGAATATTGAAACATGTTCGTAATAAAATATTCGAGTATACATCGGTTTCTTTATTTATAAATTATAATGTGCTCAAGAAGTATTCAATTTAGTCCCACCATCACCTTTCTACCACCGAATCGCACGGCTTATATTTAAAAAAAATATAATATAATAATCTATTCTATCAGTTAATTCAAAATGAAACCAAATATGTATACAGTTACAAAAACTTTTTTTGATAGATACGATATATGTATAATTATAATAATTTAAATAAAATTCATTTTTTATTTTCACGTTATTGAATTCACTACATCATTTATATTGAATCTCAAAGTATTGAATTAATATTCAATATAATATTATGGTGTCAAAAGAGGCATAAAATCTCGCGTGAAGCAAAGAAATGTAATAATGTTCACGAATGAACGGATACAAGAAATTTGATGTAATTTCCCAAATATGAAAATCGTAGGCGGAGTTGTCGTAATTTCATGGTAACTATATGAAATATTTATATTTTTTGATCAAAAAGTATTCTAAGAATATATTATAGACGTACTCGTAACTATAACATTATATAAAGGATGAGGTAATTTTTACACTTTCAAAGAAACTCTTTAATCTTTGTCGGTAAAAAGCTTTTTGAAAATTGACACCATTAGAACTTTCTACGAAGGTAAATATTGTTATTTATTCCATATAAAGACAAGAGGTTTTAATTTTAACAAATAAAGAGTCGCTTGAGTAGCTCACTCAGTATAACTGTTCTAAAAATACGGAAAATGTAGTGAAAATTTTGCTTTATTTTCGTCTAACTTACGTTTGCAAAGACGTTATTGGCAATTCGAGATAGGTCAGTTTTGGCAGAATATCTGGTGTGTTTAGGAATTGACTCGGTGTTGAATTATTGGTACCCTATTCATTTATTCTTTTTATAGTTAGCATGCTTAAGCAGTCCAAGTACGACCAGTGGGGTTTCTAGATTTTACACGATTGATCGTAATAGTATACGATGACATTAGCGTCAAAGTAAAATAAACCATAACTGCATTGAATTAGAGCTCAATTTCGTGCATGCATTCTTATACTTTTACGTATACGGATACGCTCCAAACTAAAATCGGTTGTACTGAATTTGTGACTTTAAATCAATTAATTTTACGGTTCATTTTACCTGGACGCTAATGACATAGTATACTATTACGATTAATCGTGCTAAATCTTATACTAACCCCACAGTATGGCCACCCTCTCGCTTTTGGAAATGAGAGATATTTGTCCCACTGATTGTGTTTGGGCTGCATATGTTTAAAATTTCTCTTATTTTATTATCCTTATTAATTCACATTTGACGGATAAGTAGTCAATCATTCTAAAAATATAATTAAGACCTTTACTTAACGCATACAATCTACTGGTACTTTTTGGTTATTTCATTTATTTAACGATTTTCTAACGTTTTTTAATATAAGACAATATTCTAATAATATTGTTTATATTATATGAAATATATTGTAAAATCTATTATTATGAATCAAATTTAAAATATAAAAAAATCACGATAGTTATCATCCTAACATAAATTTTTTTTTTTTATCATAAAATATAAGCATACATTGGTTTTAAAATGAAGGCAGTTTTCGGAATAATTTTATCTATACTTTTTACAAAACAACAGTCAGACTTCGGTGAAGTATAATTCTAACATTTTATATTAAAGTTCTATAACAATATTTTTACATTGACGTAATAGTTCATTACGATACATGTGACTTAAGTAGTTTATTAAAACACGGTGAAAATTGTTGCCCAGGGGTAGTATATAATGAATTACTTTACTCACTTTACTTAAGTCACGAGTATCGCATACTTTATAGCACAGTGTAACTTAATAACGGATAAGCGCTACCTAAGTTATCGCCCCTGCTACGCCTGCACGCTAATGACGCTGTCTAGTCACATAGTGCTATATTAATTAGGTATTTTACTTTTATTTTACATAGCAAACACATTCTTACTAATAAGCTATATTTATATAGAATATAATATAAATTGCATTTTTACACGTTTTTACATAAATTATGTATATCGGGCTGGTATAATACCTTTATTATATGAAATAACCTCATGGACCAACCGTGCACCGCACGCGGTCGTTTTCCGTAGTGCGAGATTATACCAACTTGTGTATGAATACATTTATCTTCGTAATGATTAAACCCAACATGCATTTAAATAGCACATTATGCTCAATTTATATCCAGTATTTACAGAGTTTATTTGATTGCAATGATTTATTCTTCAATTAGGGTTGTAGTAGCATTTTTGATCTCGTATATAATCATACCTATTACATACATATTCATGTTTTTATCGATAGAAATATTATAAGAACAAAAGTAGAACAAAGTTGGACTTCAAATGTATCTAGGTAAAAATAACTATACTGGTAAGTTAAAGGAACTTAACCAGAGTGGTAAGTTAAGGAAACTAGCTAGATTTGCTATAATACATAATTAGTAATTGTGTAATGCAAATACATACCAAGGTATTTTGAATAGAAACCTATTTGAATAAATTCATCAATGTGATACCTAACTGGGTATGGTAACATGTGGTACATAAGAATATACCAGCCTTGCCTCATAAATACTACTTTAGTTTATATTTGGAAACAATACTATTTTATTAATACTTGTAATAATCTAAGTCTAAAATAGATAAGATTCATTGAACTAAAATATAGGTGGAAAATAACTTACTATGTATAAAAACAATTGATAAAAATATAACACATCATAAAAATTATTATTGCACAATACCATCGCATCAGTTTTTTTATAGGTACTTACACTCTTCCAATGAACAACATACATACACACAGAAATTACTTACAATAGGATATTAGGGTCGTTCTTGCAGGATGACTGATTTAATTTATGCTAGGCCACGGTGGGTACAGAAAACGATAAGTCATGTTACACATAATTAGGGAATGCAATCTCGATCTCGCGAGATCTCGTTCTCGCGAGATCTCGGTCTTTTTTAGCGAGATTAATCTCGGACGAAAAAAGGGCGAGATCTCGCGAGATTAACGAGATTGCACTCGAGCATAAAAAAGTCTTATTCGAAGCGCGGACTGACACGAACGGAGTTGCGAGCTGTCGGTTTCGTTCGGTGCGCGAATTAATTTTTAAATTACTAAAAGATTTTCGTTTGATATTAGAAGAAAAGACTTTTTTTCATTTGTTATTTCAAATTCAAAATTTATTTATTTCATGTAGGCCAACTTGTAGCTCTCATGACACGTTATTAATCTACCCCGGTTTGGAATGCAGATTCTGCTGAGAAGAACCGGCAAGAAACTCAGCAGTTGCTTTTCAAAAAACAAAAAATATTTTTTTTACAATAGGTAACCAAACTGTGCTATGTATACAGTGCTTCCACAGTGATTTGATAGATACGTAGGTCAAAGTTTACTACTTAGAAGTTTATTAAAAAATTATAGACAATTTGATGCATAAAAGTCTATTGAAAAAATTCGTGAAAATAAATGTTATCTTATAATACTTATAATGTTTATTATTTTTTCTAATTTATTCAAATATTGTGATTATTGGCAAAAAACACACACAAAACTGCCAATCTCGCGAGATCTCGAAATTGGCGAGATCTCGCGGTATTGTTATTTACAATCTCGCGAGATCTCGCTTGAGCCCCAATCTCGCGAGATTTGCATTCCCTACACATAATCCTATGTAAAAGAACCTAATCCGAATATTTATCTTGCAAGGCCGTCACCGGACCAAGATATTTTGTATGCTATACAGTGTGTAACGAAAACTGAAACCAGGGATTTAGAAAATGATTCTGAGTAGCTCAGCGTTGGAATTTTTCATCGGTCTTTTCGTGATTTTGACAATTTTTTTCTTTTCAATTTTAATAATTACAAAATAGAATCGTTTATGTAACCTATTATATATATAGCGTGATTTTAATTAAGATAACAAGAAATGGCAATATTTAACACAAACGTAACGCGCGCAGATAAACCGCCGCCTGTTACGCGCCATATCTAAAGCGAGTGTAGGTATCGGCGTTCGTTGTTCGCGATACACAGCGTGCTCAAAAATTACAGTATTGGTGACCCATTATTTCCGAGATGAGTTGCATTTGTAATTTCATACAGCCCTGGTAGCATGGGCGGGAGAAATTTTATCCCCGGGAAAAGGATAAAACGTTTATTCCCTCGCTTAGCTTTATCTACCCGTCGAGCATGGGCACAGCGGTGGAAATAACACTCAGTGGATATACTTATAGAAATATACATCGCCTTCTCCTCTGTCGCCATGCTTTAGTATAGGGAAAAGATAATTTTATCCCCTGTCAGTGGATAAAATCGGGGGATAAAACTTTTATCTCCTGCCCATGCTACCAGTGCAGGCATTAAGTGTAACCTATAGGTTGAATACACAAGGTTGGTGTCCCTTACACCCTGTATAGATTAGATGACTGACTCGTTGGATTAGCGGTTAGCATATTCAAATGCAGATGCTGGACTCGATTCCCGAATCGGCCAAAAAAGGTATTGCGTTTTTCTGTTAAGAAATCCTCATTATTAACTACGAAGTCGGTGTGTGGATTAGCTACAGGACTTCTAAATTACGAGGACTTCTATCATAATTTTTTCTATAAGTGTATAATATAACAAATTATAATTTGTTATATAGCTGATTCCCGCGACTTCGTCCGCGTGGATAAGGTTTAGAGTGACTTGCTACTATCCGCGAGAAGTAATGTCCTCTATCTCTGAAAATATTTAGTTATTTTTTGGGTAAAGCTTTATAATATTAGTATAGATAGAAAAAAATTAAATTCATAGAAAGTGACGTCATGACGTTTTTATACTAGTTTCGTTTACATTAAGTCCCGCTTTCTGTGTGCCGAAAGCTTAAACTAACGGAATGTTAAAGCTACGGTCACATTGCCTACAGCTTCAGGCGACATGTTTGTCTTGTCCTAAACAAACAACATTTTCCAACACCTCCTCGTTTACGCTTGTGGTTATTGAGTTACTCGTTATCTATGTATAATAGGTATTTAAACTCTGCACTCACTCAGATGACTGAGCAGAAAATTTTTGGAAAAAGGTCATGTAAACATTTAAAACGGTACTCAATACTGTTTGGAAATATTATTTATAGTTATTGTAAAGTAACTACTAAATACCATCACAAGAAAATGTGTTTGTTTGTTGGTTTGTCCTTTAATAACGCCGTAACAGAGATAGACGTGAATTTTTACACGGGTATAATAGTTGACTTAGAGAGTGACATAGACCAACTTTTATTCCGCAAAAAACAGGGTTTCCGCGGGTTTTTAAAAACATAACTCACGCGGTTACGGACACCAAAAGAATTAATGTATAACACAGTATTGGAGTAATGAAATAAAGTAATTACTTTTAATTCTAATGTGACTGCAATAAATTATTATTTATCGATTAAAAAAAATTTTACATTATAAATCCAAACATTAATTTATTTTTATTGACATTAGATTATTTATTTACAATAACTTCGTAGCCCCTATAATTGAAATATATTAACTCAATGTAGAGCAAGATAAACCCCTAACTTATATCTCTTTTCATGAAACGAAATAAGAGATAAGAGTATAAGAAATAAGAAATATATTATTATAATACATTACCATTTATATTTACAAGTCTGCTTCTGGACAATAAGTAGGTACAGTTTTAACTAATTGACATGTTTTTATGTGAATAAATACGAACGCTTAATTTGGGAATAGCAAATAAGTATTTTTTTAGCACAGTTTGAATTAACTTCAAAGTAAAAAACGTAATTTAAGCCGTTTAGACACAAAAAAATTTCAAACGAATTCCCGAAAAATATTTTTATAATTGAAAATAATTCTTTGTGATTTAAAAGGTAACTTTTCTAAAAAAATGTTTAGCGCGGCGCAAAAAATAAAACGCCATTTCGAGGCTATGGAAAATAAAGTTTGGGTAACTTTGTTCTATCGGATCCAAAGAAAGCTTGAAAAAGAACAGACATAACTTTTACTGTAATCGTGAACTTCAATATAAGGTACTTTGCGCACTACGCAGCCACGGTTACTATTAGTTTTCGCTAGTCACAGAAGCATATATAAAAATCACAAAGTTCTGTCGCAACTATTGGTCACAACATGGCAAAGCTGCATGGCTGAAGCCGTTGGTCGTTGCAGCCATGTATGAAGAGGAAATAGGTTAAGATGTGGATTTAGGTTAGGATGTGGCATCTATAGAGCTCCATTGTAATATGGAGTCTTGAAAGAAAAAAAAGGAGATCGACAACTGTAAGTGTCGCTACTAGATGTCGCCAACAGTTGCTACAAAACTGATTGAAAAAGTAGATACATATCACTAATTTCGTGGCTGACGTGTGGTTCAATTTGGCCGTAGTGTAACGGTTAACACACTCGGGCGCGATTTCCAGAGAGATGTGGGTTCAAATCCCACCGGCCTCGAAATTTTTGATATATATTAATGAATTATTGGTATATTGGTTAACACTTTAATAAAAAAAAACATAAAAAAAAGTAAATAGGTTTATGATGCTTTGCCTGAACCCTGCAGCAATTGACTGTGATTGTAGCCCCGTAGTGCGCGAGTTTCCTAAATAGTAATCCGGTATATCTATGTACATACTTTTCCGATGGACATCGAAAATACATTACAAATATTCAACCATGTTTTCGACGCGAAAATAGATTTCAGCATAATCCTGGGGTACAAAAATATGGTAACCGGCAATCAAGTTCTCTCACATCCAAATCGCATTTTCAATACACTCGTGAATGTAAATCACTTTTCTGGTAAACACCGTTCACGTAGTTTTGTAAATCCTATTTCTGTAAAAACCTCGCTCACGTGTTTTGTAAATACTTTTTCTGTAAAAACACGCTCGCGTAGTTTTGTAAATTCTTGTTCCGTAAAATCCCCGCTCGCGTAATTTTGTAAATCAGTTTTCTGTAGAAACCCCTCACGTAGAGTTGGCGTTCGCGCTGGCTTTCGCAGACTTCTCGTAGCCCTCTACGAGAGTCTGTAGGATGAATTTGATGGTGATTTTGTAGATGTTCTCCACATTGGGAGTGTATCGGTCGCCGAGCGTTGACTCCACGGCCGCAAGAAACGGTGTCTCTATTTTCTGGAACAAACATTAGAAACATATTATAGGCTTAGTAGATCTCTCATTTTTTGAAAATAAAATATAGTCTATGTTACTCGCTGATAATGTAGCTTTCTATACATGAAAGACTTTATAAAATCAGTTTAGTAATTATGGAGTTTATCCATTACAAACAAACATAAAACCATTCAAACAACCAAAACTTTTCTCTTTACAATACACACATTAGTTTAAAAGTTTAAATATAGATAACTAGATGATGCCCGCGACTTCGTTCGCCATGATCCCATTATCAGATCCTAACCTGATGACAATGGGACCACCTGGAAAGTATACCTACCCTTTAAAACAAAAAAAGAATTTTCCAAATTGGTCCAGGCGTCTTCAAGTAATCGGGGAACATACATAAAAAATTTAAAAAAAAGTAGAATTGAGAACCTCCTCATTTTTTGGAAGTCGGTTAAAAATCTCCTTTTTCTCTGAAGACAGAGAGAGAGCAAAATTACTTATTGGAAATCAAATTCATCTGTAAACATTTCCTCATTCAATTCCATACTTGTTTTGCATGAATTTCCCGCTATTACGCTACAGGGGTCGACAAAATTGGATATTTCGATAGAATTGTGTCAACCCAACAATATTTCGAGAGGCATAATAATATTACAAGTCGAAAGAAAACCATCAAAAGGTCAGTTCAAAGGAAATTGATATCGGAACCACGAGAGTTTTCTGAATAATGGCGATCGCATACAACAATGAGATGGGCAGAATCCGCAACAACGCTAGAAGTGGATCACTCGGATAGACTACACGCGACAGCAGCAACAGCCGTGCCAATTACAAATGTGTGAGTAATAATAAATTGTCACGTGAGCACTGAACATTTCTGATATTGTCGTTTCAACCGATAGATATTCACAACTGGACATCGCGCGGTGTTAAGCATGGCAACGATCTTCTGTCGCTCGGTTTGCCCACCTCATGGAGGGTCTATCGACGCTATAATTCCCAGTTCGAAGTCATCATTCAAGTTCCTTGGCACCCCAACGTCTATCAGTTATTCAAGATAATGTGTACATTGTACCCTGTCCAATACTGATCTACATGTTTACAAGCTGTATGCATTTTTAGTATTAATATCTTTGCGGCTCTGGCGGCTTTTGCTTCTCCTGCGAGTCGTATATGCGATCATATTAAGCGTCATACTTTTTCAAATCTGTAGGGAATCAATGACGTTATATCTCTGAAGTTTATTGCGATCCTTTTGAAATAATGATGTGGCTGTCTCTGTGGATCTTAAAGAATTTATATTAATATTGAAAAGTCTCTCTGTCTGTTTGTTGTGGTAAATGGTTTAAATTAAGCTTTTTTTTTAATATAATACACCCGAAAGAAGGTAAGTGAAGATCCAGCCTAAGATGAATCGCACTTGCCTAAAAGAATCCTATTGATTTAAAGACACCCAAGTTATAGTTAGTTACAAAAAGGCAAGTTGGAAGTCCAAATGGCGGTGCGTATTTGGAACAAGAAGGCAAAGCGCTCAGCAGAGAAGGTTCTTCAGATTCTTGGGATAGGTGAGGCAATTTTTAAACTTGAAGAACATCTAAATTCCATGCGTCATAAATGAATGATTGATGAAGTCAAAGATGATTGATGAAGTTGCGACACCAGAACTACATGTAGATCAGTTTTTTTTTCTAGTCTCTTGTCGTTTCTGAACCTACTAAAAGCATATCTTGATTGTTTTCACACCTAGGCATCTAAAAGAAATCCACATTTTGTAGCGATAAGATGTCCTTGTACACGTCCTTTCTATATTTAAGTTTAGTTTTTAAGGTTAATTTTACAGAATAAATAAATAAATAAATAGATTATTAAAATTTTAAGCTCACCCAAAAATATTCTACTTTAAAGCCCGGTATCCTTCTATGGCTGGCGCCGACTTGGTGAATGTACTCAAAGAAGTTGTCCAAATCATCCAGGCCTTTGATGCCCTCATCCAGCGTGTTCATCACGTTGTTCGCGTGCTCGGCCAGCTCCATGGAGTTGATCTGTTCCTCCTTTGTTCGATACTGGCGGAACTTTTCGAACATGTTCAACAGATCTTGGTTCTCTTCGAATAATCTGTAAAGAATGCACCATGTTCATTTATTTTGAATAGTAGCTTGACATGAACGAGGGTTAATTCTAATATACACTTCTAATATTGTTATACGTATAGTTGCGTAGAATAGGGATAGGAAAACTAATCAAACGAGCAATTCTTTGTCAAACGTCTAAACTCGTGCATAGCATGAAATAGTGAACTGTGACGTCATTAAAATTTGACGAACTTTTTGTAGTTTAATCGATAATTTTAACGTAGTTTTAAGTGACTTAAAATTAACAGCAAACGTGTATTTTAATTATTTTGGAAGACCCTCTATCCTTGCCTTTATCCTAACTATAATATTATAAATGTGAAAGTGTGTTTGTTTGTTGCTTTTTTAGTATAGTGGTTTGTTGGTTTGTCCTTCAATTACGCCGCAACAGAGCTACGGATCAACATGATTTTTTGAATGGGTATAGATGAGGACATCAAGAGTGACATAAGCAAGTCATCATCAAGTCAAGTCAAAGTCAAGTCAGTTTATCCCGGAAAATCAAAGAGTTCCCAGGTTAGCTGTTTTAAGAAATAATTTATTTTTAACACAGGTAACATCCCAATTGGAAGTGATTAATGCTGAACGCACATTAGGTACAGCTGCGTCGATAAAGAGTTATCTGTCCGCGATCAGCTATAAGTATAAACGAAATTGACATACCTACATCAAAATCGTTTCAAATTAATTTTGTTGAGCCAGTTAGTGGCTGTTTTTTGTGAATTACCTAGTGTTTTGCAAAAAAATTACTTGAATCCCATTTTGTTTTCTTTTCTAAGAAAAGTGATTTGTTAAACATTACCAATATTAAATTAGATGATTTGGTTCTAGACAAAAAAGAAAATTCAGTTCCATTTTTTAAATATTTGCATAATATTTTATACAAGTCTTGTTAACTGTAAAAAATAATGATCTTTTATAATGTACTTAAGTAAATAATGAATTATTTTTATTACGCTTTTATTTTGTTATACTTACTATAAGACGGATCTTATCGATATTGATGTAGTTTTATGGTCATAACAGTAAAATTATTGAATAAAAAGGATTTATCAAATTTTGTTTATTTTTATATTTGTAGTTTGAAGGTAAATAAAAAGAAAGTTTATTAGTAAAACACTAAAACTATGTTATTTTTATTTTTAAGCCAATTGTAACTAGCTTACAATTTTTATAATTTGCAACTAACAAAATTTCTCAACTCTATTTTCTTACCACGTAACAATTTGGAGTTGAAATGCCAATTGGTGAAGTACAAGGTGTTGTCAATCCTTAGCCAAAGACATTGGCCAAAACCTTATATCCTTCAAGGCCAAAACACTGTTTAAAAAAAGATAACAAGGGCGTCATCAATTAATAAAGGAAATAAAATAATCAATTGAATAAAATAGTAGGTTACCAGGAGTTCTGAAATTGTTAAGAGCAACGAAAATACGGAAGATTTAAAACGTATAGCGAGTATATGCAATACATATAAAATCTCTCTCAGTTCTCAGCTACTGCTACTCGTATGTTTAAAGTTCTGAGCTACTTTTTATTTTCTTAAGTTTCAACGCGGTAGAACGCGGAAACTAAGTTTCAAATCGTTTGACAAACTTCCTGAACATAAAGATAAAAAGGAGAGTCAACCGAAAAGCTGTTCCGATAAAATAGGTAGGTAATATAAATAATATTATAAACTTAAAATTCATGTTACAAAACTGACTTCAAACGCCACTACAAAGTAGGTAAGTACCTATATCAATTGTGCCTTTAAATTTTAAAAGTCCCTCGATTTCTCCAGGACGCCATCAAGATCCTGACCTGATGACAAAGGGATGACAACTGCAATGAGATAGGTGTGTAAGGTAATGTAGTAGGTATGTAACAAAGAGAGAATATAAAAATTCACAATCCAAAATCATCGCAATTCAGTCGGGTAAGATGATTGCTCACAACTTGAACGCTCGCAATCGTCAGCGTGAATAATAAATCTAGAAAGATCTAGAGAGATATAGTACGCAGAGATATTGAATCGCATAAACCTGACGTGTGTTGTCTGCATACTGATTTAACTTCTACGTGATGTTGGTAGAGTTCATTTTGCGTTGCAACTGGTTCACTTGAGGGTTGTCGCTTTGATTTAAAATTTTAGAACATCGTTCAGCGAATGCTGGTGTTAATTTTAATTTAACTTGCGTTAACTTTAGTGTTATTTTATATCTATCTAAAATGTTTAATTCATCAAGGACATACTAACAAGTGTTAACATTTTTGGTAAAAATACCATTCTAATAATGTACCTAGGTAATTATCTACTTAAATATTATGGTTTGTTTGTTCTGTCCGATGGAATTGAAAAATCTACTACACCTTCAGATTAATGTGTTTTCAGTATTTTTCTGTGTCCTTCACTTACCATTAAAACAAGTCACAGTTTTTTATTATGAAAAATACTCCTCTCAAACAATAAACTGATATTTATTTTCCAATAACAAACGAAGGGGAAAATAAAAATAGGCTTTGTATCTGCGGTCTATAATATTGATTTAGCGCAAAGTTACCACATCGTTACTTAGATTCTGCCAGATATAGCTGATTCATATCTCTCTATTAAAGCTATGACAAACAACTTAGGCCGTAGCTAATTCAGACCTACTCCCAATATAAACAGAGTGCGATGATATGAATATTCGAGTCACGTATCACATTATCTCATGTAGAAAAATGCACAGTTTTTTCTCTTGCACCGAAAGACTCCAATGCAAACTTTCCACCCAACCACACACACTTCAGGTGATGTCATCATCAGCTTATTTGGGGCAACATGGTTTTGGTAATGGTTTGTGGGGGCAACCCTAGAGCTCCCTCCATCCACAATAGGGTCAAGGGCAATCAGGTAGCGGTCGGGGATATTATTGCTTTTGTAACGATCTGAAGAAAGGTTTTCAGGATCGCCAGATATTTTAAATTGCCAACAGTGTTAAAGTTACATTTAACTCAAAATTGAATCACGAAGGATTCTGGAAGCTGGATATTTAATATTTGATTATATCCGCCGATCAAATTACGGGAATGGTAACCTGATTCTATGATTTTTGTTGCGTTTTCCCCCCTTACTAATAATATTTACTTTACAATGCGAATCAAATGAGAATAGGACTTTCAAACAGCCATTTCATATTTCTGTCCTGCTTATACAACGTGTATTGAAACTCCGAAATAATACTGAAGGAGGTGAATGTGCTCATGAAACTGAACAACTTTCCCCAAGGAACATAGGTCGAAATGTGAAAAAAAAAATTTGGTCCTCCCATACAAAATTGACGATCAGCTGATTGACTTAGTGTGGGATGTAAAAATTTTTTTTTTTCATATTTCGACCTAGGTTCCTTGGGGAAAGTTGTTCAGTTTTATGAGCACATTCACCTCCTTCAGTATTATTTCGGAGTTTCAATACACGTTGTATAAGGTTCGCACTGAGTGAAATAGAAAAAAAAAAAAATGGCGGCTTCTCATTAATATTGTCATTTGAATCGCATTATACTAGCCTTTGTTCGCGACGTCGTTTGTGTGGAGTTAGGTTATAAAAAATTCTCTAAAATTTCTCTAAAACTAGGTGTATTTTTCCGGGATAAAGCTTGGGTCACTTTCCAAGACCTCAACTACTTATACCCGTGCAAAAAATCAAGTCGATCTGTTGCTCTGTTGTTGCGTGATTTAAGAACAAACCAACTAACAAACAAATTTTTGCATTTAATACGCTAACTCACATATACTAAGTTACACTGGGGCTCTTAAAACCTAAGGTCGTACTACTTCGTACATGATAATGAAATGCTATAGCCTCAGATTTATACTCGTAGCTGAAAAAAGGTGTTTTCAAATATTTATACATATTATAACTACAAACCAAGTTACCCTTGGCTACTTGAAAGAGCTTAAGGTTCGGTGATCAGCTAAATAGAGCCGAAAGAAGATCATTTTATTCAAAATCTATTGGTCATAATACTATGAAAAAAAAGGGAGTTACAATTGATCATATTTCTGGCCTGATGCCTGTTTCCAAAACACAATGACGTAAACTTTTTTCAATAGAAAAAAATTGCAAAGTTGCCTCTGCAAATACATGAATTCCCATTTTTCTCAGTTACCATACATTAATTTTTGTAAAATTTAAGTACAATTTGTTTGTCATATTTTACTACAAAAAATGGCAGTTTTAGATTTTTTTTACAGCGACTATTATAATTTAATCTTTTTTTATCACAATTTGTGTCTTGGCCGTTTTATTTCCCAGTAGCGGCTTCTTTGTCACTCGTACTCAATTAGACAGTGATCGCTGAGGCGTGCTGCTAGACGGACCTGCGCTGCACTGCTCTCGCTCGGCTATCAAATAACATCGCGAAATATAATAATTGAAAATTGTTTTTGTTTTATGTTGAAGAGTATTTTGTATATTTTAGTGAAGTCAAATAGAGTGTACCTAGTTATAAGTTTGTATACAATATATTGTTAATAAATAAACCATAATATAGTTGTAAATAAATAAGTTACTAAGTAGTAGAAATTTTGAAAATGAGTCCGAAAAAGAAAATGAACAAAATAAGAAGTCGGTTAAAAACAACAAAAGCAGATGGTGATAGCTATAAGTGTCTACCTACCTATTTTTAATTTTATCGTACAGTACGTAAATGTGACGTAAATCGGCTAATCAAATTGTTGTGTGGTACTTTACTATAATGTACCTTATTTTCGTCATTCTTTCTAGTAGAAATTTGGCTCAGTTAGTTTGGTCGCGATTTGATAATTAGAAATTGCAGGTTCGAATCTCAACTACGTTCATTTTGCATTTTCTAAAAAAAGGTTTTATGTTTTTTTTTTAGGACAAGTGTTTTTTTTTTTCAAAATTAATTATAATAAGTAAAATTGTTTTTGTTTTATGTTGAAGACTATTTTGTATATTTTAGTGAAGTTAAATAGAGTTTACCTATTATTTTGTAAAGGTTTTGCATTATGTAAGGGATCATGAAATATCAATTTCATCATCAATTTTCAATTACTTGAAAAAACGTAATAATTGTGAAGAAATTACGTAACTTACGTAATTTCTTCACAATTATTACGTTTTTTCAAATTACCTGCGAGATCAAATCAGAAATGAGGAGATCCGTAGGAGAACCAAGTTACCAACATAGCTCTGCGAGTCGCGAAACTAAAGTGGAAATGGGCGGGGCACATAGTTCGAAGAGCTGAAGGTCGTTGGGGTTCCAAGGTGCTGGACTAGCGACCTCACACAGGGAAGCTCAATGTTGGCAGATCCCCCACTAGGTGGACCGACGACATCAAACGAGTCGCATGGAGCCGCTGGATTCAGGCGGCGCAAGAACGAGATCTGTGGAAGTCCACGTAAGAGACCTTTGTTCAGCAGTAGACGTCTATGGGTTGACGAAGAAGAAGGTAAGTATCTAATAATAATGGTGTAATACCCCAGTTCGTCGTACAGTTCGGCTTATCAAACTGTAGTTAGCTTGTTAGGTATATCTATAGTTAGGTAGTTAGGTATAGCTATACTAGACCTTATTTTCGTCGTTTATAGTATTAGACGTTGGGCTTAGTCAGTGTAGGAGAGAGTTGATAGCTAGAAGTTACGGGTTCGGTTCTTCTACCGTGTTTGTTTTGCATTTTCTAAGCGCATTTTTTTAGGACAATAGTATTTTTTTTTTCAAAATTAATTATAATAAGTTATATTTAATTTTCAGTCGGAAAAAACGTTTGAAGCTCAGTTCTGAGGAACCATCAACATTGCAAGAGTGAGTAAAGCCTTTGCTCCGAATCTTGCGGGCAGCGGTGCGGCGACGGCGCACTATGGGACGAAATCATATAAACCGTCTCGAAAATCAATAACTTTTTTGTTTCTTGACATTTTGATTTGAAAATTTGTACACGTATTATTGAATGTATAAGCTACTAGAAAAATGAAACACCAGTATTTTAAAGATAATATTTATTTCGTGAGAGCATGTCAAAAATCAAATTATTTAATTTTCCATAAGTACTAAAAATTGAATTATAATACTTAAAATTATTTCATTATTAATAAATAATTATTGTCATTTTAGTTATTTCATTAAAAATAAGTACTAGTTAAATAATAAGAATGATCTTATTTACATAATAAAAAATTTTTTTCACCCATGGTTTCGTGTAGAGGACAAAAATTCATTCGGAGGAAAAATATGGAGAGAGCTGATGATTGAGGATTTCGGAGACGGTTGAGGAGCACCGGCCAGGGTATCGAAGATAGGTAGGGGGTGTTCAACCAAATGTCACTCGAAACCTCATCCAATTGGCAGAGAGCCAAACAAAAACTCCAAAATGGCAAATTCAAGATGGCGGCCATACAAATTTCGTCGGTGCCTATCTCGGAGACTATAAAAGATGGAAGAGTGGTTTCTTGGAAAAAGATGATCAGTACTTGAAGGTCTACTTGATGAATAGAAAAAAATTCAAGATGGCGAAATTAATTTTTTTCATATACAAAATATATGCAAGACTGTTAGGATTCTTTTTCAGAATTACCGATGATTTCAAATAGGACAAAAATTCATTCTTAGAAAAAATATGGAAGAAGCTGATGATTCAGGATTTCGAAGACGGGTGAGGAGAACGGCCAGGGTATTGAAGATAGGTGGAGGTTGCTCAAACAAAAATCACGCGAAACCTCATCCAATTGGCAGGGAGCTAAAAAAAAACCAAAATAGCGGAATCAAGATGGCGGCCATATAAATTTCGTCGGTGCCTATTTGACAAAGAATAAAAAATCGAAGAGTGGTTTTTTAGTAGAAAATGATCAAGCCCTGAAAGTCTAAGAGCAGAAAAACCGCGGTCCACTGCAGCGGGCCACGCACCCACGCGCTCTACTAGTTAATATATATATAGCTACTCGTGCTGATTCACTGATTCACTCACTCAGTCACTGACTCATTGATCACCTCTCCTGTAAAATTTTGTATGGAAAAAAATTTTTTCACGCATGGTTTCGTATAGAGGACAAAAATTCATTCGGAGGAAAAATATGGAGAGAGCTGATGATTGAGGATTTCGGAGACGGCTGAGGAGCACCGGCCAGGGTATCGAAGATAGGTGGGGGGTGTTCAACCAAATGTCACTCAAAACCTCATCCAATTGGCAGAGAGCCGAAAAAAAAACCCAAAATGGCGGATTCAAGATGGCGGCCATACAAACTTCGTCGGTGTCTATCTCGAAAACTATAAAAGATGGAAGAGTGGTTTCTTGGCAAAGGATGATCAGGACTCAAAGGTCTACTTGATGAATAGAAAAAAATTCAAGATGGCGGAATTAATTTTTTCCATACAAAATATATGCAAGACTTTATGCGGCGCCTTTTCAAAATTTCTGATGGTTTCGTATAGAGGACAAAAATTTATTTGGAGGAAAAATATGGAGAGAGCTGATGGTTGAGGTTTTCGGAGACGGGTGAGGAGCACGGCCAGGGTATCGAAGATAGGTGGAGTGTTCAAACAAAAGTCACTCGAAACCTCATCCAATTGGCAGGGAGCTGAAAAAAATCTCCAAAATGGCGGATTCAAGATGGCGGCCATACAAATTTCGTCGGTGTCTATCTCGGAGACTATAAAAGATGGAAGAGTGATTTCTTGGAAAAAGGTGATCAGGACCCTAAGGTCTACTTGATGAATAAAAAAAAAATTCAAGATGGCGGATTTAAATTTTTTCCATACAAAATATATGCAAGACTTTATACGGTTCCTTTTCAAAATTTCTGACGGTTTCGTATAGAGGACAAAAAATCATTTGGAGGAAAAATATGGAGAGAGCTGATGGTTGAGGATTTCGGAGACGGGTGAAGAGCACGGCCAGGCTATCGAAGCTAAGTGGAGGGTATTCAAACAAAAGTCACTCGAAACCTCATCCAATTGGCAGAGAGCCAAAAAAAATCCAAAATTGCGGATTCAAGATGGCGGCCATACAAATTTCGTCGGTGTCTATCTCGGAGACTATGAAAGATGGAAGAGTGGTTTCTTCGAAAAAGATGATCAAGACCCGATGGTCTACGTGATGAATAGAAAAAAATTCAAGATGGCAGATTTTTTTTTTCATATAAAATGTATGCAAACTTTGATGCGTTCCTTTCCGCTGATGGTTTCGTATAGAGGACAAAAATTCATTTGGATGAAAAATATGGAGGGAGCTGATGATTGAAGATTTCGGAGACGGGTGAGGAGCACGGTCAGGATAATAAAGATAGGTGGGGGCTGCTCAAACAAAAGTCACTCGAAACCTCATCCAATTAGCAGTGAGCTGAAAAAAAAAACACCAAAATGGCGGATTCAAGATGGCGGCCGTACAAATTTCGTCGGTGTCTATTTCGGAGACTCTAATAGATGGAAGAGTGGTTTCTTGGAAAAAGATGATCGAGACCCGAAGGTCTACTTGGTGGACAGAAAAACCGCGGTTCGCTTTAGCGAGCCGCGCATCCACGCACCCTACTAGTTACTATATATATAGCTACTCGTGCTGACTCGTGCTGATTGATTAAATAATAAGAATGATCTTATTTACATAATAAAAAATTTTTTTCACCCATGGTTTCGTGTAGAGGACAAAAATTCATTCGGAGGAAAAATATGGAGAGAGCTGATGATTGAGGATTTCGGAGACGGTTGAGGAGCACCGGCCAGGGTATCGAAGATAGGTGGGGGGGTGTTCAACCAAATGTCACTCGAAACCTCATCTAATTGGCAAAGAGCCGAAAAAAAACTCCAAAATGGCGGATTCAAGATGGCGACCATACAAACTTCGTCGGTGTCTATCTTGGAGACTATAAATGGTGGAAGAGTGGTTGCTTGGAAAAAGATGATCAAGACCCAAAGGTCTATTTGATGAATAGAAAAAAAATTCAAGATGGCGGAATTTATTTTTTCCATACAAAATATATGCAAGACTTTATGTGGCTCTTTTTCAAAATTTCTGATGGTTTCGTAGAGAGGACAAAAATTCATTTGGAGAAAAAATACGGAGAGAGCTGATGGTTGAGGATTTCTGAGACGGGTGAGGAGCACGGCCAGGGTTTCGAAGATAGGTGGAGGGTTCTCGAACAAAAGTCACTCGAAACCTCATCCAATTGGCAAGGAGCTGAAAAAATCTCCAAAATGGCGGATTCAAGATGGCGGTCATATAAATTTCGTCGGTGCCTATCTTGGAGAGTATAAAAAGTGGAAGAGTGGTTTTTTAGAAAAAGATGATCAGTACTCGAAAGTCTACTTAATGAATAGAAAAAAAATTCAAGATGGCGGAATTTATTTTTTCCGTACAAAATATATGCAAGACTTTATGTGGCTCTTTTTCAAAATTTCTGATGGTTTCGTAGAGAGGACAAAAATTCATTTGGAGAAAAAATACGGAGAGAGCTGATGGTTGAGGATTTCTGAGACGGGTGAGGAGCACGGCCAGGGTTTCGAAGATAGGTGGAGGGTTCTCGAACAAAAGTCACTCGAAACCTCATCCAATTGGCAAGGAGCTGAAAAAAATCCAAAATGGCGGATTCAAGATGGCGGTCATATAAATTTCGTCGATGCCTATCTTGGAGAGTATAAAAAGTGGAAGAGTGTTTTTTTTAGAAAAAGATGATCAGTACTCGAAAGTCTACTTAATGAATAGAAAAAAATTCAAAATGGCGGAATTTATTTTTTTGATACAAAATATATGCAAGTCTAAGATAAGGTTTCTTTTCCAAACTGATGGTTTCGCATAGAAGATAAAAATTCATTTGTATGAAAAATATGGAGGGAGTTGATGATTGAGGATTTCGCAGACGGGTGAGGAGCACGGTCAGGGTATTGAAGATAGGTTGAGGGTGCCCAAACAAAAATCACTCGAAACCTTATCCAATTGGCAATGAGCTGAAAAAAACTACCAAAATGGCGGATTCAAGATGTTGGCCATACAAATTTCGTCGATGTCTATCTTAGAGAATGTACAAGATGAAATAGTGGTTTTGGAAAAAGATGATCAAGATCCGAAGATCTACTTGGGGAACAGAAAACACGCGGTTCGCTTTAGCGAGCCGCGCACCCACGCGCCCTACTAGTAATTTTATATACCTAGAACTAAAATATTTTTATTTTTCAACATTATTCATAAAGGTCCTATTATCTGAGGATATTAATCCATGGAAAAATCTTTGGAATAATAACATTCGTCCCAACCATTTATGAGACGGTTTATATTATTTCGTCCCATAGTGCGGCGGCGGCACTATGGGACGAAATAAAAATTTTCTCTAAAATTGATAGTTTGCCCGAAATAGTTATTTGTTCAACAAGATAGCAAAGTTTTTTTGTTGCGAGTGCCTAGTTTGAATCCCGAGCGTGAGAAGGATTCTAAGTTAGAATCATAAGAGTAGTGAGGGATTCAAAGGCACAAGAAGCAAAAACTTTGCTATCGTGTGATACTTACAACTTTTCACCTAAATAGCGAAAAAATACAACATGTAAGAAAAATATTTATTAGAACATTTTATTTATTTTTTATTCGATAACAAGATAGCCCTTGACTGCGATCTCACCTGATGGTAAGTGACGATGCAGTCTAAGATGGTAGCGGGCTAACTTGGAAGGGGTATAGCAGTGTAAATTCAACCCATAACCCTAGTCGGTTTCTACACGCCATCGTGCCGGAACGCTATATCGCTTGGAGGCACGTCTTTGACGGTAGGGTGGTAATTAGCCACGGCCAAAGCCTCCCACCAGACCAGACCAGAGACAATTTAGAAATTATAAATTCCTAAATTGCCCCCGCCGGGAATCGAACCCGAGACTTCCCGAGACCTTTTTTGAAAATCGGTTAAAAAAGTAGCCTATATTACTCCTACCATCAGCTATCTGCCAGTGAAAGTCCCATCAAAATCGGTCCAGCCGTTCAAGCGTGATGTTTCGACAAGGGAAATAGGGATTCATTTTAAAAACTAATCCACGCGAACGAAGCCACGGGCATCAACTAGTAATTTATCAATATATCAATATATAGAATATAGATTAAAAAATTAGGTAATAAATTAAAAAATACAACACCTAACTTAAAACACTATTTATTCAAATTATGTACTTAAGAAAATGTAAGTAATATTGAAATACATACTATGGTAAAAAAAAAGCTAAAAATGAATAAGGAAATTAAAAGAACAATGTTACATTACTGGCTAGGAATCGAACCTGTACTCTGTCTCTGAAAATAAACTGTAGCCATACCAACCGAGCCATATACGTTACAATATGTTTGACGAAAATAAGTTACAGTACAGACCTAATATAGTTTTGTCAGCCGGACTGAGTCATTTCTTGCCGCCACCTTGTCGCTATCAAAGCTAATATTTCGCGCTCGCCCTAAATTCGTCCGGGGGCCCCCCGCGGTTGGCGGGACTAATACCGCGCGCTTTCCTCTGCCGCACCCCCTCAAATACCTAAAATTCGTCCAGAACCTCGTCTTAAATCGCGGCAGGGTCGGCTTTGTGCGGCTTTCGGAAAGCGAAGGAAGCATATAAGCCTCCTTTTCGTTTATGTTGTTCCGTGAGAATTCCGTGGGAAGGACTAAAAAAATATTTACCTTCATTTTTTTGTATATTTCTAAAATGTGATACTCTACGGTAAAACTCACATTTTTAGTGATGATACAAATACATAATGTGTATGTAATAACGTATATTGTTTTAGTGTTTGCAATTTGACAAAAAATACTCTTGTGTAATATTTTAATCAATTTAATCCGAGAATTTTAATTTTTTAAATACTCGACACGGAAATATTCGTGGGCGATAACTGGTAAGTATAACACATACAACTACTTATTTCACATTTTTTCCACGCTACGTTGTCAATACCTGGAAAGTGACATTGGCTACTTTTTATTCCGGAAAATAAAAGAGCTCTCGCGGGATTCGAAAACCTAAATCCACGCGGACGAAGTCACGGGCGTCACCTAGTTTTGCATATTTTTTGAAGGCCTGCGAAAGTTTGGATGTATGTATGGATGGATGAATGAATGAATGAATGGATGTTTGTTACTCAATCATGCCGCAATGACTGAACCGATTTCGCTGGGCATAGAGATAGATTAAAGTCTGGAATAACACATACCTAAGCTACTTTTTATCCCGGAAAATGAGAGAGTTCGCGCGGGAATCAAAAATCCGCATCCAAGCGGACGAAGTCGCGGGCGTCAGCTTTAATATATATTTTACAGCTCCAATACATACGTAGGCATACGTGTCGAATTGATAACCTCCTTTTTTTGAAGTCGGTTAAAAGCTCCAATTCACTTCGACCAGGAACAGAAGGCTAAATTACTTAGGTGAACCGTCTTTATTGCTGGGGTGGTAATTAGTTAACGATTAGTGGCGGCCCAAGCCTCCCGCAGGCCAAAACCTTGATACCTTCCCCTAAATATTTGTTTTCTCGTAGTTGAAGGTTGCAAAGGTAATTTTCATGTTAAAATCGCTTGTTTTTATTTATTTAACAATGACAATAATTACAATAATTTTAAAAACTAAAAAAAAAAGTAATATTTTGCTATAATCCGCCAAACCAGAAAAAATCTGTTGCGGCAACAAGCGCCCGTCGCGGTCGCATCGTTTCTCCAGAATAGAAGACAGATAGATATGGCGGATTACAGCAAAATATTACTTTTTATTTCAGTACTATAAATTATAAATAAATAAATAAACGTATATTCAGCTCACACAAAAAAGATACAAAATTTGCTTAATAGGTACTGAGTGAGATCTACAGACTGCAGTCATCATCAGACTATCATGGAATTCCGCAAAGTAGGTCCCGCAGGAGTTTAAAAACTTTACGCGGACGAAGTCGCGAGTATCAGCTAGTATTTTTATATTAAAACAAAAAATATACCGACTGAGTGAATATACCTGACTTTAATTTAAAAGTTAGCTAAAAATAGCCCGAGGCTGTACAGTAATTTCAATTATAAAACCTGTACAAAACGATCCCCGACCTTTGTCGCAACAGCGGGCTGTGAAACAATTACGGTAATGCATGGCCCCATAGCGCCCCATGTCGCCCCATGGGGGACATCGACCTACATATTGTACAGATTATGCCCCAACGCTCTTTACTTTATATCAAGAATGCTTAAGCAAATTGCGCTAGCATTTTAAAAGTAGTGTAATGGACCTAATCGTTTTGTGGAACCTCGTGGATACTTTCCAACGGGCTTATATATTTTAAAGCTAATAAATGCCCGTTTTCACCAACCTTACCCAAATCATATAGAAAACTCTTTATCCTTTATTCAATGCCATTCCCCCCTTAGACAAACCCTAAAGGTTCTTGAAAAGGAAATTGCCAGAGCTATGACAGGGGTTTCAGTGTAATTGCTCCCAGCAAGGCTTGGAACACTTGGAAAAAAATTACAGTAGAAATTATTTTAAATTCTACCGTTATCTTATGTATCACAAATAAGATTTATCAACTGTGGTTTATCCCTTGTCGAAATTTTTGGTTACAAAAAAGGATTTTCCATGACACAAAGCAATTTATCATTTTTGGAACCGATTCGACTTTGATGGATCGGTTATTTGTAAATACATCTATGTACTTACATTGTACATATACCTACTACTTAATTCTAGATACCTATATCAGGCCAACTGACCGCTAGCTGAGCTTGACCCGGGCAAATTCAGCCCAGAGGAAAATCTTCCTATTTATATGGCTAACAGGCCAGACCACCACATACTTAGTTGTTTTTAAGCCTCAAAAGCCGATATTTTTCTTGTCCGTAGAACCATATGAAGTTTAATTGCTTTGACCAGTCTAAACACTCCTGTCGTGTAGTAATTGTACGTGAATACAGTTTGTAAGAATTAATATAATGTGTTAATCAAGCTTTTATTCTTTTTTTTTAAACACTCTACTCTGAAAAAGAAAGACCTAACCGACCAGCTAATACGGTTTTGATTTGAAACGTTTAAGCCATTTAAATTTGAGGACACTAAGTCAACTTAATCACAACTGCCTCAACTCAGCTCAGTGTGGGTTGACGAAGTTTGTTTTGTCGAGCAAATAGGCAACCCGGCCGGTTTTATTTGCGAGTACGGGACAAAGTTGAAATCAGTTTGTAACTGGTTGGGTGTTTTTCAGTGTGTGTTTGCTTGGAGAGACGTTGGAAATGTATACGGAATTACGAATTACGTTTATGGTAATACAGTTAGAGTTGAGGTAAGGCATTTGCAGTTCATTAATACAGATAGAAGGTTTAGGCGCTAACTTAGTGGATAAGACTTCGGACTCCTACTCGGAAGTCCAAGGTTCGATCCCGGCCACAGTTTTAGCAATAGGTAGGCATAGTTTTAAACAATTAAATATCACTCGCTTTCACGGCGAAGGAAAATACAGTCTCAATAGTGGCGATTGGCTGAATTTATCGCGTTCTTTCTGCAAAAATGTATTTTATCGCCAATAGCGAGTGAGTATCAATCAGAGGCGATAACAATAGTCACAGTGTAGCAATCATTTTTAGAGAATCGCACCACTGAGCTTGACGAAAGTTCTCGTGGGGATTTGAAATCTACCAATCCGCACTTGACCTAAACCCTTCTAATTCCAGTATAATATAAACGTAAAAATTATTTTTACAAAACCGACTTCAAACGCCATTACAAAGTAGGTACATCAATTGTGCCTATAAAATTTGAAGAGTCCCCTCGATTTTTCCAGGATTTCTTCCTGACAATGGGACCACCTGGGAAGTATACCCTTTCAAACAAAAAAAGAATTTTCCAAATCGATCCAGGCGTTTTCGAGTAATCAGGGAACAAACATAAAAAAAAATACCAACGAATTGAAAACGAACTGAATTGAAATTGAAACTTTTTTGGAAGTCGGTTAAAAATAGCATTTTAATGGGTTTTGGATATTTATTTTATTTGAAAATCTACTTTTCCGTTCTATGTTGACATATTTCAGTTGGCCATTTTAAAGTCTAATAACTTATCGTTGGAAGTGATCAACTGGTTTCACTCTTATTTATGGAATCGGCGGCAACGTGTTTGTGTTGATAATAAGTTTTCTTCCTTTTCCTATCTCCGTGCTGGTGTTCCTCAAGGTGGGGTTCTTTCGCCTTTACTCTTTGCTATCTTTATTAACTCAATCTCTCACATACTATCTTCCTCCTTCCATCTCTACGCTGATGATCTGCAGATATATATTTCTGTACCTGCGGATGGCATTATAGCTGGTATTAACAAAATTAACTCAGATCTATGTAAAATTAGCTCCTGGAGTAAGTCGTATGGTCTTACTATCAACGCTAGCAAATCACAGGCTATTGTTGTCGGTAACCCAAAACAAACTCGTAAAATTGATTTCAACGCCTTAGCTCCAATTGTACTCGACAACACTATTTTACCATTCAATGAGACTGTTAAGAACCTCGGCCTGATTATTGACTCCTCCTTTTCCTGGGTTCCACAAGTGAACCATGTTAGCAGACGTCTGTTTGCTGCTATCGGATCTCTAAAACGTTGGAAGAATCTACTCCCAATTAAAACTAAGATAATCCTAGCTGAAACACTTCTTTTACCAATACTGGATTATGCCGATAGCAGCTACACTGATCTTAATGAGGGATTACTGGACAAGCTTGAGCGTTTACAGAATATGTGCATACGATTTATTTTTGGCCTGAGAAAATTTGACCATATTAGCGAATACCGGGCTCGTCTCAAATGGCTTCCAATAAGACTGCGCAGAAATTATCATGTCCTTTCCTTACTTTTCTCTATCCTCTACAGTCCGCATACTCCTTCTTATCTCAAAGAACGTTTCACCTTTCTCGCTTCCATCGATCGTCCCATGCTACTTCGCTCATGCCTAGACAACAAGCTCAAAGTTCCTCATAGAAATACTAATTTTTATGGCAAGTCATTCTCAGCATATGCTGTGGAGTTATGGAACTCCCTGCCGAATAACGTCCGAAGCTCACCATCCTCAAATATTTTTAAAAATCGCCTGAAACAAGTATTAATATCCACATGCCATGGCAATTAAACTGTATATTTTTTGCAATTTCGTATAGATATGTATATATTTATATATTTATGCTATGTTATGTATATATATATAGGTATGTATGTATTATTTTATTTTATTTTATTTATGTATTATATTATTTTATTTGTTTAAATAGATATTATAGTATTTGTTATGTTATTTGTTATGTAGTGTAAATATGTATATTTCTTAGATAATATACCTTTATGTTGCACCATACTACCCTCACACATCATTTCACTCCTATCACCAATGGTTGCCTGGTAGAGATTGCTTTGTAGCAATAAGGCCGCCTTTGCATGCGTAGTTCTAAGTTTTATTTATTTTTGTTTCATTCTTGTGTGCAATAAAGTTTTTATCTATCTATCTATCTATCTATATTTCTTGGTCCCGATGATACGCGTGGCACGGCCTCACGTGGACACGGAATCGCTATTAGCACTTCTAAAACGCTTCATAAATATCTAAGTGATATCAATTTACATATTTCATGCTCTACGACATATGATAAACACGAATACAAATATAAAGTAGGCCAATTATATGAATTAAATTTCAGCAGCCTTTTTCTATATTGCTGAGAGACATTACCCTGTTTTTTTTAAGCTATTGCATAGCTTCTATCGCGGGCCTTGAGCGTGGAGACCGAATTCAGAAATTCCGTAACGAAAATAACCTGACACGGGACTCCTCTCACCGCTAGATGGCGTTGATAAAAATGCTATGCAATAGCTTTACCGCGGCAGTCCCCGAGTGCCACACGTCTTTTTTTTTATTTTAAATATCAATAGAGGGTTTGTTCTATGAACGTGCCACCCTCATCGGGCTTCATCTTACGGACCTACTGCCTACGTTTTACATGTAATTTGTATATCTCGTACAGTGTTCTAGCCTCCTTCGATAACGGGCAGGCTAGAACACTGTTACAAGTGCCTGTTTATTAACCACTTAATGGATGGGGTTTTCTTGAGCTAATAATCTGGTGGGCTCCCGAATCTTTGGTTATAAAATCTATACTAAGTGTTACCTTAATTTCGTCCATAGTCCATCACGCTGGCCCATAGTGAATTGGCAGACTTCCCACACCTTTAAAAATATTATGGAAAACTCTCTGATTTCCTCACGATGTTTGCCTTCACCGTTGAAGTTTATTTTATAACGCATATATCTCCAAAAAATCAGAGGTGCGGTGCGCGGAATCGAACTTGTGACCTCCCCCGAATAGAAGATCGTAATCTTAACCACTGAACATAACTGATACCCTTTATCTTAACTACGCCATACCCTCTGAATTGTTTTCTTATTGAAGTATGTAAACAAACAAACGGAAATCAAAGCCTTTCAAAGTGAAATCCTCGCTTACAAGTCGACAAAGAACGCCAAATAAAACGCGAGGATGCCAAACATTGCTTTGCCATTATCGCTTAGGCTTAGCATGTGTCGTAAAATGCTCGTAAAGCTTGTAACTGTACATTTTACGCACGCCTTTATACGCTTTAATGGGGCCTGGCGTCACTTCCCATGCCGTAGAACTAGGGTTGCCCATGGTATTTAAAACCGCCCTACATAGGTATATCCGCGCCCTAATTTACTAAGGCTGTATAATCATTACCTAGCTTGATAAAAAGCAAGTAACATTTTACAATTAAAATATTCCTTAACGATATAAATTATACCTAATATTTAAATAACAATTAATGTAGTCATTAGTCTAAGACTGAAATCTATAGACTGCCCTCTCACTCGGCTCAGACTCAGGACAGAGTTAAAACGAGACAGATCTATGTCAGAGCATATTTGTGTCTCGTTTTAGCCTCTATCTTGAGTCTGAGCTGAGTCAGAGCACGCTCTATAGATCTCAGCATCAGTCACCTCTAGTGTAACTTTCCAAATAAAACTGTCATAACGTTTTAACTATATCAACGCAAAGCCAAATGGTTTAGCCTCACCCGTTTAGGCTGTGCGTTGATATAGTCAGTCAGTGATACAGTCAGTCAGGACTTTGAATTTATATATATTAAGATGAATAGGTACAATTCATAATACATTTGTCGCTAACTCAGGAAAGACGTGAACTTTCACGCCAAAAGCTATCTCCTCAGCAATTCTTTATTTGGAGTACTGAAAGACGAGATTGAATAAACTCTACATTGATTTAAAAAGGAAATGTTGTTTATCGATGAAATTGTATTGAACAACATCCCTATCGAGAGTCAATTTAGCGACAGCTTGTACCTAATGGGATTTGAAACATCGACGCGGCTCCAAGTAAGGCGTAGAGCACACTTGCATAGCTATGTACTTGCACAAGTGGCGCCGAGTGCAGCGTCTTTTAATGATAACAAATCAAAATAAAAATTCTTTCTTTTTTCTTTTGAGTACCTTTTGAGTACCCAATTATTAAGTATTTACATACAAAGAGAGAAATAATCAAAATTACGAATAGTGACAATACATGCACAAAAAAATTAAATAACCAAAATTGTGATTATAATAAAATCAGACTTATGGATTTGAACCTCAAAGATTTTAACAGATAGTTTCTGACCAAAACAGACCTGAGCCAATTTATAAGTTAAAAATTCTCAAATTGATCCAACCGGGAATCGACCCTGGAACCGCCCACTAAACCAGCACTCACTATTATGTCAGCAAGTACTTACCTAGTTTAACGCTTGCCAAAATAATACACTATATATTACGTAGGTAATACAATAAAGTACCTAAGAGAGTAATTATTTCCGTAGATTTCACGTCATTCTCTAATTTTCCTGTCAGGAACAATTACTTGCAGACTCGGATACACGTACCGTTGAATTCTATGCTCAATATTATACGTAATTCTTGAAAGCGAGCACACACCGCAATTTTCCCGCGACACAATCCAATGAATTGTTGTCAATTTTCAGCCTTTTCAAATTACGAAGCGCCTACTACGAGTACTCTACGAGTATGTACGTATGCATCGATGCCCTTTCTCATATTTATGATACGATCCCACGAGATTTTTGAAAACTAAGTCCACGCGATCTTCAGCTAGAAATAGAAATAGAAATAGAAATATTTTTTATTCAAATAAACTTATACAAGCGCTTTTGAATCGTCAATGAATCTACCACTGGTTCGGAATGCCTTTCCTGCCGAGAAGAACCAGCAATAAGCTCGGCGGTTGCTCTTTTCAAAAAAAAAATTTTTACAATAGATAATGAAACTATGTATACAGTGCTTCCACGATGAAGTTTCCTAAGTCCAACACAATACAAATACAAATAAATACAACACAATCCAATGCATGTTAAGACAGGCAGACAAAAGCAGACCCATTCCCGTTGGTAGCACCCGTTCACGAGCATGACGCATGATCCAGCCGTTGCTTCGCTCAACCATATTTGAGGGAACGTAACAACCCGCACCACACGACACCACCACAGAAATGTTTAAAGAGAGCATGACATACTTAGGCTACCCATGTTAAGGCATCGAATTGAATACTAATAAATATTAAAATACTCATTTTAAGACATGACTGAGACTAGTTTATTATAATACTAGCTGACACCCGCGACTTCGTTCGCGTGGATTGAGGTTTTTTGTTCCCGCGGGAACCCTCTTATTTCCCGGGATATTTATAAAAAAAAACCATATATCCAAACTTTCGCATTCATAACATAAGTAGGATAGGATACGTAGGTATATTTACGGAAACCACTCGTTCGGTAAAATTGTAACCGCACGCTCCACCGGAAATCACCGGTGCGCTGAAAGGGTCGTTCTGTAAAACCGCTTATTTATTTTTCGCCGCTTATTTAGGCACCTTAAATAATGATAATATATATAACAGAGACAAACACAAAATACACTAAAGTTTTGTTTACAAAATACAATTCAAAAAACTAAGTAACAATATCCATTTACCTAGATAAACAACTAAATTAAATAACTTGATATGACTGACTTTAATTTTTAATCCAATGACCTTCTATAGAAGGTCATTGTTTTAATCTAAGTAAATACTAGTACCTACTTAAATCTCGCGACAAGCTTATATTTTTTAGCGCGTTTAAATAAAAGCTTGTTTTTATAAAAGTTTTTTTACTTTTAATTTATTATTGTTCCGAACAAAAAGGCGCCAACGAGACCCTATAACTACCAATAAATTATTACTAAATTTCCGCTGTCCGTCCGTCCGTCTATCTGTCAACGAGCTGTATCTCATGATCCGTAATAGCCTAATAGGTAGAGAGTAAAAATAAATTAAAAATTAAAGAAACGAGTTTTTTCGGCGTTTTTTTTGGTACAAGTAATTACCGGAACTTGTCTCGCGACTGTATAATATTCAGGTACGGACACCTGTCCAAGAAGGTAAGGACATGCTCGAAGCATGCTCCATTGTGTCATGGGGGAGTGCAGCGGCGGCGGACACGGCAATTAAAATCCGGACCGTTTTGTTTTCCGACCCAGTTCCCGGGAGGCGGCCGGAGCCGTTATTAGTATCGCCTGCTCGCCGCCGGGTGACAAGGCTGCTGGATATTAATGCAATTAATGTTAACGAAAAATTAAAGTACCCTCGACACCGTTATAATTTTATAAATGGGAAAGGGGTTTGAATATTTTTGTATGAAGCCTGGCCTATCTACGGTTCCACCATTTTGGTTTTCTTTCAAAATAGCGGCCACTAGTATAGCGAGTAAAACCCATATAAATCTATAGCTGGCATCAATATAAACAAGTTTTATTATTAGATAAAATCTTCTAAAACGTCAGGTTTCCGAGATATATCTAAGCTATCATCAAAGTTATAAAATTTTAGGTTTCTGAGATTTAAGCTACGAGTATCAAAGTCAGAACTTTGATGGCTTATATCTCAGGACTTTTTTTAAATACACTGCAATAATTAAAATATTCAATACTAGACGGGATTTGGATGGGACGGAAAATCCGACACGACCGGAAAGAGATCAGGCGTTAGACCGACGGCTTTACGTGCTCTCCGAGGCAAGGGGGTGACTCACCACCGACTTCCTAACTCCGGGCTAGTACTGACAATTTCTTAACAGAAAACCCAATACATTTTTGGCCCTACCCAGGAATCGAACCCGGCACCTCGTCATCTGTAATCGAATTTGCTAACCACTAGAGCAACGAGGCATTTAAAGCAGGATAGTAGGATTATGAGTCCCAAAGTACATTGCACAAACCATTGTTGTTCTAGTCCACTAACAGATCGCAATAAAGCTTTGTAGAGTACAGAACACCAGGTATTGTGCGCTCTCCACTTTTAATTGAGCTCTTTTTAAAATGAACCGATGTAGCCTGCTCTGTGCTGCATTAATTTGAGTGGGCACTTTTGTCATATTTTCAAATCCAATTAGAGTAATCACGAATGCACAGCTGTAGAAAGTTTTTTACATTTCAGAACTAGCCTTCATTCTCATTTTATAATTGTGAAAGTGACTCTTTCTATTTTATTTTTAAAGAATATTAGCCTTGTTACTAGTGTTTTCCTTGACCCTTTAAAGAAGCGGAAAGTTTGTTTTGAAAGGATTGGATACAACCAGAGATAAGTAAAAGATTATCTTCGGATCAAAAAGCATTTCAGAACTCAGGCGTGGAGCTGGTGTCCCCACAATGTTTTCCTTCAGCGTTCAAACATTTATTTGATTTAAAACGCTGGTCTGTACTGGTGGGAGGCTTTGGCCGTCGCTAGTTACCACCCCACAGTCAAAGATGTGCCGCCAAGCGATTTAGCGTTCCGGCACGATGGCGTGTAGAAACCGATTAAGGGTACGGGTTGAATTTTCACTGCTATACCCCTTCCAAGTGAGCCCACTACCATCTTAGACTGCATCGTCACTTACCATTAGGTGAGATCGCAGTCAAGGGCTATCGTGTTATCGAATATCGCACATAACAGTGAAAAGTCGGAGTCAAAGCTCGAATAGAAAGAAACGAAAGAAAAAAGAGTTTATTTTATAAATTGTGCCACACATCACCCAATAGGTATACCTAGATTAGGTTGTCCCGGCGCCTCCACCACTTGAGGATTAAAGACAAAAGGCTAGGAAAAATAGGAAACTCTTCAACTCTACAATGCATAACAATACCAAGAAAAATTCTATAGTAATAGTATAGGTATTAATGGGAGATGCTGACTGAACTATGCCTGATTAATATTCCTTACAGGTACTCGTCTGTGTAATATCACGGCATATTACCATGTCGAGATCGTAGAGTGCTAGTAATGCCGATTGAATTGGGGGTACCGTTTGGTTTATTCAGTCGGAAATATCACTACGATTCACCCGTTATTTTGCAATCCGGTAATTTGCAAAGTGGTTGGCCAAATAATTGGTGTGGATTCATTGTTGCTATTAATAACACATTAATACACAAAGGGTTTATTATTTTATTAATTAAAGTTTTCTAGTTTTGGTGTTCCGCAAAATGTGAGATTTTATTTTAGTCCAGCTTATTAGGACAAGCAGTATAGTCTAGTTTTCCTTAGCTGTATTAATAGGTAAACAAATCGCAAAAACGCATAAGCGACGACCGTCGATTTTACCGGTCGCTTAAGACGTTTCAAAGCTATGTTTTTCACTTGTTGCAAGGTTTCATATAAATGAAATTTTCATTGTCACTTACGGTCAGAAAACTAAGAACGAAGAAACTAAGAGTAAAAGAAGAAAAGATTAGGCAAAATTTAAAAAGTAATTGAAACGCTTGATTGCATGATTGACTATAGTCCGAGGGCGGACCGCTTGGTCGCACCAAATTCGATAAACAGACGTTATACTATTAAGCTTGCAATAAAAATATTTCCCATCTACACTAGCACTCCACCGACAATATTTACTGCTCCTTAAACCATTCAGCCGACTGCGAGTGCGATAGGAATATAGGTTTCTAGGTCAGCGGGAACGATATCGAGGTTGCAATGTTGAGATACGAACATTGAACATTGCAAGCCTCTTTTTAGCTCGTGCTTGAAAATAATATTCAACCTTAAATATTGACTAGACAATACAGCATTGTAAAGTGGACATCTCCTGAGGATGCTCCGGTGTCGGGGCGAACCGTGCGTCGAGAGTAGTATAAAGGTCTTGCGTGGTGATGCATGTGAGTGATGGTGGCATTGCTTGCTTGGGAACTTGGCTTTCCAGCTTGGTTGGGGAGGTAAGCGGTGCTAAGCTTGTAATTTCATGTTTGACCATAAAGATTTTTTCTGTTGGATTATAGCAAAAAAAATCTAAGCTTTTCTTGATATTCAGCCTTGGTAAGTTCCTACTTCTGGAGACTGCCAGCGGCTCGTATTATTAATCCATATATAGTGAGAGGTCTTCAAACGCTGCACCTTGGGATCCCAAAGTCCATAGGTTCTACTAACCAAGTACCCATTGCCACTTCAGCTTTGCAACTCGGTGAGCTATAATATGTAAGTAGCTCCAAATACTTAGAGCTTTTATACCACCATTTTTCTTGTCATGGGCCTATTTTACCATAACCCAGTTAAGTTAACCGACGAATTTTGACGTTTTGACAGATTTTCAATACAAAAGCTGTCAAAATGGCAAATTTATTTCTCGATTTAACGTTACGATGCACGATGGCAAAATAAAATTCAAAAATTCAAAATTACCCTGTAGCACTTATGATATGTCACAAATCTACCACCGGTTCGGAATGCAGATTCTGCTGAGAAGAACCGGCAAGAAACTCAGCAGTTGCTCTTTTCAAAAAATAAAATAAACTAATTTTACAATCACTACATAGTATAAAACAAAGTCGCTTTTTCTGTCCCTATTTCCCCTTGGTCGCTTAAATCTTTAAAACTACGCAACGGATTTTGGTGCGGTTTTTTTTAATAGATAGAGTGATTTAATAGGAAGGTTTATATGTATAATAACATCCTTTAAATAGTGGAGAAACACTGTTATTTTTGAGTTTTCTAAAGTGATGTCGTAAATAATTACATTTTTTCCGCTTACATTGCAAACGCAGGCTGAACCCTAGGAGATTTATCAAAATAATGTACTAAGTATTGTACACATTGAAAAAGTCTACAGAAAACTCCGCGATGGTATATGTCTACCTCTTATGGATATCCCACAATAACGTTTTTTTGTCATTTACTTTTTACGACAAATAATGGCTAATTTTCGAAGCGGTTTTAACCAATACAGCATTAATCCTTATCTAATTAAATACCTTAAATACTTTGTTGATTTAATATAGATCTATATGGCCCTTTACAGCATATGATTTAAATGAATATTTTCGAAGATATTACAGATTTAAAAATTGCGGGACGTAGCGCTTGCGGCGGTTCCGGCTGGTCGGGGCGGCGGGAGTGTGCCTATAAAATATATTGTCTAACTAGCGGACGCCCGCGACTTCGTCCGCGTTCCTACATCACCACAGTTTAGGTTGGCAGAACCCCTTCAGCATCAGGATTGAGGAGTTGGGTCCTGGAATTTAACAATTTAACGATGTAGTCTTTATTTGGTCCCTACAATAACTATTCATAATCAACAGTTTCTAAATCCCCACAGTTTAGGGGAGCAGTACCCCTGCAGCATCAGGATTGAGGAGTTGGAACCCGAACTTTTTATGGGACCATCTCGCAAAGTTTTTATGTCGATTAAAAAAAGATTCACGCAAATCGGTTAAGAAATCACGGAGACATTGATATGCAGAGGTAGAAAAACACAACTCCTTCTCCTCCTTTTTCGAAAGTCGGTTAAAAAAGTATACGTTGCCCGATAATATCAGCTATCTACCAGTGAAAGTCCCGTCAAAATTGGTCCAGCCGTTCCCGAGATTAGCGGTAACAAACAGACAGACAGACAAACAGACGGACAGACAGACAGACAGACAGACAGACAAAAATTTTAAAAATTGTTTTCTTGGTATAAGTATCGTATTTACTTTCGTATGCAGTTAGTAAAAAGCTGTTCTTTTGATAGTACAAACAGACACTTAAATTTTATTTATTTGTATAGATGACAAAAAAGCTGTGAACGTTGTATATAAAGACAATCTGTAATATATTAATTGTTGTATAAATAGAATAAATAGGTAAAAATGTAAAAAGTAAATAAGTAAGAATGTAGTGTATGAATTTAGATATTAAAAATAGCAGGAAATCTTCATGGTTTAGGGAAAGAAGAATTGTTTTACTCTAAAAACGCGTGCGGGCCACGGGCAGTAATTTGGCAGTAATGAATAAATCAAATTGTTTTGATTGATTTTAATCATTTTATCAGTGAATGACATAGGTAGGCTATATTATTATATTTTATACCCGTGCGAAGCCGGAGCGGGCCGCTAGTAAGTAATAAAAGTAAGCTAAGTATACAGTGCTTCCACAGTGAAGCTTCAAAAATACAACACATATTATAATCTAACACATGTCAGCATGGGAAGTCAAAGCAGACCCATTCCCGTTGGCGGCACCCGTTCACGAGCACGACGCATGATCCAGCCATTGCTTCGCTCAACCATATTTGAGGGAACGTAACAACCCGCACCACACGACACCACCACAGAAATGTTAAATAGACCCTAAGTATTCTGAGAGCATGAAAATTCCATCGAAGACATAATATTATATTGTTGTTCATTTCATAGAAGGCACATAATTATTAGGAAGATGAATTTTCGGATATATACAGGTAGCTTTGAAGCTTTTAAAAAAAATATGATTCTCTCAAAAAAATTAAGTCATGCAAAATAATTGGCAATAACAGAATTTACTAACTTAGATGATATTCGTTTTCGTTTTCCGTTTCCAAGGTAAGTTATGGCGGGCCGAAGTTTTCTCTGCGAAGAAAAGTTCTACGGCACAAAATGTTCGCATATTTTATTTCTTACTGTACATTTAAGTTATTTAAATCTATTCTTATATTTTAAACGAGGAGATTAAAACGAGGAAATGGTTGCTGAAACACATATTTGTGGGTTATACTTTATTTTATGTCCTAGATTTTATTTAAACACAATAGTTGGAATATTTGCTATAGGTATTGGTAGGTTCGCTACCCAGCTACGCACGAGTAGCCTCGACGTAAGTTGCTTATTATGTTTTATATCCTTACTTCCTTCCTAATAATACGGGAAAGTCTGTTTGATTGTAGTTTGTTGGGTTGTCTTTCAATCATCATTTCAATTTGTATATGTACGTATATATTTTTTTTGCTGTGACGTTACTCTGGTCTCAGCTAAAAATCAGCGTCGTGTATTACCTATAGTTGTTTATAATGCACGGCATATGCTGAGCTGTACACGCATTCTGAGTAGTGTTACAGACAGACATTACTATTACTACTAATACTCAATATTAGTATAATCTTATACCAACATGTAACAGTACATCTGTACTGTTTGTAACAGTAAAGAAGAATGTATTTACTTTCTTTCTTACTGAACTGTCAATTCTATCTATAGAATGGTAGTTTCACATCAATCGATCCATTATAAATAGTGCAAGCCAAGGACCTAACGGTACATAATAATACCTAAAGATTATCTCTAGGAACAATTTCCTTTAGACTATTTTATTACTTAAACTAACGACATACACTTATGAGAACAATACCATAATTATTCATATGTATTGTCAATTGGTGTCTTTTATGTGCAAAATACCTAGCAAGTATAACTTAACATAATCAGCATTTTATTCAAAACACCTAACTGAGTTCGTGATAGCTATCACGTCCAAGTTCTCAATATTAGCAAGTATTGATTTTGTATCTTCCTAGGTGAACTCAATTATTAGCATATTCCATTTGCATCTATCTAGAATTTTATGTAATTAGGTCAACTAAAATTATATATGTTTAATACCTAATTATGTAATTTACTATGCCACCTTGCGGTGACATCGATAAGGTTTTAGATTTATAGTAGTTTTAATATAAATTATTTTTAAATAGCTTTTGCCGATGACCGCGACCCTTGAGTGCGATCTCACCTGATGGTAAGTGACGATGTAGTCTAAGATGGTGGCGGGCAGGGGCGTAACTATAGGGTGGCAAGACGGCAAAATGCCACGGGCCCCAGCCTGAAGGGGCCCCCGGTCAGGTATCTCATTGGTTGAGCTTCTTTATATTGGGGGATTGAGGGCCCCATACGATGAATTTGCCACGGGCCTCAAACGCTGTAGTTACGCCACTGGTGGCAGGCTAACTTGAAAGAGGTATAGCAGTATACATTTAACTCAGACCTCAAATAGTGAAATGTAGATGTTTCCACAATGAGCGGTTTGCATTGGCTGGCTCTGGGAGAACACATGTGCTAAACGCGAAGCTGATTCCCACAAATTGAATTGATATCTGAACATTTGCGATACAACATTAATATCGGGAGTAAAAGCTTGCTGAAGCTATCTTTTGGCAGGTGTTTCGAATAATCATAATGTTGGAGTTAAGCCATTCATTTCTAATAATATAGTAGCGAGGATTGCAAGCAAAAATTTATTAACTATAGTCTGATTTTTAATTCGGTGGAATTCTGACAGCTGTCATTTTGTAAATAGAGCGAGTTGTTTGTATGAAAAACAGTATTACCAACTGTAGTTCGATTTTACCCCGAACTATCTGTCAGGCATTTGTCATATTATATCTATGTGCGGCAATTGATTTTTATTTTTATAAGTTTTTTATTATCTTTTTTGTGGGAATTTTTTAATCTCTGGTAACATTAAGATATGTCAGAATTCCACGCAATTAAAAATCAGAGTATAAGTATCTAAGTATAACCAGTCTTAGAAAAAGATAGCGGCCGATTTGATAACCTCCTCCTTTTTGGAAGTCGGTTAAAAAAATTAAGTAAGTGTATCACTTTGTTAGAGTTATTTTGAGGACTTAGATAGTAACATAGAAACTTTAATTTCATGCGGACGAAGTCGCAGGCAAAAGCTAATTAAAAATATATTTTCTCTTGCGTGATAAGTACCTAATCAAGGGCTTTGTGACTTTTTACAATACTACTTCGTCCGCGTGGATTAAGGTTTTTTGATTCTCGCAGGAATTCTTTAATTTTCCGGGATAAAATAAAGTATTAATACTGGGTATGAGCTATCTTCATTCCAAATTTCAGCCAAATGGATTCATTCGTTGTGAAGGAGTAACAAATACACACACACAGACACACACACACATACAGTTTGTAATTGCAGGGAGAGAGGTTAGTCAAGTTCAGTTTGGCTTATATTCTTCAAAAAAAAAAAAAATTTAACCCGTAGCTACCCAGTGCTAATTTCGTATTCCACAATTCGAAAAACAATAGTCAAACTCGTCAGTTGTAAGCACAGTCCTGTCTCGATTCTCTGAAACACCTATTTACTATTCACTATTCATAACCACGACAACGTTGCTCGTAAACTGCAGAAAATCGATAACAAAGCGTGGAAATACTAGTTGCGTAGATATTTAAACGTTTTCATTAGTGCCCGATAGGACAAAGAAACGATACAGACAAAAAAAAAGACGTGTGGCATTCGAGGACTGCCGCGGTAAAGTTATTGCATAGCATTTTTTATCAACGCCATCTAGCGGCTCACCGCTAGATGTCGTTGATAAAAAATACGCCATCTAGCGGCTCACCGTAGAGGAGTCCCGTGTCAGGTTATTTTCGTTACCGAATTTCTGGATTCGGTCTCCACGCTGGCCCGCGATAGAAGCTATGCAATAGCTTAAAAATATTTATGATCCAGGAATTCATGCTACGCGTAATGGCGTAATAGGTAAGGTAAGAGAATAAATCGGGCTGCGGCAATAGTGGTAGGTTAAACAACAGGCAATATAGTTATGTATGTACATATTAGAGTATTTTAGCCGCTAAGATCCAACACTATCCATTTTGTTTGTCTGTCATGTTGTATATCTTTAAGGATTTCTCCTACGACTAAAGGAAGAAATCTGATATCAAATAATAAAATCACTAAAGGATCCGATTACTATTTTAGTCCTATTATTATATCCTTACTTCTTGACTATAATAATTTAAATGAAAAACTGGGGTTTCCCTTTTTAAACAGAGCTAGGGATTGATGTGATTTTTTGCAAGGATTTTTTGATAGTTGAAGACCTGGAGAATGACATCTGATTATGCATAAAACTTCACCTAAATGAAGTCACAGTCAAAAGCTGATCTTAGAATATTGTTTTCTAATAGTCGCTCTACCTATGAGCTACATCTCTTTGATTCGCTCGTCCTTCGCATAATATTTTCTTTGTCATACGCGTTTTATATCACAAAATACTGTCTTGGAACTAGAAAGAACGAAATGAAATCACGAAATCACAGATGTGTTAAGAGGTTACGAGCCAGTTTACGTTTATCATACTCTCTCTCTCGCACAGTCTAATATTTTCAATTTTATTGTAAGAATCTCAGTAGGTATGCTTTTGACCTAAGTGGTTCATTAAAGTTTGATTACTATAATCTATACTATTATAATAAAGAGGGAGCGCGAATTTTGTGAGTTTGTATGTATGTCCGGAGCAAACTTTGGAACCACCGCACCTATTTCAAAAATTCTTTTACCAATTCAAAGGTACATTATTCCAGATGGTTATAGGCTATATATTATGCACATAAAGTATTATGGCTAGATATTATGTGCAAATTTGTTAAGGAAGTCGGAATTTTTTTGAATCTTAAACGTTTTCAAGGCGTGCGCTGGGTCATATACTGCTATTGGATGAAAATGATGTATGGGTGAATTGTTCCTCTTAAAAAGTTCTAAAAAAAAGTCCGCGATAGTATATATCTATCTTCTAAGAATAACTTACAGTGACCATTTCTATCTTTCTAATTTTGATTAAAGATAATGAATTATTTTCGAAGGTTCTTTAACCGGTGCGATGTCAATCTATATCTAAATAAATATGTTTATTATCGTAAGTATTTAGTTTAGAACATATTTGCCCTTTACATATATACAATTTAAATAAATATCATAGGAGTTATCGGAAAATTAAATTAATATCGACCGTAGCAATTAACATAGTCGCATGTGAAAAACCACTACTCCAGGGCACGGCCGCTCAAATCTTCAAATATGTGAAAAGTGAAAAACAGTCAACATATCCAACCCTTGCACTTGCAAAAACCAAAGATGGTTGGTTGATTCCAAAAGTTTCACAATTGGTGGGGGCATTGCTATCCCCATTCTAAGACCCTTAATGCAACAAAACGAAAATCGCCAAAATGTAGATCCGACACTGTTAATTGCTACGGTCGATATGTGTCGGCCGGCGCGGGGGCGGTGCACGGCGGCGGGTTTCGGCGAGGGAGATTCCTCTGGTTCCTGCGGTGATTTTATTTACAATCGTCTCCTATAAGAAGCTCTGTGCGATCAGTCCCGTAAAAACAAATATGTATTTAAATTTTCAACCCGGACGAAGTCGGCGCGGGCTTCTAGTTTACAATAAAATTACGGATATTTGAGACATATTTTTTTTATCATATACCTAGGTTTTGATAGAGAAAAATGTCGACAAGTTTTTGACCTGTGTACCTATTACTTAATTAGATTAGGGAGTTAACAAATAAATATATGTTGCAAAAAAAAAATGGTGTCACTACTATACCTACATCGAGCAATTTTGTTCTTACATTGCATAGAAAATTATGACATCACATCAATGTCGGCAATATTATTTTTGCATATTTGAATTGGTCACTTAATCATTTTGCACGGCAGAATCATCTTTTGCAATGTAATTAATATTACAGTCTTAATTTTTCAACGAAGCGGCATTGAACATGGAACAAAACGTGAACCATTTAATTCCGGCATAACTTTTTGTTACAGTTAAATTTTTTCCTTTACTTTCATGTTCTTTCGCAAAAATTCCTCAGGTAATACAGGTCCGGACATGTTATTTTAAATTACACAGAAAATTGGCTGAATTTTATGCTACCCTAGCATAAAATTCAACCAAAAATTTTCTGTCTTCCACAAACTCTATCACTTGTGTACTTTCAAGGCAGGAGTGAAACGTCTTCCTTTCCATCTAGATATTATAATAGTCAAATCAAAGCCAATATCACTTTTAGGATTTTTCAAAACCTAATAATAAATAGTTCCTATTTTTCACAAAGACGGAGTATGCTTACCTTCATGTAAGAAATTTCTTTTTTTAGAGATAAGCTTCACCTATGTCTACTTCTTCTAATATATATGTTGTCTTGTAATTCCTTATATGTACATAAAAATAAAAATAAATAAATAAAATATAATTATATTATAGTGCAAAGTACGTATTTTTTGCAGCTTAATCTTGAACCTAGCTGGTCACCCTGAGAATTGTCCAATAGATGTGTTTTATTCTTTATAAGATAGATTCGCATTAAAAAGTCGGTTACCTACGTGATTATTAGAAAGATTTCGGAATTTAAAAAGCAAGAAGCTACTACTTACTTTATAAACATGCAGATGCCAGTTTTCTCCATCGCCCTTGAGATGCCCTTCCACGAGGCGAGCATGGAGTACTTCTGCTTCGCTGTCAAGGGCAGCCTCGGGTCCGTGGCCGGTGGAGGACCATCGCCAAGGTCGGCCTGGTTGTTGGTCCGGCGCTCGGAAGCGGCCAGCTTCCCTAGCTGACACCCCATGACTTAACACCTTTACTTCATTGACATAATTTACACCTTTTATCACTCCCTGCCTCTACCACTGTCTGTGGATATGGTTAAGTTGTTACTACTGTTATAATTTCACTTTCACATAAAACATTATCATAGCTTTTTTTCTTTTCACACCTCTATTAAGACTTTTAGCACATTTTTAAAATTTTCACAATGGCACAAATTAATGGCGTCACTCTATAATTTTTTACTTTACAACTTCCTTAACTCACTTCTTTTTCATATTCTTCACTCACTGCTGTTTTCAGAACTCAAATTATTTCTGAGCCACTTTTAAACTTTTATTTTATCCACTAAATGTTTTAATTGCGTTACATTTATTTATATTTTCTTTATTTTATTCACTTGCACATCAGATTCGCAGGTTGCCAAATAATTTATCGGTCTTTAAACATAACTCGATTCATTTAAATTAATTTCATTTAAAAAAAATTCGAAAGCGCCACTCTTTAAACTCGTTTTTTATTTCCGATACTCCAAAGGTGTATTAAAAAGAACTCGATCCAATATTTACACAGGGCTTCCTCGATTTCATTTTCACAGAATTTCCCGTTTTAAGTAATTTATTTAGACATTTATGAATTCAGTTCGTGCCTCCACAGAGAATGGCCCAGCGATTTCACGGAGTACATCTTCGGTTATCTAATCTAATCTGGCGACGTCTGCGTTACCTGTGAAAAGAGAAAATTGTATAGTAATGAGATTTGGGAGGGACGAGGTGCGCTGATCGCGGCGACGTCTCCGAACGTTACACGTAAATGTACCGAGACCCCTAAAAGGGGACGCGATAAATAGAACGATAACCCCTCTGCCAAAGTGCTACCGGCCCCTTAGAGTGAACAAAAAAAGTTTGACAACTGTAACCTAAATATGGAAAATTGGATATAACATTCACCATATTGATTTTTTTCGCATAAAATGTAACCTTTGTCACCCAGGCCATGATAATGAATCAATTCACAATTCAATAACTAGTGGTTCGCCCCGAACTGAGACCTCGCGATATCCCATAATTCCCAAAAGTTTTAATTATATATTGTAATAATTAACTTTTAACATTAGACGCAATAAAAAAAATAATAGTTGACATAAAACTGTTTTACTGACACAGCGCCATCTATTAGCATTATTGTGAAGCTATTAGCATTTAAAATTAAATAATTTCGTTTCTTTATAACATTTATCTAATTTTAGTATTTGTTGTTCAAGTACAGGATATAACTGAATTTTCAATCAAGTTTCACGTTCTAATATTCAGTAATTCAGAAGTTATAGGGCTCTGACAGACATTTAGACGGACACACTTCTCTGTCTAGTAGGCAAGCGCCCTAGTTGACTCAGAGAACTCGCTTCGCTCGTTCAATTAAAATCGGCTCAGTAGTTTGAACGCTACTGTGGAACATATGTAAATAGACATATACATATATACTCGTACATACATAGAGTGCTAAAATCGTAATCCTTCATTAAACCCTTCGGTAAAAAGTACCGGACCCCACAAAGAGGCCGCGATAAATAGGACAATAACCCCTCGGCCAAATTACTTACCTGCCCATTAGAACGATAAAATATACGAAGCTCCTTGCTTCTAACTTTCACACCGTGTGCTACTTAGCCGAAACGTGGGGGAAAATGGGGGAAATAATACTCATAGGTGCAATAGAATTTTAGAGGGATTTTCGAAATGTGTGTGTTATTGTTGATGCTGCTATCTAAATCCAGAGTCAAACCAACAATATCATTTAAATTATATAAACCTATCTAGTGTATTCAATGCCTGCTAAGTCTCGGAACTGATGTTAATCAAACTTGGTTTGAAAGCTGGTGATACAAGCTAAATTTACGAAAGGAAATTATATTAGTTCCAGGGAAAATAGGATTTCTAGGAACGACTAGCTAGCTTTCTGTAGATATAAAATATAAAATAGTGGAATAATCGCCTTTTATGCATTGATTTTATAGTCTACTAGTCGTGGCTTCGCTCACGAAATCTATTAAAAGTAGGTAGGAATCCGAAGTGGTGAATCTCATACAAATTACCAATTTTAAATTACCAATTTTGTTTTTTTTTTTAATTGATTTAAGCTCGCAGAAATAGTCCGAGCATAGCTCTCTCCATCGCATCTAGTGACCCATAGGAAGAAGAGAATAATATAACCCTGTCTATCTAAATATATAAATGGAAAACGTGACTGAATGACTGACTGATCTATCAACGCAAAGCTCAAATCACTGGACGGATGATAGCTATTCTGACGTAGGCGCCCGCTAAGAAAGGTTTTTTGTAAATTCAACCCTTAGGGAGGTAAAATCTGGGTAAAATAGATAAAATAGGTTTGAAAAATCGAACTTAACGTCAGCAAACCTACGGGAAAAAGCTAGTTAAGTAATAATAATCGTAGCGATGATCTGTACTATTGTCACATTGTGCGTTGAATTGCAATTTCCTTCGGTATGAAATGAAACGAACCAGAGTCATGTACTCGTATCTTATCCCAGACGTTTTGCTGATTGATACGAAACGCTGTGCTCGTGAAATATTAACATATTTTGTTGGACGAATTTGTATGAAAAAGGAATAACAAGGGAATAACTCCCCAGAACAGAATTGTCATTTTATTTGTGTTTTCCAACAAGCTCGGAATTTCATTTTGGTATGTTTTGTATGTTGTTTTATTTCATAACACAACAATACGTCTACTTTACGAGAATGCTCTGTATTTATTTTTCAGATAGTCAGTTCAAAACGTTTGTTTCATTATTAAATTCCATAAAATAATATAATAATTGATGACGTAAATAAATTGATTAAATAAATAAAATAAAAGAGCTGTCTCGCATCGAACTCTGTCAACAAATTCATTTTAGTGGGTGCTCTGTCAAATATGGCGGACCCTGTCCTTTTAGCTAGGGTAGCGGCCACCATATTTTTGTCCGAATATCTCAGCTGTGTGATTGTCTAAAAATAATTGTATCAGTGTAACGATCGCGATCGATCATCTCTGATTGACTGGTACTCTACCACCATTGGTTAAAAGTAGTTAAAATGCATTGATGCAGCAAGAATGCCATAAAATCAGCCAATGCGAGATGATTGCGACCAACACAATGATGCAATCATTTTTAGACAATCCCATAGCTGGACAATAATAATGTATTCAATAGGAACGTACACAATAGTAACGTACACATTAGTAATGTACACAATAGTAATGTGCACAATAGTAAAGTACACAATACCTAGTAATGTAGGACCTAGATGGAATAGGATTTCTTATAAGGGTACTTTTTAAGTTTTTGTAAAATATTACGTTACGAAAAATCAAGAAAGAACTGGAAAACGTTAGCAGTTCCACTGAACTCAATTAAAAGTTTAATAGTTTCTGCTCAGATAGGATTCATGTTTATTTTAAGATATTTGTTTTTACACAAATAACTTCATCGTTTACGTTATTATACAGAACTGGATATAAATTAACTTAACCAAGAACACTACGAAAGTTTAATCTATGTAAATATAACGGCACAAGTCTCTGGGAACTTGATTAGCAAGATTAATTTGTCTGACCGTCGGTTCAATGACTTGGTAAGGACAAAAGTTTGGCAAAGTTTCGCTGTAACGATAGAACTAAGATAGCTTTTTTTACGGCCAAGACATTTACCCGAATAGACGCAGGCCCAAGACGTTGTCTTATTATTAATGCATGAAGAAATGTATGAAGAAGGCCACGACCCATCTTAATATGGAATCACCTTGAACACGTAACTTTTCAAATAAAAAATAAATCATTCAAATCTGTTAACATCTGATAAAAATTTATGTGCGAACATCAAAGCTGTGTGAGCCTAATTATGATGAGAACCTCCCAATTTTTGAGTTTAGAGGTTTTATACACTTTTATATCATGACTACCATCGATTTTACTGTTGTAAATCGATGATGAATAGTTTTGCCCGCGTGTTGGTCATTCACGTAGAGAGTAAAATTTTTAAAAATCTCGCCGGAATCTTTTGTGTTTCGAGGATGAAAAGTAGTTATGTTACTCTCTAGGTAACTATATTTATGCAAAAATTACGGGACTATATCCATGTAAATAATTGGGTATAGTTGAATACTTGGAAAGAGACTTAGGCTACTTTTTATCTCGGAAAAACAGAGTTCGAAAGACGAAGTCTTGAGCAAAAGTTATGTAGTTTAAGAAATAATTATCCTATTATCCTAGTAATCCTATTATCTAGTATTAGAAATGCGAAAGTTTGTATGTTTGTTACTCAATCACGTCGCAGCGACTGAGCCGATTTGGCTGTTCGCCACAGAGTTAGATTATAGTCTGGAATAACACATAGGCTACTTTTTATCCCGGGAAATAAGAGAGTTCCCGCGGGATATCATCTAGTTTATTGATAAAGAGCCTGTGCTGTAAATGTTTGTAATAGCATTGTGCGTCAAACGGACTCTGGCGAAAGCGATTACAAGATTATTGGAAGTGAATAAAGTATAAAATACGGTGTTTCACACAATAAACGGGAGCGTAAGGGTGTAAAGCCTTGTCACTGGCTATTTGGTCACCCTTGTCAACGAGACACCAATTAAATTTGCGCTCCATTCGAAGGTAAAATAAAAATTTCGCTCAAACGGGCAGCGGAATGTAATCATATTTCACGACAATATTTTATGTTACGAAGGGCCTGAGAGGACCGAGGTTTTTGTGAATTAAACTCTAAGTATCTATACATTTCCAGCAGACATTTTCGTTTTGACACATTTGAAGCTGCACCTTTTTACCAGACTATGGGAGCTGAGATTTCTATGTACTATATTATGTGTACATATCTTTTTATTAGTTCTTAGATTCCTTTGAGTACAGCACTCTATAAAACATTCATTAAATTAAGCGCTGAGGTCTTATTTGGATAATGAAAGAGAAAAAAGAATGTTTCGCGTGATTTATTTAAGAAACCTAACTAAAAAAGCAACTAAAACTTTCGAGTGAATTCGTGGAATAAATGCTTTACAACTTAAGTAATACTTTCAGAAAGATTTTAATCACGAATGCGAACTAGAAATCTATTGGGGAATTGTCCCCTTTTGTTTTGTTAATGGCCGGAGTTGGATAAATTATACCGACCAATTACGAAAGCAAGATCTTCGCCACACACCACTGCTCGCGGGTTCCATTGTTTCAATTTATTAAGGTAAGTGCTGCTTGTAAGAGACCATTAAAATAAACAATTTATTGTTGTTTAAATACCATAAATTATTTTTAATTATTTTCTCGCATCTTTTGTAATTGTGTGGCTTCAGGGCCTAAGCCGCATTTTAGGTATAAACCAGTACTTACACGGCGTGGTCCCATCCCGACGGGCGAAATCATTGGGCTAACATAGTGTGAAGGGATAAGAGTTACGCGATAGAAAAGGAGGCAACTATTAGGTAATTATAACTGTAGGTAAGTAAGTGGCTGTGCAACCTGAATTGCATGCACTTTATTATGTAGTAGCACAGAAGAGAATTGCTATTTATTTAAATGATTTTGTGGAGTGAATCGTCCGTATTTTATGTATTATAATATAAATCTTTCGTATTATATGTATTATACTCCTGAGTTCTGTAGGCAAGTATCAGGCAAGTTTTAAATACCGTTATAAAAATAGCTCCTCAGAGACGGGTTGCACACCCCTGCTCTATAAGAATTTAATTATTGAAATTTCTCTTGGAAAATTCAAGCTGGGTTATTAATAGAACATTAGCTTATTCCCAGCTTCTCAAAGGTGGTCATATTATATCCTATCCTCTGACAGGAGATAAAATTACCTACTCCCTATGCTAAAGCATGGCAACAGGGGAAAGGAGAAGTATATCCCTATCCCTATTTGAAATTACAAGTGGAGCAATTTCCCCCACCTAGAGCATAGTGACAATTAGTGAAAGAGATAAACTTTTTCTTTTTTGACTTTTGAAATGGTCAAACGAAAACAAAAACCACAGACAAAAACCACCTACGAATCACCTATTAATTGTCAAAATCACGAGTATAGATAAAAATAATGACTTTTTGAGATCGAATTATTAAGTATTATCAGCTAGCTGATACCCGCGACTTCGTCCGCGTACATTTAGTTTTTTATCATCCCGCGGGAACTCTTTGATTTTCCGGGATAAAAAATAGCCTATGTCACTCTCCAGGTTCTCAACTACACACATGTAAAAAATTACGTCGATCCGAAGCTCTGTTGCAGCGGGATTGAAGGACAAACCAACAAACCAACAAACCAACAAACACACTTTCGCATTTATAATATTAGTAGGGAATTAAGTAATTTGAAAGTATTGTGGTATTTGTACCTTCTACTTCCATGACTTTCTTATAATGGCAATAATTGCGGGGATAAATTTTGTCCCATTTTTTCCACTGTCAATCCGCTGTGCCCATGCTCAACGGGTGGATAAAACTAAGCGAGGGGATAAACATTTTATCCTTTTCCCGGCGATAAAATTTCTCCCGCCCATTCTAACCATGCAAGTCTCTTAAAATAAATTTTTATCGTATTCGTAGCACTTAGTGGGCCACTCCGTCAAATGAACGTCTAAAGGAAAACGGTTAGGTGTGAAAGGTGCAATTTATTTCAGTAACGCCTACGCGCCACTCCGAATAGCGAACTCGGACATTACACAGGAAATCAGCGCTGAATAATACCTACACAGCTCAGCTTTACTTAGTTGCCTTGTTTATGTTCCGAAGTATTTTTAGTTAGCTACGGCGTAAATACTAGAGAAGAATTGTGCCAATTAAAGTTGCTTTTGTAAAAACAAAACCCAACATTTTGGGACCTCATTTAGGGAATAAGTACGTATTTGTTTTTCGGATTCCAATAGAAGCAATTAAGAACGTTACGTACGTTATTTAGGCTTTGATTAACCATATCGAATCCTTAGTAAATTTGTGTGTGTCTGTGTGTGTGTTTCTTACTCCTTCACGCTATAACGACTGAACCGATTTGGCTGAAATTTGGAATGGAGATAGCTCACACCCTGTATTAATAGATAGGCCATTTAATCCGGGAAAATCAAAGAGTTAATCCTTTGGGATGAAGCCTCGAGCATCATCTAGTTTGTCATAATATTATAATTAAGTTGAATTAAGAAAAATCATGGTTTGAGTGGTTCGATGTCGCCACACATGATAGATAAACGGACAGTTAAAAAGTAATGCTAAAAACTCAGAGGCCTCAGTTAAGTTACACATAAATATAAATACTAACTGCTTGACCGTAAATCAAAGTCAAATACAATTTGACCTGAACTTTCGACAAACTATAAGCCCGTCGGCAAACAATAACCTTACCATATTATAAAACTTTTCCATTGAGAAACAAAAGCAAATTTATTTGAAGCCATAACTTTCTTATAAAGTGTTTATATATATTGAGCATAATCTATAATATTAATATAAACAACGGCCTAGCTTACAGTTTTATGGAGAGCGAGGTATTTTTATTTTAGGTTACCGTGATCTCGTTCCCGAAGGAACTCTTTGCCGCAGTGAAAAGTATTCATAAAGCCACAACAGTATAAAAGATATCTGTTTGTTAAGTTTTAGTTTAGTCGTATGAACGATACGCAAACCAGCACAATATTCCATAATATTTTCAAAGGTGTGTGAAATTTTCTCATTTGCATTGAGACAGTGCAGTGTGATGTACTATGGCTTATAATCTTTCTCTGAGAATATACTGTGAGAGTTAGGGGTATGGGTTGAATGTACGCTGCCATACCCCTTCCAAGTTAGCCCGCTACCATCTTAGACTCCATCGTCACTTACCATCAGGTGAGATCGCTGCCAAGGACTATCTTCTCATCCAATAAAAAAGAAGATACCTGCCCTCTATAGATGATACCCTCCCCTCTATGTGTGATGAGTGATGGGTTGTTGACTTATTGATGATGTATGCATTTTTGAAGCTTCATTGTGGAAGCACTGTATACATAGCGTAGTTTTGTTACCTATTGTAAAAAAAATTTTTTTTTTAAAGAGCAACTGCTGAGTTTCTTGCCAGCTCTTCTCAGCAGAATCTGCATTCCGAATCGGTGGTAGATTTATGACGTGTCATAAGCTACAAATTGGCCTACATGAAATAAATAAATTTTGAATTTGAATTTGATGAATTATTTGTCAAGTTGTCTTTTTAAATTTTCTCATTTGATTATGAAGACGAGCTCTCGGTATATGGAAATGTGTTCAAACGCAATCTAAGTTGTCCCCAGCCTTGTCCCTTGGGACTGAGATGTGCCGTGATTTTATCGTCTGTGTCGTAAGGGGCTTGTTTGGGGCGCTATAATAATACACTATTTGAGGGAATAAAGCGCACTACTGGATTTCATTAGAGACACTTTGCAGCTGATCCTATTCAAAAAGGTTTTGTGCAGAAGTTCTTGTTCTTTGAGTGGGAGATTTAGATAAGGTTGTAAGAAATAATCTTTTGCGTTGCCTGTCATTGGCAAATAAGGTTTTGAGTAAAGATATACCTACCTACTTTTTAATGGCCTTCAAGAAATTTAAAAAACTAAAGCTTACGTGAGACCACCGCAGCGAAATAAATATAGCGATAAAGGCCACTAATGTGTGTTGTAACACAACATATGCCGCAACAAATTACATTAATGGCTGTACATGGGGTATAAACCGCAATTTAATCGAGTCGTTCCAATCGCCTTAACGAGTCATCCGCGACACACCTCCCTGCGTTTAATGCCATTAATACTGAAATAACAAATTCGCTCGCAGGACCCTATTTCACTTGATCCCATTACCTAACTTCTAACTGCCTGATTTTATAATTTGTTGGGAGCTGGGTCAGTAAGTTTAAGTGGCAGTGGGTAGGCCATGCTTGTCGCAGGAGCGATGGCCGCTGGAGCCGGAAAGTTCTGTATTGGAGACCGCGGACAAGCAAGCGACATAAAGAGAGTGGTGGGAAGTGGCTGGATGAGAAGAGCTGAGGACCGGGTGTGGTGGCCCTGTTTGGGAAAGGCATAGGCCTGAACATAGGTTCAGCAGTGGACATCCGCAGGCTGAAATGATGATGATGGGAGCTGGGACATCATATTGTGAAATGTTGGAAGAACCCCGACCATCTGGCAGCCTTAGACTCGTCACTCGTCATAAAATAGGGACTAAAAACAATTTGAATAAGGGAACTGAAGGTTTCTAAATAAATATCTGTTGACTCTGAACACGAAACAAAGTCCTTTGAATGCAAAAGTTCTTACAATCCGCAGTGGGAACTGTGGTAACCAGACCGTTGCTCGAGGGGTTGGTGAAATCAATAAAACCAGGGAGATGTCGTATTACCAAAGCGTGCAATGTCATACAAAATAGCTTGTACGTGACTTTACAATGACACCACAAGCGCGTTTTGTCATTCAGTGAGTTCGAGTTGGATTTGCTTTTAGTTAAGTCAATAATATTACAATCTTTTCAACACACTTGCTCATAAAATGTCTCCCGGTTCACCGCAACTAGGCACGCAATGACACCTTTAACTCAAACTGTGACTTTTGATTACTATTATTCACAATGTGAGTTATAGAATTATTTTTTTTAATTTTATTGGTTGAGTTGCTTTGTTCTTAAAGAAGTTTCTATTACAAAAAAGATCCTACGTATTGCCAAGATACCTATTGCTTGCTCATTTCATACAACTTCGTATTTAAATAGATAATTTCAACTTGTACGTGTTTAATAAACAAAACTGTCGCTCAAATATAACTTTTGTTTTTTCTGTAATAAAGAAAACTGGAAATTCTCCATTTTGTACGTGGCTATAAGAGAAAAGCCAAAAAAAAAAGAAACCTCATTCTTTTAGTCTATGGCCATTAAAGGTGCGCGCGCATTCCGGAAAACTAATTAAATCAAATAAACACCTGAATAGGCTGTATGGTCGTCGATCTTTGCCTGCCCTCAAGAGCATCTGAAGAGGGCGAACAAAAGAACAACATTAATTTTTCCCGCCATTGCGAAAAAATTTTTACAACTCGTTTTCACTGTTTTGTACCATAATGTACTATTTTAGTATTATTTTCTTCACAAGTGTGTTGAAAAACGTCGTATGATACACGTGTATATTGATGATTACCGTCCTCGGCTACCTTAAGACCCTCACCTAACGGCTCGGGTCTCAATAGCGCCTCAGCGGTAATCACCAACTTTTACACTTGTACCATAATGTACTATTATCAGATAACCGACCTCATTTAGTGAAATAAGAGGTTCAGCAGACACTCTTTTCAAACATTTTCATAGTACTATTCTGCCCTCGTAATTGAAAACACAGTAACTTAAAGGTAACTTCTATGCAACTTACTGTGTTTTCAATTACGAGGGCAGTATTCACATAATTGTTCTTCAGTTATATGCCACATTATGTTAAATGTGAAATATTACTGCTTATATAAAACAATCGATCAGTCTCAGCTTCGTAGAGCGTCGTATCTGTCACTCGTACCACCATACAAAGCGAAAACCAGCCAAAGCGAAAACCAACCAAAGCTCTTCGGACTCTGTACAGCAGCTATAACAACGCTTTTTATTTTTTCGCTCCTCCAATTATGTGGCATCTCGCCGAACAAAACCAACAGAGGACGTACCTATTATTTTTATTGAATCAATCGTTTCTTGGAGAATACTGTAACAAATTGCAATTCACTTTGATGTCATAATGTAAGTAAGTAAGTATGAAAGTTAGATATGAAAGAGGAATGTCGGATTGTTTGAAAACACAAAGCGTGGTGCTTCGGATTCAAATAAGCTTCCACTATTAAGTATTCAACAAGTATAATAAGAACTTCTGAAGTACTTATCTTCTGAAGTGAAGCAATCTGAATAATAAGGATTTATAACAAAAATCATAATAAAAACTTAAAATAAAGTCGAGAGGGTCCAAAATAACAACTGCAAAAAATTGTATAGGTAATAATGTTTTAAACATCGATATAAATGTACCACCTATACTCTATGATACGAAATAGTTATATTTCTTGATTTATTCAAATATTTTTCTCGAAGTACACCGCCAGACAATAACGTTTTTGTCCTTAAAGAAGTTAGAGAAGAGCATATTAGAATGTTTTACAATGTAACAAGTTATTACACCATCTTGTTGTTAGCTGGATGCTAAACCATTGCTTCCATGCGACGCTGTCATTAACAATCTCGACTTCATAAATAAAAGTACTTCATAAGTAAAAGTAGTTCATAAGTAAAAGACTTCGTAGATAAAAGTGTTCTTACACATTCCTCTTTTGAAGTCAAACCATAACAATTCGCTGAACTAAAATTGGATGTACACGTAATGCTAAAAAATATTCCACTTAGTTAGGGTGGGAGTTTGGAAGATTGGAAATTCTCTATCAAGGTGTGCTTTCAATCAAGGAGGTGATTCACTAACGCAACAAAACGAAAAATACCGGACTTTTCACTCAGTGGCGTTGGAAATCTGTGTGGGATTTAACCATACGGCAGAATTCCATTTATTTTATTGGTGGCTTGCATACTAGCGACCGCTCGCAACCTAACTCCCGTAGAATAAGAAATTGCGGTAAATTTTATTTATCCTATCCTGGAGGGATTTCGAAGGGTTCTGAAAATAGTTATTAGTGTACTTACGCACTTGCATACTTGAAGCCTCTAATCATTATTATAGAAAGGAAAACAAGGAAACCTTAAAGCGAAAATGTAATTAATATTCCTTATCCCGTGGGAATTTCTAAAAGCCTGGCCTTATTCTACATCTGCGTAATAAACGTAATCTAAGTATGTGCAAAAGTTCAGCTTTCTAAGGGCTGCGCGTTGATGAGTCAGTCAGTGAGTGAAATAAAGTGCAGTTTTATAATTATGTTTACGAGTTTTTCCTAGTTTCTGCGAGTTCGTCCGCGTGGAGTTAATACAAGTTTTTAAAAATCTCGTGGAAAACTTTGCTTTTTACGGTCTTTTCACAACAAAATTTCACTCTTCTAGTCTCGACTATACTCTCGCAAAAAATGACGACGATCCGTTGCTCCATTTCTGCATGATTGAAGGACAAACACACTTTCGCATTTCGGGGCCGGCAAGGATCGGAACCCACATCATTCATGAGGAAGGTAATGTATAATTTATTAAGGTTTTATGCAAATTGGTTGAAATATGGTTGAAAACGTCGGGAAAAGTCAAGCCAACTGGGAGTTTTCATCGAAAACGCTGCCTCTTTATCCCTTACATTGTTTGAGATATTACAAAACAATGAATGGTGGTGGTTTGTTGGGACTAGTCTATACAGAATATATCTATCTTTTGAGGATAGCTTACTATACCCATTTAAACTTCTAAAAAAATGGTCACGTACAATGGATTAATCTATAATTATATAAAAAGGCTTGTCCTGACTGACTGACTGACGATCAACGCACAGCCTAAACCACTGAAGTTAGAAACTTGAAATTTTGACAGTAGGTTCCTTTTATGACGTAGGCGAGCACTAAGAAAGGATTTTTCGAAATTCGCCCCCCAAGGGGGTAAAAAGGGGGGTTAAAGTTTGTATGAAACTCCGTCATTTTTCGAGTTATACTCATGAAATTCGGTATTTAGGCTTTAAATTGAAAACAAAAAAGTACGTGTTTCACAGTTTTTAAAAATTCTACCCCCTAAGGGGTTAAATAGGGGTTGAATGTTTGTATAATAGTCCTTCGTTCTTCAAGTTATTTTTCAAGTTACGTTTATGAAACTTGATATTTTGGCTCTTGATTAAAAATAAAGAATTACGTATTTTACATTTTTTTTAAATTCTCCCCCCAAGGGGGTAAAAAGGGGGGTTAAAGTTTGTATGAAACTCCGTCATTTTTCAAGCTATACCCATAAAATTCGGTATTTAGGCTTTAAATTGAAAACAAAAAAGTAGGTGTTTCACACTTTTAAAAAATTCTACCCCCTAAGGGGTTAAATAGGGGTTGAATGTTTGTATGATAGTCCTTCGTTCTTCAAGTTATTTTTCAAGTTATGTTTATGAAACTTGATATTTTGGCTCTTGATCAAAAATAAAGAATTACGTATTTTACATTTTTCGAAAATTCTCCCCCCAAGGGGGTAAAAAGGGGGGTTAAAGTTTGTATGAAACTCCGTTATTTTTCAAGCTATACCCATAAAATTCGGTACTTAGGCTTTAAATTGAAAACAAAAAAGTAGGTGTTTCACAGTTTTTAAAAATTCTACCCCCTAAGGGATTAAATAGGGGTTGAATGTTTGTATGATAGTCCTTCGTTCTTCAAGTTATTTTTCAAGTTATGTTTATGAAACTTGATATTTTGGCTCTTGATCAAAAATAAAGAATTACGTATTTTACATTTTTTGAAAATTCTCTCCCCAAGGGGGTAAAAAGGGGAGTTTCAATATTCATAGTTAAGACAGGACAACGTCTGTCGGGTCCGCTAGTTGGAAATATATTTAGACGGGTACAGTATTAGTCCTTATCAATTTAAATACGTTAGTTACCGCATTTTATGCAAATTATGATATCCCTTTTTACACCATATAATTTAAATGAATGTCTTCTTAAGAGTTATAGCAAAATGAAAAAACGAACGCGCGCGAAAATAAAAATAAAAAACATGTAGGCATAATATTATGCTCTACTATCTGTGCGAAGCCAGGGGGGTCGCTAGTATTATATAACACAAATATGTGTAAGTATAATATTCTTACTTCGCTTTAATTTTGCTTGCCTGTTCTTCCTATGACTATTTCGTTTGGAGGTATTCCATTCATACATTCTGGCCAAGTGCAAATTGGTACATTGGAAAATAAATCTTGTGTCATTGATGTACTCGTTTCCGTAAAAGTAATGTGTTCAAAGTTACTCAAATATTTACATAAGTAGGTACCTCCGCTTGCTGAGAATTCAAACTCGCAACAAATAGGTACAAACTTTTTCTCTTGTTGAACAAATAACTATTTTACGCGCAGCAAAAGTACTATTTGCCTACAATTTGGCACATTTGCACAAAATGAGATAGTGATGTCATCTTGAATACATTCTTATTCTATACTTGAATTATTATTAGGTTTCGTACAAATCAACAAGTCATAATAAATTAGCTTGTATGTTAGAGCTTTTAAAAAATCGCCTTTATAATAAATGTCTTTATCTTTGTTAATAATGTACGACGAGGGCGATGATCACCGCAACATAGTTTATACTTCTGCGGGATCATCGTTCTAATCTGTTCGCGCATCACTTTATTGTAAAGACTTCAAGTAAATAATTTCAAAATTTCAAATTTCAAATCATCTTTTATACTAAAAACAACCCATTTTTATAATTCCTCTCCACTTCAGTTGTTAATTAGTTTTTTATCCTCCTGTGGAATAAATTTTTATGACAAAGGTCGTTTTCGAAATTTTGGTTGCCAAAAGGTCGAATCGAAAAATTAAAAAAGGAATCTTCAATTTTGAAAAGGTGGTGGTAAAAAAGGGAGGAGAAAAAAATTCAAGAACTATTCTGATACCGTGGCGACACTACAAACGTATTAAAGCTGCTTACTTACCTCTACTTGCCTCTATATTTATCATCGTATTAGTAAAAGTCTATCCGGCTTAGTATGTGACTGACATGTTTAAGGATAAAACTATCTGCTACAGAGTAAATACTTACACTGAAATTAATTAAGGAGATAGAGACTGTTTATTGTATCAGTAATGAGAGTACTACGTGAAAAATTTAGGTGTTAAGTTACTGATGATGTCTATTAACTTTGAGTACGTACTGAAAAAACTGATGCGGAACATACTTCACTGTTAATGGGCGATTAATATAACGTAACATTAACATGTTTTCGAAGTCTGAACGCTCTATTTTCCATTTCCGTTGCTCACTGAATGATAAATGTCCAAAACAACCATGCGGTTGGTTCGGACATTGCCATTTGGATAATATCATTAATTGTTATGTAAAATTAAACTTATTTAACTGCAGTGCCACCGAAATTTTCCAGTAATATCCTAACAGGTCTCTGTAAACAATAAAATCAAAATCAAAATTAATTTATTTCATGTAGGCCAACTTGTAACTCTTATGATACGTCATAAATCTACCACCGGTTCGGAATGATATTATTAATTACACACTTTTTAATTTTAATTTTAATAAAGGTTTTCCAGACACATGGTTACCCTAAATTGGGTATACGAAATTGCTCGATTCTACCATCAGCACCCGCTACCTTTTATCACATAGGATAAGTAAGAGCCTTCATAACACTGATAACGTTATCAAAATATCAAAATTACCCACGTCACTAAGTGCTTATTAACCATAACCTACCTACGTATTAATATTCATGTGCTCTAATCAACAGCTCACTAAACTGAGCGCGGCAGTTACTACTGTGCGATTCTCTAAAAACGATTGCTACAGTGAGAACATTTCAGCCGAACACCACAGTTGAAACTGGAGGAATGATTGATGCAGCTTTGCAGAATCGACCTGCAGTACGACAAGATTCTATTGGCACTACGGTAAATGTCGATTTTGATAAATTGGCACTCAGATGACATTGACAGGGCGGCCTGAGTGTGTGTACATACATCTGTGGAAGTAGAACAGTAGTAGAGACAATATGAAAACTTAATCAAAGCAGTGCGAATAGGTATGTAGGAGTAAACTCAATTTCAATTTACGGATTGATCAATAAATTAATACGCTACATACAGCAGCACTGGTAGCATGGGCGGGAGAAATTTTATCCCCGGGAAAAGGATAAAACGTTTATCCCCTCGCTTAGCTTTATCCACCCGTCGAGCATGGGCACAGCGGTGGAAATAACACTCAGTGGATATACTTATAGAAATATACATCGCCTTCTCCTCTGTCGCCATGCTTTAGCATAGGGAAAAAATAATTTTATCCCCTGTCAGTGGATAAAATCGGGGGATAAAACTTTTATCTGGCTAGTATAGGCGGGAGAAATTTTATCCCCGGGAAAAGAATAAAATGTTTATCCCCTCGCTTAGTTTTATCACTTTTATCCACCCGTCGAACATGAGCACAACGGTGGAAATAACACTCAGTGGATATACTTATAGGAGTTATAGGCATATAGTTCGCCTTATCTTCTGTCGCCATGCTTTAGCATAGGGAGAAGATAATTTTATCCCCTGTCAGTGGATAAAATCGGGGGATAAAATTTGTATCTCCTGCCCATGCTAGCTATGCATGAGTCGTTACGAGTTAAATTCGAGGAAAGTTATGCGATATCTAATTTCGCATAACTCACTAGATAGGTTTATTCGACGATTCGGAAGCTCTTTGTAAAAGTTTATTTGAATAGAAAAGTTTTCTATTCTATCTACTATAACTTCCTAACTTTAGATTACATTAGCTTCCATTACGCGTAAGTTTAGTTGTTACTGTAATAAGAACTTCAGGTAGGTATATTATTATGCTTTATCATTTAATCATGACTCGTGAGTCATGATGGACGGAACTGAATGATGCAGGAACTATCGCCTAATAGACCCTTAATCACCGCCGTAAAGTTGCCGGCTTGTCGGTGTTTTATAGGATATATTTCGGTGAGTGTGCTCAGGAGCTCTTCGATCTTGTCCTCCCTTCACCTTTTTACCACCGCACTGCAAGACATAGGGTGAGCTTCCATGCCTATGACGTTGATATTCCACCTACGCGCACCAAGCGCTTTAAGTCTTCATTCCTGATTCGCACAGGTAGGGTCTGGAATGCTCTTCCAAGATCTGTGTTTCCTAACATGTACAATTTGGGTATCTTTGAAACAAGAGTGAATAGGCATCTTCTAGGCAAACGCGTTACACCTTAGACCACATCATCACTTTCCATCAGGTGTGGTAGTGGTGAAGCGTGTGTCTATAATGTATAAAAAAAATAAAAATTAATCATTTCACTCATTGGCCGCACGCGGCAAATATGGGAAAGTGTGTTTGTTTGTTGGTTTGTCCTTTAATAAGGCTGCAACAGAGCTACGGATCGACGTGATTTTTTGCATGGGTATAGTTGAGGACCTGGAGAGTGACATAGGTTACTTTTTATCCCGGAAAATCAAAGTGTTCCCGCGGGATTTTAAAAACGAAATCCACGCGGACGAAGTCGTTTGCATCAGCTAGGTTAATAAGGCGAATGTGTACAAGGCTCTTTGGAAAAACTTCACTTGAAAATACGACCAACTAGTTGTTTAAATAAAGAAGTTGTTCAAATACAGTCCGTGAAACGGTTCGCACCTCTTCAGCACTAATGGATACCAAATCGAGTTTGTTTACGCGCGCCCGCGTGTTTCATGTCAATTCGCCGCGAGTGTTCCGTATACATAATTTATGAAATCGCCGAATCTGGTAATGCAATTGTTTATCGGTGTTTATGTTAGTGTCAATGCTCGGAGTGTCTGTTTCATGCAGGGATTTGCTTATTCGAGTGCGAGTTTACGACGTCTTTGGCAGCTGAGATACTCTTGTGGACTCTTGTATTTGAATGGTCAAAGTCTCGTATGTATGTTGCGCTCGTAGGTAATCCATCAACATGTCTATCGGAGACTATATTATATGACGGAGCTTGAAACGGTCAAACCTTGTCTTTCAGAATTTAAAATCGCAAGTATTCTTGAGGTCAAATTTTTCTTGAGAATTTATTATTTAGGCTGAATGATTTTCACTTTATTCTTGGGTTGAGGTCACAGTGTGTCGAGTTTATCGGTCCATGACTTCGCATTTTATAATCTTAGTGTTCTATACTTGTACCTATTTGTTCATTTTAAGGATTCATAAATCTAAACATGAAAATAAATCAAACACAAACAAAAATTCACAAAAGCTTTTTTTAATGTAAATATCGTAATATATCATGTTCCACAATGAATATTACTCATAATTCATGAAAAAGAATCTCCATAGCTGAAATTTATGCCGAGTATAAAGATTTGTTTTCCCAAACTCAATACAAATCCGATGCCGTTCGTCTATAAAACTAAAAAGAAGCGTGTAGGTATGTATTTATTTGTGCAGAAGAAATACTTTTAGCTTGAGAGGTTTACCAGATATTTTATGGAAATTTGTTGTTGTTACAATATTGTTTTGAATTTGGATCTGGAAGTTATAACGGTAATCATTTATTGTTATGGTTGCTGCAGGCTTTTCTTATCAAAGACAAAGACAAAGTTTCAAATGTTTTGTCCCAGTAGTTCAACCCTTATAAGGATTTAGATTCAGGTGAATTACTGAAACAAATGAACTCTAGTTCAACGGTTGAACTAATCGGTTATACGAGTGGTAGCACTGTATTTAATTTACACTAGTGTTGTTGTATTGTTTGATTAAAATCACACCACGACAAAAAGTTCAAAAAAGTGTAACCTGACCACGGAAAATTGGATGTAAATTCCGTCATATTAATTTTGTTCTAAGTCTTTTAAGTCTAAGTAATTTTGCTGTAAGTCTATGCCAACCGGAAGATAATAACGAATCGATTGACACCTCATTTATCGAAATCGGCTCAGTAGCTTAGTCCAAACTTTCGTTTGGATGTAGTATGTTTGTTACGCAATCACGTAGCAACATCTGAACCGATTAGGCTGAAATTATAGACTGGAATAGCAGATAGGCTACTTTTTATCCCGGAAAATAAGAGAGTTCCCGCGGGAATTCACAAAACCGCAGGCATTTCAGGATACCTACTTGCAAGGTTAACATATGCAAAAGAGAGACCGATTACAGAAATATGACCTTTGACGTCTACTCCAAAGCGATACGCGATTATCTCGTGAAATGAGGGCATAAAGTACCCCCGATTTCTTTGTCTGATTTGTGGTTCGGGAGGCATTAAATGATTTTCAATTCTTTTGTTCTTTCACAGCGGCTTTTGGTCATGACAGCTATGTCAAGCCTTTAGGGGTCTTTTTTCCATTTTTATTCGTAGGTCATTGGATAATTTTGACCTTTTAAAAAATATATATATTAGCTAAGTTGTAGTTGACTAGTGTCCTCTTATCCTCTCCATATAACGGAGTAATAAGCGGAAAGCTTATGCGGAATAATAGGCGGAAACCTTGTGCGGAGTAATAAGCGAAAAGATTGTGCTAGGAGTGGGTACGACAATAGTGCAACGGGTGGGGTTCGAACCAGCGACCTTTCAGTTTTCAGTCCGCACCTTTAACCGTAGGCTATTGAGGCTTTCTCTTAAATCGTGCATCCAAGATTTTAATAAGCGGCAAAAAAATATAAACCAAGTAACTAAAGTCACAGAAAAAAAACAAAAAAAAAAAATTATTAACGCCATCCAGCCAACAACCAGAAAAATTCCATGAACAATAAAAACTAATCAAATCGTATAGATACCGAAAAATGGAACACAGCATTAGTTTTCGTAGAAAAAATGGAATAATGTTCTATTGAGTGGTACACGGTTGGAATTTCATTTGCATGCAATTTAACACGATCCTTAAAGCCGGTGTACATAATGCGACCCAGCGTGCAAGTTGGAAGTTACACTTACTGGTATAAATACTCGCTGCATGTGAACTCATGTTGAGTTTTTATTCGATGACGTAATAGCACGTCTTTGATGGTTGGATGGTATCTAACTACCACAAAATCTCCCACCAGACCAGAGCTAATTCGGAAATTATAAATTCCCATTTTTTATGGCCCGACATGGAAATCAAACCCGGAACCTCGTCATCTGCAATTGAACTTGCTAACCACTAGAGTTACTGGTTATAGTAGCACAGTGTGTACCAGCCTTTACTTAGGGTTTACAGCTCTTTTGAACTTCCTGTTTTCCTTATTTCGTAAATCTCTCTGTGAATCCTTTACGAGAACACAACATGGAAAGTTAAAACCCAAGGAAATGGCAACATGTAAATTCTGTTCCTTTTGTGGTACAGCGGATGCTCTGTATCAGATACTACAATTTCAAAAAGCTTTCAAGATTAGATTCATTTATTTCCATAGACTGTACACTTTTGAATATAAGTCCAAAGGCGCCAAGGTGATTGACGGACTAATCTATCAACTCACAGCTCAAACCACAGGACGGATTGGATTGGGAATACAGATAGTTATTACGGCGTAGGCTAAGGAAGAATTTTTGAAAATTCAATCCCTAGGGTAAAATAGGGGTTTGAAAAATCGAACTTAACGTGAGCGAAACCGTGGACAAAAGCTAGTTTGTCCATATATCGTATGAGCATAAAGACAAACTCAACATTTTGCAAGACAAAGATTCACATATTAAGGACTGTAAGAAGGATAAAGAGTTTTCCATTTGTGTACTAAGTCCCTTATTACACTTTTAAATTAAAACAAGTTGCCCACAATTTAATTTACGTAGGTAGTGCTTATTCTTGTTTACTCTTGGGACTCAGATTAATTTTCTGTACATAAAAATTGTTTAAATTACTCACAGAGGTCTTTTAATCTCATTAAATAAGAAATCTATCTATCAATACTTATGAAAATATTTTGTATTTTTTTTTTAAATTTGATTTATAGTAGTAGTGTAATTATTATTAACAGACTTTCAAAAACGGTTCTCATGGGTGTTCCCCGATTACTTGATGACGCCTGGACCGATTTGGAAAAAACATTTTTTTTAAAAAGGGTAGGTATACTTCCCAGGTGGTGCCATTGTCATCAGGTCAGGATCTGACGATGGGATCCTGGAGAAATCGAGGGAACTCTTCAAAATTTATAGGCACAATTGATATACTTTGTGATGGCGTCTGAAAAGATTTTTTACGTTTATATTATATTTTAACTATTGCTATTCAATTGTGGATGGCGAGGTTCGATTCTCGATAAGCACGATACTAATAATTTCATTGAGTTATACGCGTCTGAGTGTGCGTTTGCGCATAGGTGTGTGTATGTATGTTTGTTACTCCTTCACGCCACAACGAATGAAAGAATTTGGCTGGGAATGGATTTAGCTCCTACGCGGGATTAACACATAGGCTACATTTTATCTCGGAAAATTAAAGTCGAGTTCCCGCGGGAATTAAAAACCCAATTAACCCACAGGGACGCAGTCGCGGGCATCGTCTAGTTTAAAATATTAGTAGGACTTGAAAAAGGGTTTGCAACCAACCGCCGTTGGATAGAACGATAGATCTTTGTTCTTTTTTGTTTTTTTATATTTTTCTCTTTTTCTTATGTTGTTCATATATTTAAATATTTTTTTTTTTAAATTTTAGTATAATGTGTATGATTGTTGATGATGTGTATTAATGCGAACTCGCCATCCTCAACATAAACGTAAAGTTTCCTGAGGATGGCATATAAAATAATTAAAAATGTATTTTGTATAGATCTTGATCAATAAATTAAAAAAAAAAACTTAAAAACAAGTGGGAACCCTAGCCAATCCAATAACACTTGCTCTAGTACGTTTTGCAATCGTTTTTACGAATGCAGGTTACGTCTATTAATATTGTAGTTTTATTATGATGAATGTTTCTTCTTAGATTAGGGAATGAGTTATTGTGCAGTTCTGTCTGTTCGTCACAATACGTGTATTTATTAAAAAAGCTTCAATAGCCCAACGGTTAAAGGTCCGGACTGAAAACTGAAAGGTCGCAGGTTCAAAACGCCCACCCGTTGCACTATTGTCGTACCCACTCCTAGCACAAGCTTATTCCTTCCTCCTATCCCCTCCGAATAAGCTTCCGCTTATTCGGAGGGGATAGGAGGATAATAGTCACCTTCAGCTTGGCTAATATTCTTAAAAAAAAGGCCGCATTGTTTCTAATATCAACAGTTTTTAGAACCCTAAATATAGGTAATGTATAGTTACTAGCGGCCCGTTCCAGCTTCGCACGGGTATAAAATATATAGCCTATGTCATTCACTGTTAATGGATGTTATTATACATATAAACCTTCCTCTTCAATCACTCTATCTATTAAAAAAAACCGCATCAAAATCCGTTGTGTAGTTTTAAACATTTAAGCATACATAGGGACAGAGAAAGCGACTTTGTTTTATACTATGTAGTGATATATAGTTATTAGTAGATGGCGTATAGAAACCGATTAGGGGTATGAGTTGAATCTACACTGCCATACCCCTTCCAAATTAACCCTCTACCAACTGCATCGTCGCTTACCATCAGGTGAGATTGCAGTCAAGGACTATCTGTTATCTAAAAAAAAATCTTCAACAGTCCAAGAACAATAAGTAGGTATAACGAGCGCGCGTGGGGAGCAATAAAATTAAATGTAAGTATTGTTATTATCGGCAATAGCCGCTAATGCGCCATTGTCATGGAAACGAGGCACGTACTACGTGGTACGTGGTACTGTACCGTGTGCTGTAAACGGTACCATTTGTATTCTGTAGCTCTTCAGGGTTATGCTCGAGACTTCATCTATAACTTTTAAAAATCCTGTGGGAACTCTTTGTTTTGATGTAATATTAAATTTTATGCGCAATTTTCAGGGCGGGGGACTGAAAACCGATAGATCGACGGTTTACCCCTCCCCTAACCTCAATCCCTCTCGTTTGACTATTGTCGTATCTACTCCTAACTCGCAGCTATGTTTAGTTGGAGAGATATTGGAAATGACAGCCATGTTCAACATGGCTAATTTATTTTCTTTTATTCGATGACAAGATAGTCCTTGACTGCGATCTCATCTGATGGTAAGTGATGATGCAGTCTAGGGTAAAAACATGCCGAAGATGCCTCACTGCGATATCTCGCGGTCGCGGTTTAGCTCGCTACCTCGATGTCACCTCCGTGTAAAACAAATGTATGCAAACAGATAAGCGCGAACATATCGAAGGACACCTTACTGCGATACATCGCGGTACAGCGAGGTATCTTCGACATGTTCGTGCTCGTCTGTTTGCATACATTTGTTTTACATGGAGGTGACATCGAGGTAGCGAGCTAAACCTAGACCGCGAGGTATCGCAGTGAGGCATCCTTGGCATGTTTTTACCCTTAGATGGTAGTGGGCTAACTTGGAAGGAGTATGGCAGTATACCCATACCCTTAATCGGTTTCTACACGCCATCGTGCCGGAACGCTAAATCGCTTTGCAGCACGTCTTTGACGGTAGTGTGGTAACTAGCCACGACCAAAGCTAGTCATTTTATATTTTCATGCAGCCTCAATAGCCCAAAGGTTAAAAGTGGGGACTGAAAACTGAAAGATCGACGGTTTCTTCCCCACCCGGCACTATCGTGATAGCTCATAATCAGGATTAACACATAGGCTACATTTATCCCGGAAAATTAAAGATTTCCCGCGGAAATTAAAAAACCTTAATGCACGTGGACGAAGTTGTGGGCATCGTCTAGTGGATAAATAATTCAACATTTTCCTACATGAACTTAAACTTTTAACCGAATCTCTTGATACGCTCACCTCATCACGCTAAAATTTTGTTGAGAGTGAAGATTATAATAGTATTATAACGTAAATTAAATTCTCGGTCGACCCGCCTTCCGGTCTTGCGGTATGCGAACCGTCTCAATAATTGAGGCCTGAGTTTTTTTTGGAAGCGAACAGGGATTACGACTAGGTAAAGTTTTGATAAGTACCTAATGCTCGTTTTAAATAACCATACCTAAATTATCCCCTGAGTATTTATTTAATTTATTTGGGCCCAATCTGTTAAAATTATACTTAAAATTAATAAACATCTACAAAACGCACACCAGCAAAGAAGCATATATAGCATTTCAGCTTCATACTAAAAAACAAACATTTAAAAAACAAATAAAATAAACAAACAGGAAAAGTAAAGATAAAAGTAAAAGTAAAAACATTTTACAAATTGAATTTAAGTTTTGAATGAAGTTTTTCTTTGAATCTAACAGTTTCTTTTAAAAAACAGTTTGAAAAATAAACTTAACCGTGGCTGTGGTGTAAGGGCAACCAACCCAGGGCGTGTTTCCCGAGAGATGTGATCCCCGGAAACGGTTACGTAATTTTTGAAATATCGGAAAACGTTTTCCAATGTAGGTAAAAGAAAGATATAAAAGCCATCGCAAGGTAACGCTCTACCAATAATCCTTTACAAATAAACAAAGCATGGAAGTTACGCAGCCCCAAACAATAGGGATTTGTTTTTAACACGCTCACTGCGTAACAGGCCGATTTCGGCCTGTCGCGGTATTTCAGCTGGTGCGGACGAACAAAACTATGTCCCTCTCGCTAGTGCGGAACGATTATCTCAGGTGTTTGTAAAAATTTTACAGAGACAAATATATATTTCATCTTGCGGTCAAAATTGTAGGTGTTCCCCATCAAACCATAACGGTAGGCCTTTATCGACCTATCGACGCACTGACGGTGAAAAACATCCGCTCAGTGCGGCAGTGGGCCTATTTCGGCCCACCGTGCAAACAGGCTGCCGGCGACCCGGTACCGCACAGAGCGCGCGCCCCGCCAGCTAGTGTTGTGCTATCTAGCTGATCTAACGTAGCGATATTATCAACGACGACAAATAAAAAGACGTGTGGCACTCGGGAACTACCGCGGTAAAGCTATTGCATAGCATTTTTTATCAACGCCATCTAGCGGTGAGCCGCTAGATGGCGTTGATAAAAAATGCGCCATCTAGCGGCTCACCGTAGATAAGTCCCGTGTCAGGTTATTTTCGTTACGGAATTTCTGGATTCGATCTCCACGCTGGCCCGTGATAGAAGCTATGCAATAGCTTAAAAATAAAAGAAAAATACAAAATAGAATAATTCACCCTGCAGTTATTGATATCGGCAGCGGTGATGGTGACAGCAGTGAAGAAATATTCTCCCCAATTAAAAATAAAAATAATTTTGAAACAAATGTGCACGGAAAACGAAGCACAAGCGGTAAGTTTTGTTTATTATCTACACATATCAACATAATATCAGCCTCATAATGACTTGGGATTTTATATGCAATACCATCCTTTATGAAAATGATTATTCTTAAAAACTAGCCTTCTACAGTGAATAGTCAATTACAGTGAATAAATAAAAACATTTTTCAGTTCTTTTACAGTTTTACATTTTTCAGTTTTTATTCCGTTTTATTTTCGATATCCCCTTATTTTTCTCTGTCTCATCACTACTAAAAATACTTTCTAGTGCGGTACAGGTCGATATCGGCCTGGCGCTTTTCCTGCTTTATTTCTCATTTCCTGTTTGGCAGATCCCGGGGCGAATCAAACCTAAGGAAGTTGGGTTCAAGGTCATTCCAACAGTATAAAAAAAAATTGTATACATTATGTTTTCACAAAGTTATAGCAATTTAATCTATCCTAGTGCTGGTGGGTTTAGAAAGACCTGTTACGCACTAGCGGAAATATCATTGGGGGCGCATTTCGACCCGTCGCCGCACCAGATGAAAGATTATGATTTTACTTGCCGCAGTGAACGTGTTAAGTTAGTCGAATTATTTATGCAAATAATGAGTGTTTGGACGGTCATAAAGATACTGAACCTTCAGTGCGAGAATTTGGCTCGCTCTTTGTTTTAGTTTTATTTGAAAACATTATCATAACCGAACTGTCATCAAATAAAAATACCGTTGTATTTATATCGTCCAATATACCCACTTGGCACACTTCAAAGTCGTAAACTAGGAATTGAAATAAATCATCAAGGCTGAGCTATAAGAGCACTTTAAGAACTTCTTTTAGCGTCTAGTAGTAAAAATTTCATTGAATCAGCTCGTGGATGTGTATATTTTTGATATGCAACCCGTTAAAATGCTAGGCGTAGAAAGCGTCAGTTACACAAGATAAGTTTCTCGGATGCGAGAGGCAAGAATTAGTTTGTGATTTATCATTTTTTTTTCCTCTAACCATGGGTTGCCTGGAAGAGATCGCTTTTTAGCGATGAGGCCACGTATTGTACTCTGTTTTTTTTTTAATTTTTTTTTTAGTTCTGATATGTCGTTTCCTTATTTGGTGTACACTAAAAATATTTTCATTTCATTTCATCCTATACGAAAACTTTCCATACAATTTTTGTCCGTGATTATACATTACGTTACATTATTGTACATTCTGAAAAAAACTCGTATCAGTTAGAATATACGCAATACTCGAATATGAGTGCCGAAAATTTCACTCGCATTCGAGAAAGAGTTTCTCGAATGCGAGTGAAACTTTATGTAACTGAGCCATAAATATAAAATTGTTAAGGCAACTATTGTCCCTAAAAATCTATGGAATAATTGTCATTGAATGAATGCATTTTTTTCTACACCACATAACGTACAGAACAACGCAAAAAAACATACATTTGACGCAATGGTAGCTTGCATCCTGAAGACGGACGGAAAAATAAACTATTACTTTTTATCCCGGAATATCAGAGTTCTCATAGGACCTAAAACACAGATGAAACCACAGATATCAACTACATAGTTACCTTCATGTAGAAAAATAGAATCGTCCAATAAGAAAATATATTGAATAAAGAGCATAAAAAAATGACGTACCTAATTACGTTATAGAAAAATATAGAAAGAAAAAATAGTAAGAAGCTTTTTAAGCGAAAAGCCTGATTAGATTTGATCGGCAAAGACCTTAATACCTTTTTTCCTAGAAGCACGTGTAATTTTCCTGAACTATGTCACTATTAAGGTTATCTAGCCTACCAAGCCTCCCTCTACGATGTTCAACATCACAAAGAAAACTCAACTTTATTCCCAGAGACTAAAGTTGAAATTCCAACTCTTAGATTTAGAATTAATCTAAAGTAGTGGACAGGTATGCCATTCGATTTTAGACTGTAAATAGTAAGAAATAAGGTTGTTGATGATAGAAGACAGATTCTTCCGGCGACGAACCCTAATTTCAGGAACCTTGATATGACACTTGGGAGATTAATGATAGTTGTTGGTAATGATATAGAGTGAGATGGGCAAATTGACAGCTTCATTGATACTGGCCACGCGTAGGAGCTTCCATTACCTGTATCTACCTACAAGTGTAGTTACTTGAAATAGTTCACGTAAAGCTATCTTAAAGCATAACGACCACCAAGGAAAAAACTAGTAAACCAAGTTAACCAAGGAATAAACGCGTAGACTATCTAACAGTTTTTGTTCTGCAAGAACGTTCGAAAAAAATTCCTTAAACGTTATTCGGTGGTGCTGAAATTGGCCTTTTTGAAAACAGTTCAAAACAAAAACACTACCTAAGTACAGAGCAGAATCTGTTTTCCGAACCGGTGGTAGAGTCTTTATTTGTCATAAGAGGTTGGCCTGCAACAAATAAATAGTTTTTTTCTAATTTTTTTTTAATTGTTCCTATCTAGTCCGTCCTAGTTTTTTCATTACTTTAATATATAGTGACAGTTGCAAGTCGAAGAGAAAAACGATTGGTGCAAGAACCATTAAAATCAGTCTACGCGTTTAGTTTCTAATCAAATACAAAAGAACAAACAAACATACAGATTGGTGGAGATTTGAGGGATAAGGAAAGTTTTCAGTGGTACATTGTCTCTGGTCTGGTCTGGTGGGAGGCTTTGGCCGTGGCTAGTTACCACCCTACCGTCAAAGACGTGCCGCCAAGCGATTTAGCGTTCCGGCACGATGGCGTGTAGAAACCGATAAGGGGTATGGGTTGAATTTACACTGCTATACCCCTTCCAAGTTAGCCCGCTACCATCTTAGACTGCATCGTCACTTACCATCAGGTGAGATCGCAGTCAAGGGCTATCTTGTCATCGAATAAAAAAAAAAAAAAAAAAAAAAAACATGCGGACCGGGGTGTGTCACAAACTCCCTCATGAAATGTAAAGTCGTCCGAACTTTGGCAATTACTGCTTGTGTACAGTTTATTTGATTTGTGACCGTTGTCAACGCATGTGTACGAGGGGCTTTTGGCTGTAGATCAAGAGCGAGTGTACGCTTAACACGAAGTTTTAGCGCAGTGATGATGTAGTCTTCTTAGGGCCGATTTCATCACCGCAAAATAAGTAAATCCAAGCGTAAAGATGTTTTAACAGTTTTTATACTTAAAATCTGCCAAAATTCCAAATATACGTTCAGTTGGTGAAATATGCCCTTTTTGAGAATTTAAAATCTTTAAATTGTCTCTAGTCTGATCAAGTAGGAGAATTTGGTCGTGGCTCGTTAGCACCCCACTGACAAAGACTTGCCACCAAGTGATGTAAAAAACTAAAAGTTTCTGGCAACAAGCTGTAATAAATTTTACTCGAGTAGACTACATTTAATCCCGGAAAATAAAAGAATTCCCGCGGAAAAATCTTAATCCACGCGGACGAGTCGCGGACATCGTCTAGTCCTATTTAATATTATAAATGCTTTTATTATGAAAGTTTTGATGTATGGGTGTTTGTTACTTAATCACGTCGCAATGAACCGAACCGAATCGGCTGAAATTTGGCAGAGAGATAGATTTTAGTCTGGAATAACACATATTATGCTAACCCGGGAAATAAGAGAGTTCCCGCGGGAATAAAAAATCGTTAATCCACACGTACGAAGTTGCGGGCATCATCTGGTAGATTATGTATAATATCTCTGGGAACGAGTGTAAAACCTACGGGAAAACAGAGTCTCCAAGGTGAAAATAACAGAATTTCTTTCTAGAACATCTTGTCATTCAGTTAATGCAGCATTATGCAAGCCTCCGTACGAAATTAGGTGACGACGAGCCATCAAAAGGAATACATTAACATAACCGCGGCGCAGACTAGTGCCATTGTTGCTGCTTCTCCATTCAATTCAATTCAATTCAATTCCTCTTAAAGAAAACATCTCTTTTTATTAGAAGTTTTATTTGCAAGCGTGAAAGAAAAGTTGAATCTTGGAAAATACTTGCGATAGAAAAGAAAGTAATTTGCAATATTGAATTTCTTTTAGACCTCCTTTTTACAGGTTTTTTTTAATTGATTGTTATTTACAGTTTTTTTATGAGTTACTAGTCTTTGGCCGCGACTCCTTTTACATTTATTAGGCTTTTTAATCCCACAAAAACGCTTTGTTTTCCAGCATTAAGTTACAGGTCCATGCAAAAATCACGTCTTTCGTATAAACCACAAAAATTATACTTTCACGTTTCTATTAACTTTTTACCCTCATCACTGATCTCTATAATTAATCTATGATTAACACTGGATTTGATAGATTATAGCCTGGAATAACACATAGGCTAGACGAAGTCGCGAGCATTAGCTAGTAATATGATAATTTTCATCCCGGAAACTCAAAGATGTCCCTACGGGATTTCTACTGTTATTATTCCAATCAGAACAAAGTTGCGTTCAACTTTTCGTATTCTGCTAAATAAATTAAACACCACTAGGTGATGCCCGCCACTTCATTCGCGTGGATTGAGGGTTTTCATTCCCGCGGGAACTCTTTTATTTTCCGGGATAAAAAGTAGCTTATTATGAATAAATAAATTAAAAAAAAATGTGGTATTCTAGACTATAAATATAATCAATCTCTGTGCCGAATTTCAGCCAAATTGGTTCTGTCGTTGTGGCGTGATAGAGTAACAAACATCCATCCAAACATACATCCAAACTTTCGCATTTACACTCGTAATATTAAGTAGAAGTGGGATTAAGGGCCAATTTCAACGTAAAATAAGTTTTATTCGAGCGTGAGTTTGATATTTTGGCAGATGTTCAAAACAAAAACTGTCAAAATATCTTTACGCTCGGATAAGACTTGTTTTATGTTGGTGAAATCGGCCCTTGCTCGTGAATCCAGTAAGTGAAAACGATGAACAAAGGCTTTTTTTCGTTGACAAGATATAGTCCTTGACTGCGATCTCACCTAATGGTAAGTGACGATTCAGTCTAAGGTGGTAGCGGGCTTGGCGGCACGTCTTTTACGGTAGGATGGTAACTACTCACGGCTAAAGCCTACCACCAGACAGACGTCCTCAGTGATTGGGTACAATATTCTTGTACTCACTTTCCTTTTACGCGAGTGTTGCTTTATAGAATACTCGTAATTAAGCACGTAATTAAGGATAATTAATTATTAAGACGCCGAGTCTTTGATTACTTTGCTAATTACTTTTTGAACACAGACGCCCTCGCGACTCTTCGGAGGAAATTCATATAAGGTTGTTTAAAGTTCGGCGAGATTTACAATGTATCACTTTTGATGTACATCCAAAGTTAATAACTTGCTGCTATTTCATACGGTTTTATGATTTCACCGTTCTCACCGAGCGAAGATGCGGGCAAAAGGTAGTACATATATATAAATAAATAAACATTTATTCAGCTCACACAAATAAAAAGATACAAAATTTTTGTAACACTAATGACTAAGGTCCTCTGAAGACCGCACCCCCACTCCGCTCAGACCCAAGACAGAGCTAAAATGAAACAGATTTATGTCAGAGCATATTCTTGTGGCTCGTTTTAACTCTAACCTAAGTCCGAGCCGAGCCAGAATACACTCTATAGATCTATGACATATAGGCATGTTTTACATAAAAAATAAAAAAAAAAAAAACAAAACATGAGCTGAAAAGGCTACTACTTCAGCAAAATCCTCCAGTATATTGGCTGCAGCGCTGATTTTTCAGGCATAGCCTTTAGTGACGCCGTGACCGGGACAGAATATCATAAAATTGTAGAAAAAAATAATAATAGAGGGAACTTTCTAAATACTTTACGGCATAACTTTTTAATTACATGTCGCTAGCGAGCAATACGCCGCCCCCTCAGCGAGGCGAGGCCGAGGGCGCGAAGGGTCGCTAGTTTGTTTTGGTCTAATGACATTTGTATAGGCCGCCGGGCCTCGGATAGTTTTCCTTTGAAAGCCTGTCATGCTGACAACTATATTAACAAAGTAGCTAGTATCCACGGCTTCGTTTGCATGGAATTTCTGTTATCCCTTAATAAAGTGGCCTTCTTTTCTTTCACAGAACCTTTTTAGACATTTTTTGTTTATACTAAACATTTTGCCCGCTGGTTTAGTATAAACAAAAAAATGACTTGCTCTATCTGCGTACAATTTCTGATTATATACTCGTATATGATTATGTTATATCACTTAAGAGGTAAATAGCTTTAACTTTTTGCTAATGCGACTTATAGGTGCAAAAGCCAATTCCAACTTATTTTTCTATCGTCATTTTTTTTTTGTTTTGTATCCATTTTGCAAAAAAATGTATTAGTTTCTCTTTTGTTAGATTTTTGATAGTGTTAGTGCCTATGAATGATACCAAAAATATATTTTTCATTTTTAGATAGATTTTTGTTAGAATGATGAAATGTAATGGGGAACAATTTTGTAAAGAAGTCTTTATATCATCCCTCAAGGATATCAAAACTTGATTGTATTACAGAAACGCGTTTCTACAGATTCTCAATTTGTATAGATCCCGTGTTACGCCGCGATTTGACAACTCCATACAAATTAACACAAACTTCATTGAAATGAGGCAACCAAAGGTCAACCGTCCTATCATAAAACTTAATAGGCCATTCGTATAGAAATATATTCATATACAAATGTAGAGGGGACTCGAGCTCTTTTTGAAGAGCTTTCAAAAAACGTCATAGAGTCAGCGATCACAAAAAGAAAATAATAGAGTCTACCGGAGATCCAAGAGCTGGCAACTACCTAAGAAAAAGTATTAGTTTGGCTCTGTGGTTTGGCTATTCAAAGAGGCAATGCAGCCAGCATTTTGGGTACTATGCTGCGCTGCGGGGACATCAATAAGGAGATTTGTTTTAGTTTTAATTTTAAAAGTACTAGTTACTTCTAAATTAAAACTAAAACAAATCTCTCTTTCAATTGAAGCCCGCGGCTTCGCTCGCGTGGAATTAGTTTTTAAAATCCCGCGGGATTTTCCGGGATAAAAAGTAGCCTATGTCACTCTCCCGGTCCTCAACTATACCCATGCAAAAAATCACGTCGATCCATTTTGTTGCGGCGTGATTGAAAGAAAAACCCACTTTCGCATTTATATATTAGTAAGGAAAGGAAGGATTTACAAGCGGACGAAGCCGTGTGTATAAGCAACTGTTCAGTATTCTAATTACATCAAAACTTTTTAAATATCTGTAATTAGGCGAGAATTCCGCGATCGTCATGGTGATAAGTCTATGTAAATGAAGTTTGAAATTCAAAACTTCTAAGGCATGACTTAACAGGAGTTCAAGCAACAATTTAACATTATTTATATCATACTCGTAGGTATATTTTATGGAATACAAATACAGTTGTAGCAATACAATATTCTTCGCATAAAATTGAACTACTGCTTATATATGAGTAGGTACCTAGTCATTTTTCTAAACTGAAAAAGATACTTAAGAATAACGAAAGATTTTAGAATGTCTAAAAATGTAAAATACCATCACATAAAATCAGATTTATCTTTAAGTAAATAAGTATTTTTTTTCTGTTTTATTTAAAACCAAAATATTTATGTTTTAAGTGGAGTATTCTTTTATAAACACACCTACCATTATACTATATTAAATACATAAAGTAAATGAAAAAAAAATTCAGATACCTTCTTGAAAAAAAAACAATAATACAATACATCCATAAAAAACAATAAATGTTAGAATGCTTATTAATTTTCAATTTGTTTATAGAAAATACATAAATACTTTTAATTTTTAATGTTTAATTTTAAACAACAAAAATTTTTAAGTTTAATTTAAATTTTATCATAAATTAAATGCCTAATATTGTAACCAATTATAGACTATCTAAATGTGAATTGTAAAGATAAATAAATATTAATTAAAATCGTCAAAGATTATGAAACGCACGTTTTGGACAAAATAGGTATAAATGAACTCACCATTTTGGCACACAACACAACACAGTACAACCCACGTTTCATTTCTGTTTTCAGGAATTTCAGCGGCTCGCTCTGAAGCGGTGGCCGGAGAGGGCGCGCGCGGTGGACTGGCCTGGTTGCGTTGATAACGTCAAAGAATATCGAACTTGGAAATAATCCGCAGATGCTGCACTCTCCAGGATTGTTTCTTTATGATTATTCTTTCTTTCTTTTTGTTAATGACTTTTCTTAGTGCCAAGCCAGCGCAATGCACTTCGCTAATATCAAGTAGTTTTAAGAAGGCTTTATCATTATTAGAGTGAAGTACGTATTGGTATAACTCTATCTAGTTATCTGTCTAGCTAGTTATTTACTTTTCAAGACGGTTTTCGACTTTTATAAAAGGGCTTTTTAGACTTTTCGGGTTTGACAGTAAAACAAGAACCCTAATATAGCAGTTTTAACAAATAACAAAAATTAAGAGGGCGCCCCTACTAGAAAGGGGACTCACATTTGACAGTTATTTTTTGATAAAATCACTCCTTGCTAATTTTCTGCCTGCTTGTTAAAGTCACGTCAGTATCGGTTCAGCAATTTTGAAAAATAGCACGGACAAATAGACCCACAAAGATACAGACTGACAAATTGATAAAAAGGATAAAAAGTCAAAATTCAAATCTTGAAGTTGGGTCATCCTATCATTTAATTAATTACCATAATATTATGAGCTTAAGACGGAGTGACAGTTATTTCGGAATTAACACACACATTAAAATTTTTATTCACTTCCATTCATCTATTCACATAAGATATATGCTCTTTAAAATTGAATAAATAGAGGAATCTATAATTTATTTTTAAAAAAATAATTTCCCATACAGGTCATTATGTAAACAATGGACCTTATCTGGCTTCTTTAACTAGTAATTAACTATGCCATTGTTGTATCTGAACTTGAATAGATAATGAAGCTGTGAATTAACTTTCGGCTGTAATTAAAATGCTCTAACTTGATTTACGACGGATGTATGGGCCGATAAAAAATTAATGACCAATAAATTAAATCCGGAGTGTAGAAACACTTAGATAATTAATTTTCCTTGAGAAATAGGCGCAGTAGCACTTTTAACGTCGGTTATGGCAAAGTAATTTTAAATTTGTATGTTACATGGCTGGTCCGAAGTCGTGTATCCATACAAACAAGCTAGTGCTCGAATAACTGATAGACGTACAGGCCCTATGGTGTTTGAATAGGGACACCAATTAGGGAAACGCAGCTATGGAAGACCAAACACTAGGTGGAAGGAAAATTGCTGGATACAAGTGCCACAAAATCGTTATCTGTGGCGATCCTTGCAAGAGATAGACGAATAGATTAAATTTAAAAAGCTAGGATAAAACTAAATCACATAAACAAATATAACAAACTAGCGGACCCGGCAGACGTTGTCCTGTCTTGGTCCTGTCTTAAGTTTTTTTACATCCTCTTTGACGAAATTGGCAGCACGCATTCTGTCAATGTTATGTCAAACGCCATAAGGTTACATCAAAAAAGTTTGAATTGTAAAAGCGGTTACATTAGAAATAATTTAATATGGTGGTTAATATTTCTTAAATTTTCTAATTTTCCGCGCAATTTTCTTGTTTTTTTCTTTCATAAGAACCTTCTCCTAACAATAACAAACACAATAAAAAAAGAATTAGCGAAATCGGTCCAGCCGTTCACGCGTGATGCGATGACCAATGAAATAGGGATTCATTAATATATATATAGCTACTCGTGCTGATTCACTGATTCACTCACTCACTCACTCACTGACTCATTGATCACCTCTCCTGTAAAATTTTGTATGGAAAAAAATTTTTTCACGCATGGTTTCGTATAGAGGACAAAAATTCATTCGGAGGAAAAATATGGAGAGAGCTGATGATTGAGGATTTCGGAGACGGCTGAGGAGCACCGGCCAGGGTATCGAAGATAGGTAGGGGGTGTTCAACCAAATGTCACTCGAAACCTCATCCAATTGGCAGAGAGCCGAAAAAAAACTCCAAAATGGCGGATTCAAGATGGCGGCCATACAAATTTCGTCGGTGTCTATCTCGGAAACTATAAAAGATGGAAGAGTGATTTCTTGGAAAAGGATGATCAGGACTCGAAGGTCTACTTGATGAATAGAAAAAAAATTCAAGATGGCGGAATTATTTTTTTCCATACAAAATATATGCAACACTAAAACATAGTTCTTTCTCAAAACATATGTTGATTTTGTATGGAGGATAAAAATTCATTCACAGAAAAAATATGGAGAGAGCTGATGATTGAGGATTTCGGAGACGGATGAGGAGCATGGTCAGGATATTGGAGGTAGGTGGAGGGTGTTCAAACAAAAGTCACTCGAAACCTCATCCAATTGGCAGAGAGCCGAAAAAACCTTCAAAATGGCGGATACAAGATGGCGGCCATACAAATTTCGTCGGTGTTTATCTTAGAGACTATAAAAGATGGAAGAGTGGTTTCTTAGAAAAAGATGATCAGGACCCGAAGATCTACTTGATGAATAGAAAAAAATCAAGATGGCGGAGTTTATTTTTTTCATATAAAATGTATGCAAGACTTTGATACGTTCCTTTCCGCTGATGGTTTCGCATACAAGACAAAACTTCATTCAGAGGAAATATATGGAGACAGCTGATGATTGAGGATTTCGGAGACGGGTGAGGAGCACGGTCAGGGTATTGAAGATAGGTGGAGGGTGTTCAAACAAAAGTCACTGGAAACCTCATCCAATTGGCAGAGAGCCGAAAAAAACCTTCAAATTGGCGGATCCAAGATGGCGGCCATACAAATTTCGTCGGTGTTTATCTCAGAGACTATAAAAAATGGAAGAGTGGTTCCTTGGAAAAAGATGATTAAGACTCGCAGGTCTATTTGATGAATAAAAAAAAATCAAGATGGCGGAATTTATTTTTTTCATATAAAATGTATGCAAGACTTTGATAGGTTCCTTTCAGAAATTTCTGATGGTTTCGGATGGTTTGGTATAGAGGACAAAATTCATTTGGATGAAAAATATGGAGGGAGCTGATGATTGAGGATATCGGAGACGGGTGAGGAGCACGGTCAGGATATTGAAGATAGGTGGAGGGTGTTCAAACAAAAGTCACTCGAAACCTCATCCAATTGGCAATGAGCTGAAAAAAAAAACACCAAAATGGCGGATTCAAGGTGGCGGTCATACAAATTTCGTCAATGTATATCTCAGAGACTGTGAAAGATAAAAGAGTATTTCCTTGGAAAAAGATGGTGAACACCTGAATGTCTACTTGGTGGACAGAAAAACCGCGGTTCGCTTTAGCGAGCCGCGCACCCACGCGCCCTACTAGTTTTTATATATATAGATTGTTTTATTTCACTTGAGGAATAACCAAAATTCAAATACATACGGGATGAAAGAAGATAGATTAGGAATAAAATAAGAGGTACATTATTTTAGATGATAATTTCATTTTCCTACCAATTTAGAGTTTAAACTAGCTTTTGCCTACGACTTCGTCCACGTGATTAATGTAGGCTTTTTTAGTATCTCGCGGAAACTGTTCGTTTTTCCGGGATAAAAATAAGCTTACGTCACTCTCCAGACCATCATGCAAAAAATTTCAATAATCGTCGTTGCTGCGTGATTGAAGGACAAATCTACAAACACACTTTCACATACATATACGAACGTAGTAGTGGGGATTAACTCGATTTACTCTCAGGGACACCATTTTCCGATCCATAACATAAACACCGACATTGTTTTATTCTTTGGTAAGCACCAAGGCTCTATCCTCCCGTCCCTCTCTAAACTACAACCTGATTATACGCGTCTCTTTCGCACGTTAGTGAACGTGCAATGTAGGCGCGGGAAATCCGCTCGAATTCAAGGCTCTACAAGTTTTTCTGTCATATTAGCAGACTGGTGACAAACAAATGTCTGAAGGCCTATGCTGTATTTCAGTAACTATTGTTGCAGATTGTTAGCACTCATTTACAACTTTTTTTTTCAGATTTGTGTGACTTGTTCATTGATTTTTTTTGTTTTTTCTAGTGCAAGATGTAGCTAAGCGTTCCGGAACGATGGCGTATAGAAACCGATGAGGGGAATGGGTTTAACTACAAAACAATAACGCCTTCCAAGTTAGCCCACACCATCTTAGACCGCATCGTTACTTAGCATGAGGTGAAATAGCAATTATTTATATAAGAAATATCTTTTCAGAAATAAATGTATAAAAAAATTGTTCTGTTATTTAATCTAAAATTAATTATTAAAGTAACAACTTTAATAATTTTAGATTAAAAATGTTTCTTTTATTAAAAATGTTATTTCTGCGATCTCAAATTCCCATAAAAATTCGCAATTCGCAAAAAATAAAATCTGCCAATGCTGACGAATATTGAATACTGGATCTTAAGTCCAAGTATGCTCGTATTTCGCATCTAGAGAGTATTTTTTTTTTAAATTGGTTACAAAAATTAAAATATGAAAAACTTTACTTGGTCACTTTACAAAGGACATCAAAACAACCTCAATACGGAGCTTCTAATACAAAAGAACCAAAGAAAAGTTTAAATGGGTTTTCTACTAAGTGTTGCGAAGTTTAGCTACAATCGAGTTTAAGCTAACTTTAAACAGCTTTTCAGGGTTCCAGAGAGCCGTTAGGTGTGATCGCCATTGCGAGTTTCGAGATCTGAACTTTTCGTCACTCCGCAGAATAAAATTAACTAACTTTTTGGTAAAATTACGTTTCAAATTTTTAACCGCGACCATCTCGTCGGTTGAAGTACCTATTTACACTTGGACTTGTTTTTTTGTTTTTCAGTTTTTATTTAAAACGAAATTTTTACGCAGTCGGGTTTTTTGTTTTTTTAGTATAGGTATATATTTTTATTACTTCCCGCAGTTTGAACTCTTTAATTCCGGGATAAAATGTAGCCTATGTGTGTAGCCGGAGATAGCTCGCACCCAGGATGTGAGCTATCTCCGAAAACACACACAGCCACACACACACACACACACACACACACACACACACACACACACACACACACACACACACACACACACACACACACACACATACACGCGCCACACTCACTTCTACCTTTAATATTAATGTAATGTGATAGATGTGATACCTTACATTACAATAAACTACAATAATGCTTGTAGCAAAATTAAAACCTAACTAAGTCTGATACTGATCTCTTGAAATAAACGTCTTCGCAAAATTTGTTATAATTATCATTAATTGAGTTATAGGAAAACAATTAAAATCAATTTCACTGCCTAAGAAATACGTTCAGCATTCGGGCGGAGGTAGGTACCTATTTCGGGTTCGTAATTAAATCGGTCGTCAGCCGATCGCGTCCACCGGAGCGCGGCGCATTGACTGCGCGGTGTTCACTCACCATGAATATTAACCGATGTTCCCGGATTATTTATCTGAGGAGATTTGAGGATCAAATGTTAGGCCGCGTACATATTGAAATGAATTGTTGGCCATTAGTTAGTTATTTTATTAGTAAAACACTGAAAGTCAAATTGAATTTTGAATTTTGACGACCTCCCTGGCGCAGTGGTGAGCGCTGTGGTCTTATAACAGGGAGGTCTCGGGTTCGATTCCCGGCGGGGGCAATTTGGGAATTTACAATTTCTAAATTGTCTCTGGTCTGGTCTGGTAGGAGCCTTTGGCCGTGGCTAGTTACTACCCTATCGTCAAAGACGTGCCGCCAAGCGATTCAGCGTTCCGGCACGATGGCGTGTAGAAACCGATTAGGGGTAGGTACCTATGGGTTGAATCTGCATCGTCACTTACCACCAGGTGAGATCGCAGTCAAGGGCTAACTTGTCATCGAATAAAAAAATAAAAAAGGATACTTAAAATCCACGCAAGCAAAGTGTACGACAAAAGCTAGACGTTTATAACCAGATGAAATATAAAGATATACCAATTAATTTCATCTAAACGCACTTAAGTGAAATCGTTTCTATAAATAAACACTTAGATAAATAGAGTTTTCCACGTGAATAATAAGATATACCGAACGGTTTGTATTGGCTCCGATGACAGACAGACAACGTAAATACACAGACCGACAGGAGATCTATTTTAAGCATCTAAACGATAGATGGTTACCAATTACCGACTCTAATTCACTTTGAAACTAAACCCATACGCTTATTTCACGTGATTGTTTGCAATTTGCATAATTATGTATAGTCGAGGACCTGGACTATGAAGTACAGAATAGAGTAGGTAGTGAAGTGGCTTTTTATCCTTTAACTTGCTTTTGTCCCGCAGCTTCGCTCACGTTAAGTTCGATTTCTTAAACCCTTCTGTTACTCCCTTAGGGGTTGAGTTTTCAAAATTTCTTTCTTAGTAAATAACTACTTCATAATAGCTGTCTGAAATCTGTATGCCAAACAGCCCAATCCGTCCAGTGATTTGAGCTGTGTATTGATAGATTAGTCAGTCAGTTGGTCAGTCAGTCACCTTTTCCTTTTATATATTTAGAAATGATAAGCATCTAAGCGAAAGATAGTAACTAATTACCGTGTCTGACTCACTTTGAAACTAAACACATATGTACATTCGACGTGAATGTTCAATGTATAGTTGAGGACCAGGGACGTGGGAGTATAGAGTAGAGTAGGTATTGAAGTGACTTTTTATCCTATAATAAAAAAGGGTTCAAAAGCTAGTATAGAAATATAACTCAAAAACAGTGCCTTTCATATTTAAATAATTAAATTTCGGTTCTTTCATTTTCTCGACAAAAAAGTTTTTTGTAAAAACTGTTGTATATTTCGCAGACGGGTAGTTGTAATACAAGAAGTAATCTAGGCAATTTTATTTCTCAGAAAACAAAGCGTTTTTATGAGATTTTTAAAAACCTAAATCCACTTTACTTAGTGCTTTATTTTTTTGTAGTGTTTGCTTGAAATTTTTTTTTTTTTTTTTTAATTTTAAAAAGTTCCTTATCCAGACAGCAGATTATAATGAATAAGTTTTTTTGAATTCAGACAGCATATTCAATAGTTAATCAATGACCATGCTCACATGTGATTCATGGGATAGGGAAATGGTAATTTTCAAACACACACTGTACCTACACTCATTTTGGGTGGTGTCACAGACGATCGATTAATGGTACCTACGTACTACCCTTCCACGTCAAGTTGGCTGCTACCTAGCCCCGCGCTTCCCCTCACCGCACCTCAAGTCAGACCCACTTAGTACAGATAGCAACGTACCGCTAGCGATTGTCACTACCAAATTTTTTCAAAGTTTTGTTATTGTTACCTTTTGAATGTTTTTGTTAACTTTAAATTAGTTATTTTTCTTTGGTTACTATTGTCAGCGTATCGTTTTCTACGATGAGTAAAAAACGAAATGTTTATCATAGTCCAGACTATATTAATGACCTACTTAAATTAATGACTTTCAAGCGGCAAAAATAAGAAATTTAAAAATTACGCCTTTCGACATTCAGATTGCCAGAAAAGAAAACTTCCGTCACAGTCGTGGTTAAAAGAGTAAAAAATACAATTATTATTTTCTTGTCAACGGTACGGTATGACGTCATTCTGTAACGTTCGACGACGGCCAACTTGACGTGGAACAGTAATATAATATTTGTATTACTGTGACACCATTACTGAACATTATTGTCTTTCTTTCACGCGGGCTGTGTCGCGTATAAAGATAGTGAACAATAAAATGCGCTAGTTTTATACAAATGATAGTTTAATATCTTTAGTTCTATATCGCTCGCTGTCGGTGGAATGGCGTAGACTCGCTTCAACAATGAACCATCAAAACGGTCATTACATTTTTTCGCTTTGTCCAAAAAGCCTTGGAGGTAATATAAAAGTCCCCATTCCCTTAGAGGTTTTAAAAGGCCATAAGAAAGTTTTATGAGGAGTAAAAAAATAATTTTATGCCTTTGACTTTCGAGCACGGCTTCTAGTTTACTTTATGGTCTATATTTAATTTGCGTTTTATTAGTACACGCTTTAAATAGATTATTTTTAAACACTTTCACAAGCTTCTTGTTCTATTCCCACTCGCGTAGACCGCTGCCATTTTGTTCTAAGGCCCAACGCCTACTAATACAATGAGTGGAGTATAGAAGAAAATAGAACAGAATAATTTTTTATTCAAATAAACTTTTACAAAGTGCTTTCGAAGTTCGAGTTGAGGAAAACCATATTATTTTTTATAACTTCAACTCAGCTTAATTCGGTAAAACGGAGGTAAAGAGTTGTTCGAGTTGCTTAACATTAATTAAGGATACTTACCTTCCAGTAACTGTTAGTTAAGTATCCTTAATTAATGATAAGTGATTCGAATTAAACAGTTAGTTTAATATTTAAAAAGTTTCATTCTCAGAGGAATTTAAGCGCTTCGTACATATTGTATATATTTGACAACCTCCCTGGCATAAGAAAATAGGTGCTAAATAGCGGTAACTAAGAAAAAGGTAGGTAAGCAAAATACTGAAATCACACTAATATTATGAAGGAGAAAGTTTGCATGTGTGTGTGTGTGTGTATGCTTGTTTATACTCTTTCAAGCCACAAAGAATGAACCGATTTGGCCCAAATGGAATGGAGATAGCTCTTACCCAGGATTAACACATGGGCCACATTTTATCCTGGAACATTAAAGAGTTCCCGCGGGAATAACAAAACCACAGGAACGAGGTTGCGGACATAATCTATCTAGTGAAAAAATATGAGTACGCAAAAGAAGTCACTGGCAGCTGTTGCCAGTATACTATTTAGAGGAGAGATATGACCGAAAAAAGTCGGTGAACTCTCCTATTTTTTATTTGACACACTTTGTTCAATATTAATAACAGACCTCCCACATAGGCTCGTGATTTATTACATTCCTAGTTCCCGCCATCAAATGTATTATTTCGCGTTGAAATATTCCTCCGAAGTCTATTTTTATGGCAAAACATCATAAATTACGAGTAGGGCGATAAATATTAGTTCAGTCATAAATTGGTTCAGTGAAATACGCTCGCCCGAAGCGGTAACAATATTTCGAGTGTCTATTGCTCTATTACGTCGAAATATACGACTTACTTCGTGTTATGATTGCTCTCCGCGCTCTATCTCCCATACAGATAGTTAATAATAATTATTTTGGTGTGGATTCTTGTTTATTAAAGCTGCTCGTCCATTGAAGCGGAGCGGAGCGGAGCGGAGACTTGCTCTGCAGACCAATCAGGTCATTGATAAATGACGCGATAATTTTATCACGTCATCTCTCAATAATATCATTGGTCCACTGAAGACATCTCCGCTCCGCTTCAATGGACGGGCAGCCTTATTTATCCTTACTAATGTACTAATGTTATAAATGCAAAAGTGTGTTTGTTTGTTGGTTTGTCATTCAATCACGCCGCAACAAAGCAACGGGTCGACGTGATTTTTTTTGCATTGGTATAGTTGAGGACCGGGAGAGTGACATAGGCTACTTCTTATCCCGGAAAATCAAAGAGTTCCCGCGGGACTTTAAATATTAAATCCACGCGAGCGAAACCGCAGGCATCAACCGAAAACTAAAAGGTCAACGGTTCGACCCCCGCTTGTTGCACTATTGTCGTGCCCACTTCTAACAAGCTTTCCGGGGAGAAGATACTATTAGTCAAGTTCAGCTTGGCTTATTAACAAAAAACTATACAAGCCACAGGGAGCCGCTGGATACAGGGGACACAAGGCCGAGACCTGTGGAAGTCCAGGCAAGAAACCTTTGTTTAACAGTTGACGTCTATTGGTTGATAAAGAAGACGAAAAAGAAGAAATTTTAATTTTGTCAACAAACTTTGCAAAGTAATGAAATGAGGCTTTCCTAAACAAAAATAAGTTTTTCTCACTCCGGCATATAAACTACTACTGCGCTTGCTGTCAAGATCAGTCAGACAGACAGACAGATAGACAAATAAACAGACACACTTTCGCATTCATAACATTCGTGTGGATTCTCATTTAAAATGGGTAATTAGGCCAAATCAGCCAGTAGGTTTACCTACTATAAAAACACTCAGCACTTCTCTATATTAATTAACAAACCATTAGTGCTTGCAATTAGCACTTACCCGCGTAAACGACAATCCTAAGCACCAGCACTTAAGCCCCTTACACATTAACATAGATCATAAAGGCGGCCACACACGTGCGGCGCGGCGTCGCGCGGTTCACTCACTGAAAGCGTAGGTTTCAGTGGAGCGAAAGTGGGTTAGGTTGAGGGCACACGTGGTTCAAGTTTTTTTTTTTTGATGACGAGATAGTCCTTGACTGCAATTTCACCAGATGGTAAGTGACAATGCAGTCTAAGATGGTATTGGGCTAAGCTGGAAGAGGTATGGCAGTGTACATTTAACCGATACTGCTAATCGGTTTCTATACGCCATCGTACTGGAACGCTAAATCGCTTGGTGGCACATTTATGACGGTCGGGTGGTAACTAGCCACGGCTAAAGCCTCACACCAGACCAGACCAGAGACAATTTAGAAGTTATAAATTTCCAAATTGCCCCCGCCGGGAATCGAACCCGAGACCTCCCAGTTATAAGACCACAGCGCTCAATTCTGCACCAGGGAGGTCGTCAGGGAGTCGACATAATATTTTCCTTTTGTGATATTATTCGAGCTCCCTGGCGTTGCGAGGGCTGTGGTTTTATAAATGGGATATCCGGATTTGATTCCATGGCAGCATGGGAATTTATAATCCTCTCTATTCCGACCGATGACATCAAATGAGTCGCAGGGAGCCGCTGGATTCAGACCAAGACCTGTTAAATTTTTAATGAGCAAACGATGATTTTTAATGAATTGAATCTCCTGCCACCTGCCGCCCATGAACATTTGTAGCATCAAAGGCACCATCAATGCGGTGTCAGCTTTGTTTGTTGGTCCGCCCCTTGAATAACCTCATTGTAATTTCCATTGTTGTGTCCATTGTCCAGCATTGGACATATATCGGTTGATAAAGAAGTAGAAGAAGTGTGACATCTCCCGGTGTGCCCCCCGCTTAGCCTAGTACAGCACGGTCCATAGGTGCGGGTGGGAAAGCTCAGTCGGTCGTGAGCGGTAAACATTTATCATCGCCGAGCGCTTTTAAAAGCGTCGCACTGTGGCGCAGAACTATTCATGTACTATTTAATCTGATTACCTACTTGTATGGAATTGTCTTAAAATGTGTGACGATCGCAATCTCCTCTGATTGGGTGATACTCTCTCATCATCGTCACCATGAGCAACCCATTAGAATAGAATTAGAATAGAGTAGAATTAGAATATTTTTTATTCAAATAAACTTTTACAAAGTGCTTTCGAATGATTACGACGGTTTCATTTTTATGAAATCACTAGGTTTTCCTGCGCCTGTATCCGGATTTTCTTAAGATTCCGTTCTATCTGAAAATCGTTTTCTTAACAGATTTTCATAAATAATTATAGCTGATAACCATCTCGATCAAGTTACCTTTCAAACAAAAGAAAGCCCATCAGAATCGGTCCATTTTTTGAAGAGCTACGAGCGAACAGATACACACTTTAGACTTATAAGTATAACACCTATCTTTGTTATCGGAGATGAAAATGTAAGGCAACATGGCCACAAGACCCTGAATGGGAATCACTCCATACTGCAGTACATAGACCCAAAAATAACCCAGATATACGAGTTCTAGACAGAAACTTATCGCAAAACTTGAATGAGTAAATTGTCCTCGCTACAACCTAAATTATTCGGTGGTTCCGACGTAGGTATAGGCGCTTCGCTCCGTCTCTCATCTGTAACCGTCACGATACATAAGTATGGTCATATTTTACCCAAGAAATATGCCTTGAAATATGTAAGAAATTTTGTTTGCGAATGCCTAACCATCCTCTGAGTGTAGAATAAATATTATATGGACGAAATCCAGCCTTAAAACAAGGTCATTGAAATTCATTTATCTTTAACAGTATTAGGTATTTCTTCATATTCAAAATAGAAATCTATCAAGGTTGTCTTGCTACACGCATAGACTCGTACTATCCCCGTAGAAACAAAAGGACTTACTTAACATAATGACATACATAAATTGTTAAAATACTCGTAGTCCCCGTAGTCGAGAAAAAATTGCGTAAACTGCGGGATTCGAATAAAATAGAATAGAATAAAATAGAAATATTTTTTATTCAAATAAACATTTACAAGTGCTGTTGAATCGTCTAGTAATCTACCACTGGTTCGGAATGCCGTTTCTGCCGAGAAGAGCCAGCAATAAACTCGGCGGTTGCTCTTTTGAAAAAAATTTTTTTTTTACAATGACCACCACGGAAATGTTTAGAGAGCATGACATACTTAGGCTACCCATGTTAAGGCATCGAATTGAATACACCTAATATCTTCCGATATCGCACCCTATAAGATTACTTAATTACTTATTCTTAAATATCTCAACGGCTATTGAAAGTTGATAATAATTAAGAACTGTGAAACACGCATTTTCTGAACTTGACAATTCTTACCTCGCAACTTTCTGTTTTCGTAGAGACATCTGACAAGCAGTCAAGTATCTAGATACAGGCGGCACAAGACCGAGACATGTGGACGCAACCGCAAACGAGCTATGTCCAACAGTGGATTTCTATCGGCTGACGACGCCGTTAGTATTAAAAAGATCTAAGACAGATCTAAATAGCACACTACTTAAAATCTAGATAGGCGTGAGAACGTGAATATAATGCTATCTTAGGATATAGAAAACAATTGGGGCCGAGTGTAATTAACTTTCTTAATTACTTTGAAATAACACGTGTACTATCGTGTGAAGAGCGCAACGTCGTTTTCGAGATGACTTGTATTAACTTTGTAAGATAAACATCTAATGAAGAGGATACAAGCAAGTGTTAAAAAAAAAAAATCAAAATTTATTTATTTCATGTAGGCCAACTTGCAGCTCTTATGAAATGTCATAAATGTACCACCGGTTCGGAATGCAGATTCTGCTGAGAAGAGCCGGCAAGAAACTCAGCAGTTGCTCTTTTCAAAAAAAAAATTTTTTTTTTTACAATTGTTAAAAAACTAGGCTATGCACACAATGTTTCCACACAAAAGTTTCAAAAATGCACACCTACCACAACCTAACACATGTCAACATGGGTAGACACAAAGCAGACCCATTTCCGTTGGCGGCACCCGTTCACGAGCATGACGCATGATCCAGCCATTGCTTCGCTCAACCATATTTGAGGGAACGTTACTTTGCGGAATTACATAATAATACTTATTTTTATTCGATGACAAGATGGTCCTTGACTGAGATATCACCTGATGGTAAGTGACGATGCACGGTAGGGTGGTAGCTGACCACGGCCAAAGCCTCACACCAGACCAGACCAGGGATAATTCAGAAATTATAAATTCCCAAATTGCCCCCGCCGGGAATCGAACCCGAGAGCTCCTAACTCCTTACTAATATTTTAAATGCGAAAGTGTGTTTGTTTCTTGGTTTGTTCTCCAATCACGCCGCAACGGATCGACGCGATTTTTTGAATGGGTATAGCAGTTGAGGACCGGGAGAATGACATAGGCTACTATTTTATCCTGGGAAATCAAGGAGTTAAAAACAATTTACACGAAAGCAAAGCCGCGGGCATCAACTAGTAGTAATATAAGTTTGTTGTCCCTTGTTGTTGAAAAAAATCAGAACAAACCTACAATACTATTGAATGAATACAGTTTGGCCCGCTACTAGCGTAGGCACACTTCAATAGAAGCCCGTCCTAAGCTAACAAACGCGTGTTAGTTTATTGAGTGGAAAATTGGTGTTATTCTGGCCACTTGCAGGAGGAAAATCTGTTCTAACACCCAAAAGAATTTCCTTTCCAACGAAAACATGATTATTACTGAGAATAAATGGGTACTATTTCTTTTTGTATATTACTGGTAGCTTTAGATGTCTTTATGAGAGACAATGCAGCTCCATAATTACTCAACAAAAATCTTCTTTTAGCTTATTTTGCTTTAAAATAAACCTACTAGAATATTTTGTCTCAATATTCTAATACTCGTAAATGAATCGTAGTTTTTAAGAAACACCGAATAGAATATAGAAAATTTATTTAAATATGCTTTACATAAAGTACCTTCCAAATATCAAGTGAGTCCAAATACCACTGGTCTGGAATGCCATCCATACCGAGAAGAACCACGAAGAAACGACGATTGCCTTTAAAAAAAAAGATAAGATTTTGGAATTCGGTTAAAAAAGTAAAATATTATATTGTGTACTAGCTGTTGCGCGCGACTTCGTCTGCGTCAATTTCTGTTATTATGATCGCGATTAAGAAGTTTTTAAAAGAATATATTTTAAATATGGATAATTTTCCCCGTTTTAGCAACATTTTTCACTGATGCTTCGCTCCTATTGGCCGCAGCGTGATGTTAAATGATGATGTTAAATGATGATGTATAGCCTAAAGCCTTCCTCGATAAATGGACTATCCAACCCAAAAAGAATTTTTCAATTCGAACCAGTAGTTCCTGAGATTTGCGCGTTCAAACAAACAAACTCTTCAGCTTTATAATATTAGTATAGATTAATTAATTGCCATAGATAGATAAGATATATAGATAAACTTGTGCTAGGGGTTGAAATATAAAATTAAAATTGACAGTGGAATTTTACTTCAGAAAGTCACAGCAAACCTATGCTGAGATCTATAGAGCTTGCTCTGACTCAGCTCAGAGTCAAGATAGAGGTTGAAACGAGACACAAATATGCTCCGACATAAATCTGTCTCGTTTTAACTCTATCTTGTGTCTGAGCTGAGTGGGGTATATAGATTTCAGCCTTAGAAGCTGTTTCCACAATTCGACCGTAGCAATTAACATAGTCGCATGTGAAAAACCACTACTCCAGGGCACGGCCGCTCAAAGCTTCAAATATGTGAAAAGTGAAAAACAGTCAACATATCCAACCCTTGCACTTGCAAAAACCAAAGATGGTTGGTTGATTCCAAAAGTTTCACAATTGGTGGGGGCATTGCTATCCCCATTCTAAGACCCTTAATGCAACAAAACGAAAATCGCCAAAATGTAGATCCGACACTGTTAATTGCTACGGTCGAATTGCTAGTCACTAAGCAAACATCGAACCCTATTCTAATGATATTTGAAAAAGAAATAGACGATGCTGAGTCACTGGGTTAATTCTACATTGAACCGTACTCTCTTTGTTTCAGAAAAAGTAGGTCAAGCGACACTCGGACGTAACAAAGATATGCATTTGAAGTGTTGGCAATTGGAATAGGAGATGAAGCTGTCGCGCACTGCATACGACCTCTTTTCTTGTAACTTGCTACAATCGCTTGAAAACACTTTGATCCAGGCCCACTTTGTCTGGTGGGAGGCTTTGGCCGTGGCTAGTTACCACCCAGCCGTCAAAGACGTTCCGTCAAGAGATTTAGCGTTCCGGCACGATGGCGTGTAGAAACAGATCAGGGCCCCAAGTCTGCTATTTTACATGTCATTGTCATTGATCCGCAATACAATTACAATACAATTATCATTGGTCCAAAATTTCGTAGTCTACTAAATTCACAATGGTCGTTCGATTTCTTATAATTGGATTGTAATTTAATGATACCTCGGTATTGGAATTAGCTTAAAAAGCGTTTCCCGAAATGAGTTTCAAAAAAAACTACATATTAAAAACGTTTATTTAAGCTAGATTTAAAGCTAGATGTGTCAGTGGCAAACCATCGGAAAACAATTGTGACGCCATTGAATTAGTAGACTACCAAAATTGCTAAAAGTAGCAATTGGGATGTCATTGATAGGCAATGTAACTACAATTGCAATAGCAGACTTGGGCCCCCGGGTTGTTGTAAGGAACAGTATGGGTTGAATGTAAATTGCCATACCCTTTCCAAGTTAGCCCGCTACCATCTTAGACTGCATCGTCACTTACCATCAGGTGAGATGCGCTAATCTCTGGAACTACCAGTTGGATTTGAAAAATTCTTTTTGTATTTAATAGCCCAAGTTCTTCTCAGCAGAATCTGCATTCCGAACCGGTGGTAGATTTGTGACATATCATAAGTGCTACAGGGTAGCCTACATGAAATAAATAAATTTTGAATTTTGAATTTTTTTGAATTCGTGAGAAAGATTATAGGCTATTCAACATCTCGTACGAAGTCGAGGACATCGTCTAGTTACGTAATAAAATGTGTCTATACCTATACGTAGGTAATTAGTAGTAATTAGAAAATGTTTCCACAAAATAGCTTATTGAATTTTCCTAATATTCAAAGGAAAATTTATTGAAGAAAGCCTTTATCTGACTTCAATAAAATATAGAGATTGTTGTTTCATTATGGACTATGGTTACACGGCCATCAATAGAAAGGGGTCGATGTCGGAATTTTCTTGTTTTATTACAGTGGAGAAATTACCTATCTTTACATCTATACAAACAATTGTCAGTTGAAAACAGTCTAACCTAGTTAATTTCCCAAAAAAAAAAAGTAATTCAAAAACCTCAAGCAGGTATACGATCTCTTCGTGCTAAGAACCCATAAAACTAACATTTTTTCATTTGTCACGCCTTTAGTAGTTAAGATAGTAAAAACGAAGTAAAAACGCCATCAAAATTCGTTTTTCCCACCCACTTCTGTAACACTTTATCAATGTCAAGATCTGATCGTGTCGGAACAAAATCTGCTATTTATTACTTGAAAACAGCTGTCTGTACCCTCCAGGTAAAAAAAATTACCAACATTTATTTGGTGTTAACTCAAGGTCGAATCAAATTGGCAATTTTTTCTGACATTTTTATTTATACTTTGATTTAGCAGGACCTAAGCAGCACCGAACCTTTTGTTTCATAAAAATTGATTGGTTTTCGATTCCATTTTTTAAATGGAGAAAGCCTTCCCAAAGCCCAATTTGAAAAGAATAATCACATTAATATTTTCTTGTACATATTATAAATGCGAAAGCGTGTTTGTTTATTGGTTTGTCCTTCAATCACGAAGCAACAAAGCAACGGATCGACGTGATTTTTTGCATCGGTATATTTTTCTAAATACCCAAAGTATAAAAATGTGCCCCGTGGATTGCAATTCAATTTAGTTTTTACGGAGCTTTCCCATTTTCAATAACAAAAAGTAAATCTTTTCTTTCCAAACACCCACGCACTGAGCTTCTATAAACTTATGTTACGGGCTAAGTTATGGAGTCGAGCAAAATCGACACTGCCCAAGATCGACTCGTAAAGAATAAGTTCCGAGTGGTGATGGGGCTCCGCTAACTGTGGTGGGTGGGATAATGGGGTAATTTGTGTGGTGGGCGGCTTTGGCCGTGGCTAGTTACCACCCTACCGTCAAAGACGTGCCGCCAAGTGATGTAGCGTTCCGGCACGATGGCGTGTAGAAACCGATTAGTATGGCTTGAATGTTCACTGTCATACCCCTTCCAAGTTAGCCCGCTACCGTCTTAGACTGCATCGTCACTTGCCATCAGATGAGATCGCAGTCAAGGACTACATATCTTGTCTACAAATAATAATGATAAAAAAACTTATATCTATTGTATCGCCTACTAATTAAATAAATATACTTGTTAATTGGTGTTCAAAAATTACCAGCCTTTGTTAGCTGGTTGGCAGACATTTATGGGTTTTTATATAAACCTTGGTTTCTTTTTCTTCAGCTGCACATTCTTGAAACTTAGACTATAACATTTACGAGTACATAAATAATATTATTCCAAAAGAAAAAATACATATTGTTATCATATCCTTTAGCAATAATTCAACCATACAAATACATATTTCTGTGTGTTTTCTATTTTTCATGTTGCGTAAAATATTTATTTAGGAGTTATTTTACTAGAGGTACGATAAATTTTCTTAAGTCTTGAATTGAGTGAATTGCACTTTGTTTTTTTTTAGAAACCTGTAGCGTTTATTCTAAAATAACCGGTCAAATGCGAGTCGGACTCATATACGAAGGGTTCCGTATCAAAAAACGCTGAAATATTATTTATTGTTATTGCGGCAACAGAAATACACATTCTCTGAAACTTTCAATTCTCTACCTATTACGGATCATGAGATACAGCCCGCTGACAGACAGACGGACGGACAGCGGAGGCTTAGTAATATGGTTCCGTTGGTTACCCTTGGGGTACGGAACCCTGAAAACGGGTTTCCGTAGGTACAGTAGCAATTGCAGTACAGCAGGCACTATTTTCCCCTAAGTTACAGAATACCTACCTAAGTTCAATTATGTGCTTCCTTATTCCGACGCTAGATGGCATTGTACTGACTTATATCCCGCTGACAATTAACATTGCACGGAACGTCAAAAACAAGAACTTTGTTAATTACATAGACAGGCTTTTGAAGAATATTTTTTTTTGGAAATCGTACCGTTATGTACGATTGATAAATTGATAAATAAATAATTGATAATGACAATGACAATGATAAATGATAATAATATATAAACATATGCATGTGTATGTGTATTATGTATACCTATTTATATTAAGATGCCCGCTACCATCTTAGACTGCATCGTCACTCACCATCAGGTGAGATCGCAGTCAAAGACTAGACTTGTCATCGAATAAAAAAATTTGTTAGTTCCAGAGACACTCGTGTGTCACATGTGGCGCTTCAAATTGATCCATCTAAAGGCGAAAGTTTGAATGTATGGATGTTTGTTACTCAATCACGCCACAACGACTAAACCGATTTGCCTGAAATTTGACACAGATATAGATTATGATCGGGAATAGCACATAGGCTACTTTTTATTTCGGAAAATTAAAGAGTTCCCGCGGGAATAAAATACCTAAATCCACGCGAACGAAGTCGCGGGCATCAGCTAGTAATACATATAAGCTGTAATTAGTCTCAATATCTACAGTATGAAACTAACTTATACTACTATAACTTTGCTTTATGATAATGGCAAAGTTTGGCCGCATTTTCCCGAGATGATCCATCATCAAGTAAAAGTTTCCTACGATTCCATATTTTCACTTAATATCTTCAACTGATTTACAATGTGAGGAGCAGCTTGTGATTATAAATGTAGTCTAAAAATTGTGTACTCTTAGGACAAGTTGGCACGTTTCGATAATGTCAATAGATTTCGAGCATCGAAACAAAATAAGGTCAGAATATAAAGGAATGTACTGTATTGTACATGCATCCAAGCGTCCTTGTTTTACAATTTGTGTTCGGCATTACCAATTTTTATTTCGCGAAGTTTTTTTTTATTCGATGACAAGATAGCCCTTGACTGCGATCTCACCTGATGGTAAGTGACGATGCGGTCTAAGATGGTAGCGGGCTAACTTGGAAAGGGTATGGTAGTGTACATTCAACATATAGGTACCCCTAGTCGGTTGCACACGCCATCGTACCGGAACGCTAAATCGCTTGACGACACGTCATTGACGGTAGGGTGGTAACTGGTAACTAGCCACGGCCAAAGCCTTCCACCAGACAAAAATTTCCCTGGAAGAGCAGGCTTTATGGACCAACTTAATGCTTGGTCCATTTTAATAATTGGTCCATTTTACTCCACTTTATGTTACCTAATCTGTCAACGTTTTCGAGATGAATGAACTCATAATAACCTCGCTGATTTAAATTATGGCCAGGCGGGCTTAGCACCGGAAAAACGGACTAAGTTAATCTCTTAATTATTAATACAGTATGCGTGCAAAAAAGGCCCTTGAAGATGTTGTTTTAAGGGTTATAATTCCAGACCTCTCACGGCGCTTCCTACAAAGGTCATGGACTTTGTAAGGTTTTAATTAAGTTTTGATCTAGGCTCAGCGGCGAACCCCCTGACCGCAAGGTACCTAAGTGAGATTATTAAAATAATAATTTGATGAAATTCTTGTATGCACTGAAAATTTCAGGACGGAGATGGCACTAGACTAGGCTAGCGTTAGAGCTTCTTTGTATGTTTTATACCTACAGAACCTTTGATTTTAATTAACGAGTTATTCTGCATGTATAGTAAAGAAAAGTTAATACGTCTCTAAAAAAATTAGCTCACTCAAACATTAAGTAGCACCTGAGACTTGCATAAGTATATACAACGTGTAACAAAAGTGTGAAATAACCCTGAAGGAGGTAAATGTGCTCATGAAACTGAACAACTTTCCCCAAGGAACATAGGTCGAAATATAAAAAAAAATTACCTCCCATAGTAAATCAATCAGCTGATCGTCAATTTTGTATGGGAGGTCCACATTTTTTTTTCACATTTCGACCTGTTCCTTGGGGAAAGTTGTTCAGTTTCATGAGCACATTCACCTCCTTCAGGTTTATTTCACACTTTGTTACACGTTGTATATTTATTATACTTCCTAAGTGCTTCCTAATTCCATGGTCTTGTTTACGTGTGAACGCTAGACAGATAATTAAGTGTAGAGCATCACCTTGGTTGGTTTACATTGCTATGTTCAAAAAGTAGGCACATTTTAATAAAAGTTGTCATCTAGAGTTCTATTCCCGACGCGGCGGTGCAATTTGGGAATTTATAATTTCTAAATTGCCTCTAGTCTGATCTGATGGGAGGCTTTGGCCGTGGCTAGTTACTACCCTACCGTCAAAGACGCGCCACCAAGCGATTTAGCGTTCCGGCACGGCGATAATAATCCTCACATAAGAAGGAACAAAATTGTAATTTTAAAATGTTTAAAGCATTATAAATTGACAGCTCAGCAAATCCACGATCGAATAGTCAAAACAATAAATCTCTCTGGAATTTTAATTGAACTCTCGCAAATGAATCGGATGATCGAGGAGCTCTCCCGTTTTAATTGACATCCAACAACGTTTGCGATTTTAACACTTTTCAGTTGTTGTAAAATTAATTGTAATCGAGTCTAAAGATTTTAGACTTACTTCGTGGATGAATGGCATAATTGGGTATTTAACAGTTGTAAACTGTAGATATTCATTAAATACCTGCGATCTCACGTGATGGGTATGGAAGTGTGGTAAGTACAATTACATTCAACCCATACCCCTAATCGGTTTCTACGCGCCATCGTGCCGGAACGCTGTTTAGCTCGGCGCCACTTCCTTGACGGTAGGATGGTAACTAGCCACGGCCAAAGCCTCCAATCAGGACAACCAGAGACAATTCAGAAATTATAAATTGTCAAATTGCACACGCCGGGAATCGAACCCGAGACCTTCCAGTTATAAGACCACAGCGCTCACCACTGCGCCAGGGAGGTCGTCAAAAAGGGAGCCGATTTTGATGAATCAATCGATTCGTTATTATGGTCTAAGTGACATAGGCATCTACATTTTATCCGAACAAAATCAATATAATGGATGTTACAACCGTTTTTGAGTGGTCGGGTTACAGTTTTTAACTTTTACCCTTGTTTCAGAAATTATGAAGTGTAAATTTAGATTTTAGTTTACTATACTACGTATTTCTATGAGTTATTAGTTTCCACACAAATCCTGTTAGAGCATCGGTAGCGAGCAGCGATCTCGTTCAAAGGTTGTTTGCCTCATTAAAACTTTCAGCGGTTCTTCAAAGATGCTCTTTGCTCTCATACTTTGCAATGTAACGGAAAAATACTACTTTATACAGATGCTTTTCATTTGAAAGAAAAATGGTAGCTGAATTCTCTCTCTGCGTATTTTTACTCATTGCTGAGGGCTGTGATCCATTCAGTAGTCGTGTAATGGTAGGAACTCTTCGAAAGCTTGAGTATGCTATTTGATTTTATAGGTACAATAGTAGTATTTATAGTAGACTAGCTTTTTCCCGCCGCGCTCACATTAATTTAGATTTTTCAAACCTCCATTTTACCACCTCAGGATTACATTCTCTTTGCACTTCAGGGATTGAATTTTCGAAAATCGTTTCTTAGCGAATGCCTACATCATTATAGATATCTGTATACCTTTCAGCTCGAACCGTACAGTGGTTTGAACTGTGCGTTGATAGATCAGTCTGTCAATCAATCAGTCAGTCAGTCAGTAGGTAACTTTTTTTTCTTTTTATATGTTTAAAATTGCCAGTGCCATATTCATTGCCAGTCACTTCAGTTTCGTAGCTCGTATAGCTTTTATGTATATAGCAAAATATTTTTTTATTTATTTATTTTTATAAAAAGCACTTGCTATATCATAATTATAAAAGGTTATGCGTCAAATTGTTAGTTTATTGACGGCAAAGAAGCTCGTCCCGTTTCATAAAATTCCACAGAATATTATCACCTGCTACGATTTTCCTAAAATGCTGAAGCCAAGAAATATGACGTCAATTATTATGAAGACTTATGAAATAAGACGTATAATTACTGAGACAGCTGGAAGTTAGAGACGAGGGGAAAATATGAAACCCGTACGTGACGGGCTCACTTTTAGCTCAGATCGTACACAGACTTTAGACGAGACAGTCTTGCACTATTGGTACGAATCTAAATTTATAAAAGGAAAACGCGATTGACTGACTGATCTATCAACGCACAGCTCAATACACTGGACGGATCAAGCTGAAATTTGGCTTGTAGATAGCTGTTATTATGACGTAAGCATCCACTAAGAAAGAGTTTTTGAATATTCAACCCCTAAGGGTAAAATAAGGTGTATAAATACGTCGTTTAAGTTGTTTGTTTGTTCACGAAGTGACGTGATTTTTTGCATGCGTATAGTGGAGGACCTGAGAGAGTGACATAGGCTACTTTTTATCCCAGAACAAATCAGAGTTCTGGCAGGATTTTAAAAACTAAACCCTCGCGGATGAAATATCGTTCATCAGCTAGTAATAACATGACGCAAGACCAAACTTGTGGGAGTTACTACAAGAGACGTTTTAATTTGATTTTGACTCGGTTATACCTGACGCCATGCCTGGACACCGCAATACACAATTACAAATGACTGACGCTAACGTTACACAACAACAAAATGTGAAACAATGACCTGAAACAGAAATAATGTATTAAGTAATGTCTTATCTAATGTCTGCAGCGGCCGGGATCTCTTTAGATGAGTCGTGCACAAACTTTTTGTCATCAGACAGTGGTAAATGTTTTATGGCATCACTTAATTTGATCCCTCATAATGAAAGAATTTGCTGACGCGAACTTATCACATTAGAACCGTGTGGTGCCGAGTTGGGATGTTACTTGGCCTTGAAACTCTGTATGTTGCGTTTATGAGCACAAAATTCAATATTATTTCATGTAGGCCAAAGTTGGCTTTTATGACAAGTCGAGAATCTACCATCGGTTCAGAAAGCTGATTCTGCTGAGAAGAGCCGACAAGAAACTCAGCAGCAATATGTAGCTTATCTATCTTGTGGACAGCTGAAGCAAAGCCGATTGCTTTCAAGCAACTCTGTCATTTGTCACAGTCCGCGAAGTATAAGCTCAACGCGGCATTTGTGTGAGTGCACACCGACAGTGCAGAGTAGTCCGACAGGCTTGGACTTTGATCGTTAAAATTTTACAAGATTTGAAGTCGTAGAAGTCTTTAAGACTCTAGTCGTAACAATTTCAGACAACTTTTTTTTATTTTTTTATTCTATGACAAGACAGCCCTTGACTGCGATCTCACCTGATGGTAAGTGACGATGCAGTCTAAGATGGTAGCGGGCTAACTTGGAAGGGGTACAGCAGTGTAAATTCAACCCATACCCCTAATCGGTTTCTACACGCCACTTGCGGCATTGTTCAGCCATAGAATGAAAATGTGGGTGCAAACACAGGTCCTTCCTCTATTCCCTCACTCTCATAGTACGATTGGATGCGAATCCAATATGAACGGAGAGAAATCAGGCACAGGGTTTTAAGTTCTCTCGGAAATATGACATTAAGTACTAGCTACTGAGAATTTCTTCACAGAAAAAACCAATACATTTTTTGCCCGACCCGGGAATTGAACTCAAGATCTCGTCATCCGCAATCGAGCACGCTAACTATTTAATCAATAATAACATAAGATAGCTGTTGTCAAGCTGTTCAAGCGGCGAACATAAACAAGACCCTAAACCTATGTTACATTTTTGGCAAAGATCCAAAAATGTTGCCAGCACACCAATATTGAAACCAATAAAGATAAAAACTGAAAGTTGGCAACATTTAAAATCTGACTCAAGTTATACCTATCGGAATTATAGACCAACTAGCTGATGCCCGCGACTTCGTACACGTGGATGAGGTTTTCAAATTCCCGCGGGAACTCTTATTTTCCGGAATAAAAAGTAGCTTGTGTTTTATCTACATATCTGTATGTCAATTTTTCGCCACCCATCCATATATCCAAACTTTCGCATTTATAATAATATGTATTAGTAGGATTAGTAGGATAATGGGATATACTTGATCCTCGGTAATAGGCACTAGAAATGCGCAAGTGTATTTGTTTGTTGGTTTGTCCTTCAATCACGCAACAATGGTGCAACGGATAGCACGTATTTTAGCGTGGGTTTTTTGTTAATCTGCGATGCTGACTGCGACTGCGATCTCACTTGACGGTAAGTGACGATGCAGTCTAAGAATTAAAAGCGGACAACAACGGTGCAACGGATAGCCCGTATTTTAACGTATGGGTTTTTTTAATCGATGAGAAGATAGTCCTTGGCTGCGATCTCACCTGATAGTAAGTGACGATGCAGTCTAAAATGGTAGCGGGCTTGGAAAGGGCATACCCCTAATCGGTTTCTACACGCCATCGTGCCGGAATGCTAAATCGCTTGGCGGTACTTCTTTGACGGTAGGGTGGTAACTAGCCACGGCCAAAGCCTCCCACCAGACAATAGTTGAGGATTTGGAGACTGAATAGGCTAACTTTTGTCCTGGTAATCCAGAGGGTGTCCACGAATTTGTCAAAACCTATACCTATCCATTCGGACGAAGTCGCTCACAAACTTGGGGCACAAGGTAGCTGTTAGTTATAGCTAATCAATCAGGTATAGATTGAGTTAAAATTAGCCTACTAAATACCTAGTTCAATTGGAGCTATTGTACCTCAAGCTAAGCTATGCCCATTCATACGAGATCGCAAGGTGATTTGGAGGGAAGTTTGAACAATGCCGCCGGCCCGGCATCCGTCGCAACCGGTCCGTTTCCGGCGGCAGGTTAATGGGGGATCGGTCTCTATGTCCCTAATATCTTTGGTATAATCAGGGGGAGCATGTAAGGCATGGCAAATTGTCTTAGCTGAGTACGCTGCTCTACAGTGTACCTACCGAAATAATGTAATTACTTTTATATCATACTTGCTCAGTAACTAGGGATTACTATGGTGGAAAGTCTCCTTGTAAGTTGGTGTTTGCAATTCAAGGCAACATTACGTCGCACTATGCTTGAATTGTAATGTTCACATTACAGTTCAAGCTATGCAAAACTCCTTGGTAAACAATCTCTTTTCTTATAAAATGGTAAGAAAACTTTTTACTGAAAAAAAAACACTGAACATGGCGGCATTTAATTTCCATACATTTTAAACTATGCAAAACTCCTTGGAACTCAGAGCCGTAAAAAAAAAATGGAAAACTATTTACGAAAAAAAAATGGAAATGGCGGCATTTCATTTGATCTGAAAGTTTGTGAAGTTTGTTCGTAAAGGGATTTACCAATGTTTTATTTACCTCGCAAGAATGATATAAAGTAGAATGCTTACCTCGGTTGCAAGTAGCTATTACACCCTCGAACTATATTCACCCTCGCTCGCTGCGCTCGCTCGTGTGACTAAATATCTCGGGTGCACGCGATCCATTAGCGCCCTATGCGAGCTGCGCTCGCACTGGCGCCAAATTGGATCTTGTTCTGTAATAGCTTACTTACGTCCCTTGTGTAACAATCTACTATTAAGTGCTCTCTCTAAAACATTATGCACTTGGCAATTAATATAATGTTGCAACAAGTAATCAGTATCTCGACACGTTCCCATTAATAACGTAGTCTGAACTCTAAGAATTTCGTCAACTGGTGTCATATTTTGCTGTAAATTTTTCAATCGCTTTAAACAACTAAAAATTAAAATACCTAATATTCAAATTCAGGAAAAACAATGCATGTTAATTCAAGTTAACCATCAATTTTTATATTCTTACTAAATCGGCTAAATCCTGGAAAAAAGCGTGATAAACTGTGTCTTCTAAATATATAAAGGGCAAAGGTGACTGACTGACGACTGACTGACTGACTGATATTTCAACGCACACAGCTCTAAACGCTGGATGGATCGAGCTCTTCAGCATACAGATAGCTATTATGATGTAGGCATCCGCTAAGAAAAAAATTTTGAAAATTTCAACCCCAAGGGGGTTAAAAAGCGGTTTGAAAAATCGAAATTTAACGTGAGCGGAGCCGCGGGCAAAAGCTAGTACATTGCTAATATAGATTTGCCGCAGATTAATTCTATCCCGGAAAAATTACCCTTATTAATAGAAGATCCTAGCGCACGATCTCTTTTATGAGAGTAAGTATCTAATGCCACATAATTAGTATTGATTCTCGATAATAGCTAATTCCTCATTTAATTAAGATCAACGGCTTAGCTCTTGTACCTAAGTCATAAAGGAAATTCTTATTACATAAATAGTTCCGTTTTGGGGTAGGTAGCTCTTGTTATAATAAACACCTAAGGTATACATTTGTTTGCACTAGGAGTTGAAGAGATTAGGGTGCAGAATACTACACTGAAAAAAGTGAAATCTCATTTAATAACAACATACTAAGCATATTTGGCATATAACATGCAAGAATAGCAAACTATTTATGTAGAGCAACAGCTCTAAATACCTTTGCTATTCTTTCTTAGAACAGTATAATATAAAATCTTATAAAATTGATGGCGATAGCTTACTTATGTAAAAATAAACTATGTTGTTGTATGCTTATATAATATCTAATTAAATCTAATAATTCAACGTTATTGATAACCATCTAATTTTAGCAAAGTGCTTTTGTTTATTAATTAAATTAGTTTTTCAAACAGTAATTAAGCCCATAATCGAACCAAAGAGTTCCTGAGAATCATTTTTTAGAGTAGGTAAGTATAAAATCTGGTTTACGCCAAATCAAAACAAGTTATTTACCCAGGATTAACACAAAGGCTACATTTTATCCCGGAAAATTAAAGCGTTCTCGCGGGAATTAAAAAACCTTAATTCACGCGGACGAAGTCGCGGGCATCGTCTAGTAAGTAACTAATTATGTAGTGTATGTATGTTTGCAGTAGGCCAACTGTGAAATTGTAAATCTGCGGGTACTCATAGGAATTCATGTAAAATGCTCAAGAACCATACCTGTAGATATGTAAAGGATATAAAAATGGACTCAAATAGATTGCGGCCTGCGATATTATGATTACTAATTCCTTACCATTCACTATAGTTTTATTGTTGTTGTTAGGAGAAGGACACACTAAGGTGACAATACAAAAAAATAAAAATAAAGATCTATTAACAAAAATAATTAAATAATCAGGTTACGAAGTTTAGTAATAGTTTCAGCGCTAAGTATAAATTTTTTATAGATAGATCCGGATCCGGTCGTCGATCAGTCAATACGCACGTCACAGAGCTCCGCGGAAAATTAAAAATAAACAGTGTAAAAAGTGCCAACAAAGTGTGTTATACGAACTATTGACAACATACAACAAAGTGAAAAATTACAGAAAAAGTGTTAAATTGCGAGAAAAAATCAACCGCATATTACGAACATTCTAACCTACAAAAATACTGTCAAGTGTCATCTGCAAGTATAATAATATATAGGGCATCTGACTGATGCAAATTGTACATAGACTATAGAGTGGAAACCACAGTACCAACTTAACAAACAGCAAAATAAGTGTTGCCATAGCAAAACAAGTGTTGCTACAGCAAAACTAGTATTGCTACAGCAAAACTAGAGTTGCCACAGCAAAACAAGTGTTGCCACAGTAAAACAAGAGCTACCACAACGAAACAAGTGTGGCCATAGCGAAACAAGTGTTGCCATAGCAATATAAAAAAAAAAAAAAAAAAAAAAAACCAAAGATGGAAAAAAGTATGGAAATTCTATTGGCGAAATTAGACGAAAAGTTAAAGCAACAAACTAAACTTATAACAACTTCAGTAACACAAAATATCATGGCAGTACTAGACGAAAAGCTTAAAGCGATCACCGAAGAAAACGCCCAACTCAAAAATAAAATAAGCGAGCTAGAGTTAAAACTCAAATTCGTTGATAAGGATAGGCGCAAAAACAACCTTGTCTTTTTTGGCATCGAGGAAGGAAAAGCAACAACAGAAACGGAGCTAGTAGACTACATAAAAGACATTATAATAGAAATGGGAGTACATTTTGAAGTCTTCGAAATTAATAATGTTTACAGAATCGGTAAAAAAGAGCTCGATAAAAATCGCCCTGTCGTAGTCTCACTTACAACTACATGGAAAAAACACATGATTCTGCGAAACAGATCTAACCTGCAAGAAGGTGTAAATATCAAAGAGGATTACCCTAAAGAAATAATAGAAAAACGTAAACAACTGCAGCTGCAAGTTGAAGAGGAAAAGAAAAAAGGGAATATAGCGTTCATAAAATACGACAAACTGATAATAAAGAAAACACATGAAAGCAACAGAGAAAAGAGGAAAAGAGATACTTCAGGATCACCGAAAATACCATCACAAAAGAAAGTTAATGCAGGTAATACTGAAAGCACATTGACCGCCTTGAACAACGCCCCCTCTAAAACTGCGACAAAGGAAATAATCAGACCAAATATACTGAACTATGTAGAGCGCGGGAGATCAGCTTCATTATCAAATCTCTCAAAAAACTAATATGCGACACCCGGATCCAAACAACCCCAACAACCACATTACCAAACACAACACTCATAAATTGCACCCCAAGCCGGCTTGTCACCGTGGGGGAAGAAGACAAACACCCTCCATCTAAATCAAAACATAAAAAGAAAACAATACAGATAAAACAAGATAAAAAGATCACTGAACATATACATGTCTGCACACTGAATACTAGGACACTAAGAACAGAAGAGAGCCTAAAAGAACTAGAAATAGCCATATCCAACATAAAATGGGACATAATGGGCATTAGTGAGATGAGAAGGCCAGGAGAAGGGATAGAAGAGAGGAACGACTATATCATGTTTCACAAAGGAGAACACACCGGACAAAAAGGAGTAGGTTTCCTTATTAAGTCTAAACTGAAGAAGAACATTATGGGATTTGAAGGAGTTTCTGACAGAATTGCAGTAGTTCATTTAAAATTTCCGGGTTATAAGAAAAACTGGGCCATTTTTCAAATATACGCCCCAACAGAACAAGCGGGGAAAACAGACATAGAATATTTCTATGAGAGTATCTCAGAAGCAATAAAACCGCACTACAACGACAACATAATAATCATGGGCGACTTTAACGCACAGGTTGGAGAAAGGCAAATTGGAGAAGAATCCTCAATCGGGAAGTTTGGGCATGGCAAAAGAAGCCAAAATGGACAGAAACTAGTAGAATTCATGATGGAAAATAATCTTATTTTAATGAACTCACGTTTTTACAAAAAAACTAAAAGTAAATGGACGTGGTCCTCCCCAGGTGCAAAATTCAAAACTGAAATTGATTTTATTATAACCAACAAAGCAAGCGCGTTCACAGATACCAACATAGTTAAAAACCTCAACTTTAACACAGACCACCGTATGGTAAGAAGCTGCCTAAGCCTAAAACAACCCAAAAGATCCAGGAAAAACCTAGTAAATAATAATAAGCTGTATCAAATATCAGAACACAGTCATTCAACTAATTCCCGCACAACAGAATCACTCAATGAAATTATTACCTCCGAGGCAGAAACTGGGATTAAATATAGGAGATTACAAAACAAATTGCAAGAGATGCTAGTCAGCAAACCCAGAAGCAAAGAAAGCTATTTAAGCAAAGAGACACTAGAACTATTAGACGAAAGAAGAACACTAATATCAAATAAAGGGGACAAAGAAAGACGCCAAAAAATTGCAAACCTTAGTAAGGAAATTAAAGAGAATATGAGGAAAGACCGTAAAAAGAAAAGAATTAGAGTTTTGGAAGAAAATATAAAAAGAACAGGAGGAACTAAAAAGGCTATGAAACAACTAAGCGAACATGGGAAAGAATGGATATCGAAACTAAAGCAACGCGAATCTTACTTAACTAATCGACTCTCAATACAGAAACTAGCTACGGACTATTACCGCCTATTGTATTCTGATAAATTCGATTCAGGGTTGGCCATAATTCCGGAAGTAAATGAAGAAAAAGAAAACAAAGTAGACGAAGTGCCAGAAATCCTTACCTCAGAGGTAATCAAGGCAATAAAATCCCAAAAACTCGAGAAATCCCCAGGGCCGGACAAGATACCTAATGAAATGCTCAAGGGAACCTTAGAAGAAATCAGTCCTGTGTTGGCAAAACTTTTCAATGAAATCTTACAAACAAGGCAAATTCCAGAAGAATGGACCGAGTGTCACATAATCCTACTACATAAAAAAGGCCCTAGAGACGAGATTGGGAACTATAGGCCAATTTCCCTAATATCAAACATATATAAAGTATTTGCTAAAGTGATCCTGGAAAGAATATCATTAACACTAAACGAAAGCCAACCCGTAGAGCAGGCAGGATTCAGAAAAGACTTCAGCACAATAGATCACATTCACACAATAAAACAGTTGATACAGAAGTATAACGAATACAATAAACAAATCTACTTGGCGTTTATAGATTACTCAAAGGCATTTGACAGCCTCAGGCACCAATACATATGGCGGAGCCTTGAACAACAAGGGGTCCAGAGTAACTATATAGAAATACTTATGAGTATATACAAATCTAGCAAGGCCAGTATTAAACTAGAATCAACAGGAGAATCATTTCCTATCAAAAAGGGCGTACGCCAAGGCGATCCTCTCTCCCCTACGCTGTTTAACGCCGTACTCGAGCACATCTTTAGACAACTAAACTGGGACCACTTAGGTCTGAACATTAATGGAGCTCGCCTAAACCACCTAAGATTTGCCGATGATCTGGTGCTTCTTGAAGAGAATCCAGCAACATTAGAACAAATGATGCAGAGCCTAGCAAATGTAAGCAGAGAAGTTGGTCTGGAAATCAATGCCAGTAAAACAAAATTGATGTCAAACTCAAGGGAAATAGACGTTATGGTAGATGGCAACAAGATCGAATATGTCAAAGAATATATTTACTTAGGACAGATAATATCCCCTTCAGATGAAATGACAAAGGAAATAAACAGGCGAATAGCTCAGGGATGGAGAAAATACTGGTCACTGAAGGAAATAGTGAAAAGTAAGGATCTAGGCAATCACATAAAAAAGAAAGTATTCGAGACCTGTATTCTACCTGTTCTTACTTATGGCTGTGAAACTTGGTCAACAACACTTCATCACAGGGAAAGGCTAACAAAATGCCAACGTGCCATGGAAAGAAGCATGCTAGGGTTAAAAATCAAAGACAGAGTCAGGAACGTAGACATGAGAACAAGATCAAAACTCACAGACATTCTTACCCGGATAGACGTCCAAAAATGGAGATGGGCTGGACATTTGCTACGCCACCCCATTAACAAATGGAGCAAGCAGGTCACCCTCTGGCAACCAAGAGACGGCAAAAGAGGTAGGGGTCGTCAAGTCAGGAGATGGGAAGATGACTTGAAACAGACAGCGGGACCATTCTGGTTGAGAGTAGCAAGGGACAGGATCCATTGGAAGGAATTGGAGGAGGCCTATGCCGAAAGGCACACCGAACTTAGGGACCTCTTGTAACCCTATGTTTAGGAATAAAAGGCTATTATTATTATTATTATTATTATTATAAATTTTTTATCGAAAATGATGCCATGCCATAATCTGTATCCACGTGGAGGAATTTAAGAATCCAAAAATAATCAATCACAGTCAGAATTTGTTTATTACCGGGATAAAAAGTAGCGTAGCCGTAATTTTTAAGATAGGCTTGCGCTTGATGATAATCATGCCTGATGGAAAGCAATGATGAGGTCTAGGTTGGAGCAAACTTGCTTAGAAAATGCTTATTAACTCTTCAGGGTACACCGCCGCCGGAATGGAATAGCGTTCCACACCTTAGCGGGAAACGTTACATATTTCGTACGAGTCGCTTGGATTTCAACCAGAGTAACTCCTGCATGTTTTTTCCAAAACGACGGGGTGTTAAAAGTTTGACGTGTGTGGGGGGGAGGCAAGATGGCCGACACCACAAATGGCGAATTACATATTTCTTATTAAATTTCACATGTCGGGGTCGTTCTAAATTTTCTATTTACACTTGTTCTCTTCTTAATATGTATCTTAATTAAGAGTCTCCTTATGAAGCTTTCCGGATGTTTATGGGTGTGTGTGCACTCCGCCCTACAGCGTAGTATGCAGGCAGCGTGTCTCGAACTACATGTTTGATAGGCGTGATTTAACGCCCGCGCCCGCCGCATCGCAATGGCGTCATCACACGTGTTTTAACCGTTTTTAATTTTACAACAACAATGAAAAACAATTTTTTTTTTATACATAATATTAAGGCACACGCTTGACCACTATCGCACCTGATGGAAAGTGATGATGTGGTCTAAGGTGTAACGCGTTTGCCTAGAAGATGACTATTCACTCTTGTTTTAAAGATACCCAAATAGTACGTGTTAGGAAACACAGATCTTGGAAGAGCATTCCAGACCCTAGCCGTGCGAATCAGGAATGAAGACTTAAAGAGCTTGGTGCGCGTAGATGGAATATCAACGACATAGGGAATAGGCATGGAAGCTCTCCCTATGTCTTGCAGAACCTTGAAAAACGCTTAATAAATAAATGAAGCTTAAGTTATGTTTTTGTTTTTATAAGTGTTATTATAATTCTTGCTCTCATGATAGAAATGCTGTAGTCATTGAATTAAAAAAAAATTATACCAGCCTGATTAAGGAACCCAAACGGTGTGTGCTGATCAGTATTTTTTTCAGATGCCTCTAACCCTTGTTAATGCACTTTATGGTCGATAAATAAAGTTTCATATTACTTTAACAATACTTTGCGCATTTAAAACAAAAACCACAGATTAACGATAACAACATTTGCATTGGAATTGTTAGACTGTCAAGGTAACAAATCGAAGGAGAAATGTAGCAAGTCATTTTCATATAAAATTTCTTGCTAGCGTTAACTTCACCTTTACTATTCCAAAGTTAAAATGTTCGTGCTTAGGCTACAGTTACGTCGATATAATTTATTTAATCTATAGAAATAAAAAAAAGTTTATTTTGAATGTTTGATGTTAAATTATGTAGGTAGTTCATTAATCAAGCTAACTTGCCTCATCAAAACGAAGGCGAAAGAAGCTTGCACAAATATAAAAAAATGTGTAGGTTTTTTCATAAATTTAAATAAATCTTTTTTCCCTTGCCAAGTGTTTTCGTCAGTGATAAAAAAGTAACGACTTCAAGATAATAAAACTGTCTACGTAAATGGAAAAGTGTTACCAAACCTTACATTAAAAGTAACACAAATCCCTATTAAGTATTCTAGTTAGAACACAATTATAAATGAACTCCAGTTCACCAATTTTAAGGTTCAAAGTCCCTTACGTTCATGTAACACTAAAAAACAAAGTTTGTCCTAACTAACCCCTCGATCCCAAACATTAATTAGTTCAAATGTTTATTCGGAGAAGTAATTTAGCCGTTAGGAGTCATGTTTAACATTCAAATAGTTAGTGTAACTATTCGCAAAACTCAAGTCAAACCGTCCTTTAATTAAGTCAAGTAAGCCTTTGCTCTTAAAATATTAGTTAATAGTTTGTATAAAACTATGAGCAAACTTGAGTATTGTATGCATGGATGAAGTATGATGAAGTTACTCATATAAATGAGAGCTTAAGTGTAAAAGAGATGCAGCTATCCGAAAATGTATGAGTGGAAGCAAGAGAGTAAATTTTCTCTCTTTCAGCGATGTTATTTTCTTTCATACGATATTTTTAAAAATAAAAATTTCAATTCATTTTTTTTATTCAATGACAAGATAGTCCTTGACTGCGATTTCACCTAATGGTAAGTGACAATGTAGTCTAAGATGGTAGCGGACTAACTTGGAAGGGGAATGGCAGTGTAAATTCAACCCATACAACTAATCTATTTTTTTTTATTGAAAAAGAATATTGTCATGTTGAACTTGACTTAAAACCTTCCCTCCTAATAAGCGGAAAACTTGTATTAGGAATAGATACGACAATAGTCCGACGGGTGGGAATAGAACCTGCAACCTCTCAGTTTTCAGTTCACACCTTTAACCGTTGGGCTATTGAGGCTTTTACCACTACTATCTAAGGATCTTAAAGTTACACTACTTGATAACTATACTGTTCATTACACGGAACTCGACAAAACAACACAAAAACAATATAAGAAGTAAGAACGGAAGCTCTGATCCCATAGAGCGTGAATCCCTTTCCGACATCTTACTACCTACTTGCCAGGCAATATTAGATCTTGTTGTTTTGCTTTAAGAATCATTTGTTTAGTTTCCAGATCAGTAGTCGAATTTTGCAGATGTTTCCTGAGAACACAGTATCCATTGACCCTGCATAAACAAATAATGAATACCTCGAGTAGGTAGCAAAGATGTCCCGCGTACTATTTTCGATAGTGTCAATTCGATACAAGATATTTAGTTTTCTTTTTTTGTATCAACTTATAGACTACTAGAAGATGCCCGCGACTTCGTCCGCATGGATTACGTTTTTTTTTAATTCTTGTGAGATAAAATGTAGCCTGGTGTTAATTCTGGGTATGAGCTATCACCATTCCAAATATCCGACGTTCACTCGTTCTCGTTAGGTCGCTTACATGTACTTCCACGTGCCTCGGTCTTGCGCCGCCTTTTTCCAGCGGCTTCCTACGACTCGTTTCATGTCGTCGGCGCACCTGATGGAGAGGTCTGGCCATACTGCTCTTTCCGGTGCCATTTCAGCACCTTGGGACCTCAACGACCTGATGCTCGTTCTGAAGAACTGATGTTCTACGAAGTAGTGCCACGTCATCTTCATGACTCGATGAGGTACTTATGTCGATAGCACTAACACTGGTTCTAATACGAATCTCTTCATTCCTTACTTCTAATCATTTTGATCTTGACAATTTCATTGATCCTAACTAATCTACCTACTAGATACTAAGGTAGATTTTTATTGGATGACAAGATAAGCTGCGATGCGATGCGATCCAGATGCAGTCTAGATGGAAATTGACTACCTAGAAGCTTATAGTTTGTATCATCAAAATATTATCACCTTAAAAAGAGGCACTTTCCTATTTAGCAACCAAATTCCAAATTTTTTTTAACTAACTCAATTAGAATCTACCACCGGTTTGGAATTCTGGTTTTATTTGTTGTTGTTGTTGTTGATGTTGATGTTTTGACTTCCGACGACGTAAAGTACGTACTCTCCTACACGTGGAAGAATGTGAAGACCAAATTCAAACGACCCATCCAGTTACCGATCTGTATCGACGTTGCTTAACCAACCCCAATTGATATGCGCAGTAGCAAGTAGGCCACGAAACCTTATTAGTTAACAATAGAGCTACACAATATCAAAAGGCTCATACAGTTTCCTAGAAAGCTCGCACCAGCGGCCAATCAACAACACTGAACACAACACAACACAATCACAGTGTTGAACGCGCAGTGAAGCGCCGTGCACGCTTTCCGCGAAGCGCGCGCCGTGCTACCCAAACTGATGTGTGGTGTGTGTGTGTGAGTGGAACTAGGATTAGATCATTCTGTTGTGTGTGTGGGTGGGTAAGAATTTATTGATACATACTTACTTATATAATTAACTAGCTTTTCCGCTTCATCCGCGTAGCTTTTTAAAAATTCCGCGGGAAACTCCTTCTTTTCCAAGTTCAAAGGTAGGTAAAGTCCTCAACTACATCCATGCAAAAAATCAAGTCAATCCGTTGCAGCATGATCGAACGACAAACCTACGAACCTACGAAAAATTAGTATCGATTCCAATCAGAAAATCTTTGTAGAATAAAAGTACCTACATTGAAAGACTTTTCGTTAGATATTATTTTTCTCAAAATCAGCCTCAAAACAACGAAAGGCTCTGCTGGATCGATAACGAAGTTACATACGCAATTTCTATCGTTTCGGTAAAGTTACATTGGATCTAATCATTCAGTTCATGAAGCACATTGAAGCCTCTAGGAGCTCCCACCGGTTTTATCATCCTATTCCAAGGTGTAGGAACGATATTTAATTACTCAATCTGAAAGTTGTTGATAGAATCTGTACATAATATGTACCTATTTCTTAATTCGTTTTTCGGCAGTTAGGTTTTTGTTTTTTTATAATTAACTAGTAGATGCCCGCGACTTCGTTCGCGTGGATTAAAATTTCTTATTTTCCGCGGGAATTTTCTTATTTTCCGGGATAAAAAGCAGTCTATGTGTTATTCCAGACTAAAATCTATCTCTGTGCTTTTCAATCAAATCGGCTCAGTTGTTGCAACAAACATACATCCAAACTTTCGCATTTATAATGTTACGACCACTCAACACTAGATGGCGTTAGTCTCGAAAGTGTTACGACCACACTCAACTCCACTCACTCGACACTAGATGGCGTTAGTCGCGAAAACCGGGTACGCGAACTTACCAGAACTATCCGTCCCGGCTGATCACTTCCGCGCACGTTGGGGAGATTCGAGAAAGGAACGTTCTGGAACGTCTCGGCTCATATAAATAGCCGTAGAGAGGCGCCGGAGTTGAGTTCAGTTCGAGCAACCGTCGAGGCGACTTCGAAGCGAAACCTAGTGATCAAAAGTGCTACCAGTGAAACCTACGACTTGGCTACGACCTAGGACATTGTGAGTGCTTAGTGTTTGGACCTAGTGCTTTGTAGTGCTAGTGAATAAAGTCTTTCAAGGAGTCAGCAGGTCTTTCTTTCTAAATCCAGCGAACCCTAGCACGTAACAACTGGTGTCGGAAGTGAGATTTGGAGATGCCATTGACTCCGAGAGAGGACTTCAAGGAGGGCGTCAGGACAAGGGCACAACGAGCTGCGGAGGCCACACCCAATGGGGACCAAGCTCCACCCACTGGACCCGCCCACCAGGCTCCGCCCACCGACCACGCCCCTCAGGCCCCGCCCACTCATGGTCAGGCTCCGCCCACTTTGGCCCAAGCCCCGCCCACCGGACCCACCCACCAGGCCCCACCCACCGACCACGCCCCTCAGGCTCCGCCCACTTCAGTTCAAGCCCCGCCCACTTTGTGTCAAGCCCCGCCCACTGGCCACGCCCACCGGGCTCCGCCTACTAGACAGGCCACGCCCACCATCGGCACCGCAGCTTCTACAGCCCCTCAAGTGGCCCTTCAATTAGGAAGTTTAATTGAATTAATGGAGCTGCAAAGGGCTGAAATCAGAGCGATTCGAGAATCACAAGAGCAACAAAAAGACCTCCAAGAAAAAGCGCTTTGGGCTATAAATGATGTTAGTGACACGGTGACTAAGCTTCGAAAAGATGTCGACGTAGTGGAAGAACGAGTTACCGGGTTAGGATTGGATGTTGAAAATGTGAAAACCGGCCTTACTGAACTACAGAAGAAGGTAGTGCGCCTCGAAACCACGGGAGTTGCGATGTCCAGTGGAACCACCGGAGTGGCGCAAGGACCAAGAGTGAAAGTGCCGCCATACGACGGCACTACTTCTTGGAGCGCTTATCGTCAGCAATTTCAGACTGTTGCTACTGCCAACGGATGGACGGAAGAACAGTGCCTGACTGCTCTCACTGTTGCGCTCAGAGGGCAAGCTTTGTCAGTCCTGGAAACACTGCCACATACAGGGAATGGGTTTCAAAACCTGATGGAGGCACTTGAATCCAGATACGGGGAGCGACACTTGGAGCACGTGTTCCGTGCTCAACTTCGTGACAGAGTTCAACGCTCAGGAGAAGGACTACAACAATGGGCGTTGGAAATTGAAAAACTCGTCAGGAAGGCACATCCAGGAGCCGACTCCAAGATGGTAGACACGAATGTTGTTCAAGCATTTGTCGACGGAATCAAAGACCTGGAGGTCAGGGCTGCAGTGAGGCTTCGTCACCATACCTCGCTAAAGGAAGCATTGGCGCATGCTTTGGAGGTCGAGGCTGTTCGCCATGACATACGGCAGGCCCATAAGATCCGCGAGGTCTCTGAGGAAGTCAAGGAGGTTAAGGCTCCTATGAAGAAACGTTTTGGAGTCATGTGCTACAAGTGCGGCGAGAGGGGCCATCTTCAGCTCAACTGCCCGCAGAAGGAGACCCAGATGGCAAGGATGAAAAGGATCGAGGAACAAATAGAGGAGCTGAAGAAACAAGGGGTTCCATCCCCTGCCCGGGATCAGGGAAACGAATAAGAGCCAGGACTAAGGGGCGAGTACTGGCTGACGCGGAGGGAGCCCCAACAACTGTTATCTCCCAGGCTTGCAGCGGGAATAGTCTGGCGATTCAGGGGACTATTAACGGGACGGATTGCAAAATGACCCTAGACACAGGAGCCTCTAGAACAATAGTGAACCCAAACCTGGTAAAAGCCGCAAGGGGACACAAAAGGAGAATTAACTGTCGGCTTCTTACTGCCTCCGGCCAGCCAATACCCGTCCTGGGAGAAGTGTCAGTTACGATGTATGTAGGGGAGTCCTCATACTCTCATGACGTTATCGTGGCTGAGATTATGGATGATTGCATCTTGGGTTTGGATTTTATGAAGAAACACAACTGCAGAATTAATGTCGCTGACGGAGTCTTCAAGTGTGGTGAAGAAGAAATCTTCATTCTTGGAGGTGCCTGCGGGAAAGTCGCATGTGTAAAGAAAGTGATTATACCTGGACGAACGGAAGCTCAGGTGCTGGTGAAACTGCCGCCAGCTGGAAAGAAAAAGGCAAACAGATGCGTGTTGATCGAAGACACACCTACCAAGACATCGGCGCAGAAACTGATGACGGCGAGAACCCTTGTTAGTGGAAGCAGTAACGCTGTAGTCAAGGTTTTGAATCTTGGTGATCGCGAGATCTGCTTGAACAAAGGTGACGTCATTGGAAAGTGCGAGGAAGTTATCTGGATGAAAAAGTGTAGTTCGATGACAGGCGCAGACTCAGCAAACAGCAACAACTACGGATTAGTGACTGAGTTACTCGATGACTGCAAGAGTAATCTGACTTATTCGCAGGGCATGAAAGCTAAGAAGTTTCTACAGCGCTACGCGAATATCTTCTCCAGTCAAGAAGGGGACCTTGGAAGAACGTCGATGGTTCAGCATAGGATAGATACCGGAAGCGAGAGACCAATTCGTCAACGAGCAAGACGGATACCGATTGCAAAGGAAAAAGAAGTTGAAGGCCTTTTGGAGGACATGAGAAGGAATAAGATTATTGAACCGTCTGCAAGTCCGTGGTGTTCACCTGTTGTATTAGTGAAGAAGAAAGATGGTAGCACGAGATTTTGTGTGGACTATAGGCGTCTGAATGATGTCACTAAGAAGGACAGTTACCCGTTACCTAGAATCGACGACACTTTGGATACCTTGAGTGGCATGAAATGGTTCTCGACCCTAGACCTGAAATCTGGATACTGGCAGGTGGAAATTCATCCAAAAGACAAGGAGAAGACAGCTTTCTCGACCGGCAAAGGTTTATGGCAATTTAACGTCATGCCCTTCGGATTGTGCAACGCACCTGCCACATTTGAGCGACTCATGGAGTGTGTACTGGCAGGCTTAGTTGGAGAGGCTTGCTTAGTCTATTTGGATGACGTCATCATTGTCGGCCGTGACTTCGAGGACCATTTGCGAAACTTGGAGCAAGTTTTCGCCAAAATAGAGGGAGCCAAATTAAAGTTGAACCCGAAAAAGTGTCGTTTATTCAGGAGAGAGGTCAATTATCTCGGCCATGTTATCTCCAGTGATGGAATCCAGACAGACCCGGAGAAACTGGAGGCAGTTCAGAAATGGCCTACCCCTAAGGACAAAACCGAAGTGCGGGCATTCCTCGGCCTATGCTCATACTATAGGCGTTTTGTCAAGGGATTCTCAGAGATAGCCAAGCCATTACATCGGCTGACAGAAGATAAACGACAATTTAGTTGGGATGGGACTTGCGAAGATTCTTTCCAGAAACTGAAGAAACATCTGTGTGAAACACCAATCCTGGGGTATCCACAAGCTGAAGGTCAGTTTATAGTCGACACGGACGCAAGCAACACGGCCATTGGAGGAGTGTTATCCCAAAAACAGGGTGAAAGAGAAGTTGTTATTGCATATTTCAGCAAATCTTTATCCAAGCCAGAGAGAAACTACTGTGTGACAAGAAGAGAACTCTTGGCTGTTGTAAAGACGCTACAACATTTCAACAAATATCTCATCGGCAGACAGTTTTTACTGCGAACTGATCACGCAGCCTTGAAGTGGCTACTGCAATTCAAGAACCCAGAAGGTCAAGTAGCTCGATGGATTGAACAGCTCCAGGAGTATGACTTCAAGACTGAACACCGCAGCGGAAAGACGCATGGGAATGCCGACGCACTCTCACGAAGGCCGTGTCAGAAGACTGCAAACATTGTGTTAAGCAGGAATCCAATGAAGAAGCATTAAAGCTAACGAGAACAAGTCCTTTGGGTCCCTGGGAGAATGATGCTATGAGGGAGGCTCAAGAAAGAGATGACGACCTTCGGCACATCATCACATGGAAGAAACGGGGTGATGTAAAACCAATCTGGAGTGAGGTTGCACCCACTGGCGCTGTCACTAAGGCGTACTGGGCGCAATGGGACAGTCTGATACTCCAAAACGGAATACTCTACCGGAAATGGGAGAAGACTAACGGCAGAGAGTTCCATCTTCAGATAATTGTCCCAAGAACGAGAGTACCAGATGTTCTCCGTGAAATACATGATGGCGTATCAGGAGGTCATCTAGGTGTCAAGAGGACGTTAACAAAAGTGCGAGAACGATTCTACTGGTTGCATTGTCGAGATGATGTACAAAATTGGTGCCGCAAATGTACCACTTGCGCTGCTGTAAAAGGACCACAGACCAGGAGCCGTGGGAACCTGCGGTTGTATAACGTCGGTGCACCGTGGGAACGAATTGCAGTTGACGTAGCTGGGCCATTTCCTGTAACGGAATCGGGAAACAAGTATTTTATGGTCGTCATGGACTACTTCACCAAATGGCCGGAAGTGTTCGCCATACCTAACCAAGAAGCTACAACAGTCGCTTCTAAGTTAGTCGAAGAAGTGATATGTCGCTTTGGTGTGCCTCTAGAAATCCATTCAGATCAGGGCAGGAACTTCGAATCGCAAGTATTCCAGGAAGTGTGCAGAATTTTGGGCATGCATAAGACGAGGACCACTGCGTACCATCCACAGTCTGATGGAATGGTGGAGAGATTTAACCAGACCCTTGAGAGGCATTTGGCGAAAGTGGTAGACGACAAACAAAAGGATTGGGACAAGTATATACCACTCTTCCTTCTGTCGTACCGAACCGCCGAGCATGAGAGCATAAAAGCTACCCCGGCGTATGTCAATTACGGTAGAGAACTACGAATACCAGTAGACCTATTGACAGGAGGGTCACCAGAGGAACCAGAGACCGTACAAGACTATGTCTGTGATTTAAAGGAAAAAATGCGCTATATACACGCCTTGGTTCGGGAAAATGGATTACAGTCAAGTGAGAACATGAAAACCAGATACGACCGGAAATCGAACACGAGCGGCTTCGAGGAAGGATCACTGGTGTGGCTGCATAACCCAACTCGCCGGAAAGGGAAATCTCCAAAGTTGCAGACCAAGTGGGACGGTCCATACAAAGTGGTGACCCGACTGAATGATGTGACTTATAGGATTCAAAAGCATCCAAGGGGGACATTCAAAGTGGTACACATAGACCGCCTGGCGCGTTACCATGGCAGTAACAACGATGCTCGGGACGAGCATCTCTAAGAGGGGAGTAGTGTTACGACCACTCAACACTAGATGGCGTTAGTCTCGAAAGTGTTACGACCACACTCAACTCAACTCACTCGACACTAGATGGCGTTAGTCGCGAAAACCGGGTACGCGAACTTACCAGAACTATCCGACCCGGCTGATCACTTCCGCGCACGTTGGAAAGATTCGAGAAAGGAACGTTCTGGAACGTCTCGGCTCATATAAATAGCCGTAGAGAGGCGCCGGAGTTGAGTTCAGTTCGAGCAACCGTCGAGGCGACTTCGAAGCGAAACCTAGTGATCAAAAGTGCTACCAGTGAAACCTACGACTTGGCTACGACCTAGGACATTGTGAGTGCTTAGTGTTTGGACCTAGTGCTTTGCAGTGCTAGTGAATAAAGTCTTTCAAGGAGTCAGCAGGTCTTTCTTTCTAAATCCAGCGAACCCTAGCACGTAACAATAATATTAATAGGAAATAGGATAGGATTTCTTAAATTTTTCGGCAGTCAGGTTTTTGTTGTTAGGTACAATTACGTATTTAAAGTTCATTTCTTCGTCAAAAGTAGACATCTTCGGTTCGACTCAAACTTGGCCGACCAATTTTTTAAAAGGTAAGGGCCAATAATCTCATAAGATCTAAGAATGTTCCCATCACGCCCTAATTGCTGAGTACACATCGAACATGGCTTCCACACTTATCTCGCTGAGATAGGTACATCGTTTCACGCTTTTTGTTCACTGCGACACGATAAAGATCGAGATAATCACATGCTTTAATCTTATTATGTAAAATAGGAACATGTTAATAGTTGAGTAAGACAATTCTCATCGCATTGGGATCAACAAACTTAGTCCCGATGAGCTATCCAGTAGCAGGTTTGAAAGCTCCCAGATAAGTAGATAAAAAGACACATATGTAGGAAAGCATCCGTATTTGAAGAACTGCTCCAAAGACACTTAAATCTTAGCAAACGTTGGGCTAACTATTGCAGATAGCCGCAGAAATACCTACCAAAAAAAAAAAAGGAGTTTGAACCTATAACGCAGCATTTAGCTAGGTTAACACGATATTTATTTATTTATTTATTTATTTGGACAACCAAAATAGTTACATTTCTTAAAGTACTTAAAAAATTACACAGAAACATAATTAAAATGCACAACTATTGACGGTGTCACAACATTTGCCAAAAAAAAATTAAACAATAAAGAAAGCGTAATACAAAAAAAGCACAAGAAATTAAAAGTTTACACTGTCAAAACAAAACATTTAAAAAAAATGTATGAAACTTAAGCTAACTAGCTTAAGTTTCATATATTTTTATTATTAACTAACTTAAGATATCAAAATAAAAGTGGCAGAATCGGGCAGAATCAATTGGTCGAATTTTTTCATCGTTGTCTCAACTGTTACGGTGTCAATGCTATAAGTAAGAAACATACCACATATCTACCTCTCCCTTATATGTACCGCTTCAGTCCAGCACCTCGCAGCATCGCACCAAAGAGTCGCCTTTCCACCTCGTGGAAGGACATTCAAAGCTGCTATTCGAGCATCTAGTTTATAACCTTCCTGGCGCAGTAGTGAGCGCTGTGGTCTTATAACTGGGAGGTATCAGGTTCAATTCCCGACGGAGGCAATTTGGGAATTTATAATATCCGGTGGGAGGCTTTGGAAGTGGCTAGTTACCACCCTACTGTCAAAGGCGTGATGCCAAGCGATTTAACGTATCGGCACGATGGCATGTAGAAACCAATTGTTGAATATATGTATACCTACTGCTGTACCCCTTCCAAGTTACCGCTACCATCTTAGACTTCATCGCCATTTACCATCAAGTGAGACCGCAATCAAGGCCTATCAAGGTCTTCGAATAAAAATAAAATCTTTGAGCTACCTACAGATACCTAATTCGAGGATAACACTCTTTCGCCCATTGACCCTGAGCCTTCTATAACCATGTGTTTGATTTTTCTTATTATCAATCATTTTATTTTCAGTCAAATCGATGTAGGTACTCGTATCTATCAGGATGTAAAGTTGATTGCTCCTTTGCCAATAAGTAATTCACTGAGTATAACAAATAACCTCGGGTATTTAGTTGGAATATCAGCAATTTCTTTTAAACTAAAAGTTGGCCTATCGAACACGAGGCAGCCTCCGCCGAATTTTGGTAAACCACAGCTTCAATTACGTTTTGAAGCGCTCGTTAATTCAAGCGTGAATATCGAGTTCGACTCTTCATCTGAAGGTCAATGAGTCTAGGCTTAAACTTTTGATGAGTGGAAATCACGATAGGTAACTTAGATAGATGATGAATTTATGAGGTTAAGTTATTGGTAGCTTAATATTCCCAGGGTCAAAGGATTCATTCAAAATGTCGAACTTTAGGTATAACATTAATTGAATAAATATCTAATATTAATTCTGTTTCAAATGGAACTATGACTTAAGATAATAGGACTAGCTTTTGCCAGCAGCCTCGCTCAAATTAAGTTCGATTTTTCAAGCTCCTAGTTTTTCCCGCTTGGGGGTTGAATTTTCAAAAAAATCCTTCCTTAGCGGATGCCTATTGTCTAAGTCATAATAGCTGTATTGTATGCCAAACAGCCGATCCAGTGAATTGAACTGTGCGTTTATAGATCAGCCAGTCAGGCACTTTTCCTTTCATATATTTAGAAAGATTTAGATGAACAAAATCATTAATGACGTATTTTATATCCAATTTTTCATGGTTGGCTTTTTAAACTATTAGCCTTGTTTAGTGCTTTAATGCTACTGCTCCATCTGCATTAATGTTAGTGTTAACGGCTGCGCTCAAATGGATTAGCTTTTAGCGTCTAACGTCATAACGTCTAACATTAGTAATATTACAACACATAAAATATTGGCCCCATCTGTCCCATAATGACTTTATTATCGAGTTAATTTACGCTTTACCGCGTAGGTGGAGCAGGGGCGTTATAAGAACAAAGCTGCAATATAGTCGGTTAAAAAATGAATTCGAATTTAAAGCAAGCATTAGGTAGGTACAACTTACAAGTTGTCGAGCTAGTGCCTAACTAATTGGTATTCAAATCAGGGCGACATGTATGAGAGTCCTCGGAACAATGACGTATTTTTACTAGTCCGTGAACCCAGGTCCTCTTGTCTAATGCATTGATATACCTATAATAACTACCGAAGATTATAATACTCAAACACTTAGGAATGTATCTACTTATCCGACTTTTATTTGCATCGTCTATATAAAATTCTTTTAAAACTCCAATAGTTTATTCAGAATTCTTTAAAAATTCCAATTGTTTATTTAGATTTTATTGTTTACTAGTTTTTACCCGCAGCTTCGCTCCCGCTATTTATAAAAAGTAATCCGAAGAAGTTCTATCCAAAATTTGCCAATTTTGATTTTTTTTATTTTTCAGCTGTTTTTTTGGATTATTCCAACATAGAGCACTCAAAACAAAAATAAAAATATTCAGATCAGTCAAGCCGTTTTTGAGTTTTAGCCAGACTAACGACCAGCAATTCATTGTAATATATTTAAGATTTTAAATCACCTACATAAATCGACGCGAACGAAAATTATTCTTATTGTGATAGTGTGAATTTTCTTATTTTTATTGCAAAAAGATTCAACATATGATTCAACATATTTCGAATAAATTGTGGTAAAAAAAATATCATTCTAAAAATAGAATTTATTGATTTCCTTTTTGTTTTACGTGAACTTTTGCAATACTTACTTAAACTTTTCTATGGCCAAAGGTGTTTTTTCTGAGCAGTCAGGTGCCTAGGTATTTCTTTAGATTGTTATATCGATGGTCTAATGTTGTTTTTCTTCATCCTTGAATACGAGGGAGGGTCTGAGGTCGATGACCTCTGCAAGAGATCCTATTTCGTGGAAAGATCTATAAAGAACAAAATCCTTTTAAGTTATCGAGACGGGTGCATCCAATACTAATTTGATGAGTTCACTTAATGGTATCAAGTCTCGAGAACTCTACTTTTCTCTTTTCTTCTGTGATCGAAGACTTTTCTAATAATGTTATTTATTGTGCAGCTTACGTTTGAAACTTGTTCTGTCTAAGTTATTTGCACATTAGGTACAGTACTAATACTTTTCTAAGCTGCGACGATTTTACTGTCGATGTCATTATTGAAGGCGCGAAAATATTTTAGCCAGTCATAATAAAATAGCTTTTTTTGTTTTGAATGTCGTTTTTTATTCAAAGTGTCAGCCGTTTAAAATAAAAATAAAATTGTACATATCCGTTCAAGTTTTATTCACTTGAAATCGTAACTGATTGACACATCCACGTAGACAAAAACACCAAAAAAAAAAAAAAAATTTAAATTAAATGAATTGACGATGTGGTTCAAACAGAAGCAACGTAACTGAAAGGTGGTGGCGGTGCACATTTTGTTTCCATCCAAAAATCCATTATTTTTCCGAAATAATAAGTAATTTGGAACGTAAATAGGCTATAATAGATATGCTACTCTCCAAGTTTTCAACTATATACTCAAAACAAAAATCATACATTTTATTAACTAATTAGGTGATACCCGCGAATTCGTCCATCCATATTAGGTAGGTAAGTGTTTTTGATTCCCACAGGAATTCTTTCATTTTCCGAGATTATATAGTACATATATTATTCTAATATATAAGCTAACTTTATATAAGCTATTACATAGCGAAGTTACATCAAAAACGGTCCAGCAGTTTTTGCGTGAAAGAGTACGAAATATCCATCCATCCATCCTCACAAAACACATTAATAACATTAGTAGAATTATTAGGAAGTAGAATTAATAACAATTTTACTGTACATATTTTATTTATAGCGCAGAACAGAGCATAGGCTCTGTTCTGCTCTTACGGCCAAAAAATATTTTTTTAAATTGAACTGCAAGGTACACGATAGAATTCTGGTAAATAGATGAGTCATTTAGTACCAATCCCTCAGGGTCTGGGGAGGCCACCTCCTCGCATACACAATTACCAGCACAAAAGTTGGACAGTTAACTGACATTATTACGGTACGGTTTTATTTGAGCTATTTTACACTGAAGAAGTTATGGCAGTTTATTTAAACACAACATCTGGCGTGGAAATGTATTTCTTCCACATTTATCGGTCTGAAGGTCTAGGTCATAGCCTACTGGTTAGAACAGTGGGCTCCTATTCGGTGGGTCGCAGATTCGAGCCCCCTAATGTTATAAATACGAAAGTGAGCCTATAATAAACCTATGATTAGCACTGAAATCACTGTCCCTAGACAAGTGACAGCTGCTTAAATTATGGATCAATTTAAAACGCCACATTTGACATACGAGCGTCTCTGACACTAACAAGTGTAAATTGAAAATTTAAAACACCCTCGACATGTGAAATTTAAAAAAAAAGACGTGTGGCACTCGGGGACTGCCGCGGTAAAGCTATTGCATAGCATTTTTTATCAACGCCATCTAGCGGCTCACCGTAGAGGAGTCCCGTGTCAGGTTATTTTCGTTACGGAATTTCTGGATTCTGTCTCCACGCTGGCCCGCGATAGAAGCTATGCAATAGCTTAAATTGTAATTTGCCATTTTGTGATGACGGCCATTTTGGATTTGAAGTTTATCATACAGTATAGTAGGTATTCGCCCTTTGATTTCATAGCTAAGAATACTCCCGACTAATTCACCTTTCAAACAAAAAAAAAACAAAATTAAAATCGGTTCATCCGTTTGGCTGAACCGATGTCAGCTAGTGCCTCACTAATTTTAGTTCCTTGGACACTCTTAACTGTTTACAGAGCTAAAATGGTGTCAATCAAGTAGGTCCAAAAAATATGACAGCAGCCTATCCAGTGATAAACATAAATAAATTTTAGAGGTCAGTGGGTAGGAAACAATAGAAAAGTTACTCATTCACTGGCAAGGTTGCTGTGGGCGCGGCGAAAGATAATTTTGGCCAAATTACAAACATTACCGTCACGCCACGTAATCAAACGCATGTATGCCGTGATATGAAACATTTATTAATTTTTTTAACGACTTCAAAATAAAGGAGATTATCAATTCGACATGTTATGTAAGTTTGTAATATTACTGGAACTACAGAATATTCACATAATTATGATAATAAATAATATATTAGGGTTTCCAAATAACATGTTTGCCCACGCATTTCCCGAAAGGCCGAAACAATTAAGTAATTGGATTGTGATCTGAAACTGTGTAATAGCATCTACTTATTAAATATTTCTTTACGCGCTGTTTAAATTTGTATAATGGTAAATCAACCAATTCTTTCGGAATCAAATTATTAAAGCGTATACTCGACTCCACAAAAGACTTACAACCCTTCCGCCAAAATCGTGCCGCCAAGTAATTTAGCGTTCCGGCACGATGGTGCGTAGAAACCGATTAGGGGTATGAGTTAAATTTACACTGCCATACCCCTTCCATCTTAGACTCATGGTCACTTACTATCGGGTGATATTGCAGTCAAGGACTATCTTGTCATCCAATTAAAAAAAAAGACTTCTGCACTCTATGCAGACGACAGATTTTTTTTTATTATATAGTATTAGTCAACCTGAAGTTGACTAATATCCTCGTATCCCCTCCAAATAAGCGGAAAAATTGTGTTAGGAGTGGGTACGACAATAGTGCAACGGTGAGATTCGCACCTACGACCTTACAGTTTTCAGTCCGCGCCTTTAACCTATTGAGGATTTTATATAGATGCCTATTACACCATGTCGCGCATCGTTAGTGAGAGACAAATCCAAAATCATTATAGAGATAAAACCGCCCAAAGGAATGTTTGTACAAGGTCGAACCGCTCCAGGCCGGGGTTGAAACGCTCTACTTCGGGTTAACGTAAAAAAAAGTTAAAAACACTGCAATTATCTGGTACCCATTAAATTAAGATTGAATCTCGGCCGAAACCCGCTCTCATGTTAAATGCTCATACCAATTTTATTTCTAAAGGAGACTCTACACTACACCTCTTAAATAGTTGCCGCATCACCAAAATAAGAACGAAACATTCCTAAGATAACTTAAGCCGCTCACACAAAATCTACTTTCAAAATAGGAGGGGTTTTAGCATAGTTGATACTTTTTGGCACTTCCTGCATCCCTATAATTTTATTAGTTTCAGAGACACTCGTATGTCACATGTGACGCTTCAAATTGACCCATACTTTAAGCTGTCACTTGGGACAGTTAGTCCAGTGTTAATCGTAGATTAAGTGTTGTTACTCGACTACGACATAGCATAAAGGAAGGTAAAAAGTATGTTTGGTTGTAACGTAGATGTTCCACCATAACGCCTAAACTACTGAGGCGATTTAGATGAACGAGGTGTCCATCGTGTTTTTATGTTCCGGGTGACAGGCTACATTTTACAAAAAATCAGTATGATGGATTTTACATACAATTTTCCGTAATCTGCTTACTTTTTTTTTTAAAGAATATTAGCCTAGCTGAACCTGCGACGAAGTTCGAACCTGCGACCTTTCAGTTTTCAGTCCGCACCTTTAACCGTTTGGCTATTGAGGCTTTCTTTTTGAGTTTAACTAGTCAAGTGTGTAGTGTCCTTAACTGTATAGTATCTGTGGGCAGTGGCGTGTGCACCGCAGTTTGTGAATGAAATGGGCCTTAATTGCGCCTCGGCGCGCCGCGACTGGCGACGGATAACGCCTTTAGTTACGGCTAAGCCGAACTGCTTCATCGTGCCTATACGCTGGAGTAAAACATTTCGATTTAGAAGGTTTTAGAGAACGCCCATTCCAAGTTGACGCTGGGAGCCGCTACAAACGGCACAAAGACATTTCTGTGGCAGATACTTAGCTAATCGAGTGGCGAAGCTGATATAGAAATGGAAGGCATTAGTTCGAACAAGAGTTCGTTCGTGTCCCAAGGTACTGTAGTGGGAACCTCTCAAATAAATTGGAAAGCGCAGTGTGGACAGAATAATCGTTACTAATGTTATAAATACGAAAGTGAGTTTGTTGGTAGGTTTGCCCTTCAATCGCGCAGCAACGGATCGACGTGATTTTTTGCATGGGTATAACGGTGGGAGAATGGAGTGGCATCGGTTACCTTTTATCCCGACAAAACAGAGGATCCCCGCGGGATCTTTAAAAACATAATTCCACGCGGATGAAGTTGCGGGCAGAAACTAGTAAGAATATAATTATGAAATTATAAAAAAGGGATCATCGATATCCTCTAGAATTCGTTGCGTGGTTAGGTCCGTCCCGTTCTATAGAAAAAAATATTTTCGGTCTATGTTAAAAAGTGAAAGACAACGGTACTAAGTTACGGTAAATAAACAATTAAGTAAACACTTAATTGTCACTTCCCACTAGAAAAACTTAATAGGAGGGCACCTAACGTTTTGCCTATTTATGGTTGAGCTTGTAACAGTAGCTGACTCCATGCAGCTACTTCTGGTGTAGTTTTCACACATTTTTCCATTTTATTTTCTCATTCGCACCATTGTTTTATTTATAGTGCGTAAATAATTCTTAATTATAATAATGGATTTAATTAATAAATATGCAGGTATTTACATAGTTGCGTAAAGGTTAGATCACACATAATTAGGTATTTGACAGTTTTCAAAATATGGATATTCATTAATTACAATCAAAAATGTAATGTAAATGTAATTACTGAGTAATTAGGTTTGGTAATTATAATATTAGGTAAATAATAATTCATTAAATGAATTATTTACCTAATATTCAACTTTAAGAAAATTTCTTAGGAAAAAATTGAAATTATTTTTATTTAAAATCATTATTAATTAATTATTATAAGTAGGTATTTATTTTATTATGAATGTAAACTGCTCTATATAATGGGCCGTGGCTAGAAATTTTGAGTTTGTATGTGAGATATGCAAGCTTGTTTTTGCGCCGTGTGCTCCTTTCATTTCTTTGTATTCGCCGTAGTTTTTGTAGATTGTAATGTTTTCTCACAAATAGAGCTGTCTCCATTATACAGATTGAGGGAAATGTAAGAATTTTTTGCTGAGACAGCGACAGTCTACAGTTTTCTAATGGTTTTATGCTGACTAGGATGCGGAATCAATTTTTTCTGCAGGATGGTATCCTCTGTGTTGGTTAATGTTTTAGTTACATCGACAATTTTATTTTAATCTCTCATGATTTTAAAATACAGGGACAGTTTCTGCGGAACATTTTTCTGATAAGTAGCCTATACGTGACGCTCCAATATCCATACAGTAAATGAAGTCTATCTTTTGTTCTTTTGCTACGAAGTTGCTACGTGGTTGAGAAGGTCAAATCTATGTATAAACCAACAAACAGACACACTTTCGCATTTATAATATTAATGTACCTAAGGATGTATGTAAGTGATTTATTTATTTATTTATTTTATTTAGGACGGCGGTGCTACTTAGGTACACTAAGTAGATGGTTTTTAATCATCCAGAGTTTCGCCTTTATAAATAAGTGTGAAAATATTTATAAAGGCGAAACTCTGTATGTGTGTGTGTGTGTAAGTACTTTACCTATTTAATAAATACACACCGGAATTCTCCAATATAAATATCTCAGAATCTTAACAAACCTCCCTAAAATCCCTGAGAGTGCTCTAATACCTCACTCGAGCGGATTTTCTTACGGACTAATCTCTGACGTCCAAAAATAGATGAAAGCGTGCTAAAGATGTGCTCAGCCTTGACAGATAATCACCCCACGGGTCCGGACCGCTAAGGGTGATGCCTCATTAGTGCGTTGCGTTGCGTTGCGTCGTCGCAACCTATCAACGCATTGGCTACACCAGCGTTGCGATGACGCACGACGTCGCAGCGAAGAGGACGACGCACCGTCGGTGCACTAGTGTGTCGATTCTCTAAAAATTATTGCATCAGTATAATAATCGCAGTCGCCTTTGATTGGCTGAATTTATGGCGTTCTTGCTGTATCAATGCATTTTAACCAAAAGCGGGAGGGCATAAGCGCAGCGCATCACCCTCCCCCCGCTTCGTCTCTCGTCCGTCGATACGTTGAAATTGAAACGTAGCGTGTGACGACGCAACGCTTAATGTGGCATGTCATTTAAAATATTTATATGGACGACGCAACGCAACGCACTAAAGAGACAGAGCTCTAAAGGAAGTGTAGTCAAATTAAAACGCGTTATATTTTTAACCCCACACGAAAAAGGGATGTTATAAGTTTCACTTATGTTTAGAGAATTTGCTGTAGTCTTGTTGCTCGTGTCCGCCCGCGTGTGTAGTGCAATGTCTCACTGAAATCAATACAATCAAAAATACAGATGATTTACTTAATATACCAAACCGCGGCGGTCCGTGTTGCGCTATGCATGTGTCCTTACATCATTAATGTATCTGTGTATCTGTATGTCTGTGTGTTTGTGTCGCTGTAAGTCTGTCTGTTTCCCCGTAGCTTCCTGATGAATGGACCGAAGACGGATTAATGTGATCCATATGGTTCTTAGCTATAATTTATGAAGATCTACTCAGGCGTTTGAAGATCATCAGCTCATTTCCTACTTAATTTTTTTAGTGAACTGTTACTTCGCATTTTTTCTAAGACCTTGTGAATCTGGAGCTGATGCTGCTGCACCAAGTGGTCTGCGGGGTCCCAACTCCTCAGCAACTTAAAGCAGATATTGTGTGTTTGGGCCTCTAGGTATTAAACCAACGGATAATTTGAGTACCTTCAAGGCAAGAGTAAATATTTTCTAGGCAAGCGCGCTCCAACCTAGACCTCATTAGAGCTTTGATGCTTGCAACCGTCATTATATAAAAAAAACTAGCGTTTGCCCGCGGCGTCGCTCACAATAAGCTCGATTTTTGAAACTCCTATTTTATCTCCTTAGGAGTTGAATTTCAAAAAATCCTTTCTTAGCTAATGCTAACAAAATAGACCTCTGTGTAAGCGTAATTCTTAGTGATAACGATTATCCGTTATAGAATAGTTGTTCCTAAAAGTGAAGAGCGGATACAATAACAACTCTGCGCAGGAAGTGAAACAATGTGAACGGGCCTTAAGTGTCCCGTTCCCACGCGCTTTCTATACCAGCTACTACACTTCTCGCGAAGCTGCTTATGGGTTCCGTACAGTATTGTGTGCAGAACTTGAAATGAAATGAATACACTTTATTTATAAGTACACCACATTAAAATGAAACCATCACACTAATATTATAAAAGCGAAAGTTTGTATGTGTATGTTTGTTACTCCTTCACACCACAACGCATGAACCGATTTGGCTGAAATTTGGTATGGAGATAGCTCATACCCAGGAATAAAACATAGGCTACATTTTATCCCAGAAAATTACAGAGTTCCCATGGGAATTGAAAAACCTTGATCCACGCGGACGAAGTCGCGGGCATCGTCTAGTAACAAAATAAATTTAAGATAAATTACATAACCAGGCAACCATGTTGGTCGGATAGAAAATAATATTCTAATTTAAAGTTGTTTTTCACCGCTGAAACATGTGATATTAAATTGTTTACACGATATTATCTAACTCCGAAATGTCGTAGGTGCGTACCCCTGATCGAACCCGCGACCTCCCTAATACAAGACCGCTGTCCAAACCACTAGGCTATCACTGCTCTATACTGTATTGAATTATATTAATTTCCGTATGATTCATACATCACACAGTATTTAATATTAAAAGTGTTAAAAAAATAACTTTTTTAATATGGCTATTTGTGAAATACTTACGGAACTCTAATTTGTGAGTGTTCTTGATATATTGACCGGATTTATTTTAATTAAGAAGTTATTATTACATTAGGACAAAGCGGAAGAAATTATACGCTATTTTTTATCATTAGCGATAAATTGCCTAAATTATGTAAGGAGGTTAATTAAGTGTTTGCAATTATGAAACCCTCAATAGCCCAACGGTTAAAGGTGCGGACTGAAAACTGAAAGGTCGCAGGTTCAAACCCCACCCATTGCACTATTGACGTACCCACTCCTAGCACAAGCTTTCCGCTTATTTGGAGGGGATAGAAGAATATTAGTCAACTTCAATAAAAAAAATTAAGATAATTTTTGGCACCCAACAAAAACAATGGAATATTATAAATGCGAAAGTGCGTTTATTTGTTATTTTGTTGGACTACATCTGACGAGCCGTAGAGACGCTGGATACAGGCGGCGCAAGACCGAGACCTGTGGAAGTCTATACAAGAGACCTTTGTCCAGCAGTGGACGTATATATCTGTTTATAAATTAAAAAAAAAATTAAAAAAATTTAGATGTTCCCGTGTGAGAATCGATTTTTTTTTTTCAATTTATTTTATTTTATTACTCAAACAATAACAATTCCATTTGTATGGGAAAACATAAAACGCAGGACGTTGTGGTCTGCGGCTTACGGGGACAGGGGTGCGCTGAAACTCAGCCAGAGAGTTCTATTATTACTAGAGTAGCGATGCCGTTAAAAATGAAATTATTGGGCTATTGGCCATCACACCACACTAATATTATAAAGGCGAAAGTTTGTATGATTAATATAATATATATACCATACCTAGGATTAACACATAGACTACATTTTATCCCGGAAAATTAAAGAGTTCTCGCGGGAATTTAAAAAACCCTTATCCACGCGGGCGAAGTCGCGGACATCACCTAGTTTTATATAAAATCGATGTTATAAGTTTGACGTGTGTGTGTGTGTGTGTGCGTGTGTGCGTGTGTCTGTGGCATCGTAGCTTCCGAACGGATGAATCGTTTTTGATTTTGTTTTTTTGATTGAAAGGTGAATTAATCGGGAGTGTTCTCAGCTATGTTTGATGAAAATCGGTCCAAGATGGCCGCTGCCACAAAATGGCGGATTACATATTTTTATTTTAACGATTACTGACTAGCGATTAGAATGTTGTAACATGTTGGGGGTGTTTTTATTTTAATTTGCACTTGTCGGTTGATATTCTTTGAAGCTGAATTTTTATACTATTTTATAATATTTTGCTTGTTCCGATGCTCTTTTCCTCCACGGTCTAACTCAATGGACCCAGAAATGTCTACTTAATTGAATAACACGGTCCTTTGATAGCTTCCTTTGAGGGAAATATTATGCATTATTCAAACGTTAGACCCGATCTACCAGTTCAAGTCAAAAGGCGATGAGATACGTAAACCTAAAGCCACGTTTTTAGACCTCCCTGGCGCAGTGGTGAGCGCTGTGGTCTTATAACTGGGAGGTCTCGGGGGTTCGATTCCCGGCGGGGCAATTTGGGAATTTATAATTTAGAAATTATTTTGTAAATTGTCTCTGGTCTGGTCTGGTGGTTACCACCCTACCGCCAAAGACGTGCTGCCAAACGATTTAGCATTCCGGTACAATAGAGTGTAGAAACTAGAAACCGATTTGCCCGCTATTAAAATATAAATTTATTTAGAGCCGATTTCACCAACGTAAAATAAGTCCTAACCGTTTTGATATTTGGCGGATTTTCAATACAAAAAACTGTCAGAATGCCCAATTTATTTCTCGGTTAAACGTCACTCGACATTGGTGAAACCGGCACTTAATCAAATAAAACTGCTAGAGCAAAATTAAAATGCATCGCTTCAGGGGGTAGGCGGGTAACATAATTACACTCAAAGGGGAGTATCAAAGGCTACGTTATTCAATAAGGCATCGTCGGATCGATGGGCTTGCCTTCTGTGACCTGTCCTGTTTACATTAGATCTTGTTACCGCGATAGTTCAGCGACTGGCTTGGTCGCCTGCAGATCCTGAGGTCTTGGAATCGAGTCTTTTTTTTATTTTATAAGATAGGCTTGCGCTTGACGACAATCAATGATGGAAAGCATTGATGAGGTCTAGGTTGGAGCGCGCTTGCCTAGAAAATGCCTGTTCACTCTTGTCTTGAAGGTACTCAGATTGTACGTTGCCGGAGACATAGAAGCTGGAAGTCTAGTGTCGGGTCGAATTCAAAGTCAAAATTAGTTATTTAATGTAGGCTAACTTGTAACTCTTGACACGTCAAATTCAAATTCAAATTCAAAATTAATTTATTTCATGTAGGCTAACTTGTTGCTCTTATGACATGTCATATAAATCTACCACCGGTTCGGAATGCAGATTCTGCTGAGAAGAGCCGGTAAGAAACTCAGCAGTTGCTCTATTCAAAAAAAATTTTTTTTTTTAAATCTATGCTATGTATACAGTGCTTCCACAATAAAGCTTCAAAAATGCAAAAATGCATACGTAGGTACACCAATACAAAGCATGTCAAGACGGGCAGTCAAAGCAGACCCATTCCCGTTGGTGGCACCCGTTCACGAGCATGACGCATGATCCAGCCGTTGCTTCGCTCAACCATATTTGACTTCGAGACTTCGAGACTTTGACGTCGAGACTCTACCACCGGTTCGGAATGTAGATTCTGCTGAGAAGAAGCAAGAAACTCAGCCGTTGCTCTTTTCATAACAAAATATTATTTCCTCTACTACTTTTCATAACAACTGTGAGTGGTTGTGAGTACCTGTGTATTGTTTGTGTTCGTGTCTCACTCGAACGGGTGCCAGGCACAGATTAATGTATTTAATTGATCTGTGGTGCCGGCAGAATATCAGCACTCTGGTTTCTCATAAAACCTGCAGCAATAATGCTGAGTTAAAATTAAAAAGGTACCGTCCTTTTGATAATGCGACATAACATCTTTTATTTATCCCAATTCTGACACCATGTTATGGTTCCAGATTTTGGAAACAGAGATTGATGTGTTCCAATTCAGGGACTCGGGATAAATAAAAGATGCTGCCGTCTCGATTGCATAGACAGAGTCACAGATTACTATGTGGACAGAGTTAATTTAAAAACCATAGACGTAGATATAGTTTAAGCCTCTTACATACGACGTGAAGTGCATTTAAGCATTTACATACATTCCAACAGGTGCAAAAGCCAAATATAACTTATTTTTCTTTTGTATTTTATTGTATCCATGTGTGTGTATTTTGCAAATAAACGTATTTTCTTTCTTCTTATTTCTTTCTAATATTACAATGTATACATAGGTGCATAGGCTTTGGCATAGTTGGGTAAAAACAATCTACATTCTGGTTTTCCCTGCCTACCTCCATCAGTGGAAAGGGAATTAAATACGTAATTGATGGATCACAGTCGGTCGCAACTGGATTGGAAGCGATTACAGGATTCGACCGGATTACCTACAGAATGTAGAGGGACAATTTTTTTAATTCCAAACTTTTGTTTTTTACCTGACAAAGTCAAAAGGAAGGGTTATTTAGGATCCATTAAACGATGTTTTTTAGAATTTTCGCTATTTTATAGTCTCAAAGAAATTAAGGGGTTTTGAACACAGAGTTTCGATTTTCAAATCCTTATGTAATTTTTGCCGGAGCAATATAAATTATTATTAATATTATTCCTAGCTATGTAGGTCTTTTATTAGGGTTACGTAGTAAATCAACGAACCCTTACCAGTTCCAGTAGTACGGACCTACACTTGGGTTTTAACGATAATTTATTTCTCTTCAGTTGATAAAATTATAATATCCGGGCCGACGGCTTAATTTGCTCTCCGAGTCATGCAAAATGCAATAATGAAGTAAATCTTTCGTTTTCAGGAGTGACCAAAACTACCCAGCGGAAGTAAAATGCAAACGAAAAACATTAACCTTATCCAGGACCAAAGAAATAAAGACCCCTGTGATATTCAGGTAAGTTTTTGTGCTATTTTCCTAATACATTTATTGGATCAATAACGTAGAACATGCACGTAGTTATCTAAGCGCCATCTATACTAATATTAGGCTACTAGCACATAAACACTAAAGTACCTAGTCAGTTTTTGGAATTGTCGATAGATGGCGCTGTTATGTATTATGAAAATCGCTGCATTTACATAGTAAAATAAGTTGTCTGTATTTTAATGAAATTCAATGGTAATAAATTATTAATTTTATGCATTTCACAGAAAATAGGCCGCCAAGATGGTGTTCCATTGGATGTGTCAGTGAACCAAGCGATATCGAACCAAGTCACGGTCGCCGCGGTCGGTTCTACGTATTGCGGTCAGTATGAAAATCGTATAAAATTCAAATCAGCTTTGTCCGGATATTTCTCACGTGTCCTTCTTTGAACCGCTACTGTTGGAACTGTGGAGTTCGGACAGTTATAGATATCATCTGTTTTTGAATGAAATAAGCAATTTTAACTCTTATAATTAGGCCTTCATAGTCGATGTTTGGATAAGTGTAATTAGGTAACGTTTTTTCTTTTATAAGATTTTTTTTTGTTTGTGAAGTAATATAGGTAATAATACTTGTTTTAGTTATTTATTTCACTGTTCAGACTATTCATATACCTAATATCTTTTGAATCTTTTGTGTGTCATGAAAAATTTTCTCGATAAGAACTTTTTCCAAACATTTTTGTATAAGTAAGTACCTCTTTATTTGTGAAGATATTGATTTTTAATATTATGAAGCATAGTTTATTCATAAAACAATATCCTAATTGATAATTCCTACTTGATCTTGAATATGATAATATCTTGCTTATTTCTCAGCCAACTAAGTACTTAACTTATAGGTACCTTACAAAGCCATCTTTTCAGAATTCAGGCTTATCTATCTTGTTAGACAATATGAAAAATCTATCCTTAACACAATTTTTCTGAAAATTAGGATCATCAAAGCAGTCTTCTATGCGCTATGTAAAAAATCTGCGTTGTCGCAGCCACTTAGTGCGGTGCGGCAAGTAATCGCTAATTTGTTTGTTAGCAAGCGCACTACGCATACCAGGGGCCCAAGTCTGCTATTGCAATTGTAGTTCAATTGCCTATCAATGACATCCCAATTGCTACTTTTAGCAATTTTGGTAGTCTACTAATTCAATGGCGTCACAATTGTTTTCCGATGGTATGCCACTGACACATCTAGCTTTGAATCTAGCTTAAATAAACGTTTTTAATATGTAGTTTTTTTTGAAACTCATTTCGGCAAACGCTTTTTAAGCTAATTGCAATACCGAGGTATCATTGAATTACAATCCATTTATAAGAAATCGAACGACCATTGTGAATTTAGTAGACTACGAAATTTTGGACCAGTGATAATTGAATTGTAATTGTATTGTGGTTCAATGACAATGACATGTAAAATAGCAGACTTGGGGCCCTGGAGCTGTGCGGCATGCGGCATACAATCTAACAAAATCACTACGTAGCGGCGGTGCCGCAACGCACCGTCTGGCATTGCTCTTACGCGGTGTATAACACAGTGCAATGTTACACACGAGTTAGTCAGACAACCGCGATGCGTGACCCGAAAACAGATTTCAATCTATCCTTCAATGAGCACTACGTAGACAAAGAAATATTTTTAATCTACTGTTCTCGCTGTATTATCACCTTCGAAATTTTGTTTGTATACATCCTTTGAAAGAAAAAGTGAAAATTATAAGTGTTAAGTGTTTTCTACGGAAAAGTTGTGAAATAACTGCTAACTTTTAAAACAAGCTGGATCCGCGTAGAAGACCATTCATAGGGGTACCAGATGTTTTATCATGTCCTGGTAAGATGAATTATAATTATGGTTCTTGCTTTTAAGTGCGTGCAATTAATATATCACTGCAATTTTCCTAACCTCGATTACTTTCCCGCCTACGACAATGTTAGTTCATAAAGTCAAACCTAGATGGCGCTAGTAGGGATATTATAATCTAAGTAAATAACCGGTCAAATGCATACGAAGGGTCCCATACCAAAAAACGCCGAAAAAATCGTTTCTACTTAGGGGGCCTTTAATTTATTTTAATTTTTATTATTTGTTATTAGAGCGGCAACTGCAGAAATACACATTTTCTGGAAATTTCAACTTTATCTAATACGGATCATGAGATACAGCCGGCTGACAAACAGATGTACGGACAAACAGACGGAGGCTTAGTAATATTGTCCCGTCGGGTACGGAACCCTAAAACAGATTCCTGTGGTACTCTCTCAGCCTATCAGAACTGATTGCGATCATCACATTATAGCAGTCATTTTAGACAATTGATATTTCGTCAAATAATGTGAGAAAAAGAAAAGAAATATTCTCTTAAAAACAAAATACAAATTCCCGATGCTTTATTTTAGTCAGTTACCATTATACTGGAATTTATTAACAAAAGTTGCACAAAGGATTACCCACCTAGTCGAAAATAAGGTTGCGTGATCGCAAATGAGGTGGCTGCATGCGATCCTTAGAAGGATCCTTGCTACATTGTAATGTTAGTTAGGGTTGCCAGTTGCCACTCAAATCTGTACATCTACACTATACTATTATTAAGAGGAAAGATTTGTATTTTTGTGAGTATCTTTGTACTGAATAAACTCAAAAACTACAGGACCGATTTGGCTGAAATATAAAATGAAGATAGATTATACCTTGGATTAAAACATAGGCTACTTTTTATCCCGAAAAAATTATAGTTCCCGCGGGATCTTGAAAACTTTTCCACGCGAATGAAGTCGCGAGCATCAGCTAGTAATTTTATAAAAGATATACTTTCTGATACCGATTCCGGGCCGATTTCACCAGCTTGAGTAACGTTTAACCGTAAAATTAATTTGATTCAATTCGTCCAATTTAATTTATTATTTTTAATTTAATTGGCTGCATGCAATCCTTGGAGGATCCTTGCTACATTGTTATATTATGTTAGTTAGGGTTGCCACTCAAAACTCTAAACAATTAAAAAAAACTATTTTTATTATATTTGGAATCGATTTATTATATTTGGAATGGATTTTAAATTTGATATTTTGGTAAATTTTCAATACAAGAATTGTTAAAACGCCCAATTTATTTCCTAACTAAACATCACTCGATTACACTGACTCGTATATAGGAGTAGATAGAGAGAGTGATAATGTGCTGTGGGCATTATTTTGTGATATGCGAAAGAATGGATGAATGGATGGATAGATGGATGGATGGATACTTGTTACTCAATCACGTTGCAACGACAAAACCGATTTGGCTAAAATTTGACACAGAGATAGATTACAGTCGGCAATAAAATATAGGCTATTTTTTATCGTAAAATAAGAGACTTCCCCCGGGACACAAAAACCTTAATCCACGTGAACGAAGTCGCGGGCATCAACTAGTTATTTATAAAGAAAATTAATCGTGCTGAACATGCTAATATTCAATCTCTCCCTTCCCAATAAGCGTTTAAGTTTGTGTTAGGAGTAATAGTGTAACGAGTGGGAATTGAACCGTGGACCACTCGGTTTTTAGTGTGCGCTTTATTCAGGCTTTGCATGACCCCCAGCCAACCAAAACAATTTAGTTACAAACAAGTGTCAACCCTAAGAGAATTGTACCAGTAGGGGATATTTGTAACTCGCACGGAAATCTAGATAAACACCGATGGCCGTACATTAATTAGGAGATGTGAAAAGATACACGGGCTTTTATTATAGAATGTAACAAGAAGATATTTTTTCCTCAGCACTTGTAACTTGACTACAGCCGAGCCATGCGTAGGCGCCTTTTAGACATAAAGCTACAATTACCCGGCGGGTTCAATTTTGGCCAACTCAATAGGCTAACATAGACAAATGAGATAAGAGTTACGCGACAGAAAGAGTGGCAACTTTGAGGTGAATATAACTATAGGTAATTTAGCGTTGTGTGGGCAGTGTGTGGCAGCTTGGGCAGGTAGACCGACGACATCAGACGCGTCGCAGGATAGATAGGATGCAGACGGCACAAGACCGAGGCCTGTGGAAGTCCGTGCAAGTGACCTATATCCAGCTGTGGACATTCATCTGTAGAAAAGAAGAAGGAGAAGACTGAAAGCTTTGATTGACTCGCTTAGTATAGACACAACTTCAGATTTTGAAGCAATTTAACCCAAACGAAACCAAAGACAGTAAGTAACATGATCACGCGTGGGCGAGACTATTAAAGGCGTTGTTTCTCAGAATTTGGACCTTAGTGAGGTCTGCTGCCATATTGGGTGGATTACAAAACACACGCCAATTATACATAAGTGCCCATGTTACAGAATGCTTAATAGTTCAGGTATCCGTGCCCTATAATCTACCTTAATATTGCTTTAATTTTGAAGTGAATATTAACGCTGCATCAAACGTTGGCTGTTTGAAAACAAAAACCAGGATCAACCCAAAAAAAATATTTTTTTTTTGGCCCAAAATTTGAGTAATTACACGATGAGCGTCTTGTTATTTAGCGATCAGAAATTTCTGATTTAAAAGTAAAGTTTTTTAGCTTTCATTTAAAGCTAAAATAAGTTTAAAGCCTTTAAAATAGTTCCTGTAAGAAATGACTCTCAGTGTAGGTACTAGGTATGTACCTACTGACTAACTTATGCGTTTCTTATTTTGCTATGGATATAATATAGAAGGGCTGCTGTTATTTCGAAATCAAAGACATATTACAATTCAGTTTTACATATTGTTTGATTAAATCTGATAAAAAAGGTAAAAGTGTTTAAATATTATACTACTTATAAAATTCATGACTGAATAAGTTTTTGAAAATAAAATTAATAGCAAGATAAAAGTCAGAAAAGGATGTAGCCTTGAAACAACTTACCATCTCGCCTTTTCTGTTAGTCAGTTATTCAGTTAAAGCATGTTCACATTAAGCTCACAGTCAGCGGCGTACTGTCTGCCAGCTGATTTTAGGCTGAGATCTATAGAGTGTGACAGTGTCATGGTGCAGAACAAAGTTACAAAGAGTCAGGACTCTTACGAGACATATTAACTCTATCTCGAGTCTAAGTAGAGTGAGAATTCAACTAGCGATTTATCTACATATATATGCGATCATGTAGGTCTCAGCCGTCGCAAATCACGATAAGTTCATACTCTCACAGACAGCGGATACAGGGAGTGTGAACGCTCTTATTCTAAATAGTATTCTATCTATGTATAGTATTCCAAATAGTGTATAAATAGTGTTCAAAATACACTGGACAGCAAATAAACCGAGCCACCCGCTACCTTGGCACTCTGATTCGATTTTCTCAAAAAATATAAAACTTACAAATATCAAAGTTATACCTACAAAAAGTGTGTTTCTTGATGATGAAAATGAATGGAAATTCATTAGGATTAATCAATTAATTAAGTGTTTATTGAGGATTTTACAAAGAAGAGTCGTTTTCCAGTCGTGTTAATCGTTCGTAATCATAAAATGAAAATTAAAATAAAGTCAGAAACAAAGAAAAAATTAAAGAAAAAGTTTTTGGTCAGTATTCAGTATTCCCTCCCCTTGCTCGGATAACTGCCAGCATCCTCGTATTCATTAACCCCACGAGCCTGACGAGGAATTCTTGAGGGATTGCATTCCACTCCTCTTCAATTGCGATTCGGGGCTCTGGAAGCCTTACTGGACCAGGTACCCGGGCTCGAACCCGACGTTTCAGTTCATCGCATAAGTGTTCTATCGGATTCTATTCCAGGCTTGGAGCTGGCTAGTCCATTGTACGAATGCCGACGTCGCGTAGATACTGGGCCACCACATGAGCAACATGAGACCGTGCATTATCAAGCATAAACTGTATATTCTGCCCAATATATTCTGCGTAAGGTACCACATGGTCTGCCAGGATTTCAGTAATGTAGCGTTAAGAAGTCAATCCACGTGTACGGCCCGTCAGTTTGATGAAAACTAACGCTGTACATGCGGTTAGCGAGATGCCGCCCCAAACCGTTACAGATCCTCCTCCATAAGCATCAGTTTGCTCGATGCAAACTGAGAATAACGTTCTCCAGAGAGACGATATACTCTCTGACGTCGATCACTTCCATGTAGACTCACCCTGGAGGGTGACGCTCACGCTTATGGTGGAGGATCTGTAACGGTTTGGGGCGGCATCTCGCTAACCGCATGTACAGCGTTAGTTTTCATCAAACTGACGGGCCGTACACGTGGATTGACTTCTTAACGCTACATTACTGAAATCCTGGCAGACCATGTGGTACCTTACGCAGAATATATTGGGCAGAATATACAGTTGATGCTTGATAATGCACGGTCTCATGTTGCTCATGTGGTGGCCCAGTATCTACGCGACGTCGGCATTCGTACAATGGACTAGCCAGCTCCAAGCCTGGACTAGAATCCGATAGAACACTTATGCGATGAACTGAAACGTCGGGTTCGAGCCCGGGTACCTGGTCCAGTAAGGCTTCCAGAGCCCCGAATCGCAATTGAAGAGGAGTGGAATGCAATCCCTCAAGAATTCCTCGTCAGGCTCGTGGGGTCAATGAATACGAGGATGCTGGCAGTTATCCGAGCAAGGGGAGGGAATACTGAATACTTACCAAAAACTTTTTCTTTAATGTTTTCTTTGTTTCTGACTTTATTTTAATTTTCATTTTATGATTACGAACGATTAACACGACTGGAAAACGACTCTTCTTTGTAAAATCCTCAATAAACACTTAATTAATTGATTAATCCTAATGAATTTCCATTCATTTTCATCATCAAGAAACACACTTTCTGTAGGTATAACTTTGATAATTGTAAGTTTTATATTTTTTGAGAAAATCGAATCAGAGTGCCAAGGTAGCGGGTGGCTCGGTTTATTTGCTGTCCAGTGTAGTATTTAAGCCTCGGCGTAACAGTTAGGTTGGGGAGCTTAAAGCCGATTCGACAAACGCACCACAAGCTTTACGCTTAGATAGTTGAATGGGAAAGGGTTTAAAAAAGTATTGGACGTTGGTTTCTCCAGTCTCACTCTCTAGTAACTAGTAAGCCGCAATCAAAATGTGAACAGACGCTTAAAAGAACTACCTAATCATAAACTCGAAGCATATCCAATTCATTTTATTGCCTCGTTTCTGCTTCACACTTCGGTACAGTTTTTACACAAAGAGATTATGTAGGTATATATGTCAAAACGACATATCCAAAATAAACCGCGCGGGCGGACAAGTAGGCATATGTTATTATAATATATTATTGCATTATTTATTACATTATCATATCTTAAGTGGACCGATTAACGATCGCTCCAAACTACATAGGTATATTACTTCCTTGTCGGTTCTTTTTAACCGACTTCCAAAAAGGAGGAGGTTATCAATTCGGCCGGTATCTTTTTTTTTTTTTTTTTTTCTATGTATGTCCACCGATTACTCCGAGGTTTCTGAACCGATTCACGAGATTTTTTTTTTAATCGACAGAGGAAGCTCGCGAAATGGTCCCATAAAAATTTTTACCTTCAACTCCTCAAGCCTGATGCTGCAGGGATATTTCCCCCCTAAATTATGGGACTTTAGGAACCGTCGTTTACGAATTGGCATGCTTGGCCTAAGCATATACTAGAGCATAGAGCTCCAGGTCCTACTCTTCAATCCTGATGCTGCAGGGTACTGCCCACCTAAATTATTGGGATTTAGGAACTTCTAATCAGGAATTGTTATTGTATGTAATAAGCATATACTACTCCATCGAGGTCTAGGTTCTAGCTCCTCAATCCTGATGCTGCAGGGTACTGCCCACTTAAACTGTGAGGATTTAGGAACTTTCGCTTGCGAATTGATATTGTTAGTATCAAGCATATTCTACATAGTGGAATTCAAGGTCCTCGCTCTTCAATACTGATGCTGCAGGGGTACTGCCTACCTAAACTGTGAGGATTTAGGAACTGTCGTTTACGAATTCATATTGTTGGTACCAAGCATATACTACATCATAATGCTCAAGGTTCTAGCTTCTCAATCCTGATGCTGCAGAGTTGGAGGAATTACGAACTGACGGTTTCGAATTGATATTGTTGGTACCAACCATGGACTAGCTCTTGTGTATTGTTAATAAGTACTGTAGGTACCAAGTGTAAAACTACATTAGTACCGTAGCGTTGGAGGGAGGGGAGAAAGAGAGCAGGAACAAACTACACTAAAAAGCTTAAAATAAAAATTCTTTTCAAAAAACCGACTTCAAACGCCACTACAAAGTATAAAAATAATTTTATTTTGTACACGTTTGTTGAAGTCGGGCGGGCTTAACTAGAAACGATGAAATCGATGCGCGACGCTTTTCTTATGGTGACATATAAGAGACACGTTTATTGAAATCGGGCGAGCATCGCGTATCGGTTTTATCGTTTCTATTTAAGCCGCCCGACTTCAACAAACGTGTACAAAATAAAATTATTTTTATACTTTGTAGTGGCGTTTGAAGTCGGTTTTTTGAAAAGAATTTTTATTAATCTACATAATATGACTCTATTACAAATGGTGAAATCAATGTTGCAATTAGTAGAACAGTCGCAATCCGTGTTTTGACCATGGACCTATAAACTTTTAAGGTCAATTGTTTTAATACAATCACAATATCATTAGCTGAAATTTAAAAAAATTCACGAAAATTCCACAAAATATCAAGTTACTCGTAAATGAAAAAATAATCGCAACTATTTGTTAGTTTTAATTACTTTGGCTGAAATATTTCCTATTGATAGCTCCAGTGTGACGATTGCAATCGTCTCTAATTGGCCGATACTCATTCGTTATTGGCTAAAATGTATTGTTGTAGAAAGAATGCGATAAAATCATACACTCGGAAAACATTACCAACCTTCAGCTGTTGAGTAAAAAATTGACGGCCATCGAATGTGTTTTGTTTTTTAAGTTAATTTAAATTATTTTGATTTGTAATAGCGCCTCGGCAGTGATCTGCTCAAATAAGATCGATTGACAAGCAAGGTGACCTTAATCAAATCTAACCACCATAAAAAAAGAGGCGTCGCTGATTTCTGACATGTTCTTATTTGTGAAGTAACAAAAAATAATACCAACATAATAAATTATAGTGATGTATTGCTTTGGGGTTTCCTGCTCATCCAGATTTATTATGGCCCAACTTTTGTTCTTATTTTCCAAGCGAATGTTTTTATTTTCTACACGTATGTGTTGTCCTAGCACAAAGAAATAGAAGAAATTATAGAAAGCTTCAGTTCGGGAAATTACCTTCTGCATAAAATCATATAGCAACGGTACCTATTAATTAAAAATCATATAGCAGCGGTACCTATTAATTAAAAATCATATACCAGCGGTACCTAAAGATTAAAAATCATATAGCAGCAGTACCTATTAATTAAAAATCATATACCAGCCAGTGGTACCTAAAGATTAAATATCATATAGCAGCAGTACCTATTGATTAAAAATCATATAGCAGCTGTACCTATTGATTAAAACTTCGGTATCCTTTTCGGAAAATCTACGGCTTGAATCCAAGACATGTATCTCTATCTATTCGGAGATCATGTAAATCCAAGTTATGTGCGTTTTAAGCTTAATAACTTGGAGTGAAATATCACTAATACTTTAAGGTTGAAGGAAAACTTCGTGAGGAAAACTGCATCGATGAGAGCTCAAAAGCAGATAAAGCTATTTTGGAGCCTATCAAAAAAATTGCATACTCAGGTAGATAGTTGTTACATAAAGGACAATATTATTATCTAATTCTTACTCAATTAATTTTACCTCATTGTGCGTATAGTTCTAGTAAAAAAACTGAATAATATAAATAATCTTTAGCATCGGGCACAAGCGATTACAAAACCTGGCTGCAACATATCGTGATACAAATAAAATTCTTACAGACACTTGATTGTAATGCAGAGGTTCCTAATACGGTAACCATGATTTGCGTATTTTTTTTTTAAATTACTAAAAAGTTTTATTCATAGACATAGTGGAAATAGTAAACAATCATCTTCCATCACATTAGCTAATAATTATTAGCTAATGTGATGGAAGATGATTGTTGAAGATCAATATTGTATCTGTAAATCCATTATAATGGATTTACAGATACAATATTGATTTAATCATATGATTGTCATGTGGTTGAGTTTGAGTTCGATTTAACCACATTTACTTTACAATACTTTACTTCTTAGCAGAATCTATGCTTCTCTTGGTTAATTTTCTCGTGTCTCATAATTATAAGTGTTTAAGTTACTCGTAGGATTTTTTTTAAATTTATTTAAATATCACACTATTGTACATCGTGAAGAGTTTCCTTATGCATGCCTGAGAATTCTTATAGTTGAATAACTTAATAATGGTCGAAACCCTTCTCATTTTGAGAAGAGATACATGCTCAGTAGTATGACGATAAACTAGTGATCTGCTCTGGCTTTGCGCGGGTAGCCTTACGCAGCGTACGCTTAAGGAAATTCTCGAGGGTGAGTGAAAAGTAATCTTTACTAATTTTCTCTAATTCAGAGAGTAGTGCGGACAAACTTTTAGCATAATAAAATTAAGTCGAACTTAGTACCTGCTATTTCTCCCGCAAAATGTAAAACCATACTCACACTAATGTAGAAGAAGCGCGCCACGCGTCGCGGAGCGTAACGTGGCGTAACTGTTGATTGTGTGAAGTAACCCTAATGGCTGCTTACGTCTATTTATGCCATTACCATCCTTATTGATGTAATCTCACGTAGCGTAGGAACAAATTATCCTCTGAAAAATTCTTCATAATTTATTTACCTTGACCGCTCCGATTTAAGAAGTTGCAAGTTTAGAACCAACTAAATTATCTTTGAATTATTCATTTCTCAAAAATATCAATACACCATTAGCTATCTAGATTGCCAGAAATACGTAGAGTAGATAGCTATCAATCGTTAAGAACAAAGCTGATAACCGTTCTTCTTCTTTTTTATCAGCTGTTTGACGTCTACTGCTGGACTCTAGGTTACCTGCATGGACGTCCACAGGTCTCGTTCTTATGCCACCTGTATCCAACGGCTCGCTGCGACTCGTTTGATGTCGTTACTTCAACGTGTCTGCCAACACTGCACTTCCCGGTGCGGGGTCGCCACTCCAGCACCTAGGCACCCCATCGACCGTTCGCTCTTCGAACTATGTGCACCACCCATTTCCACTTCAGTTCTCGCTGAGGTGTGTCGGTAATTGCAAGCTTAAGATTCGAACTTTCGTGAGAATAGGTTCACAATACCTATAATATAACAAGCTAATGAGCTATACAGAATATATGAGCCAGTACAGAAAGTGACCCAATTAAGATTCGAATCAATCAGCCAAATATGGATTTTGATATGTTTAATACTTCTTGGAAATACTTTTGCTCTATAATTACCTAAAGGTGATTGGTATTTTCTTAAAAGTTCACATTCCTATAGCGTCTATAGTTTAGTAGTTTAGGAATTTATGTCCCTTTGTCCAATGAACTTTAACCGTCCTTGCGGTTGTTAATCTACAAGTGTGGTCACCAAACAGGCGATGTTTCTCTGATGTTATTTGCGATATTTTTTTTACAAGAAAAAATTAATAGAAAGTCTAGGGAAGGTTTAAACGACTACTTCATCTGTACTTCTAATTTAAAGACGTGAAATTGATTCTGCTTGCCAGTCTGTCTGTCTGTTTATTACATTTTCACGGTGCAAACACAGAACTCATCGTCTCTGTCAAAAATATAACTTATAAAAATCACTATACAGAGATTTTTATTATCCCAATAAATCTATGATTTCCCACGGGATTTCAAAAAAATCTAAAAAAAAGACGCGTATCAGTTATACTACGTGTATAAAAATCGGAAAATTCGATCATGATGATGATGATTTAATAAATAAAAAAAACCGTGTACTTCGTAGCCCCGGGTTGACCGTGCAAACACAGGTGCGACGCGCCCCAACCGCCTCTTGGTATTTGCGACCCCTGGACAGGTGTCGCATAATAATACACAACAGACGGACACAAGAACATCACATGAACATAATACAAGGCATCCAGTGCTTTCTACTATATAGGTTAGAGAATGAACCTATGTAGAAAGCATTTTTTTTATTCTTTTTTTAAAGAACATTAACCAAGTTGACTAATATCCTCCTATCCCCTCCGAATAAGCGGAAAGCTTGTGCTAGGAGTGGGTACGACAATAGTGCAACGGGTGGGATTCGAACCTGTGACCTTACAGTTTTCAGTCCGCACCTTCAACAGTTGGGCTATTAAGTCTTATTCGATGACAAGATAGTCCTTGACTGCGATCTCAACTGAGGGTAAGTGATGATGCAGTCTTAGATGGTAGCGGGCTAACTTGGAAAAGGTATGGCAGTGTACATTTAACCTATACCCCTAAACGGTTTCTACAACGTTATCGTGCCATAACGCTAAACCGGTGGCACGTCTTTGACGATAGGGTGGTAACTAGCCACGACGAGAGAAAATTCAGAAATTATAAAACACCAAATAGCCCCCGCCGGGAGTCGAAGCCCAGTTATAAGACCACAGCGCTCACCACTGCGCCAGGGAGGTCGTCAAAGTCAATGGTTTAGCCTCTAGAATCAAGATCAAGTAAAGGTAACACACACACAGACTATCGCATTTATTTTTATTTATTACTATTGATATTGGTGTGAATTTCTCAAAAGTGTTTTTGATAGTTTTATTTATAATAAGAGCAATAAAATTTAAAGACATAATTTGTTATACCTCCTGATAACACAAAATGTGTTTAAATGTCACTCCCACAATTGCAAAAGGCAATCTTGAAATCTAAGTACGTCGTTGGGATAATTATCATCAATAACGATCCAGCTCGCTGCAATATTTGACGCTTATTGTATGGTAAACTTATTTACTATGGGCGACCAACACAACTACAGACTAGGTTCCGTACTTTTTTTTATCAATATAGGTGAATTCTTGTGGGGCTTAAGGCTACCTACTAAGCGAGAAAATCTCGCAAGCCATTACTATGCAAATAAGTATTTTATCCCGGGAAATAATATACCATTTATGACACTCTTCAGGTCTTGTACTATACATTGAATGCATTCCATGCATTTTTAAAATTACTATTGTAAAAATTTTTTTGAAAAGAGCAGCCACCGAGTTTATTGCTGGCTCTTCTCGGCAGGAAAGGCATTCCGAACCAGTGGTAGATTCATCGACGAGTCAAAAGCACTTGTAAAAGTTTATTTGAATGAAAAAATATTTCTATTCTATTCTATACTCATACAAAAAATCACTTCGACCCATTGCTCCGTTAGCACGTTATTGGAGGACAAACAAAAACTTTTCGCATTTATAATAAGACGTAAGTGTTAATTATTATGCAAAAGTTTCATTGCGAAATAAAACAGTGGCTCTATATTTTAACTCGCGTATAATTTTAAACAATTCAACGGATCCCTAAAATTATAAATTCTTATTTCAGCGCGTGTTGCAATGAATAATAGCAAATTATACTGTACAGTGTTTATGATTAAAAAGATGATAGTGTTTCGACCATTTTGACATTTAAGGTCATAATGCCTGGAGGGGTCCATGTACCAGTTTTGAGTAGCTACATTTATTAGTTACATTGTAAAATTTTTGCTTGCGATTAACGAGTATGCTCACATTAATGACAGCAAAATAATTTATATTTATTATGTGTACACACTTTCATACATTTTATAATATTAGGAGTAGTAAGAAGAGTAAGAATAATATTTATAATAAGTACATTTTTTTTTTCAAACTTTATGATAATAATATGTTAACATAATTTAAAAATAAACTTATTTATGCCTCTTTGTGTTCAAAAAATATAAAATTTAGAAAATATATATTGTGGTTTTCGCATTTAACCTGAAAAAATTATACAGTGTTATATTTTTTGTGGTGTTCTTTAAGTTATGTGGTGTACAATAAAGTAAATTAATTCCTTCATCAAATGGAAGTTTCCATCTGTAATTTTGAAAAAACTATTTCTTATTAAGCTTATTTTTATCATTTATTTGAACTTTATCATAACTAAAACGCCAATTTTTAATTTGTCTGTCAGTATTTCTGTTTGTCCGGGGGATTTTTTTTTCATGTAGGTATATTTCATAGTAAATTTGGAATGCCCTTAAAGCTTCCGTTTTTCCAACTAATTATAACTTAGGTTAGGTTAACTCCACCTTAGGCTGTATCTTCACTTACCATCAGGTGAGATTACAGCCAAGCGCTAGTCTATATAATATAAAAAAGTACATTAAAGTTGCGAGTGTATTGTTCAATAATAATAAGTTGCTTGAGTCTATCTCTTGGCACCGGTCAGCCAAGCTCGAAGCGTTTACCACAGGCAGCCGTGTGTGACAGACGGTACGGCACAGGTTTACAGAACTACTAGTGTTTAGAGATGTCTAGGCTTTTATTCATCCCTACTAATCTATACATATCTATATACAATTTTTTTGTTTTAATTTTTTAAAAGAATACTATTAGCCAAGCTGAAGTTAACTAATATCCCCTCCAAATAAGCCAAAAGCTTGTGCTAGGAGTGGGTACGATAATAGCGCAACGGATGGGGTTCGAACCTGCGACCTTTCAGTTTTCAGTCTGCACCTTTAACCGTTGGGCTATTGAGGCTTAAAGTACAAACTGAGTGTCTGTTTGTAATAACAAAATAACAGCTTTTTTACTAAGTGCATTTGTAAGTAAATACGGTACTTACTTATAACAAAAAAACATTTTTTTAAAATTTTTGTCTGCCTGTCTGTTTGTTTGTTGCCGCTAATCTTGGAAACGGCTGGATCGATTTTGACGAAAATTTCACAGGTAGATAGCTGATGTTATCGGAAGTAACAGGTTACTTTTTTAAACGAATTTCGAAAAAGGAGGATAGTCTTGTCACATTTTATTGAAATCACTCTAGCAATTTAAGCGGGAAAAGGTTATAGACAGATAAATTAATCTAAGAGAAAATTCATCTTCTTTTTTATGCTAATTGAAAAATAAATAAGTACCTAAGCACCTATTATTCAAGATACTTTTTTTTTAAAGAACCAAAATAAATTAAGGTCAGTTTTGTTCAATGAATTTCGATATCAAAGTATCGTTTGGACTAATTAATTATACTACAAATTACACTAAAAAAACGGAGTGTTAACATTCTTTAGAGAGGTTTTCTCGTAAGAATATTTGGCATCGTTTCCGGTAATTTAGCTGTAAAACGTAATAATATGATGGAATAATAACTAACGGTCTGGATTCCCGCCGTAATATCACACACATTCTAATGCCACTTTTAAGGTTTTGCAACTGTTTCGAAGCGTAATCCAAAACAGGTACCGGTTATCTATACTAATATTATAAAACTGAAGAGTTTGTTTGTTTGAACCCGCTAATCTCAGGAACTACTAGTTCGAATTGAAAAATTATTTTTGTGTTGGATAGTCCGTTTATCGAGGAAGGCTTTAGGCTATATAACATCACGCTGCAACCAATAGTAGCGAAGCAACAATGAAAAATGTTGCGAAAACGGGGAAAATTATCCATATTTAAAATATATATTCTTTAAAAAACTTCTTAATCGTGATCATAAAAACAGAAATTGACGCGGACGAAGTCGCAGGCAACAGCTAGTTTGCTTATAAGCTGACGATCAAAGTCATAACATACTAATATTGTAAACTAGATGATGCCCGCGATTTCGTCCGCGTAGATAAATGTTCTTTAATTTTCCGGGAAAATGTAGCCCAAGGAAAATGTATCCTGGGTGTGAGCTAACTCCAGTTCAAATTTCAGCCAAATTAGTTCTTTTGTTGTGGCGTGAAGGAGTAACAAACATACACACACACACACACATACAAACTTCCGCCTTTATAATATTAGTGTGATGTGATGTGATGTTAAAGCTACATTAATTTTTTGTTCCAGGAAAATATCTTACTTAAATACTCACTAGGAAAGCAGAAACTAAAAAAATATTTTTCGTAGAAGAATTTGCGGTATTATTTTTAAAGCTTTTCCAGCTATTTTCCTTATTTAATGCTTATATGTAGGTACGTAAGTAGTAAGAAAGCTAATCCCTTCCAACTGACTTTGCTTATAAATGTAAAAATGTTGTACCTAAGTGGTAAAATAACGAAGTTGTGAGTGATGTTAGTATTTCAATAGATAATTCAACATGCATTATTTCTTGTGTCATGAATACGGGCACGAATTAACATTTAATTGAATTCACTTAAACTTCCCCATTTTTCGAATTCAAAATAATTTAATTCAATAAAGTGATTATTGCGAAAGTAAGAGAGTAACGTTTTTATCATTCCACGTATAGCATTACAATTTATAATAAAAAACCTGTATTACGTACATCTTAATTAACGTTTCCAGCAACAAGATCAATCACATCTCGCGAGTATGCGCGACAAAAAGTCGCCAAACTGGAGCTTTCAAACAATTGTTTATTTAACAACCACTTCTGTTTTTTCCCAGCTCTGCGTCATATTTGTCCAAGAGCCGATGGAAAACGAGGATTTTCTCACTTGATAAAAACAAAAATTTCGTTATAATACTAGCTTGGACCCGCGTTCTTACTCACGCTAAGTTCAATATTTCAAACCCAGATTTTATCCCCTTAGGGGTTGAATTTTCAAAAATCCTTTCATAGCATATGTCAACGTCATAATGCGACGTAGTCGTAATAAATATTTGTGTGCCTTTCAGCCCTATCCGTCCTAAATTGAGCTGTGTTTTGATAGATCAGTCAGTCAGTTACCCTTTCCTTTATTTAATTTTAGATTATGGTGCCTCTATTACATAAACCAGTATCAGATTTTCTTGCTGATTCAAAAGCACTTTGTAAAAATTTATTTTAATAAAAAAACTGTTCAACATATCTACTTGTCTTACTTTTTCTTTTAAAGCATCGTTTTCATAGAAACGTTGAAGGTGCTTTCAAAACTTTAGTTATAAGTACCTACTCATCATGACATTAATTTCAAATACATTCTAGAAATTTCCCACTAGCTCTTCGATTATACGCGGTGGTACGAAAAGCAATCTCAATAGTAAGGCATTCAGTATAATTTGTGCGCTTGCGCCTCCATGTGCTCTACCGTTTCGTTTTTTAACCGACTTCCAAAAAGGAGGCGGTTATCAATTCGGTATTCGGTACATTCGGTATCTTTTTTGCTTCTAAGGAGCCGATCCTTTTCCGATTTGAATTTGGAACGAAACCCCGCGTCTTTTGCCAGAAGTTTGAAAGCTGTCAAATAAGTGCCGTGCAGAGTAGTGCGTCTTATATGTGAAGTTATTGACTGTCAAATTTTCAACGTAACAGTGTAAAAATTATCCTCAAGAATAGTTTAGTTTCATTAATTGGAGCAAAATTTTTGTCTCTTGACACCCTGTCGATAACAGTCCTATCTCGTAAATACTATGATTACATAAAAAATATGCTTACACAAAATAATGATTCAATAGTTTCAAACTTACAAATTCACGTAATATTTTCCTCAATTTTTGAGTACGATTTCTAATAGCGTTGCGTGTATAATTATCATACTTATATACATGATTAATATTTATGTAATTTATCGATAAAGAGATTGTTTAATTAGGTTAGCCCTTGACGGCTTGTCTGGTGTGTGGTGGTAAGTGGCCTAACTTGGTACGGGTTATGGTAGATGGTAGACATACCCATACCTTTCAAGTTGATTTCTTTGGCTCTAGGATTTACTCTAGCTACTCCCAAATACTACGAATAGTGTACACCTTTCAAGTTAACTATGGGTTAATATGGACGAAAAAGAGATGGAAAAATTTTCCCATCTCTTTCCTGTCCATACTAAAGCGCACATTTACGCACCGTTAACGTAAACTTGAAAAGTTACACTTAGGCCTCTGAACAGATCAAGGATAATTCAGAATTCTGTACATGTTCCCGAATTGCCTCTATCGGGAATCAAACTCGGGAGCTCCCACTATAAGACCACACCGCTACTACACCAGAGAGGTCATCAAAAGTTATAGGTATACCTATATAAACGGCGCGGCGGCATATTCTTGAAATATAGAGTGTTGGTTATATACTCAAATTATAGAGTCAATGTAAGATTTGCTTTGAAAACGGTATACCGTTTTAGGAGCTACCTACATTTTGTGTTATGTAAACACGATTTCCGTTTTGATGAGGCATTTTAAATACCGACATATCAATGAATATGTATAAAATTAATGGATGTGTAGAAATTGTCCTATTTTTAGGCTACTGCGAATATCACTAAATATTTAATAGATAATTTATTGTGCACTATTTTTAACCGACTTTCAAAAAAGAATGTTCTTAATTCGGCCAGTATCTTTTTTGTAAAAATTTGGGTTAAACGGTCTTTGAAATGGTTTTCAATGATTAAAATAAGTTTTATAAAAATCTTAGCATTCCTGATTTTTGTTAATTACCTTTTAAAATGCACAGAAATCTTATTTTTTTCTTGAGCTAATTACTGCATTTTATGATGCGCTATTATATAAGATTTTATATGATTCCAAATACAAAATATTTTAATGATATAATAGTAAAGAATCAAAATGAATAATACAATGAATATTTCGAATAAATATAATTGATTAAGGCCATTGTTCCCAAAAAGGTATTTCTTAAAACTTCTACGTTTTGTCTACCTATGTCTGCCTAAACTTGACGAAAAGTCCGATTTCGCGGGCAACCAGTTATACAACCGTCATAAAATTGAATGGTTTTATTACCTTATAGGCAAAATTTGCATCCACAGCGAGCGATTTGATATAGTGCGTTTCTGCCCACTTCGAATAAACTAATATGTTACATAACACCATTGCTACTGAATTCGCAACTTTTTAACCGACTTCAAAAAAAAGAGGAGGTTCTCAATTCGACGCGTATGTTTTTTTTTTTTTTTTTATTTTTATTTTTATTTTTATTTTTATTATTTTTTGGCGATGTTACTCCATAACTCCGTCAAATCTGAACCGATTTTAATAATTTTTTTTTATTTGAAAGGAAGTATCGTCAGGTTGGTCCCATTTAAATTTGGTGAAGATCTGATGAATATCTTCGGAGATGGAGGACGGAACTCCTCAATGAATAAGAGCAAATCGCTCGTGATCAGAGTGTGTGTCGCATTTTAACCATGCATTCTTCATAGCGTACATACATAATGCTTTTCTATTCGGCATTTCAATATAATTTTTTTTAACCGAATTTTTGACGATGTTACTCTATAACTCTGTCAAATCTGAACCGATTTCAATAAAAAAATTTAATTTAAAAGGGCATGTCGTCAGGTTGGTCCCATTTAAGTTTGGTGAAGATCTGATAAATATCTTCGGAGATATAGGATGGAACTCCTCATTGAATAAGAGCAAATCGCTCGTGATCAGAGTGTGTGTAGGATTTTAACCATGCAAACTTCATAGCATACATACATATGCAAAATTTCTATTTAGAATAATATATTTCAATACTTTTTTAAGGAGCAAAACAAATGGTCTAAAGAATTGGTCCCATGAAGCTACACTAAAAAGCTTAAAATAATAATATAAAAAAATATTTTAAAAAAACCGACTTCAAACGCCACTTAAAAGTATAAAATAATTTTACTTTGTACACGTATGTTGAAGTCGGGCCAGCGTTGCGCAATGGTATCATCGTTTCTATACTTTAAGCCCGTCCGACTTCAATATACGTGTACAAACTAAAATTATTAAATCGTAAATACTATTAGGCCGGTATACTTGTTGAATTAGCCCGTGAGACGGACGGGCCTAAATAGAAACGATGAAACCGATGCGCGACGCTGGCCCAACTTCAACATACGTGTACAAAGTAAAATTATTTTATACTTTTAAGTGGCGTTTGAAGTCGGTTTTTTTAAAATATTTTTTTATATTATTATGCTTTATTATATTCCCACGTGAAAACGTGATTTACCGGGAAAAGGGCGTGTGTCCATCAAATTCGTAGGCAGGAAATTTGATGATTCTCTAAGCTTCTTCACTGTTCTTATCTTTTCTTTTTTTTTATTATGATAGGCTTGCGCTTGACAATCAATGATGGAAAGCATTGATGAGGTCTAGGTTGGACCGCGCTTACCTAGAAAATGCCTATTCACTCTTGTCTGGAAGCATCAACCTATAACACTCTAAGCGTTATAGTCGAGGTGGTGATAAGCCATTTTTATTAAGCCTTTAAAAGCCGACTATACAGTACCGTCGCGTTAATACAACGAGCACGCAGAAAATTATTAAAAAATTACGTATTGTGCAGTGAACGGGTGTCATAATTCATTCACCTTCAAAAACGTAACAGTATAGCAAAAAATTACATAGTACTCACGGTACTCACACATTCATTGGTTGATTTCAGCCTGCACAGCTGCGTTTGTAACTGAACTTTGTTACTTCCGTTCTATAGTTCGATACCTGGGAGAGAGTAAAAAGGCTTTAGTAAATACTCGAACATACGAATAAGACCTGAAACGCTAGTCAGTGAAATCGCTGAAACTCCGGCATGACTTGTCCGTCATATTGTCCGTTATATAACTTTAGACAAACAACAAACTATCACACTAATACCACAATACTATAAAGGCGAAAGTTTGTATTTGTGTGTCTGTATGTTTGTTACTCCTTCACGCACAACGAATGTTTTGAATTGGCTGTTTGGAATGAACATAGCTCACACCCAGGATTAACACATAACATATAGGCTACATTTTATCCCGGAAAAGTGAAGAGTTTCCGCGGGAATCGAAGAACCATAACCGCGGACGAAGTTGCGGGCATCAGCTAGTTTTCCAATAAAAACTTAATTCCTTAAAGCGAATGTTATTCACGCGTGTAACAAAGTATCTGTCAAGGATCAGTTCTTATAACGGTCGCTAAATCTGTAACGTGCCGGTTCGCGTGCAGAATCCAAATAAGATCTCGCTGCGGTTTGACCGTTTGTGTATAATTGGTTAACGAACAAAAGCAACAACGAACCAATTTTATTGTTCTCCATACGAGCAAGTCAACCATACCCCACCTATGTATTTTTTTCTTTTTTAAAAAGAATATTAGCCAAGCTGAACTTGACTAATATTCTCCTCTCCCATCCAAATAACCGAAAAGCTAGGAGTGGGTAAGACAATAGTGCAACGGGTGGGAACTTGCGACCTTTCAGTTTTCAGACTGTTTTAACTGTTGGGCTATTCAGGCTTCAAATATTATGATGTAGCTATAAATAACTATAGACGATGCCCACGACATCGTCCGCGTGGATTAAGGTTTTTAATTGACGTGGAAACTCTTTAATTTTCCGGGATAAAATGTAGCCTATGTGTAATCCTGGGTATGAGCTATCTAAATTCCAAATTTCAGCCAAATCGGTTCATTTGCTGTGGCGTGAAGTAATAACACCCATCCATCCATCCTCACAAACACTCGCATTTATGCTATTGTATAGTAGGATTATTTATTTAATGTTTATTATAATAATTCATTCATTCATTCACACATCTCATCCCATCACCTGCCCACAACTGGGAACTATCACCTTCTTGAAGTAGTTGATCAAGTTCACACAACACATTAGCACACTTCACACAACACATTAGCACACTTCACACAACATTCACAACATTATGGAGAAGTTCTCTTAAGCATACAAGTTTCCTTTCAATATTTTTTCGTTCACAATTACAGCAAATGCTATTAATAGCTCCAAACGCACATTACACCGAAGTCAAAGACGCCGGGATCAAACCCGAAACCCCTGAAAAGTTAGCCGCAGTCCTAACCACTATGCTACCCCGCTGTTCGGCATACAACACAATATAATAAATTCTTATTTCATAACTACGTAAAGCATTGTTTGTCACTTCTCGCGTATCTAGCAGGTATCTCTGGTACAATGCGTTTTTCCCAAGAGTTATGACCGTGCACCGTAGATATAGCATTCATTAGATAGCACGCAATATTTTACGAGGGATTACGGTACCTGCACCATTGTTTTCGTTCTAATTAAATGCCTGTTTATCTATTCGGCGCATCATTGTTTTTAGCCAGTCGTCTGTGGATCCGTTCCTTGCACCTTTTTAGGGTCAGTGCCTTTTTTCAAGATTTTGAAACTCTGTAGTCATAATCTAACAATGCAATGCATTGTGAATGCCACATCGAACTATGAACGCTTAGAAGAGCAATAATAATCAACGTGGTGATAACTTTGAGTATTAAAACAAAATTTTTAGTAAGCCTTTAAAGGCCAACTCTGCAGTATCGTCGCGTTAATACGACCAGCTCATGAAAAAAGACATACTGTGCTGTGAAACGGTGTTTTAATTCATAAGGGTGTCAAAATATTTCAGAAAATATGTACATAGCACTCACACATTCATTGGCTGTTTTGAGCCTTAGTTTGAAGAGGAACTTTGTTAGAAACTTCTGTTCCTAGCGTTATAGTTCGAGGGAATGACACAATTTTATCCAACTGGGAATTTGTTGTCTAATGCAATATTTAAATGCATCTATTGATTGACAAAGTCTATACCGAGACTAATAAATTTATTATTGTTATATTTGTACCTGTTATTCACTGGTGACACCACTAGTAGGCACAACTTTAATAGCTTATATCTCGAAAATGTGATGATTTAGAAGATTTTGTCTTTACAACTACTCGTTTGTATTTTTATAATAAATCAATAGCTGTCATCAATACAGATATAAATCATTTATACTAGTTTTATCTGTGGCCGCTATTTTGAAAAAAAGAAAATGGCGGAAAGTAAATAAACCTGGCTTCATACTAAAATTTTCAAACACCATAAAACCCAAATACGTGGTATAAAAATCTATAGATTAATTATCCAAAGTATAATCCAGATATTATTCCTACTGTACTACATAGTCTACATACATATCTACTTGCACTCATTTTGTTCTTCAATCTGTAAATTTTGGTTAGACAGATCCATACATCCAAACATTTATAATATTAGTAGGATTTTGGATTCCTGAAAAAATAAATCGATTCACAGAAAAAATCAGCGGACAGACACAACTGAGCGCTAAAGTTATCTGTACGGAGTTGGAGCTAGCATCATAAATCCATCGCTTAACTACCTAGACCTCAGACATTAGATGCAGAGTCGGGTTTCCCTAGTTTACGACTTTGATTAAAATGGAAATGTATCAAGTTGATAGCGCTTGGCAACTTGGCGGGTAATTGGAGAATTCTGTTAACACTAACCCAGATTACTGTGTTTCGAAAGTTTATAGGTATCTACGGGTATGTATATCATAGTCATAGCCATAGAGTATAATTATATCACAGTAATAGCTATAGAGTATAATTACGTCATAGTCATAGGCATAGAGTATAATTATGTCATAGTCATAGGCATAGAGTATGTCATAGTAATAGCTATAGAGTTTAATTATGTCCTAGACATAGCCATAGAGTATAATTATGTCATAGTCATAGCCATAGAGTATAATTATGTCATAGTCATAGCCATAGAGTATAATTATGTCATAGTCATAGCCTCAATAGCCCAACGGTTCAAGGTTCACTGAAAACTGAAAGGTTGCAGGTTCGAGCCCCGCCCGTTGCGTATTGTCATACCCACTCCTAGCACAAGCTTTCCGCTTATTTGAAGAGGATAGATATCGAAGTGGGCAGTGGTAGCCTAGTGGTTAGAACTGCAGGTTCCTATTCGGGGGGTCGTAGATTCGATCCCGGGCACGCAACTCTAACTTTTCGAAATTATGTGCATTTAAGCGATTAAATATCACACGCTTCAACGGTGAAGGAAAACCTGCAAACTTGAAAGTTCTTCATATTTTTTTTATAAATAAAATTAGTCAAGCTGAAGTTGACTAATATCCTCCTATCCCCTCCAAATAAGCAGAAAGCTTGTGCTAGGAGTGAGTACGATAATAGTGCAACGGGTGGGATTTGAACCTGCGACCTTTTAGTTTTCAGTCCGCACCTTTAACCTTTGGGCAATTGAGGCATAATGATCAAAAAGGTGTATAAAGTCAACCAATTCGCATTAGACCTATCAACCTTCACTGAAAAGTGACCTTTGCTCAGTAGTAAATCTTAATGGATAGGTAAGAAGTAAGAAATCTATTAGGTGTTAAGCAATCAATCTCGCGTCACACAACCTAGTATTTATAGTTATTTAATTATTTTATGAAGCCAATAACACACAAAGGAATTACATCAATTTCTCAGGGCATGGACAGAACAATAGGACTCCAATAGGACACTAACAGATAGTTATGCACAATGTATTGAATAAAGAACTGAGACTTGTTAGGTGACACAGTTTCGACATTTAAGGCCAGGCTTCTCGCTCTATTCTTCATGCAAACTCTGATAAAGAACGATTTCACCAACTTAAATTAAGTCTTATCCATAGACTTATTATATGGACTTATCTTATATCTATATATATAAAATTCAAAGTCCTGACTGACTGACTGACTGAGATATCAACGCACAGCCTAAACTACTGAAGTGAGAAACTTGAAATTTTTACAGTTGGTTCCTTTTATGACGTAGGCGCACTCTAAGAAAGGATTATTGGAAATTCCACCCCTAAGGGGTTTAAATAGGGGATGGAAGTTTATATGAAAGTCCGTCATTTTTCAAGCTGTTTCCATCAAAGTTGGTATTAGAGCTTTCAGTTAAAAATAAGAAGTACGTGTGTCACAGTTTTTGAAAATTCCACCCCAAAATCTAATTCCACGCGGACGAAGTCGCGGGGGCAAAAGCTAGTTGTGGTGGATTTAGGAAGGTCCAAGCCACAGAGGGTTTTATAAATAAAACACTGGTTGAAGTGTTAGAGCGCAGAGATGCGCTCGCCTCGAAGTCTCGTTGTGAAGTGCGTGAACTGGCCTGGGGAGGCCGCTATTTATTTAATTCGGAGGCGCGCGCAAGTCGCTTTGTTTATTGATGAGCTAATAGTTTTGTGCGGACCAATGGGACGCAGCCAATTGGTATTTGTTTATTATTATTATTCAATTACATTTTTGTTATTATTATTATTAGGTACACACAAATAAATCACTTAAAGCTAAAAGGCAATGAAATACAATATTTATTATCTTAAAATTATTTGTAACTATATAAAATAAAGATGTAATTAATAGCGTAATATTTCTATAGGTAAATGTTAAATTTGCATGAGATAAATCACTTAACAGGTATGTATATTGTATAAGTTCTATTTATATAGCCAGGTTGGCACATTATATGTGTTTAAATGTTAAATAAAAAACAGTAACTAATTTGTAAACATAGAATAAATGAAATAATTTGTAAAGATAGGAAAAAACAACTAAGGACCCGATCTGTGACGTCAACCAAGTAGGCAACAATCTTCAACAATCTCCCCCTCGTGCGAAGATGGAATCTGGAGCACTATTCTTTGGTGGAAGAAGATTGTGTGATTTTTACAAGGCGTGAAACGGGTCTCTTCATGACTCCAGCAGCGGTACGAACATTGACTATACGTATCTTTCCGTCTGGGCCTGGATATGTCTCCACGATTTCACCCTTGGGCCACGTGCCTCGTGGGAGGGAATTATCTACTATGATGACAATATCTCCGACGGCTGGGTTTATAAAACCGTCCCGATTGTTGTTATATCTGGGAGTTATCGTTGGGAGATATTCGGTAAGCCAGCGTTTCCAAAAGTGGTCAGCAAGTACTTGCACTGTTTTCCACGTGGCGGGTCCGACAAGTTCGCTATCGGTGAAGCTTCCGACTCGATTCGTACCGTTAGACCTTCCAATAAGAAAATGATTGGGGGTTAGGCTTTCTGAATCGTCAGGATCCAATGATATCTCTGTTAATGGCCTTGAGTTGATAAGATGTTCCGCTTCCAGCAGTAAGGTGTGAAGAATCTCTTCTCGAGGATGGCGGGTATTGAGTGTTGCTGTCAATGCAGTTTTTACGGATCGTACTAGCCTTTCCCAGGCTCCTCCCATGTGTGGCGCCCCAGGAGGTATGAACTTCCATTGAATTCCTTTTTCTTCTGTTCTTTCGCGCATTTTATCGAACTCGTATTGAAGTTCTTTGTTAGCTCCGACGAAATTCGTGCCATTGTCACTGTAAATTCTGTCAGGTTTTCCACGGCGGGCTATCATTCGTCGTAACGTGAGGATCATATTATCTGATGAAAGTGACGTAGCGATTTCTAGATGCACTGCGCGCGTAGTTAGGCAAGTGTACAGTGCTACCCATCGTTTGTCAGTTTTCCTTCCGACGGTTATAGTTATTGGGCCGAAGTAATCCACTGCGGTACACGTGAACGGATGCTGTTTGTGTTGCAGACGTTCGGCTGGTAGATCTCCTACGGGCGGTATGGTAGGTATAGCTTTGTGTGTCTTGCACCATTGACATTCTCTAGCTATCATTTTCACTGTTGTTCGAAGTGATGTTATGTAGTAGTCTTGACGTATCTCGTTCATGACGGTACTGTGATTTCCGTGGTTATATTCTTGATGATAGTGATTTATCATCAGTCGGGTGATCGGATGCTTCCCGTCCAACACGATAGGTTTCTTGTATGTGCTGACTAAGCCGCTTGCGGCAGATAGTCGGGTCTCGAGATACATGACGTCATCTTCTATGACGATTGTTAGTCTCTTTAGGCGCGAGCCTTTGTTCACGGGTTTATTGCTTTTTAAGCACTTTATTTCCGCTGCAAAGCTATCACTTTGTATAGTTTTAATAATTTGTTTTTGTGCCTTTTCTAGGTACTCGTTTGTTAGCTTGATTCTTTTCGGAGTATTTATTGCGGTTTTGTTGGGTTCCGTGGGAATTTTTAGCGTTTTATTTTTCTTAGGTTTATGATATGGTTTCCAAGATTTGTCCTTTTTTATTTGTTTTGTAGCGGCTACGTGTTCTTTTCTTGTCAATAATGCTTTGAAGCAATCCACGCTCTGAATCAGACGAGCCGTAGCTCGAAGATATCTGGTCCACGACGAGAATCTCTTCACGTCAGGTAACGTCGTTTCGGCGTGACAGATGGCGGCGACCGTTTGAACTTTTTCTTCCCCTGTTGGGGGTGGTTGTCGATCGCTTTTGTCTTCGGGCCATTCGTCGGCTCTGAGCAGTAAAAATTCGGGTCCATTGAACCAGCGGTGATTGATGTCGAAGTTTTTTGGCGGTTTTCTAGTGGCATCGTCGGCGACGTTGAGTTTCGTAGGTACGTATCTCCATTCGCGAGTTGTTGTTAAGTCTTCTATTTCCGCTAGTCTATGTGCGACGAAAGTCTTATACGTGCGTGGGTCGGATTTTATCCACGCTAAAACAGTTCGTGAATCGGACCAGAAATATCTTCTGGTTATGGTGGTGTCCAGTTCATTTTGAATACTTGAAGCTAGGCGGCAGCCTAATAGAGCAGCTTGAAGTTCTAACCGCGGTATTGACGTTGGTTTCAGCGGGGCTACTTTCGCTTTTGCTGCTAGTAGCTTTATTTTGATTTCGTTGTTTATGGAGGTGCGCCAGTATGTAGCAGCCGCGTAGGTATTTTCGCTGGCATCTACAAAGGTGTGCAGCTCCCCCTCGTCTAGAGAGTCTGTACATCGCGGTATGTTCAGCTCTTGTAATAACTCTAAACTTTTTAGCCAATCGGTCCAAGGTTGATTCATGTCTTCTGGTATGGGTTCGTCCCAGCTTATACCCGTACGCCACAGTTGTTGAATTATGACTTTTCCTTGAATCAATATCGGTGTTGCTAGACCCATAGGGTCGAATACCGACATCACGGCGCTCGCGACTTCTCGTTTGGTAGGTAGTCGTATACCGTGGATGACGTCATCTGGCGTATTGCGTAAATTAAGCGTGAATTTGAGCGCGTCGTCTTTGATTTGCCATAGCATTCCGAGCGTTTTTCCGTATTCTTCTTGAGCGCATATTTGCACGTGGTCTGGTTGATCCGTTGCTAAGTCTTTTATGGCGGATGGGTAATTTGAGGTCCAACCTCTCAACTCGAAACCGCCGCTTCTATGAATCAAGTCCACTTCTCGACTTATTTTTGATGCTTTATCGGCGGTGGCGAAGCTTTGTAGATAATCGTCCATATAATGACAACGTAGTATGGCTTTTACCGCGTCTGGATATTTTTCCTTGAAATCTTGCGCGTTTCTATTTTTTACGTAGATCGCAGAGCAGGGTGATGATGTTGCTCCGAAAATAAGGGATTTCATTCGGTACTCTTTCGGTTCGTCGTCTGTCTCGCTCTCTCGCCAGAGAAATCGAAGACTATCTCTGTCCTCTTCTCGCATAAGGATTCTCAGGAACATCTCCTTTATGTCGGCCGCTACCGCGATGGGGCCTTGGCGGAATCTGATTAGGACGCCGAATAGTGATTGTAGTAAATCTGGACCGGATAACAGAGCGTCATTTAAACTTTTCCCTTGTGTTCGCTCGGCAGCGTCGAAAACAATTCTCAGCTTTCCCTTCTGCGGATGTACGACGGCGAAGTGTGGTAGGTACCAAGTTCTCGGTGACTTCGGTTCATTTACAGCTAGTTCGGCGTAGCCGCTCGATAAGAGATTTAATATTTGTTTATTGTAACTAATTTTAAATTTCTCATCCTTTTTGCATTTGGCCTCTATACCCTTCAGGCGGCGCAAAGCGTTGTTGCGATTGAGCGGCATTGTTTCATTATCGCTTTTCCAGAGTAGTCCGCATTCGAATCTGCCTTCTGGTAGTCTATGGGTTGTCTTCTCTAAGATGTCTAGAGCCCGTTGTTCGGGGTCGTTTTTTGGTTTATTCGGACTTATACCCAAGGAGTCTAGACTGAAGTGGGTTTTTATTAATTCGTCGATTTTTTCCTCTTTCCTGACGTAGGCGTGGTTTATGAAAAGTACCGGTTTGATCGATTCTGTTTTACAGCCATGTAGTATCCATCCTAGACTTGTGAGGGATGCTACTGGTTTCGTGGATGCACCGGTCTTTAGGTCTCTGGTTACTATTAAATGCCAATTGTCTTGGCCTATGAGTAAAGTCGGTGACACTCCCTCGTAGATCAATTGATCTTCTATATCAGCCAAGTGTGGGCAGTCGGCGATATCTTCTCTTCTCACTGCTTGAGGTCGGAGGTTTAAATCATTTACGGTGTGTGCTCGCAGGTCTTCGTAGCTTCGTGAGAATAGACCTTTGATTCTCAACTTAATGTGCTTCGACTGCTCCGTTATTTGATGACCGCTTATGCCTTCAAGTGTCAAACTTCTTCTGGGTCCCGTGGCTCCTAAGTGATTGGCTACCTCTTCTAGAAGTAGGGTCACTGTTGAGCCCTCGTCTAATAAGGCCATAACAGTGGCGGACCCGCTCGGCCCGTTTAGCTCTACGGGTATGATTTTCAAATAGGCTCGCGATGTACCTATGTGGTTAACTGATACGATTTTTCCCGCTTCAGGATTTGGTTTTTCTTGATGTAATAGTTCATGGTGTTTTCTGATGCATCCGTCCTTTCCACACGGTTTAGACTTGCATGTTAGATGCCTATGGTTGGCCTTTAGGCACTTGAAGCATATCTTGAGTCGTTTGACGGTCTCCCATCTCTCTTTGACCGATTCGTTCGTGAAACGATTACATTTCGATATATCGTGCGCTTGCTCGCACAGTACACACTTAGGATTTTCCATTACGGAGGCGGCCAATACGATTTGCATTTCCTCTTCGAACTCGCTGTCGTATGAAGAGTCCGAGTCGCTCTCGTCGTGTTGGGCTACGTTTACACGCGCTTTTCTAAATGGGCGCGACTTGTTAGGCTCCGTTTTTATTTTGGATTTTTCAATGAAACCGGGTTCATCGAAATCGTTCGATATCTTTGTTAAGAATTCCGATAGTAAATTGAGCATTGGTTCTTTTCTTCTATTCGATTTGAACTCTTGCCATCTGAATCTGACTAATGTGCTCATTTTTTCTATTATCTTGTCGGCGATTTCAGTGGAGTATAGGTATTCCAACTGATCGAGTTGTTTTATTGTATCCACGGTATTAAATACGGCGCTGGCGAAAGTGCCTATACCTTTTAAATCTTCTGTCATTCTTGGTAGTTTATGTAGTTCGGTGATTAATCCTTTTATTATGTAAGTTGGTTGACCGAATCTTCTTTCCAACTCTTTTAATATGCTCTCTGGCGTGGAGCTAGTGTAGAGTAGTGATTTCACTGCTTCTTTTCCATGCCCTTTGAGAGATTTCCTTATTCTCGCGATATTTTCTATGTCGATGAAATATGACGCGGTACTTGTATAGTGCTTGATGAATGGGATCCAATTAATTGGGTCTCCGTCGAACGGTGGTAAGTCGCTCATATAGGCTGGCGGTTTTCGCGGCGTTTCTAGCTTGTTATCTTGCCGTTTTAATACGTTTGTTAACAGCTTTGCTAGAGCGTCTGTTCCGCTTTCTAATTCATCTGTTGTTTTAGGTTGAATTCTTGCTGTGTTCATCCACTCATTCACACTACTTTCTATTTGCTCGACTTCATCTTCTAAGTCTGAGTTCTCGGCGAGCTGTGCCAGCTCTAATTGTGTTCGCGCTGCTGCGGCTTCGGCTTCTATTTTCTCGATTTCTTTCTTTTGCAGGATTAATCGAGCTTCAAGTTCGGCGCGCTTGCTTTGCGATGCGCGTGAGCCCATTGTTTTCTTCTTGGACTGTTCGTTGGTAGCTTTCTTCTTAGCACCTTTTGATTGTACCGTGCTCGACGTTTGATCGGTACTCGCTGTTCGATCGGTACTGGTGGTGTGTTCAGTACTCGTAGTTCCCTCTGTACTCGTAGTCTGTTCGGAGCTGCTTGACTGCCCAGTGTTGGATGAGCTTCCAGATTCCATCTCGCCCGGGTCCCTTTCCTTGGAACTTGCCTTCTTGCTTCTGGTTTCTATGTTGCTCATCGCGGTCGGGTCCTTTGTCTTCCTGTCCCTAACAGCCCTACTACCCTAACAACCCTACCTCCCTAACGGCCCTAGCAGTCCTGTTCGAGTGGTCCCGAAGAACACACTTTCCCAGGGATGGAAAAACGGGTAAGGTGAGGTGGGAATCGCCCAGCAGAGAGTGACACGCAATAACTGGCTGCTCAGGAATTGGGGGGAACGCCCAACTCCCTCAGCAGACCTTCCAGGAGGCCACCAGCTTACGTGCACCGTACCGGCGCGATCAGACTGTTACAGCTCACCGATTAAGGTGAGACTGGCAGTACCGTCTGGTATACTGCTCCCGCCGTAAGGCGTTTACTCTCTCTTTCACCGTTTGGCACCGTTAGGTGGTGAGCGAGAGAGCCGCGGTAAACCGCGTTGATGGATCTTCGTCACGCGAAGAAGCGATGTCCCCAGCAGCCTCGCGGTCTTCAGCGTCCACTCGTGGCCCGCCTCAATGCACCCGCAGCGAAGGGTCGATTCCTCTTCTTCTCGACGACGAAGCTTCTTGAGTCTTCTACTTGCGCGGTGAAACGATCTTCTTGGTTGGCGGTCTTCTATGACGTCAGAAAGCCCCGCAGCCGTAGTCGATGTCCTTTTCACTGTGCGTAGTAGATGCGACGATTGTGTCCGTAGCTCGATGAAGCGATCCCTCCCGACGCTCTTGCGGTCTTCGGCTACTACCCGGAGCTCGCCTCAATGCACCCGCGTAGCGACGGTGGATTCCTCTTGATGTTGCTATGCAGACTTCTTGACGTTGACTTCCACTCGCAGCGTTCTTGAACGATCTTCCCTGCCCGCAGAAATCGTTCTGAGGCGATAGGTCGAAATTCTTCAAGTGGTTGCTGCGACGATCTTGAGACTTGATGTTGATTTTCAAAATTCTTGAATTCTTGAATGCAGGTTGATATCCGGCGCTTCGATGGACCAAACACTGTGGTGGATTTAGGAAGGTCCAAGCCACAGAGGGTTTTATAAATAAAACACTGGTTGAAGTGTTAGAGCGCAGAGATGCGCTCGCCTCGAAGTCTCGTTGTGAAGTGCGTGAACTGGCCTGGGGAGGCCGCTATTTATTTAATTCGGAGGCGCGCGCAAGTCGCTTTGTTTATTGATGAGCTAATAGTTTTGTGCGGACCAATGGGACGCAGCCAATTGGTATTTGTTTATTATTATTATTCAATTACATTTTTGTTATTATTATTATTAGGTACACACAAATAAATCACTTAAAGCTAAAAGGCAATGAAATACAATATTTATTATCTTAAAATTATTTGTAACTATATAAAATAAAGATGTAATTAATAGCGTAATATTTCTATAGGTAAATGTTAAATTTGCATGAGATAAATCACTTAACAGGTATGTATATTGTATAAGTTCTATTTATATAGCCAGGTTGGCACATTATATGTGTTTAAATGTTAAATAAAAAACAGTAACTAATTTGTAAACATAGAATAAATGAAATAATTTGTAAAGATAGGAAAAAACAACTAAGGACCCGATCTGTGACGTCAACCAAGTAGGCAACAATCTTCAACACTAGTGGACTTATATTTGAAAATATGCCAAAATATATAGTGAACTAGATGATGCCTGCGACTTACTCTGTAAAATCATATGTTGATTATGTCAAGCCGTAATTGTTAATTGAAATAGTATTGTCTCTCATCATACTGAAGAGAGCACTCCTAAAGGTGTTGTATTAAATTGAAGTTTTTTTGTGGAGGGATCTAAAGTACCTACTGTTATTTTCACAATAAGTAATTGCGACAATAAAAAGCTATATAATTTACTTTACTGTAGCACTAGTTTTATTTATGCTGAATACTTAGTACCATTACGAATTAAACACTTTATTCAAGGAATGAGCAATTAAACTCTGATAGGTAGGTAGGTATTAGTATTACCTGAATAAGTTATTAACTTAAATGATCTTAATGTATTTAAACCTGAGACCTGACCGTAACTTTTCAAATTAATGTTGACTGCGTTACTCTGTCATTTATTATGAAAATTAACTTTTGAGACAACTTAATCTTTTTTCAGAGTTATGTGTGTTAAGGCAATTAGGTAAATATGTATTGCTTCAATGGTGAACGATCTGAACGATGCTGAACGATCTGAACGATGGTGAATCGTGAGGAAATCTGCATGCGTGAGAGTTCTCCATCATATTCATTTTTTTATTCGATGACAAGTTAGTCCTTGACTGCGATTTCACCTGATGGTAAGTGACGATGCAGTGTAAGATGGTAGCGGGCTAACTTATAAGGGGTACGGCAGTGTACATTCAACTCATACCCCTAATTGGTTTCTACACGCCATCGCACCAGAACGCTATATCGCTTGGCGGCACGTCTTTTGACGGTCGGGTGGTAACTAGCCACGGCCAAAGCCTCCCACCAGACAAAAGGTGTGTGAAGTCTTCCAATTTGCATTGGGCCAGCGTGGGCTATTGCTTAAATATGCTTCTCTAAGAGGAGATCTGCACTCAATAGTGAGCCGTTAATGGGTTGTTGATGATGATGAACTTTTGAGACTTCAAGATTTAACATCCCCATAGTAAATGACTGATTTACTCACAGTCACATTTATTTATAACCCCTGTAATAGATACGGCTTGACACCTAGAGTAAACTTCAAGCAAAAGTGTAAAATTACATAAAACACGAGTACCTATGTTGCCTAAAACTGGCCGGCTTTTCTCAGAGAATCTGCATTCCGAACCGGTGGTAGAGTCATGACGTGTCATAAGAGCTACAAGTCGGCATACATGAAATAAATTTTGAATTTTGAAAAACGAAGTTGCGAGTGAAGTAAGATGCGAAACAAATCCTGTTAGAATTTGAATAGGAAATATCTGTCTTATGACTCAGTGCATATATTTTGTCTTATGACTCGGTGCAGATACATATTTTTCGAATTTTTCGAATAAAACTCATTAAAACTGAAGACAACATTACAAATTTTGACAAGATACAGAAACCATACGAAATGAATGAGAAACCGAAAGCAATAGCTAGTTTAAGAACACTTAGGCTCGTATTTGATAATAACCACTTCAGTACTCGATAATAACATTTGTAGTTTACGACGTTCCCTGAACTCATTTGCACAAAACACTGATCTCGATACAAGATTCTTTTAGTGCACTTAAAAGGTCTATAAATTTAACTAAAATTAGCCTCGTTTAAATGCCTCAATAAAACGGAAACACTACCGATTGTCAGACCATTTTTAAACCCCCATTTGTTTTTCCAATCTAGCTCTGTAAGTGTTTAAAATAAAAGAAGAAACAAAATCTAAATGTGTAAAAGAAATTAATTATGTACATTCAAAGTATTGACTACGTAGCTCTATAACGTTCTGTCTTCGCAAAGGTGCTTTTAAGTATTAAATTGTACACATAAATCTTCTCCAAGAGACACTGAATAAAATTAGCTCTTCACTTCATGTGATAAGTGCTTTCAAACGGGTTGTGTAACATACCTTATACACTATGTAATTATGTAATGGCAAGAACCGTAAGAAAATTGAAACGTGGTAAACCCAAGGAGTTAGATATTAAACAGTTGCCATCTATAATTATCACACCACCTGATATAGACATGAAATTCAAATCGAACAATAGAGAAAACAACAACAAAACAACAATAGTTGAGAGTGCAACAGTAGTCAATGAACCATCAACGTCGACAATGGATTTCAATGTAAACGAACTAATAGCTCAACTGTCCGAAAACTCGAAAGCTTCTAAAGGTGAAATCGAAAATATTCAAAGGAAGCTGTTACACCAAGCCAACCAGATACTTAAAGTTAACGCATTCGCCCATCAACCTGTGCCAGAGCCTCGTATTATTGGAGCTACACAGAAGTACAACGGTATTAATACTAGTAATGGTGTTTACGGAAAACCTGCGTGTATTAATCACGAAGCTCAAAATGGAAGATCTGTGTGCAATGTCAGGCAAGCTCCAATCAATCTAGAGGCTCAAATGGTACCGGAGAAGTTACAAGAAAGCGTTGCTGAGGTAAACAAGGACCGGACTCAGCAAAGGGTCATTTCGACTGGCGCGGGAGGTTTTTTCTACGAAACGAGTTCTGAAGCTCGAACGCCTGGCAGTGCGCACGCCGCGATCACATCAGGTGAATGTCTTGCTTGTATTTCGAAAAAACGTTACAAACTTTATAGTTTCTCATGTGTTTTCTAACTAGTGTTAATATTTTTGATGTGAATTGGTAAATTGCGTGTTGTGTTAACTGTTTTCTGGGGTCAAGTTAACTTCGGCTGTCTGGTATGTACATATTAACCTTGTCTCTTAAGTTGAAGTTAAGTTACATCTATGTATAACGGGTAATTCGTTTTCCTCGATGATTGATGTAGAAAACGTATCGTCAATATATTAAGCTCAACTTTAAGTTAAAAGCTCCTATTAAGTAGTATTGTTTGATGTTATTACACGACCAAATTCCGTAGTACCTACCTATATGAAAGTTAATAATCTATGATTTGGGCACCTCCAGTACATTGTTAACTTACACATCACTTATCTTGATTATAATAATAATAGTAATGACTTAAAATAAAAATCAAAAGCTTTTGTGAAGGTTAATGTGAATAGGAACAAAGAATACAAATTATAGAAGTGATAAAGCCATGAGTCTATCGCCACGCACATGTCTAATGAAACAGGGTGCCTTTTTACAAAAACTGACATATTTGCATAGAGTTACAATGTAACTTGAAAAATTCCCCCTTAGAGCAACCCTCATAACCTCAAACCTCTTGTTTTCAAATCTACTACATTTAGGCAACGCGTAATTAGCACGGTACTGATTTTATAGATAGAGTAGCTTTTGCTCGCGGCTTCACTCACCTTAAGTTCGATTTTTCAAACGCCTATTTTACCCCCTTAGGGGTTGAATTTACAAAAATCCTTTCTTAGCGGATGCCTACGTCATAATAGCTATCTGCATGCCAAATTTCAGTCCGATCCGTTCAGTGGTTGGAACTGTGCGTTGATAGATCAATCAGTCAGTCAGTCATCATCTTTCAGAAGAAGATAAATGAATTGCTAAAAATTGACGGCACACTGTCTCCCGCTCTCTAAAATTGAGTCCAGTGTGACGATTGCAATCGCCTCTGATTGGCCTATAATCACTCGCTATTGGCTAAAAAAATGGATTGTTAAACTACACAACAAATAACATGAATATGTGTTATTAAACCACGAATAACACATATTCATTCCCATATACTTACTGCCAAGTGAGATAATACCTAATTAGAGGGAAAGAGTGAAAATTACCATTTCCATTTATGACCATTTAATGACAACTGAGAACGTTCGTGAGAAAATAGTTTTCTATAAGTCTTAAAACAACCGCTTCTCGACGCTTTAGTGCCTATTTAGGCTTGGACTATACGGAAGACCGATTGTGTTCCGGTCCGGCTTCTTTGTTGTCTTATTCCTTTATCTGAAATGCCAAGAGCCTTAGTAATTTCATAGAAAATCAGATTTATGTGTTTGTTTTAAAAGTGTTTAAAATACAAAGACGGAAGTTTAGTAAAAACATATTTTCAATACTTAGTCCTAGTGACGCTGGATTCAATGGCGTAGACAGAGGTACTATAAAATTTACTTAGATGTGGCAGTATAAATAAAACATAAGACATACAATGCTTAAATCGCTAACCGGTATAATTTGGTTATAATCTCTACTTCAAGCAATTAAAGAAGCAAACTAACGCGGTTATAAAACTTCTTGCTAAAAGTATAATTTACGTGACATATTGGTAACATTTACAATTCACGATATTTAAGACGCCGACACGACGATCTTTTCGACGTATCGTCACAGTATTGTTTTAAAGTAAATCTAATTATGAACCGTCCTAATTTTCTCTTAAATTGACGCATTTTTAATGAAAAGAACTTTATTTACTACTTTATATTTATATTTTTACTAAAATGTTTGCTTAATTTTTTTAATTATCAAAAACTGCCAGTGAACAGGTGGGCATCGAACTCACTTTGCAATAAATATTTATATATTTCAACATAATATATTTTGAAGAGTTCTTAGAAATATTCAGTGCTTTATGTATTTTTTATGGTTTAAATTAAAATTATGGTTAAAATTGTTATAATGAATGCCACGTCGTTGCACCGCACCGGCCTAAAAATGATTACTACAGCGTGATGATTGCAATGGCCTCTGATTGGCTGGTACCCTCCCGCTATTGTTTAAAATACATTGATGCAGCAAGAATTCAGCCAATCATTAGACGATTGCGAACTAATTTATTAAGTCGTATCGTGTATTAATAAAATCTATTTATTAAAAGAGATTTATTATTGTTTTATTTTATCTTAGTCGTGTGATCTAAAAACATTGTAAAAGACTTTTCAACCAAAATAGATAAAGCTAATTGTTGTTCACTTTGATAAAATGTTTCGCATGAATAAAGTTGTTGGTTTAAATTTATGGCCGATTAGGATTAGAATATATTATAACCGCATTTCTAGGCGACAAATAATAATAATAGAGACATCTGAATAATTTATCACTGTAAGTTATGATGGCTGTAGTCTAGACAACAATTTGTGGCTAGATGAATTTTATTCTCGATTTAAGTGATGCGGGACAATAATTCAATGCTAATTTGAATAAATCACGGAATAAATGAGAGCAAAGATTAAGACTGGGATGTTGGGGACAGCAGAGATCCGTATTAACACAATAATGTCGTCTACAGAAACGTTTTATGGGGTTCAGTAGGTATACTGATTTTCGTAGGTTTATAAAATGATTCTCAAAGAATTTTTGGATCTACACATTTATTAAGACTATGTTATTAGACAGTTATTCAATGAATATCTTAGTGAGAAAGTTGCATGGAAGTACATATTCGGTTTTGCTTCAGATGCCCACCAAAAACCTTAATATGATACAAAAATAATAATAATTGAAATTATTTTCATTTCAATCATCACTTTTTGGAACGAAGTTCCTTATCGCGCGTTGTGAAAGGGGGCTAGACGGAAAAAATTCTTACGAAAAGTTGTTACGACACTTTTTGCTATAGGCGTCGCATGTTTCTCTGTCTGTCTCTCTCTCTCTTATAGAAAGCAAGCCAGATATTTTTATTTCTATTTCGCATTGAACTTCGTTCCATCCGGGTGTCCCTTGACACCTCTCAAGTTTTTATTATTTTAAAGAGAGCAACTGCTAATTTTTTGTCCAGCTCTTCTTAGCAGAATCTGCTTTTTGAAGTTTCGAACCGATGGTAGAGTCTTGGCTTGCCATAGGATCCACAAGTTGATCTATATGAAATTAGCATTGAACTTTTTAAACTACAGGCTTTAGAACTTTACAGCAAATAATATTTTTGCGAAAATAATTTCATCCATTGTTATACTATTAACAGCAAGTCTGCTGTGGATTTAAAACCAAGTTTAAAACAGATGCCTTTTAAATTACTGACAAAAAAGGCTCTTCACATCTGCTGGACGCCGAGGCCTCAAGCTATTTACACTTTCATACAAAAATGTACCTTATAAATTACCATACAAAGTTCAAACTTCCTGACACAATCACACGATAGGGGGAACTTGTCATATTTTAGGCTTCAAGTAAATTTATTTCTTATGTCTTTCTAATATGGATTATAATCGAATGTGAGGTAATAATGACTAGTGTTTGGTGCAACGGAAATACTTTCGCAGCTTTTAAAATTTATACCTGCTAGTATTTTGGATACATGCTCAGTGTATATCTCAATACATTACCTACATATGATTTGTTTGGTAATAAATATTTTATATTACTAGTTTAAGGTTTTATTTTTGTTTTAAAAACTAGCACGCCGCGCGTCGGTACAAAAGACATCGACGCGTTTTCGATTTCAACGTTTGTTCGTCACTATCTTTACTTCCTACTCCCTACTAATATTATAAATGCAAAAGTTTGGCTGTATAGAAGGATGAATGGATGAATATTTAAGTAATTACGGTTTTTTCTATTTTATTTCGGTTAATTCTATAAAAATCTTAAGTGCCTTGAAATGGGCTTAAATGTAAATAAGTAGGCCGATTGTGTGAAAGTGCATCAATCATTACTACATTCTCAGTGTGGTGAGTGGCAGAATTTATCGCGTTTTTTCTGCAACAATGCATTTCAGCCAATAGCGAGAGAGTATCGGCCAACCATAAGCGATTACAATCGTCATATTGTAGCAATCATTTTTGGAGAATCTCACCGCAGGACTAAATGAATAATAATATCGATGGACATACTTACATACATACATAGATAACGGCCGAATAGATAACCTCCTCCTTTTTGGAAGTCGGTTAAAAGGGATATTTTGTTACAATGGAGATCACGCCATCATGACTTTCAAACCTCAAACAAATCGATTGAATATCGATACGTGGATAATAATTGACCTGTTGCGCATTTATCGATTGGGTTGGGGTCAAAGATATCGTATTCGAATGATCCGCCCGCTTTTTCACCGCTTACATAATCGATTTGCATGCAGAAACTGAGCGTAATTTAATTATTAATGCCCAATTTAAAGTTCTTATTGCAAAATCAGTTAAATACTAGCTATCGTCCTGACTTCGTACGGGTCTTCGATAAATAGATACATCTTATGTTCACCAAAATACCACCACATTGTTATGGTACATAATAACGTGATATTTAATTACTTAATCGCACATAACTCCGAAATGTCAGAGGTGCGTATCCGAGATCGAACCTACGACCCACCAGAGTATAGAGGACAGCAGTTCTAACAATTACTATAGCCTACTTGCTTGATTGTGGTGAGAGACCATCACCGTTCTATATGCGTAATTGTAGTACAGATTTGGGCGTCAGATTTGCGAAACTGATAATCAAAACCTATCTACTTATGGACCTTAGTTTAATAAGCACAGTTAACCTCAGTGCGTTAGCTGTGCTCATATGAACTTTGTGTGTGTGTGTTGCACTATACTACGGGTACCGTTGTGACCGCTAGAACAGCTGACTTGCCAAAACGTCGACCAAACATCCGAGCCTCTATTGAGGCCTTCTTGGAGCCTGTTAACCTGTTATTGTCTAAAGTACATACAACCTCTAGGGTACATAACCATTAGTGGCTTCCTACCGGCAATAGATTGTTAACCAACTTCCAAAAAAGGAGGAGCTTCTCAATTCACAGGTTTTTTTTAAAATTGTTTATGTATGTTCGATTACTCGAAGACGCCTGGGCCGATTTGGAAAATTCTTTTCTTTTTTGCAAGCGTATAATTTCCCAAGTGGTCCCATTGTCACCAGGTCAGGATTTGATGATGGGATCCTGGAGAAATCGAGGGAACTCTTCAAATTTTATAGGCACAATTGATATACTTTGTAGTGGCGTTTGAAGGCGGTTTTGTAAAAAGAATTTTTACGTTTATATTATAGAGCCTCAATAGCCAACATGATAACTTTTTTTTACCTTACTATCTGTGCAAATACATGACTATAGAATTTTTGACATTCCCAAATCTTCAGAATTACTTAGTCATGCGTTAAAACATGGAACCAGATCAAGTATGTACCGCTACAATACTAAAATCTTAATGATGTTTGTATAGATAATATAAATTGTCATTTCCTGTGGCTATCTAGAGTAGGTATCTACCTCTCGGGAAAATTGCCATACCGTTAAGTGAGCTACTCAAATCGTTATTAAATTATAAGCTGGCATTATTCTATGTCGCCCGACTTTTATCGTCGTATAAGAAAGTCTGTACTTTCTATGCAATACCGAGAAGTGTTTCATTCATTCATTCATTAATCTCAAGCCATCGCCCATTGGTATACCTGTGCTCCTCTTGAATGAAAAGGTTTAACTAGACTGAATGTACTAACATTGATTTTGAGACAAAATGTTTATTTCGTATATATTTGTTGTTAAAAAAAATATAAGCCAAGCTGAAGTTGACTAATATCCTCCTATCCCCTCCAAATAAGCGGAAAGCTTGTGCTAGGAGTGGGTACGACAATAGTGCAACAGGTGGGATTCGAACCTGCAACCTTTCAGTTTTGAGTCCGCAACTTTAACCGTTGGGCTATTGAAACTTCAATTTATTTTCAGTTTTTAATAACTTTTAAATAATCCATAGTCAAAAAATTGAATGTCGGATATTCAATTAATATAATTATGTAGTAAGTACCTAGTGTCAGTGTTTACCAATTAAAAACAGGATGTGATTTCGTTATTCGGATTGATTTATTGACATGCTTTACTACATGTAATATTATGTACCTTGACCTACTTGTAATGGCTTAATTCATTTTTGACTTGAATTTTTTATTATTTTTTGATCCTCAAATAAACTCACTCACTTTAAATCTTTTGGATTTAAAGAAAATCATCATGCCTACTATAAAATATTCACCAAAAAAGTAATTTGATTGTTAATTAAAATTATTAATAATGGCAACGATAATCCTATTATCCTATTTCCTATTACAATATTATAAATGCGAAAGTTTACATGTTTCTTACTCAATCACGCTGCAACGACTAAACGATTTGGCTGGTTTCAGTTAGTTATTAATAAATATGAAATTGAAACAAGAAAGTTTTTGCAATCGCATCCTGTTATTACTACTTAGGTATATAGAAATTAAAACATAGCAGCAATATACACGTAACCACAACTCCGTTATTTGAAAGTCAAAACAGGAACTGCTTTTAAGGATATTAATAGAAACGGATATTACTCAGTGCTTTCCAGTTATCGCACCATTGTAAATAGCCTTACACTTTGATTATTATGAGAAATAGACAAGATGATACCCGCGACTTCATCGGCGTGGATAAAGGTTTTTTTTTTTTAAATTCCCGCGGGAACTCTTTAATTTTCAGGGATAAAATATAGCCTACATGTTAATCCTGGGTATGAGCCAAATTCAGCCTGTTCATTCGTTATGGTGTGAAGGAGGTCCACGCAAGAGACCTATGTCCAGCAGTGGAGGTCTCCCAGTTGATAAAGAAGAAGAAAAGCCACATAACTTTCAAAAAAGTAGTAGTTCTTACCTGAGATTCTAGTCTATCGCTCCTTTAGAAAAAAATTGTCTAACCTCAAGACCAGACTGAAAAGAATTAATTTTTTTCTTGACTGCGATCTAACCTGATGTTAAGTGACGATGCAGTCTATAGTAGATGGTAATTTCTTAGTGGGCTAACGTGGTATGGCAGTTTTTTTAACAGCTGAATTAATATTTTATTCATCTCTCACTCCCTCAGTTATTGACCGCATCCGTAACGTGATTAAATTAATCTCAAGAAAATTATAGTAATTCGCTGTTCCAGTTTCCTCAGCCTTGCTCCTATACTCAATGTTTAACGATTCATGAACTGGGTGGCTATATACATATAATATTGATATACCATGTAAATAAATTTTATTAATTATTCCGAACCGGTGGTAGATTCTCGACTTATCATAAAGAGCCACAAATTGGGCTACATGAAATAAATATAATTTTGAATTTTGAATATTGAAATCGTAGCTTGAGTTTAAATATACAATACATATAAATAGTATTACGAAATATCCTAATAATCCATATCAAAAATTCCGAGGTCGGCGGGATTCGAACCCACATCTCTCTGGGTATCGCGCCCGAGTGTGTTAACCGTTACACTATTTTTTGATATGTATTTATAAATCTATTAGAATTTTTGATATGTATTTATAAATTTATTAGGAAATTTTAATAAAAAATATAAAATATTACGAAATGATGAATATAATACTTTTCCACATCAATAAGGGTTCTGATTTTGTACGCGCACTAGTGGGGACTTAGGTTTTACATAGAAAGACTAGTTTAGATTTCTAGATTCCTTGTTAGGAATCTCATAAACTTGTCAACTCTTAAGTAGTCTTAACCGTCCGTTTTTCATATTAAGTTATTTAGAAAAAATGTTAGCGGCATTTCTCTTGGGAAGGGTTTTTGCCGACATTAACATTTCTACTAAAGAGCCTACTTTCTTAATTGTTATTCACATTTTTTCACACAACATTTTCTACCAACCTTCTCCTTTATAAGCAGTCAAGTTAACTACTAACATGAACATAATAATATGAAGCGAACTGTTAAAAACTATTTAAGGTTATGCCAGAATGTATACTTATTTATTAATTCTGTACCACAACTTTAACTAAAATATGAACTATATATCGATGATGAACACAATATAAAGGACAGCTTATCTTAAGAGATTTCTTCAAGAAACCTTCGTTTCGTTTATGTAACTCTGTGATCATATTTAATTCTGGTGGAAGACAAAGATGTGCTTTTCTGTTCAAAATTCCGTCAAAATCGGTTCACACATTCTAAAGATTACCTTGGACGAACAGTCAGATAGATAAAAGTAAAAGAAATCTAGGTAATGCTATCTTACAATTTACAAATAATGATTTTAGCTTGATGACAAACAGTTTCAAGATCACAGACAGACATTTCAATTTATTTATTTATTTGTATAGATGAAGCGGAAACGCTTCGGTACTCTCTCGATAATAAATAATTATAATTTGTATAGAGAAGAGAAAGGAAGCCGAACATTGCAATGTCATCATTGTTGTTTCCGTAGCATAGACGGCATCCAATTTTTGTGTTATCATAAATTCTCTTCTATTAGGTGCACCATGCCATGCATCATCGTGTAATACAAGAGAAACTAAAGAAAATAATGTCCTTCCGACCAAATCCGGCCACAGCGGCCAATCTACACTCTCTATTCCCTTACTCGCATAGTCCGATAGGACGGAAATCCGACACGACCGGAGAGAGATCAGGCGCAGGACCGACAGCTTTACGTGCTCTCCGAGGCACGGGGTTGACTCTCCGCCAACTTCCTAAATCCGAGCCAGTACTGAGAATTTCTTGACAGAAAACCCCAATACATTTTATGGCCCGACCCGGAAATAGAACCCGTCTAAGTCTTCGTCTCCGATGACCAAGAGACTTACAGCCGTGATTTTTTCGGCGAACTTTTGCTCAACTTTAACAATCGCGCGGTTACGATGGTACGGAACCCTTAGTGTGCGAGTCCAACTTGCTCTTGGCCGGATTTTTATCATAATATTAAGTGTAATTGTCTCCCACAGGTACTGTGTCGTCGGTGCCGCCGTACAGGATGCCGCCCGCGCCCGAGGCGGCGCTGCCCGGCGCGCCCGCCCCGACCACGCCCGCGCCACTTCACACGCATTCCGCCAAATTCCCCGTGAGTACATACACACATTTTAGACGACCTTTCTCAGTGGTGAGCGCTGTGGTCTTATAACTGAGAGGTCTCGGGTTCGATTCCCGGCGGGGGCAATTTAGGAATTTATAATTTCTAAAATGTCTCTGGTCTGGTCTGGTGGGAGGCTTTGGCCGTAGCTAGTCACCACCCTACCGTCAAAGACGTGCCGCCAAGCGATTTAGCGTTCCGGCACCGGCATAGAAACCGATTAGGGGTATGGGTTGAATTTACACTGCTATACCCCTTCCAAGTTAGCCCGCTACCATCTTAGACTGCATCGTCACTTACCATCAGGTGAGATCGCAGTCAAGGGCTATCTTGTCATCGAAAAAAAAATACTTGTTAGATAAATACAAAATTCTTTATTACACAAAAAAATCAAAATTTTTACAATTGGAAAACTTTTCTCCTCGTTGCCTCCAATTTACCAAACTGGACTAACTGGCACACTGGCATATAGGTTGAATAATCCTGAGTGAAGCCTGTGTTCTTTGATAATAAAAAGCCTGTGTTTATCCGGGATATATAACTCTGTCTCTCTCTGTTTTAGCTCTGTCTTGAGTTTGAGCAAAGTGATAGTGCAGTCTATAGATTTTAGCCTTAGAGAGCTAATAACCAGATAATAACCGGGCATCCATCACTCGGCGATACCTGTCGCCTGCGAGACTAGCAGCGACGAGCGACTCCGGGTCGATGACATAGTTATATTTAGCTCGCATAGAAATGGTTCATTTGCTGCATTTGTCGGGTTTTGCGCGACAGGATCTGCGGACATTCTTTCGCGGACGGTTGACTTTAATTTCTTGATTAATGGTTTATTTATTAGAATTAAGAATCATTTATCTCCCATGAAGCTATGGGAATAGTACTTTTTAAGTCACTTAAATTTTCGACTAGAAATCTACTGTACCACTCCTAAATACTTTGATTCAGTTAAAAGACAAGATTTTTTTTAAAACTGTAACCTATTTTCCGCAAATTGGATGTATCGTCATATTGATTTTTTTCGTATAAAATGATCTGTGACGCCCGGGCCATAATAATTACTAACGAATCGAGTGGCACTTCATTCATCAAATACGGCTCGTTCGAGTGGCACTTCATTCATCAAATACGGCTCAGTAATTTAGGCACACAGTAGGACCTAGGAAAATCATCGATATAAATGTACTAAATACGACGGCGGGATGTGGCGTTCCGAACATTCACCTGACATGCACAGTCGACCGTGCATTAATATAATAATGCCCATCATTGGCGACGTACGAAGGGGCGCCTATCTACGCGATAAAACTTTCTAAAGGTGCTTATAAAAAGCCAACAATATTCAAGAAATCAACAAAAAAAGTATAGTTGATTTTGAGAATTTAGACGACATCGCAGCGCGATGTAGGTACAAGTTTTGTGTTCTGATGTTCGTGTCTATGTCGATGTCCAAAATCATACATTTTTCAGTCAGACAAAAATTTGTCTAATTGCGAATCTGCCTAATCCTGAATCTGACGAGTCCAGAATCTGTCCAGTACCAAGTAAAGGAATTAATGTTATGCATAAACTATGTCCAAATAATTTACCCAATCATTAGCATAAACAGCCCGTACGGAGAAAGCTGCACATACCACACTCTTTCATATCGTACCAGAACGATCGGCACTTAGTATTATACAACCAACAACACGCGTCATCTCAAACCGATAAGCGAACGGCGATACAATGGACACTTTCACTCCTCTTCCTGACTTTAAACCTATTACGTATTAAAATAAGTTGGAGCCACGGACAGAAAAACATTTGTATCTTATGATTGAAGACTTTAATGTCGCTTTATGCTTATGGGGAAATCGATTTATCATCATAAACGCTATATCGTACTTACCTAGTAATACTTTTATGGTTGTGTACCTTAATCTAAATTGTGCACATATTTTATGTCATTACATGTACTTAACTAGTTTTTGCTCACGCGTGTAATTAGGTTTTCAAAAAGTAATCCTATGTCATTCTCTACAGTACCCATGTAGAAAGAAGAATTTGTTGGTCCGCCCCTTGAATAACGTTACCTCATGTTGTAATTTAGTGGAACCGTCGCTGGAAGTTGGTTCCACAGTTTAGTAGCGTGTGGAAAATAAGATCTGGCACAGAGGATGGTCGAAGTGCTCCAGGCACCCAGGTGGTGAGGGTGATCTTGTATTCGGTGGCGAACTTGTAATGACTGGAGTGTACCCACGTTACAGATAGAGCGCGAGGTGATCCTGTCGTCGACGGACAAGACCTCGAAGGCGGGCGCGCTGCAGGAGGCGCGGCGGCGCGGCCGGCTGGCGGCCGTGGCGCCCGACGCGCCGCCCAAGGCGCTGTCGGCGTGGACGCACGCTGAAGTTAGTTCCACTTCTTCCATCCTATTGTGAATTAAAAGCTGGCTAGCTTTTAATTCACAATAGGATGCTGGCTTATTTTTCCTTCAATATCATGAAATTCCGCAAAGTAACATCTGCTTCTATATAATATTTAGTCGAAGTCGTGGGCATCATCTAGTTTACAATAGAATTAGGAAACTTCATCGTGGAAGCACTGTATGCATAGCATAGTTTCATTAACTATTGTAAAATTTTTATTTTTTTCGAAAAGAGCAACCGCCGAGTTTCTTGCTGACTCTTCTGGGCAGGAAAGGCATTCCGAACTAGTGCAGTGGTAGATTCATTGACAATATAAAAGTGCTTGTAAAAGTTTATTTGAATAAAAAATATTTCTATTTCTATTTCAATAAATTAAGAAGGAAAGGCTCTTTAAAAATCCTTGAAGAACTTTTGAAGAGCCTTTTCTTCTTAATTATTTGTTTGGCTCAGTACATTGTAATACACGCGAGCACCTTCCTGCCTAACGAGCATGGCGACAGGCGAGGCATAACGATGGAGTTCCTTGCCCCGTGCTTATACATTTTCCACGGCGTGACGCGCGCCGACTTATAATTAATAGATAGAACTTAAGTGGGGCAAGCTTCTGTACTCATTGAAGGTCTGCTTTGATAGAATTATCGATGACAGGTAGATTTCCGCCTATATTTGAGAACATAGATTGCTTAAGTCCACCTTTTAGACTATATTGTGCAATAAAGTGAATAAAAAACATAATGGAGAACTTTCAAGCATGGAGGTTTTCTCACGATATTTTTTAATTGCCTAAAACACACATAACTCCGAAAAATAAGAGATAGGTAGGACGTTCGACGCAGGGCAAGGTAGGCAACACTTTTTGAAATTAAAACAAACACCAAAACATAGAACATCTAAATATATAAAAGGAAAAGGTGACTGACTGATTGATTGACTGACTGACTGATCTATCAGCGCACAGCTCAAACCACTGGATGGATCAGACTGAAATTTGGCATGTAGATAGCTATTATAACGTAGGGATCCGCTAAGAAAGAATTTTTGAAAATTCATCCCCTAAGGGGATAAAATAGGCGTTTAAAAAATCGAACTTAGCGTGAGCGATGCCGCGGGCATAAGCTCGTTATTAATATAATTAATGTACCCTGACTTATTTTTTATTGAGACCCTGGGGCCGTGAGGCTCGGGGGCTCGAGCTCTTTTTTGAAGAACTTTCAAAAAAGGTCATCGAGTCTACCGGGGAACCAAAGGCTGGCACTACCTCGCTTGGCCAAAAAAAAAAGTTTGGCCATCCAAAGGGGCAATGCTGCCAGCACTTGGGTACTAGCCACGGTGACGTCGATGAGGTTTTACATTTAATTTAGTTTTAATTTTAGAAAAATATCATAATAACATTGTAAGTATTAATGTAAGTATGGGGGGTAAGGGAGCGCACTTCCATCTAGCGCTCCAACTGTCAACCTCACCTGCCCGTGGTGCCTCCTGCTGGTCTACTAACGAGGCTCTGACGACCGACAAATGGCGGTATAACCATTTCGCACTGGCTAGACTGAACAAATGACACAGGCCGGTGTCGGGCAGCAGCGACACCGGTGCGATCAGTCTAGCCCTGCGATGACCAACACGCCTGCCCAGCGCGGTCATTACGGGCAAAACCTTGTATGGTGCACAACACAAGGCCAAGGCCCCTAGTTCCCGGCGGCCCCGTTATTCCCGACCCTGGCAGCGGTCGTGGTAATGGCGGGGCAGGGGGTGCTAAGAATCTCCGGATGGGATTCCGCTGCCAACCCCGACGACTGGACCTGGCGACATACAACGCACGCACTTTGAGGACCGACGAGAAGATCATCGAGCTGGAAGAAGCAGTGAACAAGTTGCGCTGGAATGTTATAGGTTTGTCTGAAGTCCGAAGAGAGGGGGAGGACTCGATAATCCTCAATTCCGGCAACTTGTTTTACTACCGGGAGGGCGACCAGCAGTCCCAGGGTGGTGTTGGGTTTATCGTCCACAAGTCCCTCGTTAACAACATTGTCGAAGTCACAAGTGTGTCGAGCAGGGTAGCGTACCTTATACTCAGAATAACCAAACGGTATTCGCTGAAGGTTATACAGGTTTACGCACCGACAACTGCACACACTGACGAGGAGGTGGAGGTTTTGTATGAGGATATATCAAAAGCCATACACGCCTCCACTACTCACTACAATGTTGTGATGGGGGATTTCAACGCAAGGTTAGGTGAACGAAGCGGTGCAGAGACGAGGTTGGGGCAATTTGGGCATGGGCGAAGGAACCATAGGGGCCAAATGTTGGCCGACTTCATGGAGAAGGAGGGCCTCTTTATGATGAACTCCTTCTTCAAGAAGCGGCCACACAGAAAATGGACATGGATGAGTCCCGATGGTTCCACGAGAAATGAGATAGACTTCATCATGTCGACCAAGCGGCATATATTCAATGATGTCTCTGTGATCAATAGGGTAAAAACCGGCAGCGATCACCGTATGGTAAGAGGCACATTGAATATCAACGTGAAGCTGGAACGGGCCAGACTGGTGAAGTCAACTCTCCGACCTACTCGTGCTCATATCCAAAACCCCGAAAACTTCCAACTCGAACTGCAGAACCGATTCGATTGCCTAGCAGATTGCGTTTCTGTGGACGATCTTAACAACAGGTTTGTGGAAACTGTCCATACTGTGGGGTCTAAGTTCTTTAAGACCCATTGCAGGAAAAGAACCAAAAAGTTCTCTGACCACACACTCAAACTAATGGAAGAGAGACAAGAGATGAGACTTCAGTCGTCGGCAGACGCGGATGCCTATCGGCAAATTAATAGGCAGATCTCTAAGGCTCAAACCCGCGACCTTCGTATCTTTAATACCGAGTGTATTAAAGATACCATCGAGCGGAACCGAGGCTCCAAAGTGTTCGCGAGAGATCTGTCTATCGGACAGAGCCAGCTGACGCGGCTGAAAACTGACGACGGTCGTCTCGTTTCTTCTCGTCCTGAGGTTTTGGGAGTGGTCGAGAAGTTCTATGGACAGTTATATACCACGACACAGAAACCTGTTGAAGATTTGGCCAAAGACCCTAGAGCCAAACTGACCCGACACTATACCGAAGATATCCCGGACGTCAGCCTATACGAGATTAGTATGGCTCTCAAACAACACAAGAACAACAAGGCGCCAGGTGATGACGGAATCACGGCGGAACTCCTGAAAGCGGGTGGAAAACCGGTTTTAAAGATCTTTCAGCGATTGTTCAATTCCGTCATTCACGAGGGTACAACGCCGGAAGCATGGCACAGGAGCGTGGTGGTTCTGTTCTTCAAAAAAGGTGATAACACCTTGTTGAAGAATTATAGACCCATCTCGCTGCTGAGTCATGTTTATAAGTTGTTCTCGAGAGTCATTACGAATCGTCTCGCCCGTAGGTTCGACGACTTCCAGCCTCCCGAACAAGCCGGTTTCCGAAAAGGCTTTAGCACCATAGACCACATTCATACGCTGCGGCAGGTTATACAGAAGACGGAAGAGTATAACAGGCCACTTTGCTTAGCGTTTGTGGACTATGAGAAAGCCTTCGATTCGGTGGAAACCTGGGCTGTATTGAGGTCGCTGCAGAGATGCCGTATTGACTACCGGTACATTCAAGTGTTGAAGTGTTTGTACGAAAACGCCACTATGTCAGTACGTATACAGGACCAGACTACAAGGCCAATCCAATTGCAGCGTGGAGTGCGGCAGGGAGACGTAATCTCCCCGAAGCTCTTTACCGCTGCGTTGGAGGACGTCTTTAAGCTTCTGGATTGGAACGGACTTGGCATCAACATAAACGGCGAGTACATCACTCACCTTCGATTTGCCGATGACATAGTCATTATGGCAGAGACTCTGGGAGACCTCAATACAATGCTCAATGACCTCAGCAGGGTTTCTCAACAGGTGGGCCTTAAAATGAACATGAGCAAGACGAAAATCATGTCTAATGCTCATGCTCCGCTCCACCCAGTAATCGTGGAGAACTCTGCACTCGAAATTGTAGACGAGTATATATACCTGGGACACACAGTCCAGCTAGGTAGGTCCAATTTCGAGAAAGAGATCAACCGCCGAATCCAACTCGGCTGGGCAGCGTTCGGGAAGCTTAGAGATGTCTTTTCGTCCAAAATTCCTCAGTGCCTGAAGACTAAAGTCTTCGAACAGTGCGTGTTGCCAGTGATTACTTACGGATCCGAAACATGGTCGCTAACTATGGGCCTCATAAGAAGGCTCAGGATCACTCAGCGGGCGATGGAGAGAGCTATGCTCGGAGTATCCCTGCAAGATCAAATCAGAAATGAGGAGATCCGTAGGAGAACCAAAGTCACCGACATAGCTCTGCGGGTTGCGAAACTGAAGTGGAAATGGGCGGGGCACATAGTTCGAAGAGCTGATGGTCGATGGGGTCCCAAGGTGCTGGAGTGGCGACCTCGCACCGGGAAGCGCAGTGTTGGCAGACCCCCCACTAGGTGGACAGACGACATCAAGCGAGTCGCAGGGAGCCGCTGGATTCAGGCGGCGCAAGACCGAGGCTTGTGGAGGTCCATGCAGGAGACTTATGTCCAGCAGTGGACGTCCATTAGTTGAAGAAGAAGAAGAAGAAGAAGTATTAATATACCTATATGATTTTTCCTTTAGATATTATGTAACCTATAAGTAGTTACCTTTCTTACACAGACCTTTTTAATGAATCATATTTTTAATCACTTCCAAAACAAACCTTCCAGCTAAGTCATTCGATATCTACTATAATAGACTTTTCCTATAATCATAATTTCCTTTGTTTCGCCGTAATTTCGTCGTTGCAACGAACACAAAGGGCGTGTATAAAAATTCAGCGCGCGTCCAGACTGGCTCGTACACCGAAACAACGGTAGAGCGGCGCGTGCGGGCTGCCTGATGCGGTTTTATATCGAATACGATGTTATATTGCGTCAGACGAACCCCATAACACGAGTTTACTACAGGATACTCGTACGAGACCCTTTAGTTCAACGTTTCTGTAGAATAGAATAGTTTTTTATTCAAATAAACTTTTACAAAGTGCTTTCGAATCGTCAAATGAATCTACCACTGGTTCGGAATGCCGTTCGAACGCTGTTGTAACGAACCACTAAGGCGTGGAACGACTTCCTGCGGGCTTTTAGCTTAGTTCATCATATCTCAGTACTAGAAAAGCTTCCATTAACTGATCTATGAAAATTAAGATATGCAAAAACTCACGTCGATCCGTTGCTCCATTGGTGTGTGATTGAAGGACAAACCAATAAACAAATACATTTTGTATTTATAACATTAGTAAGGATTACACAGCCGAATTTTTATATTTTACTAGATGATGTCCGCGACTTCGTTCGCGTGGATTAATGAATTTTAATTCCCGTGGGAAAATGTAGCCTATGTGTTTATGCTAGGTAGGCGCTATCTCCATTTCAAATTTTAGCTAAATCGGTTCATTCGTTGTGGGGTGAATTAGTATCAAACATACACACACACGTACAAACTTTCGCCTAAAATATATTAGTGTTATTTAATTTTGATCTTACGATTAGTATAAAATCTATTTCATAGTCGACCTACCATTCTAATTGGGATTCGGTGTAACGGCACCGCACGCTAGCTCGATACTTGTAGTCCGCCAAGTGTTCGGATATGAAGCGCGCGCGCATCCGGCCCCCGAACAAGACGGTCTAACATGATTTAATGTTTTTAACCAATAATTCGTCGTATAAAGGAGGTCAAGTTTTTATATCAAGTAATAGTAAACGTTTAATTTTTTTTTATAAAAGTGAATTTATTACTTAATGTTTTTAGAATTTAACTGCGAATTGGGATTTTATTTAGTGTAAAATAAAAAGTAGGTATATTATTTAAATAATTTAAAAATAAACTTGAATTAAAATTAATTAATTAATTAATACTTAAATTAAAACTATACAAAATCTAAAGCCCCATCAAAATCACCGTAGTGTGGCATAATACCAACGAGAGTGTTAAAATGATGTTTAAGACACTTTACGATTATTTTGTGAAAATCTGAATATTTATATGGTGATTTGCGAGTTCCCCGATGTCGATGACAAAATGGTTGAATTTGCTCTCGAGGTAGGTAAAGGTTTAATTTGTTTGTTCTTACGCTGAAATCTATAGACCACACTCAAGCTTTACTCAGACTCAAGACAGAAATAGAAATAGAAATAGAAATATTTTTTATTCAAATAAACTTTTACAAGCACTTTTCAATTGTCAATGAATCTACCACTGGTTCGGAATACCTTTTTCGGCGGTCGCTCTTTTAAAAAAAAAGTAAAATTTTTACAATAGTTAATGAAACTATGCTATGTAAACAGTGCTTCCACGATGAAATTTCCTAAGTCCAATACAATACAAATACAAATAAATACAATACAAATACAATCCAATACATCTTAAGACAGACAGGCAAAAGCAGACCCATTCCCGTTGGTGGCAGCCGTTCACGAGCATGACGCATGATCCAGCCGTCGCTTCAGCGATAAAATGAGACAGCTTTATGTCAAAGCATATTTGTGTCCCGTTTTAACACTATCTTAAGTCCGAGCTAATGCCAGAGCACGGTCTATAGATCTCAGCATAAGAGTTTCCACTTTTCCCTGCGTGCAGGTTTCAAAGCTACCCTACCTTGCTATGCAGCTGTAGATATACAGTGGCGTAACAATGGTGTGGCAAGACGGCAAAATGCCACGGGCCTCCAGCAGTAAGGGGCCCCCAGTTAGAGAGGGCCGAAAGCACAAAAGGATTCTAACATTTATAGCCATTCCTGTGACTATGGCTAGTGCCGAGCGATCATATTCAAAATTAAAATTGATATAAATTAAATTCTTTGGGAGGGAGGGCCCCATCCGATGAATTTGCCACGGGCTCTTTAATGTTGCCAACTTAAGGTTTTCGGCATTAGATCTAGATAGATAGATATATAAAAACTTTATTGCACACAAGTAAGAAACAAAAATTAATACAACTTAAAACTACACATGCAAAGGCGGCCTTATTGCTACAGAGCAATCTCTACCAGGACACCATTGGTTAGATCCATTAGATCTAGTGCATTATTTGATTAATAACCCGGTCCTTACGAATATTATAATGCGAAAGTGTGTTTGTTTGTTGGTTTGTAGGTTTATTGGTCCTTCAATCACGCTGTAACAGAGCTACGGATAAAAGTGATTTTTTTATGAATATAGTTAGTTGAGGAACTGGAGAGTGACATAGGCTACCTTTTATTCCGGAAAATCAAAGATTTCCCGCGATAATTAAAAAACTAAATCCATGTGGACGAAGTTGCGGGCATCAGCTAATATAATTATAAAATCAGCCAAACAATAATAACGAATCGATTAATCTCTTATTGACCAAAATCGGCCTAGTAGTTTAGGTGCTACGGTGGAACATACGTAACATACATACATATGTAGACACGTACATATACCTATCTGCCAATTTGCATTGGGCAGCATGACTGTGGCCTAATAATAAACCTTCTCTGATAGAGCTGCAATTAGTAGGAGTCATTTTTTGGTTGCTGATGAGGATACAAACATACATACACCGCTAAAATCATAACCCTTCCTCTGGCTTCGTCGTATTCGGGTAAAAATACAATTCGCGTTCAATAAACAATCGTACCACGTTCACAGTTCACAGTTCACACCGTCATTCAGCCGCGTAACACATAATACGCTCTCTCACCGAACGCTGCATTGTTACCGCGAAGTACGTCGGGTTCGATTCCCAGGCCGAATAGAGGCTTATAGAGAACAGGTGTAGAAATTAAATTGTCTATTACTATGCCATATAAAGTACTTTTACAGTACATACGGTACACCGGTACACATATCATCGACAATAACACCAATAAAAAGTAAAGAATCACCTCATTGTCCGTTCATCCGGTCGTATATCTAAGACATTTTAAAACTTCTCGTTTTTTTAACCGACTTCCAAAAAGGAGGAGGTTATCAATTCGGCCGGTATCTTTTTTTTTTTTTTTTTTTTTTTCTATGTATGTCCACCGATTACTACGGGGTTTCTGGACCGATTCACGCGATTTTTTTTTTAATCGACAGAAAAAGCTCGCGAAATGGTCCCATAAATTTTTTTACCTTCAACTTCTCAAGCCTGATGCTGCAGAGGTACTTTCCCCCTAAATTATGGGGTTTTAGGAACTGTAATTTACGAATTGGTATGCTTGGCCTAAGCATATACTAGATCTTAGAGCTCCAGGTCCTACTCCTCAATCCTGATGCTGCAGGGTACTGCCCACCTAAACTATGAGACTTTAGGAACTTTCGCTTGCAAATTGATATTATTAGTATTAAGCATAGTCTACATCGTGGAGCTCAAGGTCCTAGCTCTTCAATCCTGATGCTGCAGGGTACTGCCTACCTAAACTGTGAGGATTTAGGAACTTTCACTTGCGAATTGATATTGTTAGTATTAAGCATAGTCTACATCGTGGAGCTCAAGGTCCTAGCTCTTCACTCCTGATGCTGCAGGGCACTGTCCACCTTAACTGTGAGGATTTAGGAACTTTCGCTTGCGAATTGATATTATTAGTATTAAGCATAGTCTACATCGTGGAGCTCAAGGTCCTAGCTCTTCAATACTGATGCTGCAGGGGTACTGCCTACCTAATCTGTGAGGATTTAGGAACTGTCGCTTACGAATAGATATTGTTGGTACCAAGCATATACTACATATAAAATTCAAGGTTCTAGCTCCTCAATCCTGATGCTGCAGAGTTGGAGGGATTACGAACTGTCGCTTCCGAATTGATATTGTAGGTACCAAGCATGGACTACATCATGGACCTCCTCGTCCTAGCTCTTTAGAAATTGTGTGTAGTTAATAAGTACTGTAGGTACCAAGTATAGACTACTTTAGTACCGTAGTGTTGGAGGAAGGGGAGAAAGAGAGCAGGAACAAGCTACACTAAAAAGCTTAAAATAAAAATTCTTTTCAAAAAACCGACTTCAAACGCCACTACAAAGTATAAAAATAATTTTATTTTGTACACGTTTGTTGAAGTCGGGCGGGCTTAACTAGAAACGATGAAATCGATGCGCGACGCTTACCTTATGGTGACATATAAGAGACACGCTTATTGAATGACCACTCGGCACTAGAAATTGGGTGAGCATCGCGTATCGTTTCTATTTAAGCCGCCCGACTTCAACAAACGTGTACAAAATAAAATTATTTTTATACTTTGTAGTGGCGTTTGAAGTCGGTTTTTTGAAAAGAATTTTTATGTAAGATAGTAAAAATTGTGAAAAATACAATGATAATTAGAGTAATGTGAAACCGGATAAAGTTCTTTAAACTAGGTGTGGGTTAATTAAAATGTTTATCGCCAGGAAATTTGATTCTGCAGATTCGTAATTATTTTCTTCTAAACAGCATTTTATGAAACGTAAACATATTATAGATTTTTGAAAACTTTCAAGTGTGTATGATTAGAAACAATCAACAACTCACACAATCTTCAAAATTAAAATTCACAGGTCTGAGATAATTAGACCTAAAATTTTTGTATAGTTAAGAAGTTAAATTGGTAGGACTGAAACGAAGAAGTAAATATAATATATACCTATATTATATAACATAGAACATTTTTGTTGCAGAACCAACAAGCTGGTCCCTCAGCCGACTTTAGACAATACGAACAAAACTACGGGTATACGATGCACCAGAACCAATCCCCAAATCCAAATCAAGGAGCAGTTGCCAGAAACATACAAAACTATGACTCTCCGAAACCACCGATACCAGCCAAAAACACTTACAAACCAGATCAGAACTCCCATATTACAGTCACCGTTGAAACTGGTAAAGACAATACTAGGGATGCACCAAAAAGCAACAATTCAGTCAGTAAAACCTATAATACACTAAAAGACATGATATCAAGCAGGTTCAAAAACAAAGATGGAGTTGAAGAAAAGAATGAAGAACCGAGGCTCAACAATATAGAAGAAAGACAGAGACCGGAACCGGAACAGGTCACACCTAGAGAAATGCCGAGGAAGGAGCAGGGGATTTATGGCAGACCAATGCCACAGAATCGACCAGAAATGCAGTACAGTCATGGCATGGCGAATAATATGGCATACCCTAGTCCGTCTCCTCATAGGTAAGATATTATAATGAAGCACTTAGCAGTATATTTAATTTTAGTACCAGACACTATTAGACATCGGCTGGCTTCAGCTACTTCGCAGGAAGCGATTAAACATCGTATAGGCATAACTCATAACAGACATAGACGTCACTGTTTCTAGGGCTCTATGCAATTGAACCATTGTATAATAAGAATTAGTAAGGAAAACTGCATGGATAAGAGTTTTCCTTAATGTTCTTAAAGGTGTATGACGTTTTTGAATCCGTATTTGCCCAACGCGGTGGACAGTGGTCTAAGCCCTGATTCTGAGAGGAAACTGTGCCCAGTAGTGGAACGGCAATGGGTTGAGATGATGATGATGCTGATGAATGTATTTATTACGTACTACATTTGTGAATGTGTTACAAAATGCAAAACTCCGCGCATAGTATTCTAGCAAACAATCAATGTATCAGATAACTCTAATGAAGGCCTTCGTGTTGGAGCGTGTTCGTATAAGAAATAATTAATCAGTGACAAAAACCTAATTGCAATAATTAATAATCCTAATAAGAAGATTGAGACACAATTTTACATAACATTTAATTTCTTCCTTGAGAAAAGTGATGCAACGTTTGCATGTAATGTACAATGAAATTTTCACATGCTTGTTAATACGTATAATAAATCTGTTTACTTTCACAGATGGTAGACATTTCTATTAATTAGGATTCTAGAAAATCTTCAGCAAACAACTTCTACTCAATTTGCACAACAATTCATCTCTTTATATTTATGATCCTCGTTATCTTATTTACAGGCAACTTATGCATCAGCAGCAACAACTAGTCCAGCAACAAATGATGCTCAATCAGCAGGCCAGGTCGCAGGAGATGCTGGCATCACCGCACAGGCCGCAAGCTCTTGGCGCAGATGCTCTGTATCAGCAGTATGGACCTCCAGGGCGACGAAGTGCGGTATACCAGCGAGATTTAGACGTTAGGTCTATGGCCAATTTTACGTCTTTGAAGACAGGTCCACAACCACAGGTAATTACTATCCCTACTATGCCTCCCTTGCTAATTTTTTAAATGCGAAAAATTGTTTGTCTAGAATTAATTAATTTCATTTCATTATTTATAATTAAAAGATGATTTTTATTTTAATACTTACTATCACCTCTTTATCATCTTCAATCTGTAAATCTTTGAAGTAGGTTTTTTCAAACTCAATCAGATAAGCAATTACATTCATTATGACCATTGCAATGTAATTCTTAATCCTATTCATAAGGTCTTGAATCTTGATTACAAAACAAACACGAACTAAAAAGTCAAACATAAAGAGCAGTGCCAAAAAATTACGGCACTAATTCCCGCCTTTCTTACGCCCGTTCTCACTAGCGCAACAAAGCACAATGATTCCCAACAATTACCTGTTCCCACGGGGCACGCAATTAAAATAACAAGTACCTATTTTATGATGGCGTCGCGATACCGTGGAACAGAATTTTACCTTCGTATTGTCCGTCACTTGGTGGATTTATGAGATCATTGTTAGTAAAATCAATCGGGAAGCGAAACTCTTATCACAGTATGCCATATTATTGTAATCCATTACAAAACTTGTAAGTATAAGAAAAGTGAAAGGTAGGGAAAGCATGCTGCATATAGGGAATTATTTATGCAAGTCATTTTGTTAGATAGTATAACATAATATGGTACGTCATTAATACTCGTAACAACAAACACATCCGTGATCTGTGAACTTACCTACTCATAAAAAGTAGCAGTTTACTTTTATACTCCCAATTTTTGACAAATAAGAGTATATATTTGCAAAATATTAAAAAATTGCGTTGAAAAAAAATTATAATCCTATATATACCAAATCCTAGACATTTAAACGGTTTAACCAAATTATGAGATTATCTCGTGACCATAAGCATTCAGAATAGCATTGATGTAATTTCAGTCACGCTGTTCTAAATACCCTAATAAGTTTCATATTACGTACCAGAATATAAAAATATCCTTCAAAATATTACAATACAATGTTTTGTAAACTTTTTCCAGTTTGAAAATTCACATTCAAGATTAGATCTCAGAAGTCCTCAACAAATGGAAAGGGAAATAGTGCGACAAAGAGGTCTGGTAGAAGGGAGACGGGCAGCTTCCCATCCTCATTTACTAGATGAGCCACAGCAAAGCCCTAAAATCACTACTCCTCAAATACATGATCGATCTAGAAGAAATAGTCATGGTAATTTGTTAGACACTATGCCTAATGAAAATGGACCTCCGAGGAACAATGAGGAAAGAGAATCAGATGACGGTGGATTTAGATTGAGGTTAGCAGCACAAGGGAGGTCGAGTTTTGAGGAACGAATTCGAACCAGTGGACGGTCAACAGAATCTCGACAAGAAAGAGGACATGAAGTTTATAGAAGAACACCTGATAGCCATAGAGAATCAAGGAGAACTCCCGATTCCATAGGCAAAAAGCAGAAGGAATTACCTGCAACTTCTGTCGATTCTACAGACAGGAATGATGAAAGTGCAAGCCAGAAGTCTGCGGATAGTGTATACAATTCTAGCAGTAAACCTGAAACGTTCATCCCACAGCCGTCATCATCAAGACAAACACCAAATAGGATAGAAGATTTAAAAGCGCACGGTAAAAAAGGTGCGAGTTGTTCTGGTACTAGTTCAGGTGATTATTAACAAATATTTTTTGTAGCTACAAGATAATATATTATTCACCAACCTGGGATTATTTGCTACCTGCTAGCAAAATTAACCATTAACTTAATTAATGCACGGAAATTATTTTAAACTTACTTGTTTATTGCTAACCGTAATATAACTTGGCAGGTTAATTCGCTGGATTTGGCTAAAAGACATTGATGCAGCAAGAATACTATCAATATAGCCATCAAAACAATTGAGACTGCAGCAATTATTGATGCCGTTTTTACGGTATCGATCAGCAGGTCTTCATGCTATATCCATGTCTTATCCAGATTACGACAAAAACGGCGGTCAGTCATCCAACGTGGACTCAGGCAGAGGTAGTGTGGCGTATTCCAGCGGGCGGCGGCCGGACGCCAGTCTCCACGACACGTCTGCTGACTCGGATGCTGTGGGCTCCAGGGTGCAACCGCAGCCTGGGACTAGTCAGCAAAATCCTGGGCCAGGTAAAATAGTTTGTGTGTGCATATGTGCGCGACCGTTACAACAGGGAGATCTTTCTTCGATCTGTTGTTATGCCCGGAGACTAGTCAGCTTTTTTAATGGAACTTACCTATATCTTAATATTTTGAGTTCATCATTTCGCCATCGCGATGAAGGACCGCCTGTTGTAGTGCTTTGGAAATTGCTGTGCATAGTAAATTGCCATGGTGTAGTTGTTTGAATGTGAAATAGCCACGGGCATTACATGGAAACTCTTAACAATGTTTTCGTGGCTTGTCCCTTCCACCCTGTATTTTCGGGAGAAACTAATATTTTTGATCGGAGGTTAAATGGGGATGAGGAGGATTCGCAATAATTGATTGTAATTTTTACTTCCAGCTGGTGAAAACGAGTGGGCCGATTTAGTGGAGTGCGAGTTGAGGCAGATCCTGGAGCCAAAGCTGTCCAACATGAGGCTCGACAGCTCGGCCAGCTCGGACGGATCCGTCACGCCCCCACTGCCACCACTATCGCCCTCCTCAGACTTGCATAAACGAAACAGGTAACATACGATAACCCTCAAGGTTACACTAATTCACTTGCGCTTAATCAACCGAACATACAATTAAATTATAGTAATATTGGTAAATGCAAACTGAAATAGCATGACAATTTGAAAGTACTGAAGAGACCTGTATCAATTCGTTCATAGTTCGCAGAAATGATTGATGGTTGTTGGGAACCCAAGGTGCTGGAGTGGTGACCAGAATGCGCAGTGTTGGCACCCCTCCCCCCTTCCACCCTCCTCACTCCACGTCTATCAACTAATAAGAAGAAGAAGTACCTAATTAAAATATTATTACCACCATTGTTTTAGTTTGCCGGGCAGATCCGCCGAGTACCCTGAAGAGAGACGCCGTGGCCGGGAGTCCCCGCGCTGGCACTCGCACTCACACTCACACTCGCACAAAAAACACTCCTCCAAACGGGATCATCATTATAAGAAACATTGTAAGTGATAAAATAAGTTCATAAAAGTCCTTGAAAATACTGAAGGGCATAAAGATATAGAATACATAAGCCATAAATGTTAACCGAAGCCCTTACAGTTTTATTTTACACATATTTATCTCCATTTCAGTATTCGGTCTAGACACAACGGACATGACATCGACAACAACCCGAAGTCTAGATTTATCATCACTACTGGACGGGCGAACAGACAGCGATGCGTCAACGGGTGACGCTCGTGCCATCAGACGTCAACTGAGGGGTCTCGAGAACATGTACGCGGAGGTTCTACAACTGCTGGGAGTTAGGAAACCTGCGAACTTGCCTAAGCCTCCTACGTGGGAAGCCAGGTAATTATTTCTAACATATATCTTTCTACCTATTTTCCAACACGTAGAATTTTCACGTAAATCAAATTAAAATTGAAATGGTTAAATCTACTTAAATACTTTCTATAAAGTCACTTGAAAGAGTTTCTGAACCTATCTTCTTTGACCAAATTGATGTACATATTTATCATTTCCACATGGTTGTCATTACTCCTTTGGATAGGTACGCTACTTACCTATGGTATTGCCATGAATTTTCTCTTTTGCTGAGACTATCTGTTGCTAATTTCAGGCTATCATCAAAACGTCGGTATGGTAGCATGTCTTCCCTTCCATCAAGTTCAGTAAGCAGTAGGCCAGTACGCGAAAAACGGAGGAGTTCTAATGAACACAGGAAAAAACACGATCTCAAGGTAAATTGGAACAATGCAGTTTTTTCTAGACAAACTCGATCTTCCTTTACCTCCGCTCATCATACAAAAAATCTAGCTGTCTTCTTCTTTTCTGTTTTATCCATATATATAAAAATCAACATCTGTATGTGTTCCCTGTAGACTCCAAAACGGCTGGACGAATTTAAATGAAATTTTTAGCTAATCTTTAGATTAGCCCAGCGCGGCGGGTGAAGTTTGATAGCTATTGGATCAACAGTTTTTTTTTTGGCTATAGATAATAATTAGTGCTACCTGTGTAAGCGGAGTGAGTGGCTAGTTATATAAAAATAAAAAACATACAAGGTTTGAATAATGATAACCTAACAAATATAGTAAAACGGAGTACCTCAAAAGCTTTTAACGGATCATGGAGAGCAATTTGGTTCGTTAACATTTGATAATGTATTTAGGGTATAAACAAGAGGTTTCAACGTCTGGAGTCGCACGTGGTGACGCTGGCACGCTCGGTGGCGCACCTGTCGAGCGAGATGCGCACCCACCACCTCGTGATGCAGGAGATGGACAACATACGCGCAGAGATCGCAGCACTGAGACACATGTACAAGTAAGACTTCCCACTATTCATCATACCCAGATCATATATTTCACGTTTTGTAAATACAAAAATTGTAGACTAGCGTGCAAAAGTCAACGGACTGGAATATGATGACGTCGTATTACTTCTCTACATAGACGATAATAATTAATCGTTTCGAGCTAAAATATTATGCTAGTTAAATAACCTATATCATCGTAATTTTTTGGCACAGTGGTTGTATCAGCTGTGAATCATAATTTTATTGTATAGACTCGTAACTCAAATCAACACTGGGAAACTTTTTTATTGGAGAACCAACATGTGCTAGTTTCTCTGGTGCTGCAAATGTTCATGGATGGCGAGAGTCAATATCAGGGGGCTGATTCTGTAACTCAATGCCTATTAAAAAATGAAAGCCACTGACATATATGTCTATCCATTGAAGGTTTACTATAAAATAGTAAATGACATTTCTCTTCAAACCTTCATAAAAAACACCTGTCGTCGTTGATAGGCACTGAGTTACAGAATCAGGGGGCAGGTCGCGAGAGATACATAATGTACCCTTTCCCCCAGATCCCAGCAGTACATCAGGTCGGGGCACCATCGGCACCTGGACCCGTACTCGTTCAGCAACCCCGACCGCGTCAAACGGCTCACCAAGTTCTTCGGGGACGAACCTCCTTTGATGCGGCTGTTTTTAAAGAAGCTCGGATATGAGGTACTTCTTTTACTGACTCCTTTTTTACTGCTACTCCTTTGAGTAAGGAGTAGCAGTACTCAAAGTAGTTAAAAGAAGTCTTTTAACTTGTGAACTTGTAGTACTAAAAGACTCAAATTATTTCTCTTATTCTCAGAAATACGCCGCCCTCTTAGAAAAAGAGAAGGTGGGTGCCGCAGAACTACCCTACGTCGGTGAAGACAAGCTGCGCGCCCTTGGCGTCCCCCTCGGGCCCAGGATGAGGATACTGAAGGAGGCCGGCATCCACCAGGACCTGCACCACATGTCCAGAGACGACCACAATACCACCACAACTACTTTGGCTATTGTATGATGAAGGTGGACACCTTCACATTAAATAACATTGTGCACGTTTAAAACAAAGAGACTCTAGCTCTATCCACATCAAAATATGTAATTACTTATAAGCAAATTGAAACACAGTAAAATAAATATTATTATTAATCTATATTTGCGTCGCATCGATCTCGAAAATGATGAATACCGATTTCATAATTTTTGAACTCGCAATGTATCGCAAACAATTCGATCACAACGCTCTGCTGTCAACGAACGCTGATACCTACTGTGCGTCGCAAGCTGCAATTTGTACTTTTAATGTTTTTGATGTAGGTACTTAGACTGTCATGAAGTGCATGGAACTTATGATAAACAGCTGATCGCGCGTGTACATGGAAGTTTTAATGTACATTGCTGTTTTGTGTTAGATATCGTAAATTATTTTTTTGTTTTTTTTTTCATTTGAATCAAGTTGAGGTAGATTACATAGACGATGCCAACAGGAATTAATAAAAAAACTTTGTCAAAGTTATGAAAAGATCGATGCAAAGTTGTAACGCTGCTCTAAATTTAAATATCTATTGAATTATTTTGTTTCAGTTAGTATGTCCCTGACATCTTTTATGTGTATTTTATATAGATATTTGGTAACTTAACAGATGATAAATTAGTCCTTCAGACCTGCTTTGTAAACAATGTGAAGTACAAAATGTTATGGACCCTACGTAATTTTTTAAACTGAAAATAATGTAATCAAGTACTTATACATTAATAATTATTATAGGAAATTAATTAGGTAATTAATAATATTATTATTTAAAATGTAAATATTTATTATAACTGATTAGGTAAGCACTTTCTCATTAAGTCTACGAGTAACTACAACTTATTGTAATAGGTAATGTTTTCTACCTAACCTAAGCCTAAAGTATAATAATTATAAAATCAATAATTGTTTTTTTTATTAAGATCAAATATGATTTATTTTGTCTTTACATTTTTGAAACGACTCAACTTTCATCTCAATCTGAACTTAGCTAATAATTTTATACCTACTTTAGTATTTAATAAAATAACATTAATACTTAGCTTTTTTTACCGATTATTTTATTAACAGAGATGATGCCAAAGAAAATAACAATCGGCATGTAGGTTCAATGTAAATACCACTGTAAATATTGCCACTTTTATAGCTAATTCAGAACATCGAAATAACAACGAAAATAATTTTAAGTTGAATCATGTACTTACTTAATTATTTTTATGCCTACCTTTTAACGGCGATTTTGTAAATAAATTTTATAGATACAACTGTATTTTTATTTATTGTTTTATCGTTCGCGTGGATTGAGTGTTTTTTTTTGGATTCCCGCGGGAATTCTCTAAAAAGTAGAGCAGTAGCCTATGTTCTATTCCAGTCTATTTATGTGCCAAATTTCAGCTAAATCGGTTCAGTCGTTGCGGAATAATTGAGTAACAAACATACAAACTTTCGCATTTAGTAGGGTAAAGATGCCGATTATGAGATACCATTTACATATTCGGCCATAAAAAATAAGTTATTGCCCTAATGACTATGAAAATTACTTATATTCGATAAGTATTTAATGAAGTTTATCCTTGAGAGACCGTTTAGTGCTAGGTATAATAGATTTTTTGTTATATCAGATAATATTAGAAAAGTCAGAAATTACGTCTCAGGGAAATGGTCTCCTATTATGAGATACCAAGGGTTTTTAATATGAGATAGTATAGATTTAGAGAAAAAGAAAAGAAATCAATTCAAAAAACTTTTTATTGGCGATATTTATTAATCTACAACATCGTACTACTAAATAAAAAGGTTTTAGTAACAACTTAATAATATATTATCATGTGCTTGTGCCAAGTGCTTGATGTTCTTCAGATGTAGATGTAACCCTTATAAAATCGTTAGTCCAGCTTTACAATATTTTTCTATTTTTGCTTCTAAATAGTCAGAAAAAGCTGGAAGTCTTCCCATGAACCTTGACAAATACTTCTGTATTAGCATCTTTTTTGACATAACGTTCTAGGATACTCTTAGGAACATCGAAAGTTTTGACGCTATTAGGTAACGTATTTGTTTGCTTTGCACTGCACTCACGGCCCATATTATAGCATCATGGTCCTAGGACTTCTTTGATCTAGAAAAAGAGGTTTTTAAATAGTCGTATTTCTATACATCCTAATATGAGATATCTCATTTAAGGAGCCCCCACGTGTCTCATATTAGGAAAACACCCAAATTTAAAAACTAGGCTGCCTATTATTTCTTGACGAAGAAAATACAACTAAACTGCAAATGCATTGTAAAATTAATCATATAACTCATACAATGACTGTAAATTTAAATCATTTAGTGTGACTATATAGTTGTAACATACCTCGTTAATATTTGGTGTCAAAAATCGGGTTTTGTGGTTTCGTAAAAATCCGCACGTACACAAACTGACTTCGCCTCGAACTGGGAAGCACCAACACATCTTTCGGTCTCTTGCCACGTGGCTTCTGGTGACAGTATCGCCAAATAGCTGCGGCGATTAGTTTCGCCAAAACCTAACTATCTCATATTTGGCAACCATCTCATATTCGACATCCTTACCCTATATTAATAGGATTATAATAATATAATAATAGGATTAGAACGGCGTAAGTGTCACATACTCTAACTAGATGAAAGACAAAGAAAGAAATATTAAAGAATCTATACTACTATTATAAAGCTGAAGAGTTTATTTGTTTGAACGCGCTAATCTCAGGAACTACTGGTTCGAATTAAAAAATTCTTTTAGTGTTGAATAGTCCATTTATCGAAGAAGGCTTTAGGCTATATAACATCACGTTGATCGTAATAACAGAAATTGACGCGGATGAAGTTGCCGGCAACAGCTAGTAATGAATAAAATATGTTCATTCAATGCTCTCCGCGTACCTGAGTAGTTCCAAAACTAGGGTGACCCATCATTGAGCATTCTTGTCCAAGAGCGCGTTGAAAGATGCCAATGAACGCGGTATAGGTGCCATGGCTCGGGCAACAGTGCGATGATGTGGTACCACGAAAAGTTAATTTTTTTCGTGGACGAAGATTATTTGACACGTATACGATGTAGTTGCTCATGAAGATCTGGAGCATCGACGTCTGCTCCCAAAATTCGACACAATTTTTTTTTTAATTTTTTATAATATATTACTATTTCCTATCGCTGGCTCACAAGTCTCGTCTCGAGAAGGGATAAGGCCTCACCATTGTTCTAAATAATAAATAAAAATAAATATAAAATTCATTTTCTTATTAGTTTTCATAAACACATATTTATTTCCCTTCAAATAACTATATCTATTCAGAAACAAAATTCCCCGATAGTTCGCGGGCCAAATAAACAATCGTTAACTGACTGCATGTACATACCTACTTTTGGTTCCACGGATTGTTATTTTTAAACAACTAACTTCTTAATTATGACGGCCGTTAAGTAGATTATATTATTATCTATAGGGTCGCGAACTCTACATTTACGTTCAGGGATAACAAACATTTTCCTCAAATTCAAATTCAAAATTTATTTATTTCATGTAGGCCAACTTGCAGCTCTTATGACACGTCATAAATCTACCACTGGTTCGGAATGCAGATTCTGCTGAGAAGAACCGGCAAGAAACTCAGCAGTTGTTCTTTTCTACAAAAAAAAAATTTTTTTTCTGTGCTTCCACAATGATGCTTCAAAATGCATGCGTATGTAGATATGTGCCAATTTACGGCGGAGCAGAGGGTAAGTAGGTAGACAGAGCCGGTACCTATGGTGCAGGGTGTGCAACGCACACGGGCGCAGGGTTGTAGGGGGCGCCGCGCCGAGCCGCGCTTGCTTGCTTCCCGACATGATTTATTGCATCTGAATTTCCTTTCACTTTCATTAATTAAGTAAATAGCTTCGTTAGTAGTAGCGCGACTTCGTTTGCGTGGATTGAGGTTTTCTCTTATTTTCCGGGGTAAAAAATAGCCTACATATATGTTATAGTCTGGACCATAATCTATCTCTGTGCCAAGTTTCAACCAAATCGGTTCAGTCATTACGGCGTGATTGAATAACAAACATCTATCCATCCATCCATGCATTCAAACTTTCGCATTAGTAGGATAAATATAAAACAAACCAAACACATTCTCGAAAGATGGAGAGATGAGAAATGAGGAGCGAAGAAGAAATGAGGAGCGAAGAAGAAATTCTTCGCTCCTTTTCAGCGGAAACCCCTTATAAGAACGATTTTTTTGCCTTATGCCATAGGTTTACCATCCCTGGTATTTCGTATTATTTTATCTGTGTATAAGATGATAATGTACCAAAGGGTAAGATCGTCACTCGGGAATTGGCTGACAGCTGTGTTTGGACGCGGCATACTTTCTCTAATTAATAAGTAAAATTAAAAATGAAGTTTTATCTTCTTTTCGTGGCGGTGTTTGGAGTGGCGACCGCTGAATTGGCGAAATTCACACAATGTGAAGAATGTAAGTGCATACTGTAAACTAACTCTAAGGCCAATATAGTGATGACTGGGTGTGTTTAACCGGCTAGTAAAGTTGATGTTTTGTTTCAACATTTTGTTTCGATAAGGTGGTAATTAGGCTCGGCCAAAGTTGGACGATCAAAGACAATTTAGAAAAGTTATAAAATGGGATTTGCACTCAACCAGACCAGTGCGTGATGGGTCGTCATATATTTTAATATTTATATGTATAATTTTCCGGGATAAAAAGCGTGTGTTATTCCAGATTATAATTCTATCTCTGGGCCAAATTTCAGCCAAATCGGTTCAGTCGTTGCGGCGTGATTGAGTAACAAACATTCATCCAAACTTTCGCACTATTAATAAATTATAAATAAACAGGATAATAGGATTAATAGGATAATAGGATTACACTTATTTGAAGGGGAGAAGGTAACATTAGTCAAGTTAGGAATGGCTTATATTCTTAAATAAAAAAAAACAGTTATACCTACCTAATATAAATCTCGTGATCCGCTTACAAGTAAGTTTGTAGTATTTCTGGTGGCTCGGTACATTTGGTACAATGACCGATAAAATGAGTTTACACGGATCTATAACATAAAGTTCATTGGCTAATATTAATTATTATCTAAACTTGTAGTTTAAGGCGATTGGCACAAGGCACCGCGCGGCGCCACTGCGGGCGGTGAAGCGGATCTTACGTCGCGTCGTATACGCATGCTTATAACGCGTCGACGCTCGATCACGAAGAGATCCAGCAGCTAAATCACAAAATCTAACGATTTTAGCTTAGCTGTTGGCAAAATCCCTTTGAATGTAATGATATTTTTCTATAAACTAGCTTTAACCCGCGGCTTCGCTCACGTTAGGTTCGATTTTTTAAACTCCTATTTTAACTTCTTCGGGGTTGAATTTTGAAAATTCCTTTTTTAGCGGATGACTACGTCATCATAGCTACCTGTATGCCAAATTTCAGCTCGATCGGTCCAGTGGTTAGAGCTGTGCGTTGATAGATCAGTCAGTCAGTCAGTCAGTCACCTTTGCCTTTTATATATTTAGATAAATGATATTTGAAATGAGATTTGAAGCCAAACACACATAGCGTACACCGCGCCGCTCATCCGTTCGGTAAGTGTGAGACATCGACGCATTATTAGTTTATTACATACAAGCCCATACGACATGACATAAGGATGCGCTTCACCGTCACCGCGGCGTTGCTCAGTGCGGTGTGCCAGTCGCCTAAGACTTTACCCTCCTTTGGGTCTGTTGGGGTCAGGGCCCTGGGGCTCGTATCCCAGACGATGGTCCGAGTGGCATAGGCTATGTACATTTTATATGAACAAAATCAATATTATGTCGGATGAGTCATCCAATTTTCCGTAATCGAGTTAAAGTTTTTAAACATTTTTCTTGTAGCTTCGACCGAAGTCTGCGAGGTGACCGAAGTGCAGATAACTCCGTGCGGGAAGTCTTCCTGCAATCTGAAGAAGGGACACGAGTCAAGCATCCAGTTTGATTTTATTCCAAGTAAACACCTAACTAAATAAATACGACTCAGACCTAACCATACCAAAGTAGTGCTTCGGAGCGCAGCTGCCTATTTCCCAATCGCGAAGTAAACGTAGTTTATTATTTATTTATTTACTACCAGGTGCCCGCGACTTCGTCCGCTTCTTCAATTCACAATCGACAGCTCCTAAATCCCACAGTTTAGGTGGACAGAACCCCTGCAGCATCAGGATTGAAGAGTTGGGTCTTGGAATTCAAATAGAAATAGAAATAGAAATATTTTTTATTCAAATAAACTTTTACAAGCACTTTTGAATCGTCAATGAATCTACCACTGGTTCGGAATGCCTTTCCTGCCGAGAAGAGCCAGTAAGAAACTCGGCGGTTGCTCTTTTCAAAAAAAATAAAAAAAATTACAATTTTTATTGAACACAGGATTACTGTCTTATGAATCACTGGAGCGAATTATATCCACGCTTTTTTATCATTTACATAGTCTTCAATTGTATAATAATGTCAAAGATATAGTCTTTACTTGATACCCTCAATGACTATTCATAAGCGACAGTACCTATCTAAAATCTCCACAGTTTAGGGGGGCAGTACCCCTGCAGCATTAAGATTTAAGAGTTGAAACCCGAAGTTTTTACGGGACAATCTCGCAGTTTTTGGGTCGATTAAAAAAAGATTCACGCAAGTCGGATTTAGTTTCTAAAAATCCCGTGGGAACCCATTGATTTTCCGGAATAAAAGGAAACCTATGTCATTCTCCTCTGGTAAGATTCTCTAGAAGTTTTGCCATCGTCACACCCGTGGCAATAATTTTTCTTTGTTCCTCAGAGTTCGCCGCAGACAAGCTAACCACGGGCCTGTTTTGGGCGTCACCCAACGGTGACGTCTCCTTCGACGACTTCTCCAACGTTGACGCGTGCCAATACACCGGCTGCCCAACGCTGGCCGGCCAGAAGCAGACGCTGACGTACAGCCTGCGGCTCAGCAAGAAACTGCCTAATGTTAGTTCATTGTTTACTCGAAAGCACCTTCAGGGTTGTTTTTGGAGTGCATCACACTTTTATTGCATCACACTAATGTGTATCTCACAGCGTTAACTATAATAATAAAGAAATCCATTATACCTTAGACTCGGCATGACTTTATCTAGATTTCATTACTTTTTAGAGATAAACAAGCAGCTCCATCGAGACTTGGCTAGTTTTTTACAGAATGTTTTTGGTGGGATTTTACTTCTTTTTGTAGAAACGTGGGCATTTTGATTTATTTTATTAGATTTTCTTATTTGACACAGATTTTTTCTTTAGTTTTCGAACGAACCCCCAATTTATTCCTGGCATAAACGTCACTCGATGTTAGTAAAATCGGCACTTGGTCGAGTTGTATGCAGAAGGATCCAAGATCCACCGCATTATTATGAAGAGGTCACGACCCTCAACGATGAGGAATTCGATGCTGAGAGAGATAAGTACGGGTTCTATACATATTATCATTTCGATTTCAGGGAAGATTCACTTTCAAGTGGAAGCTGTGGAATGCTGACGACAACACAAAAATGTGCTGCTTTAAGACAGAGATCAATCTGAAGAAATAATAAAGATATAATCTTAATAATAATAAAACTAACGATAGTTTGATAATACATACCTACATTTATCAATATAATATCTGTTTTATTTTCCCCACAATGCGGGACAAACGTCTGGTTGGAGGCTTTGGCCGTGGCTAGTTACCTACCACCCTACCGTCAAAGACGTGCCGCCAAGCGATTTAGCGTTCCGGCACGATGGCGAGTAGTAACCGATTAGAGGTATAGGTTGAATGTACTGTGCCATACCCCTTCCAAGTTAGCCCGCTACCATCTTGTCTAAGATGGTAGAGGGCTAACTGTAACGCGACTGCGGATACGATATTACCTATTCGATTTTAGCTTTGCCGTAGTCGAGTAGTTCACGACGAACTTTATTAAAGGAAAACTATCACGGGTAAGTAGGGTTTACTAATGAGTAATAGTCACTTAACTTTTAAAAGTAAACCTTTCATAGTAAATAACTTAAATGTTAATCTTGAGTTTTTGCTATTAATTTATAACTAGGCGGATTATTATTTTGTGATGTTATTTTAAAATATTATAATATAGGTACGCATTATATTGTTGGTATTGACAATTTCAATTCAAATGTAAAATTTAATTCTTTTAATAATTTATGTATGTATCAATAATTCTGACTGTGTATTTGTGTATAGTGTGAACATTTGAATGGACCGTAGTACCTACCCATAATAAAGAATTCAATTATAAATTGTGAAATGCAACTACGGAACCCTACACTGCGCGTGGCCTGATACGCGATTGGCCATTTATTCGAGAGAGAGAGAGAGAGAGAGTTTGTGCGGCCTTGCGTGTTGGTGTTGATCCACCGATTCTTCTACACGTAGAGAAATAACGCGAACGGCGCGTTTTGCCATACAGATTTTTCTTGTTTGGCGGATTATAGCAAAAGAATTTAATTTTTCCTTCAATTAACTCTTCTCATTCGAGAAGAGATCAGTGCCCAGTTGTGGACCGGAAATAACTTGAGACTTGAGATGAATAAAATCCCGCTGGTAAAGAACAACAAATACCTTGCGTATAATTTTATATTCCTACATAATTAGAATCCTGTTTACGGAACCCTGAAAATGTGGTAATGTAGTCAACAATTGATGCCATTAAATTATTAATTTTTATTCGTATCAATTAACACACTTTCTGTACAACAATAATGTCTCTTATCTGTATGTAAAATAATATAGAATTGATAGTGACCAGGGTCTGTTGAATGCAAATTAAATCTGTGTAAACAGTTTAAGCCCGCCGGCTATCGAATTACTTACCGTTTAGTTATTTAGTTCATTACCTACCTACTTCATTCGTAATCAACTTTATGGTGAAAATGGCCGTCCGTGCAGTTTTATTTTTCGTTTTCTGCTTTACTGTGGCGATTTCGGAACACGTAAGTAGGAAGTTTTGTCAAATTGGTAAGTTTTATTTACTGTATTATTTAAAAAATATATATACTAATTTATATAATTATATATATTTTAATAATTATGTCTATCATTCAAAATCAATTGCAACAATTTCGATTTAAGCTAAGTTTGTGCTAAAACTAGTTCATTGCACAGACCTAGTAAACACGTTCAATGCAGTGAAGGTAACTTATTTAAAAGAAATATAAGTGCGAGCGTTGAATTATTTAAAACTAGATATTGATAAAAAGTAGCCTAGGCGTTATTAAAGACTATAATCTATTTCTGTACCAAAATTACAGCCAAATCGGTTCAGTCGTTGTGGCGTGATTGGGTAACAAACATATATCCAACATACAACTTTCGCATTTATAATATTAATAGGATAATAGGATTGAGAAAGTTTGGGGCTCTTATGATAAGTGTTTCATAAAGCAGATTCTACAAGGTTTTTCCTGAAAAGATCGATTCGATATAAACAATCGAGCTAGGTATTTCAATACTTAGGTAGGTATATTCCTTTTATATTCAAATTAAAATTTATATATTATTTACACCACTCGACACTTAAGCACAGACGACAGAAGTTGCTAGTTTATGACGATATCTAGTTAATCGATTATGTCTGTCTCTTGATTTTCAAATAAAAAAAAGGATTGGGTTCTTAAGTTTCGCTTTATTAAGATTAATATCTTATTCCACAGTGGAAATTAGGACAATAAACCTATACAAATATTAATAAACATTATAGGTAGGTTTATTATGTTTCAGTGGATCAATCGAAGTGCAGCGTCCACGACGTGAAGTTGGATCCGTGTCCGGACGGTCCCGCGTTCTGTCTGCTGCGCCGCGAGAAGCCTTATAGGCTGAGCTTTGATTTTACACCACGTAAGTATTTTTTTTTTTCCTACTATAAAGCGCACCATAATGTGATGATGGCTTTATTTTAAACTACCATCTAGCCTGTAGGCTAATAAGTAATATTATTCTAACTTAAACTTCTACTTATTATTAATTTCTATATCTAATTTACAGTCCAATAACTGTCCTTAGTTTTTTCTAACGAGTTCACTATGAGTTCACTATGTTCTTGTGACCTAGTTAAGTAACACAAGCACTATTACACTGACACTGCACTTATGCACTTTTGAACACTAACTCGAACGGTTTTGTCCTTTTGAGTCTCCTTTTAATGTTCGTGTTATCGAGAAGCTTCACAGCCTCCAGATTCACATGATGACGAAGTCGATGTTGATGAGCTTCAGCGTAATTTTGTATGATTTGGTTTACGAACTCTATCTTAAGGTCCCTGTGGAGATCGTGATTTCTAACGTACCAGGGTGCATTCGATATTTCCCGGAGTACTTTGTTCTGGAATCTCTGTATTATTTGAATGTTGCTCGATTTAGTACACCCCCAGAGTTGTATACCATACGTCCATACGGGCATCAGGACTTGCTTGTATAGCAAAAGTTTATTATGTAATGAGAGCTTCGAATGTCTTCCAAGCAGCCAATACATTTTTTTATATCGTAATTCTACGTAAGTATTAGTAGGTATACTTTTTTTTTTGGCCCGACACGGAAATCGAACCCGGGACCTCGTCATCCGCAATCCACTACCAACCACTTGCTTGCTAACCACCAGACCAACGGGGCAGTTAAAGTTGTGTGATTGACGCAGTGTAGGTACAGTACACAGTTTTTTAGTTAAGTTTTCATCCCTTTTTAACCGACTTCAAAAAAGAGGATATTTTCAATTCGACGCGTTTTTTTTTTACTGTAGGATTCGAAGCGCAATCGTTGAAGCTGTCACTGCATAGTGACGACGACAACAGTGGCAGGTTCAGCACCGTGATAGCGCCAGCGCACGATCCCTGCGACTACCAGACCTGTCCCCTGGAGGAAAGTGTCAGAACCATGTATGACGTCGACTTCGTGTTCGTTAAGAAAACTTACGTGAGTACCATTATCCGTTTGACAGTGAAAAAGTTTGAAAATCTTACGAAAACTTGGATGTAATTTCAAATTCAAAATTATTTATTTCATGTAGGCCAATTTGTACCTTTCATGACAAGGCGAGAATCTACCACCGGTTCGGAAAGCTGATTCTGCTAAGTAAAGTCGCAGAATAAAGGCTTTGTAATATTATCTGGAACTGGACGAACATTGCTAGTTACCACCCTACCGTCAAAGACGTACCGCCAAGCGATTTAGCGTTTCAGTACGATGATGTGTAGAAACAGATTAAGAGTATGGGTTGAAAGTACACTGCCATCCAACACCCCTTCCAAGTTAGCCCGCTACCATCTTAGACTGTATCGTCACTCACCATCAGGTGAGATCGCAGTCAAGGACTATCTTGTCATTCAATAAAAAAAAACTCTTTCGCCTAGCGCAGACCGAGCAGTTTTTTAACATATAACTCAATTATAACTTTTTTCAGGGTAAATTCCCAATCCAGATGAAACTGTGGAATGCAGACAACGAAACGCAAGCATGCTGCTTTACATTTAATGTGAAAACGTTGAAATGATTTGAAATTAAATAAAATGGTCCTACAAGAAATGCACTTTTATAGACTTTATATACGGTCGGGGACTAAATATGTTTACCACTTTTCAAATTAGATTCTTCGTAACCCTGCGTTCAGTAAGGTCTATAATGCTATATCAAGGCATTTGTTACGTTATAAAAATTTCATGCATCGTTTTATCAAAAAAAGTTTATAATGACTTTTCTATACAAATATTAGTAATAAAACTCATTTCGTAAATTCAAGTTTGACACATTAGATCATTGCACTTGTAAAAGTGTCAATTAATTATCAAAAATATTAGACTTGTTATTTGAAATTTAAATATACAAAATAAATACAAAATGGAAGCTTAATCATAATTCTAATGGTAAAGTGCATTGAATCATAATGATGCCGATAGCATCCACAATCAAAAACAGTTAAAAGGAGGTGGATGAACTATGGTGATGCGTGGTGTTTCTGCAGCATTTTACATTGATGTTCTGCAGCAAAATTCCGACAACCTAAGTTCAAGATAATGCGCTGAGCTAATATTCCATGGTTCAATCTGCACCGTGGCAGTCATCTCGTTCAATAGCCCGCTCGATCTGCTGATTTGAAACTGAAAATTTATGGGGCTTAGTGATTCAAAGGTGGGACTGTCAGAATCAAAGAAATCCTCAAAGTCTTGCATTGCACTGGGGTATGGGATGATATGAACTGACTTATCGCCTTGTCGCGTCTATGCGAGAGAGTCTACGTGTTGTCATAGCAGCGAATGGAAGCTAATTATTTATTTATACTAATATTGTTTAGTTTCTCAATAATAAAATTAAGAAATAAAGATTCTTTGAAATTTCATTAGATTATTACTTCCGTTTTCTCATTTTGGTAACTCGTGTCCTGTGCTCATGTCTGTATGAGATGATATCTATTTATTAAAATTACTAGCTTTTGCCCGTGACTTCGTCCACGTGAAGTTAGGATTCTAAAATTTCCATGGGAACCCTCTATTTTTCCGGGATAAATGTCGCTATCCAAATCCTCAACTATATCCATGCAAAAAATCATGTGGATCTATTGCTCCGTAGCTGTGTGATGGAAGGACAAACCAACAACGAACAAACAAACACTTACATTATTTTAAAACATTAGTAAGGATTTTTTGTTCCAAAAAAGGTTTTCTACATCTAACCTATTTAGCAGTCACCTACTAAAGAGACCGCTAAAGGACTGTCTAAGCACCGACATGTTAAAAAGTCTATGATCTATGGCTAATCAAATCACATATCGACCTTCTGACACAGATGTGTGCATGCAATTATGAATCTTAAGGTGGTAAACATTTTCTGTCCGCGACTGTACCTACAATTATTAATATCATTTTTTTAATATAATTTTTTGACCTAGTGGTTTGGACCACTGCACTGGGTCAAAAAACTTGCCCTCATGTCATCACTCATCACCGTTATCTTGATTTTTAAATACATTTTGATGATTAACGTGTAACAAGACGGTCAGTAGGTATATCACTTCCGTTATCGCAAAGCTTAGACAAGAATATAATAGATTTTATTCAAATAAATCTTTAAAAAGTTATTTTGAATTATTATTGACCGCATCTCAGTGATTGCCTTATAGTTTTCTTCTTTTATTTCCAAGCGGCTAGAACTCTTTTACTAAGAAGCGGGGTTATAGACCACTAGCGGACCCGACAGACGTTGTCCTGTCTTAACTATGAATATTGAAACTCCCCTTTTTACCCCCTTGGGGAGAGAATTTTCAAAAAATGTAAAATACGTAATTCTTTATTTTTGATCAAGAGCCAAAATATCAAGTTTCATAAACATAACTTGAAAAATAACTTGAAGAACGAAGGACTATCATACAAACATTCAACCCCTATTTAATCCCTTAGGGGGTAGAATTTTTAAAAACTGTGAAACACCTACTTTTTTGTTTTCAATTTAAAGCCTAAGTACCGAATTTTATGGGTATAGCTTGAAAAATAACGAAGTTTCATACAAACTTTAACCCCCCTTTTTACCCCCTTGGGGGGAGAATTTTCGAAATATGTAAAATACGTAATTCTTTATTTTTGATCAAGAGCCAAAATATCAAGTTTCATAAACATAACTTGAAAAATAACTTGAAGAACGAAGGACTATCATACAAACATTCAACCCCTATTTAACCCCTTAGGGGGTAGAATTTTTTAAAAGTGTGAAACACTTACTTTTTTGTTTTCAATTTAAAGCCTAAATACCGAATTTTATGGGTATAGCTTGAAAAATGACGGAGTTTCATACAAACTTTAACCCCCCTTTTTACCCCCTTGGGGGGAGAATTTAAAAAAAATGTAAAATACGTAATTCTTTATTTTTAATCAAGAGCCAAAATATCAAGTTTCATAAACGTAACTTGAAAAATAACTTGAAGAACGAAGGACTATTATACAAACATTCAACCCCTATTTAACCCCTTAGGGGGTAGAATTTTTAAAAACTGTGAAACACGTACTTTTTTGTTTTCAATTTAAAGCCTAAATACCGAATTTCACGAGTATAACTCGAAAAATGACGGAGTTTCATACAAACTTTAACCCCCCTTTTTACCCCCTTGGGGGGCGAATTTCGAAAAATCCTTTCTTAGTGCTCGCCTACGTCATAAAATGAACCTACTGTCAAAATTTCAAGTTTCTAACTTCAGTGGTTTAGGCTGTGCGTTGATCGTCAGTCAGTCAGTCAGTCAGGACAAGCCTTTTTATATAATTACAAGCCTTTTTATATAATTATAGATTATAGATAGATTACGTGTGATTTGAAGCAACGACCTTCTGGATTTCCACACCACCCCTTAATCGTTGAACTACAGAACAGAGATTGATTGACGCATAGCTTAGAGTAATTGTTAATGGTAAAAGAGTCATGACTCTATAGTTTGTACTCCATCACAACGTCGATGGTCGTGAGGCGGCGGACGATCAAGAGATCGTTAGATTTATATCAGATCGCAATTATTAGTAGCTTTCCTTTCCTTTTGTGTTAGATTAATCTGACTTGTGGCGGTTTGACGCCGTGCAAAAAATAACAGTGTAATGACTATCGCTTCATCAGCGTATTTAGATTGTAAAGAATTTCTTTTTCCCTGTTTTTGGACACAAATTCTTCTTGTCAAACGATAGGCGTCCATTACTGGATGAAGGACTCTTGCATGAACTTCTCGGTTTGTCGGCCTTGCGCCGCCTGTATCCAGCGGCTCTGTCGGTCTGACGTCATCAAGACTGCGCTTTTTGGTGCGCGGAATCCCAACGACCATATTAAGTTCTTTGCCTTAGAACAAATTAAAATGTAGGTAGGCACCTATCTTTACTAATATTAGGTATAAATGCGAAAGTGTGTTTGTTTGTTAATGGTTTGTCCTTCCATCACGCCGCAACAAAGCAGCGGATCGACGTGATTCTTTGCATGGTTGTAGTTGAGGACCGGGAAGTGACATAGGTTACTTTTTATCCCGAAAAGTCAAAGTAATTAATTTGTAAGTAGGTACCTTACAAGAATTACCTACCTATTTTTATATACAACAAACAAAGCCAAAGTACGTACAGCAATCTCAGATACAAGTTAGTAAGACCTTATCTCGGAATCAGCAATTACATCCGATGTGAAACACTTTCACACGGACCAACAGACCAATCACGCCTTATAGATATAGCAGGAAGGAGCCCACTTATCATGCTATATTGGAACTACTTATACCTACTTATTTTTATTTATTTATTTATTTTTATTTACATATAAGGCACTAGCTTTTGCCCCCGCGACTTCGTCCGCGTGGAATTAGGTTTTGGGGTGGAATTTTCAAAAACTGTGACACACGTACTTCTTTATTTTTAACGGAAAGCTCAAATACCAACTTTGATGGAAACAGCTTGAAAAATGACGGAGTTTCATATAAACTTCCATCCCCTATTTAAACCCCTTAGGGGTGGAATTTCCAATAATCCTTTCTTAGTGTGCGCCTACGTCATAAAAGGAACCAACTGTAAAAAATTCAAGTTTCTAACTTCAGTAGTTTAGGCTGTGCGTTGACATCTCAATCAGTCAGTCAGTCAGTCAGGACTTTGAATTTTATATATATAAATTACAAGACAACATATATTACTTACCTATTTTTAAGACCCTGAGGCCTGTGGAGAGTGGAAAAAGAGAGCTCTATATTATTATAGTATGTAGTGCCTAAGTAATTACCTATTAATAGATAGGTAATAAATAAAAATGCCCTCCTGAATTTCAGCCACAACGACCAGTCTAGGAGACTAATTACGCAGAAGATGCGCAAACCCAAGTGCATTCTCTATTCCCTTGCTCTCATAATCCGATAAGACGGCAAACCAATACGATCGGTGAGAGAAAAAGCGCAGGATCAACGGCTTTACGTGCTCTCCGAAGCACGAGGTTGACTTCCTAACACCTACTGAGAATTTTTTGACAGAAATCGCACCCTCGAGAATCGAACCCATCGTCATTCGCAGTCAAACATGCTTACCACTAAACCAACGCGACAGTTCTACTTACAGTTGTAAGTTAGTAGTATTATGTTTACGGTTCTACTAGACCTATAGTTATTACTAGGTTGTAGGAAGATATCTACTAGTTCTAACACCCATGGATTACAGAACGTCCTGTCACATAACACATAGGTGTATCTTAATCTACTTTTTGCTTCTCGTACTAGATTAGCTATTTATAGTGTTGTCACACGCTCCAGATTTTATCGGGACATCCCGATTTTAATGATCATAACCCATCAGGTAGTTATGTTATTACATTGCTACGAGTAAATATTATATCAATTTGTTTTCGAACCAAGGCTTTTTGCCTTTTAGGAACACTTTTACAGTTTAATTAAAAAATTTCAAAAATAATAATTATTATAAAATTGTCAGAGGCAAATTGTCATACTTATCTAAAATTTTACATAGTAATTGTAGATTAAAGAGTTCCACTGCTTAATTGTATCAGAGATAGCTTGCATCCTAAAATCGGATAAATTCATTAATAATTTCCCACATGATTCCGTTTGTTTGTTTGTTATCCTTAATGATCTCCAAAACAATACAATATCGCCGAATGGTGTGTATTTTTTGTAGCACGTTAATGTCTAAATTAAAAAATAAAGTTATGTACGTCGTACACTTATGCCTTTCCTTTAGTTGTATTTATTTACAAACCACCACCTAATGCCAACAAGCTTAGTATTAATTGTTTCATCTTTTAATTGTCACGATTTGAAAGCCCGTCCCGTTTTCTAAATAAAAATATTTGACATTAGCATCACTAAACGCGACCTCTATCATTACTCAGTCCGGATGCATCAACCATTTCCATCTAAAGGCCGTATTGAAATTACCAGTCATTTGCAGAGAATCTGTGTTAAAGTGGTTTAAATCACGGATTTGAATATAGATCGACTGAAATTGAACGCTGCTATTACCTACTTGATCTTGATTCCTTTTCTAATATGATATTAGAGTCAAGGTGAACGCAACAAGCTGTGCAGTAAATAACTCAAACTCAATCAAGGAGACAACAAAGAGACAATATTATTTTAATTAAAGTGAATCAAGTCATTGTCCAGTACTAGGTACCTACCTACTATGCGGTGACTATGCCATTTTCAATTTTATTTAGTTTTAATTTTAGATTCATTTAATTTATTAATTTAGGCTGCAGTTTATTTTTAAATAATTTAAATAATACATAATGTATTAATCAATATAGTCTAAAATGAAAAAAAAATATAGTGAATCAAATGAAAGCTTTGAAAGACTCATAAAATAAAATAAAAATTGTCACAGTCGCTCAGCGGACGATAGAGAGAACTATTTAGAATAAGTTCGCAGTTCATATTACAATCACACTAGGAGAATGAGGGAATGGTTAGTATTGTTAGTGGCTTCCTCAGTCTTACCTTGGCAGCACAAATAGCCAGAGCTCCCCGTAACCCAGTTCTGTATAACAGGGCTTATTTCATTCTTGATAGCCATCAGAATGCTATTGTTGCCGCGAAACTACGTGAAACTTACTCATTTATCAGAAAGCTTACAATTGATAAGTAAAGTGTTAACTTCAAACAATTTTATCGTAAGCTGTTATCAACTATCACTTGCCAACAACCTCCTGAGGTACCTACATAGATTCGACGCAGTCTTTGAACCCGCCACCACTCCCTCGCTGTAAAAACAATTAAATAACTCTAAAGCTTTCTCGACTTATTTAAGAAGCTTGCGCACAGTGTAGACTTTACCGTGAATCCTATACTTTGCTCATAATAAAGAAAAAGGTCGCACGTTTTGCAGATTATGGACTATAGATGAAACAGCTTAGTTCGCAACAAACATCTGATCAAAGCGTTACCATCTTTGTAGAGGGTAAATCAAAATCTAGAAAACGGTATTGAAGTCTAACTTCAAACTTTTGAAGTCAAGCCAACATCGATTCTGAGCTCGATACCTAAAACGAAATAAGATACCACCATAATAGCCTGAGATGGGATTGACTTTAACTAATTTGACTGTCCTAAGCTTGATTCGTTTTAATTGGTACTTAGCAGTTTCGCTGCAAGGCGTTGGATTTTACAATGTGTTGAGTTTGCACATCATTCGGCATGTATTACTCACTGTTTGGCTGTACAATCATGTCAAGTTGATTAGTATCCTCCTCTCCCCTCTAAATAAGCGGAAAGCTTGTGCTAGGAGCGAGTACGATAATAGTGCAACCGATGGGGATTGAACCTGGGACCTTTCAGTTTTCAGTTTTAAAGGTTTCCCTTAAGGGCTATTGAAGCTATAAATTGATTGTTCCTCGGTGATCATAGGGTCTATGGTGTGCGTAAACACTTAGTAGCAAGTAGCAGGCTACAAAACCGGGACCTAACAGGCTAGCCCAGGTCCGGAATGCGGGGTGAACGGCCCCGGCTGCCCTGCGTCCACCTGGATCTAGTACTTTCACGCAACTAGCGGATATTTTCAATTATCCAATAGACTACTCATATGATAGCTAGCTAAGTGATAGTTTGTGGAGACTGGAGGTTGTTCTTGCAAGCTAGATGTCTGGCTCAGTAATCTTCTCAACCGTTAGGGTAACAAGTGTAAATTAAAGATTTAAAACACCCCCGACATTTGAATCTATGGCTGGACAATGTACATACGAAACACCCAACAACCTGGCACCCAGATTTCTGCTCCATCATCAGATCCTCTTACTCGATCCTCGATCATCATCTATCTAGCACGTTTTTTTATTCAATGACAAGATAGGCCTTGACTGCGATCTCACCTGATGGTAAGTGACGATGCAGTCTCAGATGGTAGCGGACTAACTTGGAAGGGGTATGGCAGTGTAAATTCAACGAAATCATTGAGACCATTCAAATGAACTCAAACACACTACATATAAGTACCTACTGTAAGTTGCTGAGGAGTTGGGTATTCCGCAGACTGCTTGATGTTGCAGCATCAGCTAAAGATTACGATATCTTGGAAACAATTCGAAGTATTTACTTTTTAAGTATTTACTTAGTAAGTGCAATTGCGAAAGTTGCAAGACTTTTTAAACAAATTGGAAATAAGCTGATAATCGTCTGAACAGATCTTCATAAATTATAGCTAAGGTCCATCTCGATCACGTCAGCTTTTAAGAAGAAAAAAACCGCATCAAAATTTGGCCATTTATTGGAGATACGCAGGCGCCAAACTTATTAACGCCCCTCTTTATGTCAGGGGTTAAAAACATGCTGAAGACAAACCGATGTTACTTCCGTTTAAAAGTACCTACGCAAACTCCCATATATCGTGTGTTACTTCGATGTGCCGCTTTTAGGCCAGCGTGGTGGAAAATGGCCTAAACCCTTTTCATTCAAGAGGAGACCTGTGCCCAGCAGTGAGTCGGCGATGGGTTGGGAATTGGGATGAATTCCATCCAAAAGTATCAATCAATACCTTTGCTAGGTATCGCTTTCCCACTTGGCCGTCAGTTGTCCAAATGTCGCTCTCACCGGCCGCGCCAGCTCGAGTGTCAGCTCTAGAGTTACCAGAGTTACGTGCGGGCGCTTCCGAAGCGGAACGACATTCGTTTCCATCGTCCGAGCGAGGTATAGGAAATGATGAAATTAAAAGTGCGTACCTACCTAGTAATAGTAGTAATCAATCACTATCACTATCGCGTTCCTAGGTACTAGAGATTAATACGTCAGCCGCCCTAGCCGTATTACAAACGTGTCGTAACTATTCTCTATCCATGATCGCTAACGCTATAGAGGGGTTCCTCAAGTTTTTTTATCACGCTTCCCTTCTTCAGTACTACTGACTAGTGTTAGCAACACTGTGTTAGCTTCATGTTTCAAATTGATTATGAAATATTGAAATAGTAAAGATATACAACTTTAATGTATTGAAGGTAGTTTGATAAAATCGATATTTGACTTTGTTGACGACGTAGGCGCCCGACTGGCGCCGTTTTGAGCTATGTGTGTAAAATTGTAAATACGGCGAGTTTGAAGCTACGAATTCAGTCTCTTCCAGAGACTCATTCGGCTTTAGGTAGGATTTCAGCGTTTGAATTGTCACTAGCGAGTAAGATATTGTAACATATCGGGGGTATTTTAAAATAAAAAAGCGAAGCCATGGTGAATCATCTAGTTAGAATATCTTATGTAACGATTAAGTAAAAGACAACAATATGAAGGTCGAATTCGTCAATAAGCTGAACTGAATCTAGTTTTAGACAATCCAGAATTCCTATGAGTCACAGCTAAAGAGTTATCATATAACTAGAGCGCGCAATGTTACTCAACTTCACAAATGCGCACGTTCTCTTATTTTACTGTTATCAATAACAGCTTTCTGTACAACTAATACATTCCGACTTCCGATGTTTTTATCGTAATAGGTAAATGAAGCAAAATATTTGTGTACTTTTTTATTAATAATAAACAGACAGATAACTTTTTAAACTTATTTTATGAAACGTTAAATTATATAATTTATTATAAGGGAGGTAAATATAAGTATATAAAGATCCGCCATTACGCAAAAACGCGTGTGTGGTCTACACATAGACACCACTCACTTGTAGTAATGAACCTGTCACAGCACGGTTGTACCTATGTAATTTTTTATTCGGTTACTAACTTTTGCCCACAACAGCGTCCTCGTGGAATTAGGTTTTTAAAATCCTTCGGGAATTCTATGTTTTTCGGGAATGAAAAATAGCCTTTGTAACTGTCCAAGTCCTCAACTACACTCATACAAAGGACACTCAAATCCGTTTCTCTGTTGCTGCGTAATTAAAGGACAAACCAACAAACACACTTTCGTACTTATAACATTAGTAAGATTGTAAGCATATATTTAATTGGTAAGGATTTGAATTTACTAACGTACAGCTGCTCTACGGTTTAACTCAATGGTCAGCCCAGTAGGCAGAAATCCACAAATGGTGACAAAGGACGCCTACATCTTAACAAACTGTAATAGGTAGCGCGCTTTATTATATCTAAAATACCACTTGATTATCGCTTGTCCAAACGTGAAAGATATAATAATAGGTTCATTAAGAGCTTAGTAATTAGGTGGCGCGAAGCTTTCAAAAATGCTTAAATGATAGGTAGAAGGAACTAAGGCTGAAATCTATAGACCGCAATCTCACTCAGCTCAGATTCAAGACAGAGTTAAAACGAGACAGATTTTTGTCACAGCACTTTTTTTTAGTTTTAACCTCAATCTTGAGTCTGATTTCAGCACTAGTATATGTATTGTTGCTCACTACATTTGCCTATTTAAAACAAATAAAAATAAATTGTACCATACTACCCTCACACATCATTTCACTCCTATCACTAATGGTTGCCTGGTAGAGATTGCTTTGTAGCAATAAGGCCGCCTTTGCATGCGTAGTTTTAAGTTTTATTTATTTTTGTTTCTTTCTTGTGTGCAATAAAGTTTTTATCTATCTATCTATCTATCTATAAATTGTAAATAAACTCAAGTAGGTACGTACTTAAGTACTTACTTAAACTTATATTGTATTCTCCAACAACAATTACGTACCAATAGCCCAATGGTTATAAGTTAATTAGGACTGAAAACTGTAAGGTGTCCTGTTCAATCCGTTGAATATTGCCCATTTCTAGGTTATCCTTCAGGTTTTCCTTCCACCCATATCAATGACATGTGTGAAATTCGCACGTTCGAATTCGTTTAAAGGTGGACGAAAATAGCCACATTTCCGATTGGCATATTGACAAGGTGTGTTATAATAAGCTTCTTCTCAGGAAAAGCTCGATTCCTACCAAAGATATTTTTCGTACAATATTAAAACCAAGATTAAAACCTGTAACTTTCGGGTAGGAAAGTAATCCACCTTTTGTTCAAACCCTTTTAAAACTTCTTGATTGTAATGATAACCTTTCGGATGCACGCACTGGCCTTTGAACAAGGCTTGTCACACCATATGGCAAGGTTTATATGGAGTTGGCATCTTTTATGCGAATAACATTATGAAGGTACCATGAGGCTTATGTCTACATAGTTATCTGACTTTCATTATCATCATTTCAACCGATAGATGTCCACTGCTGGACCTGTCCAGCTATGATCACCACAGAGCACGAGCCCGCGCCGCTAGTATACACCAGCTGCCAGCGACTCGCCTTAGGTCGTCCGTCCATCTAATGGGGGTACTAATGCTACCAATGCAATGGGGGTACCATTCCATAACTTGGGGCTTGGAACCCCAACACCCATCCGGTCTTCGAGCCATTGCCACTTACCACTTCAGCTTTGTGACTCGATAAAGTGTCGGTAATTTGGTTCTTCTACAGATCTCCTCAATTCTGATTTGATCCTGCGGGGACACTTCTCTCCATCGCCCGCTTAATGACCTTTTTATGAGGCTTATTAAGCCTTTTTATGAGGCTCCTTTTTCGAATCTATAAGTCATAACTGGCAACATGCACTGATCGAAGACTGAAGACTTTCTACGAAAAGACATCTAGAAGCTTCCCGAACGTTGCTCAGGCGATTTGTATTCGGCGGTTGATTTCTTTATTCCCTTCCTATTAATTGGTGCAAATAAAATATAATAACTATAAATATGGTACTTATACCTACCTAGTACCTACTTAGCGATAAGTATAAAATGTCAGGCAAGCGCGTGCAGGAAGGCCAAGGTGAACTGGCAAGAGAACTTAACTTTAACTGAATTCCTTACATATATGGCAGCGCAGAGCTCGTGCTCGAATGTAGATTGATGTAAGTAGATACTTCGCAGACTACAATAGATAGTCTACACGCGAAATACCAATGACTGGTCACGACGTCTCCAGACCTTTGCAGATTTTAAAGCTGCAAAGGCCTGCAAAGGTAGAACAGGAAATAAATAAAGCAAGCTTTTCAACTTCATCCGCGTAGAAAACTACAAACGTATACTAAACTGGTAAACTATTTCACTTATACGAGTATTTTGAGATGACTATGATGACAGAAAAAGTTTTACCGCATGTATAGTTCACTATAGTTCTATACGTCTAGAGTTTTTAAAAGCCCGCGGAAATCTTTTCTTTTCCCGGGATAAAGTTGGCTGTCGGCTTGATGATGATTTAAAATAAGAATTATGGCTCCTATTTTCTATCTGAGACCCCCAGCCTCACTTCAGGGAGTCCTCAGTAACCTGGGCAGCCTGCTATGCTTCTGGAGTAAACTATCTTGCATGTCTGAAGAGACGACATGGGCGAGAGTAGTGCATCACACAACATACCTTGATGTTTTAAGTATGGAGTCTGGCCCAGCAAGCAGAAATAAAGAAAGAAACATGAAGAAGATATTTATAAAAATATTATATTGAAATCAAATAAAACAGTTGTCGAATTAATCCCTCTTTTTTTTATTATTTATATACATAATATCATTGAATCAATCCTGATTTTTGTTCTTTTAGTTCACATTTTTTCGGTTATGCAAACCTGGGAAGTTACATAGTTTCTAGTTTCTACCCATTAACAACCTACCATATAAGCAAAGCAGGAAGGCACCAGCTAGTAGGCAGTTACGACACTAGCTAATACCCTCGATTTCGTCTGCGTGGATGTACTGTTTTATAAGTGCCTTGGGAACGTCCGCATGGATATACCTAAATTAGAGTTCTTTTTACAAACCCTACAGTAGTTATACCTACTATATTAAGCGTTAAACAGTATCTACTTAGAATATAATATATCTGGCTATAATTTAATACCTGCTTTGCACACTTTTTAGATTTTCTTATGTACCTAATAAAGAGTTGCTTCTGTTATCTCTATGACATATGAGGTAACGTAGCCGTCTCCAAGATCCAAACTTTAGCTATTTCTGTGTCTTCCGTAAAGATCGTTGAGCAGTAAAAAAGCATCATACGGACATACACACTTTCGCATGCTCATAATCCACAATGAGATTTCCTTAGAATATAATAAATTACAGTAAGTTATTATTGTAAGGTTTTCACTTAGCCGAGTCAACAGCACGGATAGACGAATTCGCAAATAATAATAATGACAGTGTGTTTTGAGCGCGAGATGAAATGAAAATAGATTTCTCTTTGTAACAAGTAGGTACCAGTGAATTCCCTGCCTCGGGCCACCTTTGTCTTTCTTCGGATTCTGTAATAGGTATGAATATATATATCTTGATGTACGTATATATTTATATATAGGTGAGTAATATTACTTACCTACCTTGACAACATAGTAAAAGTTATTTTGTCTACATACAGATTGATTTTTTAGGTAGTGCAAAATTTTTTTTGGTGGTTCTATATCGTTAATAGAAAATATTATTTCCATTAATAGTTTTGTACCTTTTTTGAAATATTTTTTTTTTACCATATCTGACCATAAAATACGCAAATCATGGTCATACTATTCGACGAAATTAAAATACGCATTCAGAGGTCAACGGCTGCAGCGCGCGCCTAATGTATCAACAGCTGATAGATTACGTTTGTAGGGTGACCCTAACCATCTATTTAAAAGTGGATCTTTTTGGCAAACGATAACTTTGGTATTCTTAAATAAAATAGAAAAATAAAAAATACGCGTTGATTAAATTTCATTTATATACACCATTATAAAAATTGTGCACAACCAAAAAAATCAGCCTGTATACACTTTCTTAGCTAGCATACGGAGAAAGTTATCATGGAAGTTTAGATACCTAAAAGAACCTTTATACCTATGTTTCATCGTTTCTTTTTAAGGCGGGCTTAAACAGAAAGGACGATGAAACCGATTTGCGATGCTCCTCGACTTCAAAAAACCGTGGCGTGCGAAGTCAGTTTATTTAAAGAATTTATATTTTATATTTGTTATTTCCACAATACGTACATACCTAATTTAAAAAAAACGCACCAAGGAAGTTACGCTGTGTTACGTAAAATAACGTTATATATTTCTAGTTCGAACTTAGAATGTTTGATTAACATTAATATAATTACTTAACGTTACCTAATGCGTACATTCATAAAGTTATATACTTATGTTGCGTTTTGTCACAAACAATTAACGTTTCCTTTATTGACTGTCAGTGATAAATAAACGCGGTTTAATTATAACAAACGACATTTTAATGCGTTTTGTAAGACAATAATCAATAGTTGTCGCTTTCCAGCTGTTCTGTCGTTAAAGACAGAGAGCTGGTGAATTATTTTTTTCAAATATTAGCCAAGCTGAACTTGACTTATATAACTTATATTTTAATCTCCCCTCCATATTATAAGTGAATTCTTGTGCTAGGAGTGAGTACGACAATAGGGCAGCGGGTGGGGCTCAAACTTGGACCTTTCAGTTTTCAGTCCGCACTTTTAACCGTTGAGCTATTGAGGCTTTTAAGTTTTTTGTGTATTTTGTATTATGTATGTAGTTATTTATTTATGTATCAGGTAGTAAAATCTGATATCAATTTTTTTTTTAAATCCCGGCGGAGTTTATTCTATTTCCAACTTCATCTCCACTTACCACCGGATATGATCGCTGTCAAATACTTACATTGCTAACACGGGTTGCCTAATATTCTTTTTAAAAAATTAACGAAAATTACGAAATTGCTATTGAATAATTATAAAAAACTTCAAGTAAACAATTTTTCACTATCAAACTGATAGTGAAAAATTACCTTTTACTAGCTCCTCGTTTTCCACCAGCTTTTGATCTATTAGATATAGAAAGTAGTTGAAACGAATCAATGTAAGTCGTGACACCATAATGTGTCGTTACACAATAGGACTTCTTTACACTCGGTACAAATCACGATCTAGAAAATTGACTTCAACTCTCCTCCTTTGTAACCTGCTCTTTCTTTTCTTCTCAGTGAAAATCTCACCATCGTCGAGTAACGTTTAACCGAAGAATAAATTTGACGTTTTTACAAAATTTTTTTAATTGAGGGATTATCAAGTACGAAAAGTTAAAGTAATGAAAGTTTACTTTAACATGTAGTTACTCAACAGTTAAATCTCGGTACGGCCTATTTGTACTAGTACCTAAGTTCCTTCTAATGTTCCTTCTGTTAGTGGAGACCCAAAGGGTATCAACGGATCAATTAGTTGATCTGCCTATCAAAAAATTAAAGCCACTGACATATGTTTTACTATGAAATAGTAAATGACATGTCTCTTCAAACCTTCAATGGATAAAAAATGCCTATCGTCGGTGATAGACACTGAGTTACAAAATCAGACCCATGAACTCCAACTGGTAGTAAATACACAAACAAAATGTAAACAGCTCCAAGAAAACACCGTGTTTACATCCATATCTCTGCCTTCATTTGAATTTTAAATGATCACTTGCATTAATTACAAATTGAAATTATACCAGAATACCAAAACGAGAATCCTTCCTACCTTAAACTCAAATGTGAACCTCCTACACATGTTGAACGTGAACAATATAATTTCAAGCCCGTAGTACCATAATGGTCACGTCAAATACTTGTCACCTAAGCAATTCTTGTGACGACCACGCCTGCTCTCTAGAATAATTATATTAGACGTCCGTTTCACTAACTAAATGACTGTCCTCTTCGTATTTTAATTGTTGTTTGAATATTTTCTATGTAAGATTTTAACGCAAATCTGCTAACTACTCGAAGGTATTCAATATGCTCATTATGACTCCACCTGTGTGAGTATGAGACTTAATGTTCAAAGAAAGTTATCTGGCATGCTGTTATGGCTTGGACGGTGTCATTATCATTTTAAGTCATCGCCTATCTACTACTGAGCGCAGGTTTCCTCTCCATTTAAAAGGGTAGGTACACGCACACGTCCAAATGCAGATCAGCAGACCTCACATACCTTTGAGAACATTATGGAGAACTCTCAGAAGTGCAGGTTTCCTCACGATATTTTCTTTGAGGGTTAAAGCAAATTTGATGTTTAATTGCTTAAAACACACATAGTTAATTCTGAAAAATACTCGTAATAAGCGGACCCTGGCGTAAGCCGGGATAAACGCTAAGAGGAAGAAGTTAACTCTGAAAAATCAGAGATTCGTGCCTGATCGATCCCGGATACGGCTCACTGCTCAATTAAATGGAAGATAACTTATTAAACTCTACCTAAATTATTTTATCAGCCGGAAAAATATGATACGCATTTTAATCCTAGTTTTCTTTCTTTATTATTTAAATACCAGAATGCCAGATCGACTGTTTGAAGACGTGTTTAAGTATTTACTTATATTTTATTTATTAAATAAGAAAATGGAATATGTACCATTTCCAGAGTAGTATAAGTAAGATTTAATGTAAAGTGACGATTGAAAAGGAAACTATCATACTTTGCTCTACTATTTTCCTTGAACAGCCAGAAGTATAATTAATTAACTCGCATCTGTCACCGTCAATCACATTAAAGCATGGCATTTTGTAAAACTATTGTATCTGTACCGTATTTAAAATAATCTAGACCTTGAGCTGGTCTCCATAACAATGGGCCCGGAAATCTATTTGTAGGTTATCTAATCGTAGCTAGATGTGCCGACTTAGACTTTCAACCATAACTTGTACCAAATAAGCTTGTCCATAGGTTAATGGAGTCAACTTGCCTCAGCCCAATCTAAGAAAAAAGTTGAAAAATAGTATTTTTCGGATGCCGTTAAAGCACGTGAATTACCGATGGCTTCAATGGGATCCCGGAGAGCGTTAGGTGGACATAATGATATACAATCCTAGTTCTTCCCTAGGAAATGGAAGATACTTTCCAAAAATAGAAAAAATTTTTGATTGCCTTGTCAGCAAGACATGATTGCGGCCGAACTTGCTGGAACATTTGTACAGTGCCACCATCACCAATTTATTTATTCAGATGGAGGATATAGGAACTAAGGCCGCTATTTTAAAACATCATTCCGTTCAGTTCCACTGTCTAAGTGCTCTTGGTATTTGCTGCTATCAGTTCTTTCTGGTGCGAGTGCCGTACTATTTTAGGAAAATGCACTACCGATTTCCTTGTAAATTTCTTAAGTAGCAATACCAAACTCTCCACTAGCGACACCATCAACTGCACAAATAAGTTGGTGGATCTGTAGATGCTTTATAACTGACCGAGACTAAGCTGACAATGCTTCCACCCACGGCAATGATGCGGTATGGCGGTGAATAGGCGTAACGATGACGGTGTAAAATAGCCGTAATCCGTAATTCGGCGTAATGGACTTCGCCTTGGAAATTTGGGTGTGTTTTTACAGGAAATCAATTTTATAGCTGATGTAGTTGATCCTTTTTGTTTGGACGACCTCCCTGGCGCAGTCGTGAACGCTGTAGTCTTATAACTGGGAGGTCTCGGGTTCGATTCCCGGCAATAAGGACTATCTTGTTATCGAATAAAAAAATCCATAACGAGGACATCCGAAAAAGGACCAAAGTTAGCGAGATGCAGCTCAGAGTTAGCAAGCAACTCATAGTGGACTAGAGTAGATATGTGTTCTGAATTATTCTATTTTGCATACCATCTGCGAGCTATGAACATTGTACCTGCGTTTTACGACTTTTTAAGATGTATCTTCGTCTATTTCTCTTTTGATCACATGTAAATACTTCACATGTAATAAAGAACATGAGAACAGCTCTTTCTAATGGCTGCTGATACCATCCGTTGTCAATTTGTATGTATTACCAAATGAAGGAAAGAATGTAAGTTAGATTCCTTACTTCCTTTCTTCCTTTTTGGGAGCAGCGCCTAGCAGTTGCAGTTCCCAACGTTGACAGCGATCTATTGCGATCGCCACCATGTTTCCGACCAATATCAGTTGGTTAATGTCAGGAACAGCAAAACTTTCTAGGTCGGGATATTTCGCACCTTCTCCGGATGTATTTTTTTTATATGAGCAAACGAGCTGGCGGGCCACCTGATGTAAAGTGATTACCGCTGCATGAACACTTTTAGTTTTTAACACCAGAGGCATCACCAATGCATTGCCAGCTTTTCAGGAATTTATAAGTCCGCCCCTTGATAACCCCATATTGTAATGAAGTAATCTACCACTGGCTCGGATTGCTGATTCTGCTGAATAGTATAGGGCAACTGACATTACTTTTGCTTATTAAAGGAGTGAGTGAAAATGATTTAATTTTCACACTGCATTGCTAAACGCGCTCGAGGTCCAATATTTTGCATAACAAAGCCCACGCGCAGGCTGATTTCTCGGTGTCTCTTTCATATTATGCTAATGTATTCATCAAAATGACTTACTAGTATTTAATAGAATAATATAAAAGTTTATAGCTACTGATTATGAAGCTATTAAATATTAAACTTTCCTTTTTTGTCTTGTTCTTTGCGATGAAAATAGAGATTTCAATAGATTTATAGTTTACTACCTTTTACTACCTACCATCAACCTAACATCTCCTTTCTTTATCCATTATAAATATAAGTTTGTTATACCTACTTACCTAGTAGCTATACGAAATATATATTTGCCCTCTACAAAATGGATGGAGATATAATTTTGATAAATCTAATTTTTTCGAAATACTTACTAAATCGAAAAATTAAAAAAACGGTGAAGTTGGGAGCAAATGCTAGTTTTAATTAGTAACATAAATTCCTAGGCAGTAGCATAGATAAACAGACAGTAGGTAGGTACCAGGTAGGTACTAATTAATGATGATATAATTACACCGTGATAATTATTATTATTAATTTACTTTCACTTAATTATGCTACTTTGACCAACTTTTTGGCTTGTCCGTAGTTCAGTATGTATCTACTATAAATAAATACATATTATGTTATGAATGAAATTGGACTAGATGTTGCCCGCGGTTTCGTCTGTGTGGATATTTTATTATATCCTATTTTCAATCTATCTGTAATCTATCGATTTGTCAATGAAGTATTTTTGACAAATAACAAGGATTAAGTATAGATAAATTGAATAGAGGAATTCGGTATATTATAAGAACTAAAGACAGACAGATGTTTTGTCCTGACATAGCTACTTAAATTATTATCCTTAAGGCAGATGCTGGCAGGTGCCAGTTATATTTATCAAATCAGCTGTTACATGCACATGTTGTTGAAAAAATGTAGCCAACGAACCGTTCGATTACTGAATAAAAGAGTAATGTTCCGTGAATTTCAAGTATAGGTGATCGAGCAAAAACTTAACAGCTGTTTTTGACGCGAGAGACCGCCCCTTGCTTTAGAACATTAATTACAAAAGGTAAAGACAAAAGTAACTTATTTAAAATAACAGGCGTAGCAGGCAATGGAACCCAAACAATGACTGCTAGAGCCTGGAAGAAAAGGTCAACAAGTAAACATATTTTTAATTCGGACTTTACCCAGGTGTTAGTTCTTGAAGCCTTCTTTCAAACTACCTACTGGTATACTGGTGGTCTCTATGATGGCAAAAAAGAAGGGGAACGGTTTGTAGTCGGTAGTCCACTTTGCAACTTTCTTTCAATTGAGGAGAGTTTCGCATTCTTTTTAAGAGGTTTTATTATTCAATGACAAGATAGTCCTTGACTGCGATCTCACCTGATAGTAAGTGACGATGTAGTCTAAAATGGTAGTGGACTAACTTGGAAGGGGTAACTTGGAAGGGGTAACTTGGGGGGGATTTCCTCCTCCCCGAAAAAAAAGTAGCTGAATGAGCTCAGTAGATTCTGTTAGTATACTTATGAGAACCAGTAGAGCGTATCCCGGGTGGCGAGCGAAACGAGCCACTGACATTCAGCGTAACCAAGGTCGCGTGGGTGCAACTGAGTAAACGGAAGAGGAACTGACAAGCCTAAAAGTAATGCGATCCTTTTCCGCAAATTGTGGAAAAGCTATAATATACCTATCCTATCAATTTAGTTGCTATTCTGAAACCATTTTAAAGCCAATATGCAACAAGTTTCACGAGTTACTTGATCAGCTGAAAGTTAGAAGAAGATCTCATAACTTGCGAACTCACCATGTGGCTTTGGGTGAGTTCGCGTGTTATGAGATTGTCGAATACTTCCTTAGAATTGCCTGCGGGCTCTTAGACTAATGACAATATTATTATTTTTTTAAATGGTTAATATTTTAATTGTAAAATGTTACTTACCTCCTTTTGTCAAGCTAGGTAATGATTATACAGAAATGTATTTATTCAATGAACGTCTAGACTCTAGCCTAACAAGTAAGTATAGAATTATTTTTCGTTGTGTTTCTGTCTTCGAACACAAAAAATAAGGTTTTTGTAAAGGCAGGTACCACACAGTAGATGTAAAAGGCCGGCTAAGGGCCGCTCACCTGTTGCCTGCTGCTCGTCCCTACCGGTTTACCTGCCGCCTGCTGTTTGAAAAAAAAAGCAACCACGATCCCTTCCCGATACATTATAAGTTTGTAAATGGATGCCGAATTTATGAAAAAACAAGTAAGTAGAAAACCTTTCCATGAAATGTTACGAAAGTAATTAGGTGGGTGGGTAGAGGGATTTGAATTTACATAAGTAAGAATTATTATAATCATATACTTAATCGTCTGATTAGATATGTACCTATTCACCTCCCAGAAACACTGCTGGCAGCAAAGGCTGGTAGCATTGGATGGATATGGATAATGCTCTGGCCATTAAAAGCTCCAATCCCAGTAACTCTAATACCAGCCATAATACCTTTATACAAAGTAGGTACCTACCTACTCTGTGAACCTATTTCTCGAATGAACCTATTGGTTAAACACGGGATGATGTGAAGAGAACTGATGGCATGATGTTCGTTCTTTGGAGAATAGGAAGACGATGGACGTGGTAAGTAACTGTAGGAGATTCGGTTTGCGGATGAGACCTAAGCCTAAGATAGTCTATCTATATCTCACATCTATGAGACTGCGACATCTTCTTAGCCGAAGGCAACAGCTACTACCACCGAACAGGGCAAGAGGGGCAGGCATGAAAACCTCGAATCTACTTAGTTTCATATGTCTCCGGAGCGCATCAAAAAGGGTAAGTAGATAGGTAGAAAGACGGCTGTTTAAAATAAATAACTAAATATCCGTAGTTTCAACATTATCTGCGAACCGTACACAGATATTACAGAATACAGATACAGGTACCTACTTGATGATTACTCAATAGTTCCACCTTGCGACCGCAATCGAACGCATTCTAGCGCTAGTATCGCTTACGCGGCCAACGTAAATGGACGTTAAATTAGCTCGCGACTTTGAAAACAACGTTTCTCGAATCGATGTTATTCAACAATAAAATAACTTAATATTAGAAAAGTGTGAAGTGTTTGAAAGTGATAAAAAGTGTCAATTAAGGTGTGCTTAAACTTGATTTGTGTGAAAAAAGTATTAACGTGATTTTCATGTAAAAATCACGGAACAATACTTTTAACGGAACTGACGGATTTGCGTGAATTCTATTGGTTATTCGGTATGTACTTTGACTAATAGTCGATTTTCCATGGTGTTTTTAATAGGCTTACCTACTTACATGGAAGCCAAGCGGAGTTTTGAGGTTGAAAATTAGAAGCCATCCGCTAATTTGAATGTCGCTACTGGCCTATTTTATACCGGTTACAAAGTTGTTTAAATCAATTTGAAATTGAGACGTTTCTATTTCTAATTGAATATCTAACTGGGCCCAAGTTTACTATCGCACTAGTGAGATAAAATATCAATAGACAAGCAATAGACACTGAATTCACGTCACCTTTATAAGATAACTAAGTAACTTGTAGGTAAATAGGTATACGGATATTGAATGAAATGACCTCAAGGTCACCAACATCATCTGACTTGCGATAAATGTAGGACAACCATATTTTATTCAGGATAACGTCCTGAAACATAATTGAAAAACTTACTTGATACTTACCTACTTATTAAAAAAACTTTGTAAAACTATAGTTATCCGGTACACGCGTACGGGGATGGGATGTTACTCTCTGCCCTTCTCCCACCTCTCGGAAAAGTATAGTTTTTGAGGAGTGATTCTTTTTAAGCTATTGCATAGCTTCTAGGCCCGCGAGGCCTTGAGCGTGGAGACCGAATCCAGAAATTCCGTAACGAAAATAACCTGACACGGCACTCTTCTCACCGCTAGATGGCGTTGATAAAAAATGCTATGCAATAGCTTTACTGCGGCAGTCCCCGAGTGTCATACGTCTTTTTTAAATCATAAGGTTATGATCTTCTTTCCATCTACCCATTCTTTATTTTTCTTCTTCTACCCATCTATAGGATTGCCAGCTCTAAAATCTGGTAACCAGGACAAGCGTGAAAACCCCGTCATTTTAGAGCGTAGTACACAGACATGTAAACAATGTGTTTTTTAAAGTTTTAAAGTTACTTAATAAAGTAAAAAGCTTGCCAGATGCCCTTTAAACTGGGACAAATCCGAGGAAATCCGGACGGATGGCGACCCTACCCAGCTAACTAATAAAATCTTTAACACCTGTAATCCCTACTAATATTAAAAATAGTTGAGGAGCTGGAGACTGACAGGTAGGTACTTTAAAAATCTAACTTCACGCGGACGAAGTCGTGTGCGAAAGATGCAGCTAAATGTGCTAAGACTGCTAAGCTACCTACCAGGACAAAATAGCAGCATATAAGCATTAGGCAGTGTCGTACTCTTAACTTAAGTACTTACCTAGTAGGTACCTACTACCTATATTACAAGACTAATCACGATCTAGAATAATGGATGTCTGCACATTATTTATTTATTATTATTCTGCAAGTTATATTCTTGTGTACCTACCATGGCAGTAGGTTCTTATACTTACTATAATATGTGCAAACATAAGGGTAGTTCCACACTAGAGGTTTAATTTCTTAGGGTTCTTTGACTTTTATAGTTTGGTTTACTTTAGGTACTGACACACGGAAAGTAAAGTAGGTACATCCAAACATAAATTGTTTTACTGAAGGGTAAATACCTGTTTATCTAGGCACCTACGTAAATTATATTGAAACAAGCTAACAAATAAGACATCCCACTGTTTTGTCTCATGGAAAAGAAATGAAAGAGTGTTTATTTGTTGTTTAAACACGCCGCACCTATGCGTCGATTCTATAAAAATGATCAATCAGAGATCATTGCGATCGTTACACTGATGCAATCATTGATCGACAGTCGACACACTGAACATAACATGGGCTGCTTATAATAACCTCGATAGCCCAACTGTTACAGGAGCGGACTGAAAACTTAAAGGTTGCAGGTTCGATCCCCATCCGTTGCACTATTGTCGTACCCACTCCTAACACAAATTTTCACTTATTTGGAGGGGAGATGAGAACATCAGTCAAGTTCAGCTTGGCTGACGTTCTTTTTTTAAAAAAAATAATAATAGCCTACTGGAACTGGATTATAAACAAGAATAACCACTCCTTATTTATTAAACTCTTCATATAAAGTAAGTACCTACTTTGAAACTGTGGAACCAACCAGTGTTCCCACTGAATAACAACATGGGGTTATTCAAGGGGCGGACCAACAAATTCCTAAAAAGCCGGCAACGCATTGGTGGTGCCTCAGGTGCTCAGGTTCATGGGCGGCGGTAATCACTTAACATCAGGTGACCCGCCTGCTCGTTTGCTCGCTAACGATTTTTTATCTGCAATTTTTTAAAAAAAGTAAGGAATGAAAGCTCGTATTTTTAGCCCCATGGCGTGCTGGGCTGCCGTGAGTTGTGACCCCGCGCGCGCTAGCGGTGACCTCCGAAACCGGCGCGGCGAGTTTTCCATGCCGGCTCGCGGCCCAATGTTGAGGACGACCCTCGTTGGCCTGACATTGGGCATTCCTTCCATATTGTGTCGTCGCTGTTATAGAAGAGCAGACGGATTGTGAAATCTATGTGTCGTTTCTGTTAAAGAATAGTAGCCAGATTGTCTAAAAATGTTGTTCTTGAGTTGCACCTTCTTCCTATATGTTGCACTTATCGGCTGCCCCATTTCAAAACCTAGTAAGTGTGATTGACAAAATTTTAAAGGAGACCAAAAAACATATTTGTGGTAGCCCTTCTGAACTCTGAACTCTTCAATGTGTTGGTGAATTAATGTTTCGTAAATAAACTACTTTGAAAACTTTTATTGGATATATTTATTACTTCGCTAAGCCATCTACAAAAAATGTTTTTTTTGGCCCCTGTAAACTTTTGTCAATCACACTTACTAGGTTTTGAAATGGGGCAGCCGTTATGTTGCAGCTAATCTGAGATATGTATGAGAAGAATACTGATGATTTGGCTTAAATATGCTTGCTTTTATGGGTTTGTCTTTCTCCCGTCCCTAAGTCAGGATAGCGTGAGGCCTGGCGTGCTAGTGGTTCACCTCTAGTGACCTGTAGAGGACAGATGGCTATCGCGCAGCGTACAGCGTAATGTAATAAAAACTGGTTTTGTTCACGTACAGTATTATGTACGTGTCATACATGAATATTGAACACGTCCTATGTTCAAGCTTGACATTGTAGTCTACGCAATTCACTTCAACTACTTGGATTTTATAGACGATGTATTCCCACGTGAACCTCATTCTATCCATAAGTCAGTCTGCTGTCTGACCTGCATACACGTACTGCTGGACGGTCTTTTCGAAAGACCACACACACACTATTCTCTCTCAGACAAGGATCTAGGTTATAGTCAACTATGCTGGCCAAATGCAAATTGGCAGACTTCACACACCGTTGAGAACAAGAATGAGAGAGTTACAGAGAACTTTTTTGCTGAGATCTATAGTGCGTGCTCTGAGTTCTGACTCAGTTCAGACTTAAGATAGAGATTAAAACGTGACACAAATATGCTCTTAAAGTCAATTCTTCTTTACTTCGATTTCGAGTAAACAATAATGGCCGAGTGATAACCAAAGACAATTTTTAGGGTTGAGATGTTATCGCATGAACGATTGAACGAATGCGAAAACATACAACTGAATGATTTTTATCATTTAATTGCGATGGTCATGGGTGTATGGGTGACTGTACATAAATCTGTCTCGTTTTAACTTAGACTTGAGTCTGAGCTGAGTGAAAGTGCGGTCTGTAGATTTTAGCCTTAGTAGTTCAGGTTTTCTCACGACAAACTTTCTGAAACGAACCGCTAAGGTGTAGAACGCACTTCCCATCGTCCAGTCACGTATAATTTGATTACTTTCAAGACAATAGTGATTAGGAATTTTCTAGGCAAGCGCGCTACAACCTAGACCTCATCAGTGCTTTCCATAATTGATTATCGTCATGCGCAACCTAAAAAAATAGTCATTACTTAAATGTTTATTTTGCACTCTGATACTTGAATCTATAAACCTAGTTAATCCAAAAAGCGTACTTTCACTAAGTCGACCTCGGACGGGCCGGTCGGGCGCCCGTTCACACGTTCCGAGCGCCACTTCCAAGTTCCAACTAAGCTCCCAACCGTGTGAACCGCTACACTTCCCAATCTTTAGATCTATACTGTTTCTATTGCTGCGTTTCTAACGTCGACCACTCATTCCAATATCCATACAATAGGTAGGTATAAAGCTTAGAAATATTTGAACCGTATCTTGGAAAGGTTTAGTTTTTTTTTTATTGCTAGTGTTCCTCGTTGCTTGGTTAATATTTTCGACTGTAGATGAAGAATTCCCGGGTTGGGTTTTTCTATAAAGAAATTCGCAGTACTAGCTCGGAGTTAAGAAGCAGGCGGTGTGTCACCCCTGTACCTTGGAAACTCCGAGCGCACGTAAAGCCGTCGGTCTCGCGGATTTCCGTCCCATCGAAATATGAGAGTGAGGGAATAGAGAGTGCACCTGTGCTTGCACAGACACGTGTTCACTATTATATCACCCGCGGAGATGGTTGATCTTTGTGGAGATTAAAGCATGCCTACTACTATTTTTGTATGGGGGTTTGAGGACCTGAGAGTGACATAGGCTACTTTTATCCGGAAAATCAGAGATGTTTTAAACTAAATCCACGTACGGACGAAGTAGCGGGCTCAAGCTAATATCTATATATATATATATATATATATATAAAATTCAAAGTCCTGACTGACTGACTGAGATATCAACGCACAGCCTAAACTACTGAAGTTAGAAACTTGAAATTTTTACAGTTGGTTCCTTTTATGACGTAGGCGCACTAAGAAATTATTATTGGAAATTCCACCCCTTAAAATAAAAATAAATTTTAAATAGGTTTAAATAGGGGATGGAAGTTTATATGAAACTCCGTCATTTTTCAAGCTGTTTCCATCAAAGTTGGTATTTGAGCTTTCAGTTAAAAATAAAGAAGTACGTGTGTCACAGTTTTTGAAAATTCCACCCCAAAATCTAATTTCACGCGGACGAAGTCGCGAGGCAAAAGCTAGTTGGACTATAAAATGAACTTACGTGGGGCCCGATGAAGGCGATATAGTTGTTAGGTTGCCTCAATGTTTCCAATATTGTTTGCCTCACTGCGTCAGTCACCGGCCTCAGTACGCGCCGCGCTGGATAAGATTGCCGCTATCTGTTGATAGCCGAGCGTTGCTAAAATTACTCGCGTCACTTCCTACTATTTACGTAGATTCACACTATTAATATACAAAATACTGATAAGGAAGTAGTAATAATAATATTTTTTTATTTTTTATTGAAGTGTTAACCTACACTTAAATTAAATAACCTAATAGATTTATAAATACATACATATCAAAAATTCCGAGGCCGGCGGGATTCGAACCCACGTCTCTCTGGGAATCGCGCCCGAGTGAGTTAAACCGCTACACCACGGCCGAACCATACGTCAGCCACGAAATTAGTGATATGTATCTACTTTTTCAATCAGTTTTATAGCAAATACTCGGTATAATAAGAGTTAATTAATTACGCATTGCTATTCAAGCAGGTTTATAATAATCTAATAGAATTAAATTCGCCATTTAACTAGCCAGTAATTTTTATTTACTATGCCAGTTTAGTATCTGAAAGTACTAAGCAAGTAGGTTAAAAAATGGTGTCATCACGATATTAGCTAAGATCAGCGCATACTTGACATTTTATTTCATTTTGATATATTTTATTGCGCATTGCTGAATTCTTTAGAAGAGCAGGTAGTTCTACTTATTGATTGAGTAATCTTATACTATTATATGCGAAAGTGTGCGATTTTTTTTATTTTATCCAAAACTTTTGCACTAGGATTTTGCAAACTGTTGGCATGCCTGCCCTGGCCATTTTTCCTTTCTCTGCTAATATACATATTGCTGTTGCATCAACGTACTCGTAATTTAGCATATTGGGCAACGTAGACAGTTATTCCAATTAAATTACATAAGTGATTGATTGGCTGGTTCACATCATCTTATTGACAGTTGGCCGTTCAATGATGTCATTATTGGGTTAGTGGGCGTGGTGTAATTGCTCGTTATTTCGCTCATTGATCAATAGAAAGAGCGATCAAATCGAATTAGAAATTTATAGCGTGGGGCCGCTTTTTTTTTGGGAGCCGGTGACACTGAAGTCTGAAAGCCGCATCGAAGCGTAATCAGCTTTTCTTTATGTGAATCGATAGTAAAAAATTATACAAACAAAATAAGCATACCAAGCGTTAATTAAAAAAGCCAAAAAAATTGAAAAAAAAAAATGAAAAAAAATTAAATTGCACAAATGTTTTGACGAAAATACCTATAGCACACACACACACGTAAGCACGCACGCACTCTCACGCACATGCGCACACGCACAGACACACTAACACACACACACACACACACACACACACACACACACACACACACACACACACACACACACACACACACACGTCGTGTTTGCGTCGGGGGTTAAAACAATAGTTTTAGACAATCCCAGAGCGGGTTCGAACCCGCGACCTCCACAATGGACGTCGCAGTCCCGACCACTAGGCTACCATTGTTCATTTCTCATTTCAGTTTTAAATTAGTATAAAAAACACAAAGCCTTTCAACATGTAACCCTGCGGCGCCCTGACCTCCGCCCGTAGTTTACTTTTACCTCATCACGAGTGAATGACTCGTAACTGCGCGAGAGTGGAGAGGTTGCCGGTTCGATTCCCGCATACTTTCGCCATAACTAATCTGCATACAATAATGCGAGTATGTTTGGCCCATAAGATAAGCGATTCGATAAGCTCTCGCTTCTTCTAAATAACTAGCTGTTGCCCGCGACTTCGTCCGCTTGGATTTAGTTTTAGAGACCGCCCTCGACCACCGACTCACCGCATCGCATTGTTAGCCCGCGCTATTCTTTCTTTTTGCTCGGCTTCTAAGAGTCGTACCGAGACTTCCTCAATAATTGGGCTATCAGATACAAAAAGAATTTTTCAAATCCGACTGGTTGTTCTAGACATTAGCGCGTTCAAACAAACAAACTCTTGAATTTTATTATATTAGTATAGATATGCAATTTCGCTCTCTGTGTCTATCTGTTTATGAGCTTCGTTCTTCAACGAACGCAGTAGTAATAAACACATGCTAAAAAACGAACGCGGACCAATCAGAAGAGAGAAATGAAAACTCCCATGGGCCTAAAAATTAAATTTTGCTCGCTCTATCCTCTGAAGGCAATATTCGTTTTTCGAATACGTATGATGAAAACAAATAAAATAAATCAACAAAATACAGTAGGTACTAATATGAATGGATGTTTTTTTTAAAAGAATATTAGCTAAGCTAAAGTTGGCTAATATTCTCCTATCCCTTCCAAATAAGCGGAAAGCTTGTGCTAGGAGTGGGTAAGACAATAGTGCAACGGGTGGGGCTCGAACCTGCGACCTTTCAGTTTTCGGTCCGCACCTTTAACCGTTGGGCTACTGAGGCTTTAAATTATTCATCTATTTTAGTGGCCCCATACGTAAGGTTAGCAAAAAGAAATCGCGCAAGCGATGACAACAAACATTTAACTCTAGCAGGTGTCAAGCGTGATCGACATTCAGCCTATTTGCATAATACAATGTGTGTGTTTGTTTGTGTGGGCTCACGGATATCACTAATGATACTTACTCGTATTAGCATGCAAATAAATATAAATTGTAGTGTCTAAGATTGCGGATTGTCTCTTATTAAGCTTATTTAATTAATGAATATAAGACATATGTATAATTCCCGCGGGAAATTAAAAATTTTCCGGGGTAAAATGTCTATGTGGTAGTCCTGGATATGAGCTATCTCCAATCCAAATTTCAGCGAAATCTGTTCATTCGTTGTTGCTTGAAGGAGTAACTATCTCACACACACACACACATACCTACAAAATTTTCGCACTTTTCGTGAAAAACTGAGTTGGTTAAAAAGTAGCCTATGGTTAAATTAGTTTAGCGGTTCCGAAGATTCTTCTTTATCACCCGACCCAAAATTAACACATAGGCATTTTATCCCGGAAAATTAAAGAATTTCCAAGGGAATCCAAACCTTTATCCACGCGGTTGAAGTCGCGGGTGCCATCTAGTTTCTAATAATTGCCGAAGGAGCTGCATTGTTACGAGACAATTGTTTTAAATAGGTAACAATTGCACTGAACTAGTTAATTACAGTCAATTAATTAGGTCACGGGTACCTATTAGGTAGGTATTTAATCTGAGTTAGATTCACTGTTATGGAACAATCTAGCAACTACAACTGAGTATTTAAGTTAAATATTTCTTCTTTACAACCGACAGACGTCCACCGCTGGACAAAAATCTCTTGCATGGAATTCCACAGGACACCCACGTTATATTGCTTTTATAATATTACTGACATAAGTGTGTGTTTTTTGTTGGTTTGTCCTTCAAGCACGCCACAATATAGCTACGGATTGACGTGATTTTTTGCAGGGGTATGAGGAGTTAGACAGTGACATACGTAGGCTACTTTGTATCCCGGAAAATCAAAGAGTTCCCGAGGGATTTTTAAAAGTTAAATCCACGTGGACAAAGTCGCGGGTATCATAAATTCCTGTAGATAAGTACAGAGGCGCGGCGCCATGTTTTTTTTTTTTCAAATTCCTCACAGCACAATGCTCTGCGCCGACGCAGCGCAGCCTACGTCCTGACTTCTGATCCTGGGATAGGGTTATGTCTTTTACTGGATTTTGTTTAATTAAAATATAAAGCCTTAAATAAAAAAAAACTTAAAAGAGGTTACTAAAACCTTAATACTTTGAAAACTACATTTAATAATAGCCCTAAGTTATTTTGTTTTATTTAAATAACACAGCTTTAGAAAAACAAAAATAAAATAATTACTTTTTACAAAAAATTTAACCGACGATAAAAGCAACTAAAAAGGGAAAAATTAAATATAAATCTTTTTAGTCTCACTAACTAAGCTCCCAAACTAATGCAAGTAACTAATTTTGAGTCGGTGACAAACTTTTTTAAATGCATAACTACGAGCTTGTACTTTTAAGTATGGCTGCTAGATACATTTTTAAAAAGTTTGTCGTTGACTCAAAATTAGTTAATTAGTTTTTTCAAATTTAAATGGGACAACTTCGAGGTAGCCGCTATCAATTAAAAAAAGAATTATCAAAATCGGGCCGGTTATGCGTGGCGTGTTGGTGGCGTGCGTGTACTAGGTATTGAACTATTTGGCAACCCTAGTGGGCTTGGCGCTAAGCAGCTGTAGGCTCGTGTGAGTGACGCAACAATAGCACGCACTAGACTAGCTACATTACAGAATTTAGCCACACTTTAATATAGAATATTATTAAACTATGTATAATCGTGAAAAAACCCCGCTCATCAGTGGCCATTGTGATCGTTACTGATGCAATCATTTTAAGAGAATACCACAGCTGCATAGTTTGTCTAGTGCGAGGTTCTCCATAACGTTCACAAATGTGTGTAGTTTGCCAATTTGCATTGGGCCAGAGTGGTGGACGTGGCCTATAAATCTTCTCTGAGAGAAGACCTGATGGGCTGCTGATGGTTTTTTTAAAATATTTTTAGCGTACAAACGAGCAGGCGGATCACCTGATGTTAAGTGGTTACCGCCGCCCATGAACACTTGTAGCACCTGAGGCACCACCAATGCGTTACCGGCTTTTTAGGAATCTGTTGGTCCGCCCCTTGAATGACCCCATTTTGTAATTCCTTCTTACTAATATTATGACCTAACCTTGCATTTCCTGACAATCGATGTACAAATACTCCTGACAAATAAGTAGTTGTTTATATTTCAGTATGTAAATAGCAAAGTAGGTATGTAGGTACGCGAAGGTTGGTTTTATCAAAAACGTCGATTGATAACGCTGATAACGGTTTCTATTATGAAACACTGTTTAGCATTTAGCAATTTTGTACATTTATGATAAGAACGAGATACATTATAGTGATTATTATCGTTGTTAATTTGATACTTTAAGTAGGTAGTTTTTTATTATCTTTAATATGAAACTTGAACTTGGGAGATATTTTTGTGGGATTATTTTGGTCATTTACTTACTTGTCACGAGCAAGATAAAGATAGTTCGATGCGGTAACAGCACTGAGACGATATTATAGAGATTACATTAAACAAGGGGAAAAATGCAAAAAATACTTATTAACCATAAACAATTTTTACTGTGAAGTTTACGAATCTTTAAGGTATTTACATAGCGGAAGTAAAAAAAAAATACAGCTTCCTTTTTCCTAGATGAAAGCCAAAGATAAACATTTCATTTTATTTAAATCGAAACAGCATACGTACCGCAAATATCACCGGAAGTTCACCACACTGGCTTTGTGTTGCGAGTTGTGAACTTTCTGCTCATTTACCGTTGCTGTGCGTTCCAAATGAGAAACCATCGGCAAAGTGTACGCAAGTTACAGTTTTAGGTATCAAAATCATTATCATCGTTAGGAAATCATCAACGGCTCACTACTGAGCGCTGGTCTCCTCTCAAAGAAGGGTTATAGGCATACTACACCACTCTAGTGCAATGCAAATTGGCAGACTGCACATCTTTTTAAATTATAACTTTATAAGTAATTATTTATTTATTACTAAAAGTGCCTCAACTGTTTAATGACGTCAAAGTTCACTGTTTTAATTCAATTCAATTTATGATTATGGCGATTAATTGCTGCCAAAGGGCGCGGTAAACTTCGCCAATAACGCGTGGAATGGGGAAGACACGTTTATAAAAATCGCTGGTGAGAGTTGGAAATGGTATATCTTGAAATTGTTTTATAAAAGCTGACATAGAAGCTGACATAATATGCACGTATTTTGACGTTTGATAGAGTTGAGTGGTTTGATTATTTGGTTATTCCACAAAATCAATATTTTTAATTTTCGAATATGACGATTTCTTTGACTGATTGTCAAAGGATTGGTAGGATTTGATTATAGTCGCGTGGTTTTGTAAACGAAGTGATTATATTCTCTTGGGTAGTTGCTATGCTCCTCGAGCTTAAATCTATGTCCTATATCAAGTAATTATTGAGACTGGTCTTGAATTTTCTTAATAATGAAGGTTATTTGTTGTATGCAGTTGGTTGCGATGCAGTCCTGATAGCGGCGTGATGATGAGGCTCGAGGCGACCGACAAGCAGCACCGCTACCACAACCTGCTCGATGACGACCATGCGAGTGAGTACCTACCCTCATATTGCCTGCAAACAGTCCTGTGGTTGATGGTTACATAGTTTTTTATTTATTAATTTAAGTTTTTATTTAGTATGTTATGAAAATTTTTAATAGATAAATAAATAAAATGTTAAGTAATAATTCAAATTCAAAATTATTTGTGTCATATAGACCAACCTATGGCTCTTATAACATGTCGAAACTCTATACTACCGCTTCGGAATGCAGATTTTTCTGAGAAGAACCAGCAAGAAACTCAGCAGGTACTCTTTTCATTTCAAAACAAGATGATACACTATAAATATACCAATAATGAACATAATTAAAGGGGTTACAATAATAATTATTGATAGCAGATGGCACTGCATTAGGGAAAACTGTGATGCAGGCGCCATCATCCACCCCCGAGACAATTACACATATTATTATCCTTACTAATCTAAAAGCGAAAGCGTGTTTGGTTTGTACTTCAATCACGCAGCAACGAATTGACATTTGATCGAGGTCTCTGGAAATCACTTCTGACCCGTCTTTATAGTAACGAGTATCTAGTATCCTAATCAGTATGTGCAACTACCATATCACGACATGTTATCAATGTGCTCGAACATCGGTTCTGATTCTCCCACGGCCAAGTAATTTAGCATTGCGTGCAGGTAAATGGACGCTCATCACATTCATGTGATATTGCTCGGGTGATACTCAAATTACATCATTTGTACATTACGTTATTACATCCGAGAGCCGCTTAACCTTTGCGAGATTGTGGTTTGTGTCGTTAAATTTATTTTCATCGGTCAATAACTTGCTACAATCTCGCTGTGACCTTTTTATAATTTAGGTCATTTTACGTTTTCTTTTCTGCCAAATTACACTTAACCAGTATGGTGGACTATGCCCTCAAGCCTTCTTATTCTGAGAGGAAACTCGTGCCCAGATCTTTTGATAGTTTAGGTCTTTTTGTGTGTTCTTTTCTGCCAATCCACACTTAGCCATTTTCATTCTAAGAATGGTGTTGGCGTTTTATTCGCCCTTTATGTTAAGAAATTTTGCTGAGTTTAACACAAAAGCTTATGTCTCCAAAGAGCCTGTAATTTAGTCCCATGAGAGATGATTTATATGTATATAATACATGACGTCATATATAAGCGACGTATGACAAAGAATCGGTTTTTTGTTCCATGTTTATAGGGGTTAGTCCCCCACGGTCTGGTCAGGCGAGCGGAACGCAGCGGGTTCGCTTCCCGCGCACAATAAACAGGATACCATTGCCCGGAAGTCAGGTGTGGTCAGAGCTCGCGTGCCGATCTCGTTTGATACACGTTACAATGTATATCAACTTTTTTTTGTGAACTGGTAGTCAGGTACGTTATTATTACTGTGCGTTATTGCTAAGGAATAAGGACAAAGTTTCAGCAACAGTTATTCAGCCTCAATAGCCCAATGATTAGGTAAAGGTGCGGACTGAAAACTGAAAGGTCGACGGTTCAATCCCTACCCCTAGTAATGTTTTGCATTTTTGAAACTTTATTGTGGAAACAAGACAAACAAAAAAAATTTTTTTGAAAAGAGCAACCACCGAGTTTATTGCTGGCTCTTCCCGGCAGGAACGGCATTCCGAACCAGTGGTAGATTCATTGACGATTCAAAAGTACTTGTAAAAGTTTATTTGAATAAAAAATATTTCTATTTCTATTTCAATAAGTACAAATCGAAATATTATATTCAATGTTCAAAAAAAGAATAAACTGCTACGTCTTGGTTATTTTAAGGATAGAAAAAACCCAATATGTAATAAGTTTTAAATTTTTTTGCCAGTCTGTCTGTTTATCCCATAAATATAGTATTCCTTAGGTACTACAGTAACTAGATGGAAGTGTGCGAGCGAGAATCATTTCCTTCATGGAAATGTTTTATGTCAGAAAGAGCAAACAACAAAAAATTATACGAGATTCAGCTGAAGGAGAGTATCAAGAGTATATCTTTATGGTTTGTCCGGACTTATCTTCAAAAAAGTTGAATCTATTTTGACCAGACTTCGATATAACACATGGACTGATCTAGGCTATGCAGACAATCAGTACAAAAAACTTTCATTGCCGTCTTTCAAAAACTTCTAGCTTTTCATACCTACATTGTTGGTTTGAATTTCTCTATTATCTCGGGTGGTGTGGTAATAGGAGCCCCATTATAATACAATAAGGTGTGAGACAGCGCCGCCTATAGTACCCGTGGGAACAGCCTACCACGTCTATTGGTGATCGTGCGATTGGTGCGAAATATGAGTATTTGACTCGGACTGCATTAGTATAGATTTTCCTATTTATGTAGGTACTTTTTGTAGGTATATTAAACCTTTTCTACTACTTGACTTACTTACCTTGACTACTATACTAGTGTTTTTTTTTAATCCGAAATAGGCTTGCGCTTGACGACAATCAATACTGGATAGCACTGATGAGGTCTAGGTTGGAGCGCGCTTGTCTAGAAGATGCCTATTCACTCTTGCCTTGACGGTACTCAAATTATAAGTGGCAGGAAACACGGATGCTGGAAGAGTGTTCCACAACTTAGCGGTTCTATCAGAAACGTTGAATTAAAGCGTTTCGTTCGAGTAGGCTAGATTTCTACCACATAAGGATGCCAACGCTCATGACTTCTCGCAGAACCAGACAAGATAGTGTAGAAAAGAGCAAACCTAATCCAAAATTGAACCCTGTTTGAATAACGATTTTGAATAATGAAGGTGCTGTTACGCCAATGCAATGTTTGGCGTTCTCATTAATACTTGACGCCACACGTCCACCCACCCATGTTTGGGACTGCCGTAGTGGGCTTTCTTATTAGCACTTAAACCGCTCAATACCAAACGTTTAATTGCTACTGACGCCATGCGAGGACGCAGGTGGTATTTTGTATGGCTGTTTATGGCTGTATTGTTTCTTAATTAAACTTTGAATATTTAAAGGTTTACTTACAATTTGTCTATCTCTGGTGCAGTGGTAAACTTTACGGTCTTACGAGTTGATGCCCGCGGCTTCGGCCGCGTGGTTTTAGTTTAAAAAAATCCCGTGGTAACTCTTTGATTTTCCAGGATAAGCAATAGCCATGTCACTCTTCAGGTCCACAACTATCTATAATCTATACAAAAAATCACGTGGATTCGCAGCTCTGTTGTGGCGTTAACAAACTAACAAACAAACAAAAATAAAAAGTTTTCACGGTGCAAAAAAGTTCATACTGGCGTCGATTAGATGCGAATGTCATGGCGCCATAATTGACAACGCGAAGATACTCGTACACGAAGGGAACAAGAAAATGGGAGTTAGATGGAAATCTGACACGTAATGCCAGTCCAAATAAATAAATAATCAACTGGTTGACTGCACGGGACAATATTTTGGATATTTCTTATTATATCTTTTATTCTTATCTTATAAGCTATTAGCACTTCTCCCTGTTTGGACAGACATTCAACAATATACCATTGTCAGTGAAGAACATTTTAGCGATCATCTACCACCTAGTTATTATTACATAACAAATAATAAGTAACTTTTTTCTTTTTTTCTTTTTGCATAACCGTGAACGCACCACTACCAATGCAAATGGTCAAGCCCCAAGATCATTAGTACCACTGTCGCCGTCCTTGAAGTGTTCGTAATTGTCTCCCGCTCGCAATGAATGATGAATGGTTCATTGTCATTCAGTGTTGATCAATGAACTAGATTCCCGGCCTACGTATGTAATTGGTTTTGGCGGTTGATCGTCTCAATGAATTGATAGAATAGGTTAGGCTAGCTAAAGACCGCGGTTTCTTCCGTGTTTTTTTAAAAATCCAGTGGGAGCTTTTCGATTTCCATTCTATAAAAAGTGTATCAGGTTCTGCGGTGCAAAAATTATTGTGTACGAGTTGTTGGCTACGACTTCGTTCGTGTGGATTGAGGTTTTTTAATGCCCGCCGGAACACTTATTTTCCGGGATAAAAAATATTGCTATATGCCTATGTGTTATTCCAAACTGTAAGCTGTCTTTGTGCCAGCCGAATCGGTTCAATCCTTGCGCCATGATTGAGTAACAAATATCCTTCCATACATACATCCAAACTTACGCATTTATAATATCAGTTGGATTTAAAATCGTTTCACCAGTTTAACCTTACCTAACCCGGAGTCACTTTTTAAGATCAGTCAGAATTGGGATGTACTACTACTTACCTACTTTTCACTGTTCTCTTTTAAAAGAACAGTAAGTATAAGACAAAACCTCAAGTTAATTATGTTTTCCATGTCACAATCTAGTTTCTAGTTTTAAAAGTAATTAATTACTATTTATAGCTTTAGCTCACTTGTAACGGACCTTGCATTCCAGTTGCTAAGCAAGGTCGTGACTAGGATTATCCTGATTGGTTGACATTCCTAACTAATTCCACTATAAAGTGGCATTTGTTACTAAGTGCCAATTTCACCAGCGCCGGAAAGCTTGTGTTAGGATTGGGTACGACAATAGTGCAACGGGTGGGGGTCGAACCTGCGACCTTTCAGTTTTCAGCCACCGCCTTCAACCGTTGGGCTATTGATGCATAATACAAAGATAAAAAAAATTAAGTTTAGTTAAGTTTAGGAGCTACGGTCTCACGCTCGCAATCGCCTTTGGACTTTGATTGATTGAAATTCTCATTTTTGACTTCAGTGCAACGATGCATTAAGATTATGCTCTCAGCAACATTGCGATAAATTCAACCAATCATAACAATAAAATTAAATTTGTAGTGTTTAACCTCAACAGCTAAATAGGTAAGGTATAGATGGAAGAGTATTTACTTGTCATAAGAGCCACAGTTTAACCCATGTTGACCTACAAAAAATAATTTTGAATTTTGATTTTTTTGCTATGTCTCGCGTCAAATGATGTCGTGTTGGTCATTATATTAGGGGTAGTAGTGCATACTCAGCTTTACATTTAAATTACGTAAGATAAAAAGAAATAGAAATTTAACTTTTACACCTCTTACGCGCTATTAGCTTGTTGGCTTGAACATAAAACAACTTTAAACACTTTCCATTCCACGTATTACCATTTTAGCTAGAAAATTTCTCCGACTTAGAATATTATAGTGATTAATCAATTTTAGTTCACAGGCCATTACTTAATCCGTGGTTTAACCGGTACCACACAAGTAAATCGATAATTCACCTTTCTCGTTGGCAAAACGTTATCGGACATTTTCTCAATGCACAGTAAAGTTGATTTGACCTTGTTCAAAAAAGTGTTTACTATCCCTTTTAAAGCTTATTACCTGTATGAATATTGGATAGTCTAGGTTTTCCCATATTAAATCGATCGTCATTAACTACCTATCAAAGCTGAATAATTTTCTCGGTATCCTTTGGTAGCAGTACCTAGAATTTAATACGTAAGTAGGTACAAATGTTAAAAAATTTTAAATGCCTAAAAGTAACAAAAAACTGTTTTAGGAATCTTACGCATTATTATCAACCTTCCTATTATTTTCTGAACATAATAATAATTTTAAACATATAATTTATCTATGATTTATCTATGATTTATCTATGATTTTAGGTAAGTGTTGACATTTATCTAAATAAAAAGCAAATGATTAAATATTAAATAGATACTTAGTTTACCTACACTAAAATCTACTAATAATTATTATCATTAAAACCTTATCAGTCTCACCGTAGCTTAGAACGCCATACTAACCAAAATACTGGTAGCATTGCCCCTAAAAAGAATTGCTGAAAAAATATCTAGATAAGTTATCACTAAGCCATTATGTAATTCCACACCTAGGAATGACTTGACCACAAATAGATGAGGATGTCGGCTGAAGGTCAGCTCTACCTATACGTGGATGTCAACATTACATCACCCGACCTTCTTCATGGAGCTACACGCCTAGAAGAGCTCGCGGTCGATACAAAAAACTTCTTTTTTGCGGAGAAAAAATTATAATTTAACGCGATTCCTCTGACGCTGCCAATTTTGCTATCTCTATGATTTTTTGCCGGACTACGGCAACGCCGATTTATGTGAACGAATGTTCCACTGCACTGTAGCGAATAAAATACTTTGCCGATTTTGATAAATGAGGTGTCCATCGATTCCTTATGATGGTCCAAATTACATAGGCTACTATTACTATATGACAAAATCACACTTTAAACTTTTATCCTTGTTTCTGAAATAAACATTTGGAAGTTGTGTCCGACGCAACATTAGTATACTGTACACTTTTGTTATAATTTTACGAGTATTATAAGTGTTTTATGGAAGTGAGGTCTAGTGATAATTATAGGTATATTTAATAAAGCAAGTACGTATACGAAGTATTGTCAATTTTATTAATAAATAAATAAAAATAAATTGATCATGCGATCCCATACTCTACGTCTGGAGTATGTTATGTGTCGTGCATAGCGTCTCCCCATTTTTGGCTAGGGCCTGTTTGACCATAGTCTAGCAGGCATAACCTGGTTAGGCTTAGGACTAGGCTAAAGAGAGGTGAACTTATTGATAACTTATTGATAGTGTTTAGTTAAGCTATTTAAGGTGATCTTACATAATGTTTTCTTGTTTATATTAGGTATCAGATAACTACTAACTACTGACTACTCAAGTGACTTGAAAAATAAGGTTCTAACCTAAACCATGCATTTTAGCAGTAGCAGGTATAAAGATCGGCCTATAGAAAACCTAAAGGTTTTATGTCTGTCAATAATAAATAATGTTTTCTTTACATTTATAGCTTTAATATTTAAATCATTTTGCGGTTGATTATAGATTTATTATAATTATGTAAGTATTTAATTTATCATACTCTAATTAAAAAATAGCCATATTATACTTTAATTTGTATGCTAATAAATTTTAACACGCAATTTAAATAATGATATATTTACTTCCGTGGCAAGATATCTGCATGTTGTCTGATATTGTTACACAATAGAGCACTTTCAATATACGATCTGTCAACTCGTCGAATTGAAAATCTTTAACTATATTTAGCTAGCATATAAAATATATAGTAAACGCAATTTTATTGAAATTACATATAATGATTATAACTACGTATCAATTTCTCCGTGGGTCCAACAGATTACGAGACATTGCAAAGTTTCAAATGTTTGGAAAATAAAAAAACAGTAAAATGCTTTTTCAAGTTTTCATCAACCATACATAAATAGGGGTCTTAACTTAGGTAGCCTTCAAATGTACCTGATGTTATTTTCAACTTTAGGTGTGGCCTAAAGGTTGGTGAAAACAAAATTGTCAGTAAGCATAACTTAGGGGATGTTGGCGTTGGTGAAGACAGGCATTATTTTGACTTGCTCCATGCTTCTCCATGCCTCTTTCTGCGGTATTTTTCTGTTTGTCTGCAAGGAAAATATTTCAAATATTTACTTGGTCTGCTACACGCACGCGCGAAAAACATTTACACGCGATTTTCTACTCTAAACTACGTGCGTAAAGTATATTTCAGATTGTACGACAGTTGGTTGGAAACCCCTTTGCATTATCCCACGCATGCGTTCTACCCTATCCAACTGCCTTCAACAAGGTTCCATAACACTTATTTTCGCTGGAAAATTAACCTTCTCATCTAGAACTTAAGGTTATTTTCAAGATTTTCTTACCACTTGGAACCGTGTCATTATAATATTTGATCAGCTGCGTGTTCCCAATTGATAATTCAGTTAGTGATGATACGTCAGCCGGTATAACCTGAAGAATTTTTCCTATTTTCATATAGAAAACAGTTTCTTTTACTAAGGTGCTTTCTATTTTATCTGTGATTTTGACTATAAAGTGAGAATATAAACCTTGCGAGTGAAGTTTGTGCTGTGCGGTGTAGTTTTGAGGTTATATTACGTTGTCAGGGCAACTGATTTCGTTAAAAGCATGTTTTGTTTTTGTTACTTATCTTCCACGTTCTGTGCGTTAATAAAAACCCCGATTAGGTTTATGTAGTTGCCTACCTATCTTTAATTATATTTAATTATTACCTTTTGAGTAGATAATAACAGCATACATAGGCATTAGGCACATAGCTTGGTGAACCGATGGACCTTGAGTTCCTAAAGTGCTGGAATTGTGACACCGTGGGGAAACCCAGCGTTGGCAGACCCGGGCCTAAGTAGATGAGGATGGACGAACGATTTCAAACGAGTCGCTGGATACCGGTGGCACAAAATCGTGCTCTGTGGCGATCCTTTCAAGAAACTTATATTCAGCAGTCAACGTCTATCGATTGAGATGATGACGACGTTGTTTTTTGAAAAATGATTTGCATCATGTTAAATATGTAAATACGAGTAGGTACCTATATTATAACATACCCTTAGATTAAGTACGAGTGATTAAGTACACCTACTTTATTACTCGAAGAGAATACCCAAGTTTATGCAATTGAATTCGAAAGGTTTATCCCAAGAAAGCTTCTACACTTGAGTTCATTATCGTGGTCATGCCGACTGATTCTGTTTACAATGTTTTGTTTTTCTTAAGTTACATACCATACCCATTCTGTGCCTCAAAAATTACCCAATAACATATTGTGCAGATAAGTTTGAGAGGTCATTGTACAGTATTAAGAGCCGTCTAGACGTGGGTCATCTTTCAATAAGATCGATAGCGTTGTTAATTTGTCTCTTGTTACCGAATTGCCTTTTCCGTAAACAACTCGCGAATTCTTTTGAGATTTATTTTTTTGACTAACCACTTTGAATGGCTGTGTATTATACTTTATAATATTTGCAAGTAGTTTTGCCCGCAACTTTGTTATTCCATAATAAAAAGTAGCCTATGTCACTCTCCAGATATACCTACTACCCATACTTAAACTCAAGCAAATGTTGCTCCGCTGCTGCGTGATTGAAGAACTAATAAACAGACAGACTACATAATATTACACACACATTTATAATATTAGTAGAGATGTATGTAGTTCTCATGATTTATGTGTTTGTTACTTTAATTGAATCAATTGTGATGGAAATTCAAAATATTATAACTATTAGTTATCAGTTTGTCAGTATTATACTAAATCCTCTTCTATATTCTTCTTCTGTATCTAGAGGCCACTGAATAAATAAAATAAAATAAACAAACGGGAAAGTCGTAGGTACCTCATAAAGAAATAGTGCCAAAAAACCATGGTGGTTTGATATTACTCTGGCATTGAGCCAAAGAACAATGGGGTGAACAACCTTTCGGGCAAACAAAGCCATATCGAGTCAGCAATTTAAAGGATAATTTCAGTTACCTACTAGACTGTGGAAATAAAATGTATCTACCTAAGTATGTATTGAAATATATATTGTACAACTCTAAAAGTAAATATCATTAAGCAAACGTGGGTCATCTTAAAATATAAATATTTATGTATACTGCTCTTAAATAATTTAAAACGCTTTCTTAATATTTAAGGTACATTAAAAAATGCATAATAGCTAGTTAAATGCTAGTTAAAAACTTGAGTTTGGGTTACAACTTCAAATAATAAATAATCATTTGAGTTTAATAAGAAGCAGTTATTTCGAAGCCACAATAAACGTTTAGAGATAAATAGGTAATGTTCATTAACATTTAAAGTAATGGTTTAGGTAACTAATGTAGGTTTCCTAAATGAGATAAACGTGGCCATTACAATAGATTTAAGTCCCTGACGACCTTAATTTATTTAATTAAGGCCATTTGCGACTTTGTCCAAAATTGAAGGTTTCAAATAATTAACTGAAGTCTTTTGTTTAGTTTGAGCTGATTGACTGCTTTTCATCACAAGCTGAGTTGTTGTTTTGTTGTGGCTCCTTTGCATTCATTATCTAAATACATATATAAAAGGAAAAGACTGACTGACTGATCTATCAAACACTGGACGGATCGAGCTGAAAGGCTTAGAGATACGTAGGCATTCATTCGCTAAAAGATTTTAGAAATTTCATCCCCTAAGAAAGTAAAATTGGGGTTTGAAAAATCGAACTAAGCAGCGAGCAAAAGCTACTTATTCATGTAATGGTAGGAGTTTTCTTGAGATAATAATGCGGTGAGTTCCCAGATCATCTTATAACGTATTGGGTATAATTAAAAATATCAGCTTCCTATGATCCCTTTGTCATCACCAAGCGTTTCTATTTTATATCTGATTCTAAAAATGCTCAAAATTCAAAAAAATTAAAAATATTTTTTTATACATTATAGCATTATAGGCACACGTTTGAGCACTATCACACCTGATGGAAAGTGATGATGTGGTCTAAGGTGTAACGCGTGTAATTTATATTATAATGTACAAGCCAAATGTTGGCTCTTATGACAAGTCGAAAATCTGTGAAGTAAAATATCCTAGCTAAATTCTTTAGTAATTCCCAGTAAAAGACATAACAAATTGCAAATGGAACGTACAATAATACGTACATACATCACAGCAATCTGTTGGAAATGAGACTAGAGATGAAAAAAACAACGCAATCAGTACCACAACGTGCGAACTACAATACCAAAGTTATCAGCGACACAATACAGATGGCCGGACAATGTGACAACGTGACAGTGCGGCCTGAATGATGTCACGGCCGGTATGGACCGGTACATAGATCACGATTTGATTTTAAAATATATTTTCCTTGTTAGGAATGAAAACCTGCAAGGCGTGGTCTGTATAATCTATCTCGCCTTAGCTAACTTAAAGCGACGCGCTTCGCTTGATGTTATGTTCTGCGCACGTTTAGATTTTTTCATGTAGTTCGCGGTAAAAACCCTACTTCCTATGGGCCGGTAGCTTGAACGATTCAGAAAGAACTTGCCTTTATGCAGATAGTACTGAATATATTCTGCCACTTTCTGCGGTGAGGTGGGGTAATCACGTACAGCACACATTTACTCACTTCCGCACACTCTTGTAAATACTTAATGTCTCTATGAACACACACTAACTCAAAAGCTGTCACGCTTACAAGCTGAACCGTACGTTTGTACATGTACTTCGGCATAGGAGAATGCGTGCGCTTGCCGCGTCCCGGGCTAAATGGTCGAAAGCCAGTAGTTTTAGAAAATATACCCAAAAATCCATATTAATATCCTTAGTATGTTTGTTTGTTGGATTGTTCTTCAATCACACTGTAACTGTAACCCCTTCCAAGTTAGCCCGCTGCCATCTTAGACTGCATCGGCACTTACCATCTGGTGAGATCGCAGTCATAGACCATCTTGTCATCGAGTAAAAAAAAACAGTGCAACAGATCGACGTGATTTTTTGCATTGCTATAGTTAGGACCTGGAGAGTGACATGGGCTACTTTTGTCCCGGAAAAATAAAGGGTTCCCTAAGCATTTCATAAACTTAACTCCACCCGGGTATAGGTAGGTATAAAAGCTAGTCGGAATTCGCAGCCTTCCCGTAATATTTTTGAACGGTCGATGAGAAACCTTTTTGATGGTAATTACCTACTACTAATACTAGGACATATGTTTTTAAAGAATGCTAGCCAAGCTGAAGTTGACTAATATCCTCCTATCGCCTCCAAATAAGCGGAAAACTTGTGCTAAGAGTGGGTACGACAATAGTGCAACGGGTGGGGCTCGAACCTGCGACCTTTCAGTTTTAAGTCCGCACCTTTACCCGTTGGGCTATTGAGGCTTAAATATTATTTTATAGAAGACAATAGTATTTATTTATTAGGGACTCACTTACTTTATGTGTTGTGTTATGTCAAATTTCGCGTCGCCATTCGTGGTGATACATGCATGGTTTATTCATGCGATGGCGGTAGCGAGCGCACGCGCAGAATTTTGATGTTACATTGTTGACGTAGACGTTAGAAATTGAAATGTTTCGACTTACCGGATGTGACAAAAATACTTACGTTCATGGTCAACGTGAAATACTGTAACATTTAAAAGTTAGAGTATAACTTGATTCCGAAAGAATTGGTAGATTTAACGTTACATTTTAAATAGTGTGTAAAGACGCATTTAATAAGTAGAAGTTATTACACACATAATGAATTCCGCTTGGAAGTAATCTGCTTTGCTTCAGCTGTCCACAAGATAGATAAGCTGCATATTGTAACATTTTTTGTTTAGAAAAAAGCAACTGCTGAGTATTCAGCATTCCGAACCGGTGGTATATTCTCGACTTGTCATAAGAGCCACCAGTTGGCCTACATGAAATAAATAATTTCGAATCTGAATTTGAATGTGTTAGTTATTTGAAAATTTTTTGGTAATACTTTATACTTAATACAGATGCGCTCGATGCAGTTAAAATCTAGCCTAACTAGTTGTCTTATTAGTATTTTTAATTTAACTTGAACCTAAAAATATTATCGAATAATTGCTGATGATTGTATAGTGACGCATCTTCTTCATCAGTCTTTCTTTGTTTTGGGACTATTGTATAATAAAAATCCGACTGACTGAACTGAGATTTCAGTCCAGTCAGCTAAATTAGGCTACTCTATCTATCTCTTCCATTCCTTTGCGATAATTTCTCGGCGGAAATGTAAGGGCCTTAATTCACATGTTAGCTTAGAACTTGCCAGTTGAACGCCTTCCAAAATCACGTCCAAAGTAGGTACTTGTATTACAAAAAAACTTGTTTCCTGACGTTGCAAATTCCAAACCAGTTACAAATGTTCGTTGTAGCGCGGCATTCCTTTGTGAGCGGAGAAAGATTCCGATTTTGCAACCGATTCTGACTAATAAGATAGACCCTTTACTGCTGAATCAGAATAACTGTGTATTGTGAATATTTATTTTATTTTATTTTTGCACTAGCTGATGCCCGCGACTTCGTCCGCGTGAATTTATTTTTCAAAAATCCCGCGAGAACTCCTTGATTTTCTAGGATAAAAAGTACCCTATGTCACTCTCTAGGTCCTCTACATCCAAAAAATCACGTCGACCCGTTACTCCGTTACTCGTGATTGAAGGACAAACCAAGAAACAAACACTTTCGCATTTAAAGGGAAGTATTATTATTTCCGTGAATAGACCGTAGCCTGCCACTTTTTGGATGGCGTAATAATTCAAGGAACGCATCGAAATAAATATATTTTTTTTCAAATACATATTAGCTTATTATATCTAAAACATCAACAACGCTAAAATCCCGCGCATCATAAAACTATACTTTCGCAAATAACTCCATTATCCCCTCGAATCTTCCCACGAACTTCGACTTTCTCACCGTGGGAAATGTGAATTGTTGGTGTGATAACATTACTTTTTGTCCCTCTCCAACACGCGAATGTTGGCATTGATAAATGATTTGTTGCACGTGAATTATCATCAGTCATCATACACGAGAGATTATGCCCAAAGGGCAAACTTGGCCATAAACACTCTTTGGGCAAACTTGCCAACGGCAATGGCCGCCGTTTGTCGCTGGTCATAGTATGAGGTACGAGTAGCCAATTGACAGCGCATATCAAACGATCACGCTGGCCGTATAGAATAGAATAGAATTTATTTGCCAGAATGTGGTACAACTATTTGGTCTTAAAACTATTTTGTCCTGACACATTCAACTAATAAATTAGTGTGCAAATTATGAGTTCCTTATACATTTACAACATAAAATGACAAAAATAACAAAAATTTTATTAATAATGCCACTAATATAGCAATAACGCCCATAAACTCATTGAAATAATATTAATAATAAGATTAAAAAATAAATAATTAAAATTCGTGCATTTTTAATTAACGTATTCCACCACATTGTCGTCCAATGCAAATTGGCACAATTCACACATCTCTAAGAACAATATGGAGAACTCTTAGGCGTATAGGGTTCCTCACGATATTTTCCTTCACCGTTTATCGTAAATTTTATATGTCTGTTGGTTTGTCGTTCAACTGAGCACAGAGCTTCGGATCAACGTAATTTTTTGCATGGGTATATTTAAGGCCTTAACAATGACATAGGCTACTCTCGGAAAATCAACGATTACCCATGGGATTTTAAATACTAAATCCACGCGAACGAAGCCGCGAGCACCAGCTAGTAGTAATATACTAAAACTATTTAGTCTAATCTAAATTACTTCTAAAATTAAAACTCAATTAAATCTAAAACCTCATCGATGTCACGGCATAGTACCCAAAGTGCTGGCAGCATTGATAGATTAACATTATGCGCGTTATAGATTGATTGAATATAAAACGTTACCTATTTAGTCCATTAATCACTCCACAAAGAACAATTTCCTAACTGGAGCCTACTGGGTATCGAATTCAAAATTGGCTAAGCGAGAAATCACGCCAGATCTATGAGAGGTGGTATAATTTAAGTAGAGTAAAATAGAAATATATTATTTGCTAAAATCCAATTAGTATTCGTAGCTGCAGACTAATTGCCACTTAATTAATATAATGGCTGCACTTTCAAAAGCCGTCCGCATTTAAATATCACTTTCACGGGTACATTTAAAGAGTAAATATTAAAGCACTCTTCACTTGCTGGAGTGTATTGTTATCTCAGGTTTTAGGGCCTGTATACACTGAGCGGTTTAGACGCGTTGCTCAGAAGGCTGATTCTGTAAGGTTTTTTTCAAACAACTCCAGTTGCTACTTGCTACTGACTCGCGATCGGCAACCTGACATCCTTACTAAAATATTATAAATGCGAAAGTGTGTTCGTTTATTTGTCCTTCAATCACGCCGCAAAAGAGCTACGGATTGACGTAATTTTTGCATAGATGGACCTGGAGAATGGCATAGACTATTTTTTCACCAGAAAAACAAAGAGATCCCGAGGGATTTTTAAAAACTAAATCCACCCAGATGAAGTTGCGAGCATTAGCTAGTTTGATATAAAACTAGATGCAAAGAAAGAAACAGCTCATATTGCAAAATATGTACGTAGGTACAAAGTGTTCATCAGACTCTACAAACGCCAAAACCAAACTCATGTTGACATTAGACCGCCCTTGTGGCAAGAATTGCTCAATGTCAAAAAAGATATAGAATTGGCCCGATGTCTAAAATGAACTTAAAAAAGAGTAAACATTAAAACGTGTTAGAACACTGCCATTGTTGTTGTATCAGGTGTAACGTAGCAATGTAAGTCGGCAATTTATACGCCTACTTAGGAATTTTCGTATTTAAATAACAATGGTACCTGTTATATTGTTTTTCGTACGTACTTCTACTAACAATGAAATATAAATACTCTACGCACATTTTACTCGGTGACCCCATACGTTTAAAGACTTTAGAACATATTACTTCCATCAGTCTATTGGCTGTTTCCTTTGTTAAAAAATTTATGCGATCACAAGCTCCCTGTACCAATACCTCAATTTGTATAGACTTCCCATGAGGCAAGCAGACAAAAAATAAGCTAATTAAATATAATTCTGTTAATTCGGTCTTCATTTTGGACAGATAATATGACTAAAATATTCATAATGTCATAATTGTTGCCAAAGGATTGTCTGTCGGAATAATATCCAGCACTTATTAGTATCATTTTAAATAGTATGACGGAGCAACAATGTGTCAATATGGCATGTTACAAATTCTCTTCTGGCTTGCGTCTTATAATAATAATTGTTTCAAATGGAAAAATTTGCGGACTAAAAGGGAATGTTCGGCCTGTAATATTTTCCCTGGACACAACATTGACGTGTAAACGCGGTGAGAAATAAAACGCCGCGTGTGTTAAGTCGTTAACAGTGTAATTATCCACGGTCCGCGCTTCACAAAATGAGTGTTCCACTTTTGCAATGTTATCACCATCGTGTAAACTGTAAGCTTGTGTCGCAACACCTTACGTTATAATTACAATATGTGTTGTACTGTACCGCTTGTAAATATTTTCAAGAAAATTTTTTTTCGTAAAGTACCACATATGCAAACATATTTTAGAAACGTTGACAATAAACCTAGATCATTTCCAAATTGGATTGCACTTGCATTACCCTTAGATATTCTTAACAGCACATTTATCATTATTATTTTAATGACGTCATATAGGTTTGATCATTGTTTTGGTAGCTTATCATTGACGTAAAAGATTTTATTGTACGGTTCTGAAACGGCGATTGAAGCTTTAATTATTGCATACTAAATGCATAGTAAGATAGAGTATGTTTATTGCGTTATAACTTTTACTTATTGGTTAGGTACGTTAGATTTATGTATAATTCTTTCGTATTACGTACTATTTATATATTGATTTGCATCATCACCGTCATTAGTGTCTAGTGACCTTATAATAAGTCACTTGATAACTTCTTAAAAGTATGGACTACTTAAGCACCTAGATGATGTTTTAATAACAGATTACGTCAGGTGACACAGGAATTACACAAACTTTAAACAAGTTCTAACGAGTCAACAACAAGTCGTAAATGTGACATTACAGAGTCTAGTTTTAGCAATAAGTTATAAGTTATCAAGACTAATTGATTTAGTTTAGTGTCAGTTGCACGTCAGACTGTTAAAGTTAAGATAAATAAATAATAAATACGCTGATTTATTTGATTGCTGGTTAAAGTTGAAAGTCAAGTGGTAAAAAATTAAAATACCGAAACTTATCTTATCTTATGGTAAGTGAGTACCTATGTATTAAGATGGTTGCGGGTTGAAAGACGGTATACTTCTCGGTTTTTGCACGCCATCGTGCCGCAATTCTGAATCGCTTGGTGACATGTCTTTGACGGTTGGGTGGTAACTAGCCACATGAAAAGCCTGTTTATTGGTCAAATAATCTGTCTGACATGCAGATGCAACTCTTCCAAATTGATTTAGCTTAGCTGTCTCGAATTGGGATCCCAATGACTTTTTTCATTTCGGCGGCCATCTTTAGGTAATTACGAGTCAATGCACGTCGATATCGACTGGTTTCGGTTTGTTTTTTACTGTCTATATTAAGATATGTTTTGATGACCGGCGCGGTCAGTAGTGACGCAATGTATGCTTTATGCTTTTCGACAACAAGACTATTTGAAGAATTGAAAGCACTAAAAGTACTAAGTGCTATCCTTATTGAACGAGCGAAGCGAGTTCTCTGAGTCAACTAGGGCGCTTTATACTAGACAGAGAAGTGTGTCCGTATAAATGTCTGTCAGAGCCCTATAACTTCTGAATTACTGAATATTAGAATGTGAAACTTGGTTGAAAATTCAGTTATATCCTGTACTTGAACAACAAATACTAAAATTAGATAAATGTTATAAAGAAACGAAATTATTTAATTTTAATGCTTCACTATAATGCTAATAGATGGCGCTGTGTCAGTAAAACGGTTTTATGTCAACTATTATTTTTTTTATTGCGTCTAATGTTAAAAGTTAATTATTACAATATATAATTAAAACTTTTGGGAATTATGGGATATCGCGAGGTGTCAGTTCGGGGCGAACCACTAGTTATAGTGCTCTACGAGTTAAAGGAAAAGAACTGCTCGTATTAAAAAAAGTAGCACCTACTTTACCCAAGAGGTCTGCTTGATTTTAGGAACGTTTACATAATTCAGTCACGTGAAATGGATGTGATGTGACTGTACATCTCTTATGCAGTCTGCAACTGAAAGTGGGTAACTAGGTTCGTTACATACGTTTTAAAATAAAATAATGTACTTAAATCTTTTTTTAAATTGTAAAATATAGAAATTTTTTCAATCCTCAATATCAAAATAGTGATAGTAAGCTTGCAAGAGTAATTTCATTCTAGTAAGATAAAGAAAAAGCTGATAAGCTAGCGACTGCAATGAGGATAGCCTGGGTTCTATCACCTCTTACTACCGATTTTATCACTTTTACTTATGTAGTATTTGTTTATAGCTTTGTTATATTGTTACTAGATGATGCCCGCGACTTCGTCCGCGTGGATTAAGGTTTTTTTTAATTCCCGTAAGGCCTCTTTAATTTTCCGAGATAAAATGTAGCCCATGTTTTAATCCTGGATATGAGCTGCCTCCATTCCAAATTTTAGCCAAATCGGTTCATTCGTTGTGGCGTGAAAGAGTAACAAACAGACACACACACATACACATACAAACTTTCGCCTTTGTATAGAAATAAATAAATATGACAAATCAGGTCCTCTATTTATTCTTACTAATCTCAGCATTCTCAGCTGTTCCTACTTAACTGCAAGTGGCCTTAAATCTTTAACATGAATTAAGACATACGTTAATAGTTTGAAAGTATCCTCGAGGTGTTTATTATATAAACAAAGAAGTTAATTACCAGGTTCACATGTTAAGCGATTTTTTGTCGTCGAACCAATTACTCGTGTAACAAATTGTTTGAATCACTTTACACAGGTTTTTGTCGGGGGTTTTTTATTGCGACAAAAAAGTTGTCGTGAATGCAAATTATAGTAATAATATAATGTATATTACAACTGTAATTGTATTCGGTTAACGTAATGATACACTTGACTCTACTTAAGTGCAGTTTATAAACATTTCCTTTTTTTTGTTTCCCTTTGGTATGATTTCGTACATAAATATAATTTTTTTGAACTTACATGGTAGTTCTATATGAAAAATAACTATCAAAAGGATGAAGAATGATAACCCTTATCATTTTAGCAGTCTATGTATGAATGTATATTTGAATTTACACAATATGTTCCACCGTAGCGTCTAAACTAGAATGAGGTAATCGATTTATTAATCGGCTGCATTTTATAAATAAAAATCAATATAACAATATTAAATCTAATTTTCCTTAGTCTGGTTACAGTTTTTTGAACTCTTTTTTTTATTCGATCACAAGATAGTCCTTGACTGCGATCTCACCTGACGCTAAGTGACAATGCAGTCTAAGATGGTAGCGGGCTAACTTGGAAGGGGTATGGTAGTGTAAATTCGACCCATACCCCTCGGTTCTACACGCCATTGTGCTGGAACGCTAAATGGCTTGGCGGCATGTCTTTGACGGTAGGGTGTTACTAGCCACGGCCAAAGCCTCCCACTAGACCAGACCAGAGACAAATCAGAAATTATAAATTCCCAAACCACCCCCGCCGGGACTCGAGCTTGGGACCTTCCAGTTATAAGCCCACAGAGCTCACCACTGCGCCAGGGAGGTCGTCATCTTTGTTTGTAAAAATGTTTCATTCATTCACATAGTACAGTTAGGTATGGATGGGTCGTATCGCTCGCGTATGTAATAGATAGGGTGCTGGCGAGCATTTAGGTATATGATTTGCACAAGTTTCACATCGAGGTAGATTGTAGTTTACGTCATTACGAATTGATTTGGTCCAGTCAATTAAGGTCCTACGTCGCTGCGTTTTCGCGTTACAGCCGATTGAAGTTGCTTAAAAAAAGGGGATATTAAATCATTTGCACATGTATGCCTCTGGGGTTCATGGTCACAAACAGCTTGGAAACAAAGAAAATCGAAGAGGCAGACATTCAGGGCTCTGCATTATTATGGGGCGGAGTTGTAAAAATGTTTAAAAAAAAAAGCTCTACTAAGTAATTTGCACACGGTTCTCATTGCGCCCATTCGATTCATTATGACTCCGTGGATACGAAAAAACATTTGGCAGACATTTGGCTCACTGATTTTTAGGTGTATAACTTCATTGTTGGGCCCAAGCTTGTATGGACCAAATTCATCTCCTTTCATACCTGCGGAGACGTGGTTAACAGGTAGAAGCCGAATATTTCTGACGCGTGTTTAAAATTGAATTTTGTACTTCTAGCTTGGCGCGAGCGTCGCGCTGAAAAAAAATAATTCAGATGGTCTGCCTTTGAAATATCAGAGGCCTGAACGTCTGCCTCATCGAGTTTCTTGGTTTTCATGATAAATTCAAACATCAATCCAAGAGGCAGACATGTGCGCATAATATAGCACTTTTTTATTTTTTGCATTTTTGAAACGCTGTAAATAGCGAACGCAGAAACAACATGCTGGCAGACTATTTTTCCGTGGTCCTCCTCATTGTTATTAAACGAATCGAGAGTTTTTTAAATCATAAAAAAAAATTTAAAAATTGAAAACTACAAAAGTCAGAGCCCTGGATGTCTGCCTCTACGAATTTTTGTGTTTACAGGATGACTATGATCATCAGCCCCAGAGGCAGACATGTGCATATAATATCACCCACCTTTTTTTTTCAACATTTTTGAAACGCTGTAAATTAACAACGCAGCGCCACCATGGTGGCAGACGAGGTTCTTGATGTTACTTAGGGTATAATTATCACTATTAATAACGTCTGCCATGTGTGCTGATCATATAGAAATTTTGCTCGCCAGCACCCTATCTATAAATATTCAAGATGCGCTTCTCACAAACACTGGCTGTACCGTTATCACCGAATTCCTCGTTATTTGAGAAAGTGTCACGTGGAACAGGAATTTAATACACGGCATTTGAATATTAATAAGCTAATTTATCATTATTAGCTGAATAAAAAATGCATTTCATTTAAATATTTTAATTAATTATCACCTTATCAAGCCAAAAGGAAGAGTTATAATTTAAGCAATCTGTATTGTACTTAAGTGTTTATTTATGTATGTTCCGTCGTAGCTTTTAAAATACTGATACAATTTTAATGCACGTTAAAGATTATGGTCAAAAAAATCAATACGATGGATATTGTATCCAATTTTCCATAGTTGGATTAATTTTACGAATTCCTTAAAACGTGTTTACTCGATGGTTCAGGGTCATGTTAGATTAGAGTCTATAGTTTTGTTTTTACGAAATCAGTTGCCCAAAACACGTGTACAATATTATGATATCTGAAAGAAGTAAATCTGAAATTGTTCTATTACTAAAAAGACTGCAGTTAAAAGTAGTTAATTATGTACGAAATAAAAGTATGATTTTATATTAAACTTAGGATATTTATATAAGTTACATAATATAAAGCATGGTACATACAAGTTTGTGATATAAAGTGCTAGAACGCAATGGAAGGGCACGTCGAATCCCGCAGCTCCCGCGCCAGCGATTCCCCCGGTGACACCATGAACGATGTGTACGCGGCTTGGCGTAAGTTCTTCCCCACATCCTTTTTTTTTTAATATAAAGGAATATTAGCCAAGCTGAAGTTGACTAATACCCTCCTATCCCCTCCAAATAAGCGGAAAGCTTGTGCTAGGAGTGCGTACGACAATAGTGCAACGGGTGGGATTCGAACCTGCGACATTTCAGTTTTGAGTCCGCACCTTTAACCGTTGGACTATTGAGGCTTCAAAAAGTCTTTATCAACCGACTAGCTGATGCCCGTGACTTCGTCCGCGTGAATTTAGGGTTTTCTAATCCCGCGGAAATTCTTTGATTTTCCGGGATAAAAAGTAACCATGTCACTCTCCAGGTCCTCATCTACACCCATGCAAAAATCACGTCGATCCGTGTCTCTATTGAAGCGTGATTGAAGGACAAACCAATAAATAAACACACTTTTGTACGCGGACGAGGTTCACGCGGTGGAAGCCCATGCAAGAGAGCTATGTCCAGCTATGGACGTCTATCGGTTGATAAAGAAGAAGAAGAATCAAAAGGACATCGTGAGGAAACCTACACGCCTAAGAGTTCTCCATAATGTTCGCCAGCGTGGTGGACTATGGACTAACAGACATTTATGGGTTGCTGATAATGACTGAAGGAAATCTATATAAAAAAAATATAGATATACTATAACTTTTTTCGATGACAAAATATCCCGTTACGCTAAATCCACGCGGACCAATTACGATCTAAAGCTAGGGTCTACTTTTTCTTAAAAAAATGCGGGCTAACAAACAAAATAGAACGTGTGTCCTTCACGACCGGCTACCTACTTCAAAAGTGTCGCGTGTATTGCGACACAACATACGCGTGTAGTATCGGTAACCTACTTGTTGTTACCACTTCACAAACTCTTGTTAGGTCTTTGTTATTTCTCAGAGACACATACCTATTGCTGTTACAATGACTCTATAGTAAGAGCTACGTATGTAGATTTTTGTAAATTTGTGTTTGGTTGATAGGCGATGATGTGAGAGTCCAAGTAACCTAGTAGGTATTGATACGCTTTTGCAGACGAGGGTCATTGCAGGCTTCATCTTCTAAACAATTCTCAATTTTTACAAAGAATATTTACCAAGCTGAACTTGACTTATATTCTCGTCTCCCCAATTAAGCTTGTGCTAGGAGTAGATACGACAATAATGCAACAAGTGAGGCTCTCGAACCAGCGTTAACCATTGGCTATTGAGGCGTTTTTTTTTTCACATATTGAACACGGGTTTCCTAAGTCTGGATTTCTGCAATGATCAGTTAGTGATCTAATCTTAAAAGCCTTCTGTAAGTTCTTTCGTGAGCCGCATAATATAAGGCACCTTTCACAACATGATGCCATAGCTACATACCTAATTATGTGGCTTTCATTCTGAGGGCCTTTAATATTGAGATCCACATAATATTATGTTGACCATGTTGATAAGCAGATATTAGATTTGATGTCTTACGACTGAGCTTGGATCTACAGGCACTTTGTCAAAGTTTGTTTGGCTCTATTTTTTTTTTCTTAAAGAATATTAGCCAAGTTGAAGTTGAATAATATCCTCCTATCCCCTCCAAATAAGCGGCAAGCTTGTGCTAGGAGTGGGTATGACAATAGTGCAATTAAGATCAGCATATATAAAGGACACATGCAATATTTCAAAACTCAATGAAAGTATAGAAATCTAGATAGGTATTTTAATTTATAGCCCGATTCTAATCGCTACTTGTTACTTACTAACCAAGGTCGTATTACGCAAGGACATAGCTGTAGCTTGTGTAACCGACTCGGCAGTGTACACTAAACAATATATTTGAGGCCAGTGGTACAGAATCGCGGATAGCCGGTGACGCTATTGTTCAAACAATACAACAATTAACTGCCATTCAATGTGGCTTACTGCAGATTTGCAATGACATGATTATGGAGTCCCTATTGCTTGTTGGTTAAGGGACGATCCACAACGAAAAACAAAATTCTTTTGCTATAATCCGTCAAACGAGAAAAAAATCTGTATAGTACAATATTGAGCGAATACTAGAACAACAAAACATCACATAAACTCTCCGGAATACACTCACCGGAGCATCTTCAAGAGAGTTCGACTCCACAATGCACAAGTCTCATTTCACAATGCGAATTTTCGGTGAAAGAATTTTGTTTTTCTTTGTATATAACGGAATTCCGCAAAGTTGCGCCCTGCTTCTATCCAATAACCAAAGGAACGGTCCAACGTTTCTGATTCTGATTTACTTAGATATGAAAGTTATGGAATGCCACCTCGTCATCCATGTTTCAGGCCTAATAATATGAATGCCTTCATTGTAAGAATGAATATGCATCGTCTTGGTCAGCATATAGCGTTGCTTTCCATCAGGCAAAATTGTCGTCAGGCCCAAGATAGATCTTGTAAGATTCAACAAGAACGCCACATTAGGTACATTCAGCCAATTAGATGTACAAAAATGTATCTAAGTATACATGTTCTATAGAACAATCCAGAACGAAATCTGTTATTCCTTTCTGTTAGCCTAGGTAATCTAACAGAACGGAATATTTTTTCCGCGTTGTTAGATCAATCGAACTAATAGTATAACAGGACGGAACAGACAGTACCTAATAAAATTCGTCACACTGTTGTCGCTACGGCTTTGAGATGCTTCTTAGTTTATTAGTCTTAAAAAAATATTCCGTGGTCAATTTAGCCACAAGCAGAAAATATTGTACTATAGTATACCTACCCGGTATATATTTTGTGTGCAGTTGTTAAGTTGCAAATAATAAATTAATAAATGGTATCAGATATTGTAATATTCTTTTATGACTAAGATTATATTGCTAGCTATCTATTATAACCTGTTCCGACATCCTGTACTAAAAAGAATATGGAAAATGTGTGAGTACACACTTCAGAAAATTGCGAGAATATTCTAATTCAGTTTCCGCTAAAAATAAAACGTCATATATGTTATATACCTATATGTTAGCAAGTATAATATCTAGTTCAAACAAAGATTCAAGGTTTTGCGATCGTTTTCATTTACATCGGCTCCTTTGTATTCTGTTATTGTCGTTGGTAATGATAATCTCGGATAACAATGGCCGCATTTCCCAATTGTTGTTGTCGCTAGAAAATAAAACGCACATCGACTTGTGAATAGTTTCAAATTCAATAAAATATAAATGTTCTCAATCTGTAGGTAATGGGTGTATGTTATAGACTCTATAGTATTGTGTTTAATGGATCAAGCTCAGAATCATGAAGACTGCTTAAAAATTTTTGATGGATTTTAAGAGGCAACCCTTGAAAGACGCTGATGAATAGAAAACAAAAAATAGCTGCAGGCGAAACTCTTTCTTCTTAATTGGTGTCTCGCTCTGAGCTTTTCTAGTGTCAGATCCATACGATGCATATCTTGCTGGCTGAACATAATTTAATTTTAAAATTATATGACAAACTGACACACCGGCGTACCTAGTTCTAAAAAAAAATAGTCATGAAGTTGTTTGTTGAAGTTTTTTTAGAAGTGCTGATAATAAACATGTGAAGATGTTCAAATCTGGCGCATTTAAATTAAAAAAATCGTTACTGAGCGTGTTATGACTTATGAATTTATATCAACTAAGTTTAATTACTTCTCATTTACGTAACTTGCACCTAATTTAATTTTGTCATCATAAAAGTCATAATAACATCAGTAATTAAATATCGCACGCTTCAACGGTGCCTGCATTTGCACGTCTCAGGATTGTGGAGACATAATGTTGTCAAAGGTGCTAATTTGCATTTTGCGAGTGGCCTATACCCCTTCTCTGAAAAACTTGCGCTCATTAGTGAGAATGATGGGTTGCTGATCATGATGAATAACACAGGTGTTTGTGTTTCCAGATGAAATGCTAGAGAGCGAAGGCGCCGGGCTGGCAGCGCGCGTGGCAGAACTGGAAGTGCGGTGTTCGAGACAGGCCGAGGAGCTGCTATGTCTGCGCTCGACCCTCGCTGACGCCTTGCGGAGACTAAACGCTCTGGAGGGCAGGGCTCCAGCCACTTCTAGCGTACAGAGGAATGGCACTACTTACACAGGTAATTGTTTTCAAAAAAATGGTCCATTATGATGATTTGTCTGGTGGAAGGCTTTGGCAGTGGCTTGTTTACCAGACTAACGTAAAAGACTTGCCATGTAGAAATCGATTAGTAGTAAAGGTTCGTTAAACTGCCACAGGTAGCTCCTGCCAAGTTAGCCCGCTACCATCTTAGATTAGATGGTAAATTGCCATCACGTGAGGTCACAGTCAAGAGCTAATATAGTTCTTGACTCATCCTATTATCCTATCTATCATATTAATATTGATTAAAATGCGAAAGTTTGTATGTTTGTTACTCAATCAAGTCGCAACGACTGAACCGATTTAGTTGAAATTTGGCACAGAGATAGATTATGGTCGGGAATAGGGCATAGGCTAGAGTTCAACTAGTGAATAATAAAAAAAATGTGTTTTCCAGGCAACACCGGCACTCCGACGCGCGAGCTGCGGATCCGGCAGCCCTCCTACAGGGAAAGCGTCAAGCGCACCTCCAGCTATGGCTCCAGCGCATCTTCCCTCTCACAAAGGTAATACACACTAATATTATAAAGACGAAAGTTTGTATGTGTGTGCGTGTGTTTGTGTTTGTTACTCCTTCACGTCACAACGAATGAATCTATTTTGCTGAAATTTAGAATGGAGATAGCTCATACCCAGGATTAACACATAGGCTACACTTTTTCCTGGAAAAGTATAACACTAATATATGCGTGTGTGTGTGTATGTTTATTACTCTGTCAGGTAAAAACTACTGGACGTAATCTCTGAAATGAAAATGTTTGGAATGGAGATAGTTCATACCCTGGATTGAAAAACATATGCTACATTTTATCCCGTGAAATCAAAGAGTTCCCGCGGGAATTAAACCTTAATCCACGTGAACGAAGTCGCGGGCACCGTCTAGTATAACAAAAACCTTTATCACCTAGTATATGATGTTTACTAATTGCTAGTACCTACTGTAATTCTAACATTTTGTCTTTCGGCGAGTAACTCTGTACTTACTGTAACTTCTGTTTTTCAGACGCGGGCCACAGCACCAGTCCACAGGCTCCCTACAATCAGATTCCCCGGCGTCGTCGTCGTCACTGTCCCCCGCCCCTTCCCCCTCGCCCCGCGCGACACCCGCGCCCCACACGCCGCACACGGTACAACCTTACAGGTAAACCGGGCAAAAGAAACCACAGACTATTATTTTAATAATATAATAAATACCGTTAAAGGACTTTGCTCTGCCCCCATACAAATGATTTAGATAGCTGCTACACTTACCTCAATTTAAAAAAGATAAAAGAAGTTTATTACGGTACAAGTAATCCTCTGAGATATACCCTTGCACCTAGCTAGGAAAAGGTAAGTTATATTATAATTAGTATGAAAGAGGTAAGTTGTGAAAACACTATTATTTTTGATTCTTGTGAAGTAATAAAACTCAAACCATTAATTTCACAATTTTTTTGTGATAATAATATAATTTTATCTACTATTAGTTAAATTCATATACGTAATAGGGAATATTTTAGTAGTTAACCAAAATATTATGCGCGGTTCAGCATTAGTACTTTTTTGAATGTTTAAAATAATAATATGAATATGGATTAAAAATTAACCGCATCGAAAAATTCTTTACATACAAATTGCGATGTAGTTTAAAAACAGGTCCGGCCAAAAATAAACTATAACAATACTTTTTATAAAGAAGCCTGTTTTTAGGTTTATTGTTTGCTTAAACAGAAACAGACAGATTTCAAATCTAGGCGTTGCAATAATTTTCGCAATAAGCCAGACTAACGATTTATTGCGTTAAGCCTTTGTAAATAGAAATTTTCTTATCGACACAAAGATGAAAATATTCTGTCAGTTTTTCGGTCTTATAATAAGTGAATATGTATGAGATTAGGTACGTATTTATTTATGTTTATCTCTCATTTAGATGAGAAACCTACCCAGATCGAAATTAGTAGTATTAGAATATTCTAGTTAATCATATTGATCGTCTATAACTCGAAAGACAAACAAAATAAACCTGTTGATTCCAGATTAGTAACTTTTCAAGAGAGCAGTTCAATCATCTTAAATTTTAATCATTTGTTTTTTTTATTGCTGGAGCGAGTTATGTCCACGCTTTTTTTGTTTGTTATTATTTGTAAATGTATGAATTCAAAATGTAGCCTAAGGCGGATTAAAATATCGAATCGATTGACACCTTTCTCAAAATCGGCTCAGTAGTTTAGATGCTGCGATGGAACATTCGTAAACATACATAGATTGCTAAAATCATAACCCTTCCTTTTGGCTTTGCCATAGTTGGGTAGAAAATCACCACCATGAAACTTCCCCATCATAACCAGCTACATCGCCATCGCTTGTAGCGGCCACTGTAGCTAGCGGTAATTGTAGATCTCGCAATAACTCGACGTCGGCCCCGAGTCGCCCGGAGGCGCAGTCGCCGGCGCCGCCCACCAACAGCCTGACCAAGAGATGGAACTCCACGGGCGATTTCAATGCACAGGGGCTGCTGCCCAGCGCGAGGTCAGTATAGCTCACACTACGCGTCACGAAAGACACTGCCAATAATTCTTTTACCACGTATGCGCAACGTAAGGGAGTGTTTGTTTTTCTTAATGGCAATCATGCTATCATGCATTTTTAATTGTGAGCGCCACTGGCAACATTGAAATATTTAAAAAACAATATGGCGCTCGTCAGACGCCATATTGGAATGGAAAAAAACGAAAGTCGATGGAAAACCAACTGTATTGACAAAACTTATGCAGAATTTTAATTTTTGATTGAAAAATTAAAATTCTGGCTAAGTTGTGCCAATACGGTTGGTTTTACATCGACTTTTGTTTTTTGTTTAGTTTGCTGTCTGTTTATTCTAGAGACGACTGTGCGATTTGCATGTTTTTTTTTTTGACAACTTCGTCGAAAGACGAAACTGCTTGCTGACATTAAAATGGCATGCAAAGATTAATTGTTGTAATGCCGGACCATGGAAGTAGTATGCTACTTTCATGTGCTGAACTTCTCGAATTTCAAACCAAAAGTCATTATCAGAGTTCAAACGTGTCTTTCTCTATCTACTCTGCGTTGTAACAGCAGTTTTTTCAACTTTCGTGACGCGTGCTATGCTTTATAGGCTTACCCTTAGAGTATCAGATTTCATATTCATATATAGTTAAGTATGGCGATGATAGCCTAGTAGGTATTTAAGGTATCGACTTTCCGGTTCTGGGGTTCCCAGACAACCAGATACATTTAACATTTGGGAGTTATGAGTATTGTGTTCTCAGCAGTTAAATATCACTTCCTTAACTGTGAAGTAAAACATCACGAGAATACCTGCGTTCCTGAGAGTTCCCCATAATATTATCAAAGGTGCGTGAAGTCTGCCAATCCCCGCTTGGTCAGCTTAGTGGATTATGGCTTAAACCATAGCATTCTCATTCATAGAGGAAACCAGTTGCCTAGTAGTGAAGCGGCGATTATTGAGAAGAATGGATGAATAGTTAGAACTAGAAGAGAAATAATAGAATGAATAGGTTTTTGTAGTAAGAGTTCACTTGAAATGAATTGATAAGAATACAGGAGGTACTTGATATCTTCTTCTTTGTAACTAGAATTGATAATGAATTAAACTCTGTATAAGGTTAATTGAAATTTGCATAATAATTAATTGTCGTAACATTTAAATACTAGTGAGTACTCATAAATATTTATGACCCATGCTAAAGTACCATATTGAGATTGTTGTAAGGCACACATTTGCCTTAAGATACTCCCGTAAGTTATCTTGATTTTCAATACACACGTAGTTTTCTTTTAATTTAGCAATTATGTACAGGATTGATATCAAACTATGCAAATATAATGGGGTTAGGCATTACATTAACACTCATAAACATAGTGAGACTTGAAGTTTATTATTATTTTTTGTTGCAAAAAATAAATAGTGCGAGTTACGAGTGTCCAGAAAGAATCTCGTCTATTTTTCCTTTTATTTTTTTACAAGAATTAAACAACTTAACTCAGTTTGTCTCACTAACTTATATTTGAAAAGTCATAAAGAAGACGTAATTTCTAACTTAAAGCAAAACTACGTTACTTTGTATGGTTATCGAGCTAACGGGAGACTCTTAGGATATTCTACTCTCTTAGTACTTCGGATTTCAAAGGATTTTTTAGAAATCATAAAAGAGTGAGGTATATATAAACATGGAGGCAACACGTTGCCTAGCTTAGTCCATGGAAGTAGGAAGTCTTCCATAGCTTAGTCCATCATATTTTGTGCTGTAATCTGTCTTTAGCCAGTATTGATTGTTTCTTTGTTGATTCCTTTAGGTTTACAACAACCAAGTCGTTGCTAAATTTGTATTCTAAGCAATCCACGCAAAACGGACCCATTTTGAAACACGGGTAAGTTCCAAATATTATGGTGGTGGTTACGGATTTAAGCTTTTATGGTGCTGGGGATCGGGTTTGTTTGTTTGAAGGTGAAATGGTCATATTAACAATTTATTGGGCTTCGTGGTTGTGGTAATAATATATACTGTTTATCAAAAAAATCGATACTAAATAAATTATAGACCCTATAGACATAGTCATACCTCATAGAGAGACTCTTACGTTTATGGTCGACCCTTACAAAACACTGAACGTCTTGTGAAAATTTAAGCTCTATATTATATTCTATATGATACTTTGTCAAACATTTTTTTGTTTGTTATCATTATCTGTGAAAAAAAAAAGTGTTGCGATTATTGTAATTTTTAATTTTGGATTCATTGGGTCTCTACTAATGGATGAGAGATTATACGTTCGATATTTGATTAAAATAAGCGTGCTGACACGTTGTTCAATAGTCAGGATATTGTATCGACAGAAGAAAACTACTGAAAATCTTGGAGGCATTCTAAAACATTCGGTTAGAATATTACTCATATAAGTTTTGGGTTTTGTAAAAGGTAAGTAAAGTTAGTTTGTTACAGGCTCCGTTAACTAAGTAAGTGCCTAATATGTATTATAAAAAAGACATGGAAAATATTTTTATTTAAATAAACCAAACGTACATTGATTGTCTAATCTAATTAAAAATCATGTGGAATGATGTCGAGAAAACTGGCTGCATTTCCACTCTGGATAGCCAAGCTGAAAATGTCCTGGAAATTTAAATAATGACAAATTAAAAATGATTAAAAAAATGCATTAGTTAGTTGCTTTAGTTAGTTCATAATATAAATAGTAATGTAAGAGAAAGATGATGACGTAAATGCAACGATAGAGCATAAATAGGATACGCAAAATCAAACGATGAACTTTTATACACATTTAAGATTAAATAAAATATAGTATAAATTAGAATTAGTTGTTGTTAAAATCAAAAATGTCATTTACAATCAACGACTTTTCATCTCCTAATTTTAACAAATATAAATAAATAATCTTTCTGCGCATATTATATTTAGATCAGTGAGTCAGGACACGTACCTATTATAACATGTACAATAAAGATAGAAGATAGTTAATGATTTACGACAACACAATTTTTACATAACTGGTGTGTGGGTAATATACACTGATCGAAAAAAAAAACTTAGATACATTGTTGAGAACATTAATCATACTTACCTGTACTTTTTATAAGGTGCGCCCAAACATTCAAATATTGAGCCTTTGTGTTTGAAACGCGATGAAAGAAATCATCCTTACTAAACCTTACTAATATATAAATGCGGGATATGTTTGTTTGTTGGTTTGTCCTTCAATAACGCTGCAACAGAGCTACGGATCGTACATTTTGTAGTTGAGGACCTGGAGAGTGACATAGGATACTTTTTAAATCCACGCGGACGAAGTCGCGGGCATCAGTAGCGATTTTTGTTAAAAATACTTGTTCTATTCACGGGAAATTATCACAAATGCACCATACCGGGGAGTCTATTGAATCTTTAATTTGTAAATTGGTCCGAGCACTCTTGCGTGACCGTCTATAATGGTTGTGATGCTAAATATTCTAGCAGCCACACCAATTGACATTGACCTTGCTAGCCCACACCTACAAAGAGTCTGAGACTAAAGGAAAAGATAGGAAGATTGCACAAGTTGAAGCCGGCTCCGAGAAGCCGATGATGTGACACAATAGACAATAGATTCAAAGACACGACATTTGCTTATAATTTTACTAAAAGCTGTCCTTGTGCAGTTGTGTACGTCCTATTTATGATTTACTAGACGATGCCCTAGTGGATTAAAGTGCTTTAATTTCCGCAGGAACCTTTTAATTTTCCGGTATTTAACCTTTATGTTAATTAAAAGTATGAGCCATCTTCACTCCAAATTTCAGTCAAATCGGTTCCTCCGTTGTGGCTGAAGGAGTAACAAATAACATACACACACGCACACATACAAACTTTCGCCTGTATAATATTACTAGATTACTAGACTAGATGACTAGACGTTTACACCTGCATCTGCGTCAAAACTCAGTCTGTCTCTTTAATTAGTCTATGCACTGTTAGTGTTTGCTTTAAACAGCAGTTTCCTTCAGTTATCTGAATATAACAAACGTCATCTAATATAATGACTCATAATACACAATGATATCCTTTTGAGCTATCAATCTTGTCAGACGTTTTATGTACAAGAACAAGAAATTCGTTGCATGTGACGTTCTAGGTATCCATTGCTTGTTTTGTTACAAGCGTTTAAAATTACAATTAAACATAAGAAGCAAAGAACATTGCTAAATATAAGTAATTGTTGAACATGGTGAGGTCACAGTATAGTCATATGTGCTATTAACGCGTGTTACGTTAATTGCGGCGTTGTAAGTAGCCATTGCTGGTTTTGTTCAAAAGGCTTGTTACTACCTTTAAGCACAGCCAGCAATGGTAGCTACAAAAGCTGTTACACACGCAATGGAACGTAGTAAGGTCATTTCATTCTGTTCACGCGCAGTCTTCGTATGTTTTTCCCACAAGTCGGCTGTATGAATCGCGAGTGCCATTATAACGTTTTAAACCAGTTCCAAGCCAAAAGCCTCTTGCGATAAAACCAGTGCCTTATTTGGATTTAAAAAAAAACTGTCGCCAATTTAGCGTCATGGACGACAGGTAATTTATGTAATAGGTATCCGCTATCAGTCATTAATCTATATTATGCATAGTCTATGATGCTTAACACAGATAAAACATAACTTTTTTTTAACCGTCTTCAAAAAAGGTGGTTCTGAATTTGTCGCTCTATTTATTAGTATTTAAAATCTGTAGTTTCTTTAGTAGCATCTGAAGCTGTTTTTCCTTGGACTTTTTAATAACTTAACCATGTCGGACTTGAAAATAATTATTGTTCTCGACCCAAGTAATTTTTTTTTTTTTCAAATTTGTAGTGGAATTTTATTTTTCAAGGCAAACCATTGTTTCTTTTTGACCGACTTCCAAAAAGGAGGAGGTTCACAATTCGGCCGGTACCTTTTTTTTTATGGTGACATATTTTAATTCAATGAGTCTGTTAAAAGAATGTGATTATTTGGGAAATCGAAATTTTCTATGGAAGAAGTTAAAATGCTTAATTAATTAATTATTACTAGCTGATATCCGCAACCTCGTACGCGTGGATTGAGGTTTTTTTGGGAACTATAATTTTTTTCGGGATAAAAAGTAGCCTATGTTTTAATTCAAGGTATAGTCTATCTCCATTTTAAATTTCAGCCAAATCGGTCCGGTACTTTTTGAGCCAATTCATTACAAACATACTTACATACAAATCTTTCCTCTTTATTTATTATTAGTATAGATTAGTTAATATGTTAGTAGTAGTGCAGTAGTTATGTACTACTTACCTAACAGTTTGAAAAACTTTATTTGAACAATATTTTCATAAAAACTACATAATTACGTAATAGGTGACATTAGTCGATGCTTATCAGTTACAAACCTTTCTACCTAATCACAACTTTTTTTTATTTTAGAATTTTATTTATCGTATAAGTTGTCGGGAGCTTGTAATAGGAGCTTGCAGCGTGGGAGCTAATTTTTGGGATTTTTGGTGTATGCGGAGCTTCAAGTAGACAGTAGCGTCATAATGTCATTCACCCCAATGTAAGTTGCTTCGCTTTCGCAAGACGGTATTGCAATCTGTGTTTCTTTTTATCTGCGGAATGCATTTTTTTTTGGCGGTTAAGGGATCGGCTAAGTGTAATACATATAATATTGTCGGGGATAGAGTTAAAACGAGATACAAATATGCTCCGACATAAATCTGTCTCGTTTTATCTCTGAAAATTTTCATTCAAGACGAGAACCGTGCCTACTAATTGGGCCCGGCGCGGCGGTGGATTGTGAAAATTGAAATTTCGATGATGTTTGTTATTTATTATGCAGCACTTAAGCTTGAATAAGTACTAACCTATGCTCTAAAGAGCTACCCCAGAAAAGAAAATGAAATGTTATGAAAAATTAAGAAGATTTATTCTTACAAGTATCTTTAAGATTGGTAGATTTATTTCATTATTCCCTTTAATAATGAGTTCATAAACACCATTTCTATGATATATTTTTAGTTTTTATCCAAATCTCAAATCACCAAATAATGAAAAGTTTAAAAAAAACTAAGTAGGTGGAGGACTATGATATGCTTATATTAACCTGTTCATAATTTATTTTAGTGGCTTCTTTATTTAATTATTTATTTACCTTGGTTTAATAATAGAAACGTAACTTCTTACATATTTCTTTGTTCTGGTATAAAAAAAAAACAAAGAAATACATATATAGGTAGTATCTTTGCCTACTTCCTATAATTAATCTTAGAAAATTGCGTGATGGGTTAAGCATGTGGTTACACGCTTATTGCCTATAATATGTAGGTATTAGATTCATATAAGTATTGCATTTGAATGAAACTAAAACTACATTCATTTTCTTTGTAAATATTTGTTAATATTATAAATGCGAAAGTGCGTTTTTTTGTTGGTTTGTCCTTCAATCACGCCGCAATAAAGCAACGCATCGACGTGATTTTATGCGTGGGTAGTTATTCAGGACCGGAAGAGTGACATAGGATACTTTTTTTCCCGGAAAATCAAAGAGATTCCGCGGGATTTATAAAACTAATCCACGCGAGCGAAGCCGTGGGCATCAACTAGTTATACATGATTTCTTCGGTTGAGCTGACCAGAAATCGAACCCAGGAACGTTGTTAATTTTAAGTAGGTCCGGGTCAACCTAACGCACTTCTCTATTTGTAGCACCCACACCTGTCAGTACAACGAAGAGGAGGGATGCATGAGGATGTTCCTGCGGGGCCGTCCGGTCGTACTGTACGCTCCGAGTGACCTGGACAACCTGGACCCTGCGAAGGTCGCGCCGCCGCCCCAGAACAAGCTCAAGTTAGAGTGGGTGTACGGATATAGGTAAGTCACAAGAAAGTATGTATTACTTTGCGGAAATACATGATTTACTTCTTCTGTATTAAACGATAGACATACATTTCTGGACATAGGTCCCTTGAATAGGCTCCCACATGCCGTCTTATATCCAGCAATTTTGGCAATTGAGATAAGTGTGCGCAACGCCTAAATTTAGTGTCGTACATACATGGCGTTGAAAAGTGATATTCTCGTGTGAAACTTCAGATGTACAATACGATTAATTGAAAATGAAACGAAAAGGTCGTTCTGTGTCTATAGAATGACAAATGAATAAGTAAATGATAAAGGGTATTGCTTTCATTTATAGTGATAGGTGAATCAATAAATCACCTTTGTTTAGAAGAAACCTTGACATATTGAATCATTTAGTAGCAGCGTTTAGTAGATATAGAACCTATTGTTCGTTAAAGCTATATTGTTACACAGTAGCCAATATTTATTGGATTATATTTAAGCGTACAGTTAAATTTAAAGCTGATGAAGACGTGCCAATAACATCAGCAAAGGGCTGCTGACGTCTTCTGCATTTAAAACTAGTTCAATAAATATTAAATCCTCTTTCTTCCTTCACTCACTCATCGGTTGTCTGGCATCGTAGAGCGTCGTCTCTGTCGCACGAGCCGAAAAATTGCCAAATACTGGAACTGTCTGAATTCAATTCAATAAATAGGATTCGTTTTACCACCCTAATGCTGAGATCGGGACTTAAGATAGTGTTAAAACCATACACAAATATGCTCTGACATAAATCTGTCTCGTTTTAACTCTGTCTTGAGTCCAAGTAGAATGTGAGTGCGGCCTTATTTGATTTTATTTCATTTATTTTGCATTCATGAAAATTAGAGGTATTGGCTTCAAATTGTAATGGAACTCTTGGGGTTCCGATGGGTTTTAATAATAATTACCGCTTCCAGATTAGACTCCTTTCGTCTTAGACTGCATCGTCACTTACTACCAGATGAGAGTGCAGGGCTAACTTTTGAAAGAATTGAAATTAAGGGATTGCTACAGTTCTGAAAAAAAAAAAACAGTACTATGACCCAGATACTGCAGTTGGCACTTTACAGTTAGAAGAATTTCCCGTTTTTTCCCAACGTAATCTGCGTTAAACATTTGTAATCTCCAATAACGGTATTGTATCGATTTAGGTGAATAAGTACCTACTTAGATAACACATGAAGGTCAGCTATTCAGGCTATGACGGATATCTACCTCATTATTTATTTTCATAGCGTAGCGTACCCTTCATTACTTAACCTAATTATGTATTTAATGGGAAAATGTACACTTAATTTGTAACATTATTTTTTTATGTTAACTATTAAGTCGGATTATTACAAGAAGAGCTTTGAAATTTTTCATCGACAGATTGACGACCTACAGTCAAGATACGATTTCAAGATTGCTTGCATCCAGGGGTTTAGGATACCAACCTATTATATCAAGGAGATAATTCCCACGGCATTAAAAAAATAATGCCACGAGTACATACGTGTTCATTTGGCATTCCTGATATTTTTTCCATAATTTTATGTAGACATACAGGTTTCAGTAATATAGGGCAGCCAAGTAATGCCTACCAATTATCGTTTAACCCAATTAATTGAAAGCTTGTGAACCCAAGAGAATTAAAAAAATATGCGTAATAATCTACGTAACTCACGACACGCCCATGTAGGTATTTATAATTCCCAGCGGTAAACTCATACCTTGCCGCCCAACTTACCAAAAATGACCTATTTCGAAACAAAAATAACATCTACAGGTAGGTACGCTACGTACCTACTACTCGTAAGAAATTGTTTGTGTTTTTAAACCGTGTTACTTACAAGGGGATAATGCTGAGCAATTTTCCAATTGAGTTAAGGACACGAGCGTTTACTTCCCACGCCTACCTCGAACATCGTACTGTCAAAAAAATAATTGCGATCGTGAACCTAAACTATGTTAGCTGTTAATTGGGGAACGGGTGCACCGAAAAAACCTAATTGTAAATTACTGTCATCAGCAATTTTTCTGTTGAAAAGAAATTAAAATCTTTTCCCTAAAACAAGTCAAGTCACTACCTAAAACTTAAAGAGGCAAACCTTGTATCTATCTTGCAGGGTGATGATTTGCCAATTCATACGAACCCATATATCACAGTAGAGCAAGCGGAAACCTCTGGTCTCCTTTCATTGTTGACCAACAGTGAGGTGAGCCGCGGTCATCATCTGAATTACACAGTTGGCCACTCAAGCGGAACAGCCTTGAAATACGTGCGCCCGTCGCATCGCCCGCTGCCTAATTACCCGCCCACCGCCGTGGATACGCGTCCGTGCAATACTTCAAAGCAATCCGTATTAATAGCAGATTTGAATGAACACATCTCTGGTATCTACGAAACTTTTTTTTTTTTTTTTTTGCTGAAATAAGATATTTTTTCAAAATGGTAGATACTTCCGAACATTATCCAACAGTATTTCAAAATTAGTCATCATTCTCGGTTTCCAGAGGCAAAGACTGCCGCAGCAACCTGTACCTGCTGCCCACGGGGGAGATCGTGTACTTCGTGGCGGCCGTGGTGGTGCTGTTCAACGTGGAGGAGCAGTGCCAGCGCCACTACACGGGCCACACCGACGACGTCAAGTGCATCGCCGTGCACCCCAACAAGCTGGTCGTCGCCAGCGGCCAGTGCGCGGGCCACGACCGGCTCGATGCCAGGGTATGCAGTGCCGACACACTTTTTTTTTTTTTCAATGTATTCCTTAACTGCGATCTAACCTGGTTTGTGAGAATGTTGTCTAAGATACAAGCGAGATATCCTGAAAGAGTTATGGCAGTTTATTTTGGAGCAGGTTGGAGTGTGCTTGCCTCAAATTATAGGTGGCAGAAAACACGGATGCTGAAAGGGTGATTCACACCTTAGCTAAAAGTTTAATTTTGTCGATCCACCTAAAAAGGGTCTGCCAAAACTGCACTTTCCGGTGCCAAAGGAAAGCACATGTGTGCACACATGCGAATTTAATTCTTGGAAGGTCTTGGAACCCTCAAAAAGTAGGCCAGAGTGTTAATAACCACTAGGCTGTCACGCGTACTCACGCTGGAGTCCCCTTCCAGCCGCACGTGCGCGTGTGGAACTCGGTGTCGCTGGCCACGCTGGCCGTGCTGGGCGCCGGGCACATGGAGCGCGCGGTCGCGTGCGTGACGTTCTCGCGCGCGGACGGCGGCGCGCTGCTCGCCTGCGTGGACGACGGGCCCGACCACACCATCTCCGTGTGGGAGTGGCAGCGCGACAAGCACTGCATAGCCGAGACCAAGGTACCTGTGCTTATTCGATTGTACACAAAGAATAATGGCCTCTTTCTTTTCTTACATGCTTGGACTTAGTAAAAAATAAAATGTAACTTTGTGAAACATACTTATTCCTTAAGAGTAACGTAAGTGACGCCTATTTCCATCCAATATGAGTGTGTACTTTTTTCTGACAATTGTACAGAGTCCCGAGCTTCGTTGATATTGAAAGTTTAGCGCTCGCTGCGCTTGTGCTTATGGTTATGTTTTTTCTCCAATATGTAAACATTAAATCAATAAAAGTAGATAGGTAGAGATTCCATGGTATCGACGCACGTATGTGATACAATCGCATGGTTTTCAAAAGTACTAGGAGCCCATAAAAACTAAGAACTGTTTTCCCCTAGTGTTCGGTAGACACAGTGGTAGCGGCCGAGTTTCACCCGGTGGAGCGCAACCAGATAGTGACTTGTGGCAAGAACCACATTGCATTCTGGACCCTGGACGCGTCCAACGTGCTCTATAAGCGGACCGGCGTGTTCGAGTCACGGGACAAACCCAAATACGTCACGTGCCTTGGCTTTAATCATAATGGTAAGTTAAAATTACTGGTTGCCCTTTAGGGGGAATTGCATTAGTGACTAATTTAATAGTGACATAGTTAAAGTATGCCTCTAACACTAATACGTGACTCTTAGCATAATTATTATGGTAATATTTTAGTATTGTGATTGAAATAAGTTAGCCAGAATAAGACTATTTGGTTAAATTGAGGAATTGGAAACTCGTTGATGATCGAAAATGAAATGGACCAAATTTTTAGTGATTAATAAGTAATTTATGAACAGAATGTAGTAATAAAACTCGCAAAGTTAGTACAACCTATAATTTTTTTAATCTACTCCCAAAAAGGAAGAGTTTCCTTTCCTTCACGTTTATTAAAAACTTCTAAAAGTCGTCTGAATCAGATTACTCTAAATTATAGTACCCGTTTAAACAATACGCTGTTCTCGGATAACTATGGCCATAACTAACTGTAGAATTTGTTCCCAGGAGACGTAATCTCAGGTGACTCGAACGGCAACATCATAGTGTGGGGCCGCGGCACCAACACCATCCAGAAGCTGGTGCGCGGCGTGCACGAGGGCGCGGTGTTCTCGCTGTGCAGCCTCAAGGACGGCGGCGTGGTGACGGCGGGCGGCAAGGACGGCCGGCTCGTGCTGTTCGACGCCGACCTCAACGCGACCGGCACTGAGAATGTGGTAAGTGTGACATATATCAGGAGTGCACGAGGGCGCGGTGTTCTCGCTGTGCAGCCTCAAGGACGGCGGCGTGGTGACGGCGGGCGGCAAGGACGGCCGGCTCGTGCTGTTCGACGCCGACCTCAACGCGACCGGCACTGAGAACGTGGTAAGTGTGACATATATCAGGAGTGCACGAGGGCGCGGTGTTCTCGCTGTGCAGCCTCAAGGACGGCGGCGTGGTGACGGCGGGCGGCAAGGACGGCCGGCTCGTGCTGTTCGACGCCGACCTCAACGCGACCGGCACTGAGAACGTGGTAAGTGTGACATATATCAGGAGTGCACGAGGGCGCGGTGTTCTCGCTGTGCAGCCTCAAGGACGGCGGCGTGGTGACGGCGGGCGGCAAGGACGGCCGGCTCGTGCTGTTCGACGCCGACCTCAACGCGACCGGCACTGAGAACGTGGTAAGTGTGACATATATCAGGAGTGCACGAGGGCGCGGTGTTCTCGCTGTGCAGCCTCAAGGACGGCGGCGTGGTGACGGCGGGCGGCAAGGACGGCCGGCTCGTGCTGTTCGACGCCAACCTCAACGCGACCGGCACTGAGAACGTGGTAAGTGTGACATATATCAGGAGTGCACGAGGGCGCGGTGTTCTCGCTGTGCAGCCTCAAGGACGGCGGCGTGGTGACGGCGGGCGGCAAGGACGGCCGGCTCGTGCTGTTCGACGCCGACCTCAACGCGACCGGCACTGAGAACGTGGTAAGTGTGACACATATCAGGAGTGCACGAGGGCGCGGTGTTCTCGCTGTGCAGCCTCAAGGACGGCGGCGTGGTGACGGCGGGCGGCAAGGACGGCCGGCTCGTGCTGTTCGACGCCGACCTCAACGCGACCGGCACTGAGAACGTGGTAAGTGTGACATATATCAGGAGTGCACGAGGGCGCGGTGTTCTCGCTGTGCAGCCTCAAGGACGGCGGCGTGGTGACGGCGGGCGGCAAGGACGGCCGGCTCGTGCTGTTCGACGCCGACCTCAACGCGACCGGCACTGAGAACGTGGTAAGTGTGACATATATCAGGAGTGCACGAGGGCGCGGTGTTCTCGCTGTGCAGCCTCAAGGACGGCGGCGTGGTGACGGCGGGCGGCAAGGACGGCCGGCTCGTGCTGTTCGACGCCGACCTCAACGCGACCGGCACTGAGAACGTGGTAAGTGTGACATATATCAGGAGTGCACGAGGGCGCGGTGTTCTCGCTGTGCAGCCTCAAGGACGGCGGCGTGGTGACGGCGGGCGGCAAGGACGGCCGGCTCGTGCTGTTCGACGCCGACCTCAACGCGACCGGCACTGAGAACGTGGTAAGTGTGACATATATCAGGAGTGCACGAGGGCGCGGTGTTCTCGCTGTGCAGCCTCAAGGACGGCGGCGTGGTGACGGCGGGCGGCAAGGACGGCCGGCTCGTGCTGTTCGACGCCGACCTCAACGCGACCGGCACTGAGAACGTGGTAAGTGTGACATATATCAGGAGTGCACGAGGGCGCGGTGTTCTCGCTGTGCAGCCTCAAGGACGGCGGCGTGGTGACGGCGGGCGGCAAGGACGGCCGGCTCGTGCTGTTCGACGCCGACCTCAACGCGACCGGCACTGAGAACGTGGTAAGTGTGACACATATCAGGAGTGCACGAGGGCGCGGTGTTCTCGCTGTGCAGCCTCAAGGACGGCGGCGTGGTGACGGCGGGCGGCAAGGACGGCCGGCTCGTGCTGTTCGACGCCGACCTCAACGCGACCGGCACTGAGAACGTGGTAAGTGTGACATATATCAGGAGTGCACGAGGGCGCGGTGTTCTCGCTGTGCAGCCTCAAGGACGGCGGCGTGGTGACGGCGGGCGGCAAGGACGGCCGGCTCGTGCTGTTCGACGCCGACCTCAACGCGACCGGCACTGAGAACGTGGTAAGTGTGACATATATCAGGAGTGCACGAGGGCGCGGTGTTCTCGCTGTGCAGCCTCAAGGACGGCGGCGTGGTGACGGCGGGCGGCAAGGACGGCCGGCTCGTGCTGTTCGACGCCGACCTCAACGCGACCGGCACTGAGAACGTGGTAAGTGTGACATATATCAGGAGTGCACGAGGGTGCGGTGTTCTCGCTGTGCAGCCTCAAGGACGGCGGCGTGGTGACGGCGGGCGGCAAGGACGGCCGGCTCGTGCTGTTCGACGCCGACCTCAACGCGACCGGCACTGAGAACGTGGTAAGTGTGACATATATCAGGAGTGCACGAGGGCGCGGTGTTCTCGCTGTGCAGCCTCAAGGACGGCGGCGTGGTGACGGCGGGCGGCAAGGACGGCCGGCTCGTGCTGTTCGACGCCGACCTCAACGCGACCGGCACTGAGAACGTGGTAAGTGTGACATATATCAGGAGTGCACGAGGGCGCGGTGTTCTCGCTGTGCAGCCTCAAGGACGGCGGCGTGGTGACGGCGGGCGGCAAGGACGGCCGGCTCGTGCTGTTCGACGCCGACCTCAACGCGACCGGCACTGAGAACGTGGTAAGTGTGACATATATCAGGAGTGCACGAGGGCGCGGTGTTCTCGCTGTGCAGCCTCAAGGACGGCGGCGTGGTGACGGCGGGCGGCAAGGACGGCCGGCTCGTGCTGTTCGACGCCGACCTCAACGCGACCGGCACTGAGAACGTGGTAAGTGTGACATATATCAGGAGTGCACGAGGGCGCGGTGTTCTCGCTGTGCAGCCTCAAGGACGGCGGCGTGGTGACGGCGGGCGGCAAGGACGGCCGGCTCGTGCTGTTCGACGCCGACCTCAACGCGACCGGCACTGAGAACGTGGTAAGTGTGACATATATCAGGAGTGCACGAGGGCGCGGTGTTCTCGCTGTGCAGCCTCAAGGACGGCGGCGTGGTGACGGCGGGCGGCAAGGACGGCCGGCTCGTGCTGTTCGACGCCGACCTCAACGCGACCGGCACTGAGAACGTGGTAAGTGTGACATATATCAGGAGTGCACGAGGGCGCGGTGTTCTCGCTGTGCAGCCTCAAGGACGGCGGCGTGGTGACGGCGGGCGGCAAGGACGGCCGGCTCGTGCTGTTCGACGCCGACCTCAACGCGACCGGCACTGAGAACGTGGTAAGTGTGACATATATCAGGAGTGCACGAGGGCGCGGTGTTCTCGCTGTGCAGCCTCAAGGACGGCGGCGTGGTGACGGCGGGCGGCAAGGACGGCCGGCTCGTGCTGTTCGACGCCGACCTCAATGCGACCGGCACTGAGAACGTGGTAAGTGTGACATATATCAGGAGTGCACGAGGGCGCGGTGTTCTCGCTGTGCAGCCTCAAGGACGGCGGCGTGGTGACGGCGGGCGGCAAGGACGGCCAGCTCGTGCTGTTCGACGCCGACCTCAACGCGACCGGCACTGAGAACGTGGTAAGTGTGACATATATCAGGAGTGCACGAGGGCGCGGTGTTCTCGCTGTGCAGCCTCAAGGACGGCGGCGTGGTGACGGCGGGCGGCAAGGACGGCCGGCTCGTGCTGTTCGACGCCGACCTCAACGCGACCGGCACTGAGAACGTGGTAAGTGTGACATATATCAGGAGTGCACGAGGGCGCGGTGTTCTCGCTGTGCAGCCTCAAGGACGGCGGCGTGGTGACGGCGGGCGGCAAGGACGGCCGGCTCGTGCTGTTCGACGCCGACCTCAACGCGACCGGCACTGAGAACGTGGTAAGTGTGACATATATCAGGAGTGCACGAGGGCGCGGTGTTCTCGCTGTGCAGCCTCAAGGACGGCGGCGTGGTGACGGCGGGCGGCAAGGACGGCCGGCTCGTGCTATTCGACGCCGACCTCAACGCGACCGGCACTGAGAACGTGGTAAGTGTGACATATATCAGGAGTGCACGAGGGCGCGGTGTTCTCGCTGTGCAGCCTCAAGGACGGCGGCGTGGTGACGGCGGGCGGCAAGGACGGCCGGCTCGTGCTGTTCGACGCCGACCTCAACGCGACCGGCACTGAGAACGTGGTAAGTGTGACATATATCAGGAGTGCACGAGGGCGCGGTGTTCTCGCTGTGCAGCCTCAAGGACGGCGGCGTGGTGACGGCGGGCGGCAAGGACGGCCGGCTCGTGCTGTTCGACGCCGACCTCAACGCGACCGGCACTGAGAACGTGGTAAGTGTGACATATATCAGGAGTGCACGAGGGCGCGGTGTTCTCGCTGTGCAGCCTCAAGGACGGCGGCGTGGTGACGGCGGGCGGCAAGGACGGCCGGCTCGTGCTGTTCGACGCCGACCTCAACGCGACCGGCACTGAGAACGTGGTAAGTGTGACATATATCAGGAGTGCACGAGGGCACGGTGTTCTCGCTGTGCAGCCTCAAGGACGGCGGCGTGGTGACGGCGGGCGGCAAGGACGGCCGGCTCGTGCTGTTCGACGCCGACCTCAACGCGACCGGCACTGAGAACGTGGTAAGTGTGACATATATCAGGAGTGCACGAGGGCGCGGTGTTCTCGCTGTGCAGCCTCAAGGACGGCGGCGTGGTGACGGCGGGCGGCAAGGACGGCCGGCTCGTGCTGTTCGACGCCGACCTCAACGCGACCGGCACTGAGAACGTGGTAAGTGTCACATATATCAGGAGTGCACGAGGGCGCGGTGTTCTCGCTGTGCAGCCTCAAGGACGGCGGCGTGGTGACGGCGGGCGGCAAGGACGGCCGGCTCGTGCTGTTCGACGCCGACCTCAACGCGACCGGCACTGAGAATGTGGTAAGTGTGACATATATCAGGAGTGCACGAGGGCGCGGTGTTCTCGCTGTGCAGCCTCAAGGACGGCGGCGTGGTGACGGCGGGCGGCAAGGACGGCCGGCTCGTGCTGTTCGACGCCGACCTCAACGCGACCGGCACTGAGAATGTGGTAAGTGTGACATATATCAGGAGTGCACGAGGGCGCGGTGTTCTCGCTGTGCAGCCTCAAGGACGGCGGCGTGGTGACGGCGGGCGGCAAGGACGGCCGGCTCGTGCTGTTCGACGCCGACCTCAACGCGACCGGCACTGAGAATGTGGTAAGTGTGACATATATCAGGAGTGCACGAGGGCGCGGTGTTCTCGCTGTGCAGCCTCAAGGACGGCGGCGTGGTGACGGCGGGCGGCAAGGACGGCCGGCTCGTGCTGTTCGACGCCGACCTCAACGCGACCGGCACTGAGAATGTGGTAAGTGTGACATATATCAGGAGTGCACGAGGGCGCGGTGTTCTCGCTGTGCAGCCTCAAGGACGGCGGCGTGGTGACGGCGGGCGGCAAGGACGGCCGGCTCGTGCTGTTCGACGCCGACCTCAACGCGACCGGCACTGAGAATGTGGTAAGTGTGACATATATCAGGAGTGCACGAGGGCGCGGTGTTCTCGCTGTGCAGCCTCAAGGACGGCGGCGTGGTGACGGCGGGCGGCAAGGACGGCCGGCTCGTGCTGTTCGACGCCGACCTCAACGCGACCGGCACTGAGAACGTGGTAAGTGTGACATATATCAGGAGTGCACGAGGGCGCGGTGTTCTCGCTGTGCAGCCTCAAGGACGGCGGCGTGGTGACGGCGGGCGGCAAGGACGGCCGGCTCGTGCTGTTCGACGCCGACCTCAACGCGACCGGCACTGAGAATGTGGTAAGTCATCAGCAACCGTCAACGGCTCACTTCTGAGCACAGATCTCTTATATTAAAATTCAAAATTTATTTACTTCAGGTAGGCCAACTTGTAGCTCTTATGACACTACCACCGGTTAGGAATGCAGATTCTGCTGAGAAGAGCTGCCTAGAAACTCAGCAGTTGCTCTTTAAAAAAAAAAAATTACAATAGGTAACAAAACTGTGCTATGTATACTGTGCTTCCACAATGAAGCTTCAAAAATGCATACGTAGGTACATAGAATCCAATACATGTTAAGACGGGTAGACAAAGCAGGCCCATTCCCGTTGGTGGCACCCGTTCACGAGCATGACGCATGATCCAGCCGTTGCTTCGCTCAACTATATTTTATAGAAGAGCTATCCTATTAGTATTATAAATAATAAGGACTATAATAATCTTGTAAAATTGTGTTGTAAACGCTGTTGATTACCAATAAATAAATAAATAAATAAATAAATAAATGCGAAAGTTTGGAGGATGGATGGATGTTTGTTACTAAATCACGCCGCAACGACTGCACTGATTTGGCATAGAGATAAATTATAGTCTGGAATAACACATAGACTACTTTTTACTCCGGAAAATAAGAGAGTTCCTGCGGGAATTAAAAAATCTTAATCCACGCGAACGAAGTCAATCATCGATCAGATGAGTAAGAAATATCATTAAATCGAAATGATTTCCGTCAACAGATTGAAGGTCATTACGGTGGAGTTCGCGTGGTAGCGGAAGGCAAGGGTCGGCAGCTATTCGTCGGTACCACGAGGAACTGCATCCTGCACGGAGACCTGGAACTTGGCTTCGTTCCTGCTGTGCTGGGTACGCATATAATTTTTTCTATCCTTTCAATATACTAGCTGATATCCGCCACTTCATCAGCCAACCGGATAGATATCCACTGTTGGGCAGCTCGCTTGAAATGACCGCCATTGAACACATTTCACTGTCGCTTGCATCCAGGGACTGTCAGCGACTTGTTTGATTTTATCGGTCCACCTAGTCCTAGTGGTTCTATCAAACTTTGGGACCCCAGCAACCATCAGTTCTTCAAACTATGTGCCCCGCCCATTTCCACTTGAGGTGTAGTATAGATGACGTAGTTTAGGTTAGTATATAAGATGTATCTTTTAGACTTAAGAGTGAGTAATAAATAGTACGAGATGAAGAACAGTCGTTTGGAATAACATCCCAACATCCCCACATGGCGACCCTGCCATGCCGTATTTGGGGCGCGCGCGCGACGCGAGTAAATCCGTAGTGTTTCGGTTTAAAATTAATTATTGGTTTAAAACTATGACTCTATAAATAAATTTAAAATGATATAGACTGTAAAAATGTGTCGCTCCAACGTCGAAAAAGAAACCGTTTTTTTGAACCAAAACGCAGCTGGTTCGAATAATGGACACATAGAAGAAATAAAGTTTCATTTGTCAACAATAAGCATACTGCTTATAATCGTATGTACTGTCCTGGGTATAGGATTTTGTATATTTGCGTGGAGGCAATATAAAAAATGCCACCACAATTGGATTCGAGATTAAATTATACGTCATAGCCTGCGGAGGTCATAGAACAAAACCATTTAGAACATAAATAATATTATTTAAATTTTGTATCTAAAAAAAAAAAATGTGTATATTTTTTTTTTTTTTTCATTCACCCCCGAGGTGAGGTGTAGTATAGATGACGTAGTTTAGGTTAGTATATAAGATGTATCTTTTAGACTTAAGAGTGAGTAATAAATAGTACGAGATGAAGAACAGTCGTTTGGAATAACATCCCAACATCCCCACACACTTGAGCTTCGCGATTTGTTGAGCTATGTATGCATAGCCAAAGTTAATGCTAGCGATGTACTTTGCCAGGTCACGTGGACGAAGTGTGGGGTCTGGCCGCCCATCCCAGCCTGCCGCAGTTTGTGTCCGCGGGCTGGGACAGGCTGCTGCAGCTGTGGGATGGACTCAGTCATTCCACTGTGTGGAGCAAGGACATAGAGGTACTCATAATATACTATCATCATCTCGACTTAGTCCACTTCTGGACGCAGGTCTCATCTCGAATAAGAAGGGTCTACGATAGAATAAATCACAGTTTCTACAGGCAAACTTATCGAATTCATTAATATTTCCCGAGCATGTAATAGGGAGGAGGAAGATAGTTCCAGCATGCGATGGAAACTTTATGAGGAACAAAGAGCTACGTACTGAGGCCCTGCCGTTTCCGTCATAGATGTAGAAAATGTAAAGAGGAACCCATTTTTTTATTATTCGATGACACGTGAACTCTGGTGGCGATTTCGTTTGGTGCTAAATGACTAGTCTGGCTAGCTTCGGCAAATCTATACTTAAAAAATTTTTTCAGTATATTTTTCTATTAAACTAAACATTTTTACTTTTTCCATGAATTTTAGGAACGCGCACAAAGCGTGGCGTGGTCGGGCGACGGGTCGGTGATCGCCGTGGGCTGCACGACGGGCAAGTGGCTGGTCTTCGACCCGCACTCCAGGGACCTACTCGCTGCACACCACGACGGGTAACTATACAGTCCAGCCCTCTGATTCTGTAACTCAATGCCTATCAAAAAATGAAAGCCACTGACATATATTTTTTATCCATTGAAGGTTTTCTATGAAATAGTAAATGGCATTTCTCTTCAAATCTTCAATGGATAAAAAATGCCTATCGTCGTTGATAGACACTGAGTTAGAAAATCAGGGGGCTGGTCTTCTCGACTGTTAGGAATGCACACGGGACAAAGGTATCTTGAAAGGATTGCCAGAGTACAGGATCTTGTGTGATGCCGCTTATATGTAATATAGTGGTTGCCAGCAAATCGCTTGAGCTCCACCGTCCACTTAGGGAGATGTTTTCCAAGACTGTGCTTTCCAGCATGTTGCCCAATTTTCATCGGTTCTTTGAAATATGTGCCTGGGCTAATTCAGCTTCGCGACTCTTTAATCAACTCTCAGAAGCTAGCTGTCTTTTAGCTAGTAATAAAATCAAATGAGCTAAAATGTAGCCCATTTGATTTCAGACAAACGTCCATCCAACCATCCATCCAAACTTTCGCACTTATAATATTAACAGGATAAGCAGGACAATAGGGCGATCTTTTAGTTTTCAGTCCGCACCTTAAACGTTGCGCTATTGAGACTCTGGGATAGTACCAACGTCATTAACACCACGGTATTGGTAACACCTACAGTTATCCTAAATTCGTTCCAGTGCGGAGCCCATCCAAACGATCCAGTTCTCGCCAGACAACCAGTTCATTGCCCTGGGGTCGCGGGACAACTTCATCTACATATACCAGGTCGACGACAACGGTTCGCGGTACTCCAGGCTCGGAAAATGTCTCGTGAGTTTTTTAATTATTATTATCTTATTTAATTCTTGAGTAAGTTTCATGACGCCTCGTAGGTCCATTACTGATACGTAACTTTGGTGCTAATTCGGTTGCATAGAATTCCTTAACTAAACTGGCAGGTCTTAACAGGTTGTCTAAAAATGATTGCTACATGATCGCAATCAACTTTGATTGGCCGACACTCTCTTGCTATTGGCTAAAAGGGATTATTGCAGCAAAAATGCATTGAATTCAGTCAATCATTGCAATCGATCAGCAGGATACCTGCACTATCTTTACACCTGTAAATTGATTCAGTCAACAGATTATGTACAGCCGAATTAACACATGACTTTTTAACTTTCAATATTTTCCCCTTTTTAAATTTTTGTGCGAGTTTCATTATGCCTCGTAGGTTAAACATCATAATATTTTGCAACCTCCTTTAACAAAAATTTTTAATACACACTTAACATCTGTTAAACATATTTTTAATTTATTGTGGTAAAATAGTTTATTTAATTAAATATGGTGGATAAATGCAGCATTACTTTACGGAAATCCATGATGATATTACAACGAAAAACAAACTTATTTAGCTATAACTCGCCAAACTGGAAAAATCTGTATGATAGAATGTATAGCTCGCTTTCATATGAAATCATAGACTAATTATAGAGGTTGGTGCGCCATTTGCAATATTATTAGTTCCAGAGACACTCATATCTGTGCTTACATCGCCAAGATGGCGTCAATCAAATCCAAAATGGCGCCATGGATCTATGCCCCTGGTCAGTGTGCCCAATTCATTGCGGTTGCTTGTTCTTGCTGCAAGATCACCCTTGACTGGGATCTCACCTAGGAATAAGTGACGATGCAATCTAAGATCGAAGCGGGTTTATTTGAAATTAGCACTTATGACATACATTTTTTTAAATTAAACTTATAGACTTAATAAGTTTAGTGGGCTATAGCAAAATAAGTTTGGTATTCCTTGTTTAATACAACATTTTAAAAGACAAATTGAATAATTCCATGCGTCTCATAGTGCACGGAGAGAAAACGTAGAAGGGTAAAGAAATCGACCAGTAGCAGGCAGCCAGTAGTTAGTACAGTATTAGGCTCGCTTATCGCGTAGTTATTGCATGTCTTACTGATAACGGCCAAGGGCATTCTTACAACACCTCACCCCATATAACGACGCGTATACTTAGGCCTGTAGCACATCTTTGTTACTAAAATTCGTCGAAAATTTGGCCCAAAGTTGTGGAGATTTTTCCAGATGAAAGGACCACTGAGATATATTTAGTAGAATATAATTGCTTGCTTTAATTTTATTACGTTCAAACCACTGAACATTTGATATTGTTCTGAAAATACTATTTTGCACTCTTTATACAGCCAGTATATTTGATTTGCTGGCGAGAAACCCCATATATGTATACTATAAAACGAGATGGGACAATCTAACAATTAATAATAATATGGGAGGACGAACCATTAATTTGTTACTGATGGGCAAAGTACCTACCTAAAATAATAGGTATTACGTATGACATACGAAACTAAACTTTTAGTTCAAACGCAAAGTTTTGACGTGTCTATCTGTTTGTCCACGGAGAGGGGTGAGGGTGTTGAAAACGTGTCCTTGAACTTGTACCGAAGCTAAGCGATTAATATGTTTTTTCTAGTTCAAGACGGTAAAAGTACGCTTATAATAATTAAAATCGTAGATTAGCCGCTTTGTTCATAATAGCGTAGTATATAAATTAACTGTATATAATATGTGATTATTATACCCTTAAACCTATTATTTTTAAGTAGATAATATAATACTAAATTATTATAATGTGTAATATGAATGAATTAGAATTATTGGTTCGATGTTAAGCCTGTAGACTCTGTCTTATATTTTTAATCTATGTTTTTATCTATAAGTATATATTTTATTCAAAGTTATAATCAAAAAAAGTCCAACATTGTATATTTTTTGTATTTGCTCTGCCGAAGTTATTTTTATGTAATTTAAATAAATATTATTCTGTTATATTTACAATAAAGTATGAGAATATTAGAATAATTATTATTTCCTATACGCGCAGGGTCACTCCAGCTACATCACTCACCTGGATTGGTCTGAAGACAGCCAGTATATAAGGAGTAATTCTGGCGACTACGAATTACTGTTCTGTAAGTACATAAACCACGAGTTTGCGGAGTTATGTGTTTTTAAGATCAAATATTGCTTGCTTCAATAGTGCAGGAAAACATCGTGAGAAATCCTGCATTTTCCAAAATAAATCAAGAAATGGTGATGATAAGACTTCTGTCTTCGCGGGCATCATCTAGTTACACTAATATTACATAGGCGAAAGTTTATATGTGTATGTGTGTGTATGTTTGTTATTTCTTCACGCCGCAAACGATTTGGCTGAAACTTGGAATGGAGATAGCTCATACCCAGGATTAACACATAGGCTACATTTTACCCCGGAAAATAAAGAGTTCAAAAAAACCTTAATCCACGCGGCCGAAATCGCAAGCATCATCTAGTTGAAAAAAAAAAGACTTGACTTATGCTTAGTTTGTTCTATTTGTAATTTTCGTTTATGTATGAAATAAAGAGTACGAAAGATCGGCTCGTTGTGTGCAGGGAACGCGACCACTTGCCGTCAAGTGCCGTCGCCGTCGTCGATGCGGGACGTGGCGTGGGCCACCACCAACTGTCCCATCACGTTCCACACCGTGGGCGTGTGGCCGGAGGGCGCGGACGGGACTGACATCAACTCTTGCACGAGGTAACTATATCTATAGCAGATCGTGTGTGTTACTTAGTTTGTGGGCGACACACAACAATCTTTAATTTTTTTATTGAAGTGTTAACCTACACTTAAAGGAAATAACCTAATAGATTTATAAATACATATCAAAAATTCCGAGGCCGGCGGGATTCGAACACACATCTCTCTGGGAATCGCGCCCGAGTGTGTTATCCGTTACACCACGGCGAACCACACGTCAGCCACGAAATTAACACAACAATCATCTGAATACATAAAAGTGATTGACTGACTGATCTATTTTTTTATTTGTGTTACATTTGAATTGATGCAGCGAAAGGTGAACCCTCCGAAAGGGAATTAAGAATCCCGTAACTTGAGTTAAACGTTTATTTATACTTCTCAGGTCTCACGACAGTCGGCTGGCGGCGACAGGGGACGACTTTGGCAAAGTGAAACTATACGCTTATCCCGTCACGCAGCCTAAGGTAAAGATGTCTTTTTTTTTTACTGAAAAACCAGCTTAAAGAAAACTTAGATTCTGTAACATATTTGTGCCTTCTGGGGCTAGATGAGGTAGACTATGGAATAAGGAATCAGACAATAATTTATAGTACATCGTTACGTTACTCCTCGTACGTTATTCCTCGTACACCTATTTAGATTCCCGGCGGTAGTTTGGAAATTTATAATTTCGGAATTGTCTCTGGTCTGGTGGGAGGCTTTGGCCGTGGCTAGTTACCACCCTCGTCATAGACGTGCCGCCAAAAGATTAGGGGTGTGGGTTGAAGATACACTACCATACCGCTACCATTTTAGACATCGTCACTTATCATCGGGTGAGATTGCAGTTTTGTCATCGAATAAAAAAAAGTGTGATTTTGTTGCTAAGCTCGGAACTACTGTACTAATAGACAAAAGTACTAAAAATCTGAACTAGTACAGTCTTTTTAATATAGTACGCAGCGCTCCTTTTAGTGACCATGCAAGAATGAGCCTTGTTGCTGAGGACGATACCTTTCGACTCTTGCCGCGGGGATGGAAAATAATACTATCTTATTCCCCTGCTGTAGTCTTTATTTCGCGTGTCCACACGTGTGTATGGTATAGTGGCGGATAACTTACTCTACACGTAATATAAAAATTTCCCCTATTTAACAAAATCCAACCTACTCGAACCTTTTAATTCAACGTTTCTGATAAGAACCGCTAAGGTGTGGAACACTCTTCCAGCATCTGTGTTTCCTGCCACCTATAATTTGAGTATCTTCAAGGCAAGAGTGAATCTCCTAGGCAAGCGCGCTCCAACCTAGACCTCATCAGTTCTATCCAGTACTGATTGTCGTCAAGCGTAAACCTATTTCGGGGGAAAAAAAATCGCGGCGGTCAAAATCGCTGGATCGACGAGTGGAGTCATGTTACGCTATGCATTCCTTTGCAGTCGCTGTGCCAGGCGTACGGGGGACACTCGTCGCACGTGACGTGCGTGCGCTTCCTGCCCGACGACACGCGGCTGCTGTCGGCGGGCGGCAACGACGCCGCGCTGCTGCAGTGGCTCGTCGACTAACCGCCAACACTGTACTAACTACAGTTAGTTCAATCTACGAACACGCGCCTCACTATTTGTTCGTGAGGGGTAACTTAATAGTGTGTTGTCAATAAAGAAAACTGTCGCCCTAGTCATATTACAAATCCGTCTTCTTCCTACGATCGCTCACGCTCAAGCAGGGGTTCCCGAGGATTTTTATCACGCTTCCCTTCTGAAAGGATAGGACGTGCGATAAAAAAACTTTGTGAGCCCCTGCTTTAGCGTAAGCGATTGTAGAAAGAGACGACACGTTTACAATATGGCTAGGGCGGCAATTCCGTTTCTAGACTTGTGTGTAATAAGGACCAAAAATTCGGTTACGAAAATGAAGTAGAGCATTCTTCCAGGTTATACGTTTAATTTGTCTGCGTGTTCGTGTGCATATATCGCCAATCACAATACATTAGCAGTACATTATAAACACTTGCATTGTAAACGATTAGAATAAAGAGATGGGCGCGTCTTCGTATAATGAACCGACTTTACACAAGTTGCACATCCTATCTCTGATACACTTTAAGTGCAATAAACTACACTAGCTACACACACATATAAATTACACATTGCCTATATTATAATAATAAATCTTTGCCGAATTCGTAAGGTCAATGTATGTTAGCCTAATTTTCTTTTTTACAATTTAGCTAATAAAACTATTGCATATAATAACATGCAGTAAAGAATAGCACGAGATTCAGATAAATTTTTAGAGATTGTGTAATTACACCACATTGTCTGAATAGAAACATTGCACCGTATTGCTATTTCTATTGTCACAGTTACGAGTATAATGGCGTTCTGTCCGCTGTTAAATAATATTAGCGCTAAGAGAATTTAATATATTTTGCTAATTGCTAAAGCAAGGTTATATTTTAAAATAAGTTTTAAAACAGAAGGTACTCTTACATCAGAGTAAAATGTGAAGGCCCTACTATTTTTAAAATTGGAAGCGAAAAATATTCATTCTTTATTCCATTAAAAGTTTTGTATGATTTATGTTAAGTATACATAATATTTAAACTTTAATTTAATTATGTCAATTAATGTTAATAATAATTAAGAAACCTGAAAAAAGTGAGGAAGAATTGTACAAGTGAAGTGTACAAAATATTTTAATTTATTTGTAAGTATAAAGAATTTTTTTGGTCAGTACCTACTAACAACCTTATCGTTGAAACAAAATATATTTACTTATATTCAATGTATGTGCAAGTTTTTTTATTAAATCGTTTAGCATTTTACTGTATTACAAATTGACTAAAAATTACGCATAAATTGTATATAATTTAATCATGCCGTACTTTATAAACATGTAAAAAGTATTTTAAAAACCTGTCAATTTATTTTGAGTAAAAAATGGCGGTATCATCAACACAAAGATTTTAAGTTCAGAAGCAAAATATGCTAGAAGCATATTGTGGGAATGATCGAGTTTTATATAATAATTTATTGTCTATTTGTATTCCATCCATCCAGTTTCAAAGAGTTCAAAATTATGCTGGTAATTGCTGCATAATATTAATTATGAGCTTAAAAACAATCGCATTTGAAAAGAATATGTGTCAGTGAAAGTGAAAATGCGTACTTGACTCAAAAGTTTTGAAAATGGAAAACATATAATCATACTACTATTTATAAAAGTATAACTTTATTGTATACAATGTTAAATGCCTTAACCATTATAACGCAATTTTAATAGGTACATACTTTTTATTTTATTTGTTTATTTTAGCTGGATTGTGTGGTTGTGATAGAAAAAGGGTCTGAAAGAGGTTTAAACAAATGTAAAACGCAATCCGTCGAATTATGCTTAAATATTTTTGTAGTTATAATATAATGCTATGGCAATACTGAAATAATATTTTAGTACCTTTTACACTTGTAACACTGTGAATATATTTTAGCCTTTTAAGCTCTTTTTATTATATTAAAAGTATTTTTATTAGTTTTATTCTTAAAATAAGTGGCACTGGCACGTTTTAATCTGTACCTATTATTTTATTTATTTAATGAGCAGAGCTGATCAAAATAAAATTTTATTAATAAAGTTTAAAGGTAAGTAGATTGTTTTTCTTGTGCGACAAAAAATGTAAACAAGTCTAGGAAGTACTTTCTACTTCAATTCCATGAAACATGTTAGTCCTTACTCCTTACACGTTCACATGCGCTTTTTTTTAATTTTTTGTAGTAATATTTTTTAATTTTACTTTGTTTATGAAAAAACTGATTTCTTAATTCTCAATTTATGATGCAAAGCCGCCAAGGGATATTTTTTTATTTATTTATCTACTTACAGATTTTTTTTGTGTCGCACAAAATAATTTTGATTTTTTTAAATTGCCTACTTAATTAAATGCATTTTTTTTTCATAAACAAAGTAACTGCAAGGTAGATAAGTTAAATATTATTTGAAAGGCAACATTCCTTAGTTGTAAGCGTATTTTAAGTTCTTATTAGTAACCTAGTCACGGATTTGTAGTTCTTTTGAATTTTCACGTTAATTTTAACCCTCATCTTAGATAAGCACTAATATATTAGGTGTTTGTTGTATATACGATAATGTAAGGCGGCAGCGACCGTATTTGAATGTGCCTCTAATAAAAACGATGTTTATTGAATACCAATATTTTATTTCCATTCCCTTAAACATAGCCCTTATATTTTATTTAAAAAAAACGCCGGAAACCCCGTTCCTAGTAGGGGAGCTCCTTTTAATTTTTAATTTATTTTTATTATTTGTTGTTATCCCGGCAACAGAAATAAATTCTCTGAAAATGTCACCTGTCTACCTAATATCCTTCGGCTGCACTATCGCCTATCGGGTATCGTACAATTGCACGATAGTTCGTCACGATAGGCGATAGTGTCTCCGAAGGGTTACGGATCGTACAGCCCGCTGACAGACGGACGGCTGGACAGGAGACAAAAATGTTAGGTATCCACTGACCAGAGATAAAATTAACTTCTCCCTAGGCTAAAGCATTGCCACAGGGGAAAGGAGAAGTATAGTATTTCTATAAGTATATCCACTATTGATACTATTTCCACCGTTCTACTTATGCTCGACGATGGGTGGATAAAACTGCGGGAAGGGATGAACATTTTATCCTTTACCCATGGATAATATGTCGCCTGCCCCTGCTCACTTAAACTATACTTAGCTCCCAATAAACTTTGGGAGCCCCTGCTTTAGCTTTGACGATAATGGAAAGAGAATAGATATGACGCGTTTATAATATGGCTAAGATGGCTGGTTGCATTAAAGTGGTTGGTGGCTAGTTACCACCCCAAGAGATTGTTGAAGAATCACTCCGTTTACCACCCTACAACCAAAGACATGCCGCGAAGCGATTTAGCGTTCCGGCACGATGGCGTGTAGAAACCGATTAGGGGTATGGGTTGAATTTACACTGCTATACCCCTTCCAAGTTAGCCCGCTACCATCTTAGACTGCATCGTCACTTACCATCAGGTGAGATTGCAGTTAAGGGCTATCTTGTAATCTGTTAAGAATTGTATTGAAAGACAGTTGAACAAGACAAAACGATTTATTAATATGGTATCCATACACATTTACAACACTACGTCTATATCAACTGTTCTACACTGTTCGCGGACAACTCGAGCAGTCTCCACGCGGCCTTTGGGTTCATCTCCTGAGGGTCCCTGCACAGAACCCACACGTAGTTCACCCTCATCACCTTATTCGGATCACCCTCTATAACATTGTTCTTTGCATCTCTCACACACATTATTTGCTGGGACTGAAAAGTTATCACTAACACCGGGCCTTGATCCATCATTTTTCCCATCACCAATTCAATATTTTCTATATCCAATATCTTGGAATCGAGTCTGTAACCTAGTTGTTTACATTGTTTAATCGGTGTCGATAGAATGTTGTAAACGCCTTCGTAACACCAATCCTTTAATATATCCATATCGCCTCTGACCATCGCCTCTAGAACGTTCGGAATTATATCGTTCGCACAGTCTTCGAGGAACTTCTGCGAGGTAAAGCTTGGGTCAATTTTACATATCTCTGTGACGGTTTTTGAAAGTTCCGTTTTTTCGAAGAGGTTTCCGAATACACTGCCAACTTTTTCGGTGAAAAATCTGGACGCTCTGAACACTGGGTTGTCGGATTCTTCATATTTTATTTTCCAATCTAGTACCTTTAATAAATAAAAATAAAATATTATACACATAAGTATTGCGTAAAGCATGTATTGCATAAAGTAATGCAATGTTGCAAAGCAGCCCACTACGACAACCTGAAGCAAGTTGTTTATTTTATTCTATGACAAGATAGTCCTTGGCTGCGATCTCACCTGATGGTAAGTCACAATGCCGTCTAAGAAGAAGGACTGACTTGGAAGGGTTACGGAAGTGTACATTCAATCCATACCTCCAAACTGTTTCTAGACGCCATCATACCGGAACACTAAATCGCTTAGCGACCAGACAATTCAGAAATCATAAATCCCAAATTTTCCCCGCCGGGAATCGAACCCAAGACCTTCCAGTTTTAAGACCACTGCGATAGGGAGGTTGACAAAACTCCCCCGCAACACAATCATTGTGTTTTGTGGAGATCTTTGTAAGGCAGTGGAAGACGATGACGTTAATATTAATGAATCAATTACCTTGTTAACATACTGGTTGTTGTTCTTGAATTCCTCCCACTGCTGGTAAAACTTAGAGTCTTTGTGCAGCTCTACGCCCAGAGTTTCTGTGTCGGGGGCGAATGTTCTCTCGTCTTCTGCCACCTAACAGAACGGATAAGGTATATTAGGTCTGGATTAAATTATTTTCTTCCTATATTGTATTTCTTATTGCTAATTATTACTGACATAAGGGGTTTTCTTGGTATAAGTCATAATCCCATCCAACCACATGGGTGGGACTCCATTATGTTTTTTTTTTTTATTAAAGTATTACATACCTTAAATTCCGAAACCGGTGGGGTTAAAAAAAAAAGTCATATCTAATTTTTTACATGTATTTAAAAATTTATTCGGCTAATTCCTTTAAGTGTAGGTTATACACTTTAATAAAAAATATCTTGTTAAACACCGAGTAGGTATAATTTAACTAGGTTTAAGAATTACATATCTGTATTACCTTTTATTTTTTACAATACTGTATGTTTCCATAAAAATAAAAAAAATATTAAAAAAACAATGTGGCAGCTCTAGTTTCTTAAGAGCTCCATTGTAACATGGGGTCTTGGGAATGTACAGATACAGATACCTCAACTCTTTTCCGTAAGGTGGCAGGAGATGTGTACACACGTCCCTCGAGGCCTCTGGGGGACATTTCTTTCTTTACAACTTCTGTGGCCTGCAAACCATGAAAAAAAGGGCTTTATTTAAATATTATAATTATATTATTATTGATACCGACTATGATTATTAAAGTATTTGAGCTAGCAGCGGTCAAAATTATTGTCTGTGTAAAATAGGTTTTTACCCATAATGGTGAACTTATTTTCAGGAAAATCTGGTCCTTCCATTTGTGTATTCTAGGGTGTATACTGTATACTGTGACGAGGTCCTGGGTTGGGCCAAATATAATGTATAATAGGTATTGTTTTTCTGTCAAGAAATTCAGAGTACTAGCCCGGGATTAGTAAGTTGGCAGTAAGTCACCTTGGTCATGTCGGATTTTCCATCCCATCGGACTATGAGAGTGAGGGAATAAAGAGTGCACCTGTGTTTGCGCACGCACTTATAATATCTCCCGCACAGATGGCTAATTTTTGTGGAGATTAGCCACCGTGTCCTGATTTGGTCGGGAGGACATTATTATTATTACTGTATACTTGGACTACTAGTTTGTAAGTAGAGAGAGAAGGATATTTCAGAGTATACACACATTTATTTTAGGGTGGATAAACTAACTGTGAACACATCTTACAGTGCTGCAGAGCTCTTTTCAAAAGTATAAAACAACTTACTCCTATATTACAAAATTAAAGGCCTATTTATTCTCACAATCGCCAAATAAACTTCAACCACCAAATAAAGACAATAAACTAAATTGATAGCAATAAGTTAAAAATGATATAATATTTAACCTGAGAAATAGTTTTAAAGGCTGACGACTGTCCAAGTTTTGAACTTTTGTCTGCAAAACTCTCTGCTGCATCTTTGGCTGATCTTGAGATATCTTCTGTTATCTTTCCTATAAGTAAAAAAATATGATAGAAAGAAGTGTGGTAGAATATAGAGAAAGATAGGAAGGTTAATAACTTTCATAATGACTAATAACATTTCCTTATTGCCTAACTACATAATATTTATTATTTAAGCCACAAACTATGATTCATCAACAAGGAAAATACTTCACACAAAACTCAAAAGTAAAGGGATAACAAATCAATGATGATGAAATTATTATGAAACTGTAAATTTCAACAAACACAGGAAACAAAACACCTGCTCTTTATGCAGCATGCCTTATGCCCTAAACCATTGGAATTTTTTTCAGATTATACATCCCTTTCTAGCCAAGCAAAAAAGATAGATTGACAGATTTCCCATAATAAGCAAGCAAACACAAATATTTCAAACTTGATGATGCCAGCGACTTTGTACTAGTGGATTGAGGTTTTTAACTCTATTATTTTCCTATGTATGGATAAAAAGTAACCTATGTGTTATTCCAGACTATAATTTATCTTTGTGCTGAGCCAAATTGGTTTAGTTGTTGGAGCATGATTGAGTAACATCCATACATCCAAACTTTCGCATTTATAATGTTATAGTAGGACTTACCAGCCTTTTTAGCAATATCAGATTTGCTAGCCTCCTCCAGCACATGTCCCACTCGATCCTTGATGCCCTCAAGGGTCTCCTTCAGCACCTCGGACCCTTTAGAAGCCTCCGCCTCAACCGTGTGGAACTTTCTCCTGGCTGCCTGCAGAGCCTCTGAGTTCTCAAGTTTCTGGGCTTCTTCTCTGAACTTTTTGATGTTTTCCTTCATGTCTTTGTTCTTTGCCATTTCGTCTTTGATATTTTCTATGATGGAAGAGAAAAACCCTTTTCTTGCTGAGTATTGCCGACATTCTTGTAAGGATAACTTGAAAAAATTTTATTGTAAGATTGAATTAAAAAAAAATCATAGTTATTTAACATAAAGAATTACTCTAGACAACACAGACAGACACAGGGACATTTCTATTCTATTCTATTCAAGCAAAAACATAATTTTTGTGCAGTTTAAATTCTAATAAGAAAAATTGATATGATCAAAATAGCCTTTCAACAATGTGTGGCGTAATTTTTCATGTATGAAGTAGTAAATTATGAAGATTCTACTTATGTTTCAAAAGGAAATCACGATTTACATGTTGATACGACAAATACATGACTGACTATTTACCTGCTCAGGGGTGATCGTAAGTACTGGAGATTTTACACTTAACGGCACTGCATACTTCCAGCGACCTGGATTGTAAATTAACTGTCGACATGAATGCTGAAACCAACAATTTAACTTGATATAGGCTCCAAATTCGTTAACATAACCTAAACCTAAATAACACTGAACCATATTCACCATATTTGATGGAACCCGTTAATCTACACGTCACTTAAATATTTGGCTACACTAATGTAATTGTAAATTATGAATGGTTATAAATATAAACCGAAAAATCGGTTTACTTTTTATTATTTTTATGTCGACGATAAAATAAATCATTTGCCCATTTTTCTTTTTCTAAAGAATTGACAGAATTGACCATGACCACAGAGCAGACTAATAAAACTGCAATACAGATAATAATCATTATCAATGTTGGGTTACACTTGGTCGATGGTCGTGAACGCAATACCTAATCTGTGGTGAACGCCGGACGGCAGTAGACATCACAAATTTTTTTGATCCTCCTTGCATTCGGCATGACAAAAAAAGAAGAAAAAAAATAGGCTATTACACGTCCAAGTTAAGTAGGCCGTCGTCAACCGTATCAAAATACGTGTCATACCGTTGACCGTTGACAAGAAAATTATAATTCTATTTTTTACTGTATACCACGACTGTGATGGAAGTTTTCTTCTCTGGCAATGCTTTTCATGGCAATGACCTTTTTTACTCATCGTACAAAACGATACGCTAACAATAGTAACCAAACAAAAATAAATAACTATTTTAAAAATAACAATAACAAAACTGAAATTTGCTATTGACAATTGCGAACGGTACGTTGCTATCTGTACTGAATAGGTCAGACTTGAGGTACGGTACGGAGAAGCGCGGGGCGAGTAGCGGCCAACTTGACGTGGAAGGTTTCTACCTACTATAAATTATCTACCTACAATCCTAGATCCAACCATGTCTGTGATCCAACCCAACCAATCCAACCATCAATCATATCATAGACAAGATTTTCTATTTCCTGTAAGAAATTTTGTAAATCATTTGAAACTTTAAATTATATTTTATACAATTCCGACAAATATAATTAAATTTATTGTGCCTAAGTAGGGTTTAAAAAATTAGAAATGCAATATTTCCTCAGCCAAAGTTCATCTTTCCTAAAACATGTGATGTTCGTTGTTTCGCTTTCGAGTTTAACAAATCCCTCGTTTCCGGTGTGAAGGCAGTTTCAGAAACATAAGAAAGTGTGGAATATTCATTTATTTTCTGTCATAATTTTAGTCACGATATAATTATTGTGTACGCGTTTAGTGAAATAGTATTTATTTTATGTTCTTTCTGATCGATTATTGTTGTGGTACAGTAAAGCGTTCAGGCTGCGTGAATAGTGTGTGACTACGCATCGCCATAGGGGGAAGGTACTCGCCAACAATATCGAATATCTTCTGTCCATATTTACATATATAGATGCATAGAGCTAGTAGTTAGATACCACGTTTTCGCCAGCTGGTGCGTACGTTTCGGCTTGTGAAATATGTTAAAGTAGCGATTAGTTTGCTGAAATTCCATGTAAAGTATAAGTGCGGAGTTTATTGGTTGTTGGATCGTGATGTTATTGTGTTGTGGCAGGTTGGTGGCCGGCTAGTCGTGTGCTTCTACGGTGCCAGCTTCGAGGAAGGATCAACAATTCTACCCATCTGCGAGCTCTCGTCCAGTGGGGCGCTACCATTTTATATGACTTTAGCAAGATATACAGGTTAGTGGAGACCCCTAATTATAAATTCGAATGCTTGCATTCCATTTTCAACTTTTATTTCAGGTCTCGTGTCTTGAGCGTGTATAGGTTATCTTGCATATTTTGCAATATTTCATTCTAATTAAACCCTTATTTAGGTTTAATAACTATTCTAAAACAATTATTATCCTAACTATTAAATTCTTATATTGCTCATAACTCATTTAATTTCACAACATAGATAGCAATTAAACTATTAATAACACTTAATTAAGAGCTATCAGAATATTGCTTATCATTCTCCAATTAGATGTTGTTACTTGTTGGTCATCCTATGCCAGTTTGTAAACCTATTCACCCTACAGATCAATTTTAAAAGAAAAAGATTTTTTAAACAGTTCAAAGTCAACATTCATAGCTTTTCAAAGCATAGAATTTTGTAATCTTTATCACTAGTAGTTTTTCCAAATAGCACCTTATCAACTGCAATATATTATAATGTGTAATTGATGTTCCAAATAGCAATTTGGAAAAACTACTTAAGATGTATATTGATTGAATATTATTACTCGTTAGATATTTGTCTCATTATAATTGTTATAATTAAATATATCATAATCAAATAACCCGACAATCAAAGAGACCAACTAGATTAAATTAAAAATGTTTAATAATTGTACTTGAACCATTACTTGACGTACCACCAAGCAATTTAGTGTTTCGGCACGATGGAGTGTAGAAACAGATTAGGGGTATGGGTTGAATGTAGACTGCCATACCCCTTGCAAGTTTGTCAGTACCATCTTGACTGCATTGTCACTTACCATCAGGTGAGACTACAGTCAAGGACTTCTATCTTGTCATCAAATGAAAAAAATTTTTTAGACAATCCTGCAGCTGTAGGTATTTCCCAAGTAAAGAAACAGGATACAATCACTTTGGCTATTTGTGAAATTGTAGTACTTGAGTGTTGTATATGTCAGCCCACATGCTGGCTTGCTCTCAATTAGGAAATTACCCTAGCCCTTGGCCAAGTCAACTGTATTTTTTATGTTAGCCTTTGGCTGCAATCTCTCTTAGTATTGTGATAAGTGGGCTAAACTGGAACGGGCATGGCAGTTCAATTTAAAATTTATAACTATAGTCTGATTTTTAATTCCGTGGAATTCTGACATATCTTAATGTTACCAGAGATTTAAAAAATCCCACAAAAAAGATAATAAATTGAAACTTATACAAATAAAAATCAATGGCCGCACATAGATATATGACAAATGCCTGACAGATAGTTTTGGGTAAAATCGAACTATACAGGTGGTAATACTGTTGTTCATACAAATAACTCGCTCTATTTATAAAATGACATCTGTCAGAATTCCACCGAATTAAAAATCAGACTATATATCTAATAAGATCCATGTGGTATTTAGCCAGATAAGATGGTAGCTATTCTTAACCAGGCCAGGTTGCACTCTGCATTTTAGGTATAAAGCTACAATTACCTGGTGTTGTTTGGTCTCAATGGGCCACCTCAATTTGCTATTGTAGTGTGAAGGGATAAGATATAGATGAATAGCACTTTATTTATGTGCAACCTGAATTGCACTGTATTGTGTGGTTGCAAGAGTCTATTTATTTGAACGATCCTGTACTACTATGGATTCAGTGCCATGGGTAAAGCCTCTCATCAGACCAGGCTAGACTCAATTTAGAAATTACTCAAATGAACCCTGATTTGAGAAGACAACTAACACCACCCAATATTGCTTAGACTAAGTATTAGAACTACAAATATAGATCTATTGAAGGAAATTCAGTGCACAAGTTTGTGTACTAACACAGGTGCACTCTCTATTCTCTCAATTTCATAAAAATCTAAACTGACTAACCTCTGATTCGAGAAATATCAGGTGTGGAACCTTCAAGTGACATACCATACTTCCTAACTCCAGGCTAGTATTGACAATTTCTTGGCTGTAAAACCCCATACGTTTTTTGGCCCAACCCAGGAATCGAATTTGGAACCTCGTTCTCCACATTTGAACATGTCTGATTAAACGAGTCAGACACATAAGTCAATATTCTCATAATATATTATTAACGTGAAATAAATTATTATGTAAAGCCATTGATTAAGATTATACAATATTGCCTCAAGCCAAGCGTATTACACAATATCTTCCACTTACTTGTATCTATCTGTAGGTACTGTTACACCATAGCTTAGTTTTACATACTTGACTTTCCTCAAAGATAACAATGTTGCATGTCTAGACGCGAATTGCTGATAATTTACCTAAATGTATTTTTACTATCAGAAAATATATTTAAAGGTAAATTTATTTTAAGGTATGGAAAGATATTATAGTGCACAAGTGTGCACAAAAGTGCTCTCTCAAGAAATTCTATTTCAAATTCAAACCAATCTGGATGAAGAAAATAATAATATCACTATCCTACAATTTCTACAGAATTTTTTATCTTTGTGAAACAATTATTTATTTACTGTATCAGTTTCAATACCTAACTCCCTATCCAGCTTAAAGTGGTCGCCCGATCGATATCCATTTTGCCGTGAATAGCACATAATATTATAAAAGCATCGAACTATAACGCTTAGAGGCGACTAAAATGGCTTATCACCGCGTCAATAGTCGACGCGGTGATAAGCCATTTTTAGTAAGCCCTTAAAGGCCGACTACGCACTACGAAGAGCTCGCAGAAAATTGTTAAAAAATGACTTACTGCCCTGTGGAAGGGTGTCATAATTCATCACAGTAACCATCAAAAACGTAATTGTTAGTACCAGTACAGAAAAAAAAATTACATGGCACTCACACATTCACTGATTGTTTTGAGCGTACGTTGGAGTGGAACTTTGTTATAAACTTCTGTTCTAAGCCTTAAAGTTCGATGTATATAAAGGTTTATTCTCTGTATTTCCCCCTCCCCCCTATTCAACGGAAATTTAATAAAACCATAAGAGCTTTAAAGCGATAGAAAGCATACTAGTGTAAAATAATTTATGCCATAACTTTCTTGGTTTAGTTATCATTCCTTCGATGCGGTTATGAAGGCCCTATTAGTCATAAATATATTTTTTTATATTTTCATTTTTCTTAAAAGAATAAGTATAAACCATACTGAACCTGACAAATATTCTCCTCCAAATAAGCAAAGTGACAAGCACTTTGCTTATTTGGAGGGGAGGGGTACGACAATAGGGCAATATTTGTTCTTTCGTAATGATTTTATCATGTACTAGCTGTTGCGCGCGACTTCGTCCGCATCAATTTCTGTTATTATGATCGCGATTAAGAAGTTTTTAAAAGAATATATTTTAAATATGGATAATTTTCCCCGTTTTTGCAACATTTTTCACTGATGCTTCGCTCCTATTGGTCGCAGCGTAATGTTATATAGCCTAAAGCCTTCCTCGATAAATGGACTATCCAACACAAAAAGAATTTTTCAATTCGAACCAGTAGTTCCTGAGATTAGCGCGTTCAAACAAAAAAACTCTTCAGCTTTATATATTAGTATAGAGTATAGAGTATAGATGAAAGAAAATAACACGGAAAACTTGGAGCCTACTTAAAATTCTGCAACCAGGCTATATCGCTCGGTATTCTGGAAGCACGCGGGTGCAGAATTGCAACTATTTTGCTACACATTGCTATTCAACCGGTGTCCGGTTTCGTGATTGCTGTGAGAACGAAATTCCTCAGTCTTACAAATTTTAAGTTTCTTTTTTCAACAGAAGCCTATGTCCACAAGTATTTAAATTGAAAATTTAAAACACCCCCGACATGTGAATCTATGACCGGACTATGTCTGACATCCTGTTACCTATTTTTCTGCTTCATCAGATCCTCTTCGATCCTCGATCATCATCTATCTAACACCGAATCATTGAGACCATTCTAATGAGCTATATAACTATAACATAATATACACACTATAACTGCTGTGGGTTGCTGAGGAAGTTGGGTATGCTGCAGACTACAAATCGCACCTCGATTATGTTAGCTTTCAAACAGAAAAAACACTCCGATCGCACCGCCGTTTGTGGCGACCTCCCTGGCGCAGTGGTGAGCGCTGTGGTCTTATAACTGGGAGGTCATGGGTTCGATTCGCGGCAGGGGCAATTTGGGAATTTATAATTTCTAAATTTTCTCTGGTCTGGTCTGGTGGGAGGCTTTGGCAAAGACGTGCCGCCAAGCGATTTAGCGTTCCGGCACGATGGCGTGTAGAAATCGATTAGGGGTTTAAGTACACGGCCATACTCCTTCCAATTTAGCCCGCTACCATCTTAGACTGCATCGTCGCTTAATATCAGGTGAGATTGCAGCCAAGAACTATCTTGTCATCGAATAATATAAAAAAAAAACACTCCATGTCTTCCACTAGTGACTAGACCCATGCAAAAAATCACGTCAATCCATTGCCCCGTTGCTGCGTTATTGAAGGACAACAAACACACTTTCGAATTTATAATTTTAGTAAGGATACAGATTGTATAAACTCTTCTAACTCCACTTGCTTCATTAGACGTTACGTCGTCGGTCGGTGTGCCGAAACATGTTATGTCACTCGGGTCGATGCACTCACCTTTCTCGCCGTAGCTTAGTCTACATTACCGCTGCCCCTCTCGCCGCGATGATTGATGGCGGGAAAATCGGCACATGGATTCTTTCACTTACACAAATTCTTTGACACCTTCAGGAAGTGGCTGTGGGATTGGCCTAAAATGATTGCTATGGTGTGACGATCGAAATTACCTCTTATTGGCTGAATTTATGGCATTTTTCCTGGGATACGTATTAACCATTAGCGAGAGAGTATATATTCTTTAAATCTCTCCAATATCAGCCAAGCTGAATTTGACTGATATTCTCCTCTCCCCTCCAAATAAGTGAAAATTTGTGTTAGGAGTGGGTACGACAATAGTGCAACGGGTGGGATTCGAACCTGCGACCTTTTCAGTTTTCAGTCCGCACCTTTAACCGTTGGGTTATTGAGGCTTTTGTTGAGTGGAGAGATAGTTGATTGCGATCGTCACAATATAGCAATCATTTTTAGACACAGAAGGTATAGGGCTATTGTGGTTAATCGTAATTATGCGTAAAATATAAACAAAATTGATGCTATATCACTTTTAATCGAAGTGATGATAATATTCATTTACTTACCTATGTCGCGCTTCGAGTGAATAGTGGTACCAACTCTTTTGATAATGAGACAAGGATTGTTTGCTGCGCGCTAGCGAGTACCGCTCGAATAATAATTAAGCAAACAAACAATCTGTCTTATTAACAGCCTCATGAATCTTTTGTATCAGATAAATAAGTGGTGATACCCTAGTGGTTCGGACTCCTGACTACCTTTCGGGGGGTCTCTCCCTCTCTCTTTAGTTTGATATGTACTGCAGGGCACGCAACTCGAGCTATTTGCTCTAACGGTGGAAAAAAATATCGCCAGGAAACTTGCGTGCCCGAGAGTTCCCCATAACGTTCTCAAAGGCCACTTTACACATCTTTGACTGAAAGGTGTGTGAAAGCTGGACTGCCTATCTACTTGGCCAGCGTGGTAGTCTATAGCCTAGACCTTTCTCATATTCAGAGGAGATTTTTACGTAGTAGTAGTAATAATGAATGAATTGTATTAGAAAATTGTGTAGATACTGGTAGGTGTTCTGTAAGTAATTCTACGATCACAGTGTCGTGTTTAACGTTCCGTGTCGTCATCTGAACTCACGAACTGAAACGACCCTCTCGGGTCACCTTTGTAACGAGGATAGCTGCCAAATGTGTACCTAGGCACGTATCAAATGTCTTCCAAACAATGGACGTAGTTTGTATGAAACTAGCTGACACACCCCGGCCTCGCATCGGTGGCTTTGAAGCTTATATTAAAATGTACAACTAGCTGATGGCTGCGTCATCGATCGCGAAGGTTTAGGTTTGAAAAAACTCCCGTGCGAACTGTTGTAATTTTCTGGTTTAAAAATTTTGTATATCCGTCTTCAAAATACAGAATCAGACAACCGTCTCTAGAACTAAATGGAAATGGCCAGGCCAAGTCGCTAAACTCACGGACAACAGATGAACAATAAGGTTGGCGAGCTGGCCAGGTCAAGTTAGGCCAAGAACATCAAAAAAGTGGCTGGAGCCAACTGGATGAAATCGGGCAATTTTAGAATTATTATGAAAAGACGAACACTCTCTTCTCAATGAGTATTTTCTCCAAATATTTGAATTCTAGGTCCATAGGTTTTAGGCGGTACCGTTTAGCAGACATAAAAGATAAAATTTCAGTTTTGAAACTGTAAGTTCAATGGCCGGAAGCATGTCCATACGGTACGAACTGGCGGCGTTGTTACGGCGCATCTCAAACGCCTCTATCGACCCATCTCGAGATGCGTTGATGCTGATACGGCAGCATCCTATGCGGTTGGCACATGTTAAGGAAATTCATAATTTACACGCTATTGACATGATTTTATCAACCCTAAATAGAGGAAAGGCTTAAAAATTTAGTGAAAATCTAAATTTTCAATTAAATTTTGCTATTCTCAAATAAACGAGCGACGGCTGCAAAAAACCTGAGATAAAATAGAAACGGGCTTATGATATCCGCTGGGAGAATGTTAAATCAAGTAAACTTTTACAACGCAAATTATATCCAAGCCCTTTTTGGCGTTTGGTTGCATCCTATCAGCTTCTAACCCAAGCGGGTGATTTTTAACAAAGTTTTTTGTCCAAATAAACTTTTACATTTGAAACACCAAATGAATATACCGCTGTTCGGATTGCGCGATTACCACTCGCCTCCTTTCGGGGTTTGCTCCAGCAACTAGCTTTTCTTCATTGTCACGTGAACCTTTTCACAATTTCAGCCACGCAGGAATTCTCATGCTTTTGGCGGCCGCCGCTTGGGTCAGTAGGAAACCATAGCTGCTTTAGATGGTAAGTCATGAAATTGTTGCCGATGATGGAGATACAGAAAGTTAAAATTAGGTACCGTAAAATGACGACTAGCTACGGACAATTTTGTGTCAAAGAGTTGCCTCACTCAGGGACCTCGTTCTCCTTAAATTATGTGTAGTGGTAAAGAGTTCGGGTTTGAATCCTTAGCCTTTACTTCTCGAGTTAAACAATTTAATATCACTTGCGAACGAAGAAGGAAAACATAATAAAGAAAACATGCACGCCTGAGAGTTCTCCAAAATGTTCTCAAAGGTGTGTGGAGTCTGCAAATCCGTATTGGCGAATTGGGACCCAGTAATTTAATTTACTCTATAATAAGAAGTTTCCTAAGTAATCTAGTAGTATAAGTGTTTGCGGCAGTATCTTCCGGGTAACCAAGTTCTGACACTATATGTGCTATATCAATGAGGTCAGAGATGCAATACATGTCGTCTATATAAACAATGTTCTAACAAACTACTTCGTCTAAACGGCGGCGTTTCGCGCGTTTTATCGTTACGTTAATTTTTTGAATCGCTTCAAGCCTGGGCGCTGCGGGCTAGTGGAATCGATAGCACAACGCGTGCGCGCTGCTACACCAGACACCCCCCTGCACCCTCTAATCACCCCCTTGCACCCCTCTGCAACTTCCTGCAAAGCCTTCTGCGCCGCTGGCAATGCGGAATGCAATGATAAATTGTTGCGAATATATGAATACCCTCCTCCGTTTTTGTGGTTTTCGTAATTATTTACGTGATATCTAGATTTTCTATTCTTCTCCCTTGAGAAAGAACTGCTTATAACTCTTCTATTATGATATAGGTACAATATATTATACCTACTTATAGTTTTTATTCGCATTTTTATACATGTTATTTATATGATTACTTTGATGGGATACCAAAGAATTGCAGTTCAGATAGTCAAAAGTAGTAACTCCTGATGAAGGATTGTGTACCATTGCAATGTACATAGAATTCAAACAAATTAACCCCTAAATTAAATTTAAATTTTGGGTGGTTTAATTTAACTTTAACGGTGACCGTACGATAGACATATACCTACTTTAACAGTTAGCCTATAACATTTAACAACTATCTGTTCGGTTTGCGTGTGCCACATTACGTAGGTACTTAGTTAAGAAAGCAGCGTTTAAAACTTAACGATCTTGCGATAATGGCACAGGTCTTTGCCCTTATTTGGTCGTTAAAGAGATTTCAAATACCTAATTAGCTGTGTGAAAAGATCTGCATTTTATACCGGTTTACGGTAAAGTGCATCCAAACAACATAATATATGTACTTGGCTTGGCCATAGCATACTTAAAAGGGAGTCGCGGCTCGAAAAAAAGCGTAAGCAACACGGTTATGCACGGCGCATATGACGTTCTTACCGAATGAACTTGCGACAGTATTGCAACGGAGGTGGGAATCGAACTTGCGATCTCTCAGTTTTCAGACGCATCTTTAACCTTTTAGTTTACTTGAAGGCCCTTAGACTCAAAAAAGGTGTTTCTGCAATTCATTAACGTTTTATGTCGGATGAGAAAAAAATATTGTTTGAAATGTTTTTCACTTTATCTCTCATATGATAGTTGGCATTGCCCTCGTTTATCTTATAACGATAATAAACTTGACTCCTGCGTGATATCAAGTAGGTACCTACGTTCATTGTAATTGTCCTGGAGGCCTGTACCTCAGTGGCAGTGTCTAAAATTTTATATTTCACCGATATTTGGATCGCTACCTCTATCTTATCCTACTAGAATCTAGATTCTTTCATGTCTACCTGCCTAGTCTATACCGCCTGGAGAAATATCTGTTAGTCCTAAAACGGCTGTACAGGTTTTCATTAAAAATAGTTAAGAACCATATCAGCTTAAACACCTTCATCCCAATTTCATAAAATCGTGAGCTGGCTCTTTTCAGGCCGTAAAATTTGCATTAAAAAGGTGAAACAAAGAATACCAGGTTAACCCGCTTTCGAATAAAAAACTAATTCTAATCGGTCTATCCGTTGTTTTGTAGGTTAAAAGGTGAGCTACGCCAATGATGATTCGAATAAAACACATTCGCCCAGCTCCAGTCTTAGGGTGCCTGTCCATCGAAGCGGAGAGGAGCGGAGACTTGCTCCGCAGACCAATCAAGTCATTGATACATGACGCGACCATTTGATCATTGTCATTGGTCCACCGAACAATCGGCTTCAGTGGACCGGCAGCCTAAATCGTACTCGTCATTGGCAAAGCAGCTACCTCTATTTCGCAACCTATTGTAGTTTTAATGGTGCAGATGTGATTAGCAATCATGACTCATGAATCACCAGTTACGACGTTCCAGAAGACAGAAACCCTCTACTGAGCTCTATAATTAATCTATGATTAATACTGGAGACGCTGCTGTCCTACCTGGTTTTGAACCTACTTGATTGCAGATACGAGTGTCTCTGGTACTAATAGGAAATATTGCAAATGGCGCTTCGACATCTAAGATTTCATTGTATGATTTCATGGATTATTTTAGATGCCATTTGCAATACATATAATTAGTTCTAGAGACACTCGTGTGTCAAATGTGGCGCTTCAAATTGATCCATAATTAAGCTGCCATTTGCATAGGATCAGCAAATCCAGTGTTAATCATAGACTAAGGCTGAAACCTCTAGACCGCACACTCACTCTGCTCAGACTCAAGACAGAGTTTCAACGAAGCAGATTTATGTTTGAGCATAATTGTGTCTCGTTTGAACTCTATTTTAAGCCAGAGCACGCTCAATAGATTTCAGCATAACTATAAAGATTAGTGCTCCACACTGTCTGCAGTGAATACTGAAACTAGCAGCCCGACGTTAACGCGTTCACAATTCGCATGCAGCAAATGAAATTAACCTTGACTCCGTGACGTCGCGCTCGCCTCTGACTCGCCTTTGCATAACCTGACCCGATAATTACAGCGTATCCATTGGTTGCGTTCTCGTACGTTTGTTTAACACGATGCCGACATAGTATGCCCGCGAACACTCATGTTTTTCAAACGCTTAACTAGCTTTTGCCTGCGATTTTGTCAGCGTGGAGTTAGGTTTATAAAAATCCCGCAGGAACCCCTCTGGTTTGCCGGGATGTGTTATATATTATCACCCTCTAAGTTCTCAACAGTACCCATAGCTACAAACAATCACGACGATCCGTTGCTCCGTGATTGAAAGAAAAAAGAAAAACATTCAATTTTCCTAAGCTGTCTTGGTTGGACCGCGTCTCGTAGAAACGTGTCACGTAGAACTTCCTACCACCATAATAATAATGTCGTAACGCTATGGGACGTTCTTAGCGCGAACTAAAATAATAATAATAGCAATGAAACCGCAACACAGGTGAAGAACCGAAATTTAGAACGACTCAAGTGCTGGGTAAAATGTTTCTATGCGTTTTTGCTAGAAGTTTTCTACTTTTTGACTATCAGTTAAGGCAAGTTAGCCAAAAGCAGGGAAATAGAATATATACGTATCATGTGGCAGAAAGCAAATGCTAAGCCGTTGGTCTTATAACTTGGAACTTAACCTCTACACTAAAGCTTGAATTTCTTCAAACTACCACGCGAGTATGCAGCGCTATCCTCCTCGTTTTCGATCCAAATCTAATCATATTATTGAGCAAAGACAACTCAGGCTATCCTTATAAGATGATTTGGAGCGTGAGATCGCAGCAAATCGCAATTTAACTCTCCAATGATCACCGGCAAGCTAGCTCCGAGCGAACGACAAACTAAGAACTCGTAATATACGCTACACTGAGCTTTCCACTGGATACTTTATGCCTCTAGCTAAGAGATTAGAGAAATAGTAATTTATGAAATGGCAATTCTAATAGGTCGTTAGTTGTCGCGAAATTGAAGTGGAAATGGACGGGAGAACATATTTCGAAGAACTGCCGATCGTTGGGTTCCAAAGTGCTGGAGTGGCGACCTCGCATCGGAAAGCGCCGTGTTGGCAGATCCCCCACTAGACGGACCGATGACGTCAAACGAGTCGCAGATACGGGTAGGTCAAATCTTCCAGGCATGGTATATGGGAGTCCGTGCAGATGCCTATTATTCATATGAAATTGTCGTCAAACCTAAGAAATCATCAGTCTACGGTTATAATTTTCTTATAGATATTAATTAAAATACTCGCATAATAATATTTTTGAGGATATTGGACTGATGTTGTTACACAGAGGTAGCTTGTGTTCGAGAGACCGACATAATATACTTCTTATCCTGTAATTGAAAGAGCTGTTAAGAAATTATTGGAAATTTAAAACCACTCAGACGCGGAAGTAGTCGTGAGCATCAGCTAGTATTTTATATATTTTCGGAATCATAGCGTGTCCCAGATAAACTCACACTCGCCCAGTGATCGTGTCCAGCATCAGATAAATACCACTATTGACACCGGAAGTGTCGCCATTGATGGTTGCCACACAACCGGATGTTGCTCTCGTTGGGCCGACGATAATATTATGGCTTGTCTATGGCACCGACTATACGATGTTATGATAATAGACACATACCTACGAAATACATAGGAGCATGTTTTATATTCATCAATCATAAGTCAGATTTGTGTTTTAATTTCCTTTTTTACGTTGGTTGCCTGGAAGAGATCGCTTCTAAGGACGACTGATTCATCGATTATCATTATCGAAAATAATAAAATGTAAGAATAAAATTGGTAAAAACAGAAAATAAATCGGTCAAAAAACAAATAAGTTATAAGCGGCTTTACTAATGCGACTGTTCTCTTTTGTACGGACGTTTGTAGGAAAGTATGGAGCTACTGAATCGTGACGTCATGTTGCAATAGCGCTCTCTTTTTCTAACAGGAAACTTAAAAGCTCAATGACATTGTGTTATAATTTTTAACCCACTGCAAAAAAATAGAAGCGTCTCAATACAATCATTATCGAATATCCAAGGCCAAAACCAAAACGCCATAAATAATTAATGTTTCCCGTGTCACTTGTCAGTGTTACAAGTTATGTTATGAGTTGTAAGCTGTAACATGCTTGTAACGTAAGAATGTAATGAGCCGATGACATTGTTTCGCGCATAACGCCGGATGTTTATTTAGGTAGCTTTGTTATTTAGGTTATTGTATCCGATGGATGTAAAGAATGTCGTGTCGAAGCGAAATGTGATACGAATCCAGAAGTCAATGGGATATATTATTATTATGCATGCATTTTTAATTTTTTATTCATTCATTCATATCAAGCATGAAAATGTGTACATGTACACAAAGAATGGTATATGTATATACCTAACACAAAATTTTTTTCATATTTTATTTTTTCCTTTTTAGTTCCTTCTATCGTCGGTTCAATTTTTTGTAAAAAGTAATTATAATATTGCGTGACGTTGCACCTCGGTTGCTTTCGTAAGCGTTAAGCTCAAAAAAAATTGTTATGAATTTAAATTGGAGTTTCTTTACCAAAGCTGATCCTACATCAAAAGATCCTTTCACACAGTCTAAATTATAGGCGTTAAAAATTAACGCTTTAATTTTCAGCAGAGCTACGCTGAAAGCGTGTGAAAGTGTTCAGTTCTGGTACACGCCACTTCATTAGTATAAAATCTTTTCGGCGAAAAGGTGACTACGAATGAGAGCCTACAAACGCGGGTCGAGTGGTAATCCAAAGCCGCGCGCCGTGTAAACTGTAAATTCAAATTCAAAATAATTTATTTCATGCAGGCTAATTTGTACTCGCATGCCATGTCCTGACTCTACCACAGGTTCGGAAAACACATTCTGTTGAGATAAGAGAGGCAGAAACGGTAAAGCTTTATTAATAATATTCCACACCCATACCAAAATATAAACAAAAATTTTCCCCTTAAAATATTAAAGTAATTAAATTTTTTAAGCACTATTTAGAGGAATTGTTAGGACTTCCACATAGTGTACTAATAGATCTAGTGCCATTTGGTGCATCGTCTCCGTACTCGGTTTATGGGTTCCGAGGCTAGGTTGCCGTCCCAGCACATTGGGACCTCAATGTCTAATCATCTATCGTCTACATAGGTGTTTATTTAAATGGGTTTGATCATAAGTGAGTATATCACCCCTTACATAGGTGTTTGTGAGCGGCCGCTATCATGTTTGCATACAAGGACAATGCCACGACGGTTTTTAAGGAGCAGCGGTCGTCAACTATCGACCTCGTATCTTCCGTGAAATGGAAGGTAGATATTTAGGTTTCACTTGGAAACACCTTCAGCGTGCTGTCTAAACTTACACAGTGTGCAAAGCTCCAATTACTAACGAAGCCCGCAATGCGCTACACTGCGCGAAAATTGTTACGTCATTTCGTTTTAGGGTCGACGTTTACTTATGTTAAACTTTACCCTGACGACTGAGCCAAGCTTCACATTTTGTGTGAAAACTGAAAATAACTGCGACGACAACGCTCCTAGCGGTGCATTGTAAAGCTCTGCGGGCTTAGAACTTGTATGGAAATTGAGGAGGTTGGATGCAAAACGGCTTGACTTATTGGTTATGGTGACTACAAGAAATACCTAGCGCATTAGGCGGATAGGTCACATCGGCTAGCTAGTCCTACGCTACCACTATATAGGTCCACCAGAGAGTTTCTCTATTGCCTCTTTCGCGTCATCTTTGTCGACCAAATACGGTAAAATCTCCCCACTTTCATATGGAAATCAATCAATTTTCACATTGGCATCGGAGCGCAACGAATCGCATTTGATAAGACGTTGGCGACTGACCGCCGCGCCGGGCCATGGCACACGACTCACGAGCGTTGTGCGACGACAGAAGACAAGAGTTCTTCAAAGCTTATACCTACTCATACATTAATTGACTTAATTTAGTAGTATAAGAAGGCCTGAAGCGCATATCTGGCCGCAAAGTTGAGGTGGCAACTACCCGCACGTAGCTCGGAAGGGTGCTGTAATTGCGACCCCGCAAATTGCAAAAGGAGCGTAACGTTTGAGGAAGGCTACTCTCAAGTATAAAATGCGCCTGTAGATGACTGAAGCCATTTATACCTTGGTGGACATGTGAGCTAAATGAAAAGGTAAATTTTTTTGGGATGATTATATTATTTATAGGTTTTTGTAGAGTATCTCGAATCTTAAACAATGTCTTGCTTATTCAATAAGGCTGTGGCTCTTCGTCAACCAGTTTCGCAGTCGTCAGTCGTCACTCGCTTCGGCTAAATCTCGCGTAGCCGTGCACAATGGCTGCGTCGCGGCTTTACAACCGGAAACTATAAATCTCCTGTACGAAATGCGAAACTTAGCATAGGGTTGCCATATTTTTTTTAATAAACTAGCGGACCCGACAGACGTTGTCCTGTCTTAAGTTTTTTACATCCTCTTTGACGAAATTGGCAGCACGCATTCTGTCAATGTTATGTCAAACGCCATAAGATTACATCAAAAAAGTTTGAATTGTAAAAGCGGTTATATTAGAAATAATTTAATATGGTGGTTAATATTTCTTAAATTTTCTAATTTTCCGCGCAATTTTCTTAATTTTTTCTTTCATAAGACCCTTCTCCTAACAATAACAAACACAATAAAAAAAGAATTAGCGAAATCGGTCCAGCCGTTCACGCGTGATGCGATGACCAAGGAAATAGGAATTCATTTTTATATATATTATCTATAATTATATAAAAAGGCTTGTCCTGACTGACTGACTGACGATCAACGCACAGCCTAAACCACTGAAGTTAGAAACTTGAAATTTTGACAGTAGGTTCCTTTTATGACGTAGGCGAGCACTAAGAAAGGATTTTTCGAAATTCGCCCCCCAAGGGGGTAAAAAGGGGGGTTAAAGTTTGTATGAAACTCCGTCATTTTTCGAGTTATACTCATGAAATTCGGTATTTAGTCTTTAAATTGAAAACAAAAAAGTACGTGTTTCACAGTTTTTAAAAATTCTACCCCCTAAGGGGTTAAATAGGGGTTGAATGTTTGTATAATAGTCCTTCGTTCTTCAAGTTATTTTTCAAGTTACGTTTATGAAACTTGATATTTTGGCTCTTGATTAAAAATAAAGAATTACGTATTTTACATTTTTTTTAAATTCTCCCCCCAAGGGGGTAAAAAGAGGGGTTAAAGTTTGTATGAAACTCCGTCATTTTTCAAGCTATACCCATAAAATTCGGTATTTAGGCTTTAAATTGAAAACAAAAAAGTAAGTGTTTCACACTTTTAAAAAATTCTACCCCCTAAGGGGTTAATCTATATATATAAAAATGAATCCCTATTTCCTTGGTCATCGCATCACGCGTGAACGGCTAGACCGATTTCGCTAATTCTTTTTTTGTTGTGTTTGTTATTGTCAGGAGAAGGTTCTTAAAAAAGAAAAAAATAAGAAAATTGCGCGAAAAATTAGAAAATTTAAGAAAACTTAACCACCATATTAAATTATTTCTAATGTAACCGCTTTTGCAATTCAAACTTTTTTGATGTAACCTTATGGCGTTTGACATAACATTGACAGAATGCGTGCTGCCAATTTCGTCAAAGAGTTTCAATATTCATAGTTAAGACAGGACAACGTCTGTCGGGTCCGCTAGTATATTATAAATTACAAAACTGAACTGAGAGTACCATAGCTTGATGCACGTATAGAACGCAATCCTCTTTCCGACCACTGGCAGAACATTAAGACTGCAGTCTGGACGCGTGAGAAGTTGCGATAGAACACCCACATTGATAATTTCTATTCACACAGACATATCATACAATATTAGTATACGCACCTTGGAAAGTAACAATCTTAACAATCTACGTTTGGCGCTTCCCTCAAGTTAAATGTACATCACGCGTTCGTCTTAGTAGGATATTAATGAATTTCACAGAAAATACGCAATGTATTTTAACCGCATAATGAAGTTCGCGGGCCCGTAGTGAGACTAGTGACTAGTGGCGGCATAGGGTGGGGCCACAGTGCACGCTTTTTGTCATGTAACTTTTGTCTGAATGGAATAACTTCTAAGTAAGGGTCCGATTCGAATTATTTAAAGGGGAATTTCCAGATACATAGTCAATTATAGTTACTAAAATATTTAATTGGATAAAGATTACTAAATAATCATGATGAGAACGTCAACATTTTTCATCGTGCTCATGTTTCAACAGACTAATTTGAATAAAAAAGGGGTTATAGTTGCTCAACTATAATAGTTCAATATATAGCCCCGCGGACGTGCTTGTAGGTAATTATGAGTATTGCAAACATGTATAGTACGTATATCTCACGAAGTTACGGTTAATTTTTTTAAAATAAAATATAGCTCATGTTACTAAAGGAATAATAGCTTTCCATGAGTGTAAGAATTTTTAAAATCGGTTAAGGAGTTTTTGAGTTTATCCATTACAAACAATTTTACGAACTTACAAACAAGCAAATATTTCATCTTTATGATATTAGTTTAGACAAAACAAGTGTCACTAAATAATTCAAACTCAAAATTATTTATTTCATGTAGAATGCTGATTCTGCCGAGAAGAGCCGGCAAGAAACTCGGCAGTTGCTCTTTTCAAAACAAAAAATGTTACAATATGTAGCTTATGTATCTTGTGGCAGTTGAAGCAAGCAGATTGGTTCCAAGTAACTTTGTCATTTACAATTATATTTTGCATATTTTGTATTTCCTGAAATAGAACTCTCGTTGCTTTTTCAACATCAGTGCACGCATCATCCTTCAAGCTTTTGTTTTCCAGAATTGACACTTTGTTTCTTGAAACAATATAGTTAATAAGGTATTTATTAGAAATTAGGATATAATTAATTAAATTAGATTTTTTGCAAACCCCAATTAGATTTTAAAGGTTTAAAAGGTAGCCTATATGTATGGTATGTAATCCAGGGTATAAGCTATCTGAATTCCAAAATATGTATCAGCCAAATCGGTTTAGTGTTTGTAGGGATATAAAGACGCTTTTTCATATCTACCTGAAATGAGGAGCAAAATAAGTTACGATATTAATGAGTACATTAGTGTTTGCTAATTAATAAAGTGTTTGATGATTAAAAAAATACATAATAAAACTCACATACTTACTACGTTCGTACTCGAAGAATACAAATAAAAAAATTAGCAGTCGTTTCCGACACTCGCGACCCACCCTAATGCTCGTCGGAACAATTATTATATCGCGGTCGCCGGAGTTGCGGTGCTCTACGAAAACGAGCGTGCTATCACCTTGAATATTGGGACGCGATTGATTTTATTTGTGGTTGAACACTGTAATATAAAGCGAATTACGGGCGGCTACTGCTTCATACTAAAATGTATGAGCAACGGGGAACGATTTTCGCTACAAAATTAATGATTTTTAGTCTTATATTATTGCTTTTTGGTTTGAATTAATATAAAATTTTAATGGCGAAAATTTTCTCTATACTTCCTTCTCACGATTTAACCAAAAATTATTCCAAATATAACATCGGAATAGCATAAGATGTATTAAATAGTAAAGGTCGATTTCGGTGATTTTGATAATGTTGCTGATTTTTTTTCTCAAAAACTGAGATTTATTTTAGATATATTTCGCGGCGTACTTATAGCCTCATCTATTAAGCAATTGAGGTTTTTTTGTGGTGTCATTCAATTCAATGAGTTTTTTAATTTGGGTTAAACCGTAAGTGTCTATTTGCGCATTTCTTCCAGACTTGCCCCTTAAGCTTAAATTACACATGTTTGATCATAGTCGCAAGTTTCCGACACGTGTAGAGATAGCTTAAGGGGAGGGTAAGGTTAATTCGGTAAAAAAAAGGCATGTTTTCAAGATTTTTTTTTGGCAATACAGATGGTGTTAGTTTAATCAGTCGATCCATACATGATAATGTAACATTAGAACAATATTCTCCTAAATTTTCATTGCAAAATATGAAAAATTGAGCGAGTGACAGTGAATTTCCGGAGGCGCCTCGAGAAAAAGTTGTTTTGCGGTGTCCATCATAACTCGCAACCAAATCATCTGAAACAAAACAATCAAAATGCATTCGTTAAAGGAGATGTTTGTTGAGGTATTCACGAGAGGATTTTATTTTTTTTCGATTTTTCGATTTTTCGTAGCACTTGGAAGCCAAAAACCAGATTTTCGCTAAAAAAAACGGCTAATTAGCTGTTGTAAAAAAATTGATAATTATTGCAAAAAAAAAAGCTCTCGACAATACCTGGGGAATTATGTGAAGAAACACTGTGCAAAATTTCAAAACGATTGGTCCAGTAGATTTTTAGTTATGATGGACACGGACTTCAAAAATGACAAGTCTCAGAAAAGCGCTTTAAAGTTCGCGTACTGAAGTATTCAAGATAAAATTCGACAATTTTTTTATACTCACACAGAGTCGTCGATGCCAGGTCCGTCACTTGTTACTGCTCAGCACAGCATACAGCGTTTAACTGATGCATAGATCATGCCTCGAATATACTCGACTTTACCTGAACAGACCCGTTTGGGGCGGGTGGGGCTGTAAAACCTCAGGCTGGCAACGGACGCTGAAATACTCATAACTTCGTCAATTTTGCTCCGATCGACTTGAAATTTTAACACAATCTTCTTGAGATATTATGCATTCAATTAGAAAAATAAAAAAAAAAAATCGAAAAAAATAAATTTTAATACCTTACCCTCCCCTTAAGCTTAGCCCTTTCACCAAGAACCAAGAATTAGACTAAATGCCTCCCACTCCCCTCGGTTTTCAGCCAGACTTTTTCACCGAAAAGAGATGATCTTACATCTGGTCATATGCCTCTTTTGCACATCTTTAAACCCAAAGAACTGACGGCCTTGATTCCGTTTTCCGTCCTTAGGAACCTAGGAATCACTGAAGTTAGAAGTCAACGTCATGACGTTGATTTTTAACTTCATCACTTGGCGTGTCAAGTGGTTTCAAATAAAAACCTCATTTCACAAATGTAATTTCAAAGCAAGGACTGTCAAAAGATTTAGTTTGCGTCTATAAAAACGTATTGTTTATTATTTTTTTGGCTTGTCTTGGAAGGAAGGAAGAAGTAAGGTTTGGCGACCCTACGATGACCACAGCGACATTAAATATTTTACGATAGTGTAACCTTGTGTGCGTGTAACGCAATTTTATTGACCAATGAGTGCGTTGTTATTTCAAGGACAAACTTATAGCATACGCGAGGAGCGTGTGTGCAAAAAATCTAAATCTCATACATGGCATTTTAGAAACTAGCGCAAAGTGTTTAAGGTACATATTGGTGTAATTTATTTCAATTTTATGGTAATGGCATATTCGTCGATGTACTCTATACACGTGCTGTTTGTTTTGAACTTGCAAGTTTGAAGTTGTGAGACACTTGTTACATTGCAGCCAAAGATTGGATCACCTTGGCTCACGGCACTTACTGCCTTGGATTTGTAAAATGTCAACGACCAGCGTGTGGTTAATATCTACGTTCTACGAACAATAATTATTTTTCGTAAGTCGTACACAAGTTAAAATATGTAGTAAGTACCTATTTCTTATTCTCAAGATAAGAATCGTACCTATATAAAACAAAGAAAACGTGTAATTAATATTTTTTATACAGTTTGTTTTAACAATTACTTAGGTACTTGCACGTTCCTTCGGTTCTATTTAAAGACTTCATTTACCCTGACAAAATCGTAATGGTAAGTGCCTACGTGGCAAAAAAGATTACTTGAATAATTCGGACCGGTATAGTTGGCCCTGGGAAGATGATGGGTATTGGTGCTAATTGTGTTCTAAACATCCTATAAACTAAAATGAGAGCTCTAAATGTATTGCTATCCCTTTCAAAATGCTCCCTACTGAAAAGATTAGCACTAAATTTTGACCTGTCAATTTAGTTTCGAGATTGTGTGCAACAAAATTCACAGCCATTGTATACATAATCATCATCATCACCATATCAACCCATATTGGAAACCACGTTACAATCGGAATGAAAAATGAGGCCACAGTACACCACCCTTTCCAATTTACAGAATTCGCACACCTTTGTGAACACTGAACTTTCCTTTGCCGTTAAAGCAAGCGATATCTAAAAATATATAATAAGGCAAAGGTGACTGACTGACTGACTGACTGACTGATCTATCAACGCACAGCTCTAACCACTAGACCGATCGAGCTGAAATTTGGCATACAGGTAGCTATTAGGACGTAGGCATCCGCTAAGAAAGAATTTTTGGAAATTTCAACCCCAAGAGGGTTAAATAGGAAAAATCGAACTTAACGTGAGCAAAGCCGCGGGAAAAAGCTAGTCTAAAATAGTTTTAGCAGCACTCCTCAATCTCCGAGAAGTTTGAGATGCACGCTCCAGGAAAAACAAATTTATTATTGCCATAATCCGCCAAACCAGAAAAAATCTGTATGGTAGGTACAACGTACCGCTCGCGCTGTACACTGACGCTCTACAAGTGGCAGAACAAACAAAGGAAGGAAGCCTCAATAGCCCAATAGGAGGCGTCAATAGGAACTCTGCAATAAAACTGCGCACTTAACCTGTCATCTAATTAATTGGGTACAATTAACACAATTCTCACAAGGTTCAGAACCCTCAATGCCCGAGTACGACTCCCACTTGGCCGGTTATTCTTCACCGCATTGCACACAATGTTGTATCGTAAAAGGCCTGACAAGCTCGACATTGTATGCAGCAGTGTTATCAAGCCGTACGGACGTGGCCTTATCAGCGTCTGGGAATGCCTGTAATACGAAACAGCTCGGTCAAAGCTGACGTTTGCTCCACTTTACAGGTACTGGCATTCCGATGCACGGTGTCACATCGAGTCAGCTGAAATCCGGCGATTTATTGTATTTGCTTGTATTACCTTACGTCACAGTTCGCATTAAGCGTATTACTGAATTGATAAGGCGATTAAAGTTAATCTTGAAGTAGCAACTTCGCAAGTAAACAAAGTTATAAAATCAAGTTATAGTATCAAAGGGAGTCCGGGCCTTGAAGTTGCCAAAAGTTGGGCCAAATGTTGAAGGCTTAACTAGATACGATGAAATCGATGCGCGACGCTCATCTTCTGGTGACACGTGAGCGACTCGTTTATTAATTCGGGCGAGCATCGCGTACCGGTTTCATCGTTTTTATTTAAGCCGCCCGACTTCAACAAACGTGTGCAAATTGAAATTATTTTTATACTTTGTAGTGACGTTTGAAGTCGGTTTTTTGAAAAGAATTTGTATTCTTCGAAAAATTCGGAATCAAATTAGAGTTGAAACCCGTAGGAGAACCAGTTATTGATACAGCTTATCGTAACGTAAGATAACGAATTACACTTGAATACAAGCGGCACAAGATTGTGTCCTGTGGCGATCCCTGCAAGAGGCCTATATCAAGCCGTGGATGTCTACCGGTAAAGACGACGCCGATGGAAGGAAGAAGTTGAGTGCTAAAGGTGTTTTATTTGTTGCAGAGACATCAGTACAGTGCGAGGAGAGTGGTCGGTTTGTCGCAGCGAGGGGTGCCGGCTGTCGACGAGCGTGCATGACGCTTCACACACCAAGCAATACTGCTCGCAGGTGACCAAGCTTACTTATATAAATGCTAAATTCTTCGATCACAGAAAAATAAGGGGATTCAGCACTTCATACTTCAACTATTATTCAAATGCATCATTGTTCCTTGACACTTAAATAACTGCTTCACGTCAATGTTCGATGGCAGACTAGCTAGCGAAATGATCTGCACGCACTGTGTGCTATCATATTTAGTGGTTACAGAAATTGGACCAACATGCGATATCCACTTATTTTTCTGTGATCGAAGGCTAAATTATATAATTTGCCGCGGTTCATTTACTCCATGCGGTGCTACTATTGAAGTAGCTGCAAATGCAATTTCGATTCATGCTTAGCTCATCAATGAGATAGACTAGTAATAGAGTATTACAGCTTGTGAACTAGATAAAATTCAAAATAATTCAAATTGAAAAATAATTTATTTCGTGTAGGCCAAGTTGTGGGTCTTATGACAAGTCGAGAATCTATTAACTCAGGTGACCTGGTGTAGGATTTACAAACACCTGTACTCTGCCATTAACCGTTAGGTACACCAGTAGAGCTGACATGCGCGCCACAAAAAAAACTTTGTCCACACCTTCATTTTATGTGAATCTTTAGAGTCTAGAGATTAACGAGTAAATGTGTAGACAAAATATTCTCGTGGCGCGTGTTAGCCCTACCGGTAATTTATATACTTACGCCAGTCTCAGATAGAAGTAACGAGAAAAAATCGGATAGAAGCCATTCTATCTGCTGTTTCCTCGTTACTTCTATCTGGGATAATTCGAAAGACAGAAACAAATTCCTTGAAAAACTCATTAATACTTCCTCTAGGACTGCAGATGTTCTAGCCGTGGAAGTCCGATCATAAATCAGATGTCCATGTTCCTTTGAAAAAAATCTTAGAGCTTAGAGGATAGGTGGTAGATTTGAAAGTGTACAGTTGTGCAGAAGTGCAGGTGTCACGTCGGGTACAGGGGTACACGTGTTGTGTGTTGCAGAAGATCAAAGTTTTGCAGTAACAGGCATCGGAAGCTGTTGCCGCTGCGGCAGACGTGACTGGCGCGCGCCGCGGGTGCCCTGGGCCCGCCGCTCTATGCCGCTCCCCTCGAGCTAGACCGCCGCCGGACCGCCAGACCCACCAGTGCACGAGCACGACACCTGGTGACTACTTACACTTGTGTTTACTCCTCACTGATAATAATAATAATCGGTAATCATTATCGGGTTTTGCGACACACGCGCACCGCGGCGAGCGTGCCGGCAGTGCAAGGCCCTGCATAGACATCAAGACAACAAAGCCTGAAGGCAAACCAACAGGCCTTAGACACGTGGCTTACAGAACGTTACCGGAAAAACACTTCCCTACACCATACTCAGGCAGACGGTCTTGTCTCGAGGCTTGTGAGGTCTTACAGAGAAGATCCCGCAATATTGCGTCGAAGACAGTTCGAACTGCTGGCAGAATGGAGGATCCTTCGGTGTTGTCTGGATGATCGAAAAAGCGTTGAATACTTTTAGCTCAGTTTGTTGTTAAAATTCTTCCTTTAACCCACTACGATGGCCCACTAATAGGCCGAGTACAGATTTGCACACTTCACACACCTTTAATTGTAACGTTATCGGTTGTTTCAGATCCAGTGTCAAAACAAAATCCACCCTCTGGAATAGTTAGTTAGGTTTAATAATTAAGTGAAGGCCGTACCCGCGTCGCCATGGGGTCCGTGAACGTGAACCGCAACGTGGCGGACGCGTTCTACCGCTACAAGATGCCGCGCATCTGCGCCAAGGTGGAGGGCAAGGGCAACGGGATCAAGACCGTCATCGTCAACATGCCCGAGGTGGCCAAGGCGCTCGGCCGCCCCGCCACCTGTGAGTCTACTTTACTATTTATATTATAACCTAACTTGTACTCTTTACTTTACTCCTCCCATCTATTATCAAGTAATCCGAAATGGTGATTCAACAAAATCAGCGATTTTTCGATTTTTCAGCTGTTATTTTTGGGTTTCCCTATTTTCTTTTGTTTTAAAACCACTCCTGTAAAAAAAATCACACAGCAACTGAGTAACGTGCTTTTTTGCATGGGTATACTTGAGGAATTGATAGGTTACCTTTTGTCCTGAAAAAAAACAGGGTACCCTAACTCCACGAAGACGAAGCCGCGGGCAAAAGCTAGTTCTCTTAACATTGAAGTAATAATACTTACGAACTTGCAGAGCTTGTTGCTCATCCAACTTTAAGCTTTAGAGGTATTTTTTTATCTTGAAAAAAGGGATGATTTTTTTGTCTGTAAATCTTCAAGCTGAAGAAGTCGTGGACGAAAGCTATTATTGCCAGTTTTGTTCCCGAACATCGCACCGTTGCACTTGAAAGGTTTAGGAAACGCCGCGCCGTTCCGTGAAAAACCTATTACCCTGGACGCGCCCCACTTACGCGCTCAATTTACCTTTCATTTCACACCCGCCTGCTCTCAAATAGTTCTTGAGACCAATTTAAAAAGGCTAATAAATAAATTTTCTTCCTAATCCGAAATCTACAGAAAAAATGTAATATTTTTTCAGTAAACCACTTTCACGGGCCAAGTCACTTCTCAGAATTCACCCGAAATCTGCCACCCACCATTCATTTCTTCAATGAATATGTGAAAGAATTCAAAATTATTTATTTTATATCGGCCAACTTGTGGCTCTTATGACACATCATGAAGCCACCAGGTCGGAAAGCAGATTCTGCTGAGAAGAGCCGGCAAGAAATTCAACAGTTGCTCTTTTCAAAACAAAGTGTTACAATATACAATGGACTCGCCAATGCTTGAACACATGATTCAAGTATTGGTGAGGCCACATGTTGATTTATGATATTTTTAATTTTATTTTTGTGTATACCTTAGTTTAAGTTACTAACATTAGCTATAAGTACAAGATTGTTGACTAACAAAATGAGCCTCAGTTGCTACAAATAAAAGGAATTATTATTATTATTATTATTATAATATGTAGCTTATCTATGTTGAAGCAAAACCGATTGCTTCCAAGCAACTTTGTCATTAAGATCGATAGAAGAGATTGATGCCGAAGAGATTAGCTGTTATGTTACTTAAGGACACCCTCACTGAATGAATGAATAAATAAATAATTCTTATTTATCTATGATTGTTATGTATTAGATATGTGTGGTGTACAATAAAAGTATATTCATTCATTCATATTCATTCATTGTTTTTTTTTTATGATTTTCTTTTCTTTTTATTTCCGTTAGTGTTATAAAGAGTAATGCTTGTTTAATTGTGTTATATTTATATTTGTTAGAGTAGTATAGGCAAATAATACGCCCAGTCCGAGCAACGAATTTATTTCAAACTGACAAATATCAAAACAGCTACAGATTACCTACATACTAGAAGTTTTATATCTACCTACACTATACCACAGTTATTTCGTGTTATATATGTAACTTTAATAGGAGCGCCACCAGTTTGGCGAGATAGAACATAGTAAACGTGTTTGTTTTATTATTATGATTAAATAAACAAAAAAAAAATGTTCTGTATCCAGATCCGACGAAGTACTTCGGCTGCGAGTTGGGCGCGCAGACGCAGTTCGACTACAAGAACGAGCGCTTCATCGTCAACGGCAGCCACGACTCCGCCAAGCTGCAGGATCTGCTGGACGGGTAACTGCCTGCTCGTTTGCTCGCTAAAAATATTTAAAAAAAAAAGCTTTACCACAATCTGCTTGCGCGTTATTCGTTTATCTTTTGAAGTAAAATTTCACTGAATTTGGGAGACAGACACAGAAGGAGAATTTGGGAGACATAAAACATAACACATCACACATATATAAAAGGAAAAGGTGATTGACTCATCTATCAACGTACAGTTCAAACCACAGGATGGATCAGGCTGCAATTTGGCATACAAATAGCTATTATGACGTAGGCATCTGATATGAAAGGATTTTTGAAAAATCGGACATAACGTGAGCGAAGCTGCGGATAAAAACTCGCATAAGTTTTGCAACACTTAAGCTTTTAAACTTTAGTATTTACCATTCAAAAATTACATTAAATATTTTATTTTAGATCTCGGTTCGGAAAAAAGTTTGTCATGATGCCAAGTTGCTATCCTATTATCCTATTTAATATTATAAATGCGAAAGTTTGAATGTATGGATGTCTGTTGCTCAATCACGTCGCGTCAACTGAACCGATTTGGCTGAAATTTGGCACAGAGATATAGTCTGAAATGACATGTAGGCTACTTTTTAACCCGGGAATAAAAAACCTTAATCCACTCGAACGAAGTCGCGGTAATCAACTAGTTTCTAATAATACACCGTAAAGTGAGTATGTGACTTTCCCGGCAGGTTCATCCGCAAGTTCGTGCTGTGTCCGGAGTGCGACAACCCGGAGACGGACCTGATCGTGTCGACCAAGCGCAACACCATCTCGCAGGGCTGCAAGGCGTGCGGCTACCACGGCGTGCTGGACTTCAACCACAAGCTCAACACCTTCATACTCAAGAACCCGCCCGCCGCCGACCCCGCCATGCAGGTACAGGCACACACACATCACAACAAGCGCAACACCATCTCGCAGGGCTGCAAGGCGTGCGGCTACCACGGCGTGCTGGACTTCAACCACAAGCTCAACACCTTCATACTCAAGAACCCGCCCGCCGCCGACCCCGCCATGCAGGTACAGGCACACACACATCACAACAAGCGCAACACCATCTCGCAGGGCTGCAAGGCGTGCGGCTACCACGGCGTGCTGGACTTCAACCACAAGCTCAACACCTTCATACTCAAGAACCCGCCCGCCGCCGACCCCGCCATGCAGGTACAGGCACACACACACACACACATCACAACAAGCGCAACACCATCTCGCAGGGCTGCAAGGCGTGCGGCTACCACGGCGTGCTGGACTTCAACCACAAGCTCAACACCTTCATACTCAAGAACCCGCCCGCCGCCGACCTCGCCATGCAGGTACAGGCACACACACATCACAACAAGCGCAACACCATCTCGCAGGGCTGCAAGGCGTGCGGCTACCACGGCGTGCTGGACTTCAACCACAAGCTCAACACCTTCATACTCAAGAACCCGCCCGCCGCCGACCCCGCCATGCAGGTACAGGCACACACACACACACACACACACACACACACACACACACACATCACATAGAGCATTGACATATAATAATACTATGTTACTAAAGTTTCTGTGGTGGTGTCGTGTGGTGCGGGTTGTTACGTTCCCTCAAATATGGTTGAGCGAAGCAATGGCTGGATCATGCGTCATGCTCGTGAACGGGTGCCACCAACGGGAATGGGTCTGCTTTTGCCATCCTGTGTTAACATGTATTGAATTGTATTTATTTGTATTTGTATTGTATTTATTTTTACTTGTATTGTACTCAGGAAAATTCATCGTGGAAGCACTGAATACATAGCATAGTTTCAATAACAATTGTAAAATTTTTATTTTTTTTGAAAAGAGCAACCGCCGAGTTTCTTGCTGGCTCTTCTCGGCAGGAAAGGCATTCCGAACCAGTGGTAGATTCATTGACGATTCAAAAGTGCTTGTAAAAGTTTATTTGAATAAAAAATATTTCTATTCTATTCTATGGACTTCAGCGCTAACAATTGTCCGAAAGAAAGCCAAAACGCGAAAAGGTATACAATCGCACTTCAGTTTCGTGTTTGTCGTCAGACAAAAAGTATCTATCTGTCCTTTTCTAACACGCTACGCGCATATAAGACAGAGTGAGTAGGTACAATATTTTTATCAAATTGATCGCATCTAGCTCGGGCTGCCGCGTGAGCAAATGAAAGCAAATTATTGCAAACAAAAGTAGACTGTATAATAACGGTCTAAGACATAAATTACAATGTATTCGTTTGTTTATAAAAATACACATGCACACTCGTATATATAGGTTTTCTCGGGACACTTTTTTCGTGAATTTTGCATTACACCCAAGGTCAATGACATAGTCTAACTTGAGATGATTTACATTAATTCGTGCCCAAATCGTAACATAAAAATGCCACGGATTTTTGGAATGGACATCTTCAAGGCTACTTACTCCCTCCGCCCTTCGCCTTGGCTTGAGGAAATTCCGAAAATGATACTGTGTAACTCCGTGACTTGAAATCTGTAATTGAAAGTGACCCACCCTTTTCTACAACTTCACCGCACGCCACCGAGTGCAATTTCACACCCTCACCACCTGGGTGCCTGGAGCACTTCGACCATCTGCTGTGCCAGATCTGTATTTCCATGAACTAAGAAACTGGAACCAACTCAACAACAACTGGAAGGTGTTTTCCCTTAATTACAACATGGGGTTGTTCAGGGGGTGAACCAAGAATTTCTTGACTGGTAAAACATTAGTGATGCCACTGTTCATGAGCGGCGGTAATCATTTAACATCAGGTGACCCGGCTGCTCGTTTCTTCGCTATTCATATTATAAAAAAATATATCTGATATATTGAACCTGTTATGTTGTCAGGGCTCCTCGCTCACTGAAGGGAACCGCGGCAAACGCTCAAAACGCAGTGGGCCTGCGGCTAATGGAAACCACGATGGGGAAAACCATGAAGCCAAGAACGTAAGTAGAATTTTTTACTCATAAACTATTGGTTTTAGCGCTTGCATAATATAAACGATGTGCCATTATCCTATACTACGTATGGGGCATACCCTCCTTTACTTTTCATTTTTGACACATATAAGCTCTTTCTATCAATTTCGTTTCCACAAACGTTCAAGGAACACCTAAAGGTGGAAATGACATTAATGCCCATTTCCACCAACAATCCCTAACTTTTATGGCCTAGCTAAGCTAAGTGACGCTTTCTGTAAATTTCGATTTCACGTTTAGGGAATAACCTACAGGTGAGAATGTCATTTAGGGGATGATTCAGGTATGGTTGGTAAAAACGGGAATCGGGCGACATCCAATTTTATCTCTTCTTTCAACAGGAGAGCGAGGTCCCGGTAACTCCAACCACACCGAACCCGAAGAGCAGCAAAAAGGAGAAGCACAAATCGTCAGCCGACGATGATGACGACGACGTCAAATGGACGGTGGACGTCAGCGAGGCAGCCGTCAGGGCGAGGATGCAAGGTTTATATCTTGACTAGCTTTAACCCGCGGCTTCGCTCACGTTAGGTTCGATTTTTTAACCCCCTATTTAACCCTCTTGGGGTTGAAATTTTCCAAAATCCTTTCTTAGCGGATGCCTACGCCCTAACAGCTACCTGTATGCCAAATTTCAGCTCGATCGGTCCAGTGGTTAGAGCTGTGCGTTGATAGATCAGTCAGTCAGTCAGTCAGTCAGTCAGTCACCTTTGCCTTTTATATATTTAGATTCATCTCATCAGCACCCAGATTTTGTAACTCAGTGCCCATAAAAAAATGAAAGCCACTATAACATATATTTTGTGTCCATTGAAGGTTTACTATGAAATAGTAAATTACATTTCTCTTCAAACCTTCAATGGATAAAAAATATATATGTCAGTGACTTTCATTTTGTGATAGCCACTGAGTTACAGAATCAAGGAGTATAGTCTGATTTTTAATTGCGTGGAATTCTGACGTATCTTAATGTTACCAGAGATTAAAAAAATCCCACAAAAAAGATAATAAATTGAAACTTGTACAAATAAAAATCAATTGCCACACATAGATATTTAAGACAAACGCCTCTCAGATAGTTTGGGGTAAAATCGAACTACAGGTGGTAATACTGTTTTTCATACAAATAACTCGCTTTATTTATAAAATGACAACTGTCAGAATTCCACCGAATTAAAAATCAGACTATAGATCTCCTTGACTAAATGTGATCTGTCGCCACACCACAAAAATGGAACCACTCATCGACATTTACACACCCAGTGATCCGATACTTCTTTATTCTATTCCATCACTTATACCTTGATAGTCTATAATTAAAGGTGCGGACTAAAAACTGAAAAGTCGACGGTTCATTCAACACCTGTTGCTCTATGCTTGTATTCACTCGTTACTCCTAGCTGTCTACTTGTAGGGAGGGAAGAGGAAAATCGAGGGGAAAGGAGAGAGTTCCGCTTGACTAATATTTTTTTTAAATCACATCATCATCATGTGCCTTCTTCAAAATGAAGTTTGGCGGTCAGCATGCGAAAAGCTTCTCTACTCAAGGCTGCTTCTTTCAATTTAGGATAGCTAAGCCCACTCCTTCACATCGTCCAACCACTTGGGTCTTTGGCGACCTGGTGCTCTCCTAATTCTTCCTTCCAAACCTTCGATCACAGAAAAATAAGTGGATATCGCATGTTAGTCCGATTTATGTAACCACTAAATATGAGTGCAAGATCATTTCGCTAGCTAGTCTGTCATCGAGCATTGACGTGAAGCAGTTATTTCAGTGTCAAGGAACAATGATGCATTTGAATAATAGTTGAAGTATGAAGTGCTGAATCCCCTTATTTTTCTGTGATCGAAGTTCCAAACCTAATCTTTTTTTTGATTTAAAAAAAAATCCTCAGATCTAACGGAGGGCGCAAAGAGCATGACGCTGTCGGAGGACAGCGAAAAGAACGAGAAGCAGCGTATGGACATGTTCTACTCGTTCCTCAAACAACGCGCCGACGCGGGCGAGGTGGAAGGTGTCAAAGCTGTCAACGACATCCTGCATGAAGCCGACCGGTATGTACTGCTTTACACTGGTTAACCTCCTTAGCCTTAACATGGGTAGCCTAAGTATGTCATGCTCTCTTTAAACATTTCCGCGGTGGTGTCGTGTTGACCCCTCAAATATGGTTGAGCGGAGCAACGGCTGGATCATGCGTCATGCTCGTGAACGGGTGCCACCAACGGGAATGGGTCTGCTTTCTGTCTACTCGTCTTAACATGCATTAGATTTTATTTATTTTTATTTGTATTGTATTGGACTTTAGAAACTTTATCGTGGAAGCACTGTATGCATAGCATAGTTTCATTACCTATTGTAAAAAATTTTTTTTGAAAAGAGCAACCGCCGAGTTTATTGCCGGCTCTTCTCGGCAGGAAAGGCATTCCGAACCAGTGGTAGATTCATCGACGATTCAAAAGCGCGTGTAAAAGTTTATGTGAATAAAAAATATTTCTATTCTATTTCTATTCTATTCTATAACGTGAGATTACACTGTTAAGAATAAAATAGTGTTATTATGTCATTATATGCTAAATATTTTTTTCATGTAAACCAACTATGGCTCTTATAACACACTAAGACTACATTTGGTTGGACATCAAGACATCAAGTCTCACTTGTTTGCAGATTCTGCTTCTTCAGAAGAGCCGGCAAGAAACTCAGCAGTTGCTCTTTTCGAAACAAAACACACCGCATCAAGATAAAAAATAATAAAAAATCTATCTCATTTGAACTCTTTCTTGAGTCTGAGAAGCGTAAGAATGTGATCTGTACATATGGCCTCAATCTATCGATTTTTGGACAACTGCCTTTACAAAAGCGAACCAACATCTTTGTCAGTTTACGTAGTTGCTTATTTATTGCATTTTTTTTCTAGCCTGGAAGTGAAGTCCAAAGCCCTGCTGGTAGCATTCGAAGTGCTAGTAGGCGCGAGCACACTAGCGGCTGACGTGAAGAAACATCGCGGTCTCCTTCTCCGCATGGCGCGCGCCGACCCTAAGGCCCCTCGCGCGGCGTTGCACGCGCTCACTGCGCTCGCGGCCACCAATGCTACTTTGTTGGCGAAAGTGCCCGCTGCGTTGAAGGTATTATATATATATATGTATAATGAGCAATAGGTATATATATATATCCTATTGCTCATTTTCTCTCGATCATTGAAATAATGTATGGATGAATAGATGACATATTATCAAACTTGGCGTTAACTCATAATTTTAATTTTCTAGTATCAAACGCTTGGCCATTAACTGATGTGATACATTGGGGTATACATATTTTACCATAACCAAATTTTTGATTTTTCGGGCTTCCTAAACGATGTGACAAACACCTAAAGGTGGAAATGGCATTGGGTAAGGGATTATATTTAGAGGCTACTTACGTAAAGATTCCTTGGTTAAAATGGGCATAAGTATATCAATTGATTCATTATTTCACAGTTACTGTATGACTACGACATCGTGGAAGAGAAGACCATCCTGGAGTGGGCCGCCAAGCCGTCCCGCAAGTACGCGTCGAAGGAGGTGGTGGCGGACGTGGTGCGGCGCGCGCAGCCCTTCATCGACTGGCTGCAGCAGGCCGACGAGGAGGACTCGGACGAAGAGAGCGAGGAGGACATCGAGGTCTGTGGCCCGCTGACCTCTACACCACAGCCACAATACTCGCCGAACTCTACGCCACAACCACATTACTCATTGACCTCTACACCACAACCACATTACTCGTTGACCTCTACACCACAACCACATTACTCATTGACCTCTACACCACAACCACATTACTCATTGACCTCTACACCACAACCACATTACTCATTGACCTCTACACCACAACCACATTACTCATTGACCTCTACACCACAGCCAAATTACTCGCTGACCTCTACACCACAACCACATTACTCATTGACCTCTACACCACAACCACATTACTCATTGACCTCTACACCACAACCACATTACTCATTGACCTCTACACCACAACCACATTACTCATTGACCTCTACACCACAGCCAAATTACTCGCTGACCTCTACACAACAACCACATTACTCGCTGACCTCTACACCACAACCACATTACTCGCTGATCTCTGCCATACCACCACATTGCTGGCTGACCTCTGCACCTTACATTTATATACAGTTTCATCTGTTGGCCTTTAAAAAATACTAATCATTTTTTTGTCACCTTCCAGATCGAGTACGACGACCGTGCCAAGGCGACTCCCATCAAGGCCGTGGCGACGCCCGCACCCGCGCCCAAGCCGCAGCCCGACGACGACGCGGACATCGACGTCGACATCGACGCCATATAGATGCGCTCCACCTCCCCCCACCTCACCTCTCCACCACCCCACCTCCCCACCTCCCAACACACACACACTCCCCAACGCACACCAGATAACAGACAACTCACATAATCCATTAGTAATATCACGACAGCAAATGAATTTGTTCAACATTTACTCGAAGGCTATCGTTTCGAGGTCAACGCTCAAAGCGAGTCCGCTGTACCGACTGGACGCGACTAATGTGTCCATATTTTAAGGCTACAATTTCCAGCGCTTTTTTGTGACCAAATCATATCAAATAAACACCAATATATTTGCATTTGACGCTTGCAGCGGAGAACGAATTTGCTTTGTGACCTTGTGACCTTGACGTAAGTGCGTGTGTTCGTCTACTACGTTTCAAAAGATGCTATATGCGAGAGTTTACGTACAAATCGCGCGCTCTACATACACACGCACGAAGTTTTTTTTGTAGATGCCTTCAGAAGTCTAGTTAAGCTGATTTACTCAAAACTTTGGATCTAGACAGATGGACTGCAAGCCGACTTCAAAACTGCAGCTTGGATGCAATTCTATTGTAGTTGCACTAAAATAGCACAAGTCTTATACGTACTCAGTCTATTATATGAATTGCCATGAAACTATACTGCGAGTTTGGAGTCAAAATGAGTATGTCTAGAATTCAGATACTAATGGAATCACTGAAAGCATGAAGAATGCGCTCAAAATGTCAAAGACCAAGATTAAATACCAACTTTTCACACAATTTCTAAATTTCTTACTCCTTTTTGAAAACATGTTACCAGTAAGTTAGCGTTGATATCGCAAAGCACGTATCGAGAGTCGATTATGGGCCCCATTTGATGCATTTTTACTATTAACATTATACTATAGTAGTCGCTCTACACATAAGTAATAAAATTAGAAACTTTTTAATCTAAAAAAACTAACTCAAGGTGTGAAGGTTTTTAGTAAAAAAATGTAATGAAGTCACGAGAAACAGCTTCCAAAAAAAAAAAAAAAAATTAAATAGTCTATGGTTTGAAACCTCTAACACCATTTAACTAGAAGATCCAGTTTGGGTAAAATGAAGTTTATTTTACTGTGTGCGAATTGTTTATAATATGGTTTAATTATTAGGTATATTTTTGTATTTGACTCACAATTTATTTCAAGTAGAATCTTGCTCGCGAATTTTAATATCCATAATATCTGTATTATCTGTCTGTACCAATCATCTAGAAGACAAATGTGCTTGACTATACAAAATAATTGTTTGGACATTTTAATGTCAAACGACTAACGAGCATGTTTCTTCTGATTCACTATTTTTTCACTCACCAAAGCTAATCTTTCATCTCTTTCTTACTAAGTCTTAGATGCATAATTATGTATTTTTAAGGCAACTTTTCAAAATCTAAACTTCTGTCTTGAAAATTCCCTACCCTGTCAATAGCATGTTTGTCTTTTAGATCATCGATATATGATAATTAAAATGTCAAAACTCATAAAATAGTCCATTTTTTCTTAAGATCTCATAAATTATTGTACCAAGGAAGGAGAGTCGAGATATATGATAATACATAATAATAAAAAACTTAGTTGGAAGCTGGTTCTCAGTAAACGCGGGACAGAATAAAGGTGCAAACAAACTATTACGTCCTGACGACTGCAGTGCGACAAAAAGGCATCTGAGTTACACTTTGCTGTCGATATACGACATTTGGTCGTTTGGACGACCAACTAACCCGACATTATTCAAGCAAAGCACTAAGAACATATTCGATCATGCAACGTAGCATATAGATAAAAGCTGTTTTATTGTCGGAAAAGTGAGAAGACATGCTGTTTGTCATCTATTCTGGCTATCCTCGCTGATTGGTGCAACGTCAGTCCAGAGTGCAATGCATCACCAGTGTTACCAACCTTCAAAGCTAATAAGTTCGGTCCACTGACCTCTATAATTAATCTAAGATTTACTCTGGATCGGCTGCTGTCTTTTTTTTTCTTTGATGGGCACCATTTTGGCGCTGTAAACAGTTACGAGTGTCCAAAGAACTAAAATGAGTACGGACACAGTTGACAATTGATATTTGATACTAGATCACATTCCTGCGCTGTGAGTTAAGAAAGCGGGTTATGTCACACTGCGCCTGCAAACATTTAAAGACGGTAATAGTTTGTTTGCACCGTGAGCTAGATATTTTAAACCTTTCAATAGTGTGTAAACGTAATTTTTTCCTATTAAGGCGATATAAGTACTGCTAGATTTTAGCGGAAGTCTAAAAAAATTGCCGTGCAAACTAATTTTTAATATAATTATATATTTATAGATGTATCATAGCCATGTATACCCATAGTCTGTAGCGATGTATCAATAGTTCCATATGCTTTGAAAATGTTAAGGCGAATACTCACTGACTGCATGCAATTTTTCGTTCATTAATATCAAAAAAAAATTGTACATTAGTGCAGCTATTCGCCTTAAAGGTAGTAGGGTGACTAAACATAACCATTTTCTCCCCGTTATTTGTTCCTATACTTACATAGATATTTCTTTCGATTATTATTTCAATTTATACTTTGGGATGTAGTTTATATAATTATATGGGAATAACATCGTGGTTGCGTCACGTGATCTCTATTCGAATTAGGTCAGAAACACACTTGCAACACCCCACAATATCCCACGCAAAGTCTCTTATTTACTTTCGCCTAGAAAACAGTAGATAATGAAAATCCGCCACACAGAACAGCTATTTTTTAACACTTCCATTGTTCTTATACGTACAGTGCTCTCCTATCTTGCACGCTTTGAACAAATCCTATTGTGCAAAGAATATTGTGATCAGCGGGAAATAAACCCACTGCGCGATTTTTACGCAAGTTAGTGATAGTTTAGAGCCACATCTCATTAGGATGCCATGGCAGCGACGCCAGCAGCGCTTCCGTGGCTACCCTTGGTGATTGAGACGCCAAAACTAACCGCCAAAGCGGATGCCAGACGAAAATAGTATCGCAGCTGGCGGCCGAATGAGATAGCAGTGATTCATTTTCTTGGCACAACGCCAAGCCGTCGCCAAGTGAGGTAGGTTTAGGTACGTTCTAATACAATTTGACACGTGTTGATTGGCGTCGCTGCCATGGCATCCTAATGAGATAGGAACCTTAATGATCCATGGGAGATAATTTGTGATTACTACACCATGTTTAAGTTAGATTGAAAATTGTTTATAGCTATAGCACTATAAAAACCTCTATGTACTATGGTACTGGTGGTTGAGTGGCGTGGGGTGGTAAGCAAGTGTGCGCGGGTCTTTATTTAAATAAGGGGGGCGACGTACGATCAAGTTTGCATGATGCTTAGGGATTCGAAAAAAGGATCGATACCTGAGTAGTATCGATACTTTTGGTTCGATATCTAGGAAAGCTCCCGGAAGCTGTGCCACTATCGAGAGAGATAACGCACATTAGAAAGCAAATAGTATAAACTTTAATCTGCTGTCTGACGTGTGAAATCTGATGATGAAATGAAAGTATCGAGCAATTGAGAAAGTACCGTAAGTAAGCAGACTATAGTCTATACTATTCTCTTTTCGATGTGTGTGTGTCTGTTTCGATGGAGTGGTACAGCTTTCGGGAGCTTTCCTAAGCATCGAACCAAAAGTATCGATACAACTCGGGTATCGATCCTTTTTTCGAATCCCTAAGCATGACGCAAACTTGATATGTGGCCTCCCTGTTGGTAGATTTTGTAGCTTCGGGGAACTCCACCACAAGAACGGGTGCGGAAAAGAGATAAAGTGAGAAAGAGAAGTGGACTGTATGTAATTGAATTGAAAATGGTTCTAACTGCGTTTCCCCTTTATTTTGGTTACTCTTTTAGGATAGGCATAAGGTAAGGAACTTACTGGAGAACCACGTGACCGCCTGCTTTCCTTCTTCTGCTTCCTGCTGGCGTCGAAACCGCTGCAATTGTCTTTGAGCACAACACAGGACGTGGCCACGTATTCAATTTATTGTTTTTATAGTCAGTTCATCACTTATTTACGAATTCTTCATAACATTTTAACTTCGCGACGCGTACGGTACCAATTATGCACGATTGTCGATGCACGATGGTAGGTAGTAAGTAGGTACGTCAAAGATGCAAATACGTGTGCATTCAACGGCGGTGAATGGAGAAGAGAGATTACGTGGAGGCGATAAGGAACGGTACGGAGTGAGATTGAATGGAATGATATAATACGAGGTGATTTTGAACGGTATGAAATTAGGAATAAAGGAATTCAAGATGGTGCGATTGTCTAAATGACAGCAAAAGAAAGCGATTGTCTATAAAGACCTTATAAATGACGTTTGGGACTAAACATCCCCCCCTGTATGAAGGCTTCGCTTCATTGAAAGGAAAAATAAAAATGTAGAGTTAAAAATGTAGAGACAATAACTTATCAACAAACTCTACACCATACGTGTGCGTAATATTGCGGAAAACTAATAGCTAAATTAAGCATAAGTTAGCGTAAGACTAATAAATAAACTAAACTTAAAATAAATAAGTAAAAGTTAAACGTAATAACATAATAAAATCATTGATTCGGCAACGGGCACAGTTTCACTACTGGCCTATTGTATGTCCCGGATTTCGTTCGAACCTGAGCTACGCGAATGACTCCATCCTTGCCTGGCAATACCCGGGTAACAACTCCGATCGGCCATTGCAGTGGAGGCGCATTTTCAACCATTATTAATACTATAGTCCCTACTGTAACTGGGTTATTTGGCGTATTCCACTTTTCCCTAGTTTGCAAATTGTGCAAATATTCCGTTTTGAATCGCTTCCAAAAAGATTGAACAAGCGAGTCCAATAAAGAAAACCTAGTCAAAAGATTAACACGCTCTTCTGTTACGTCCGGAGCTGGAAGAAATTCCAGCGGCAAAGTTGATAGAAAATGCGACGGTGTTAACGCAGTCGGTTCAGCAGGATCCGAGCTTAGAACGTAGAGAGGCCGACTGTTAAGTACGGCTTCGATTTGATTGAGCACTGTTATCATTTCTTCGTACGTTAGAATTTGTCTACCTATTACGCGAAATAGAATAGTTTTAACGCTCTTAATTTGACTCTCCCAAATTCCACCAAAGTGACTAGCTTTAGCAACGTTAGGCTTCCAATTAATACGATTTCGAGCCAATTCTGCGGTAAACTCTTTATAGTAATCTTCTGACTGTAAGAAGGTATGTAACTCACTTAAATAAGCTTTAGACGACATGAAATTACTCCCACGATCAGAATAGAGCACTTCAACGCATCCTCTCTTTGAGAGAAAACGCTTCAAACAATTCAAAAAAGTGGCGGAACTAAGGTCGGATGCTAACTCTATATGAATAGCCTTTGTAACTAGGCATACAAATAAGCAAATGTATGCCTTCTGACTGCGCACGCCACGTTTCCTAGTCAGCGTTATGTAAAGCGGTCCCGCGTAATCAACGCCGGTATGTAAAAAGGCTTTACTTTTTTCGACTCTACATTTCGGGAGATCCGACATTAATGGATAGGTAGGCTTAGGATTTTGTCTAAAACATGCGTTACATTTATGAATGCGTTGGCGTACCACACGACGAGCGGATAATATCCAATATTTTTGCCTCAAAATAGAAGTAACTAATAGAGGGCCAGCGTGTAACTGAGTACGATGATAATGATCGACCAAGAGGTCAATAATATGTCCCTTCTTGGGCAATAAAGCTGGGTGCTTATGTGAGTAATCCAGAGTGGATTGCGACAGTCGGCCGCCTACGCGTAGAATTTCATCAGACATAAAGGGAAATAATTTTTGTAATTTTGACGAACAAGGTTTACTATTTTTAATGTTATCTATATCAGATTTAAAGGCCGAATGCTGCACTGCGCGAATAATCACTAACTCAGCAGCGTTGATATCGTCAGCTGTGATAACGTCTCTACGCGGAAGCCTTTTCATGAACCTAAGTACATAAACTACAGCGTGGACAAACTTAGTCCAAGAAGAAAATCTCGAACCAAGCGTAACGATTGGATGTTCGTCCTGTGAGATAACTACGTGCGTCGTAGTTTTCTTCTCAGGTAGAGAAGAATTATTGCGAGGCGAAAATTTGGTTATAGGCCACTCTTCTGATGGTAATGAAAGCCATGAGGGTCCTTCTAACCAAAGCGCGTGTTCCGACATTTGTGCGGGTGTTAGGCCGCGAGATACACAATCAGCGGGATTTTGTACTCCGGCGATATGATAAAAGTTCGCATTAAGAGGCGACAACAGCGTATGAATTTGAGAGATGCGATTAGCTACGTAAGTATTAAACTTATGTGGCGATGAGAGTGCCCAACAGAGGGCGACTTCTGAATCTGAGAACACGAGTACTTCATTTATTTTTACGCGAGAAGACAAAGTGTAATAAACTGAGTTTACTAGACGAGCAAGTAACACTATTCCATTCAACTCTAATCTAGCTAGTGTGACCGTGGACTTTACAGGCGCTACACGTGACTTTGAGCACAGCAGTGTAACTTTAGGCGGTGTATTTTCATTTTTAACGTGTAGATACACGACACAACCATATGCCTTCTCACTGGCGTCTGAAAATGCCAGAAGCGAAACTTGAGAATTTCCCTCAATACCCGTGTGACGAGGAAACTTGAAGTTGGAGATAATAGGCAGTTCGGATATATAATCCTGCCATTTATCAATTATATGTTGAGGTGGAGAATCATCCCATCCCATATTCAGAAGCCATAAATCCTTTATGATTAGCTTAGCGAATAAGATAACCGGACCAACGAGACCTAGTACGTCATAGAGACGTGCGGTAGCGGAAAGAATAGCTCGTTTGGTGCACGCATTAGACGGTTGCGATACTTTAAAAATAAAGTTATCGGATGCGGGAAGCCAATGGAGGCCTAAAATCTTAAAAGTGTTATCTGTGTCGAGAGAGATTGACTCAGACTGGCGATGAGTAGAAGGAATGTGACCAAGCAACTCAGTTGAATTGCTGGTCCACTTCACTAAGTCGAAACCACCAGCCTTAAAGAGCTCTATCAACTCATGCGCTATCTCTACTGCCTCATTGATAGATGAGGCAGAAGAAGCTAAGTCGTCCATGTAGACGTCTCTCTCAACAACAGACGCAGCTAGAGGCCATCTCAGGCGTTCGTCACTGGCCAATTGGCGCAGCGTGCGTAATGCCAAAAAAGGCGAGGAACGTAGACCAAAGGTCACTCGAGTAAATTCATAAATTTCGAGCGGGTCCTCAGGCGAGAAGCGATAAATAATACGTTGATATTTGCGGTGCGGTGCGTTAACATAAATACATAAGTACATTTGCCTAACGTCGGCGAAAAATGCGATACGAAAAATGCGAACATTCAAAAGAATGTCAAAAATATCTGTTTGCAAATTGCAACCAGTATGCAAAATATCATTGAGAGATAATTTTTTATCAGAGGAAAATTCTTCTGTATTAAGAAGAGAAGAATCAGTAGGAGAAGAACCATCTAGAACGATACGTATCTTCGTCGAACTCTTATCCTCCCGAATCACTGGGTGATGAGCTAAGTAATAGCCTGGTGAGACAGGCTCATCAGGCGGCACGCGTTCAATTATGCGTTTTTCGATGTAGTCTTTAATAACATCGTTATATCTAGTGTGAAGTTCAGTATCTCTATTGAATCTCTTCTCTAAATTAAGAAAACGTTTCTTAGCGGTTACGTAAGAATCCCCTAAAACATTAGGATCAGTCTTGAAAGGGAGATCTACTGAGTAGGAGCCGTCCTGATTACGGGTGGTTGAAGAAACATAAATATCTTCACACTTTTGTTCATCGGGACTTAAGAATTTACGTGTGGGAGGTTCTTCAATAGTCCAAAACTTTTGTAATAATTCATCTAGAGGCTCACTTGTGAAAAAACACAACGCGCGAGATTTAATGTGGGAAGAAATAATAGGTGCATCTCCCATAATTAAATAACCTAAAGAAGTTTCAAATGCAGAGGGCATATTCACGTCACCGATTATTTTATTTGCTAGTACTATTTTGCAATAAATATTTACACCTAGCAACAACTCAATTGGACCAGGTTCTGAGAAACTATCGTCAGCCAACGGTATATTTTTAATGAGATCGCTAAAAGCTGCGATATCAACGTGCGAGTCTGGTAGCTGTGAAGTAATCCGTTCTACCACCAGAGGGCGTATCGGGTATTCCTTCCCGTCGTCAAACCGCGACTTAATTTTAAACTCGGAAATACCAAGTATATTTTGTGAAGCGCCGCCAATACCTTGAGCTTCAGTAAAACGGTTTTGAGAACTTATGGGCAATGAATACTTTTCACAACAATCGATAGATATGTAATCGTTTTGCGAACCTGGATCTATTAAGCACCGTACCAGATGTGGACGATTATTTTTGTCATACAATCTTATTTTCGCAGTGCCTAACAGCGTTGTAGTAGTGACACGGTCTATGCAATCATAAGAGACGGTACACACTGACGTATTATTCGCGTTGCTAGTAGTAGTAGTAGTAGGTTTAATTTTATTAGTTGCGTTTTCATTAGAAGAATGCGTTTTTTCTGCAGTACTAACTGCGGGTACAAGAGGCGTTTCAGGTGCGTTTGACGTATGAGATGAAATTAACTTAGGTTTGGACGTTTTGGAGTTATTATTATTGTTCTTTCGTTCAAAATGGAGCACAGAATTATGAAAAGATGACCCGCATTGTGAGCAGACACCTTTAGACGCGCAATTTATAGTGCGGTGAAGCGTAGAAACACACCGATTACAATAAGAATTATTTTTTATAAATAAATGTCTATCTTGAGGAGATAGCTTCATGAACGAAGGACACGAATAGAGATGTACGTGTTTATTACCTTTACACAAACTACAAGTTTTAGTTTCCGAAGTACTGACGGATTCAGTAGTTATAAAACTCTTAGTTGAAGGCTTCGGAGGAGAACTAACCTTGCTGCGATTTTTATTTTGTTGTGTTTCTAAACCTTTATCAATAGAACGTGATACTGCTTTATTTTGTTCTTTAACAAATTCTATAAGATTTTTATAAGTCGGAATTTGTTTTTTACGATTAATAAGTTCGAACATTTTAACAGTCTCAGGGTCTAATTTAAGCGTGGCTAAGTGAAAAAATATAAAGTCAGTTAAATCAATTTTTAACTGTTTCAGAGCTTCCACTGCGGAATCGAACTTATTTATGAAGCTATCGAGCGAGTTTGCACTTGTTTGAGTGAGCGGCTTAAATTGTAATAATTGATTCAAATAAGCGCAAGCGATCAAACGAGGATCATCATATTTTTGAATTAATTTTTCCCATAAAATAGGGTAATTTTCCGCCGTAGCTGGCAACCCTGCACAAACGGAAGCGGCCTTGTCCTTTAATCGACCAACTAAGTAAAATACTTTTTCATTATTCGACAAATTAGGATTATCATGAATCATGTTCTTAAATTGTTGGTAGAACAAAGGAAATTTAGTTATGTCACCATCAAAACTCATTAATTCAATAGGCGGGAGATGTGACTTTAATTTAGGAAAACTTGAGATAGGACGCGAAGCGTCATTCTCGGAATTTACGGCATTTTTACTATTATCGTTAAGCGACAATATTTGTTTGACATAGCAAAACATTTCTTCAAATGATGTCCATGACTGATAATTAATCATTGCGTTAGTATCAACTTTCAACTGTGCTTCATTGTATAAATCTAAATTTCGTTCAAACTCCTTACGTAATGTATCAATATTGGAAGCCTGTGCGATTAACGAAGGTAATTTCGTATCGTCATTTTGAGCCTGGACAGCAGTATCGAATAAACGTTGCATTCTTGCGAACATGACATCTCGTTTGCTTTCTAATAATAATAAAGTGCATTCGTCTTTATCATAAGGTTTAGAAGACGGAGAAGCTTGACCTTTACTCATTGTGAAAGAACAATAAAATAATTATTACAAATATATAAATTTATCGTAATAAATACCGATATACCGAAATACCGATAACTAATATCGTAATTATACAACACTATTGATGGGTAAGATCACGTAATAAAACTAAATTATTTATAAATGCTTAAAAGTACGTAGGTAATGCGTAAATGCGTAAAAGTACGTAAGGTATAAATTATAATATTATGTGAGTGCAGTTAGTTATTATAGTAAAAAGTCGGTTAAAAACAATCAATCACTAAATTGTTCAATAGCGGAATGTCTACGAATTAAAAAATCTACCTACATACAGACGATGCGTTTGAGCGAGCGAATCGTTCGCATTCAATATAAATTATACCTACCTATGAAACAATAGGCCGAACGGAGTTATAGATACCCAAGTATCGCCTTTTGTGAAGTAATGAACTTACTATGTTATTACTGCAGAATTTTAACCGCGATCTATACGTTTTGTTACTATCTAGGTATGCGGGATTAAGTAAATAATTTACTCATAAATGAAGTAATAAGTGCGTACGTAAGAAAATAAAATATAATAATAATTATTATAAAATCTTATTACTTCTACCTAGTAAGCAAACGACAGATTTACGTTGATTTTAACCTAACAAATCTGCAATATTACGACACAGTAGGTAGGTATATTAGAGCGTTGTCAAATGTTATGAAGTTATAATTATAGGTAAGAGATTTTTGGATCAATATGACCAAAATTATCCTAGATTGAGTGACCAAAATGGCCATAAAATTTATGGCGAGATATGGGTCGAAGTACAAAATTCTTCGACGAATTCCTGGCTCGAAGAAGCAAATTCTTCGAGGTAATCCTGGATCGAAAGGCCAAATTCTTATGGTAGATTTTGTAGCTTCGGGGAACTCCACCACAAGAACGGGTGCGGAAAAGAGATAAAGTGAGAAAGAGAAGTGGACTGTATGTAATTGAATTGAAAATGGTTCTAACTGCGTTTCCCCTTTATTTTGGTTACTCTTTTAGGATAGGCATAAGGTAAGGAACTTACTGGAGAACCACGTGACCGCCTGCTTTCCTTCTTCTGCTTCCTGCTGGCGTCGAAACCGCTGCAATTGTCTTTGAGCACAACACAGGACGTGGCCACGTATTCAATTTATTGTTTTTATAGTCAGTTCATCACTTATTTACGAATTCTTCATAACATTTTAACTTCGCGACGCGTACGGTACCAATTATGCACGATTGTCGATGCACGATGGTAGGTAGTAAGTAGGTACGTCAAAGATGCAAATACGTGTGCATTCAACGGCGGTGAATGGAGAAGAGAGATTACGTGGAGGCGATAAGGAACGGTACGGAGTGAGATTGAATGGAATGATATAATACGAGGTGATTTTGAACGGTATGAAATTAGGAATAAAGGAATTCAAGATGGTGCGATTGTCTAAATGACAGCAAAAGAAAGCGATTGTCTATAAAGACCTTATAAATGACGTTTGGGACTAAACACCTGTCACAAAATACTTGTGACTCGATGTACTAATATCACAAACATAGTTGATTATGCATTGTAATTTTGTTTTCTTTTTTGAAATATTTTTATTAATGTAATACATAATATTTAGTATTTAATTTGATAATTGTAAATTGGCAATATACGCACGAAGTTGAAAAGGATTACAAAAAATATTAAAGAACGATTGTACGAGTGTGTTCAACTGAAAGTAAACACTTGTATCTAGTGTCATACTTGGGATTTTTACATGTTTTTTTCGACTTGGTGCGTCAGTTTGTATGTAAGTAGGTTAGTTTCTGAGATGCGGAGACGCGTGTGGCTTGTAATATACACAGTATGGCTGGTCAAAGGGATTGCTCTATTGAAAACCTATCTATTATTGAATAGTATATTTTGAAATTGCCATCTGACCTTTTTATTAGATTTGTTTTGTATTCAATACATTTGGATTCTCAAAAAATTTGTTGTTTTATTGATTTACCCTTGAACAAACTTTCCTATTTGTTGGTCTTGTATGTAGCTTTACATATTTGCAACGTAAGGTACTTGCGTAAAGTAAAGCTTGGGAGGAAAAGGTGGCAATCTTAGAACTGTTACAGTGAATAAATGAAACACTTGAAATCAGTATAATATACAGATCATATTATTCTAATTATTATGACTATTTACATCTAAAAATCTTACAAAAATAATTTAAAAAATTCGATATCAATATTTCTTGTTTGATCATTGAGTTTAAGTATACAGATTCTCACGAGATTCCATTATAATATAATACATCTTAATCTTACCTATAAAGTAAATGCGAGCCTTATGTAATAAGTGTTAATTAGTAGCTTTGAGCAATTAATCTATATGTTCAACAGAATTAGCACCTTGGTCGTTTAACGTACTTTCAAAGTTTAAACATTTACGAAAAAGAAAAAGTTACGCCTGCCCTGGTAGCATGGGTGGGAGAAATTTTATCCCCGGGAAAAGGATAAAACGTTTATCCCCTCGCCTTAACTTTATCCACCCGTCGAGCATGGGCGCAGCGGTGGAAATAACACTCAGTAGATATACTTATAGAAATATACATCGCCTTCTCCTCTGTCGCCATTCTTTAGTATAGGGAAAAGATAATTTTATCCCCTGTCAGTGGATAAAATCGGGGGATAAAACTTTTATCTCCTGCCTATGCTACCAGTGCTGGAAGAAAAATACCTACTTGCGGGCGCTAGCTGTTTCACTGACAATCTGACAGGCTTTCTACCTAATTAAAGACTAGAATTTTTCTAGTTTTTTAAACATTGATTTACTTATTTCACTTATTGTAGTTACGTTTAAAAAACTTTTAGATATCATTTACTTCAATTGCGGTCAACAAAACGGTGCAGTAAGGCAGTCCTGTTGTAGTTTTCAGATCATGAATTTTCTGAAGTATTAAGGAGTGTTTTTGCCAGCATGGGAAAACCGACAAATAACAATTTTTCCTTCGGAAACGTCCCCTGTCTAATTCTTTATTTCCCGTATTACTACTGGTATTAGTTTAGGATTGGTAGTATAACGGGCAATAAACGGCACAATGCACGCAATACATTTGTTTTTGAGGCTCGACGCGGACGCTTGCAGCGCAAAGCTTTGAGAATTAACTTTGAGCGTTGTGGCTCGTGGCCTCGAATTAAAGCTCCCATGACGTATAGTATAGGGGTTCTGCTAGCCCGCCTGTTGTATGACCTGGCCGCCCGCGGCGACGGGCGCGTTGGGCGTGGCCACGCTGAAGGAGGTGATGAACACGTTGATGATGGTGACGAGGAACACGCCCAGCACCGTCATGTTGTTGATCTTGTCGGCCTTGCAGATGTCCTTGTCGTCTTTGACGTTGTACCGGCTGTTCATTATCAGGCCTATGCCCACTGCCACCTGCCACAAATAACTAGATGAGGTTTTCTATAGGTACCTATTTAAAGGGACCTAAGGGGGAGGTAGACCACGACAACATTTTGCATTGATTTGTTTCGTTAACGCTATACCTATCGCTACTTTCGGCTGTTTGTCGCACTTGTAACGCGCCACAGAAGCGATTCAGTAGCGGTACAATCGCATAGGTAGGTACATAGGATCGATTAAGCATCGCTTCTGCATCGATGCAAATGTGGCTATATCGATGCTGCATTATATTATCTACCGCGATACAGTGACGCAAAATGACTTGCGCGACTGTATCACGGTCTTTTTGTGATTGTATCGCTACTTAATCGCTACAAAAAGTCACTGTAGGCGACCTCCTAAACACTACACCACTACGACCAGACTACGACTAAGAAGGACGAAAGAAAAAATAGCTTTATTAGGGAAGTTCGATACCTATAGTATTGAAGTCCTGACGCCTAAACTAAGAAGTCATAAAAAAAAAAATTGCGCTCACGTCGCTTAAATATTTTCAAGTTTGAGCAGAGGCTCAGCTGCTTTCTCACCTGGAATATAATGCTCAGCGAGATGAAGGTGAGGCTGGGGTAGTAGTAGGGGTGCGCGCGCGACGACTCCAGCACGTAGCGCAGCTGGTTGGCGTTGGCCGACAGCAGCGCCAGATCCATCATGCCCTGCGCCAGGTTCTTCTTCTGCTGGTACGTGTTCACATCTGGTATTGACTGCAATGGAAAAACAACAGGTTATTATTTATTTATCTGTATCCGCAGCAGAACTATTAAGGGATCTTAGAATAAGACAAATAGTTAAGTAATTCCCCGTTCTGTGCAAATGCTCTTTTATTCACAGAACTGTGAGATAAAAATCCCAGTAGGTTGTTAACAGAAGTATTGGGAACTGGGAGTTTGGGAATAAGGAATAAGTATATCATTGAGCTGAGTTAGGACCCTTTCATGGACTAGAGCCTAACCCTACTCATTCGAGAGGCCTGAGCTCAGTAGGTAGTGGGCCGGTAAACTGGCTGAGGCCTGAGATGAATGAATGTGTGCAAATCCTTACCCCGGGTATCATCGGCGAGCCGGGCCTGTCGTCAACACCGTACCTTGGGCCGAGGCCGCTAAATCCATCTATAGACAACAACATTAGAATTAATTTAGGTAACTTAAAGGTCCAGTTAAAGTTTTAAGATACCTAAGTAAGTATCCTTACTGATATTAAAAATGCGAAAGCGTGTTTTTATTGGTTTATTAATTTGTTGGCTTGTCCTTTCATCACTATCACTACATAGTTTAAAAAAAGTCGCTTTCTCTGTCCCTACTTAAATTGTTAAAACTACGCAACGGATTTTGATGCGGTTTTTTTAATAGATAGAGTGATTGAAGAGGAAGGTTTACATGTATAATAATATCCATTAACAATGGATATATATTTGGCCGCTAGTTACGTATAAAGTTAGCATAAGGAATGCTAACGACGAACGACACACGGACGAAGCCGCCGGCAAAAACCTGAACCTAAATAATATTTAAAGACAACAGACAATCATATTAATAAAAGATAATATAACGACAATCATTGTTAAAGATAGATAGCATCTTTTCATTCGACAAACGTCGTACAGTTTCACGGCCGTGGATGTTCCTAGACCTTCCATCTAGACACAGTAGATAATGATGGGTAATACCTTCGACTTACCTAGTTACCTACGTTCGTAACAAGTGATTTAGCGTCGATTCACGACGTATTAATAAATACCTAATCTATCATACAAATAATATTAGTTCCGTTTATTGACATTTATGTTATGGAGAAAATGCGAGAAATCTTATGTGGAGGTACATTTCAGTAATCGGCTTCATGCTTCAACGATGTAGTTGAATTTTTATTGTAAACCGGATGTCCGATTGTGAGTTTTTGGGGCAGAACGGGTTTAACCGACGAGTTTTGAAAGTGCCCAGCTGATCGATTGAAAAACTGCATCGATTACAATCGATACTGCAGCAATAATAAAATTATTACTCACATGTCGTGATCGGCTAAATTTAGGTTTATTTGAGACTGTCGGTTAATCAGAGACGATTGCTATCTTCAAACTGTAGTTAGTTGTTATTTTTAGAAAATTCCGGGGCAGATCTTTTAAACCGACTTCCGAAATGGAGGAAATTTCTCTATCGACTGATATTTTTTTTTGAGTTCTAGATAAATAAATAGATAGCTAAGTACTAAACCCAGGACGAATAATAATCGTAAACGTAGTTAATTAGGTACATTCTCATTGTACGTAGGTATCTATTATAGCAATGTAGTAAGTAGGCACTATGCTCATGACTAGTTATAGTATCTAACGAGCCATGAGAAATGCAATTCACTACGTTTTAGATATGTTTAAAGTTTCAAACTCCAAACTGTTTGTATGCACCTGCCTATATCTACTATACATATAAAAATAAGTCGGGTTTTCCTTCCTGACGCTATAACTCCAGAACGCACGAACCGATTTCCACGGTTTTGCATTCGTTGGAAAGGTCTCGGGCTCCGTGAGGTTTATAGCAAAGAAAATTCAGGAAAAATTGGAATCTAATTCCACGCGGACGAAGTCGCGGGGGCAAAAGCTATAGTTCACATATAAATATATTATATCATTCAATGTATTATAATGTTGATTGATTGTATTATTTAGATCAGATAACTCTATAAATATACAACAATAGCATAATATACTTAATAATAATCGCAGTTGTGCCAACACCAGACATGATACAGTAACAACTTATAAATATTCATGCAATGCTAAGTAGGACTTATTAATGTGCTTTATATGGCACATAAATTAAACTGAATCAGATCTTCGATATACCTGGTAACAGTTGTTTTAGTTAATCATCATTAACTATAACAATAACATACCAATGGGCTTATTTACTAAGACATAATACCTACCTACTTAGAAGGTCTAAGTGTATATTGACTAGTAAAGCACAGGTTGAACAGACGAGCCTTTCAAAAATGTGGTCGTTTGATATAGCAAAAAATCATAACAGTAAAGTTGTTGCTTTAGTAACAAAGTTATGAATTTTTTGATATTGTAGATGTTCCTAGACTCGTCTTTATTACATTGCCAGCAAAGAATACCTAATTTGCAGTTAGACCAAGGCATGCAGCATGCATCCATAATAAGATCTAATATTATGTAGGTAAGTAGGTAGGTACATAGTTTAATTAGAAAAATATATAGTAATGAAATAATTACCTAGTGCCCGTCTACCAAAGATAAGTTATAAATAAGTATTTTTATTTTTAATTTTTTATTGAAGTGTTAACCTACACTTAAAGGAAATAACCTAATAGATTTATAAATACATATCAAAAATTCCTATTAGGTTATTTCCTTTAAGTGTAGGTTAACATTTCAATAAAAAATTAAAAATTGTAACAAGCAATGTGGCATCTATAATTTCTTAAGAGCTCCATTGTAACATGGTGTCTTGGAAAAAAGTAGATCGACAACTGTAATGTGTCGCTACTAGATGTCGCTAACAGTTGCTATAAAACTGATTGAAAAAGTAGCTATACATATCACTAATTTCGTGGCTGACGTGTGGTTCGCCGTGGTGTAACGGGTAACACACTCGGGCGCGATTCCCAGAGAGATGTGGGTTCGAATCCCGCCGGCATTATTACATATTAGGTATAAATAAGTATAACCGTAAGTGCAGTACAAGCCTATCTAGTTGTAGCTATGCTCAGTAGCCCAGCGGTTAAAAGGTGCGGACTGAAAACTGAAAGATCGGCGGTTCTATCCCCACCCGCTGCACCATTGTCGTACTCATTTCAAACACAAGCTTTCCGCTTATTTGGAGAGGGGAATATAGTCAAGTTCAGCTTGTAGATTATAAGTAGCAAGTGGGGTTCGTCGCAACGGTAGGTTCGTAGGGTTGGTGGGTTCGTGAGTGTGTGCGTGTGACCAATCACCGTAGCCCGGGTATCCGTCCGTCTCGTCGGGGGACGACCACGGCCATTTACCGTCTTCAGTGCCGACCCCGCCGCCGCCGCCGCCGTCCTCCCGCGGGGGGTTCGAGCCGTGGGAGCCGTCGTCTCCGTGCTTCTCTCCGCCTGAAAAAAGCACGCTTCAATAAGTAATACTTAAAAAAATATTACATAACTAAAAATACTCAGGGTCAGGGTCGTTCAGAGGGCGATGGAGCGAGCTATACTCGGAATATACTTATCAGTGAGATCAAATCACAAATTAAGAAATCCAAAGTTAAAAGGCCGTTGTTCAACAGTGGACGTCCGCTTGATAAAGAAGAAATGCTCTCCGAGGCACGGGGGCATCACACTCCCTAATTCCGAGCTAATAGGTAATGGGAAATTTTCGACAGATAATCCCAACACACATTGCATCCATCCAGCAGCCCATAATTGTTTATATTATCATAATGCCTCTGGTGATATTAACAGAAACCGACAGCTTAGCGTGTTCTCCGTGATCAGGAAAATTCAAATAAGATTGTTAAAACAGGTAATTGATAAAAAATCGAGAACAAAATACAAAGAAAATTATGAAAAACTTTTTAGAGATTTGAAAATATTGCCAGTAAATATAAGAACTAATTACATTATAGCTAAAGATAATTATTATTCAGAGAAAATTAAAAAACAAATAACTTGGAGTGTAAGCGTTAGAAGAATGAGAAAAAGTAGATTTGTAGTACCAAGAGTGACTAATTATTATGGTAAAAGACTAAGCTGTTATCTAGTGCCAAAGATATTCAACAATATAGACTGGCTTAGAGAGGAGAGGAAGGTCAGTGAAGGAGCCCTTAAAAATAAACTAAAAGAGATTTTTATTAAGGACTCTTTCACTGATTGACTATTGATTATTGTGAATTGTTAGTTTAGTTTACTTGTTTAGTTTTATTTTTGTTTACAGTTCTTGTTCTAAAAATGTAATTAGGTGCATTAGGTTTTAATTTTATTTATAAGAGCGCCAGCTCGCCATCAAACTGGCTGTCCAGTTTGGCGAGATATTATTTTTAAGCTTTCTTGTGTACCTAAATCTAACAATAAATTAAAAAAAAAAAAAAAAAAAAAAAAAAAAAAAAAAAAAAAAAAGGATACAAGACTTCCTGACTCACAAATTCCGACTGACTATGGAATCTGACATCTGACTTGGCTCAATGTTGCCGTATCTGATTGACATAACTAGGTCACTCATCCCTCGCTCTACACAAAACATATGACTAGCATTCCCCTTTTCCTCCTTAACCTTAAATTCACATTGAAACCATAACCCTGTAGCCCTAATGGTCGAGCCCTGGCTATGGTCGACGTCTCTCAGAAGCGCATGATTTCCATCGTTTGTAAGTTAAATACCTAAACCTTTATAGCATTTAACGAGTTGTTAGGCATAAGTAACGCCATTCAGTTTAACCTCGCGCCTACATACATAGATGCACCGTCCGCAAATAATTAGGTTATCAAAGAATGACCGAGCTTTAACCACAGAAAATAATATGTCCCTACTAAGTACTACGTACCTACCTACAATAACCTACTGTTTTATATCAGACGTATATGTAGGTACATGTCTAAACACCGCAAGTCACACGGGATGTGGCATTGTGATTTTATATTAATTTGTTTTGGTAACAAACACTGATAAGTAAGTTTTATACACACACAATGACTTGGTTTATTTTTGTTCATCATTTATTGTACTGCTCCTATAAGACCTGATGTCTTATCTTCAAGGTCACTGCTTATCACGAAGTGTACGAATGCGTTCGTCAACAGCGCAGTGATATCTATATAATCCCATCATAATGTTAGGGCGTTTAATTCCGCTTGTGGCACGCCGTGGCCGGCTGTTGCAGAATAGCGTAATTCCATCATCACCAAGATATGCAGTCGTAGCTGACAGTTTTATTAAAAATCGTCTACGATTGCCTGACCTCTTTCTGCTATTGGCTAAAATCTCAGAACCCGTATTTTTTGTTTCTGTCAGAAAGCCCGGGTTTTCTGTTTCTGTTCTGTGCTGTTTTTGTTAGAAAACTAAGGTTTTCTGTTCGGTTCTGTTTATGTTAGAAACCCCGGGTTTTCTGTTCTGAGGACTGTAATGCACTGTTCCAACATTAGCATTATAAATTCAGTCAGTTTCATAACTTTTATCATAATGGTCATTACATCAAACTGTTTAATCGTGACAGTTAGAAACCTGTTATATTGATAAAAACCCATTGATCATGAAACGTCATTAGTTTCATGTGTAGGCTTGGTAGGAGTCATGCTTAAAAGCTATGGTAGGTAAGTCAAATTTTGACAGTGCATGATCTACATATTGACACCAGGTTTTTCCTGGTTTTCCCAATTTATTTAAGCTTGTCATAAAATCAATATAGGCTAATTTTTAAAACAGTACTAGTCTAGAGTAAGGAAATAGGAGGTACCACTTCCGTACCCCTTAGAGCAGATCCTGCGCCTGATCTCTCTACGGTTGTGTCAGATTTCCTTTCCATCGCGCTATGAGAATGAGGGAACAGAGAGTGCACTTCTATTTGTGCACACATTTATGCACTATATGCCTCAACATGGGTAGCCTGAGTAGTCATGCTCTCTTTAAACATTTCTGTGGTGGTGTCGTGTGGTGCGAGTTGTTACGTTCCCTCAAATATGGTTGAGCGAAGCAATGGCTGGATCATGCGTCATGCTCGTGAACGGGTGCCACCAACGAGAATGGGTCTGCTTTGGCTGCCCGTCTTGACATGCGTTGGATTGGTGTACCTACGTATGCATTTTTGCATTTTTGAAGCTTTATTGTGGAAGCACTGCATACATAGCATAGCTTTGTAAAAAAAAAATTTTTTTTTGAAAAGAGCATCTGCTGAGTTTCTTGCCGGCTCTTCTCAGCAGAATCTGCATTCCGAACCGGTGGTAGATTTGTGACATGTCATAAGAGCTACAAGTTGGCCTATATGAAATAAATAAATTTTGAATTTTGAATTTTTGAATTTTATAATATCTCCCGCGCATATGACTAAGTTCCGTAGAGATTAGCCGCCGCACCATGACCGGCGAAAGATTATTAGGTAATTATTACTTAAATAAATATAAAAAAAATTACTCACCATCATCTAATCCTGGGGTTTTCCCGTTGGGCTCCAGAAGGCCGTCGTCGATACCTGGATATGGAACGAGGTCGGTGTGGTGCTCATCATCGAGGTCGTCTATTTCGGGACCTGCGAAACAAACAGGATAAAACAATTAAAACCTCGTTTGAACGATGGATAGACAGGGGTGGATAAAAAGTCTTCAGTCTGTCCTCTCCCTAATGGGAGGACAGGCGCTGAATAGCGCGTGTTGTGGCATAGGTACCTACACATTTTTGTAGTTTCAATATTTCAATTTTTATATACCAATTTGGGTAATATACAGCCGTCCTAGCGATATTACAAACGTGTCGTCTCGTTTTTTTATTATCTACTAGACGATGCCTGCGACTTCGTCCGCGTGGTTCAAGGTTTTTCAATTCCCATGGGAACTCAGTGATTTTCCGGGAAAAAATGTAGCCTAATCCTGGGTATGAGCTATCTCTACTCCTATTCTATTAATCGGTTCATTCGTTGTGGCGTGAAGGAGTAACAAACATACACACACACACACACACATACACACAAACACATACAAACTTTCGCCTTTATGATATTAACGTGATTATAATTTATCACGCTTCCTTTCTGAAAGGATAGCACGTGCGATAAAAAAACTTTGTGAGCCCCTGCTTTAGCGTGAGCGATCGTAGAAAGAGACGACACATCTGTAATATGGCAAGGGCGGCTGGTCTTAAAAATATATCGACAATTGGACAGCCAAACTCAGCTTAAATACAGCATGCAACATTAAAAATTAGCTTAATCTATTACATGTTCTCATCATAATGAAAGCGTTTTACCTACCAATAAAACGCTTATTAATTTACTTACCTTATTCGAAGCTTAATTACTTGAGATAGGCACTACGTTTCCCGCCTTTACACATCTGTCTCTATGCGTCACATTGCCGCCCCTCTCTAACGCCCCACCACCAGGTAGTGGGGAGAGCGCTTAGCTCGGCGATAGCGCTCGCCATTTTGATCATTGCGTCGAAAATCACCAGGCAGTGTTTAAAGTTAAGCTTCGAATAAGGTAAGTAAATTAATAAGCGTTTTATTGGTAGGTAAAACGCTTTCATTAATTTGACTGTACCGTTATTCGAAGCTTAATTACTTGAGACGTGTTTGTTATCGCCTGGTGGTGGTGGTAACTGCGCCAATGTGACGTAATGGTAATAATTGCAGAAAGAAACGAACAATGAAAATTAATATTGAGTAATACATTTATTCAAAATATGATTTCGAATAAATTATAATAATTTGTATGAATAAAAACTGACCACATCAGTTTTCTCAGTTGTTTCGCTCTTTACTGAGCGGTTGCGTAACAACAGCTATTGTGCTGTGAATAGAATACTTAATTTAAAAGAAAATTACCACCAACTATCACAACTAACCGTTAAATAATAGGATCAGCACATTATTTGTGTGAAACACAAAAATAAAATAATATAATCCGTCAGATGATTTCAATGCATTGAAGCAGTAATAATTTCGACCAGTCTTCGAAAAAATTGGTTATATTTCGAAAGTATAACCAGTTTATAGATTGGATTAAAATAATGCATTACAGAGGGTGTGTGCGAACGCTAACAATCACTTATAAGAAGGTGTGTTCTCCAAAGGGTAACACCGGCTCAAGTTTACCAGCCAAAACAAAAATAGTGTATTGCAAATATAGCAGCATCCTTAAGCAAGCATCTTATAACCCGGAAATAATACTAGATAGAACAATTAATTAGGTTCCTGCAGCCTAAAAGGAAAAACAGCTGTTAGATTGCTGATAAATCGTATGAATCAATGGCTATATTTTCAGTTATTGTTCATCGGTGATTGCAAAATTGCATTTTAGTCGTTGGCAAGCGTGTCTTTCAATCAGAGATGATTGAGATTGTCACAATGTAGGAACCATTTATAGACTATTCCGCAGCAAATCATCAAAAATTCTACTAATCCAATAGAACTTAATTATACTATTTATTATTAAGTATCAAGCTTTGTAATTCAATTTCAAAACAGATTACACATCGCCAACTGAATCAGATTTTGAACCGAAAATGGGTTATTGTCAGACAGGACACGGTGCTCAGCGCTCCTTAAAGTAATTTCAAATATTAAATTCTCCGTCCAGCCACAGCTGTAAAAGTATCGGAGAGTGCCCCTGAACGTAGAAAAACATACAATTTAAAACGAAATGATTACAATTATTATACTCAGCGCTATCCACATTGTGACCAGAAAGCCCATTTTTCATTTTAAGCCTACGTCTGCTCGGCTTAATTAAGGCCAAACCTTCGATCAGATTAATCAACGTTATGAGGATTTACTACTGATTTATGCAAAATGTATCACAAGACGTTTTAGGCAATAAGCATAGATCTGATATAAAAAGAGCAGATCTTGACTTTCTGGATTCTGCAAATAAAGCTTATGCCGTTTCGACTTGGTATGCCATTTTCTCTAGGAGACGTAACAGAACTCCACACTTTAACCCCACCTTGCTTTATACGTTCCGAGGAGGAAAAACGGACATGCCACACGGCTACATTATCGTACGGAAATTCATTCGCGTTGTGGCAATAACTTATTGTGTTCAGTCATACGCAATGTACTTACTTACATAACATTTTTTTGTCATTTAACATAAGTAGTCAACTTGTAATTAACATCACAGAGAATGCCGTGATAAAGATTCGTCTTCACTCGAATACATTGTAGTTCCATGAACTACTTGGCCACACTTGTCACGATAGTGCTAATGTTCGCCGAATTCTGACAATGCAGCTGCAGTATGAGAAGACGTTCCTTTTACGGAGGAGACGTGCTTTAAGATCGGTTCACCATTAAGTTTATCTAGCGTTACACCACTAAGGTATAGAAACCAGAGATTGATTGAAATGACACCGCAAGGAATTAGACAAAGTGGAAGAAAGACCCATCGTCATGGGAAATTTCATATTGACCGAACAGAAATCTACTGCTGCATGAGCGGGGCTGCATGCAGAATAAGAATCCATAAATACCGTTAGCAAACAAAACCGCTGTGCTTGAGACAGTATCTTTGTTTCAGCGCAAAGGCCGAGAACACCTGTCAACCTTTGATACCACTATCGGATGTGCAGTAATTTCTAGTGAAAACAAAACAGGCGTTTCTCCAAGCCATGTTTAATGTATTTGTTCACAATATTCACTTGTCATTCATCAACGGAACCGAACAAGATTAAAGGCTGCCAATCTCTTTCGCCCCATTGTCTGCCTAAACAGACAATCTTCATAGCTGGCATGGCCATTTTATGTTTAGAGTAGTGAAAGGTCTGCAAACGGATTTGATTTTGATCCAAGATTTGACAAACTCAGCATGTCAGTTCGATGACGGGAATAGATTTCAACCGACTTTCATTTCGAAAGTTTATAAATGCAGAGCTGCTAATGTGCTTGAAAAACTGCTAGAATTGCCTTTTTGGTTGCAAAGCAAACAAGAAGAACTTCAGGAAATACGCCGACTAACCATGTAAATGGCACATAGGCGATTCCGACCACCACAATGTTTGATTTTTTACAATTGTTTTTCAACAAGTACCAATAATTAGGTCCACTGCCAACAGACAAAAACTAGAGTCCTGGTCTCTAAGACTAGCGATTTTAGAAATTGGTGTAGTCTCTGTATCACAATCGTGAAACGTTGACAGCAAGATCGACACTTGATTGGTTAAAGGATCACCACAGAGCATCTTTGTTGATCTGATATAAAACTACTCATAATTGACCATCCAATCAAGCGTTTCTAACAATTAAAAACACCACTATTTAAGTATTATCACACACTCTGACCCTTTTGCTCTTGGAGTATTTGTGCAATCCAGTTGGTTTTTGAAGAATTGCAAAGGGCTTCAGCGCAGAACTCTGTCCAATGTATAAACATGTTTTTACGAGTTCTTTCTGTTAAGGAACTCCCAATAAATTTCAGCTTCTACGAGCAACATGAACATAAAAATAAGCCTGATTATAGACAGGGCTTTCTGATAATTAACTCACAAAAAATTTCTATTGCTACGAGCAACAAGAACATTAGGATAAGGCTATTTTTCATTTACGCCAAAAATTCAAAAGTTTGAATCTGCCAGACTAAATTAACATATTTTATCAAAGCTTTTGGATTTGAGTATAGGCTTTGCACAGTCTTTGACTAGAGCTCCAGAAATACCCACTACAGGAATCTTAAACACAGCTTTGCATTCTTGGTTTATGGCAGTCGCGAGTACAGACGTTACAATGCCAGTTGACACAATTATCTGGCCTTATTAGAGGCGCATTGTGGTGAATGCTATTCTTGGTGCACCTTCTTACATATTTTAAATTTCGTTGCATTTAAATACCGTTTGTTCTCAACTCGAGTCATTTTTGCTGAAGGAGTAAGGTCTCCAACCAGACTTGGAGCAGACTTTTAAAAGATTATTTATTTGAATATTTCGAGAAAGTCGCGAGGAACGACCGCGAAATATTTATAACTATTCGGTCCGACCAAATGAGGACTTTGACTCTGGTAGTCACCCTGCGAGGGTACTTTACAATGCAAGAATCATAATGCATTGGAGCACGCGCACCACTGTACACACCCCGCGAGGGTGTGTCAAAACGCAAGAGCATAATACATTAGTGCTGAACACTGTGGATATTTTTCAACGTACTTTATCCTTCATGCATACTTTGACAAGGCCGTAATGACTGAAAAATAAATTCGGCACGACCGAACGAATTGTTCTCGCAATTGTGCTACCACCCCACGAGGGTAGGTTATCATGGCATGAGTGTATGGATTAGAGCACGAGAACGCAATTGCTCAACCCTTGCGGGTGTTTATCGCGCCAGACACTCGGGCTTTAAAGACCACGCCTGCGAGGCGGGAATAAATCTGATTTTATTAGTCAACTATTTTCAGACTCCATTATAGCCTTGATTCGTGTAGAACAGTTCCGTGCTCGTTAACTCAATTTCATCAATTTTCAAGCATTTCAGCAGGATGATCGCATATCTTTTAACACCTTAATATACTTACCAGTATACGGGAAGAAATATGCGATCAATTTCACAGATCAACCACTGAATAACTAGAAATAACTAGAGGTAAATTTCTAACATGCACAAATTAATGTCCTGGAAAAAAACTCGTATGCTCAAACCTAATTGTTCATTAGAAAGTATATGATACGAGTACGTCAGGGTTGTCATATACTTTAATATGCAGCCAGGCCCTTTAGAATAAATAAAGATTAAATTCATAAAGTAGGCAGAGAGAGAAAAAATATCGCACTTTCTTCGGTAGTTAGCGGAAACTCCGTCAATTATATGCTTCATTTTGTCCCTCCTTTGCTCTATAGGGCTATAAGGACATCAATCCGGCAACCCTGAGCACGAAGAAGGACTGGTAGCTGTCAGAACTGGTACTTACTTTTATTTTCCTACATCTTTTAGAATTTGATGGCACAGGCATAATACGCTCATGAACTTCCTTTGTCTCCGTATTTAAACCTTTAAACAAAGAGTAGAACGGCATCCACGCCATAAAAACCTTCAAATATTATTTTAATATTCACAATCTCTCTGTTTGAACCATAAAACCACCTTCACTTGCAAACAAAACTTGCAATCATCTGAAAATTTGCACCTGCAAACACCTTCAATATTTCCATAGAAATAAAAGAATTAAATAGGTAAACATTAGTTATAATGTAAATTATAGCCTCCAATTACGGAGGAACTTCACTGAAAATAAGTGTTATTAAATAGCTAATAATTGTATGCATTAGCAACAAAAACAGTTAATTTAATATTTAATTTCTATTTTTTCTATTTAAAGAAATAAAATAAAGAAAAAATATCTCACGTGATCCGTAATATATATTCTGCAAGATACCTTGTATAGGTATCTAATACCTAATAATAATAATAAATGTATTTTATATATATGTGTCAGATATATATAATATATATCTAGGTATCTTAGTGCTAGCGTCCAAGCAAGCACAACTGTTCACGGCGGGAAACAAAACGCCAATGATCAAAATGGCGAGCGCTATCGCCGAGCTAAGCGCTCTCCCCACTACCTGGTGGTGGGGCGTTAGAGAGGGGCGGCAATGTGACGCATAGAGACAGATGTGTAAAGGCGGGAAACGTAGTGCCTATCTCAAGTAATTAAGCTTCGAATAACGGTACAGTCAAATTAATCAAAGTTTAGTAATTTGGTAGATCATGACATTTACTAAGATAATAGCCTCAATAAGGTGCGGACTGAAAGCTGAAAGGTCGCAGGTTCAAGCCTCACCCGTTGCAGTAATGTCTTATCCACTCCTAACACTCCTAACATAAGCGAAAGCTTATTTGGAGGGGAGAGGAGAATATAACTCATGTTCAGCTTGGCTAATATTCTTTAAAAAATTATAATATTTATATAAGGTGTAACAAAAGTGTAAGTTAACCCTGAAGGAGGTGAATGAACTCATGAAACTGAACAACTTTCCCCAAGGAACATAGGTCGAAATGTGAAAAAAAAAAATATGGACCTCCCATACAAAGTTGACGATCAGCTGATTGATTTATTTACTATTCTTTTTCACATTTCGACCTATGTTCCTTGGGGAAAGTTGTTCAGTTTCATGAGCACATTCACCTCCTTCAGGGTTATTTCACACTTTTGTTACACGTTGTATAAGTAAACAAAGTACCAGCGAGGGGAGGCTTGTTGCGGCCTCTGTCCGGCTCCAGCAAAGGCTGCGTGGACGGCGTGGTCTCCGTGTCGCTCTCGCCGTGCTTGTTGTTGTTGAGCGGGTGCTGCCAACAAAACGAATACCTAGTTCAATACAATAGAATCTAGCCTGGCTCAAATTCAAAATTTATTTATTTCATGTAGGCCAACTTGTAACTCTTATGACACGTCATAAATCTACCACCGGTTCGGAATGCAGATTCTGCTGAGAAGAGCCGGTAAGAAACTTAGCAGTTCTTCTTTTCAAAAAAATAAATTTTTACAATAGGTAACACAGGTGGGTTAGCAGTTAGTTATTGATGTGAAAAAAGTTATGAAGAAAACTCAAAGTTCAAAGGGCATTTTTCTTTATTGACAAACAAGAATGAATGACTAAGCTTTTAATAGTAAAGAATTCGCACACAAGAAGCACGCAATTAATTCTCGCAATATTGAGTGTGAACGGTCTGGGTTTTCCCCAACCAGAGCAGTGAGTCAGCGGGGTCAGCTGATGACTGATGACCAAACACAGGACGTCGGGATTGTACCCACACAGTACATAGTAGGAACCTGTGGTCGGAACCTATCTATATAGATAGGCAGACGGGGAAGAACAGCCCAGTAGGGACATTTTTTATGGACCAAGAAATTAATTATCAAGAACTAGTTCTCGCGTACTCTCGTACTCGCTCGCGGGGATTTAGTTTTAAAATCCTGCAGGATACCGCCGTGTCTGATACCACACGACATAATTTCGTCGGTATCCTTGCCTTGTGGTAGGATTTTATCCCAAATCCGCCTGGCTAGTGACCACACTCCAGTCGTAGTCAGTCGCAAAGCATTCGTGCGTTCCGACTTTGAGCTGGAGAGCCAGAGAAACCCTCCCCACCCTCCCGAATGGTGCAGTGCTTGTGGTCTCTGGGTCCTTTTTTTTTTTTTTAAAAAAAAAAAGAATATTAGCCAAGCTGAAGTTGACTAATATTCTCCCATCCCCTCCAAATAAGCGGAAAGCTTGTGCTAGGAGTGGGTACGACAATAGTGCAACAGGTGGGGTTCGAACCTGCGACCTTTCAGTTTTCAGTCCGCACCTTTAACCGTTGGGCTATTGAGGCTTTTTCTTTGACCTAAAGAACACCGCCATTGCAGTTTAGAAGCTCCTGAAAAGCCGGCAACGCATTGGTGGTGCCTCTGGTACTACAAGTGTTCATGGGCGGCGGTTATCACTTTACATCAGGTGACCCGCCAGCTCGTTTGCCCGCTATTCATATTAAAAAAAAACTCTGGGTAAAAAGTAGCCTATGTCACTCTCCCGGTCCTTTATTTTAATACGTGGATTACCTAAGTCTCACTAGGAAACCCCCACGATAGATAAGTATCTACCTATAGGCAATGTAACTTTGACGCAAATACCAACCACTTGTAATTACATGACTTTATAAAAACTGGGAAATTGTAATGGCGCTATCTAGATGTCAGGTTTAAACGTTATAATTTTTTAATACGCTCGATAAACACGTTATACCGGGTTGTTTAAGTTTCCAGTGAAATTACCCAGGCGTAAACCTTGGTATAGGTATTACAGGTATAGTTTTGGTTCAATTTGTACCTGTCCCTCAGTCAGTTTGTCTGAACCATCGATGTGTCTAAACCTTAAAACTTCTGAATTCACTATCATACTTCAAATTCACATACTATAAAAGAAATATAATATTAAGTAAATCGGCGGATTACCTAAAGCCGAAATAAAATGAAAAATTATAAAAAACCTTATTTTCAAATTACCTATAACTACGTATACCTAAGAAGATCTTTTGAAAGTACTCGTATTCGTTAATTTATTTTAAGATTAACACTTACAATTTTAATAGAGAGCATTTTAAATCGTAATTCTCCACTACAAGTTGCACTCGCGTCTCCCACCAGATGATCCTTAAAGCTAATTAATATTTACACTAAAACTAAACTAAATAAGGTTAGAGAGACAAAGATACAGTAGGTAGGTATTATAGATAACGCAGATGAGGTCAAGGCGAGTCGAAATTACGGTCAAATCAATTAGCCGCTTGCCCAAAAAACGTAAGTAGGGTGGTTTCGGGGGTTACGCGACCGGGGTCAGTTAGCCGACCACTAACAGGTCCTACGGCATTAAAACGAAAATAATAAGAATTCTATTCTTCTTTTCCAAATGAAATTCACTTAAGTAAAGAGGGGGATAGACCTATTAGTTTTACCTACAATAGTTGGCAGCTTTGTGTTTACCCGAAAGCAAACAAATCTTAGTTCAATCCGCCGCTCATACTTTCGGCGCGTACACGTTCCCAAAATAACGAAAAAAATAGTGAGTAAGTGAAGCGTTCAAGGTAAGTAGATCGTGATGTATTTATTTGAGTCAATTTTTTAATGTTCTATTAAGTGGATATATATATGTTTTACGTTATTTGTACATTTATTACATGTAATATACAAAATCAGGTAAAAAAATTGAATGGTCGCTAACTGAAATTGGAATTATCCAATAACTTCAGTTGGCGACCACCTGGCCGCCAATAGACATTTAGAAAGAAAAACATTTATTTTTATTTTTTATAGACTACAAATCTAATTCGGAATTTAATCACTTTCAATTTAATTTGTTTATTTTTATCCGTGTATCTTTTAGTTTACGACCACCAAATTATTATTATAAAACATCTTAAAATGTATGGGTATCAAGTGGTCGCCAACTAAAAATGAGCAAATTAATATGTGGGTTTACGACCATTTGCAATCACTACTTATAATCTTATCTGTTTTTTGCATAATGTAGGTGTTTAATATATATAAAATTTTCATTACAGATGTCCTCCACAAACCGTATTAGAAAATAACACCGGCTTATTCCCAAAGAGATCTGGAATGTGCTTTAAAAATATAAGAGAAGGAGGACACGGTATTAGAAAAAAATGTAAAATGTATAACATCCCGAGATCTGATGATCTGATGATTTGATTCTAAACTTTTGTAATTGTTGTTTAAAGTGATATTTTTAATTTTGTACTTGTGTAGGAAAATGTATTATACTTGCTAAGATTCATTTAAGCTTAAGCTTGAATATTAAAGTGTACCTTTGATCTCATGAAAAAATGTGTTTTAATAATTTATTAAATGTATGAATAATAAAGCATGAATAATAATTATTTTTTAAACATTAACACGTTCATATTTTTTATTTTTAATTAATCAAATTTAGTTTTCCCTAGCAAATCGAGAGGTCGCCAACTAGATAAGGGGGCAGTCGTCAACTAGCAAAAGTGGTCGCCAACTAGCATTTCACATAGTTTTTAAGATTTATTCAATTTAAAATGTTTTCACAACTGTAATTCTTATTTTTTTACTTTTAAATATAACTTGACAATATCTAGGACCCCGTCATATAACTTTAATACATGTGCTATGGGTGCAACATACTTAAATATTGACGTAAAGTTGAATATCCCGCTAATCGGTCGCCAACCGGCGAAATCACCCTACCTACAATCTACATAGTTAATTAAAGCCGCGCTGTTAAATAATCTAAACCTACAGTTAAATGTTGCGATCACAAAAAATCTATTTATTAATGCTTAAAAATTTTGAAAATTGAAACTCAATAATCTAAGACTGCATCTAGGAGCTATCTTGTCATTGAATAAAGAAGGTATAGGTAAATACTTTGGTTTATCAAATGGTAAATTTATTATTAGCGATGTTATATTTAGATCCTTCAATATAATATTATAACTACAGAACCTATTATTTCGCTTACTAATAATAATCTCATCTATCCTAGAAGAAACATTTTTCGTAAATAATTATTTAGAAGTGAACTTTTTTTCTGGTCAATTAATTCTCATAGCATCATACTTCACCCTAAATCTCTTGTCGGCATAGTTTCGCAGCTCAGAATTACAATGCGAAGGTGTGTTGTTTTTTGGTTTCTTGGTTTGTCCTTCAATCACGCTGCAAAAGAGCTACGTATCGACATGATTTTTTACATGGGTAATGGGACCTTGAGACTGACATAGACTATTTTTTATTCCGGAAAATTACGCGGACGAAATCGCAGGCATCAGCTAGTTTATTATATATTTTGTAGATAATTATTTTAACAATAAAAAACTACTCTTAATAGTATTGGCTATAGCCAAAAAAGGTGTGTATGTATGTATGTATGTACCGAATATGTAGTGAGACGTAACACTTGTTATGTAGAAAGTAAACCGCGAAAATTCTGTTTATTGTGACGACACAAATGAGAAGACACTTCTGTCTGCCAAAAACTGAAAGTTATTATTGTCAGTGTAACTGCATTTACATTTTCTTCAAAGTATTTTTAGACACAGTAAGTGTTTACTGAAAAGTTTCAGCAAGTTTCTGCAGTACAAGGAAATTACCCAGCGCGAGTCGGCTGCATCGGATGCGCTGACAATTCAAACGTAATAAGACATATTATAACTCCATGAACAGCCATGAACATAATTATTTTGAACTAGATGATGCCCGCGACTTCGTTCGCGTGGGTAGGTTTTTTATTCCCGCGGGAGCTCTCTTATTTCCCGGCCTATATGCTATTCCAGTCTATAATCTATCTCTGAGGCAAATTTCAGCCAAATCGGTTCAGTCGTTGTGCCGTTATTGAGTAACAAACATACAAGCTTTCGCCTTTATAATATTTTAGTGTGATAGGATAACAGGACTCCCAAATATCATAAAAGTGTAATGATCCAAAGCCGAAAGTGAAATAAATAAAACTTTATTTTTATTTGTGCTCATAGAAGCAAATAGGTTAAAAAGATATCCGTATGGGTACCATTGAAAATAACTATTCAAACAGAACATTATACAATTTTTTTTTTTAATTTTACTTGACAAATTAACAATATGGAAGCTATTAAAGTGGCGGCTTATAAACCTTTTTAATTAAAGTATCTAATACAATTTAACAGAATTACAAAAATAAAATTAGTTTAATTTTTTCTCGATTTTTTTTTTTTCTAAGCTGCAAGGCAAGTTTCGGGACGAGCTACTAGATAGAATTCCGCTGAGATGATGTTTCTATTTCGATCATGAAATCATTACCACTCATTACGTATGTGGTGTGAAGGCTGTATTTCAATGTCACGTCAAGACTGAGTCTACGTGGATGAGGGCAACGACCGCCGGTCTCGGAACTTTGAACAATAGGTATATTTATAGAAATTGTGAAATACAAATAACCGAACGCTGATTCAAACAGTATTTATACTCGTAAGTTGTTTCAAGGGATCTCGATTTCGCTCAAAATTTCCTAAATTCGATGAAATTATACGAAAAGGCAGGGGGATTTTAATTTCCTTATTTTTTACAGACGCAGGCAATCGGCATGTTTTTCAGATAACAGCTAGGTAGGACCTAGGCATCTACTCGTATATAGTTATGCTTTTTCTCGTTAAAGTGACAAATTTTCGGCCAGTATGAATTGAACTTGCTTGAAACTTGCCTAAGTTTTTGAAGTTTCCAAAATCCATGAGTAGTTAGGTATGCAAGTACTTACTTTAGTCAGGATTTTGTTTAACTTGATTAACCTTAAATTAAAGCTTATAAAATAGGATATGAATTATGGGAGAAAGGAGGTGGCACTACAATTTGCATACTCATGCAAATTGATTGTTCCGTAGAACAAGTCTCATCTGCTAAATTCATAACTTGAGATTTGAGCCTTGCAGATGTGACTTTTAAACAATGATAATGACGATTGATGAGTAACAAAACGTGGAGTGGAACTTGGAAACTTCAACTTTACTTAATCTTAAAATTTTATCAAAATCAAAAACTTAAAGAGTTAGAACTTTCAGGAAAATTGCGCGTATTTAAAATGAATTCCTTTTAATTTAAATTATATTAATTTCATTATATAACAAAAATTCGTCATTAAGGAGTCATTGACTCATGTGTACCTATGTATAGTTGACTCATAAAACCCCTCGCTTTGCATAGCGCCATATCTGGTTGGGTTATACTTATGATCTCAATTCAATGGTTTTTTGTTGTTCTACATAATAATATCCCACTAGGTAAGTACTTCGTCTTCCTACACATTTCTCGTATAATTGTCTTGATTCTATTAAACCAAAATATCGATTTTCTTTCTTCTGTTTCGAGTGAATCGTTTTTCTTTTGAGAATTTCACAAAGAAATTCTCTGTTTCGATCATTTTAATTGAAATAACGCGTGAAATCATTTAAGCAGAAAGTTTTCGTAAGGTAATGGATTCAACATCTCCATGTTTGTTACAATTATTATTGACTTTCTACATTACTGCGCGGCCAGTGTGTACGTCTGTGCATTGATTAGACCGAATTGTTGCACGGACACGAATTTTATGATAAGAACTAGCTGTGCCTGCGACTTCGTTCGCGTGGAATAGTGACTTTTCGGGCAGCATATTTTGAATTACATATACCGTCGACGCTCAGGCGCGAGGCGTGTAGTACGTACTCTGTACGTTAAAAATGTTCGCCGTGATTCTTTAAATTGACATAACTTTTTTATTTATGAACCGATTGACATGAAATAAACAGTAAATTTTAAGTGAAGCTTACTACAATATATTAGTGAAAACCGTATCTAAATCGAATAAGCCGTTTCTGATATTATCGTGCACAAACACACAGACAAACAGACAAAAAAAAAATTAATTACAATTTCGGGTTCGGCATCGATATAATAACAACCCCTGCTACTTTTTTTTAAATATTTCCATTGTACAGACACCACTTTTCTACAATTTTATTATATGTATAGATAATCTCTAGCAAATTTTTTCTTCACTGAAAGATCTTTCACAGTAGAGAAAATAATGTTATTAAATTCTTTTTGCGTGGTACACCCTTTGGGTACACCTTTTAGCGGACTGTTGTGATTCCTTCCACTGAAGGTTCTTAAGGGTCGCATCATTATTTTTGTTTTAGCTAGTGGTTTTATATAGTGAAATATGGAGCGATGTTAACTTTATGGTATCGTGATTGCGGATATGATCGGCGCCTCAATCTTCGTTCGTCCTCGAGATATCTTTCTTTTCACTCTAGCAGCGATTTTTTGAATAAAATAATTTTATAGGATAGGTAACCTGTGTTCTTTAAGATCTACTACAAGTTCGGAAAGCAGATTCTGCCGAGAATATCCGGCAAGGAACTCAGCAAATAATGGATTTATTACGTACCTACCTCTAGTGACTCAATTAGAATTCCATTAGGTACAGGTCAGTTAATGTAGGTACGTAAATAGTACCTAGACATATGTTTATTGTTTACTACGAGTGAGTAGGTACCTATACCTATCAGACTTCGCACATGAGACCTTCGACTTGTTTAACATTTTAATACAACTTTTTACTCGCAGGCACCTATTAAGTTAACATCTCATTTTCAATAGACTTGCAACGAATATTCGGTTACTATTCGGTATTCGGCCTATTCGGCTGCTTTTATTATATTCGGCCAAATACCGAATATCTACATATTATTCGGCCGAATACCGAATACTTAAATGAAAAATTAAAATCAATTGATTACGTATATATTTATATTATCATTTACATAATCCTCAAAGTATAATATTTTTTTAAAGGCCATAATCGATTTTTTATTATTAAAGTACGTTCGTAATTATTTAATTGTTTATTTGTTAAATTTCACACTATCACACTTACAAACAGATCAAAATTAAGAGAGCACAATACGTAATACGATATCCACGAAATGAACTTGTCGAAACATGCAGTGCGTTAGCAATATACCGCGCAGAGCAACAGCGGGCGCGCGGGCGATGAGTACATTAGAACAAAACAAAGGAACGCGAAACAATCACGTCTGTACAAGTTTTGGCGCTAAAATCCAGCCGAATATTCGGCTATTCGGTCAGGGGTCTCGCCGAATATTCGGTATTCGGTATACTGCCGAATACATATACTATTCGTTGCAAGTCTAATTTTCAATATTAATTTAGGGGGTATGATTTTACAGAAAATATCCGCTATACATTTATATATGAGTACTATGAGTACCCGTACATTTCCCCGTAATACCTACCTATTTACTTTTAAAACTTTATTTTTAGCTGTACCTACTTATTGTAAAAACTGTGTTAAAAGTTCAAGATTTCACAATATTTTATATGAATGGACTAGTAACCTGTCTTTATATAGGAAAGTTGAATATAGCAAAGGGAAACTGAAAGTTGAAAGTTGCGTGAAAGCAGTATCTTAGCAGGTGATATTGACATTTCAGTGGGGTTGTAAAAAAAGCTGCAAATATCTTACGTATTTGCAGCTTTTTTTACAACCCCATTAAATATTTCTTTAATTTACTTCTAATCATTAAAGGAATTGAAGCAATATTGAATATTATATACCTACCTACTTACACATAGTTTTAAAGTAAAAATCCGGCGATCCTAAAACATAAATGATTGTCAATGTTCTTTAATTTATCCTCGAAAAATAAAATTTTCATAACTTTTACTACTACAGCAGGTTGATAATCTGTTTTTCTTTTCAAAAAGAATGCGACGTAATTATGCACCTAGATGACTGCGATCTCCCATGGCCGGACGTAACGGTTCGAATTTTTTTTTCCATAAATCATTTTTATCCGGGTTTGTTGAACCCGAAACCTTTTGCTTTCAAGCAATTCACATCTCAGTGTTGTCCGAGTGTTCTAAATTCCTATTTGCAACAGAATTTCTTTCCATAAACTTGGTTAAAAAATTATTACGTAGAGTCATCTAACTAAGGTAACGGCCAAATGTATGTGCTCTTACGTAGCATCATTTTCCCTAGGTGTTCCTTAAAGGTTTGTGAAAAAGAAATTGTCAGTAAGGATTACCTACTTACCTAACAGCTGACTTAGCTTAGGTATGTAGTCCCTAAACTTAAACTTAAGGAGCGTGGGCTGCAACGGGCATTAACTTATTATTATTGTATGCGAAATACCTAACTATATCCACAATATCTACAGCCAAATCATACTTACAGTGCCTTTGCCATGGTTCTTCTCATTGGTGATGTGGTGCACATCTGGCTGTGGACTTCTCTTGGGAGAAGCGGGAGTTCCGAAAACCAGCTCAATGTCATTGAGATCTACAGTTCTCGGAACCTTGTGAGATTCTTTCGGCGATCCAACGTTATTGTTGACTAGATTTTCAGACATTTTAATCACACAAAAATTTTATAAAACAATGAGAATAAACGCGCAAATTAAAAAGAGAGTTGTGAAAACTATACGTTTATTTAAAAGTTTCACTAATGATTTTTACACAAGCGTGCGACCGAGTTGTGTAATAGAATGCACGCGTTCGTCTCGCGACGTGATTTTAGCAATACTAACACAAACACAGTATATTCGTATCGTTTAACTCGTTTCTCATTCGCCAAGTAGCTTACTTACTACATGGAACTTGCAGAGTTAATTAGTTGTCTTGCCAGTTGGTCTCTAAAAATACCGAACAACGTGTAAAGTGTAAACCATCTTGGGAAATCCTAAGTTTACTTTCCTTTTGATTCGCAAAACCCTAAGATTTTAATGCAACTAGTCACTTTCATATTTTAATACAGTCATTTATTTGTCGTCATCAATGCTACTAGGTACGTGGGTACGTACCTACCCATATTACCCACATTCTTGAATGCGACTTAAAATGTGGGTTTAAGCTGAAAATGGTAAGCTATGGCAAACCACGATTGTCATGGGATAACAGAAAAATTGATAATTACTTTTCACTTACTTTTTAACAAAAAATTGAACCGACGATATAGAAGCAACTAAAAAGGGAAAAATAAAATAAACCTTTTTAGTTTTAATAATTAAGCTCCTAAACTAAGTAACTAATTTTGAGTCTAGCTTTAGCCGCTTTGCTTGGTCAGGTAGGTACGTAGGTATAGTGTATACGTACCTATACTTATATAATTTATTATTAGAGGATGAAGTCAGCAGCCTAGAATTCTAAGCAAGGTAGGAACCTACTAAAGAATTATTTATATGTCTGATTGGTGAGTAAAGATCATCTAGACACTTTTATAGTTATGTATATCATCTTAGAGATGATAGTAAGTACTTATAAACTTAAAGTAATCTTATAATAATTGCATCTTACCTTAGTTACCTGAAGATAATTTTGTCTGCAAAGTTAAAATGAAGAAAGTAGTCCGACGTCTTCGACGTCAAATATCTTTTTTTCATACTTATTCATAGAAAAAATTAAAGGGAAGAAGAAGAATCTTATTAAATCTATTTATTAGTACATAAACTTACTTATTTTAGAAAAGCATGTGCTTCCATATAGACATCCGGCAAGGATATAAAATATTAATTTTTATTAGAAGACAAAACCATGGAGTTTGTCAAATTCCACGGTTTTTCCACTTTAGCGATCTAAAACCTCAAGAAATGTCTTTACGTTGTGGCAACTTAACTTTTTGTACATAATAATCCCAACGGAAATGAAATTGCATACAATTGCAATACCTTTGTAGAACTTTTTTATCGTGAGACTCACATGTTTGTCCGACAGAGATTGCAGTGATATGACTTTGATATTCTGCATAATGCCGCCATTTAGGTACCTAATTATCCCTGGACCCGGTGATATACAAAAAAAGTTCACATACTTCCACTGTCGCGTGATATAGTTTTACAGTTAATAAAATAATTTCACTCCAGTCATTCAGCGACCTGTTTTAAGACGTCAGTTTCATCTACTTAGAAAGACAACGCAGTACGCACAACGCTTATCTTTTCCAGGATATTCAACGAAGTTTCCCTTTCATTTTCCTGTGAGATAATTATTATTATGAACATGTTTTCCTACTTGTACCTATGTTATTAATTACTTCTTCGTAGGCCTTTCCTTATCCATTGTTGAATCCAACTTCTCGATACTGAGTGAGTATCCTGCAAATTTTCCCCACAAACTGGGCGAGATATGGCATCGCCCATCGAGATGGTTGTTTTCCAAAGATTATTTTTCCAGTGCGTGGTCTTCATTCCAGAAACAATCGGATTCTTCTACCGTCTAGTTTAAAATATATTTTACAACAACACAGCAATTGAGACTATGGTTTAGATTGATGCAGCTTTTCCACAATCGACCAGCCTCAAACACCGAATTTGCATTTTGCAAGGCATTTTGAGTGATAAGAATTTTCAGGACTTAAAATTATTTTTATAGCATTTAAAAGAACAATCACAATTATTGAAACAAAAAGACCTTCTGGCGCAGCTCATTTAAAAACTTGTCATCTCAATATGACTAATTTCTATTCTCCATAGTGCAACGGGTGGGAATTGAACCTTTCAGTGTTTAGTCCAAATCTTTAACCGTTGGGCAATTGAGGATATATTTATATATTGAATTGAATGTAATTAATTGTTATAATATGTTGTTATGTATGTAGCTTTACGAACGCGTTTTGACTTTTCTAAAATACCAAAAAGCTTTTTCTAACATTGTGCACAACATTTTTTTTAAATAACAAGAGTATTTTTGTTTTACGCAGTTTACAGTTCATTTACGCACTTTACCGCATCATACGTCTATGAATCAACTTTCGCGGTATTTACTTCATTAGTACGAAAGGGTCGGAAAACCTTGGCTTTTTACGTAGGTACGTCCGTTACTACCTGGTGAGTGGTAACGAGTTAAGACCGCATTAAGTTTCTTGGGAACTAGGTACATGATATTTCCTAGCTTACAAAATAAGTTGAAATTAAACTCAACTTCTAAGGCGTTTCTTTAATTTTATCCTAGATATTTGATTGTTAACTTTTGTTGTCATCAAGAAAAGTAATTTTATTATATAATATAATAAATTCTCTGGCAAACTTTGCTCGTATTCTCAAAATTTATTAGTCATGCTGAAAATTACTGAAATTCCCTTTTCCCCCTACAACTAAGCGTATATTATCTCATAGTTGGAGTAATTACGATAATAGTACAATGCATCGAACTATAACGCTTTAGAACGCAAGTTTCACATTTTATTAATCTTCTGCGAGCTCGTCGTACTAACACGACTATACTGCGTAGTCACCCTTTACAGACTTACTAAAAATGGTTTATCGAAATACGAATTGCAATAAAAGTACACTCTGATTTGGTTTATAGGTGTTATGGGTAGGCAGACGTATCGGTAACATGATTAAGCCATGCAAATGTCTAAAATGCGTTTTTTAAATTCTCTTTGGCCTTTGGTTTCCCTGGAATAAAAAGTGGCCTATGTCTTTCTCCAGGCTGTCGATGGCAGTAAAGCTGCGTTAATTACAGTTCCAATGGCGTTGATTGGCTCAATTAATGCTATACTTACTGCATTAAAGATTGACTGCGATCGTCATTGGTGGGAATCATTTTTGGATAATCCCTCGGTAGGTCCATAGTTCTTTTTTCTTCTTTCATTCATTCTTGCAAAAAAATAATCACGTCGATCCGTTGATCCGTCGCCGTCGCAATAAATAAACACCAGCATTTTATAATTTGACACTTCCACGTAAGCAATCAGTTAAATGCAAACCATGTTGGTAATGAGATAATTACTCACTAATTTTCCATAAGAAGTTACCGGTCACCGATTGTAATCTTTTCTGTGTAGGTAAGTTATTTTAGGATTTTCCTCATTTTGTGCAATTTTCATGTCAACATTGCGTGGCGTGTAAAAAGGTAGAATGAAATAAAATAACATGGGGGCTTTTGTACAGTGAAAGGTATAATGGAAGCTTTATTCTTGCAAGTATGATAGAAAAGCAAAAATCACTGTGTCTGTATAGAATCTTCATTCTTCTATCCCAAAATAATTATATCATATAATCTACAACAAAAAATCTAATATAAAACTATTAAGTCTAGCCCTAAGCTAAATTACAGAGTAAAGAAAGTGTCGGTTGTTCACTCGTAGCTATGAGCAATATTTGTTTCCATTAAATTTGCTCTTAATAAAATTTAAGGCTTTCAATAAAAATTTTCAGTTCATGGTACGAGTATGTATTTTAGGTGGCGAATGGCGATTTAGCATTAATCTGTTCTAACCGATAAAATACCAATCTTCAAATATGATCTAGATTTCTTTAAGCAAATTGAGTATACATAGAATACCTTATCATATTGATAAGTACCTAGTAGGTAGCTATCGAACTACCAGAGGTAGACACTAGAAGTGGACATAGGGTACTTTCTATCATTTTCTTTTCGACAACACTTTGTAAAAGTTTATTTCAATAAAAAAATATTCTATTCTATTCTATTCATGAAAATCAAAGAATTTCGACGGGATTTTATGGAAAACATCAATACAATTTATTCCATGAAATAAGTTTTAAGTTTATTGATATGGTGTTGATCCAATTGTTGACTATGAATCAACTGGATTCAACAATAATAAAGAACAATGACCTAACGAAAAACATTAAATTATTCTAGTTAAATTAGTCATTTTTACATTTCAGCGTTGACCAGAAAGGAAATAACGATTTCATGTAAGGCCTTATCTGTTGATAAGCTGTGATCGTCGGCCATGTTTCTATTCAGTCGCAGTTTTTCCGACGCGTGAACAGTTAAGCGCATTCTGTGCTATTTTATTTCCTCTTTTTTGTAAAAACTATATCAAATCAAAATGGGTTGTGGTGAATTCCTGGTGAAATATATACTCTTCTTCGCGAACCTATTCTTTGCGGTGAGTAAAGTCCAGAATTTTTGATTTAAAGTGGAATAACTAAGTATGGAAAGAAATTTTCGTAAATTACTTTCGTATCTACCTACATACGCAAAATTTTATCTTTATCGAATTCGATTTATTCTATTTTATTGTGATATTATATAAACATTTCATAAGATTTATTATCAATTATTAAAAAAGTAAGAAAAATACATGAAAAATAATAAGAGTTTTGCCTAGATGTAACCTACATATTTTACGAAAAATAGTCATTTACTATACTTATATTTAGCTAAAGAAATTGTTGCATTTAATAATGCCTTCCGCTTAATTGAATTGATTGATTATATTCTATACGTATAATACACCAAACTATTTAAATTGTACGTGTAGGATGTATTGTGATTTATGTGTAAGCATCGTTTTTATAGGCGATCAATCGAGGTATTTTAAGTAGGTAGTTACTTAAGAATGTAGAACTTAGATAGAACCTTTGTTCTATGACTAAAAAGCAATTCCAATAAAAACTCGTGTGTAAAGCCAGTCCCTCAGACCTACTGATACCTAACTGATAGGGATAAGATAAACTATCGATATAAAGATATCCCGCGTTGCATACATAGATAAGCCGGTATTAGGTTAAGCGCGCGTATACAAAATTAACATACATTATTCCCCTTTCAAGTCACATTGAAAATAAAATTAGGGCAAGGGCCAAAGGTGCCAAAAGTAAAATCTGGGCTGTGGTGTGCCGTCATGTAGCCTAGTGGCAATCGACAGTTCCTGAATCCTCACAGTTTAGGTGGGCAGAACCCCTGCAGCATCAGGATTGATGAGTTGGGCCCTAGAATTCAACAATGTAGTCTTTATTTGGTACCTACAATAATTATTCATAATCGACTGTTCCTTAATCTCCACAGTTTAGGGAGGCGTATCCCTGCAGCATCAGGATTTTTGAGTTGGAACCCATAGTTTTTATGGGAGCATCTCGCAAAGTTTTTAAAAAAAACACGTAATTCATTTTATAAATCACGAAAATATCGATAGGTAGAAAAACACAACTCCTCCTTTTTCGAAAGTTGATTAAAATGTACCGTATGTTACTCTCGATAACATCAGCTATCTAACAATGAAAATCCCGTCAAAATCGGTCCAGCTGTTCCCAAGACTACAACAAACAAACAGACAGAAAAAAAAAATTTAAATTATATTTTTCACTTATATTATTTTTAACTTTTATATGTAAGTAATACCTAAATATGCATTTCATAAAAAGCTGTTATTTTGACACTTCAATTTTATTTGTATAGATATTGTGAATTAAGGTTCGGTGATCAGCTAAATAGAGCCGAAAGAAGATCGTTTTATTCAAAATCTATTGGTCATAATACTATGAAAAAAAAGGGAGTTACAATTGATCATATTTCTGGCCTGATGCCTGTTTCCAAAACACAATGACGTAAACTTTTTTCAATAGAAAAAAATTGCAAAGTTGCCTCTGCAAATACATGAATTCCAATTTTTCTCAGTTACCATACATTAATTTTTGAAAAATTTAAGTACAATTTGTTTGTCATATTTTACTACAAAAAATGGCAGTTTTAGATTTTTTTTACAGCGACTATTATAATTTAATCTTTTTTTATCACAATTTGTGTCTTGGCCGTTTTATTTCCAGTAGCGGCTTCTTTGTCACTCGTACTCAATTAGACAGTGATCGCTAAGGCGTGCTGCTAGGTGGACCTGCGCGGCGCTGCTCTCGCTCGGCTATCAAATAACATCGCGAAATATAATAATTGAAAATTGTTTTTGTTTTATGTTGAAGAGTATTTTGTATATTTTAGTGAAGTCAAATAGAGTGTACCTAGTTATAAGTTTGTATACAATATATTGTTAATAAATAAACCATAATATAGTTGTAAATAAATAAGTACTAAGTAGTAGAAATTTTGAAAATGGGTCCGAAAAAGAAAATGAACAAAATAAAAACAACAAAAGCAGATGGTGATAGTTATAAGAGTGTCTACCTACCTATTTTTAATTTTATCGTACAGTACGTCAATGTGACGTAAATCGGCTAATCAAACTGTAGTGTGATACTTTACTATAATGTACCTTATTTTCGTCATTCTTTCTAATAAAAATTTGACTCAGTTAGTTTGGTCGCGATTTGATAATTAGAAATTGCAGGTTCGAATCCCAACTACGTTCATTTTGCATTTTCTAAAAAAAGGTTTTATGTTTTTTTTTTAGGAAAAGTGTTTTTTTTTTTTTCAAAATTAATTATAATAAGTAAAATTGTTTTTGTTTTATGTTGAAGACTATTTTGTATATTTTAGTGAAGTTAAATAGAGTTTACCTAGTTATAAGTTTGTTTATAGTCAATTGTAAATAAATAATCCATAAAATGAAGTTTTAAATAAGGTAAGTAGTAGAGTAGGCTAATTTTGAAAATGGGTCCTAAAAAAAAGCAAAATCCAAGAATTCACTATATAAAAAATATCAAAAGCAGATGATGGAAATTGTAAAGTAAGTATCTACCTATTTTTAATTTTCTCAATATTTTGTAAACGTACGTAGTACGGTGACGTAAATCGGCTAATCAAACTGTAGTGTGATACTTTACTATAATGTACCTTATTTTCGTCATTCTTTCTAATAGAAATTTGACTCAGTTAGTTTGGTCGCGATTTGATAATTAGAAATTGCAGGTTCGAATCTCAACTACGTTCATTTTGCATTTTCTAAAAAAAGGTTTTATGTTTTTTTTTTAGGAAAAGTGTTTTTTTTTTTTTCAAAATTAATTATAATAAGTAAAATTGTTTTTGTTTTATGTTGAAGACTATTTTGTATATTTTAGTGAAGTTAAATAGAGTTTACCTAGTTATAAGTTTGTTTATAGTCAATTGTAAATAAATAATCCATAAAATGAAGTTTTAAATAAGGTAAGTAGTAGAGTAGGCTAATTTTGAAAATGGGTCCTAAAAAAAAGCAAAATCCAAGAATTCACTATATAAAAAATATCAAAAGCAGATGATGGAAATTGTAAAGTAAGTATCTACCTATTTTTAATTTTCTCAATATTTTGTAAAGGTTTTGCATTATGTAAGGGATCATGAAATATCAATTTCATCATCAATTTTCAATTACTTGGTAACTTACGTAATTTCTTCACAATTATTACGTATTTTTCAAATTACCTGCGAGATCAAATCAGAAATGAGGAGATCCGTAGGAGAACCAAGTTACCGACATAGCTCTGCGAGTCGCGAAACTAAAGTGGAAATGGGCGGGGCACATAGTTCGAAGAGCTGAAGGTCGTTGGGGTTCCAAGGTGCTGGACTAGCGACCTCACACAGGGAAGCTCAATGTTGGCAGATCCCCCACTAGGTGGACCGACGACATCAAACGAGTCGCATGGAGCCGCTGGATTCAGGCGGCGCAAGAACGAGATCTGTGGAAGTCCACGTAAGAGACCTTTGTTCAGCAGTAGACGTCTAAGGGTTGACGAAGAAGAAGGTAAGTATCTAATAATAATGGTGTACAATACCCCAGTTCGTCGTACAATTCGGCTTATCAAACTGTAGTTAGCTAGTTAGGTACTTTACTATAATAGACCTTATTTTCGTCGTTCATTGTATTAGACGTTTGGCTTAGTCAGTGTAGGAGACAGTTGATAGCTAGAAGTTACCGGTTCGGTTCTTCTACCGTGTTTGTTTTGCATTTTCTAAGGGCATTTTTTTAGGACAATAGTATTTTTTTTTTTAAATTAATTATAATAAGTAATATTTAATTTTCAGTCGGAAAAAACGTTTGAAGCTCAATTCTGAGGAACCAAGAACATTGCAAGAGTGAGTAAGGCCTCTGCTCCGAATCTTGCGGGCAGTGGTGCGGCGACGGCGCACTATGGGACGAAATCATATAAACCGTCTCGAAAATCAATAACTTTTTTGTTTCTTGACATTTTGATTTGAAAATTTGTACACGTATTATTGAATGTATAAGCTACTAGAAAAATGAAACGCCAGTATTTTAAAGATAATATTTATTTCGTGAGAGCATGTCAAAAATCAAATTATTTAATTTTCCATAAGTACTAAAAATTTAATTATAATACTTAAAAATTATTTCATTATTAATAATTATTGTCATTTTAGTTATTTCATTAAAAATAAGTACTAGTTAAATAATAAGAATGATCTTATTTACATAATAAAAAAATTTTTTCATCCATGGTTTCGTGTAGAGGACAAAAATTCATTCGGAGGAAAAATATGGAGAGAGCTGATGATTGAGGATTTCGGAGACGGTTGAGGAGCACCGGCCAGGGTATCGAAGATAGGTAGGGGGTGTTCAACCAAATGTCACTCGAAACCTCATCCAATTGGCAGAGAGCCGAACAAAAACTCCAAAATGGCAAATTCAAGATGGCGGCCATACAAATTTTGTTTGTGTCTATCTCGGAGAGTATAAGAGATGGAAGAGTGGTTTCTTTGCAAAAGATAATCAGGATCCGAAGGTCCACTTGATGAATAGAAAAAAATTCAAAATGGCGGAATTTGTTTTTTCCATACAAAATATATGCACGACTTTATACGGTTCCTTTTCAAAATTTCTAATGGTTTCGTACAGAGGACAAAAATTTATTGCAGGAAAAATATGGAGAGAGCTGCTGGTTGAGGATTTCGGAGATGGGTGAGGAGCACGGGCAGGATATCGAAGATAAGTTTGAGGTGTTCAAACAAAAGTCACTCGAAACCTCATCCAATTGGCAGAGAGCCAAAAAAAACCTCCAAATAGGCAAATTCAAGATGGCGGCCATACAAATTTCGTCGGTGCCTATCTCGGAGACTATAAAAGATGGAAGAGTGGTTTCTTGGAAAAAGATGATCAGTACTTGAAGGTCTACTTGATGAATAGAAAAAAAATTCAAGATGGCGGAATTAATTTTTTTCATATACAAAATATATGCAAGACTGTTAGGGTTCTTTTTCAGAATTACCGATGATTTCAAATAGAGGACAAAAATTCAGTCTTAGAAAAAATATGGAAGAAGCTGATGATTCAGGATTTCGAAGACGGGTGAGGAGCACGGTCAGGGTATTGAAGATAGGTGGAGGTTGCTCAAACAAAAATCACGCGAAACCTCATCCAATTGGCAGGGAGCTAAAAAAAACCAAAATAGCGGAATCAAGATGGCGGCCATACAAATTTCGTCGGTGCCTATTTGACAAAGAATAAAAAATCGAAGAGTGGTTCTTTAGTAGAAAATGATTAAGTCTAAGAGCAGAAAAACCGCGGTCCACTGCAGCGGGCCGCGCACCCACGCGCTCTACTAGTTACTATATATATAGCTACTGGTGCTTATTCACTGATTCACTGACTGACTGATTGACTCATTGATCACCTCTCCTGTAAAATTTTGTATGGAAAAATTTTTTTTTACTCATGGTTTCGTATAGAGGGCAAAAATTCATTCGGAACAAAAATATGGAGATAGCTGATGATTGAGGATTTCGCAGACGGGTGAGGAGCACGGCCAGGATATTGAAGATATATATGGGGGGGTGTTCAACCAAATGTCACTCAAAACCTCATCCAATTGGCAAAGAGCCGAAAAAAAGTCTAAAATGGCGGATTCAAGATGGCGACCATACAAACTTCGTCGGTGTCTATCTCGGAGACTATAAATGGTGGAAGAGTGGTTGCTTGGAAAAAGATGATCAGGACCCAAAGGTCTATTTGATGAATAAAAAAAAATTCAAGATGGCGGAATTTATTTTTTTCCATACAAAATATATGCAAAACTTTGATACGGGTCCTTTTCAAAATTTTTGATGGTTTCGTATAGAGGACAAAAATTCGTTTGGAGGAAAAATATGGAGAGAGCTGATGGTTGAGGATTTCGGAGACGGGTGAGGAGCACGGCCGGGGTATCGAAGATAGGTCAGGAGTGTTCAAACAAAAGTCACTCAAAACCTCATCCAATTGGCAGGGAGCTGAAAAAAAATCCAAAATGGAGGATTCAAGATGATGGCCATACAAATTTCGTCAGTGTCTATCTCGGAGACTATAAAAGATGGAGGACTGGTTTCTTTGATAAAGATGATCAGTTCCCATTAGTCTACGTGATGAATAGAAAAAAATTCAAGATGGCGGATTTTTTTTTTATATACAAAATATATGCAAGACTTTGATACGTTCCTTTCCGCTGATGGTTTCGTATAGAGGACAAAAATTAATTTGGATGAAAAATATGGAGGGAGCTGATGATTGAGGATTTCGCAAACGGGTGAGGAGCACGGCCAGGATATTGAAGATAGGTGGGGGGCTGTTCAACCAAATGTCACTCAAAACCTCATCCAATTGGCAAAGAGCCGAAAAAAAACTCCAAAATGGCGGATTCAAGATGGCGACCATACAAACTTCGTCGGTGTCTATCTCGGAGACTATAAATGGTGGAAGAGTGGTTGCTTGGAAAAAGTGATCAGGACCCAAAGGTCTATTTGATGAATAGGAAAAAAATTCAAGATGGCGGAATTTATTTTTTTCCATACAAAATATATGACTTAGCAAGACTTTATGTGGCTCCTTTTCAAAATTTCTGATGGTTTCGTAGAGAGGACAAAAATTCATTTGGAGGAAAAATACGGAGAGAGCTGATGGTTGAGGATTTCTGAGACGGGTGAGGAGCAAGGCCAGGGTTTCGAAGATAGATGGAGGGTTCTCGAACAAAAGTCACTCGAAACCTCATCCAATTGGCAAGGAGCTGAAAAAAAATCCAAAATGGCGGATTCAAGATGGCGGTCATACAAATTTCGTCGGTGCCTATCTTGGAGAGTATAAAAAGTAGAAGAGTGTCTAGTGTAAAATATTTTATTTTTATATATAATGTTTATTTTATGTTCATTTTATTTTATTGTATAATTTTAGATGTCAACATACGGACATCGTTTCCAAACCCATTTTTATTATAGCGAGCAGCGCAGGAGGCGGAGTCTAAAAAGGTTCACTACCTGCGGTGGACATCGTCCGATAAATCAGGTGACGCAGTCGATGCACCTACGCGGTCCGCGACGGGCCTATGCCGATTGTTTTTAACTTTCCCCTGCGCTGCGCGCTGTATTTAACAACTAAAAGTGGTTTTTTAGAAATAGATGATCAGTACTCGAAAGTCTACTTAATGAATAGAAAAAAATTCAAAATGGCGGAATTTATTTTTTTCATACAAAATATATGCAAGACTAAGATAAGGTTTCTTTTCCAAACTGATGGTTTCGTATAGAAGATAAAAATTCATTTGTATGAAAAATATAGAGGGAGCTGATGATTGAGGATTTCGCAGACGGGTGAGGAGCACGGTCAGGGTATTGAAGATAGGTTGAGGGTGCCCAAACAAAAATCACTCGACACCTTATCCAATTGGCAATGAGCTGAAAAAAACTACCAAAATGGCGGATTCAAGATGGTGGCCATACAAATTTCGTCGATGTCTATCTTAGAGAATGTACAAGATGAAATAGTGGTTTTGGAAAAAGATGATCAAGATCCGAAGATCTACTTGGGGAACAGAAAACACGCGGTTCGCTTTAGCGAGCCGCGGACCCACGCGCCCTACTAGTAATTTTATATACCTAGAACTAAAATATTTTTATTTTTCAACATTATTCATAAAGGTCCTATTATCTGAGAATATTAATCCATGGAAAAATCTTTGGAATCATAACATTCGTCCCAACCATTTATGAGACGGTTTATATTATTTCGTCCCATAGTGCGGCGGCGGCACTATGGGACGAAATAAAAATTTTCTCTAAAATTGATAGTTTGCCCGAAATAGTTATTTGTTCAACAAGATAGCAAAGTTTTTTTGTTGCGAGTGCCTAGTTTGAATCCCGAGCGAGAGAAGGATTCTAAGTTAGAATCATAAGAGTAGTGAGGGATTCAAAGCGAAAAAATACAACATGTAAGAAAAATATTTATTAGAACATTTTATTTATTTTTTATTCGATAACAAGATAGCCCTTGACTGCTATCTCACCTGATGGTAAGTGACGATGCAGTCTAAGATGGTAGCGGGCTAACTCGGAAGGGGTATAGCAGTGTCAATTCAACCCATACCCCTAATCGGTTTCAACACGCCATCGTGCCGGAACGCTAAATCGCTTGGCGGCACGTTTTTGACGGTAGGGTGGTAACTAGCCACGGCCAAAGCCTCCCACCAGACCAGACCAGAGACAATTTAGAAATTATAAATTCCTATATTGCCCCGCCGGGAATCGAACCCGAGACCTCCCACTTATAAGACCACAGCGCTCACCACTGCGCCAGGGACGTCGTCAAAAAAAATAAAGGATATTAATTAATTAATTTTAAATCTTGCAAAGTTTTTGTTTCAATTAAAAAAAGATTCACGCAAATCGGTTAAGAAATCACGGAGATATCGATATACAGAAGTAGAAAAACAAAACTCCTTCTTCTCCTTTTTCAAAAGTCGCTTAAAAAAGTAGCCTATACTATGCCCGATGATATCAGCTATCTACCAGTGAAAGTCCCGTTAAAATCGGTTTAGAAATCACGGAGATATTGATATAGTAGGTACATAAGTAAAAACATAACTCCTTTTTTGAAAATCGGTTAAAAAAGTAGCCTATATTACTCCTACCATCAGCTATCTGCCAGTGAAAGTCCCATCAAAATCGGTCCAGCCGTTCAAGCGTGATGTTTCGACAAGGGAAATAGGGATTCATTTTAAAAACTAATCCACGCGAGCGAAGCCACGGGCATCAACTAGTAATATATCAATATATAGAATATAGATTAAAAAATTAGGTAATAAATTAAAAAATACAACACCTAACTTAAAACACTATTTATTCAAATTATGTACTTAAAAAAATGTAAGTAATATTGAAATACATACTATGGTAAAAAAAGGCTAAAAATGAATAAGGAAATTAAAAAAACAATATTACATTACTGGTGTTGGCTAGGAATCGAACCTGTACTCTCTCTCTGAAAATAAACTGTAGCCATACTAACCGAGTCATATAAGTTACAATATGATCGACGAAAATAAGTTACAGTACAGACCTAATATAGTTTTGTCAGCCAGACTGAGTCGTTTCTTGCCGCTATCAAGCTAATATTGAGCGCTCGCGCTGCATTGTCCGGGGCTCCCCGCGGTTGGCGGGACTAATACCCCGCGCTTTCCTCTGTCGCACCCCCTCAAATACCTAAAATTCGTCCAGAATAGCGTCTTAAGTAAACTTAAGTTTACTTAATTCACAAAAAAACCCCTGAGGGGCTAGACAAGTGGCATTCGATTCGAAGCGATTCGATTTCCTAATTCGCAATCGCTTTAACGAAAACGAAGTTCGACTGCTAGACAAAGTTACATGTGATTAGCGATCGCCTATTCCATTCGTCTTTTCGATAAATAGTAACTTTAGTCTATGATCTTTCGTAATGAAACGTCAAATTCGTGCATCTAATTTTGAATGTTGGTTTGAGTGGTTTTTCTTAAGTGTGAAAGTAGAGTTTAATTTACTTAAAAACTATTGATTCGTAATATTCAGACTAATTATTATATTTCTTGGTAAATAACAAAGTGCTTTTGTGTGTACTAAAAAACAAATACATATGTAAGTAGGTACCTATGATTTCAGCTAGACAAATAAAATGTTAGAGAATTCTTTCGTAGTGCTTATTGCTGAGCCTCATTAATACCCTGGCTGTTTGTTATTGATACCTTGAGTAGTTAATAGGTACTATCAACGGGCCTTTGTTCATGTCGCGCATAGCCAAAGATTGTTTATATTAATCGTTGTATATAGGAGCTTTGTGACTATTTCGGCGTAGTCCAAGCTAATTTGTGTTTATATTAAATACTCGTGGTTCGCCCCGAACTGAGACCTAGCGGTATCCCATAATTCCCAAAAGATAGTTTTAATTATATATTGTAATAATTAACTTTTAACATTAGACGCAATAAAAAATAATAATAGTTGACGCAAAACTGTTTATTGATACAGCGCCATCTATAAGCATTATTGTGAAGCTGTTAGCATTAAAAATTAAATGATTTCGTTTATTACCAATATTTATCAATTCAATTATCATTATTATTGTTCAATAATAATGCAAGAAGCCAATAACAATCTCAAAATAATTCAAAAAACAACTAAAATTAACAAAATAATGCTATTTGTTTCGTTTTCTACAGGGTCTTGGCGTTCGCTACGGTTTCCATCAATAAAATCGACAACTATCGATAACGCTTGTGAAAAATGCCACTTGTCTAGCACTTGTCGATTCGTTTTTATTAGACCACGTGACATTTCGTTAGCTAATGTCAATCCCATACATTTTTCGACATTTCTACTAGCGATATCGCTAATGGAATGTAACTTTGTCTAGGCCCTCTGGTTAGTTACCGTTTGCTCCGGTATGTGTTCTCAGATCTCGGTTTTAATATTTAAAAATCTTACATAATTCACGAATTCGGCCCCAGGATGTCGATTATTTTTAAGAAGATTTATAAAAATAAATGTATCACTGGTTTCTGCTAACGTGTACATTATACGAGCATTTCTGTTCTCGCAGCTGGCGGGGCTGGCGCTCATCGGGCTGGGGGTGGCGGTGCAGCTGCAGGTGTCGCAGGTGGTGGACATCTTCCACGACTCGCCCGTGTTCCAGCTGACGCCCGTCGGCGCCATCGTCGTGGGCTGCATCGTGTTCGTCGTGGCTTTCTTCGGCTGCTGTGGAGCGATCCGAGAGAGCAACTGTATGCTCATTACTGTAAGTGTTACTGCTGTGAAACTCTTCTTAGTGAATGCTCTGAACGTAGCCGCGTTTTCATGTGCAGAACGCAGATTCGTCACTGGCATTGTCTGACGAACCCACATCTGGTATAGCCCGGGAGGTAGCATTGCATTTTAGCTAGTGGTCTTTCCACCGCTACCCACACAGCTGACGATTGTTTTCGTACTTTCGAGTATTTGAGCAATGACCTAGTTAAATTTCATCCGGCGTACTATATTTAATTTTTTATACTAGTTCACGCGAGCAGCTGACGCATAGCCCGCTCCCCCACCCTCCACAATGCAACTGATTATTTTTCTTTTCTAGCTCAGTATGATGTTGACAATTTATGAAAAAAGTATCTGCTGGCGTACTATTTATTATTTTTTTTACGACTTTTGCAACCTTCCATAACCACACCCACCGCTACTTGGACAACTGACGGTCGGTTCGCTTATTAGCCACATAAGTTCAACTATCAACGTCAATATCAGCCGACTTGTCTCAAGACAAGTATGTTGTTAACAGCTAATTTTTAAAAATAAATATTTTTTCGTTTATTCATATTTAAGTGTGATCTCACGTCGATTCCAGTATGCGATCTTCATGATCGTGCTGATGGTGCTGAAGGTGACGCTGGCGACGCTGATCTTCGTGAAGCAGGACGCGCTGCTGGCCGACATCCCCAAGTGGCTAGGCGAGGCGTTCACCAAGGACCGCCAAGCGTTCCAGGAGATCGAAAAATCTGTAATCATATTTCAAACTTCAATTATTATTTGAAGGACTTTACGCCTCTTTATATTTGAAGTCTCAATAGGTCGCAGGTTCGATCCCCACTATTGTCGTACTTCCTTCCACTTATTTTGAGAGGAAAGGATAATATAGTCAACTTCAGATTGGCTTAATATTCTATAAAAGAAATTTTGGATACTCGAGGAATAACAAACTTATTTTGCTGTAATCCGCCAAGCTTGTTATTATGACCAATATTAGATAAATACTCGTAGTACAGTAGTACTTATCTTTATTCAATTGATAAAAAATTCTAAGATTTTGCACCAAAATGGCCTGATAAGATATTTTGATATCTAGAAATTATTTTATTGGTACCTTGTGTTTTTAGAGCATTGTTTCTCAACAATTTTTCTGTAGCGAGCGACGCGGACGAAAAGTACAAAGCTTTCGCTTCCCCAAATAGGCCCGATTTTATTGCATCAGTAAGATAATATTATACATGCCTAAGTTTGTTTGTTGGTTTGTCCTTCAGTCATGCTATAACAGAGCTGCGGATCGACATGATTTTTGCACCTACTTAGTTGAGGACCATAGGTGTTGTTGAGGAGAGTGACGTAGGCTGGTGTTTGCAGTTCACATGCTGCGGCACCACGGGCCCCGAGTCCTACCTGAGCCTGATGCTGCCCGAGTCGTGCTGCGCCTCCACGCCGTGCACCATCGCCAACGCGCACGCCGGCTGCAACAAGGTCGTCGGCGAGTTCTTCCAGACCTTCGGCTTGGCCATCGGCGTCGTCGCCATCGTGGTGGTCGCCGTCGAGGTCAGTAGCCGTAGAGTAGTGTGCCGACTGACGTCCACTGCGAGTCCTTTTGCAGGGATCACGACGGTTCGAGACGACGATCGCGAGGGTTCCGAACCTATTAAGAATTGTATTAGTTAAAGAAATTGAAAGAAAAAACAGAAAACAGAATAGAATCAGGCGTTACTTTGCGGAAGTTCATGATTAGCAAGAAAAGGCTAGAGTTATTTTGCTATAATCCGCCGACAGGAATGGAAAAGCAGATTTTAATATTTGGCTAAAAACTCACCACGATTTTAAACACGAGGTTTGAATCCGTGGTCTGACATCGATTTAATTGAAACTTCAATAACTACCCTCATGAATTGCGCCAGATGGCGCTACGCTACAAATACGCTTATTAGCTGTAACTTTTCACTGAGCAAATTTCAGAGCATTAAGAGACCATTTACCTTTATGTTCAGTATTTTCAACTTAGTATCTCAAGCCGTATCTGACAAAAAGGGCTCGACACACGGACTGACAGACGGAGAACTGAGCGAACCTATTAGGATTCAGTTTTTTTTTTATTTGAAGTCCTAAAAAGAAAATATGTATTAGCGAAGCTGAATTTGACTCATACTCTCCTCTCCCCTCCAAATAAGCGATACCGCAATAGTGCAACCGTTATTCTTTCAGTTTTCAGTTCATATCTTGAACCATTAGACTACTGAAGCTTCAAACGCTACTGTCCCATGAGCAGTGACTGTCGGGGACTCGCTTGAAATCGGTCGTCCTGAAAGGCGTATTTTGATGCCCTTGGGAGAAAATCAGTTTAATTAGATTGCGTTTCGTCATAGAAAATGATGCAAAAACACTTATTACAAGATTGATGAGATTTATCTTAAATAAATACAATCAAAAACGATATGTATTTATCGTCAGATAACTCTGGCAATATCAAAACTCCGAGATTCAAGATTGTGATACGTTTATGCAAATTGTATGGCAAAGGTTTTGATTTTTGTGAAGACTGACTTCATTGTTTGGTGTTTACGCAATTATCTAACAGCATAGCTAGTCTTTTAATTACCGCACTTTAGATTTTTAGTTACACGTGCTTATTGTTGACGCTGCGTGAACAATCCGCGCGTTCAATATTCCACATGCGAAGAAGCTTTTATGAATTTATTTATTTATTGGTTTGCCAACAGGAAATCACATAAGAATTACAAAAAATTATACTACATCTATAGAAACATTTCAGGTGTGCACCCAATTACAGGCAAACCGACATGCGTATAAGCAAAAGTGCAAATGCGGGTTTGCTAGTTAACAATTACACAAGGTTAATTTAATGTCTACAATTGAACTATGAGAAGCCTATGAGGCTATGATGCGGTTACAATATATTGATACAATAATCTTTTATACTATTGCAAAGAGAATGAGTGTACATCGATAACGACATTAGAGTTTTTAAAAAGCTTGTTATGTTCACGACAAATTCTAAGTAACACATTGTTAGTTCCCATGTTTGTTCTACAACCATTGATGACGAATGGTTTGTACCTGGAAATCTTAAATTGTTTCGAGGCACAGAAAAATTAATTTTAGACAAAAGACTTGGACAGTCAATTTCATGAATTTCAAATGAATGATGGAATCGTTTCGTTTCGTTTTCAGCTGGTGGCTGTGGTGTTCGGGCTGTGCCTGGCGAACCACGTGCGCAACAAGACCAGGAGGACGCGGTACTAGGCGCTTCAGTTGGTAGAGACCACGCCAAGCTCCTATCAACAGAACATTTTATATCTAGGGACTATAAAGTATGCAAAGATAGACTATATTATTATTATAAGTTACGTTACACGATAACTATAGCCTAAGCACGAACATTTTCAACTTTCGAATAGTAAAGGTAAAGGTTAACGCCAGCAGAAAGGTATGAAAGTATGAAAACGGCAGCGCTCCTGTCGTTTTCATACAATTTTTTTTCTGTCGTTAACTTTACCCTAACTATTCGTAATGTGACGGGATCGCTAGTGCAGTGTTTAGTGTTACTAAAGAGGAAATCCGTACTGCATTTTCATAGCCCCGTACAAAGAACTGACAGCAGCAAATACCATGAATACTTGGACATCGGAATCGAGCGGAATGATATTTTAAAATAGCGGCATTTTATTTATCTGAGCAGATAAGTTGGTCGTACCATAGTTTTTAGCCTGAACACTCAAAGTATGGAAGTAGGAATTGTTCTTACTTCCATGGCACGGGACTAAAGTTCACATAATCTAGGTCTTAAATCTTTTTTTACGTACAACTTTACATGTAGTTTGATAAAGATGATAGCCTTTTCCCCTTTTCCCCATAAAACCGACACCTAATTTAAAAAGTAGGTAGTAGCCATAAGTAGGTAAGTACTGCATTTTGTAATAAAAAAACTTTACAAAAATTATTGTTGTTTTCGTTTTATTTACCCATTATTCAAAATTGTACAAAATCTTAAATTGACAGCACTAATCCTATCTTTTTCCGCAGGGAATATTGTGAAAAAGATATTTTTTTAGTTTATTAAGGATATGTACTTCAGTCTTTACATAATATTATTTAATATAAAAAATTAATGAAGCTACAAAGCTTAAACATATATATGTTTAAGCTTTATAGCTTCAGTAATTTTTTTTAAATATCCAAACAGAACTTTCTTTTCTCTTCTCCCCTCCAAATAAGCGGAAAGCTTGTGGCTGAATACCAAATTTCAGCCAAATCGGTTCAGTCGTTGCGGCGTGATTGAGTAACAAACATCTATCCAAACCAAACTTTCGCATTTATAATATAAGTAGGATTATGGCCATAGATCTCGTAGGCCGTAGGGATATCCACACGCCGCGGACTTGCTCCGCCAGTAGTCCGCGGCTCTCTGTAACTTGTCTGGTGTCGTCGGTCGACCTAGTGAATTGTCTGCCAATAAATGTGTTTTTTGGCCGATTGATTTACGCTATATCTATACTTATTATAAAACTGTAACGGGACGAATTCTGTACATTCAATATATTTTGAAAATGTTAATCGGAGGATGCTTTATTATCGACACTGAGCTCAAAATAATTTTTTTTTTGGATTTTTTGTCTGTCTGTCTGTGCGCGTATCACGCAAAAACTACTAAACGGATTTGAATGAAATTTAGTATAATGATAGCTGATACTCCGGGTCAATATATAGAATACTTTTTGTCCTGATAAACAATAAGGTTTATCCGGGATGAGGGATGAAAGTTTTTGTTGATTTTGCCGCATAACTTTGTCAAATCTAAACCGAATTTGATAATTCTTTCTTTACTATAAATTGTGTATATAATATAAATAATAAATATATTAGAAATATTTTGTCTAATTTTGATAAATATTATCGGAGATAGAGGACACAACTTCTCGCGGATGGTAGCAAGTCACTCTAAACTTATTCCACGCGGGCGAAGTCGCGGGATTCAGCTAGTTTAAAATAAGTTCAATTAAAATATTAATCACCATTTTAAGAAAATTAGTTTCCCGTTGCAACTCCATGACTAATAACAGCAACAAGTGTTTACTGATTACAATTGATTACATGCGCTAGTCGCCACTGATAAGATTCTTATGGGAAAATACTTCCTCCACTTAGAATGTGTATTGATCAAACAATCAATACGACAAACCTGCATGAACTTCAATTCTACGGGAAGCCCTTACCCCTTACCTGTACCTTTACCAAACAACAATAAGGTTTCACGAACGCATTACATCATCACGCTAATATTATAAATGCGAAAGTGTGTATGTTTGTTGGTTTGTAGTTTGTCCTTCAATATCGTCGCAACAAAGCAACGGATCGACGTGATTTTTTGCATGGGTATAATTGAGGACCGGGAGAGAGACATAGGCTACTTTTTATTTCAGAAAATCCCGGATTTTGAACACTGATGTCCGCGTGCAGTTAGAACTTTAAAAATCCTGCGGGAAGTCCTTTATTTATCCGGGATAAAAAGTAACCTAATATGTAGATAACCTCCAACCTTTCAACTACATGGGTAATGGGTATATTATAATACATAAAGTTGAAGAGTTATGTATTAGGTTCCTTGCATGTATAAACAACTACGTCCATTCGTTGCTGCGTGATTGAAGGACAAACCAATAAACATACACACTTTCGCAATTATAAAAATGAATATCGAAAATTCTGTTAGAACAGGGGGTGAAAATTGATTTATTGTTATCATGCGAACGAAGTTGCGGGGTTTTATAATAATATAATGATGACAGCTACATAATAATTATGGGTAATGCTACTACTTTAAGTGCTAAGCCTGATAGCCATTAAGAGTTCAAACATGAATCATATCAAAGCACTCTTCCTGAACGCAGTCCACCATCACAGCTGAAACTGTAAACTTACAAAAAGGTTTTCTTTTTGAAATTATCAGTTTCAGGTTACCAGTGCTAGTAAAATTATAAAAAAAGTGTTAAAAATGTGTCTCCTATTTTGTTGTGGAGCGTTCTTAGCGCAAATTATTTTGTTTGTTTTGAATTTTCTACTTTCTGTAAGTACTCGTACCTATTTCACGTAAATGTGTTTATGTGTAGCGATACAATCGCAAAAATATCGCGATATAGTCGCGATGCTGTCGCAGGTTGCATCGCTTCTATCGCGATACAGCATCGAATCGATACAGACGCGATGCAGCATCAATTCAGTCGTACGCTGTAATGACTAACTGTGAATGGCTGATGCCCCCTTTTCTTATTTTACCCGATTCGGCCGAAACAGTCGCGCGTTTGTAGCGATGCAGAAGCGATACTGAATCGCTTCTGTCGCTCATTGCAAATGCGATGAACCGCCTAAAGTCAAAACTCGCTACTGAACCGTTGCAAAAAGTCGCCGTGGCCAACTTCCCTAAGAATAGGGATACATATACCTACATACACGACATTATCCCTTCATGATCAAATCAGAAATGAGGAGATCCCTAGGAAACCAGACTTATCAACATAAAGCTCATCGAGTCGAGAAGCTTCAGAAGAAATGCAAGCTTGAAACGGACGTTGGCGTTCCAAGGTAGGTACTCAAAGATTCTAGGAAGACTGAAAGATTCTAGAGACCATCTCAAGCGAGTGACTGGCAGCCGCTGGATATAAGCAGCACAAGATCGTGCTCTGTAGCGACCCTTTCAAGGGACCATCATCCAGCGGTGGACATCTATCAGTTGAGAGATTAGGAATTTATGAAATAACATACTCGTACATAATATGTATAGGCACCTACTTATAATACAAAGACAAACACCTAAAAAAAGGTATTTGAATCAAGCTCCAGGAATTCCTACGATATTTAAGAAAATTAGTCCACATGGACATTGGCAGGCATAATCTACTTAAAAAGGAATAACGTTCTCAGAATTATTTAGCTTGCATTCTAGTGCCCAAATTGAAAAATAAAATTATTGCTTTTAAAATTCTACAGGCGTAGTTTAATAAATTACCACCGAACGAATAATAGGTAACTTATTTTTGAGGCCCTTTATAGTGAAGAGAATCAGAACGGGGAACCTTGTACCTTGGGGAACCTTGGAGGTTTACAGATTAACCTATAAATAAGCCTTTACCGATGTAAAGGCTTATTTATAGGTTAATTGTAGTGGTGTAGGTTAACAGTAGTGGTAAATTAGAATAAAGTATCTAATATTCTTTTTATTATGTGATCTGACCATGAAGAATGGATGGAATTTAATGAAAAACCGATATTATTCTATTTATTGCTCAACAGTCGTAAATCTGAAGCGGCAATTTCGGGGCACGTTGCTTACGGGCTTCTGCTTTTGCTTAGGGCTTCTAGGTATAGTGATGGGGCAAGACTTTTAAATAAAAGCCTTTATTTATTTATTTTGTACCATTTAAGCTACACAAGACTTGCACAAGGACAGCTAGGCGTGGCTAGGGTGTCGCCTCTCAAGCTTTTAAGATCCGGACTTTATCCCGGGAAAGACTACTGCGGTCTACTGTTCCAGACCAAGTTGCTACACCCAAACTGGGTATAATCCATATCCTACCCTATCTTATCCTACCCTATCCTAATTGAAAAGAGGTGTGCACATTTAATTTCCCCACAGATCTTCAGTTTGGCCGTGACCGGGATAGGCGTCTACTTCTTGATGGAAGCCAAGAAAATAAATGATGGTGATCTGGGCTATGTCAGCGAGGCTCCCATCATCGTAGTCGCGGCGGGCTGCATCTTCAGCGCCATATTCTTCTGCGGTTGCTGCGGGGCCTTCTGCAAGAACAGATGTTTACTCATCGTGGTACTTCTTGTTTCTATTTAAATATGGAATTGGGTATTTGACTGTTGTCCAAATGTTATTCATTAATTACAATCATTTGTATAAGAATAACATTTGTAAAACAGAATATAAATTGGTCAAAAAACAAATACGTATACGCTATTTAAAATCTTTTTTATTTATAAAAAAAAGGATTTTTAAAATCTAGTCCAAAGCTAGTCTTGGAATAGAATAGAATAATTAGTTAAATATAGCCTTTTATTCAAATAAGCTTTTACAAAGTGATTTCGAATCGTCGAGTGAATCTACCACTGAATAACCGTTGGTTTGGTTCTCTTCCAGTATGCAACGCTCACAATAGTGCTGGCGACGGCCACGTTGGTGTTCACGGTGCTCATCTTCCAGGGCACCGATGAGTTGAAGAAGAGCGCAGAGGGGGTTCTCACGGACACCTTCAGCGATCCGCAGAACAAGGAGACCTTAGGAATGATAGAGGCAGCTGTGAGTAACTTTGTGGAGTTTGTGATCTGCAGTAGATCCGAAGTAACCGACGTAGCTCAGCGATTCGTGAGTCGTTCGAAGAACTGATGGCCGTTGGGGACCCAAGATGCTTGAGTGGCGACTCTGCTCCAGAAAGCGCAGTGTTAGTAGATTACCTCCCGCTAGGTGGACCGATGACAGCAGACGAATCGCAGGATGCCGCTGGATACAGGCGGCGCAAGACTGGAAGTTCATGCAAGAGCCTTTTGCCCAGCACTGGACGTTTATCGGTTGATTAAGTAGAAGACGTTCTGGGAATTGGACCTTGGAATTTTTCTGTCCAGTCCGTTACAGCTCAGAGTTTAGGATTTCGTGATGTTGCATCTAAAGCTCGCTTGATCACTACAGAAATATAATAAGAAAAAGCTGACATCCGCGATTTTAACACAATCCCGTGGGAACTCTTTGATACTGTGGGGTAATACTACGTTGGTCTCCAGAATGCAAACTATCTCTGGACTAAATGTCATCAATATATTATGAAAGATCATCAACTTGAGATCGGTTTGACCAACTTGGCAGATACTTTCAAATCAGGAAAAAGTTTTAATGAAAGAAAATTTTTGGAAAGTGCACCGGAAAATTCGGGGATCGTATTTTAGTATGAAAATCTCAATTTCTCCATTAGTAAATTGCACCCATATGAAGCCGGGGCGGGTCGCTAAATAATATTTAGTATGGATTTAAATATCTAACTCAGAATTTTTTTAAAGCTGGGCTGTTGCGGCACAACGGGCCCAGAGTATTACAACTCTTCGGTGCCCATGACGTGCTGCCGCTCCGCCCTGCAGACCCTGCAGCAGAACCTGCAGCAGGGCGTGCAGCAGGGCATGCAGCTGGACAGCGACAGCATCGCGAGCATCAGCAATATCACGTCCGGCGACTCCATCAGCCTGAGCTGTCCCGTCAGCGAGGCGTACGAGAAGGGTTGCGTGGCAGTAGTCATTGATTTCCTCAGCCAAATATTTGACATTGCCGGCAAAGTCCTCATCTGCATAATTGTTATTGAGGTAACAGTTCTTTTTTTTTTTTAAGAACATCAACCCTCCAAATAAGTGAAAGCTTGTGTTAGGAGTGGGTACGACAATAGTGCAACGGGTGGGGATCGAACCTGCGACTTTTCAGTTTTCGGTCTGCATCTATAACCGTTTGGCTATTGAGGCTTATATAATTTGCGAATCGATTGACTCGACTAGATAGCTATAAGACTTTCACATGGCTCGGTCTTGTGCCATGTATCAGCGGGCCCCTGTGACTCGTGTGATGTCATCGCTGCACCCAGTGGGGGTCTCGACTAATGAATAATGAGTCCTGGATTCTTAGTTTTAGTAAGTTTTTAGGATTCCGTGCCCAAAGTGTGCAAACGGGACCCTATTACTAAGCCTTCGCTGTCCGTCCGTCTGTCCATCTGTCTGTCAGCGGAACCGTAACAGGCATATACTTGAAATTTTCACAGAATGTGTGTTTCTACTGTCGCTATAACAACAAATAATAATACCTTTAATCGCCGTTATGATGGTACGGAACCCTTAGTGTGCGAGTCCAACTCGCTCTTGGCCAGTTTTTTTTTTAGTTTTAATTGATAAATGCGAAAGTGTGTTTGTTTGTTGGTTTGTCCTTCAATAACGCTGCAACAGAGCTACGGATCGACGTGATTTTTTGCATGGGTATAGTTGAGAACCTAGAGAGTGACATAGGCTTTATCCCGGAAAATCAGAGTTACCGCGGGATTTAAAAAACAAGGTCAAACGGACGAAGTCGCGGACATCACCTAGTCATTTGATAATTATTTAGGTATATAAAAATTATTTCCAAGTAGGTAGACATATTCATTATTATCATTAGACATTATCTAATTTTATCAAATAGATTTTCTAAGCGCACTTTGATATAATGGTTGTAAAATTGATAATATTCCAAATGTGTGCACTGTACAATTTACAAACTTTGAATAAAGTAATATTGACTGACTTTTAACTTAGATACTTTTGGTTGTTTCAGTACGTGGCAGCGTTTTTGGCAATCTTTTTAACATGCTACATTGGAAAATAGTGAAAGAAGAGTTTTAGAAGAGTACTCACATACTATAAAATATTTAAAATTCGAATTGAAACTAAATCAAGAAATAGTAATAAGACTAACTAAATCTAAGACCTCATCGATCTCACCACAACGCGGCAAAAATATGACACTTAAGACCTTGGCAACTTTGCCCCATTGAAGAGTGGAACTACCTAATTATTTGGACTAAATTGCCACTACTAATAATAAATAAATATTTTAGATATAAATCGTTTTATTTTCTCTCAAAAAAATCTTCAAAAAACCTAAAATATCAAAATAGGTCATTAAGGGTGACTTGGTTGGAAATGACATCCCCTAAATTCTCTTAACATACATATTACCAGTAAGTACTCGTAACCCTATACACATTACCTACTCGCATAACGACCTATGTATGAATCATTCCTATATGCCGCTTATCTCTATCATTCAATATTATCTTTTATGTTTTAGCAAGGATAGGTAGATTAGTTTTCGCCTATAAGTATATCACAGCGTATGTGACGCTGAGGCGCGTAGTGATCAACAAGTAAACCCTGAAATAGTGCTTTGTTCTTGCATAAAGTAAACATGTGTTTTATAGTGAAATATGCGTTGTTCCTCTCCAACATCATCTTTACCGTAAGTACCTAACGCTATCATACTATTTCTGTTCTATCACTGAGCACGGGTCTTCTCTTAGAGCAAGAAAAGAGGGATAAGTTTCACAACGCTGGCCCGGTGCGGAATAGATTAACAGACTTCATATTCATTGAAGCCTCAATAGCCCAACGGACTGAAAACTGAAAGGTCGCAGGTTCGAACCCCCCCGTTGCACTATTGTCGCACCCAGTCCTAGCACAAGCTTTTCGCTTATTTGGAGGGGAGATGAGAATATAAGTCAAGTTCAGCTTAGCTTATATGCTTTAAAAAAAACATATTTGAGAACATTATCGGGAACTCTCACGCATGCTACCGTCAGCGTACTGGTACGTATGTGTGTGTGGGATGTTGTGTAAAAATTATTGCATCAGTATTAAAATTCAGCTGGAAGGCCATTAATTCAGCCAATTATAGTCGATTGCGATAGTTTCACTGATGCAATAATTTTAAGACAATTCCACAGCAGGTTTCCTGAAGTCTGAAGATGTTTACCTCAATCGAAAAAGCAAGTGATACATTCCTTAAAACGCAGATAAAAATTCCATAAAGCTAATAATGGATGGGATTTGAATCCCAGACCCGCGAAAATATTTTAAATTTGTGTAAACAGTGTAAAGTACAAGTATCGGTAATCGTTAGTGTGTTGTATGAAATAAATAATTATGTAAAAGAAACATAGCCTTTGAAATAAAAAGCGCGCTATTTGGACTAACTAACTCAGTCTAATAATAAATAATTAATGTACGGATGGCATTTAAATGTATTTTCTGCTGAAAACCCCAAATCAATGAAATTACTTATCACATGCTGTCATACCACTTTTCTGCCGCTGATTGAACACCACAAGGCTCATTAGATACGGTTTCACAAGGACTGCTATCGGTAAGTGTCTCGGATCCACGTATAATTAATTATTTTTTTGTTTTTATCAAACAAAGCGTCACGTATGATATAACACGTAAGCGTAACTTGAATTCCTTATCTAAATTAGGGCAAAAACGTGAGTCACGATAAGTACCTTTATTCGTGGATAGATTGTGTATAAGTAGGATTTAAAAAAAAATATTCCGAAACGTCTATCCACCCTAACCGAAGGTATGAGGTCAGATATTTAGTTGCACCATTTTTTGCAGCTGAATTTCCTTTCACTGATGAAAATATGTAAGACAAACGGTATTCATGTATTGTAAGAATTCCATTTTAGTCGCGCGTCTACTAGAGGGCGCCAAGATATTGATTGCACACGGGCGCTACATGGGCTAGAGCCGCCTCTGGGGGTATGGGCTATGGCAATGTACATACAACCCATCTATATGGGTGCCTATATATGCCTATGCATACCTTAACTTTGGGCCCATGCTGCAGCTCGCCGGGTTGTCGCTGATCGGCGTGGGCACGGCGGTGCTGGTGCTGGCCTCCGACGCGCTGCAAGTGATCCCGGCCGGCATCAACGCGATCCCGATCAGCGTCATCGTGCTCGGCTCCGTCATCTTCGTCATCGCCTTCTTCGGATGCTGCGGCGCCATCAAGGAGAACAGATGCTTACTCACGACGGTAAGTCTGCGTTGCTTTTTCCATCTCTTACGCGATCTTGCGAAGAGGGTAGCTTGCTATGGCACAAGCGGCCTTACCTGCTAGTGTTTTGGGGGCTATTTCCTCCGGGACGAGCCTAATGGGCGTCGGGGAGGCACTGGTTTGTGTTCATAAGAGAGCCTTCCAAGTTCCAACATGCGCTGAGGTGGCCATCGAGGGGGTTTTAGTAGGTAAAATCCCTCATAACCCGATAGTCTTCCCCAGGATGTTGGGTATCTTTGGAAGATTTTCACCTCCGTAAACAAAAAAAAAAGTTTGCATCCCAGGAGACAGAAAATACAGGGGCAACGGCGCGGCATCGTGGGGGGAGACGCTTAAGCCTTCATTTGTCTTAACAAATAATTTGTTGTTTGAGGGCTTCTGTATCGGTGTCAAACAGTTACAACCCTGATCGGTAACAGGCCTTTTCGTTTGCTAGTAAACATTTAGAGCATTTCAAAGGCACCACCATAGGCCATAGCGTTGCCGTTTTTTCAAAAATTTGTTGGTCTCCCCTTGATTAACTCCATGAAGTTAAGCTGCTGCTACTAACAGCCCACTTCATTCAAAATCTAATATCAGATATTCTATTCAGTTAGAATAGAATAGAAAAGTTTTTTATTCAATTTTTAACAAAGTAATTTTGAATCAACGAAAGAATTTATCACTGGCTCGGAATGCCGTCCGAAATGATTGAGGAACGTCTTTATCCAGTTATGCATTAAAGATAAAAGTGTTTACAGTAAAGTGGCCAAACAGATTGCAATCTCAATAAGTCTAATAAATGGATTAAATTATTGAGACGCCTTATTTAGGTAATATCAAGGCTTTTCATATCTCTTACAATAAAAAAATAATCACGTGCGAAGCTTGATTATTTTTTGATTATTTTTTGGAATTAAAATGTTGAGCGATCGTGTCAATTTTAATTGAGCCTTAATTTCATTTTGTTCCGATGGCAACGCAGAATACCTACTGTCGCAATTCCATCACGGGTAACAATCATCTCGTTGTTTCAGTACGCAATCATCATGGTGGGGCTGGCAGTAGGCAAGCTGGCCCTGGCTATTGTGATCTTCCAGGCCATGGATAACATCTACCAGAATGTGGCGGATTGGCTCAACGAATCGTTTGTCAAGGAAAACATGAGAGATCCGTTCCATGCAATAGAGATTGCCGTAAGTAAAGCTTTGTTTTTCCTCTTCGTCTTAGCTTGCTGTTTCTTCTTGAGTTATCGTATAGAAACAAAGTCGTGATGCGTAACATGAAGACACACTTGCAGCAAACTGCTTAATTTTTGTTTTAAATGTTTGTAATGCTGTCACTTTTTGGCAAGGTATGGATGCTTAAATATAATTGTGCTTTTTTAATTCAACATAAAAAACTGATACTTTACTACTTCACTTTTTAACGGGGGGCGCCCAAAGCAAAACTGGTAAATAAAGTGGGCTTTAAAATGGCGCGAGTTTTTAATTTTAATTTTTAGTTCCAGTGTTGTGGAACCACTGGCTGGGAATCCTACATGGGCATCCTGCCAGCGCTGCCGGCCTCCTGCTGCAACCCCGAAGCGCAGCTCTGTGACGCGAGCAACGCTTTCGGCGGCTGCAACGGCATAGTCGGCGACTTCTTCGCTACCTACGGTGACGCTACCGCCATCGTTCTCGTGATCATCCTCGCGGTAGAGGTAAGCCTATCTTCATTAACATGTCGCTCATTTGCGACAAGGGTGACATAAATTCAAAATTCACCAATTTTAGTGTCGAAAAATACTTTTTGCTATAAAAACAACATTACACTAAGCACAACAAAATAAGAGCGAGAGAGATTGTGACTTAATGCTCTGTCTTAATGTTCGTGGCCGCTGTGTTGTTTCGAGACCGTAGCATCCAGAAAACATAACTTTGTTTTACGAGAAAATTCTCTCATCGTCGATTTTGAATTATGTCACCCGTGTCGCAAATGAGCGATATAATTATAGCTGCAGATACGTTCATATCTCTAGTTTTTCAATCCCCTGCTAATCAATTACGTTTGACTACGTTGCTAAGTTTTTTAATTACTGCCCAAATTAAAAGGAGTGTAATGTTTTCAAGACCCATCTACGTATGTATGTGAGTTTCATTATTCCATCATAACTTCTAAGTTTCTGTTGAATGTGTTTAATGGGGTATCAGTAGACATCATCCTAACATCATCCCGAGTGATACTTGCTTTAAAGTTTCATTTGATATTCTTTAACGCAATCGGGTTTTTTATTCTATTTACTTTATGAAGTAATGTTTTCTATGATAATTTAAAATAAGGATCGTATTTAAGTACCTATCTTTAAGCATGTTAAATGGTTAGCATATATTCCGGAAAGGGTTTAGAGGGTCCAGATTAAACTTCAGGTTTCATGAAAAATGTAAGTCAATTTTTTGTTTTCTCTTGCTTTCAGTTAGTCGCAGTGGTCTTCAGTATCGGCCTCTGCAGAACCGTCAGTAACCGGAAAGGCGAGAGTGTGTAGCCGTATAAACTATAGTACCTACTACCTACCTTATTTATCAAATATTTAAAAAATATTAAATATTAGTTTGTAATAAGTACCAACTCTTTATTGAATGTTCTCAAAACCTAAATATAAATAAACCTAATAAAACCACATTTCTTTGGAGCACAACATGGTATATTTTAATGAAAGAACGTTACGTTATATTAGCGTATAACAAATCATATTCCTCTAGAATAGGATCTTTGCACATCTTAAATGACTTACTATTAAACTCTAATGTGTGTCTTATGTTATCTAAGTTTTATTCCAAAAAAAGTCTAAATTTTTTTCAATAAATGCATTATTGTTCGTAAACCTAATATGAACAATTACCTACCTACCTAACTAAAGGCTATATCTAAATAATCATGAAAAATAATAGTATTTATAAATTTTCCACTATTCCACCGTCCATACTGAGCCGATTTTGATAAGATGTCCATCGATTAGTCTTTATCGCAAGATATCGACGGCCTCGTCATATTCTGCAATAACGTAGCCCATATTTTGCGATGCCAGCTTTCCATTAGATTATTATTTTACTGGCCAAAGCAGATTTCACGATAAACTTGTTTCCGCCCTAGCCACGTGTTCTCTTTCCATGATCGCTAACGCTGTAGAGTAGGTGTTTCCAAAGTTTTTTATCACGCTTCCCTTCTGAAAGGTGATTAAAAAAACTTCGGGAGCCCCTGCTTTAGCGTTAGCGATCGTAGGAAGAGATGTCACGTTTTTAATATGGCTAGGGCGGTTGAACAGCGTGTCGATTCTCTACAAATGTTTGCATCAGTGTAACGATCGCAATGGCCTCTGATTGGCTGAATTTATGGCGTTTTTTGCTGCATCAATGCATTTTAACCATTAGCGTGAGGGTACCAGCCAATCAAACCAGCCAGCAACCATTTTCAGAGAATCGACACACCGATTTAGGACAAACTTTAGTCTGCGCAAAAGCATACTATCTTATTTAAGGTATGACCTTAAATACGAATAAGTGAACAGATGGCAACAATTATAATGTAGGCAACAGTACACAGAAACAGCGATAAATAATAATATGTAGGTATTAGAAGTCATTGCATAAAAATAATAAAATTGGTGATTAAAGTTTTTTCGAGTCATACTTAAATAACTTATCACGGAATTGTTTTTCGAATTCTTGATAGTCTACATACATATTTATCTATATTTAGTTAATACCTAAATGATTTATCAGCATTATATGTAATGTAATTTTGTAGTAACCACCTTTCTATAAATTATTATGTATTATCTAAAAAATGAGTTACACGTAAAATCCCAAAATATGTCATTGAAGCAAATCAAATTATCGAAGGTACTTTCGCATCTAGATATAACTAATTGGGTATTTGACAACATTTGGGTTTTTAATATCATAACACTGTCAATATCATTTTTCTTTTATCATTTTTTATTTTTTATCATTTTTGATTGCAACATGACGTCACGATTAAGAAGTTCCATACATTCTCTATACAAAATTTCTTTTTAGAAAGAGACGTAGAGAGGGATACGTTTTTCCCGGGTAAAAAGTAGGTACATATTCTGTAGATCGACGAAAAAATTCGTTTTAGAAAGAGACAGGTACAGTCGCAGTAAAACAGCTTTTAATTTATTTGTTTTTTGACTGATTTATTTTCTGTTTTTATAAATGTTATTCCTACATGTTACATTTTCGATTGTAATACATGAATATCCACATTTTGGCACCAGTCAAATACCCAATTACCTATTTTTGTAACTTAATTGCCCATACGAGCCAAGGCTCCGAGTGTGCTTGGGTGGATTTGCATTTGGCAATTGAAAAAGGATAAGGATAAGTAGCATAGTAGTAGAACGTATTTACAAAAAGTTCTGAATACTGAATAAGTTCTGAAAAGTTCTCGGCAATCTTCTTGATTGCTCTGAACCACGCCGCGAAATACGCTGATCAATAAACGAGCTCGAACTTGCACCTGAAAAAGTGCACCGCTGTGCATATTCAGAGCAACCAAGAAAATTGGCGTGGACTACACTACATGACATCATCGCCTGATTTTTAAGATAAATTCTACGAGTAGGTACATACTATGTATATGTATAACACCACGTAATGGCAAAAATATCGATTTATCTACCTACTACTGATAATAAATTTAGGTTGGTAGACAAACATGATTGTATTTGAAACAAGCGCATTTGTACCCGAGTGGTAATCGCAAGATATTAAGAATATCAGCCAAGCTTATATGATGTTTTCAATCCTTAAACTCCTTTAAAAAAACTTTTTCTCCAAAAAACCAATCATCTCAACTCATTTGTATAAAATTCCGATTTTTAAATTCTTTTTCTTTAGACGCGTTTATGCGATATTTGGGCGACAATTTGTTTTTTCTTGTGCTCCATGTGTCGGAGAGCTCTTTTTGCATATTCTATCAGTTATATAACGGGGAGTGTTCTGAAGAGCTGTCAGACCTTATTCCACCCTCTTCCTTCTACAACCGCACCGCACGCAACCAAACACAATTTCACCCTCACCACCTGGGTGTCTGGAGCACTTCGGCCATCCGTTGTGCTAGATTTATTTTTCCGCGTACTTTGAAACTGTGGAACCAACTTCCTGCGACGGTGTTCAAGGTCCAATAAATTTCTGAAAATTTCTGAAAGGCAACGCGTTGGTGCCCGGGTGCTACAAATGTTCATGGGCGGCGGTAATCACTTAACACCTTTCGCACTCTCTGAATTTAGGCTCTTAGAAGAGGCGTGCCTCTTGACGTATCGTGTACTTGTAGCAGCGCAGTTTACTGCCTAAATTACTATGTTTATGGGCACATTGGCACCAATTTTGGTCCCTATCCCAATTTCGTAATCGTCAACCATCATTAAATTTTGATGATCATGACAGCGGTCACAGCATCCGGCGGAGCTCAGAACGCTACATGTATTGTATGAATAGTGAAAGTGTAAGCAATTTCGTTCATAGGACACGCGTACTAACGAGTGTGAACACAATTATCAGTATTTCACACTTGAGATTTCTTTGTCGTGTTTATCTTTTTTTGTGTACCACAAGGTCTGTAGAAAACTGTAAGTAAATAAAAACTGATATGATAAGACACTTTGCTTCTTTTATTATATTATGTACTACGATATTGATAAGTAACCACGTTTGTATTTAACCTCAAACGCTATTTTTGTTTGTTTGTTTGCTTGTGTGACCGTCTGTAGTGTGGTACAGAGCATAAAGTGAACGGTTCAATTTGCATGCGGCTTAGTGTATATATAATTTTAATATGGCGGAATATTTATGATATACATACTTAGGATTATAACCAGCTATGGTTATGACCGATACCCAACAAGCAACACCAGAGACAATTTTAAAATCAGAAGTTCCCAAATTGCCGGGATCTCCTTATTCAACATCTGTGGTGACCTGCCCTAGGGAAGTTATTAAAAGTTTTCTTGACTTTTGGGTTCCTTCCCAAGAGAATATAATCACTCCGTTTTAGTCCCTTCCTTTCAGCTTTGCCATAGTCAGGTGAAAAATGATTAAATAAGAAAGCGAACATGTAAATTCCATAGAACAAAGCTATATAACATCAACATTATTTCAACACATCGCCGGCACTCCCGGGCTCTACATTTCACGACGGAATGAGAAGTCGTAGTCTACTGCTGGCTTAGAGTGGATTGACAGACTTCACAGAACAATAATTATGAAGAAATGTCTGGCCAGGTTTCCTCACGATGATTTTCTTCACCGTTAAAGTAAGCAATATGTGATAATCATCAACCAGAGAGCATTCCCTGTTGGACGTAGGCTTCTTTTAAGTAACTTCTGCCTATCGTCGGCCTTTCGCAGCCAATCGATGTCTGCCACTTTCCGCATGTTCTCGCTCCATCTAGCAGGGGGGCGTCCTGCATTCCGTTTGTCGAACGGTTCACCGACAAATGTGACTAGCCCACTGCCAACGTACTAGACCAAAGGTTAGTGATGGATAGGCAGGAGAGCCGGAGATTCTAACCATGGATCCTCCCGAAAAAGAAGTAGAAATCTTAACTGCCGGGCTATCACCGCTATACTACAAAGATAACACGCAAATACATTAATGCATATACGTTTAAATTATATCCTGCCCATACCGGACTTTGCACTGCCCTAAAGCATAGGATACACTGAAATTCTTATCTGAGTCCACGAGACTTCAAACTGAATTATAAAGGTCTCGTAAATCTTTTTAATGCTTCTATGTCAGTATTAGGGAATGCAATCTCGATCTCGCGAGATCTCGGCCTTTTTTAGCGAGATTGATCTCGGCCGAAAAAAGGGCGAGATCTCGCGAGATTAACGAGATTGCACTCGAGCATAAAAAAGTCTTATTCGAAGCGCGGACTGACACTGACGGAGTTGCGACCTGTCGGTTTCGTTCGGTGCGCGAATTAATTTTTAAATTACTAAAAGATTTGCGTTTGATATTAGAAGAGAAGACTGGTTGTTTTTTTCATTTGTTATTTCAAATTCAAAATTTATTTATTTCATGTAGGCCTTATAAATAGCTCTTATAAATTTACTACCGGTTCGGAATGCAGATTCTGTTGAGAAGAACCGGCAAGAAACTCAGCAGTTGCTTTTCAAAAAAATAAAAAATAATTTTTTTTACAATAGGTAACCAAACTGTGCTATGTATGCACTGCCCTCGTAATTGAAAACACAGTAACTTAAAGGTAACTTCTATTTAACTTACTTTGTTTTCAATTACGAGGGCAGTACAGTGCTTCCACAGTGATTTGATTGAAACGTACGTCAAAGTTTACTACTTAGAAGTTTATTAAAAAATTATAGACAATTTGATTCATAAAAGTCTATTGAAAAATGTCTATTAAATAAATGTTATCTTATAATACTGTTACGTGCTAGGGTTCGCCGGATTTGGAAAGAAAGACCTGCTGACTCCTTGAAAGACTTTATTCACTAGCACTACAAAGCACTAGGTCCAAACACTAAGCACTCACAATGTCCTAGGTCGTAGCCAAGTCGTAGGTTTCACTGGTAGCACTTTTGATCACTAGGTTTCGCTTCGAAGTCGCCTCGACGGTTGCTCGAACTGAACTGAACTCCGGCGCCTCTCTACGGCTATTTATATGAGCCGAGACGTTCCAGAACGTTCCTTTCTCGAATCTTCCCAACGTGCGCGGAAGTGATCAGCCGGGTCGGATAGTTCTGGTAAGTTCGCGTACCCGGTTTTCGCGACTAACGCCATCTAGTGTCGAGTGAGTTGAGTTGAGTGTGGTCGTAACACTTTCGAGACTACGCCATCTAGTGTTGAGTAGTCGTAACACTACTCCCCTCTTAGAGATGCTCGTCCCGAGCATCGTTGTTACTGCCATGGTAACGCGCCAGGCGGTCTATGTGTACCACTTTGAATGTCCCCCTTGGATGCTTTTGAATCCTATAAGTCACATCATTCAGTCGGGTCACCACTTTGTATGGACCGTCCCACTTGGTCTGCAACTTTGGAGATTTCCCTTTCCGGCGAGTTGGGTTATGCAGCCACACCAGTGATCCTTCCTCGAAGCCGCTCGTGTTCGATTTCCGGTCGTATCTGGTTTTCATGTTCTCACTTGACTGTAATCCATTTTCCCGAACCAAGGCGTGTATATAGCGCATTTTTTCCTTTAAATCACAGACATAGTCTTGTACGGTCTCTGGTTCCTCTGGTGACCCTCCTGTCAATAGGTCTACTGGTATTCGTAGTTCTCTACCGTAATTGACATACGCCGGGGTAGCTTTTATGCTCTCATGCTCGGCGGTTCGGTACGACAGAAGGAAGAGTGGTATATACTTGTCCCAATCCTTTTGTTTGTCGTCTACCACTTTCGCCAAATGCCTCTCAAGGGTCTGGTTAAATCTCTCCACCATTCCATCAGACTGTGGATGGTACGCAGTGGTCCTCGTCTTATGCATGCCCAAAATTCTGCACACTTCCTGGAATACTTGCGATTCGAAGTTCCTGCCCTGATCTGAATGGATTTCTAGAGGCACACCAAAGCGACATATCACTTCTTCGACTAACTTAGAAGCGACTGTTGTAGCTTCTTGGTTTGGTATGGCGAACACTTCCGGCCATTTGGTGAAGTAGTCCATGACGACCATAAAATACTTGTTTCCCGATTCCGTTACAGGAAATGGCCCAGCTACGTCAACTGCAATTCGTTCCCACGGTGCACCGACGTTATACAACCGCAGGTTCCCACGGCTCCTGGTCTGTGGTCCTTTTACAGCAGCGCAAGTGGTACATTTGCGGCACCAATTTTGTACATCATCTCGACAATGCAACCAGTAGAATCGTTCTCGCACTTTTGTTAACGTCCTCTTGACACCTAGATGACCTCCTGATACGCCATCATGTATTTCACGGAGAACATCTGGTACTCTCGTTCTTGGGACAATTATCTGAAGATGGAACTCTCTGCCGTTAGTCTTCTCCCATTTCCGGTAGAGTATTCCGTTTTGGAGTATCAGACTGTCCCATTGCGCCCAGTACGCCTTAGTGACAGCGCCAGTGGGTGCAACCTCACTCCAGATTGGTTTTACATCACCCCGTTTCTTCCATGTGATGATGTGCCGAAGGTCGTCATCTCTTTCTTGAGCCTCCCTCATAGCATCATTCTCCCAGGGACCCAAAGGACTTGTTCTCGTTAGCTTTAATGCTTCTTCATTGGATTCCTGCTTAACACAATGTTTGCAGTCTTCTGAACACGGCCTTCGTGAGAGTGCGTCGGCATTCCCATGCGTCTTTCCGCTGCGGTGTTCAGTCTTGAAGTCATACTCCTGGAGCTGTTCAATCCATCGAGCTACTTGACCTTCTGGGTTCTTGAATTGCAGTAGCCACTTCAAGGCTGCGTGATCAGTTCGCAGTAAAAACTGTCTGCCGATGAGATATTTGTTGAAATGTTGTAGCGTCTTTACAACAGCCAAGAGTTCTCTTCTTGTCACACAGTAGTTTCTCTCTGGCTTGGATAAAGATTTGCTGAAATATGCAATAACAACTTCTCTTTCACCCTGTTTTTGGGATAACACTCCTCCAATGGCCGTGTTGCTTGCGTCCGTGTCGACTATAAACTGACCTTCAGCTTGTGGATACCCCAGGATTGGTGTTTCACACAGATGCTTCTTCAGTTTCTGGAAAGAATCTTCGCAAGTCCCATCCCAACTAAATTGTCGTTTATCTTCTGTCAGCCGATGTAATGGCTTGGCTATCTCTGAGAATCCCTTGACAAAACGCCTATAGTATGAGCATAGGCCGAGGAATGCCCGCACTTCGGTTTTGTCTTTAGGGGTAGGCCATTTCTGAACTGCCTCCAGTTTCTCCGGGTCTGTCTGGATTCCATCACTGGAGATAACATGGCCGAGATAATTGACCTCTCTCCTGAATAAACGACACTTTTTCGGGTTCAACTTTAATTTGGCTCCCTCTATTTTGGCGAAAACTTGCTCCAAGTTTCGCAAATGGTCCTCGAAGTCACGGCCGACAATGATGACGTCATCCAAATAGACTAAGCAAGCCTCTCCAACTAAGCCTGCCAGTACACACTCCATGAGTCGCTCAAATGTGGCAGGTGCGTTGCACAATCCGAAGGGCATGACGTTAAATTGCCATAAACCTTTGCCGGTCGAGAAAGCTGTCTTCTCCTTGTCTTTTGGATGAATTTCCACCTGCCAGTATCCAGATTTCAGGTCTAGGGTCGAGAACCATTTCATGCCACTCAAGGTATCCAAAGTGTCGTCGATTCTAGGTAACGGGTAACTGTCCTTCTTAGTGACATCATTCAGACGCCTATAGTCCACACAAAATCTCGTGCTACCATCTTTCTTCTTCACTAATACAACAGGTGAACACCACGGACTTGCAGACGGTTCAATAATCTTATTCCTTCTCATGTCCTCCAAAAGGCCTTCAACTTCTTTTTCCTTTGCAATCGGTATCCGTCTTGCTCGTTGACGAATTGGTCTCTCGCTTCCGGTATCTATCCTATGCTGAACCATCGACGTTCTTCCAAGGTCCCCTTCTTGACTGGAGAAGATATTCGCGTAGCGCTGTAGAAACTTCTTAGCTTTCATGCCCTGCGAATAAGTCAGATTACTCTTGCAGTCGTCGAGTAACTCAGTCACTAATCCGTAGTTGTTGCTGTTTGCTGAGTCTGCGCCTGTCATCGAACTACACTTTTTCATCCAGATAACTTCCTCGCACTTTCCAATGACGTCACCTTTGTTCAAGCAGATCTCGCGATCACCAAGATTCAAAACCTTGACTACAGCGTTACTGCTTCCACTAACAAGGGTTCTCGCCGTCATCAGTTTCTGCGCCGATGTCTTGGTAGGTGTGTCTTCGATCAACACGCATCTGTTTGCCTTTTTCTTTCCAGCTGGCGGCAGTTTCACCAGTACCTGAGCTTCCGTTCGTCCAGGTATAATCACTTTCTTTACACATGCGACTTTCCCGCAGGCACCTCCAAGAATGAAGATTTCTTCTTCACCACACTTGAAGACTCCGTCAGCGACATTAATTTTGCAGTTGTGTTTCTTCATAAAATCCAAACCCAAGATGCAATCATCCATAATCTCAGCCACGATAACGTCATGAGAGTATGAGGACTCCCCTACATGCATCGTAACTGACACTTCTCCCAGGACGGGTATTGGCTGGCCGGAGGCAGTAAGAAGCCGACAGTTAATTCTCCTTTTGTGTCCCCTTGCGGCTTTTACCAGGTTTGGGTTCACTATTGTTCTAGAGGCTCCTGTGTCTAGGGTCATTTTGCAATCCGTCCCGTTAATAGTCCCCTGAATCGCCAGACTATTCCCGCTGCAAGCCTGGGAGATAACAGTTGTCGGGGCTCCCTCCGCGTCAGCCAGTACTCGCCCCTTAGTACTGGCTCTTATTCGTTTCCCTGATCCCGGGCAGGGGACGGAACCCCTTGTTTCTTCAGCTCCTCTATTTGTTCCTCGATCCTTTTCATCCTTGTCATCTGGGTCTCCTTCTGCGGGCAGTTGAGCTGAAGATGGCCCCTCTCGCCGCACTTGTAGCACATGACTCCAAAACGTTTCTTCATAGGAGCCTTAACCTCCTTGACTTCCTCAGAGACCTCGCGGATCTTATGGGCCTGCCGTATGTCATGGCGAACAGCCTCGACCTCCAAAGCATGCGCCAATGCTTCCTTTAGCGAGGTATGGTGACGAAGCCTCACTGCAGCCCTGACCTCCAGGTCTTTGATTCCGTCGACAAATGCTTGAACAACATTCGTGTCTACCATCTTGGAGTCGGCTCCTGGATGTGCCTTCCTGACGAGTTTTTCAATTTCCAACGCCCATTGTTGTAGTCCTTCTCCTGAGCGTTGAACTCTGTCACGAAGTTGAGCACGGAACACGTGCTCCAAGTGTCGCTCCCCGTATCTGGATTCAAGTGCCTCCATCAGGTTTTGAAACCCATTCCCTGTATGTGGCAGTGCTTCCAGGACTGACAAAGCTTGCCCTCTGAGCGCAACAGTGAGAGCAGTCAGGCACTGTTCTTCCGTCCATCCGTTGGCAGTAGCAACAGTCTGAAATTGCTGACGATAAGCGCTCCAAGAAGTAGTGCCGTCGTAAGGCGGCACTTTCACTCTTGGTCCTTGCGCCACTCCGGTAGTTCCACTGGACATCGCAACTCCCGTGGTTTCGAGGCGCACTACTTTCTTCTGTAGTTCAGTAAGGCCGGTTTTCACATTTTCAACATCCAATCCTAACCCGGTAACTCGTTCTTCCACTACGTCGACATCTTTTCGAAGCTTAGTCACCGTGTCACTAACATCATTTATAGCCCAAAGCGCTTTTTCTTGGAGGTCTTTTTGTTGCTCTTGTGATTCTCGAATCGCTCTGATTTCAGCCTTTTGAAACTCTTGAATCGTAGTCAGCTTGCGTTCCTGTGACTCTTGCAGAGCACCGAGCTTGCGTTCGTGCGATTCCTTCATTGCCTGAATTTCAGCCCTTTGCAGCTCCATTAATTCAATTAAACTTCCAAACTGAAGGGCCACTTGAGGGGCTGTAGAAGCTGCGGTGCCGATGGTGGGCGTGGCCTGTCTAGTAGGCGGAGCCCGGTGGGCGTGGCCAGTGGGCGTGGCTTGACACAAAGTGGGCGGGGCTTGAACTGAAGTGGGCGGAGCCTGAGGGGCGTGGTCGGTGGGTGGGGCCTGGTGGGTGGGGCCGGTGGGCGGGGCTTGGGCCAAAGTGGGCGGAGCCTGACCTTGAGTGGGCGGGGCCTGAGGGGCGTGGTCGGTGGGCGGAGCCTGGTGGGCGGGTCCAGTGGGTGGAGCTTGGTCCCCATTGGGTGTGGCCTCCGCAGCTCGTTGTGCCCTTGTCCTGACGCCCTCCTTGAAGTCCTCTCTCGGAGTCAATGGCATCTCCAAATCTCACTTCCGACACCAGTTGTTACGTGCTAGGGTTCGCCGGATTTGGAAAGAAAGACCTGCTGACTCCTTGAAAGACTTTATTCACTAGCACTACAAAGCACTAGGTCCAAACACTAAGCACTCACAATGTCCTAGGTCGTAGCCAAGTCGTAGGTTTCACTGGTAGCACTTTTGATCACTAGGTTTCGCTTCGAAGTCGCCTCGACGGTTGCTCGAACTGAACTGAACTCCGGCGCCTCTCTACGGCTATTTATATGAGCCGAGACGTTCCAGAACGTTCCTTTCTCGAATCTTCCCAACGTGCGCGGAAGTGATCAGCCGGGTCGGATAGTTCTGGTAAGTTCGCGTACCCGGTTTTCGCGACTAACGCCATCTAGTGTCGAGTGAGTTGAGTTGAGTGTGGTCGTAACACTTTCGAGACTACGCCATCTAGTGTTGAGTAGTCGTAACAATACCTACTTATAATTTTTATTATTTTTTTTCTAATTTATTCAAATATTGTGATTATTTGCAAAAAAAAACATACAAAACTGCCAATCTCGCGAGATCTCGAAATTGGCGAGATCTCGCAGTATTTTTATTTACAATCTCGCGAGATCTCGCTTGAGCTCCAATCTCACGAGATTTGCATTCCCTAGTCAGTATAATAGTTGAATTGGATGCTCAGAAATTCCTATTTCCAAGAACAGGGCACTTGACGCCAACAATCATTTCGCTGGAGGTGTGTTTTTAGCCGAAAAATTCGAATAATTCTATCCAGCAAGAGACGGAGGTCACATGGCTATATGTTTCCTTCGTCATTGTGGTCGCTGTGGCCTGCGTGCCGCGGTTAAGATGGCGATCTCAGGAGCTGGCGACGCGTCGCTTTTATGGTCTTCAGTCGGCGCGTGCAAACATGCAACTGTCAGGACGTACTCTTCCACGGTGGGCGTCTTGAAGTCACGAATTCCTCACGTACCCCAGAGCTCCAACGCTCAAGCGAAGCCACAAGCGGCAGTGCTGGCGTGGCGCCGCGGCCGGATTAAGTCGGGAGGACATTATCAACATTATTTTTAATTATAATTATCTATCCTACTTTCTACTTAATAAATTATCCTACATCCTACTATTCTACTAATACTATAAATACAAAATTTTGTGAGGATGGATTTATGGATGTTTATTACTCCTTTACGCCACAACGAATAAACCGAGCCAAACGGTTATGAATATGTCCTAAGCTTGGACATATTCATAACCGTTTGGCTTCAGTTTCAGTCAGGCTTCAGAAACACATCAGTTTCAACTTTTATCCCGAAAAATTAGAGTTCCTTATCGGCTTATCCATAGAAATGTTGACCGCCAATGTGGTCCCAGGTTAACCAGAGTGACCTACGTGTTATTCTCGATCGCGTAACGGCACTGTGCCCGCCGAGTGGCGACCGGTCCGACGAGAGGTTTGTACGAGCTAAACATCGCGGATATGCAACGAGATTATGCTCGTTATTTATTCAATTTATTTATTTCATTAGTACGGAAACCTGCAATTACATTAATTAAAATAATTAAAATAGACGTATCCCAAAAATAATCTCAAAAATTAAACAAAAGTCAAAAACTTAAATTTTTTAAGTCAGGTGTCTAGTTTCCTATATAGGTATACGAGGTACCTACGTCTTGAATTCTAAATTATACTATACATACACGTTCCTCCATAAACTTACGGTCAAATCGTGTGGTACCTACGTGATACAAAGTAATAATAATCTAAAACCGAACCGATCCAATTTGTTAGATAACGAACTTATTAATAAAAGAGAAACTAAAAACGCTGTTATCTTTCAACCATATTTGATTCAAGGTGATAAAACGAATCGAAAATAAAAAAAAACTTGTCCGAAATAAAAGCTACTTACTGATAACGGTAAAACCAGGCACTACGTACCGCCCAGGGCAGGTCAATGACCGATAAAAACAGATGTCATTGTAAAGGTCTGTTTACATGGAAGCAAGGCGTACCTACTTATAGGTACATATTTATAAGGTCCATATGAATAAGAATAAGAATAAGATTTATTTATTGAAATATAAAATTTTTACATTTTTCTATTGGACCCTACCCTCTGCGCTAGGAAAACCTGTGTTGCAGCGGATAGTTCCTAGTAGAATGAGTAGGTGCGATCTAGATGGCATCTAATTAACACACATCTAAGCTAATAAATACCATTTCTTTAACGGTGAAGGAGTTTTCAATTCTGTTGGTATCTTATTAGGGTTCCGTACCCAAAGAGTTCCAACGGGTCCAGCCTCCCCTGTCCGTCCGTCCGTCTGTCTGTCTGTCAGCGGGCTGTATCTCATAAACCGTAATAGGTAGATATTTGAAATTTTTACAGCATGTATAGGTATATCTATTGCCGCTATAATAACAAATAATGAAAATAAAATAAAATAAAATAAAGAAATTTAGGAGAAACGCGATTTTTTCAGATCGCTGTTACGATGGTACGGAACCCTTCGTGTGCAAGATCAACTCGTATTTGGCCGGTTTTATTTTGTATTATTCTTTACCTGCCACACATAATTTCATCCCTTAATAAAATCATACTCGTAAACATAAATAATTTCTGTTGTTTTTTTTTCATATTTTAAACACAGTTCCCAGCCCGGACCATCTCGCAAGATCTTTTCGAGGTAAAGAGTAAGTTTTATAATCAGATAGGAACATGGTTTTCTACTAGTCTGTTGCGTACCTACCAGCATTTCTGCATCAGCGTGTTTTTTTTATTTTTAAAAAGAGCAACCGCCGAGTTTCCTGCTGGTTCTTCTCGGTTGGAACGGCATTCCGAACCAGTGGTAGATTGATCATTATTTGCCGATTCGAAAGCACTTTGTAAAAGTTTATTTGAATAAAAAATTATTCTATTCTATTCTAACAGAAGTTGACCAAGGGAAAACGATTGAGGAAAATTACATTGGCAGAAAGCCAATCCGGATTCGCATTTCGCTGGTACGATGTATAAGTTATCCAAGATCACGTCCGGTGTTTATTAGCTCAGTCACTTTTTCCATCTCACGCCTTACCGGCACTGACATAAAAGGTGAGGTAAGACCGGTAACAACCCTACAGCTCCGTGCAGCGTGAAATCGGTAAATGACTCACTAACGGGTAACGCATCTAGACCTGCAGCGGTCATTACCGTCCGGTAATTACACTATTAATTACTATTTTTATCAATGAAAACCTAATAAAACACAACCATATGTTACAACTTAAATTGAAGGATACAAATTTAAAAAAATTGGAAAAAATTAACTCTTATTTTTAAATTTTACTGTTTATGATCTAAATCAATAATATGCTGAATGCATTTCTCTATCTAGAATAGAATAATTAAGCTACAGGTTTAAAGAAAACTGTCAGTTATTTTATTTGCCAGATAATTATTCAAAATTGTTTATTTTATGTAGGCCAACCTGTGGCTTCTATGACAAGTCTAGACACCATATGCGCCGATTTGGGAAGCTTTTATTTAAATTATTTCAAATAATATAGTTAAATTCTTAATTTTAATTATAAACCAACATATAAAAACCTTTATCGAAAAAATCCTTATGGAAATCTACTTATATTTACTACCTACGAGTACCTTACGAATTGAATTTTAATAAAAATCAACGTGCAAAATGCAAATTGACCGCGATACCACCTAATTGGTTTACGCATCAATAAAAATACTTGCTATGGATTCAATTAAACTCCTTTATGGATTTAAAAACACCGTTATGGGATTTTAGCGGATTGAAATTGCAATTTTTACCTCGTTCGTAATACCAACCTCACTTTTTATTTAATACTATCCTCGATATTTGGTTCCAAATTGGAATTGACCATGCATCGCCGACTTGATCGTAATCTGAGAGACTAGATTCGGTCGATCGTTTCCATCTAATAAAAAATGTAACACTTCTATGTATTTTTACCAATGATAATATTTTTAAGTATTTTTGAAGTGAAAATTTTTCTAGGTGCGCTAGACCTTGGGTTGAATGGTCCAAGGGAAAATCCTAGAGTTTGCCTCCCTGATATGCAAATTTTAGCAATGAATCTGTAGCTATGTGAATGACGTGTTTTAAATTCTGTAGATAGTCCTTATACCCATGGTTTCTTTTTAGTGAGATACAAAACTTACATTATCTCTCTATCTCTAAATTGGATCGTAACACCTTTCCATTAATTATGTAAAATAGAGACCCGAAATTGAAACTATGATCTCGGTACAGTTGCCGAGCAAGCTTATGTCAAATATTATCATATTTAAAACGGTACACATTTATATTTTCTTTAATTATACTTAAAATATATAAGCAATCTTTAGACAAAATGTTGATTAAATAATATCCCTTGCTGCATGCCCTACTTATTGACATCTACAAATATTTCTTAAATAATAATTATTTACAGTTTAAGGACGTTGCCAGGCCTACCGCTGCCGCAACGCTTTAAGTCTTAAGAAATTCTTTAAACGTAAACCTATATTTTTTTTTGTTTTTTTTTTTAAGAATGATTTTATACATAGTTCATTGTTAAACCTTGTTAAACTTATCCTAGAGAACGTACGACGTCTGGCAAACCTACTTTAAGTTTAACCTAGTCATGTCAAGGTATGTGTCACACTGAGCTACAGCTGGTCGCAAACAAGTATCTCATTTGAATTCGATTGCATTAATATTGGAGTAGGTGAGTGATGTGTGTTTGTTACTCACATTTCTTTCACCTTGCAAACGTGGAGTATTAAAACTGCAACGATTTTACAAAACGTTTTGTTTGTTTTACAAACCGATGAGTTTTTTTATTTCATTAAACATCACTAACAATCAGATACTATTCATTATACTACACTATTCAAGTACTATGAAATAAGTAATTGATGAAAAAGATGATACGTAGCTATTTATATTATGTAAAGTGCAAAGAAGAAACATTAATTTTCTTCTTCGCACTTGCGTGAAAGTTTAGTATTAACGAGTATGTACATTCAAAGTAAAAAAAATCAAAGAGGCATTAAACAGAAGGTTTGCATATCAAATATAGAAAAAAGGTCACACACCTACCGGCCTTTCTTTGATTCATCACTTTGAAAAGCTTCTAAAAATAGTCCTCCCTTGTAAAAGATTTCAACGGGCCTGAAGCTCCGAACGAAAGAAACTTCTTTTCTTTTTTCTTTTTTAAAAAGTTATCCAACCAGCAAATTATATTATGATTTTAACTTTTAGATAATTTAATCTTCTAATAATATGATCTAATATTTAGGTAACCTTACCAACAAAACTAAATCTTAACATAGCTCTGTTCAAACCCAGGAAAGGCCCAAGTGTTTAAATGATCCAGTCTTCAAGTAGGTAAGTTAGCTCGTAATAAGTAACGGTACATAAAACATGTCTCCACAAAACAGACAGAAATCTCAATATTTACATATTATACATACCGCTGTCGTATATTTGCATAAATCTTTAGAAATTACGCTTAAAATTTAGAGCCGGAATAATTAAATTTTGTGGTTGTTACTCTGTTATTTGGTTATGAGCCAAAGTTTGGTAAGGTCATTGAACCGTGAAAGTTTGTTTTCGTTTACTAGGGTTGCCGTATTTTTGATAAATGGACATTTATCTCGGCGTGGAGCTTGTTGAAAAAGAATAATAAATTCAAAATTATTTCATGTAGACTTGGGACTCTTGTGACATGTGGAGACTCTACCACCGGTTTGGAAAGTAGATTCTGCTGATGAACTACTTCAAAAGTGTTACTATATTCACAAGAGTTTATTGTTACTATATGTAGCTTATCTATCTTTTAGGCAGCTGAAGCAAAAGCGATTGCTTCCAAGCAACTTTGTCAATAAGTTTAGTAACTGTACAGTGTACATACTAATAATAATTAATTAATAACCTCTACTTATTAAATATATTTTAACACACTACTTTGGGAATAAAGAATGAACGTAGCAGCTTTTGATAGTAGCTAATTTTATGTATAGTTTAGCTAGTTCCAAAGGAAGCTAATAATAACGGGGCTAATCAAATGGTGGGATTCCTGTTGAAGGAAAATATTTTCTTTCCCTTTATTCTAAACTGTAACTATTGTCTTTAACATTCAATCCGCGTTCATGGGTTCTACGGCTCTAGAGACTTTCTTGAGATGAATACCTGAATAGACTTTCATTCGACTCTTGACCTAGAATTGCGAACTAACTGCTTTGTGTACGCAAAATCTATTTACTTTGTTGCGTAAGTGAAACAAAGCACTTTTATAGAAATAAATGTATGTAATTGTTTTACAAGCTTTTAAATTTAACTTGCACTGTATGTAATATGTTTGTTTTGTTTAAGTCAAATTTTGTAAGCTGAATTAGAACCACTTCTCGGTTTTGTATTGAGCTGAAATACAGGTAATATGTAAATCGGATGACAATGCAATATTATTCCGACAAGGAGATGGAAGATGGCTTTCGGAACTCTGTATTACACGACGTTATACTTCCGAATTTAGGCTTGTTTGATCGGTCTTGACAAGTACTTTAGTCCTAGATGATATCCAGGGTCTGATGATGGAACCGGTAGATGGCTATGAGAACTCTGTAATAAAACAAAAAACGACGTTACTCCATCGAGTTTAGGCTTGTTTGATTAATCTTGGCAGGAACTCTGGTCTTAGATGATATTTAGAGCCTGATAATGCAGCCAGTAATAGCTTGTTTTTTTAAATAATTGTTTTAATTTACACTTGTTTTTTTATTTTAAAAGGAAAAATGCATTGTCTGTCACGTTAAACATGTCTGTAATTCTCTTTTCCCCTCCAAGTTAAGCACATTTTAAGTATATTAAGCTTGTGTTAGGAGTGGGTAGGTAAATACAACAACCCAAATTCAAATTCAGAATTATTTATTTCTCGTTAGCGAACTTGTAGCTCTTATGACTAGTAAAAACTCTATTGCTTCGTTTCGATGCAGTGGTGCAACGCAACGTGGTGTTTGAACCGTTGAACTTTTGCTTTTTGGCCTTTGAGCTACCCATAGAAGCAATATTGAAATATTGATATAAAGTATAGGATACATTATTTTTCTATACCCATGGAAATGAATAACAAAAATTATTCAAGAAAAATCTCTAATACACGTGTGACAACTGATTTCTAAAGACAGTAATGTTTTTACTTAAAACACAACTTTCCATTATTTAACGGTAAAAGCATGTAAATATAATAGAAAATTAATCGCCGTTGTCGTCTTTCCTACCAACACAACAAATATTCCTCTACTGTTGAACTTATATAGGTATCTTACAAGGTTTACTACAGAACAAGTTGTTGTGCCGCATGCGTCCACAGGCGCTCAGCTACTTGCTCGATTAATCATTCACTACCTACCTAATTTTATTTACGTTTGCTGTGGAGACCCTGGCTGAAGCCATTGAATTTTAGTGCAAATTTTTTAAGAGACATTTCGCCGCGGTTAATTACCTCATCTACCTAATGACAAAAGGGCTGGCTCATTTTTTTGCAAAAAGTATTTAAAAAGTTAAAGTGTTTTAAAAGTTTAGTGGTAATGAAGCCAGGATTATTGGCACCAATCCCACCCGAGCATGATTTATAAAATAAGTAGCTGATGCCCGCGACTTTGTCCGCTTGGATTTAGTTTCTAAAATCCTGTAGTAGCCTATATCACTCTCCAGATCCTGAACTATACACATGTTACTACATGCAAAAATTCACGTCGATCCGATGCTCTGTAGCTGCGTGATTGAAGGACAAGTCTATAAACAAAAATTCTTTCTCATTTATAATATTAGTAAGGATAATCATTAGATTAAGTTAACTGCAAGTTTTATTGTCATAATCATCACCAGCAACCCATCACCGGCCTGACCGGTGCATCAACCTGAGACCTGCACACCTGAGAACCTGCACACCTGAGGACTCTCAGGTTCCCCACGATATTTTCCGTCACCGTTTTATTACAATGGAAAAAATTGCAATTTCTAAATATAAGAGTTTGCCACTTACTCAATTTTATCAACTTATGCAGATTACTGTTTTAAACGTGTTAAGATACTTTTTAGTCTTCAAGGAAACCAGTTAATTGTACCGTCATCTGAGTGAGGTGACCGGCCCCCTGATTACGTAAAAATTTGCAACAGCAACAGCAATAGCAACGCGACAGCGATCGGTCGCAAAATGTCACTAAAAATCGTATTACGTAAGCCAATCGCACGTCTATTGCTCACGGGTCGATACTAGCGCCACTCGCGATAGGACGGCAATAGATGTAAACAAAATACACAGTTTTTATCATCTTCAGCGGTTGAATTGTTATATTTTTTATTTGTTTTGTGTTGTGGTCTGTGGTAAAACCCTCTCGAAGTATTTGACTTGCTTTCTTCTCCATCAAGCATCTCTAAAGAAGAAAAGTACATTTTGCAATAGGCGAGCAATAGACGTGCGATTGGCTTGCGTAATACGAATTTTAGTGACATTTTGCAACCGATCGCGTAGTGATTGCTGTCGTGTTGCTACTGCTGTCACTAGTGAAATTTGACGTTTGAGAAGTGACGTTTGACAGCAGAAATGACGTTTGACAGCAACGATTGCGCAATTTACGCCTGTCGCGAACCTGTCGCGAGATACGTAATAACCCTGCGGGACTAAAATACTTACCGATGTCTTACAAATGCCTTTAAATATGCAGGTCTGTTCGTTTGTTTTTCTACGAAGTAAACCTTGTGTTTTTCCTGTGACGAATTTAATCAATAAAATCTCGTATTTAAGAAATGCTCATAATCTAACAATGTACTCAACCTTGTACAATAATTTTGCAAGGATTATCCTCAAAAAATTTAACATCAAAAATATTTTATTGATCGATTCAAAATACTTAAGAAAAAAAATTGCAAAACCAACGAGACGATTCAATCCTGTGCTCTATGCATAATATGAATCTTATTAATTCTGAACACCACGAATGCAGCACGCCACTTACCAAAGTGGCGTGCTGCATTCTAAGAAGCAAGTGGGTTAACTTGGAAGGGGTATAAGGCTAGAGGTACAGGGATATCAGAGTGTGGCTGACCCACCGGTCCTTAAACTACATAAATGCCCAAAGCGCTCGCGCCGGGAATCGACTCCTCCCACTAAATAATACAGCGCTCACTATTGTCTCAGAGAGATCAAAACGATCTACAAACAATTGAACATTATCAAATGCCAAACTTTTACTAGTCATTCAGAGAAACGAAAAGGACGCAGTCGCGGTGAAGCGCTAGTTAAAAGCACAAATAATGTCTGAAACATTTAGCGGCGGCTGTCCGCTCTGTCCACTGCGAGCCGCACCGTTATGCCCGCTATAAATGTGGGCCCTCCGCCGGCCCGCGCAGTTCCGCGCCGCCCGCCATGAGGTTACACGCGTCCATCCTCGCCGTGCTCGTGTGCGTGCACCACACACGCGCGGCCGCAGTCGCCCTCCCCGGTAACAAGTTCGATCTCGATAACGTCGATCTCGAAGATGAACCTGCTAAAGGCGACAACTTGAGGATCCCCAATGAAGTTATCCCGGTCAAAGTTATCGAAGAACCGATAATAGACGAGAACTCGAATGATTACGTACCGCCCTACGATACCAGCGTCAACGTGAAGAGGGTCGAAGTGGACTTGAAGAACCCGGGCCCGCCGCAGAGGCAGGAACACGAAACACAGAACCCGGAAAATTTCAGCGAAAATGATAAAATTGTTGTCGCAATCAAACGCACGATCGAGCAAGCGGAGAACGCTTTCAACGAAGGTCTCAAAGGCGTGTCTAATAGTTTCAAAACATTCTTGAAATCCAACGAAGATCTCCCTGCTATACAGGAAAATATTAATAATTTAAAGGAAACTTTCTCCGGCCAAATTGAAAAGCTAAACGAAACAATTAGGACTTACTTAAAGCCTGAGACCGCATCGTCTGGCGAGAGTGCGACTAGCCCCAAACTTGAAATTGTGCAGGCGCGTCTTAAATTTTTAGATAACAACTTTCAACTGGGCATTGACACTCTAACGGAGGGAGTTGAAGTATATTCAATTATCAAAGAGGAAGACCAAGCTGAGAAAGCTATTGCACTTAAAGCCGACGTTAAGGCTGAGTCGGAAATAGTTCCGAATGATTCTGTAGATCCCCCTGCGCCTGTTCAACCGGTTAAAAAACCTGAACCTGCAAACCCTGCCCCCGTTCAGCCCCCAGCCTCTACACCGACGTCTCCATGGAATCAATATTTAACAAACTGGCAAAATTCCATGTCCACTGCAATAAATAGCTTAAGTAGTACTGTTTCAAATATATTTAATGTTAATGGACAAAATAGTGGTGAAGCACAGCCGAGCAATCCCGTGATTAACTTGTTCCAAAATATACCAAACATTTTCCAAGGCGGCCAAGCGCAATTACCTGCCGGCCAAGCACCTCCCTCCCAAGAGAAGCCTTCGAAACCCTCAGATACACAAGCTGATTCTGTCCCAGCACCCGCACCGGCACCTCCCGCCCCGTGGAGTCCACAGGCCATCATACAAACAGTACAAACCTCATGGAACAACCTCATCAACCCTGGTCAGAACAACCAGCAACAACAGCCACAGAATCTACCACAGCCAGTTCCAGTCAATCCCAACCCGTTCCAGCAAGCAATACAGAATATAGTTTCGTTCATAACTCCACAACCACCCCAAGCACAGCAACCACCTAATCCTGCAAACCCCAGTCCACCAGTCGCAGCAGTAGCAGTAGTAGCACCAGTAGCACCCGAAAAAGCTCCGGAAAGTACCCCCACTAAAACAGAAACAGCAGAATCCGTCCAAGGGAGCAATGTTGTGCCGGAACCTGTCAATGAAAAACCTGAAGACCAACCTAACCAAGTCAATGCTGTCCCCGCTCAAGCTGGCCCCATTCAACAACTGGTACAAAACAATCCCATAATTAAAGGACTACAGAATGCAGTTCAGAGGATACAGGGTACTCCAAACCCTGAAACACCCAGGGAAGAAGTGATTCAAGAGAATCAAAATAAAGTCGAAGTCGAGGACCCCAAAGGACATTTTCATATCGGACACGAGCCAGAACATGTGAATAATAAAGGTTAGTATTATCTCTATCCATTTATACCCATACTTTCATGACTAACTGACTGACTGACTGACCACGCGGATAAAGTCGTAGGCATCAGCTAGTTTTACTAAACCGCTCCTTCTTTGTATATCCAATTCTCGTGTCACAGTGTTTGTAACAAAACTCCTCCGAAACAGCTTGACCGATTCTTATGAAATTTTGTGTGTATGTTCAGAAGGTCTGAGAATAGGACATAAACTATTTTTCATACTAGGGGTATAGCTAGGGGTATTAGGGGTTTTTCATACTAGGGGTCGGGTGGTCCACCCCAAAAAAATATATGTTTGACATGTATAGCTATGTATCTGTGTGTCTGTCTGTTCCCTCGTAGCTCCCCAACGAATGAACCGATTTTGATGCGGTTTTTTTCTGGTGGATTTAGCTATAATTTATCAAGATCTGTGCAAGCGTTTATCGATTTTAATAGATTAGATTTATTAAAGAGTCTTGAAAACTTTCATTGGTGCGATTTTTTAAATTTGGTGTACTGTTACTTCCGATTATTTTCAAGACTTGGTAACCTTGAGCTGATGCTGCGGCGTCAAATAGTCTGCAGGATCCCAACTCCTCAGCAACTTACAGAGGATATAATGTTTGGGCTCATTAGAATTTAGAATGGTTTCAATGAGTAGGTGTTAGATAGATGATGATCGAGGATGCAGGAGGAGTACAGGATACAAACTGGGTAACAGGATGTTAGGTATAATACTTGTATAATATCATACATAGTCGAGCCGTAGATTCACATGTCCGGGTGTTTTAAATTTTATTTTTAACTCACACTTGTTTTCTATATAGTAACTGCATGGGGGACTTTCGTAAACGGTCTCATAAGTAACATAGGGGCTGTGTTAAACGGCACCACCACCACATTGTCGACTGCGGTTAATAGTGCCATCAATACGATAGGTGCAAATCTTCAGGTATCGAAGTACAAAATATGAAAATGGCTTTTTGTGTTGTATTGTCTCTGGTTTAAAATCCTCCTGTGTTTGCGTAGTATCTGTATATTTTAAATATCTTATATCTGAAATACTTACCCTGTAAATAAGTAGCGCTAGAATAAAAAGGTATTCGTGTGCTTTTAAGTGTTATGCCTACCAACTTAGTGCTTAAACATTATTTGCCCTGATTAGATATTGCAATAAGATAAGAAAACATAAACTAAGGTTGTTACGACATCCGTGATCGAAATAAAAAATCACCGATTTCCCCGCTACGATTTAATTTTTTCTATCTGAATAAAAGTTGTCAGAAGATAGAATATTATATTGAAAATAAAAAAATATTATTATTATTTGCGCCCCTAATGGATTAATTACGATGTGTATCTAATAAAATTTTACTAGAAATGTTATTTACACCTACAAATATTCAGATATGATCTAACCATACGTTCAATGTAACGATGCTAACATAAACTGTGAATAAACAAAAAGTAATAACATTAACCACTCGTTGATTACCAAGATAAATGCCTACTTCATTCATATTAATTTTATTTTCTTATTACAGGCGATACTAGCGACAGCAGCCGGGTAGAAGATAAAGTAGAAGAGGAGAAGGTACCAACCACCTCTTCTGAGGAAAAGGAAGTTCTAGAAGAAAAACTGAAACCGGAAGAACTGAAAACCCCGGTTGCTGACAAGACTGAATAAGTCGTAGTGTGATACCTTAGCTAAACTAATTTATTTATTTTAAGGAAATAAAGACAATGTAAATAAATGAAAATTGATTCGGAAAGTTTAATAAAGAAAACTTTTGAAAAGTTGTTTAATTTATTTGAATGGTTAGGACAAAGATTAAAATACGTTCTCAAGCAAACATCCAAAAATAGAAATTGAAGCACTGAGCCTTCACTGAGCCATGGGAGCCATGCCAGCATGGAAATACCTAAATGCACCCTAAATGCTTTAGCCTTACTTCCATGCATGCCAGTTAATTATACGCTTTTCAATTTTTAAGGTTCCGTACCCTCTACGGGTAACCAACGAGACCCTATTACATCCGTGTGCTAAAGCCCTAATTTTTAACGTCGCGTCGGCGTCGTAGCACCTCAATGGTCGAAACACCTCACGGACACCTGCGAGTTAGATAGGTACTTCCTGATTCCATGAAGGATGTCATGTTGACATTGACAGAAAGAGTCAAAGTCAATGACGTCAAAAAACAAGTTTGGCTATTTAGGTTAGAATTTTACAAATTTTGGTTTTTAAAATTAATTTTATAAATGAAAAAAATTATAAAGTAACTTAATTACAACAACAAAATATTAGTTTCATTGATAGGTAATGTCTTAAATTAACGTTTTAACGTCAAGCTGTTACATTTCAATTGATATAAGGACAAAGCGGTTTTGCTAAACATAATAATGTACTTTACCGTTTAAGTTTTTAACAATGAATTCGAATACGCTGAGAATACGAGGCAGCGAAAACAAAAGCGCAAGAGGTAGCATTACTTTTGAGCCAGTTAACCTCCCAGGTGAATATAAATGTAAGTAATTAGTAATAAATCACTTCGGTGCTGATATAGGTACCTACTCTTATACAAAATTTCCATACTTCCTACAATTTCATCCCAGGAAATTAAGTTGTCAGGATTTTTAATAATCTTAATTCATGTGCATGAAATTGGGGGCATTAACTACTATTGATATAAAATTGTAAATAGAAAATTTAGTCAGCATGTATGTTTGATGCAATAAGATACATTCTGTACAATCACAGTTAAGTTAATAAGCTTGTAATATTTTCAGGTGAAGATAAAGAAATATACAATAATTTTTCAACAGCAAGTGCTGAAGGCCAGCTGGTGATACTGAAACAGATTTTGTGCACAATCAAAGAGAAATGTGACTATGACACAGTTCATTTTCTCGTTATTACATACTTAAATGCTGATATCAAGCATCCAGCTAAGTGTATGATCACAAGGTTGGTTAAATATAGTGTCGAATTGGTCTTACATGAACCAGTACATTTGTCCCGTACACAACAGAAAATTGTAAGAGCAGTTCAATATTTTTATTATATCAAAGGGTTCATTGATTCGATGACAAGATACTTAACTGCAATCTTACCTGATGGTAAATAAAGATGTGGGCTAACTTGGAAGGGATATGGCAGTGTAGATTCAACCCATACCTCTAATAGGTTGCTACACACCATAGTGCCAGAACCCTTAATAACATGTTTTTTACATTTCAGATATGTTACCAAAAACAGTTTCATTCAGCGTCAATTTTGTGACATCCTCACTCAAGAACTAGAGTCCCTGACAAACAAACCCTGTAAAAGTCACAAGAGCTATTTGGATTTAGTGTGCAAAGTGAGCAGTTGTACAGAAAACTTCCCCACAGGAGCTGATGCTGTGAAGAACTTGGAAATATTACTGGCTGGATATTTTAGAGATTGCTTATCATGTTGCCTTACCACTTTGAGGTGATTTTATAGATATTTAAACTTTCCGTGATCTAAGGCTTTGAACTCAAATGATGTGATTATTTAAAATTTTATTAAAAAACTTGACAATATACCTTATTATGATTTGCTTTTTACTTGACTGCAGCAAACAAAGGAGGGCATAGTGTTTATCAGTCTGTATGTATGTATGAGGCGTGGATCGATTTTGATAATTCTTACGTCAATCGATTTGTGTTAATATGGGGAGTGTCACTAAAAATATGACAGTTATCAAAATTCAATATGGCGAACACCAGATGCTATATTGTAAAAAAGAAAAAAATTAAAGTTGACAAACTATGTTAAGTGGGGTATCATTGAATAGGTATTTGAAAATCATTGCTAGGTTTCTTTGATCATTTTGAATGACCCAGTCAATTTAAAGTTGTAAATTTTTAGTTGATTTTCTTTAAAGCAGCCATTTTTTAATCTCTTTTAATTGGTTATTTATGTATTTATTTAGTTTGGGATTTTTGAATTGTTACTAGTTATGATTTAAATGTTGATAAGTATTTTCATTATATTTATTTACAAGTACTAAGAGGTAAATACTTTCTTTTTTATATTAACTAAGTCAATTTATTTCCAGTGATACTCATCCTCTATCGCCTACAGAAAAAAATGAAATATTCAATCTGGCACATTCAACTCTAAGACTCCTTCTATACTTAATACAAAGAGTAAATGATGAAAACACTGCAAAACTGATCACTATGTTCAGTGACATAAGAGCCAGTTTGAAACACCTCATGTTTGATGGCGACGCGCCTATGGATACCAAATCAGTTTGTGGGATCCTGTATGTTCATATGTATGTTACAGAAAACGGCTCCGATTCATGGGTTGACGTAAGTAAAAATCTGTCTTTCATGCATCAATTTACAGGAAAAATTATGATTAAAAAAGCCCATGAATTTAAAGTGTAAAATATTTTGTAAAGTTTGTACATACATATTTCTTGCCGGTTCTTCTCAGCAGAATCTGCTTTCCAAACCAGTTGTAAAGTCTTGACTTGCCATAAGAGCCATAAGTTTGCAAACTAATTTTGAAATTTTTCAGATATTAAACCCAATGCAGTATAATCATAGTCTTCAAGATATCTTAGAGAACGAGTCATCCAAACTAAGTCTCTACTCAGCGATTGTAACTGTGATACCCATGTCAAAGCTGCACTCACAGATTGTGAACAGCACGCCGGCCATCGTTGTATTGACTGATAACATACTGGATATTGGTGAAAGGTAAAATTAAGCGTCCATTGGAGCCATCAGGTCTATTTGTGCATCCTTGCTTCATGTGATATTTCAATATACTTTTCACTAAAAATGTTGGTGGTATGACAGTTAAAATTTTCAATAAGTTGGCAAAAAATCTACTTAATCAACAAGGGGTTTGAATAATTTTGTATGGAGCCTGAGCTACCTACGTACAGCCATTTTAATTTTTTTTTCCAAATACTAGCTGCTCAAAACCTGTATAAATCTGTGCTGGATTTTGTGTGGCGTTTGTGTGTATGGTGCCATCAGATTTAACACTAAAATAAATCAAATCAAAAAAATCAAAATCAAAATTTATGTATTTCATGTAGGCCAACTTGTAGCTCTTATGACACGTCATAAATCTACCACCGGTACACATGTACAAATGTACAATGTACAAATTTCCCTTTTGAGTGGCCGCTATATTTGAAAAAAATCAAAATGGCTGAACGATAGGTAGAAAATATTCAAATAACTGTAAAAATAAAATCACAGAATATTTGTTTTTATTTTTTACTTATATATATTTTTTGAACTGTATATTATTTTCAGGAGTTCCGCGGAATCTACGTTCATCCTTGGCGTGACACGAACGTTGGTGCAAATATGCAAAGGCCTGGAGCAGTCGCGCGCCTCGGGCCTGCGGCTGCTGGACGGGCTGCTGGTGTTCGTGTGGGCGCACCTGGAGCACCACACGGACAGCGTGCAGCACCTCACGGCGCAGGCCCTGGCCTACGTCATCAAGTACTGCGCCAAGCTGCAGAGAGACGGTAGCATTATTTATTACTAGCTGATGCCCACGACTTCGTTCGCGTGGATTAAGATTTCTTGGTTCCCGCGGGAACTCTCTTATTTCACGGGATAAAAAGTAACCTATGTGTAATTCCAGACTATAATCTATCTCTGTGCCAAATTTCAACCAAATCGGTTCAGTCGTTGCGACGTGATTGAGTAACAAACATATTCAAACTTTCTTATTTATAATATTAATATTAATTAAACAGGAAATAGGATTAGGATCATCGTCACTGTTGTTTCAGGCTTTGCTAGTCCAATGCTGGGTATCAGAAATTTTTTTTAATTTTACAAACATTTAATTAATAAAAAAGGTGCACTTTTATAAACTGAGCAGATGCTATGAAGTTTTAAAAGCTCGAAACATGTGGTTATAGAGTATGCGGTCTAAACCCTTCTCATTTGGGAGAAGACCCGTGTCCAGTAGTGGACCGGCGATGGGTCGAAATGAAAGAATAAATTAATATCCACATTTCGACAACAGTCAAATACCCAATTCCTTCAGGTAACGATGAAGCGATGGGCAAGCTGTTCAGTGCCCTGAGCGCACTGGACCGCGGTCGCAAGAGCTTCTACGTTAGCCTCAGTCAGCTGGCGAGCGAGCTGGGCGCGCCGTGCGTGCTGCGGCGCTGGCCGCGCGTCGTGCCCGAGCTGCTGGCCGCGCTGAGCGTGCAGGCCGTGCAGGCGAGCGTATGTACACCGATACCTCCATAAGTTGTTGTTCCTGAAAACTGAAAGGTCGCAGGTTCGAGCCCCACCCGTTGCGCTATTGTCGTACCCACTCCTAGCACAGGCTTTCCGCTTATTTGGAGGGGATAGGAGAATATTAGCCAACTTCAGCTTGGCTAATATTCTTTAAAAAAAAAAAAGTTGTATCCCAAAACGCTTACGTGACGCGTTAATTGTTGTGAAGGTTAATACAATGGTTTACTAACTAGGCTAGGCTGTCGTTTTATTAACGATACAACTTTATACGTCTTGAGAGTAAAATGCTGTTTTTAAGTTTTTTTTTAACGAACACAAAATAGATAAAAACAAATGATATAGTGCACTGAACCTAAAATGCCAATTTTGTGGGATACCACAACCTACGTGGAGGTATCGTAAAAGCTTATATGTTAGCTGCAGTTTTTTTAAATATGAGCCATGCTGAACTTGGCTTATTTCTCCTCTCCCCTTAAGCGTAAAGCTTGTGTCGGGAATGGGTATGATAATTATTGTGCAATGGATGAAAATCAAAATATTACTTTTCAGTCCGCACTCTTAAACGTTGAGCCCTTGAGGTATTGACGGAAAAATTGTCATTGCCTCTGAAAGAAGTAACCGTTGATTTTCCTGCAGGCTTACCTCAGTGAAATCTGCTTTCTGGAGTACAGTCTGGACTTGTCGTTACTGTGTTTGAGACTTGACAGCGTTGCGGGAGCACTCCACCGCAGTCATTGCTTTAACCATATCTGTCCATCGAGTTGAACATCCTCTAGCACCGTCCATCGCCCTGTATGTTAATATTACCTTGGTTTAACTCTCAGGCCACTACGGCCCTAGAGACTCTGCTGAGGAGCCACGTGCGGCGCGCGAGCAGTGACGTCACGCACGCGTGCTGGGTGCGGCCGATCGTGGCGCACGTCGCGCGGAGACAACTTCACTCCGCCGAGCTCAACGTGCTGGAGAACCTGCTGTCTCTGGCCGCCAAGCTGGACCAGGGCGTCATGGATTATATGTAGGTATTATTTTTGACGTGAAACGTCTTTAAAATCACACCAAAACATACGGCTACCGATACCAGTCAGGCGGGGCGGCGGGGGAGAGGCACTGCGTAGAATAACCGAAACCGGCGCTGTCTCTGGTTTCGGTTATTCTACGTGATTAAGCGCGGTGATTCTTTAGTGGATTTATAGAGTTCATTTAGACCAATCGATTTAAATAATATGAATGTGACTTGGACGATATTTGTTGTTAAAACCAATAAGTGTAAAAAATTGAATAAAAAATCAATATGTCGGCTTCGGCCCGTGCAAGGGTCAGCCAGAAATATAAAAACGGCTATCGTCGGAAAGAGGGGGTTATGTGTCTGCACTTACCATCGGGTGAGATCACATTCAAGGACTGTCTTGTCATCGAATAAAAAATTTAAAAAAAAGCGGTTGTTTGGCAGCCTGCCCTACATCAAGGCGGTGTGTTCGCGAGCCCCGTCGCACATGTACGGCGACGTCAAGTGCGTGCTGATGCTGCTGAGCGTCGCGCGCAAGGCCGGGGAGCTGGACCCTGGAGACACGTGCGGGGACAAGTGGAAGGATATCATCAGCTATGACGTGTTGAAGATGGCCGCTGTCGACTCGCACCAAGAGGTATTTTTACCAGGCAACGTCAAAGCCTTTGGTTTTATTTCTATTTTAATATTACTTTATGTCACCAACGGGAATGGGTCTACTTTATGGCTGCCCGTCTTGAGATATATTGTAACATGCAAATGTAGGTCTTATGCATTTTTGAAACTTCATTTTGGAAGCACTGTGTACATAGCATAGTTTTGTTACCTATTGTAAAAAAAAAAAAATTTTTTGAAAAGAGCAACCGCCGAGTTTATTGCTGGCTCTTTTCGGCAAGAACGGCATTCCGAACCAGTGGTAGATCCATCGACGATTCAAAAGCACTTGTAAAAGTTTATTTGAAAAAAAAAAATATTTCTATTCTATTCTATTCCAATGCAAAAACTCCAGTAATACAAATACATTAATAAAAATTTATATAAACAATTCAATTTATTGTTTAGTACAGAAGAGTGCTAAGACACTCGTACTAATGCTGAGATCTATAGAGCGTGCTCTGACTCATCTCAGACTCAAGATAGAGGTTCAAACGAGACACAAAAATGCTCTGACATAAATCTGTCTCCTTTTAAGCCTGTCTTGAGTCTGAGCTGTGGGAAAGTGCGGTCTATAGATCAGCCTTGGTGACTATTGAATTATGTTGTTTTATGTGTGTTATATATCGACCATTCCGTAGAAAAGTCTCATCTGCTAAATTCACAACTTGAAATTTAAACCTTAAAAGTCACATCTGTAAGGCGTAAATCTCAAGTTATGAATTTAGCAGATGAGACTTTGTTCTACGGAACGGTCGATTATGCATAGTTTAATATCCTTGTAAACAATTTTTTTAAATAAATAAATCCAATTATTCATATTGTATAGAGATTTAATAATTTCCAGAATCGAATCTTGACCATATCCCTAATAGTGGATTCTCCGAAGACTACGGAGGTGTTCGCTCGGGGCGAACTCGACTTGGTGCTGTGGTTCGTCAAGTATAACATCAACACACAGAATCCGCACTTCAGGCAGCTCGTGCTCTCTGCTATGAAGAAGGTATTTCGACTGTTCCGTTGAACAAAGTCTCATCTGCTAAATTCATAACTTGAGATTTGAGCCTTGGAAATTTTAGTTTTAAGTCTTCAATTTCAAATTGTGAATTTAACCGATGTGACTTTGTTTATGGAACAGTCGATTTATTAATTTTCATCATATTTTCATCAACTTCATCAATGCCCCAGTGATTAGCGCAATTCCCCTATCAGAGAAAGTTTTATTCATATTTTTCTCGTTTTTAATATTTACAAAGAAGTTAGTAAGTTCATTTGAACAAACTTTGTTTTTTTTTTTTTTTTTTAATTTTGCTGGCATGTTAATTTTACTAATTTGTCTCTTATTAATTACTTTACTTTTTATTTAATGAACTAAACTAAAAAAACTATTATTATTCTTAGGGCCTATTTCACTACCTTCAAGTAAACTTTGAATGACGAATTTTGACGTTTTGACACTTTGCCCATACACTGTCTGTGTAAAAACTGTCAAAACGTCAACTTTATTTGTTGGTTACTTAAAAAATGTCGCAACGCTAATACTTAAATAGATGGTCATTTATACTACTTTTTTATTGCAGTTTATAAAACGTTTGGAGAACAGTTACAAGGTCCTGCTACGGGAAAATGATACTTATCGTGGACCTAATAAGGATCAGTATTATTTGAGATTCATTGAGGACTTTACGGCCTTATGTTTCGAGAGTTTAGTAAAAGGGGCCAACTATAGTCGGCGCCATGTTGCCTTACAAATTCTAGTTTGGCTGGAAAATATTCAATTGGATACAGTTATGAGGTAAATTTTATTACTCGACTATGAAAAAGTTAAGTGTGTTTTATGTTTATGTTTAAAATAATCAAGCAATAGATTTGATATAAAAATTCTTTTCAAAAAACCGACTTCAAACGCCACTACAAAGTATAAAAATAATTTATTTTGTACACGTTTGTTGAAGTCGGGCGGCTTAAATAGAAACGTTGAAACCGATACGCGATGCTCACCCGATTTCAATAAGCGTGACTCTTATATGTCACCATAAGATAAGCGTCGCGCATCGATTTCATCGTTTCTAGTTAAGCCCGCCCGACTTCAACAAACGTGTACAAAATAAATTATTTTTATACTTTGTAGTGGCGTTTGAAGTCGGTTTTTTGAAAAGAATTTTTATTTTAAGCTTTTTAGTGTAGCTTGTTCCTGCTCTATTTCTCCCCTCCCTCCAATACTACGGTACTAAAGTAGTCTATACTTGGTACCTACAGTACTTATTAACAACATACAATTTCAAAAGAGCTAGGACCAGGAGGTCCATGATCAATTCGGAAGCGACAGTTCGTAATCCCTCCAACCCTGCAGCATCAGGATTGAGGAGCTAGAACCTTAAATTTTATATGTAGTATATGCTTGGTAGCAACAATATCAATTCGTAAGCGACAGTTCCTAAATCCTCACAGATTAGGTAGGCAGTACCCCTGCAGCATCAGTATTGAAGAGCTAGGAGCTTGAGCTCCACGATGTAGCCTATGCTTAATACTAACAATATCAATTTGCAAGCGAAAGTTCCTAAATCCTCACAGTTTAGGTAGGCAGTACCCTGCAGCATCAGGAGTGAAAATCTAGGACCTTGACCTCCACGATGTAGCCTATACTTAATACTAACAATATCAATTTGCAAGCGAAAGTTCCTAAATCCTCACAATTTAGGTAGGCAGTACCCTGCAGCATCAGGATTGAAGAGCTAGGACCTTGAGCTCCACGATCTAGACTATGCTTAATACTAATAATATCAATTCACAAGCGAAAGTTCCTAAAGCCTCATAGTTTAGGTGGGCAGTACCCTGCAGCATCAGGATTGAGGAGTAGGACCTGAAGCTCTAAGATCTAGTATATGCTTAGGCCAAGCATACCAATTCGTAAATGACAGATTCTAAAGTCCCATAATTTAGGGGGGAAAGTACCTCTGCAGCATCAGGCTTGAAGAGTTGAAGGTAAAAAAATTTATGGGACCACTTCGCGAGCTTCCTCTGTCGATTAAAAAAAAAATCGCGTGAATCGGTTCAGAAACCCCGGAGTAATCGGTGGGCATACATAGAAAAAAAAAAAGATACCGGCCGAATTGATAACCTCCTCCTTTTTGGAAGTCGGTTAAAAATAAGGTTTAATTTCATTTGTTTGATAAAGTATAATTATTATTGTCTGTTACCTTTTCGTAGTTCAAATGTCTAATCAGTCAACCAAATTATAAATATAAAAATAAGTCGGGTTTTCCTTCCTGACGCTATAACTCCAGAACGCACGAACCGATTTCCACGGTTTTGCATTCGTTGGAAAGGTCTCGGGCTCCGTGAGGTTTATAGCAAAGAAAATTCAGGAAAAATTTCAACAATTTAAGAACGCGGACGAAGTCGCGGGCGTCCGCTAGTTACAAATAAAATAGACAATCTTTCTTAGTGGAATTTACTTTCTGAATTTGATTTTTTTAAAGGTGCGGTTTGAAAACTGAAAGGTCTTTGCACTATTGTCGTACCCACTCCTAGCATAAGCTTTCCGCTTATTTGGAGGGGAGAGGAGGATATTAGTCAACTTCATTGTGGCTGATATTCTTTTTTTTTTTTAAAGTAATGTAAAATATTTTTTTTGCTTTACACATTACAGGGTATGGACAGAAGATCAAGTGGAAATACTCCTGTACCATCTCGGAGACAGCTATGAGGTCAACAAGGCTTTAGCATTAGAACTGCTTACTCGGTGTCCAGATGAATTGTTGAAGGTAAACTACCTCCTTAATATTATAAATATGACAGTTTGTGAAGATGGATCACGCCACAACGAATAAACCAACTGGCTGGAGATAACTTATATTCTGTATATAATAATGTGATATTTTTTTAAAAAGTTATGCTGATACTCATCAAGTAGCATATCAAATTCAAATTTACTTCATGTAGGCCAACTTGTAGTTCTTATGACACGTCATAAATCTACCACCGGTTCGGAATGCAGATTCTGCTAAGAGCCGGCAAGAAACTCGGGAGTTGTTCTTTAAAAAAAAAATTTTTTTTACAATAGGTAACAAAACTATGCTATGTATACAGTGCTTCCGCAATGAAGCTTCAAAAATGCATACGTAGGTACATACAATCCAACGTATGTCAACACGGGCTGACAAAGCAGACCCATTTCCGTTGGTGGCACTCGTTCCAGGGCATGACGCATGATCCAGCCGTTGCTTCGCTCAACCATATTTGAGGGAACGTAACAACCCGCACCACACGACACCACCACATAAATGTTTAAAGGGAGCATGACATACTTAGGCCATTTTTTCAGGTTAAAAAGTACACGACAAGTCTAGAACTGGCAGACATTCTGACAGAGGCGTCGTCTGTAAAGCCGACGGACTGCGTGAGTGCGGTGTACAAACTGAAACTGCTCGTGCGAAAACTGCCCGAGAAGATAATACAGGGCGCCGATAGGTGAGGAAAAAACTGAGGGCAACCTGAAAACCAGAAATGCTGAAGTTGCCTCCTATTGTTTATTGTTAGTGTTTAATTTAGTCAAAGGTTTAATTTTTCATTGTACATGTAACAATTAGGAGGCAAGAAAGATTTTATTTATTTATATAACTAGAGGCTTAAGGCCTTCTTCAATTTATTTCTATTCAGAATTTAAAAATTCGCATTCAATATAAGCACACGCACGCACGCACGCACGAACGAACGAACGCACGAACGAACGCGCACAAATACACATAATCGTTTTTATATACTTTTTTGGTTGCTATGCAAGAGCGAGGCCTCCTGATACAGGTATTTGAGGCTTGGTCTCTATATCCATCAACGTGGTCGAGATATGAATTTAATTTTTAATTTTTCAAAATTTTTAGTGCTTCTGGAAAAAATCGGTCGAGTAAAGTTGTCCTTTGTGCACGTCAGTTTATTTGAATATGTCTTAGACCTAAATGCTTCGTACATTACTAATGAACATTTTTTTCAGCACAACACCCAGCAAAGTGAAGTTCGCGCTATTGAGCATGCTACTGCAGGAAGCGGAGAAGCAACTAGCTTCATGTGAGCAGAGTATCGTATACGGCGCGAGGAACGCGCCCATGTACGGGGTACTGCATTGCATTGGACACATTCTACAAATCCCTGCGTGAGTATCGAACTTTTTTTATAATATTGAATGAAAATGAAAATAAAATGAAATGAAATTTATTAAATAAGGTCATTAGTTATGAACAATGAACCATATTTTGTTAGGTTGAGACACAGCTGCCTAAAATAAGTTCAGAACTCGTAATATAGGCAACAGTTCTCTCCCCTTACATTATCCTTAAGTGCTAACAATAATATTGGATAGAATACTAGACAATAGTCTATACAATACAGCATTGTAAAGTCGATATCTCCTGAGGATGCTCCGGTGTCGGGGCGAAACGTGATAAAGGTCTTGTGTGGTGGTAGCATTGCTTGCTTGGGAACTTGGCTTTTTTGCTCGGTCGGGAAGGTAAGCGGTGCTTAGCTTTTAACTGCACGTTTGACCATACAGATTTTTTCTGTTGGCGGATTATAGCAAAATAACTCTAACTTTTTCTTGCTTCTTTATATAATTCGATGGCAAGTTAGTCCTCGATTGCGATCTCATCTGATGGTAAGGGACAATGCAGTCTAAGATGGTAGCGGTCTAACTTGGAAGGGGTATGGCAGTGTACATTCAACCCAAACCACTAATCTGCTTTTACACGCTATCGTGCCGGAACGCTGTCTTTGACGGTAAGGTCGTAATTAGCAACGGCCAAAGCTTTCCACCGGACCAGACCAGAGTCAAATCAGAAATTATTAATATCCTAATTGTCTCCGCCGGAAATCGAACCCGAGACCTCCCAATTCCCAAAAAGACCACAGCGCTCACTACTGCACTAGGGAGGTCGTCAAAAACTGTTCAATGACTTCTTACTATGTAATGATAAGTCAAAACTGTCACCGGTTCGGAAAGCAGATTCAGTCCAGAAAAACCAACAAGAGGAATAACCGGTGAAATGTGAGTCGGACTAGTATACGAACAGTGTACCAAAAACAACGCTTTCGGTTTTGCCGAAACACTTTTCTGCAGTTTGTTTACATTTTATGTTAGACTAGCTTTAACCCGCGGCTTCACTCACGTTAGGTTTGATTTTTTAACCCCCTATTTAACCCTCTTGGGGTTGAAATTTTCCAAAATCCTTTCTTAGCGGATGCCTACGTCATAATAGCTGTCTGTATGCCAAATTTCAGCCCGATCCGTCCAGCGGTTAGAGCTGTGCGTTGATAGATCAGTCAGTCAGTCAGTCACCTTTGCCTTTTATATATTTAGATAAGGAAAAATAGTCCGTATATTTCCCAGCGGCATCCCCGCGGACGGTCGGTCGGGCGTCGTGCAGCGCTTGGTGGCGAGCTGCGTGCGCGTGTGCGGCTGTGCGGGCGCGGTGCTGGCCAGCGCGGCGCCCGAGGGGCTGCTGCCCGCCGCGTGTCCCCGGAGCGCCACCTGCGACCCCACTGCGGGGTGAGTGTGTTATTATTTTAGTTTTATACTAGCGGACGCCCGCGACTTCGTCCGCTAACTATCTATTCATAATCGACGGTTCTTAAACCCCCACAGTTTAGGTGGGCAGTACCCCTGCAGCATCGGAAGGAACCCGAAGTTTTCAAAGTAGCATCTCGCAATGTTTTTGAATTGATTAAAAAAAGATTCACGCAAATCGGTTAAGAAATCAAGGAGATATAGATATACAGAGATCGAAAAACACAACCCCTTCTCTTCCTTTTTCGAAAGTTGGTTAGAAAAGTAGCCTATACGATGCCCGATAATTTCAGCTATCTACCAGTGAAAGTCCCGTCAAAATCGGTCCAGCCGTTCCCGAAATTAGCGGCAACAAAGAGACACACAAAAATTTAAAAAATTGTTTTCTTTTTATAAATAACGTATTTACTTTCGTATGTAGTTAGTAAAAAGCTGTTCTTTTGATATTACAAACAGACACTTCAATTTTATTTATTTGTATAGAAGAAGGCTGAGAGCCGCTCAGCGGGAAATAAAGAGAGCTATGGCGGAAGTATCCCTGCAGGATAAAATCAGCAGTGAGATCACTGCTGGACGTAGGTCTCTTCTTCTTCACAGTCATGCACCACCTGAACCCTGCGGCTCCTGCGACTCTACTGCCACCACTGCTTTCTAGTGCGAGGTTGCCAGTTCAGGCCATCAGTTCTTCGAACTATATGCTTCGTCCATTGCCAGTCAGTCAGTCATTCACAATTTCCTTTTAAATATTTGGATTGTAATGTTTTCAGCCACGTGCGTCTGGAGGACGGCAGCGAAGTGTCCGCACAAATGGTTCTACTGTGCGCGTGGAGATCCGTTAAAGAGGTAACTATGTAAAAATGTACATAGGTATCTTAAATGCGCAAAGGCGGTCTTATCGCTTTAAGCGATCTCTTCCAGACAACCTTGATAGCTTGAAAAGAATGGATATGGGAAAGTGCAGCAATTTTAAATAAATTACATAAAAGACACAGATGTCTCTACTAGAGATGAGTTATATACTCAAAACAAGCGAAAAAATTGTTCCGAACGATGACGCCAAAGAGTATATTATACAAAAGTATAATAGAGTACTTCACTGTTAAATGGCATGAAAAATTACGACAAACATTTGCCGTTACGCGCTTCATTTACGTTTGTACCCCTTTTCATTTATTTATTTATTTATTTACCCCAACAACTTCCATACAAGAAAGACAAACAAATTCTATTACAAAAATATAGTATGGTTGTCAATTACAGGCGTAAAAGAAAGAAAATTAGAAACTAAACATGCACTACTTTAAATAAAAATGACAAGAGAAGAAAGACGGCACTAACTAAACATGCATTACTTCTAAAAAACAAAGACAAAAACTTATAGTAAAGACAAATAGAAGAAGATTAAGAAGTAAACAGCAAGTCTAGTATAAATACATTAACTTTTACCAGCTAAATTTTTTTTTTTTGTTACATATACTATATCATAGTTCACAACACTTACTTTACTGACAGGTGTCACTAATCCTCAGCACGATAGTGACTCAACTCCTCCAGCATGAGGAATTTGAGCCAGCGTCGCTGCGGTACTCCCTAGTGAGGAGTATCGGCGAGCAGTTCACGTCGCTGCTGACTGAGACCAAGCACAGAGGTGCATTTGAACAGGTCTACGTTGGATTTACTAGGCTGTTGACCAGGTGCGGAAACTTTATTGCTTGTTTAAATAGTGTTAATCCTTTTTTGTACGACGAAAAAAGGAGTTGTTTTCAGGGTTGATGTTCCACCATAACTTCTGCTAGCTGGGCAGTTGTGTTTTTTAATTTTTTAATTATAGCTTGTTAAATGAATACAATCTGCTAAAAAAAAACTAGATACAATGTCCCACTAAATTTACAAATATGGAGTTATTCAAGGGGCGGACCTTTTTTTATTCGATGACAAAATAGTCCTTAACTGCAAGGAAAAAAAGGAATGTACTTTTAGGGACTTTATCAGTTGGTGTTATTACATCCCAAAAACCAGAATATCTGTACAGAATATCTGAAATAGCAAGCGCCAAGCTTTGGGCTTCGGACAATGGTGGCAGGAAACAGGAATCCTGGAACGGTGCTGCATGGGGAGTCTAACGGTCTCCACGGAGAGTTTACTGCTGCTGGCTGGTTTATGAGCTGGCCACTTTTATCTTCATATTCGAAGGAGTTCAAACTTAGAATGCTATTTGAATGTTGTTTGGAATTGTAAGTTGGACAGGCGTCGTAATTCATTATTCTATTAACCACCGTCCGAGCCGGAGGTCTAGAATCAGAGTTGTATTCTCAACTCCCGTCCACGTCGGACGCTCACAACGCCCGTTCATCCAGTTTAAGTTTATCATGTTACATTCTTTTATTGCTGGATAAATACAAATGTACAATAACTAGTGTGACACGGTTCTCATTTGAATAGGGCTCAATTTACTTATATGCACACCTTAGCGGTTCGTTTCAGAAACGTTAAAGTGACGTTATTTGCAGTTTATGGCGCAGTCCCGAGGCGAAGTTCAACGAGTTGCCGGCGGCGTGGCTCGCGGAGCTGATGGCGGCCATCGAGAGCGGCGACGGCGACGCCCGCCTGTGCGCCACGCGCCGCAGCGCCGGCCTGCCCTTCATGATACAGGTACGCTTTGTTGCGGCGCGATTGAAGGACAAACCAACATACCACCAACAAACAAACACACTTTCGAATTTATAATATTAGTAAGGATATAAAAAAAATTTAGTCATCCGGCTCGAAGGACCAAAAAGTAGGGTGTCATCCCTACTGATAAATGATGATGATTGATAGACTAATATATGTGGACTGTATTTAATGATATTGATTGATATTGCTATGAGCGCGTCGTAGGGTAGTCTCTTAATAATTAACGCGCGGCTCGACGACGGCGCAAACTGCTGACGGTGCATTGTTCGGTGCCACGCAGTGTCTCGAATAAAACCAACAAACACACTTTCGAATTTATAATAGGAATAAGAAAAAGGATATAAAAAAAATTTAGTCATCCGGCTCGAAGGACCAAAACGTGTAAATGACCCAGTTAAAACTTTCTCTTCCAGGCCCTAGTAATAACGGAGTTGCAAGTGAAGGTGAACTCGAAGAGCTTCGACTCGTGTATGCGCGCGCTGCTGCGCGTGGCGCGCGGCGCGCGCGGCGCGGAGGCGCGCTGCCACGCCCTCAACATCCTGCGCGCGCTGTACCGCTGCTCGCAGCTCGACGAGCTGGTGGGCGCGCACGTGGGCGAAGGACTCATAGTCGCTCTCTTGGGCTTCGAGAGCGGAACGTGGATTGTAAGGACAACAAAAAAAATTTAGATCAAAACTTTAATAAAAATTTAATACACTTGGGCCGAGGATATTTCGGACAGCCCTAGCACAGGCTACGGTCTAATTGGGCTGCCAATTGCAATCACCAGCCATTTTTAGTCTAATGCTTTGGTCTTGAGAACTTTGGTCTTTTGGAATTGAGAACTTCCTCCTTTTTTGGAAGTCGGTTATGCTACTGCTCCATCTGCATTAATGTTAGTGTTAACGGCTTAACGGCGGTTAGTGTTAAATGGATTAGCGCTTAGCGTCTAACGTACATTAACGCAGTATTAACATACATTTAACGCAGTAAAATATTGGCCCCATCTGCGTAATGCCTTTATTATCGCGTTAATTTACGCGTTACGGTGCAGGTGGAGCACAGGGGCATTAAAAATATGCGTATATATCTCCAGGAGCGCAACTCGGCGACGCTGCTGTTCAGCGCGCTGATGGTGCGGGTATTCGGCGTGCAGCGCTCCCGGGACTCGGAGAGGCTGTGCGTGCGGAACCGCATGACGGGCCGGATATTCTTCCTCCGATACCCGCAGCTCTACGACTTTATGCTTGTGAGTTTTTTTAAATATATTTTTCTCAAACATGCATGGAAATATTGTCATTATTTTCGAAAAAAGAACACGGGAAGTATCGAATTGTCGGACAAAGAAAATCAAATCCATTGCAGGAGCGTTTTTTGAATTTGGAACATTACAACGCTCCTGCAAAACATTTTTTTTTTTAAATATTGCAGGAGCGTTGTAATGTAACGGCGTTTCATACAACAGTATGAAACGGCGTGCTGGGGTTACTCTGATCGATGATGATGATGATGGGGATCGGATCTCTTTTGTCATTCTTGGCATACCATAGTCTCTTTGCTTAGTACAAATTGCGTTTACGTGGCTGTATAGCCATAAATGCGTTTGCCTGTCGGCACAGATGATAAAAAAAAATTGGTGGCAAAGCTGAAAATTCGTCTTGATTTGTTATTTACATACCTACCTAATAAATATAAATTTAATAATAATTAAAATGAGTTCAACGGTTCAGAGAGTGAAATGGAGATTGATTGTACCTACTCCACCAGATTTAAACCAAAATGGCGGATGGATTTGGATGTATAATATAAAAATTGTTTTATTTCCCTGCATTCTTTTGAGAAAAGCTCTATATATGCCTCGGCGGGAAATGGCAATTGCCTGTCTCGTATTTAGTGAAGTCCTCGCCTACGGCTCGGCCTTCAAACTCATACTCGACCTGCAATTGCCTACTTCCCTGCCTTTCCAATAATGTACTATTAGCGAGCAAACGAGCAGGCCGGTCACCAGATGTTCAGTGATTACCGCCGCCCATGAACATTTGTAGCACCCGATGAGGCACCACCGATGCGTTGCCGGCTTTTCAGGAATTTGTTGATCCGCCCCTTGAATAACCCCATATTGTAATTTAGTAGGAAAGGGAAGGGTTTTTTTAATTCAGTGACGCCCCTTGAGTGCAATCGCACTTGGTGGAAGTAATGCAGTGCTTAAAAACATGTTTAATTTAATTTAAAAGAAAAATTATAACTTATTAGAAAAATTAGTCAATAAAGACAGAAGAAGAATTAAAGCTAATTACAACTATTAATTGCTAATTACAGCTGTTAGTACATAAATATGGATTATGTGAGAAGCTTAAACAAAAAGGTTTTGTTTTCTGCAATTTTTTAAAAAATAAGTTAATTATAATAATTTGTACGGAATTTTGACTCTCCTGTAAATTTTTTTTTTTAAATTATGACGCCTTTATTCGGTTGGGCCGTTGAAATATATTATTATTTTTTCAGGACAAATTGAAGGAAGTAAGTGAGAATGGCAAGGAGCTGCACCCGGCGCTGTACCCGGTGCTGCTGCTGCTGGCGCGGCTGTACCCCTCCTCGCTGGAAGGGACTGTATCCAATTTAAAGGTATAGGTGTAAACTATTTTTCCTTCTTCTTCTTCTTCTTTTTTATCAACCGATTCTCCGTCTTCTTTATTCATTGGTGGCCTGGAACAGATCGCTATGTAGCGATAACGCCGCCAAATTTTATACTTTATTAAGTTCATTGTTTTGTTGTCTCTTTTCACGTGTACAATAAAAGTTTAGAAATAAAAGTACATTCATTAACTCATTCAACCGATAGACGTTCACTGCCAACGACGACGGCCAACTTGGAGTGAACATGTAGCAATTTACAATTCAAAATTTATTTATTTCATGTACGCCAACTAGTAGCTCCTATGACAAATTAGCTACCTAATGGTATTTTGCGCCTGATCTATCTTCGGTAGTGTCGGTTTTTCCATCCCATCGGAATAGGAGAGTGCGGGAATACAGAGTGCTGTGTTTGCGCAGTCACTTGTGTACTATAATATCTCCCGCGCAGATGGCTAATCTCTGTGGAGTTTGGGCGCCGCGGTCGGATTCGATCGGGAGGACAGTAATATTACTATTAGTCAGTGTATGACAACTATTAGTCAATTAAACCTAAAAAATAGCTCAACGGTTAAAGGTGCGGACTGTAAACTGAAAGGTCGCAGGTTCGAGCCCCACCTGTTGCACTATTGTCACTCCTAGCACCAGCTTTCCGCTTATTTAGAGGGGAGAGGAGAATATAAGTGAAGTTCAGCTTGGCTAATATTCTTAAAAAAAAAATGGTGGGCGACAGCTGGCGACGTTCGTGCCGGCCGTGCTGCGCTGCGCGCGCGCCGCCGCGCTGCACACGCGCCGCCTCGCCGCCAACGCCGTGGCGCCGCTCGTGCCGCCCGACAAGTCAGTGCAGAAATATGTATCCATATATTCCATATTATAGTTATCTTCTTTTGTAAATATTTATATGTACATAAAAAAAAAAATATCTTAAAGTCTTGATTTTAAAGCCTCAATAGCCCAACAGTTAAAGGAGCGGACTGAAAACTAAAAGGTCGCAGGCTCGATCCCCGCCCGTTGCACTATTGTCGTAGTCACTCCTAACACAAGCTTTCCGTTTACTTGGAGGGGAGAGGTTGAATGTTAGTCGAGTTCATCGTGGCTAATATTAAAAAAAAACACTTTCTCATTTATAAAACTAGTAAGAGTTAGTAATATTTAACATCATAAATTAAATCCTACTAATATTATAAATGCGAAAGTGCGTTTGTTCGTTGGTTTTTCCTTAAATCACGCTACGAATCAACGTGATTTCTGCATGGGTATAGTTGACGACCTGGAGAGTGAAAAATCAAAGAGCTGCTGTAGGATTTACAAAACTAAATCCGAGCGTACGAAGTCGCGGGCATAGGCTAGTATGTAATATAATTGAAATGTTTCAGGTATGTGTCACACGTGGAAAATATGCTTCAGCTGTTATGTGACAAAAACATCAAAAGGAATTATTGTCACGGTATATTATTGCAGGTGAGCTTAGTATGTTATATAATTTTGAGTGAAATTTTAATTAAAAGACAGATCAAACCAGAGAGTTCTGTATAATATTCCAAATAAGGTGTGAAGTCTTTCAATTCACACCAGCGAAGTTTATTTGAATAAATTGTTATTTGTTCAACAAGATAGCAAAGTTCATTTTTGTTGCGAGTGCCTATTTTGAACCCCGAACGGGTGAAGGATTTTAAGTTTATTTTAAGTATCCTGAGTGTAGTGAGGGATTTCAGGGTAAGGCACAAGAAACAAAAACTTTGCTATCGTGTGATACATACAACTTTTCACCTCACTAATAGTAGTTGAACGAGCGAAGCGAAGTTCTCTGAGTCAACTAGGGCGCTTGCCTACTAGACAGAGAAGTGTGTTCGTCTAAATGTCTGTCAGAGCCCTATAACTTCTGAATTACTGAACGTAATTACTTCAAATTTAAATATAATATGTAAACTGATGGCCTTCAGCCGAACATTGTATAAAAAAATATAAAAAGCTTTATTTCAGGAGGGCTCTCATAGAAGCGTATTTGAAGTAAAATCTTGTTTGTTGCTCTACATAGACTTGCGATATATCTTTTTAAAGACGACTTTGAACAGAGTACAAAAATATATTTTTTTTAATTTTTCCCTAAAAATTGACCAAATGGGGGGGTTTCAAAGTGGAGATTTTAATTTGAGCCATATGTCAAGAATTACTGAATATTAGAACGTGAAACTTGGTTGAAAATTCAATTATATCCTGTACTTGAACAACAAATACTAAAATTAGATAAATGTTATAAAGAAACGAAATTATTTAATTTTAATGCGCCATCTATTAGCATTATTGTGAAGCTAATAGCTTCACTATAATGCTTCACTATAATGCTTCACTATAGATGGCGCTGTGTCAGTAAAACAGTTTTATGTCAACTATTTTTTTTTATTGCGTCTAATGTTAAAAGTTAATTATAACAATGTATAATTAAAACTTTTGGGAATTATGGGATATCGCGAGGTCTCAGTTCGGGGCGAACCACTAGTAGTAGTTAGTTTTTAAGATTATAATGTACAGAATATATAAATAATTAGTTCAAAAAGGACGCCTTTGCTGTCTAAAACCCGTGAGCAAAAGTCGTTTTTGCTCACTCAGTGAGAAAAAGTGAGACAACACTTTTTCTCACTGATTGAGCAAAAAGACTTTTGCTCACTGGTTTTAGCCAGCAAAGGCGCCTTTTTTGAGCTAGTGAGGTGAAAACTTAATTACATTATTCTACTCTATTCTATTCTAGAGAAGCCCAGTAGTAAACCGGCAATGGGAAGAGATGAGTGAATTAATTAATTAATTATGACCTCAATTTTTAGGTCCTTAAACTACTAAGCTCTCGACCTGAAAATCTCATAATCGATATTGAAACGCAACATCGCTTAGCTGATTTGTTTAGAAAATCCATCTGGATCCTAAAACAATGCTCCGGCGACCTGCCTTGCTATGTGATAGCTAATGAGTATTTGAAGATCATCAACATACTTCTAAGAAGGTCAGAAATATAAAACTTCTGGTATATTCCCTATATCAGTGGGGTTAGTATAAGATTTAACACGATGGATCGTATTCGTAAACTATGACATTAGCGTCAAAGTAAAATGAACCTTAAAAGTTTTAATTTAAAGTCACAAATTCAGTACAACCGATTTTTACCTATTAAAGTATAAGAATGCATGCGCGAAATTGAGCTCTAATTCAATGTTTTTATGGTTCATTTTAATTTGACGCTAATGTCTAAGTATACAAACACAATCTAAATAAATCTTATACTAACCCCACTGCTTACAAAGGATTGATCGATTTAACACTATGGTTGTATAAATGAATTGAACGGTCTAATAAACTTTTATTTTTGTAGCTTTGACTCGCTCCTTGAAGAACCATTTATAAATGAGATCCAAGAATACTTAAACGACTTGCTGTTTAGCAGTAATCGATCCAAAATAAACCCTGGAAAAGAGCTGTGTTTGGCAAATGCTACATATTTGTACTTAATAACGTTAAATATGCAGAACAAAATAGATGAAACATGTCTTCTTGTATTTAAATGCCTGTCCCATGACATCTACGAAGTTGTTTTAGCAGTTCTCGACTATTTGCTAATACTTCACGGAAAACTCGAAGTCGAAACTCCTTTTCAGCAACATCTATGCGAAATTTCAGTGAAAACTGATGTTAGAGCTCCGAGGGAAAATTTAAAATATGAAATATCAGAGGAAATTGATGTAGAATGTGGTAAACACTCAGATTTTGAACAATTAGAAGGGAAAGTTTTCAATGCTCTAAGAAAGGACACGAAATACATAGATGTATTGAGTGATGTACTAAAAAGTAGCAAATATTTGGAGTGTACTCAAAAGTGTTTAAGATTGATAACATTAGAGCCTCATACACAAATTGATATTCTAAAGGCCAGAGAAAATGTAAACCCTGGACTTGTAACTGACGATATTTTAATAGACCACTTAATTTCATACATCGAAAATGAACACGAAAACTTAACTCACATATTCTTAACAAGTCTGTGCGATTTGTTGACACGCAAGCTAAAGGAAAATGGAATTAAACGTATAAGGATATTGGATGTGCTAAGGGTCATTTTCGCTTGCAGTTTGTCAGACAATAGTTGTGATACGAGGAGCGTTGTAGCGGACTTTTTGGAAAGTAACTTAAAACTGCTTTGGAATTTGGATTTAGAAGAATTGAGCTTAGCTGATCACTGTAAGTTTAACTTCGCAACAGTGAATACTTGTTATTTAAGAATGGCATCTTATTTGTGTTCGCCTGCGCAAAGATCAGAAATCCTTTGTGAGGTTGAGTGTACGCTAATATAATATGGTCCCGAAGGAATTACTGGATATCCCGTTGCACAAATTTAAACAATGCGTAAAGACACATTTGTTAAGTCGTGGTTATTACAAAGTTAGTGATTTTCTTAATGACAAAGTTGCATGGAATCAATCGTCTTGGCATCCAGCTGCCCACAAGATAGTGTAATAAGTTATTATATTGTAATATTATGTAGCTCTACATTAATATTGTAATATTTGTTATGAAAAGAGCAACTGCTGAGTTTCTTGCCAGCTCTTCTCAGCAGAATCTGCATTCCGAACCGCCGGTCGATTCATGACGTGTCATAAGAGCTACAAGTTGCCCTGCACGAAATAAATAATTTTGTTGTTTTTGAATTTCCAGTTGAATTCAAAGCGACATTATGTGCCACCATAGTCACAATCCTCGAAGATGATGAAGAGTCAATCCGCACGCGTGCATCACGCATCATCACCCACCTGTCATCATCATCATCATCATCACCACAAGCTCATCACCCGCACGTGATACCGAGCAAGGCGGGCGACGTTTTGCTGTCATTCGTACGAAATGATCAGACGCATGCGGTGGCACTGTTGACTGTCATCGCCCTGTTGGACTTCAAGGCTGAAGTCTGTATGAATGACGAAATTAATGATGAGGTATGTATTAAGTATATTTACTTTTTATTATTTCTTCATTGAATATCTCAACGGTTAAAGGTGCAGACTGAAAACTGAAAGGTTGCAGGAACCCCACCCGTTGCACTATTATCGTACGTACTCCTAGCACAAGCTTTTCGCTCATTTGGAGGGGAGAGGAGAATATAAGTCAAGTTCAGCTTTGCTCATATTCTTTTTTTTTTTTTTAAAGAAAAAAATATTCTTTAGGCGGGTTTTTAAGCCTTTTTCTTTGTTACAGTGTCGAGTCTTTGACCAAAACGAGAGGTACAACATTAACCTCGAAGAAACGGTATGGGCGCGTGCCTGTGCCGACGCCGTCAAGCAAATATGTACAACGGACGCCGAGGCACACGTTCATGACGTCATTACTGGGGCAACGTACAGACAGACTTTTGAAAAGTTGTGTGGTGATCATTTTAGGGCATATAGATTATTATTGGAATGTGGTGAACAAAATAGAAGTGAAATTAATCCTAAAATTGAAATTTTTTACAATAGGCTGTCTTCTGGATCTTGAAAATTAGTCAGAAAAGAGTATGTGCGATGAACAGTGGTGTGATTTAAAGTGAAGAGTCCAGATTTCGAGGTCCGTGAGGAAGTTTAGGGATTTTTTATAATTCATTCAGATCTGGGGGCTGATTCTGTAACTCGGTGCCTATCAACGACGATAGGCATTTTTTATCCATTGAGGGTTTGAAGAGAAATGCCATTTACTATTTCATAGTAAACCTTCAATGGATAAAAAATATAAGTCAGTGGATTTTTTGACAGGCACTGAGGTACAGAATCAGGGGGCTGGACGTAACTTGATTTAATATTTAAGACCAATTCCAATTTTATAATTAGTCGAATAATAGTTTAATGAAATAATTGTTAATATAGATGAATTTATGTAGGCATGTAAGTGTAAATAATAAAAAAATATATGTTCTTTTAATTTTTTTTATTAATAAATGAAGGATTTTAAAATCAATAGTCCTTATTAATTAAGTATCTACACTAAAGTAAAACAATATTTGCCAAAAAACTGTATCTTCAGTTACAATCAGTACACAATAACGGTACAAGAATCGCTCTTGGAAAGAAAATTTGCCTTAACTCAACAAAAAAAAAGTTAGTTTCCTTTAAGTTTCAACTTAGAGTAACTTAACCACCGAAAAAACATGGAAAAATTTAAAATATATGTCTTACCTGAGGTATGAAAAAAGTGAAAATTAAACCTTTAGAGGTTTAATTAAACCTTTCAGGTTCAATTAAACAAAAAACAAACGATAGATATACTCGTAAATATCAGCAATCTTTTAGAAAAAAAATTTTTGCATCATTTTCTATGAAAAAAGTTTCTTTTTAATTTTATTTGTAATTCAGTAGAGAGACCTACAGCTACATGTATTTTACAAGCGGTACTCATTGTCATTCATTTTCCAAATATATCACTCACTTTCTACAAACACTCAATTTATTATACACTATACACAGAAGTCAAACATCCTCAAATAAGTTTATTCCTCCGTATCCTGTACACTTCTTTGGCGGTCTGGCTGTTTTTAAACTTCAATTCGCTCTTTCTCTCTTTAGTTTTCATCTCGCTTACACTCGCTTCCGTTAACTTATCAGTCTTTTTATATTTCTCCATTTTCGACCTTATCCCCTGCTCCGAAGGTTCAAGATCGTCACTGTCATTAAATAAATCTTTCACGGACACCAATCTATGTGAGTTTCCTACTCTTAGCAACTTTTTTAACCCTCTCGAAGCTTTTGGTTCAATGAGGCCTAAAATACCCCAATCGTCCGACTTTTGTCCGTCCATACAAGATTCCAAATGCCAAGCGGCGTTTCTAACTTCCAAGCGTAACCTTTCGCATTCTTCGTAACTGACATTTCTACTAACATTAAGGGCTTGCTCTAAAGGGTTAACTATGTATAGGGGAAGGGAATTAGGTTTCCGAATAGGTTTTCCTTCATTAATCGATATGGCTTTGTCATTGAAGTCGAACTGTGAATAAAACTCGAAGAATTTGAAGAGCAAAGTCTGCAAGTTGTCGCTGTTTTGTGCGTAGGATTCTGAGGGTAGTTTGTTGAGATCTCTCAAGAACGTGCAGTTGAGGTTCTCCTCGGCTATTCTCACGTCGTCTTTGTCTGTAATCCGAAAAAAGCGTCACTGTACACATTGCACAATTGCTGTATCCATTTCCGTAAACTTTCCACTTATTTAGAGGGCAGAGGAATATGTTAGGTAGTTCTTTAAAAAAATATACAAATGGGTCTCTCACCAGCTAAGTTCACCAGTTGCTTGAGCGTGGGCAGCACGGGCCCGTGCTCCTTCTGCTGCAGGAAGAACAGCACCAGCAGCGTGAGCGGAAAGTTGGTGAGCCAGCGGCCCGGGTGCATGTTGGTCAGGCCCACGGCGCGCGCCCAGCGCCGCACCGCGCCCGTCAGCGGCCGCACGCGCGGGTCCAACGCCCCCAGCTGCCACAGCAGCTCCGACATGTACACCCCTGACCTACGGGTGCAAGGAATTTTAGTGCGTGACGTCATCGTCTCCGAGCCTGTAAGGGAGAATTTAAACTTGTCCATCTGTCATTTTTCTTTCGATTTTGGCGGTAACAAGTTTTCTATTATGGCTCTTGCCGCCTTTTGAATTTCATTCACTCACACATTAATTGTCTTCACTTGAACTTATTTTGTCAAATACAATTTACTTTTCAAAATCAATGACAAACAATGAACAACAATAATTTTCCCTGCATTGAAGTGTTCATTGGTTTTTTTTTTTCAATCCTTGGTTGTCTCCTTTGTTGCCATGTTTCGGAGTAAAAGATCATGCCATTTTTAAATGACACGACAGATATGAGTTTACTATGTAATTTATCTGGACGCTAAACCACGCCAGCAATGGATTTTCATACAACTTTTGCCGGCCGCTGCTCGGCCAGTACAGCAATTTCGATTTATCTCGAAGAAGGTTGTCAAAATAATGCTGAAATTTCCAAGCATGTGAGAGAAAAAATACTTACGTATTATTGCAGCACAGATCACAGTCGACATCGGCCAGGTCATGCGAGTACTTCACGATGGGCACCCGCGCGTTGAGTATCTTCTGCACGCGCGCGGCGCCCGGCACGCGCAGCTCCAGCAGCGCGCCCACCAGCTCCATGTGGCGCTGCCAGGGGCTCCGCCCGCCCTCAGACTTCTTCTCCTGGTACACCAGCCGGTGGTTTGGCGATGTCTGTAATAACAAAATTAACATTGGTAGCTAAATAGGTAAACCACTAGAGACTAGACCAACAATGTAGTTGACCCACACCTGAGATGTTGACCCACAATGCACAATTGCTTGCAATTTGCAATATTATGAAGATGATTGTTAATTCTTAACTCTTGACTAAATTAACTCTCTAAGAGCCTAACTAACACAATAACGTAAAATTAATCTTATCCAAATAATAAATATTTGATATTTTGACAGATTTTCAATATAAAACCAAACACCCAATTTATGTCACAGTTCAACATCACTCGACATTTGGGAAATAGACACTTAATATAAGGCAATTTTAGCTGCAAGACACTTTGTAAAAGAATAACTATATTTAGATTAGTCATTGTAGAATAGTAGATTAGAAGATTAGATTAAATGTAAAAGCAAATAATTACAAAATAATATTTCACTTACCAAATTATCAGTCAAACTATTAGTCAGGACTAAGTCCAGATCACAGCCCATTTTCCCAAAGCCATTTACAGAGGACCCAAAGGGCTGCACTTTAATATTTGCATACAAACTACTAAATATAATTTCCAACTGAAAGCAATAAAATAGTTTAGATAAAAATAATTTCCAACCAAAATAAATATTTCACTTTTTCAAATGAAAATTCAAAATTGAGAACTTTGTTTTTTTTATTTGATGACAAAATAACTGTCTCTCAGATGGTAAGTGACGTAATACATAATATTTATGATTAGTTATTGGTAGTCAGTATATAAATAAAACAAATGACTACCTGTCTGGCAACCATATATCTCAGCCTCACTCCTATATCGTTCAGCACAGTTCTATCATACAACATCTGTATCTGCTGAGACACAGTCTCACAATTCAATAAATCATCATATAACACCTCTTCGTTGACCATTGAACTACCGTCTTTGACTGCCAACTGTTTTTCATTCTGCGGATATTTTTCCTTGGCGCCACTGGTTGCTCGGAACCAGAGGAAGGGTGATTGTACCCCCATAACGTCAAGATCTTTTTGATGTGAACTGCATGATTGTAACACATCTTTCAAGTTTTCTTCTGTACTAAATTCTATGAGCATAAAATGCTGGAAATGAAATCTTTGTTTAGTAATTCCATTAAATAACAGGCATGACGACAGTAACCGAGAATCAATGAAATTATGAATTTTTCATGATTTCATTGATTCATTAAAGACTAGTCCATACAAACATATAGTGGGACATAAAATTTTAAAATGTGCATTTGGGTTATGCTTTTATTAAAGTAATCATGAGCTTAGTAAGAGCCAGTTACATGTTTTGAAATCACAGACAGACAATCCAATTTGTTTATTTGTGTATCTATACGTATTTAAACCTATTACAATGTAAGGCAAAAATAAATATAAACTTTCACCTCTCCTCCTGCATTCTTATAATGATGAATGTCACTGATAGAGGCGTATTTAGAGCAATATCCATACAATTCATTGAATGAGGACTCTGAGTTCACTTGAACGACGAGACTTCGACGCGCTTCGGCTCTCCTTTGGGCCAAAATCTCATCAAAACGTACAAATTTCCGCGATACATCTGAAAATTAAACATAACCTCTAAAATCTAATTCAATGTAATATTTGTTAGTGAAAATGAGTATGTACCTGACTTTTTTCTATGAAATACATATTTACTGAAACTAGTATTGAATGGCTTCCTCAACAAATATACTTTTCCTGTCTGGAACAGCACAGACATTTTTTTAACGAAATATGAAGTTGGTTCTCTACAAAAATGACAAAAAGTCAAAAACTATGTGTCAAAATGACAATAACATTGACATGAAAAAAACAGCTGACTTGAGTTCAAAAACAACATTATTTCAATTTTCAGTAATAAATTGATTGTAGAACCAAGAAAACCTGTTGTTAATTTTTAATATAAAAAAAATCAGTACGTTAATCTTAAAGATTAGATTAATAATTATGAAATTGAAAGATTTATTATAAAACATATGAAATAAAAGGGTTTAGTTTTAGGTCATTAAGTAAAAACATCAAAGTATGTTTTTAGTTTTATAACTTTTTAGGTTATCTACTGTTATAACACCTGTAAATTAAACTTTTTTAATATGTTTCTAAATTATTTCAATCAATGAAATGAATTAAAAATTAATAATTTAATACTTAACAGCTAAGCTCAAAGCTATAAAATGACGACCAGGCTTCTGGGACGAATACTTGTTCCCTTAGTTATAAACACACGAACGGTTCCGGCAAATCTCGTCCGGCGCAGCGAAAAAGTTTCCACTGTAAACTTCACCTGTGTTAGAAACTATGCTAAAGGTAAAGACAGAGGAAAGGAAAAGAAGAGTAAAGGAGGAGGGAAAGTGGAAATCAACCCTACAGTCATGTCAGAGCTAGTACCTGTGGAAAAGCTCAAGGAAAGGTGTCAAAGTGCCATTGAAAATATGAAGGAGGACTTCGCTAAAAACCTTTCTCTGCGATCAACGACCGGTGCTATAGACTCATTGCCGATCAAATATGATGGCAAAGACTATGAGTTACAAGAACTCGCACAAATTGTTAGAAAGAACCCTAAAACTATTGTTGTAAACTTTGCCTCCTTCCCACAAGTTATACCAGACGTTTTAAAGGCAATTCATAGCTCTGGGCTGAATTTAAACCCTCAGCAGGATGGCACGACTTTGTACATCCCTGTACCTAAAGTAACTAAGGAGCATAGAGAAACATTAGCAAAAAATGCCAAAGCTTTGTATATCAAGTGTAGGGACACAGTAAAAGACATTCAAAATGAATATATCAAGAAAAACAAAAAACAAACTGGTGTCTCTGAAGATTTAGTTTTTAATGTAAACAAACAAATAACTGCACTATGTGAACAATACATAGAAGAAGCAAAAAATATATATAATGCTAAGCATAATGAACTGTTGGGCAAATAATGATTGTTTATAACATTTGCATTTATTATAAGAAAATAATTTTTGTGTTCATTAAACTAGATCTTTATTAAAGTAGGTAGAGCTTTCTAATCAATTTAGTGATTTTTATTTTTTGGATAGAGTCAGGTGTTACTTTGCGGAAGTTCATGATTAACAAAAAAATGAGAGTTATTTTGCTGTAATCCACCAACAGAAAAAAATCTGTATGGACCATACAGATTTTTTTCTGTTGGCGGATTACAGCAAAATAACTCTAACATTTTTTGTTTATTTTTATTTTTACCTGCTAAAAACAGAGAAAATTAAACAGCATTATAATTAAAAACAAAAAAAAATATATAGCACAGCATCGTACAAATCTGTACCGCTACGTGGGCGAAATTCCACGATCTCGCACTAAGCGCTTTGCTCCCTCATTCCTAATACGCACTGCAAAAATTTGGAACACCCTTCAAGCTTCTGTTTCTCCAACTAGTTAGTTGTTGTTTTACAAGACACCCACGTTACTATAATGTGGGTGTCTTTAAATCAAGAGTGAATATGCGTCTTCTAGGCAAGCGCGTACCATCTTAGGCTGCATCTTCACTTACCATCAGGTGAGATCGCAGTCAAGCGCTAGTCTATATAATATTAAAAAATAAAAAAATTAGGCAGGAAGGTAGGTACCTTAAAAGTACTACCCACAGAGTACATTGAATATAATGACAATACTGTGCTACTTTTGTACTAGCCTAGGCTACATGCAGGCTACTACCCACTACTACTTAGGTACATACCTACAGTCTTGGAGTACCTATAGGTACAGTTAATCTGTGGGTACTGGGTACCTACTCTACTATCTTCCTCCTAAGAGGGCCCGTACACGGTCAAACGTGTTTGTCAAACACTTAACATTTTTACGTGTTTGTCAAATTATTTGATAGTCTGTGGTCGTGATTGTCAAACAAACTACGTGTTTGGCAAACAGAAACAGATGGAGTTCGATCGTGTTTCGTGATTCGATCCGGATGAAATTTATACAAAGTTTTTTGATTTGTTAAGCTCACAATATAACTCTATCTTTAAGGTGATGGAGAAAAGACTGTTTAAAGATCTTAAGTTTAGTGACTGGGCAACTGCCGGCATCTATAAAAGTAGAAATAAGCTGTTTGACTTGTATGCAGAAAAAAAATATAATTATTCCCCCGCGTTTATTGAATATGTAAGAAATTATTCTAAATTGTTTAAAAATGTGTGCATACAAGCAAAGTCACTTCACATAAAGCAAAAAATTGTCAATTCTGATAATAAAATTAAAACAACATGGGGCATCATCGGCGATGAAATGAATAACCATAAGGTGCATAATAATAATAAATTGGAGCTTAAAATTGATAATCATGTAATTAACTCCGATATAGAAGTTGTAAATACATTTGAGAACTTTTTCAAAAATATTCCAATTACCACAACCAGTTCTCTAAATTCCTCGCCGGCAGAAGCCTATCGTCTTCTAAGAAGCAATGTCTCTGAGTGCAATAAGTTATTTAGGTTTGAACACGTTACCCCATATGACATAGTCAAAACATTTAAATCTTTACAAAATAAGAAAACAGCAGATCTATGGGGGATATCAGTTAAAATAATTCATAATGTAATTGATATTATTGCGCCGTATCTTGCTTTAATTTTTAATAAATCAGTAGATTCTGGATCTTTTCCAGATCTTATGAAATGTAGTAAGCTAATACCGCTTTTTAAATCGGGCAGCAAAAGTGACCCGAATAACTACAGGCCAATTTCAATTTTGCCAACTCTCAGCAAGATATTCGAAAAAATAATGCTCAACCAACTGCTTTTATACTTTAATTTAAATAAACTCCTACACACTGAGCAGTATGGTTTTACAAAGGGTCGATCAACAACCGATGCAGCCGCAAGGCTATTACAACACATATTCGATGCGTGGGAGAACTCACAGAATGCCATTGGTATTTTCTGTGATTTGTCAAAGGCATTCGACTGCGTTGATCACGAGACTCTTTTGCTTAAACTGAGCCACTATGGCATTAAAGATTTTGCACTTAGTCTCATTGCGTCTTATCTCAGCAACCGAGTCCAAAGAGTATGTGTCAATGATGTAAAATCATCCGGATCAGCCTCAGTAATGGGTGTACCCCAGGGTTCTATTCTAGGTCCATTCATGTTTTTGGTCTACATAAATGATTTACCACATTTTGTCCAAAATACTTGCGATATTGTACTATTTGCTGATGATACGTCTTTAATTTTTAAAGTCGATAGGATGAAAGACAATTTTGACGATGTAAATAATGCATTATCTCAAGTTTCTGAATGGTTTACGGCAAATAATCTCCTTTTAAATGCTAAAAAAACAAAGTGTGTTGAGTTTTTATTACCTAACACGAGAACTGTCAGTAAAAATTTAAAGATAAATAATGAACTTTTGAAAACTGAGGACTCCACAGTGTTTTTGGGGTTAACCCTGGATTCAAAGCTACAATGGGGCACCCATATAGCAACGCTTGCTGGCAAACTTAGCTCTGCTGCTTACGCTGTTAGGAAGATTCGACAGTTGACTGACATAGAAACTGCAAAAATTGTTTATTTTGCATATTTCCATAGTATTATGTCATACGGAATCTTAGTATGGGGTAAGGCAGCCGATATTGGAAAAATTTTTGTTTTGCAGAAGAGGGCAATCCGCGCAATCTATAATTTGAGGCCGCGGGATTCCCTTCGAGAAAGATTTAAAGAGATAGGCATTCTTACAGTAGCTTCACAATATATTTATAACAACATAATATTTGTCAGACAAAACATTTTGAGTTACAAAAAAAAGAGTGATTTGTCCGATAGACCAAGTAGAAATCCAAATAGGCTCATGTTTCCTGGGCTGCGCCTCAAGAGGGTCCAAAAGACATTTGTGAGAATGGGCGTGACGTTTTACAATAAAATTCCACAGTCAATCTTAGACTTGCCTCTACACAAGTTTAAGAAATCAATTAAATCTGCTCTCATGAAAAAAGCATATTATACAATTGAAGACTATGTAAATGATAAAAAAGCGTGGATATAATTCGCTCCAGTGATTCATAAGACAGTAATAACTATCCTGTGTTCAATAACAATTGTAAATTTTTTATTTTTTTTTGAAAAGAGCAACCGCCGAGTTTCTTACTGGCTCTTCTCGGCAGGAAAGGCATTCCGAACCAGTGGTAGATTCATTGACGATTCAAAAGTGCTTGTAAAAGTTTATTTGAATAAAAAATATTTCTATTTCTATTTCTATTTCTGTGCGCTGGTGTTTGATGACCTTGTTCAAACAAAAACGTAAAATTTGACATAAAAATTTTACATGTTTGACAAACATGTTTGAAAGTGTACGGGCCCTCTAAATCTAAGCTACGTTGAGTTGACTTTGACATAATATTTCATGTTTTTGTTTGACACAGTTGTCACTTGTCAGTTTAATTGTCATAACAAGGCGCCACGGTCGATTTGTTTTTGTAATATAACAGATTTGTTTGTTGTTTTGCCAGAAATTAATAAAAAAATGGACGAACGCAATTCAAAACGCACGACGTCCTACGACAGAGTGATGCCCCGCGTATACAATAGATCTCATCCAAGTACTAAGGCTAATTCCAAAGTAACTCGCCACGATACTTCTTCCACATGTATTGGCGCGAAAGCGAGTTCTTCGAACTTAAGTTCTAGTTTTTTTAGAGAGTTGCCTTTAGTTTTAAGTGGTTATGAACCTGAGACGCCTCTTGTTAAACCCATTGCCCCCAAATATGTAGCCAAGCCGAGAAAAACTGTTAAGTCGCTTGATCCGGGAAAATCACCGCTAGTGCCTGGTAGGAATCGGCAGGGACGTGAAAATAATCGTAATAATATAGTTCGTAGCTCTGCTCCATGTGTGACAGACTCTGAGCCTGTGGGCTGGTCGGACTCTCATCTTAGGCAGTGTTATTCTAGCAGGTCTCATACAAGACTAAAGGAATTGAAGGTATAGTAAAAATCGACACTGGTTTCTTATTCGAACCCCTAATAGACTAACCACTCTTTTTCTGAATATTATTTATGATATTGGTAAAAGCGATAGTAGTAAAGGCACTCCTAAGATCAACATACAGTAGACTAGTTGATGCCCGCGGTTGGATTGAGGTTTTTAATTCCCACAGGAACTCCTATAATCTGGGATAAAAAGTTTGTTTTATTCCAGACTAAAATCTATCTTGGTGCCAAAGGAGGTGGGTTGATAAGGCCCAAAATCCGCCCCTCATACACTCGAAAAAAAAAGTTTCAGATTCCGACAAATTGTAAATGTATTTATATACTTGAAGATATAAACTTTATTTTAGTATAAAGTTTAGATGATAAAAAAAATAGTAAGTTACAGAAAATATTACCCAAAAAGAGAGTGTTTCTTTTACTTTTCTTACATTTTCATGCATTTTACTCGTTTTTTAAGCTTTGATTTAATATTTTAGAATGAGGCGCTCTATGAACCAAAATAAATTAATACTCATATAAAAGCTTATAAAAAGGAGCATCATTAGCAGTAACGTTTACCATGGTTCATGGAGCGCCTCATTCTAAAATATATAATCAAAGCTTAAAAAACGACTAAAGTGTATGAAAATGTAAGAAAAGTAAAAGAAACACTCTCTTTTTGGGTAATATTTTCTGTAACTTACTATTTTTTTTATCACCTAAACTTTATATTAAAATAAAGTTTATATCTTCAAGTATATAAATACATTTACAATTTGTCGAAATCTGGAACTTTTTTTTTCGAGTGTATGAGGGGCGGATTTTGTTGCCTTATCAACCCACCTCCTTTCAGCCAAATGGGTTGAGTAGTTGTGGCGAGATTGAGCAACAAACATCTATCCATCCATCCATACATCTAAACTTTCACATTATTGTTATAATATGAGTATTGTAGAATTTGTCTCTTTATATGCCAGTGTGAAATTATATTTTGGGCCAATTTACTTATGAAACATTCTAAATTATGATGAAAACCACATTAAAATTCACTAAGAAGTTTATAAATTATAAGCAATAATAAAGACAAACAGGGATTAAAACTTTGTTTTATATTACTTAGAGAGGATTTTTAAAATTAATTTCCCTTTTTTAATCAAATCAATCCTTCGGATGTCATATGTATAATATCTTCTTTCAGGATGAGATTAAAGCATTCCAAAAGACACAGAAATTAATGCAACTCCGGAGTCACCTGTACAAGAAGTGTGGAGTGGTGCTGGATGATGGGGGCCAGGTTGCAATAGACAAGGCTGTGCAGGTGCAGCAGACAGGTGAGGCATTAACTCTCTAATTTTTTTTTAAAATATACAGACTATATACAAGCTGCGGATATAGTCTCCCATAAGCTCCATCTACACATGTAGATTTGCTTAAATTTAAAAGCTAGGTACTTATTGAGATTTTGATACTGGTTTTTGTTATAAAAAATAAATTCATATGCAAAGTTTGATATCAATTTTATGTTGGGGAACCTATCGTAAAGTGTTGTTACCACTCACCCGCCCAAAAAAAAAAAGCTTATTGGCACTAAACTTAAATAAAAAAATAAGAAAATCACTAAGCAACAACAGTTGCTGCAAAGTGTGCAGTTTTAAAATACATAATTATGGACCTGCATAAAAAATGGAGTATAATATAAATGCATATTATATGTTTGTATATTATTTTGTAGAGCTATTTTGCATTGTATAGCTTGTGGCTTCCCCTAGTTTCAAAATATTTACATTTGTATGGAAATTGTAAATACTGGAGTCAAGTTCATGTACAGTGATATAACCTAGCGTGAATGATGAAATCTCATAATTTTGTTTTGAATCAAGGCAATATTTAAAAATTCCAAACTTCTAATGTACATTGTTCAATGTTCATGTCTGGCCTAAAATGTGAATGCAACTTTTTTTAGAGTGAAAAAGCGCCATCTACAATAAATTAAGAACATTTTCTCGTCAAACAGCAGCAAGTTACCAGTCACTATGTAATAGCATAGGTGGAGCCACTTGGTGTAATGAAATTGTACTTTAAGCAGAGTTGTGATTTAAAACAATTATAAAATCGATGATAATATATCTGATATTGAATATATAATTTTTTTTAATAATTTAAATTCTATTTTTGAATATTAGTACTAACATAATATTATTTAAGAGCCTATTGTGATATTTTGGTTAGTAATCAACCAGCCGAAATAGCTCAGTTGGGAGAGCGTTAGACTGAAGATCTAAAGGTCCCTGGTTCGATCCCGGGTTTCGGCAATCATTTTTGATTATTTTTTTATTATTTCATTTTTGTTGAATTCTTTGTACTAGAATTATTCTGTAAAATTAAACCATTATTGTTGGATTTTTACAGATAATGCTTCGGGAGATGAAATAAGGTAAGAAAGTCCTTATATTATGTACATAATATTATTATGAATTTACTGAGATAGGTTAATATTTTTTGATAAACTTTACAAACTCTAACCAGAAAGACTAAACCCAGGCAGCAATTTTTTTTTAAATATAGACCATGTTCACCAATCACCATGTTTAATATTTATCTTACCCCTTTTAGCAAGTGTAAGAAAAGCTTGTATTGGCATCGGCTGGAGTTTGAATCTTCGACCTTTAAGTTTTTCGGTCTGCGCTTTAACCCTTATGCTATTGAGGCTACAGACACAGTTAACTTTTGGATGCAATTATATAGTACTAGATGATGCCCCTGATTTCGTCCGCATGGATTAAGCTTTCTTGATCCCCGCAGGAACTCTTTAATTTTCCGGAATAAAATGTAGCCTATGTGTTTATTCTTGGTATGAGTCGTCTGCCTGTCTCCATTCCAAATTTCAGTCAGATCGGTACATTCGTTGTGGCGTGAAGGAGTAACAAACATACATACACATTTATTAGTGTGATATCTGTGAGTACGGGGAAGGCGTGCAGGGCCCCAAGTCTGCTATTTTACATGTCATTGTCATTGAACCGCAATACAATTACAATTCAATTATCATTGGTCCAAAATTTCGTAGTCTACTAAATTCACAATGGTCGTTCAATTTCTTATAATTGGATTGTAATTCAATGATACCTCCGTATTGCCATTAGCTTAAAAAGCGTTTGCCGAAATGAGTTTCAAAAAAACTACATATTAAAAACGTTTATATAAGCCAGATTCAAAGCTAGATGTGTCAGTGGCAAACCATCGGAAAACAATTGTGACGCCATTGAATTAGTAGACTACCAAAATTGCTAAATGTAGCAATTGGGATGTCATTGATAGACAATTGAACTACAATTGCAATAGCAGACTTGGGCCCCAGGTAGAATGGTTCTTCAACGGAATCCGTTGCGATTCAGCTGGAAACTGCAATATAACTATATCGAAACTGTCAATTTGTGTAACCGGTCTATCTGAACACTAATATTAATTAATACCAATGGTTCGCCTCTAACCTTGCGCGGTTAATAATAATTGACTGATATCAGTGTTTGTTGTTTACGTTCAGAGCAGAGCATGACTGAAATTAGATCGATGCTATAGGTTAGGTAGGTATAAAGAATTTATTCTCAAAGAACAGTTTGCTCATTTACAGAGAACTTAAAATTATAAAATTAATATAAAAAGTACAATCATATGAAAAAAAAAACAAATACAAAGATGGGATGAAAGAGATCTTAAAACTGCGATTTTTTATTGTTTTTCGTTTGATACTTTGACTGCTCCATAAATCGTAAATATTTGACTCAAATAAGTACCTAGTTTTGTGATTTGAAATAAATAAACGGTCACGGAGTCGGACTCGAAGGGTTCCGTACGATCGTAACAGCGATGGTTAAGATCGACCAAAACCGACCGACCGGGAAAAAACTCGTTTCTAGTAGAGGAGCCCCTTTTAATTAATTTTTATTTTATTTTGTTGTTATAGCGGTAAGGCAACATATACAAATTCTGTGAAAATTTCAACTGTCTGCCTATTTTACGGATCAAGAGATACTGCTCGTTGACAGACCGACGGACGGCCAGCGGAGACTTAGTAATAGGATCCCGTTGGTTCCCCTTCGGGTACAGGACCCTAAAAAGTGCTTATCACCAGCGGGATCTAGCTGTACCACACAATCAAATGTAAAGCGCATACATTTTTGCACCCTATGTGTTTCTAAAGGCGGCCCTCTCAAATAAAGTTTTTTATTAACCCAATTTTTGGGCTTTGGGCCATAGTTTTACAAATTATATTTTCGATTTAAAATTACATATAATAATTATGTTAATTGATTCGAAAAATGAGTTGTCATTACATATTTAACTTAACCTATAACAGTAACTTAACCATTCAGTTAGTGATTGTTACGACAACTAGACCGTAATCAAAAATCGATAAATGTTTATACATATATTTTCATAGTTATTCTAGTTAGTCCGTCAGTGATTCATCGCCATGAAAAAGGCTAGTGCGAAACGCAGGACTATTTGGCGAGGTCCGATATCGCCTCTTTAGCTCAGTGGTAGAGCACTGGTCTCGTAAACCAGGGGTCGTGAGTTCAATCCTCACAGGAGGCATCAGAGTTTCCAAATTTGTTTTTTCCCTCTGTTCGTATTTTTTAAATATTTCACACAAAATATAGTCTTTATAAGGTAAGTAAAAAACTACGAAAATAACAGAATTTTAACAGGATTTTCCATTGATTGCTTAGGTACCTTCGGTTAAGAGCATCAGAAGGAGGGTAGGTCCTATTGTTTTTAAAATAATTTCCTTGATAGGTGACTGAGATGCGATGCGCGGGAGAAATCAAGTGCATATTCCCGACTCCCGCTACAACCTCAGCACGAATTTTTTAGATCCCTTCAATTATTTTTTGAACGGTTTAATATAATAATTGGGGAACTATTTAACGATTTCTTCTTGTCTGTTTGTTTGACTGTGTGTTTTTGTCTGTAGGATGACAAGTGTACGGTCTATGTCGAAACCGTACAATTCGCCCAGTCATCATTCACGCTTTATTATAAATACGCTATTCATTTAATCATACAATCAGTGCACATAACATCGCAACGCGCTCACATTACTGCTATTAGGTAGAGGCCAATAAACCTAAGTCTTCTACTCAGCAGTTTTATTACTGTGCGGTCCTGAACCGTACAACAAGCATTTTATCTAACTGAAGTGACGCTTATTGTAGTTCTTTAGTGATGGTTTTAGCGGTAATTTGGAAAATTTGGCAAGTGAATATATAATAACTTTCATTCGTCACTAACAAATAAGCGATTTAGCGTATATGTATATCATTGGCTGGGCAGCTCCCTGCATTGCCCATATTATGAGCGAGCGAGTGAGTCCTGCCAGGAGTCCTCATGGCTTTCTGAACAATAATAATTGTACCGTTAGTCCGTTACTAGCTTTTGGCCGCGACTTCATTTGCGTCGAGTTAGGTTTTCAAAAATCACGTGGGGGAACTCTTTGTTTTCTGGAAGAAAAGGTAGCCTATGTCACTCTCCAATTCTCAACTATATATCAAAACATACAAAAAATCACGTTGATCCGTTGCTCTGTTACTGCTTGATTAAGGGACAAACACACTTTCGCCTTTATATTAGTAAGGATCCGTTAACTCAAAATTGAAGGACAATAATTTAGCAAAAGCTAGGTATTGTAAATAAATTAGACGGAGTTCCTGCTCAGTGATCAAGTCACAAGTGAGGTAAACCGTAAACATCCGGAACGCGCAGCCTGTGTACACTGTACACAAGTAAACAGGATCCCGAGTGTGGGACGTGACGCGTAACGGTACATGGTAACAGGCTAACTGTACAGCCGCGTACCGACACCCACCGGACCTGTCTACCGCACGTACTGACGATCAGATAAAGGGATAGAGACATTAATCTGAGCTAGGTATTTCACGTTATGTGACTGGTAATACACTGTCAGCTCTTTCAATCTGAGTACTGTACAGTATTGTACAATGTTAATGAAAAAACAATACAGATTTCCACTAAACTCTAGACTATAGCGACCCCGCCGCGATCTGAACAGTAGGGTTAGTCTAAGTTTTAATTCGATTGATCGTATAATACGATGAGCCTTAATTAAATGTTTTTATGGTTAATTTTACTTTGACGCCAATGCCATCGAATCCTTATACGACCAATCGAATTAAAACTTAGACTAACTCTACTGATAAGTCGGTTGTACCCTATGATCGTATAAGAATTCGATGAGCCCTAATTAAATGTTTTTATGGTTAATTTTACTTTGACGCCAATGCCATCGAGTTCTTATACGATCAATCGAATTAAAACTTAGACTAACTCTACTGATAAGTCGGTTGTACCCTATGATCGTATAAGAATTCGATGAGCCCTAATTAAATTCTTTTATGGTTAATTTTACTTTGACGCCAATGCCATCGAATCCTTATACGACCAATCGAATTAAAACTTAGACTAACTCTACTGATAAGTCGGTTGTACCGTACATATTTTTCTCTGGTTTGTGGATTATAACAATAGAATTTTATTTTCCTTAAGTTAGTAGACGCCTGAATCTGAGAATTGTAGAGTAATTATTTTAATCAGAGCTGTCGTCCGCGTCGGATATCGGTCAGGAATAGCTTGGACGCGCGCCAGGGGCGCGCGCGGAAGCGGATGTGACGTCGCCGCTCTCCGGGATTGACGCGCGATCAACCATTATTATTGCCCTGTGAAATATTAATTGACACGGTTCGAAGAGCTGATGGTCGGTGGGATCCCAAGGTGCTGGAGTGGCGACTCCGCAGCTCCTCAGTTGGACCGACTGCAGTCGGCGCAAGGCGAGGCCTGTCCTGAATTTGCTTGTCAGAGACCTTTGTTTAACAGTGGACGTTGATACCTAATAAAGAAGAAGAAATATTACAATCCTACTTATCATAAATGCAATAGTTTGTTAGGATGGATGGACGGTTGTTTGTTACTCTTTCATGACACAACGAACGAACCGATTTCGCAGTTTCGAATGGAGATAGCTCATACCCAGGATTAACAAACTCATTGGAAAGCCTGGAGCACTCCAGAGAAGTAAGCTCTCTTTGCGTATTCTATCGGCTATATAACGGGGAGTGTTCTGAAGAGCTATTTGACCTTATTCCACCGTCTTTCTTCTACAACCGCAGGGGCGGGCCAACAAATTCCTAAAAAGCCGGCAACACATTGGTGGTGCTTCAGGTGCTATAAATGTTCATGGGCGGCGGTACCTAATCACTTAACATCAGGTGACCCGCCTGCACGTTTCCTCGCTAAGAAAACATATAGGCTAGGTACATTTTATCCCGGAAAATTAAAGAGTTCCCGCGGGTTTAAAATCCACGCGGACGAAGTTGCGGTCATCATCTAGTATATTAGTAAACAAAGGGAAAATAGCCAGCCATCGCTTGGCCACGGTCCACCGCTCTCTGCAGCCGTATAAGGGCAACGGCCCAACACCGCTTGACGCAGGTTTCTGAATGAAACCAACGTCATTCGTGACAGCCCTTCGAGATGTGGTATTTTAATTGCCCGCCCACGATATGGTACATACGTCTTTCTACTGATATTTTGTATTATTGAATACAAATAAATAGAATAGAATAGAAATATTTTTTATTCAAATAAAATTTTACAAGTGCTTTTGAACCGTCGATGAATCTACCACTGCACACTGGTTCGGAATGCCCTTCCTACCGAAAAGAGCCAGCAATATACTCGGCGGTTGCTCTTTTAAAAAAAAAATTTTACAATAGGTTACAAAACTATGCTATGTAGGTATACAGTGTTTTCACAATGAAGTTTCAAAAATGCATACCTACATACAATCCAATACATGTTAAGACGGGCAGACAGAAAGTAGACCCATTCCCGTTGGTGGCACCCGTTCACGAGCATGACGCATGATCCAGCCGTTGCTTCGCTCAACCATCATGAGTGTTTACTAATAGAGTCTTAACGGTAATAAAATGGATAGTAAAGAGACAAAAAAAATCGTCATTTATTCAAGTAGCACATTCAGTATCACTGCCAAACTATAAATCAATAACAGCACAAATAACTTAAAAACCTAAACACTTTGGCTCCTAACCAAATGCATATAACTGAGTCACTGCATCTAAATATACCGAATCCATTATTTATTAGTTCAGTCTTTCTTTACAAATCCCATAATATTATTTGGGAGAGAAATGTCTTCCCAGTAACGTTTTCATCTCATTCCCACTTCTTCATGTCCTCATAGACATGCTGTTACGTTCCTAAATATCACGGAACTAGCTGATGCCCGCGAATTCGACCGCGTGGATTTAAATTTTAAAAACCCCGTGGGAACTTGTTAGCCTATGTCACTCTCGGTCCTCAATTATACCTATGCAAAAAATCACGTTGATCTCTAGCTCTGTTGCGGCATGATTGAAGGACAAACCACTAAACAAACACACTTTTGCTGGTTTCATGAAATCTACAAAATTTCCAGCTTACTTAGGTGACTACTAGCTGGTGCCAGCGACTTTGTTCGCATGAATTGAGGGTTCTTTAATTCCCGCGGAAACTCTTATTTTCCGGGATAAAAAGTAGCCTATGTGTTATTCTAGACTATAATCTATCTTTGTGCCAATCAGCCAAATCGGTTCAGTGGTTGCGGGGTAATTGAGTAACAAACATCCATCCATCCACACACCCAAACTTTGGCATTTGTAATATTAGTTGGATGTATTCACAAAATTGGTGTAAAGAGCAATGGTATGTTATGAATACCTAACCTCTAGGGGAAATTTTTAGCCCAGAATTCTCAAATAAAAAAAACAAAAGAAGGGTTAACTGAGAATAGCCATTGTATCACGAATCACGTGCGGATGGGGGGGGCGGGGGTGCAGGCTTCGGTTTGGACGTGCGTGGGCTGAACTACCCTCCCTCCTATCCATTTGAAGCTATTTACGTTATGCGCTCTCACGTACATTGTGGCTTTCATCCCTTAAAAGTTTTATTTGTAGAGACCCGTGGGGAAATTTTTGAAATTATCGTTAGAAGCTCTCAGTGAATATATGTATGGATATAGGTCATTAAACTTGATTGAATTAGCCTATCGAAACAGAATCTTTAACAGTCAAACAATTTGTTTTTTATTAAGTTCTCGTTCGTCACTGCCTCGCGGAAGATGAGGTCCCGGGTCGGGCCGAAAATGTATTGGGGTTTTCTGTTAACAAATTTTCAGTACAAGCCCGAAGTTAGGAAGTTGGTGGTGTGACACCCCCGTGCCCCGTAGAACACGTAAAGCGGTCAGTCCTTGTCGCCTGGTCTCTCTCGCTTAGATCGGATCGAATTTCCGTCCTACCGGACTATGAGTGAGGGAATAGAGAGTGCACGTTTGTTTGTTTGTGTGTGTGCACTATAATATATCCCGTGCAGATGGCAAATCTCGGTAGAGATTGGTCTCCATGCTTGGGATCGATTGGGAGGACATTGTAAGTAGTAACTACAGATTTTTCATCTGAAGAGGCTTGGCTGTATCTCTATTTTCTTACGGGCCGATAGTCACGTCCGCTCACGTGCCTGCAAACTTCTCTAAACGAGCACGTGATCGCTCCCCAAACGTTCCAAGTCCCCTCCACCCCCCCCTTCACGGCCAAGTTACAAGTTTTTGCGACTTCTTGTTTGTTTCAACTTTACCCAACTTTTAACAGTTTTTATGATTTCGTTTTTTCTTTTACTCTTTTTAACAAAGATATATTATTATTTTTTGTAAACATATTTTTGTCAGATAGAACATAGTAAGTGGTAACAGTCCCAAAAAGAGGTCATTTGGCAAATTTTCTATCTAAATGTGAACTGCATAACGCTTCATACTCTATAACTCTATCTTTAGGTATATTGAGCCGGACAAGCCTATAATTAATGTAGGAAAATGCCTAGCGTCATAAGTTTTCATGTTGTTTTTATCGCTTGTGTAAGAGAAAAAATCAGCGTTGTAGTAAATGAAATGGCATTACCACGGTGGGCATAGCCCATTAATTCAACAATCTCCTTGCCCTCTCTGCAAACTTAATAAATATCTTTGTTTTAACCAAGTTTAAAGTTTTTGCGACTTCTCACTGGTTGGGAAATATTTTTCCCTTTGTTAATAATTAAAATCGAAGCAAAGTTTCTTTTGAACATTGCGGTTTGTTTGCTTAAAACCATTGTTTCGTAATGTTTTATCTATTTAGAGGAAAAAACTATCCACCATGTAGTTTATTAAAGTATCCGCTAGATAGGTAAGTAAGGTAGTACAGCTAAGGCCTACTCTGGCCCGGTATAATTGTAGCGCGGGTTATGGAGCTTAAACCAATTAAGTTGCTTAGCGGTTAGTATATATCCCGGTGTTTACTTTCACATATAGGTTTTAGTACGGTTCGATGCGGATTGAAATCATCCAGGCAGTTAACTCGGAAAATTATTGTCTTGTCACATATCATAAATCTTGTCTGAATAAAAAAATTGCTGTTTTTTTTTTTCAGACAAGACAACAGCAACAAAAAAACAGCAATTTTTTTATTCAGACAAGACAGCCCTTAACTGCAATCTCACTGGTAAGATAGGTATGATGTCGTCTAAGATGGTAGCGGGTTAACTTGGAAGAGGGTATGGCATACCTAAGAATATATAATAGTACAGGCACAGAAGATTCAATTTACATTTAGTAGGAAAGTAGGGATAATATTATAAATGCGAAAGTTTGGATGGATGGATGGATGATTGTTACTCAATCGTCTGAACCGATGTGGCTGTTTCGCACAGAGATAGTTTATAGTCTGGAATAACACATAGACAACATTTTATCCCGGAAAATAAGGGAGTTCCCGTGGGAATTAAAAAACCTCAATACACGCGTACGAAGTTGCGGGCATCAGCTAGTCCACGGTATAAAAAAAAGGTTCTCCTTTTATAGTGTAGCTGTAGGCAAGTGATCCGATATTCACGGCATCAAGCAATGGTAATCGGTGCGGCGCGCGCTGCTGCATACAAACCGCCGATCAGGGGCCCAAGTCTGCTATTGCAATTGTAGTTTTATTGTCTATCAATGACATGACAATTGTTATTTTTAGCAATTGTCATGTCATTGATAGACAATTGAACCCCTGGGCCCCAAGTCAAATTGCTAAAAGTAGCAATTGGGATGTCATTGATAGACAATTAAACTACAATAGCAATAGCATTGCAATAGCAGACTTGGGCCCCAGCACAGTGGTTCGCAAATCGTGCGCGTCGCAGATCGCGCGATAACGCGACGCCGCAATCGATTACGAGTTGATACTCGATGCTTATCATGGCTGCGGGAAACGATAAGTTGATTACTCAGGGCTAGTGCGGTGCACAACTTGCAAGCGCACTGCAATGTTGCAGTTTGGATTCAGTTTTATTGCAATTTTTATGACTGCAGACCGACTGCGCAGTTGGAATGCAATCGGCTTGTATTTGAGTCGTCTGCAGTCCTTACTCATATTTACATATTATAAATGCGAAAGTGGTTTGCTTCTTGGTTTGTCCTCCAATCACGCTGCAAAAGAGCTACGGATCGACGTGATTTTTTGCGTGTGACTATTGAGGACCCGAAGGGTGACATAGTGATTTCAGAAAATTAAAGAGTAGGATTCCGCAGGATTTTTAAAAACTAATTCTGCAATCCGATTGTAATTATGACGATTCACACGACATCAGACTTGTCTGTTAGAAGTTGGTAATGGTTTAAGGTCTGTCTAACCGACACTATGCTTATGCGTTAAAAGAGCCCCTATTTTAACACCCTGAGATCCCAACAACAACCCTTATTTATCTCAGCTCTTTTTGGCTTGGAGTCTTCAGCTAAAGCTATGGCGGCTGCTCTGGTTCTTTGTGTGAATCAACTGGGTGGGAGCTGGACGGTAGATCCTAATAGAGTTAGTGTTACAGAATCCATCTAAACCGACGGTGGATCACAGTTAATTTCAGAATGCTATTCAATCCACTGATGGATCCAGCACAGACCGTCAACAAACTGTCCTATAGTTTGAAGGTGGCATTTATAAAAAAAAAAAAAAAATTGTATGGAAAAAAATGCAAACTTCCACCGATAATTGGTTTGCACGAGATCTAGTAAAAAAAAAAAGAAAGTCTTTTCCATCCAACTGGAGTAATAAAACTCACAAAATTGAGTATATCTCGGTAGTCCGTTTCCAACAGATGTAACATCCATCTGCCATTAAAAAAGTCAATAAAGCATGTAATAAAGAGCGGCTGAAAATACGGCCATTCCGAATCGTATTTTTGCAGTTATCTATAGCCACAGTGTCAGTAGCTGCGGGGACCCCTGCCCAGTTTGGGCACGGTGCCAACTCGCCAACTCCAATCCATATACAACTTGTGGTTTTCACTGGCACGTTTTACGAATGCAATGAACTCTCTAACTGAATATTTATTTACTAGATGGACTAAAGTCACATTGTTCAAGATTCATTTACAGTAGAATCCCGATTATCCGAACATCGATTATCCGAACATCCGATTATCCGAACTCATTCGTGATCACTCAAAAGGTGTGATTGATTACGTCAAAGATCAATAACAAGTTATTTCCAACCAAAATTTTAAATTACATAGGTACTTTGTAATTCATTTGCTTTGAAATCGATTACCCGGATTTTCGATTATACGGAATACCCCTGGTTTTATTTGATCCGGATAATCGGGATTCTACTGTATTATTATCTACTAGGCGACTTCGTTCACGTGGATTGAGGTTTTTTGGATTCCCGCGGGAACTCTCTTAGTTTGCGGGATAAAAAGCCTATGTGCTATTCCAGTATATGCTATAGACTAGATAGACTGGATAGACTGGTTAAACTAAATAGACTAGATAGACTAGATATAAGTAGGATTATTACGAAGCGCGTTTCTATACAAAATTTCTAGTGAAGTTTTTGCCATTAATTTAAATCTAAGCGTATTTTAATTTTGTACCTACTCCCTTTTACGTATAAATATAGCGAAGGGCAACTACGGGACCCTACTTGTACACGGCGCGTGGCCTGACCCGCATTTGGCCGTTTTTTTAAATACTGAATCGGTAAAAACTTGTTTACAGCCTATGTATCCGTATTAATCCTAAACCAGCGTTCTAAACCTATTAAAATTGTTGATGACTTAAGACGTTTGCCCAATAATGCTTTTGATTTCATCTAATTAAAGATTCATGTGACGAAGCGTCCACGGATACGATACGTAAGAACTAAGAATAGGCGATCTGTCCACACTGAGTGTGAAGCCACTTCCGATTGAGTTATAATTAGCCATTTCAAGTCAAGACACGTTTCCAATCTAGCTTGACTTTGCTTTTATTGGTACTTTGATATCCCTCTTCTTAAAAGCAAATATAATGTCCCAGGACCCAATCCAGTCACGGCGGCCAACCTCCGCAAAGATTAACCTGCGCAGAAGATATTATCCGCAAAACAAACAGGTGCATCCTTTATTCCCTCACTCTCATAGTCCGATGGGACGGAAATCTGACACGACCATAGGGTAAACTTCACCTTCAGGGCTCGATGAGCTATGTCGGCTCCTACGGATTTGATCTTGCAGATATATGAAGGTTAATTCTGTCCATCGCCCGCTGACCTACCCTGAGCCTGCTCGTGATTGGCAATTATCATCATTGGCAACGCGCACTGTTCAAAGATTTTTCCATGCATGCAGTTAAAGACCTATGAGAGTGATGTGGGATATTTTTTATTGCGCGCAATATGTTTTGTTTATTAAATCACGTGATCGAGTGAACGAGTCAACCGTTGAAAAGTCCAATGGTCACGCACGCCGCAGCCGCGGGGGCAACGATGCGCAACCAATGCACTCGCGAGAAAACGCACGAACTTGTGACACAATAGATCGTGACTCAAGGTGACTTTCCTCATGGCATGGCGTGGAGGTAAAAATGCTCGTTTATAACTTTTTTATTGCTTCGCGAGTACGTAGAATGTACAAAGTTTCGGATAAAACCAAGTAGGTACGAGTACCTAACTATGCTGTTTCAAAAACATCACGTAGCTGTTTCTGAAACAATTTTTAACAGTGAATAACATATTTTGAACGAGCGAAGCGAGTTCTCTGAGTCAACTAGGGCGCTTGCCTACTAGACAGAGAAGTGTGTCCGTCTAAATGTCTGTCAGAGCCCTATAACTTCTGAATTACTGAATATTAGAACGTGAAACTTGGTTGAAAATTCAGTTATATCCTGTACTTGAACAACAAATACTAAAATTAGATAAATGTTATAAAGAAACGAAATTATTTAATTTTAATGCGCCATCTATTAGCATTATTGTGAAGCTAATAGCTTCACTATAATGCCCTCATTGCCCTCATCACCCTCACACATCATTTCACTCCTATCACCAATGGTTGCCTGGTAGAGATTGCTTTGTAGCAATAAGGCCGCCCTTGCATGCGTAGTTTTAAGTTTTATTTATTTTTGTTTCTTTCTTGTGTGCAATAAAGTTTTTATCTATCTATCTATCTATCTATCTATCTAATGCTAATAGATGGCGCTGTGTCAGTAAAACAGTTTTATGTCAACTATTATTTTTTTTATTGCGTCTAATGTTAAAAGTTAATTATTACAATATATAATTAAAACTTTTGGGAATTATGGGATATCGCGAGGTCTCAGTTCGGGGCGAACCACTAGTTATTATGTAGCCAAATTAGATACGCATAGGTTACTGCCCAATTAAATCAAAATATTTTTTTTTTTTTTTCAATAACTATTGATTTAATCTCGCTTAGGACTTTCTTCTTGCTTAAATTATCACTATGTATGTGAGTACACTTAGCTATAAGATAAAATAGGTAGGTATATTTTTTAAATACAACACGGTATATTTTTGTAAGGTTGAGTTACCTACCTATCTCTGTGATGTCACTTACCTTGTGTTACTTGTGGTAACCGTTTTAACCAGAGTACAGCAGCTTTGCCGTTTTTGGCTTCAAAAGGGAGGGTTATGTTTTTAGCAGACTATGTTTCCGTTGTATGGTTACAGTTTGTAAACTGTGATCCTTCTTAGAATTACCTCCCGACTCCGACTTCCGATAAGTTAGTTTTGCAATAACCTAGACCACAAGTTGTTTCAATAAAAAAAGTAGATGTTGAAAGTTGAAACGCCATTAATGAGACGCAATAGTCCGATGTCACGTTGCCGTGATGCAATCGACTGCAGCCGCCGCGATAAGCTCGGAATGTAATTAAACGCTGGCCGTGACGAACTGCTTATGCCTTATCGCAACCTTGGCATTGACATTGCCTTGCACTTGCACCCGCGGAAACTGCGCCGTGCCGGATCGAGCGTGACCGAAACCGATCCAAGGGGTATGACACGTCACGGTAAGGACTTGCACTCGCGGAAACTGCGACGCACCAGATCCAGCGTGACAGTTACCATTCCAAGGGGTACGAGGCAACATGGTAACGGTTTGCACCCGTGGAAACTGCGCCGTGCCGGATCGAGCGTGACCATTCCAAGGGGTACAAAACGTCATGGTAACGACCACGCCTAGTAAGTAAAAGGAAAGTACTACTGCTGAGTTTCTTGCCGGCTCTTCACAGCAGAATCTGCTTTCCGAATTCGTGGTAAAGTCTTGACTTGTTATAAGAGCCACAGATTGGTGCTGATTCCGTAAACACCTTCTTGTTCTATCATTTTGAAGGAGAAAATTATTATCAGCTATTCGAGTGCGTTGCTGATATTTTGGATTCGGGATATTTAAGAAGGCATCAACAATTTTTGTTACCATATTAAAATTTCACGGGGAGTTAACGATTAGCAAAATTCACACATCGTATCTAAATAACTACAAAAATACGATAGGTATTTGTATGGAACGCTAAATCTGTCGTGATCCTCTGGCAGCTAGATTATATTTGCTTAAGATTGAGTCTGACTAAGTCAATATCACGACTTATTCGTGCAAAAGCTGTAAAGGAATTATTTATTTAAATATTCAAAACCGAACAAGCCAGCTCTCGCTTTGTATCATCAGACATCACTTAAATTCTAGCATAATATTATGGAATGTCAGGGAATGTTTTACACGTTGTAAAACTACATTTTGAAAATTTTAATGTTATTTAATCGATAAAACTAAATATAATTGAAATGTATCTCTATTAAAACATTTACTAGTCCTATGTTATTAATTTTCTTGTTCATATAAATAATTAACCATAAGTAGTCCAAAATCATTTTTTTAATCGGTCTGTTGGTTTGACTGTTTGGCCGGGCTAATCTCGGCTGAAACGATTTTGACGATACTTTTGAAATGAAATGAAATGAAACGTAGATGAGGATGAAGGCCTCCTCCAGAGAAGAATTTATCCCTCTCTGATAATATCTGGAACCATCTATGCAAGTGCATCTCACCAGGTCTTCTGTCCACCTTGCAAATGGTCTGCCTACTTTCCTGTGGCCTACAGGACCCGGCCGTGACGTCAGTCTTGACGTCCAGCGGTCGTCACCCATCCGTGCCACATGATCAGCTCATCGCCATTTTGGTTTTTGGGAGTAATGGAGAGCATCTGTTTTTTACCATATAGTGTATTTTATGAATTTTTCTAATTTTCATAACACATCTCTCCATATTTGTAAAGAAGTATGAATATTTTTTTTATGCGAACAATGTTTTTCCACAAATGGAAATACACACCTAAAATAGAAATACACATGAAGATATGGGATTATAGTTTCTCAAGGCTTCAAAACTGCAAGAGGTTCTATAGGTACAATAAATAATGGGCTAATCAGAAAATTCATCATCCTTCATAAATATTAAAGTTATTGATCACATTGGAGCTACCATGAATACAAAGTACCTAGTTCCTCTATTACTTCGCAAATGTTTTCATTGTGTTTGCATGCTAATTTAAATTCCTGACACAGCGGCCTGTACCTATTTAGGTATACTTTTATCGCCTTTGCCTTATGTTTGTTTTTTTTTTTCGTGATACCACGTTATTTGTGTTTTTAGGACGGTCCTGAAAAACAACACAAATGTGAAAAGAAGAACTAATTAACCGACTTCCAAAAAGGAGGAGGTTATCAATTCGGCCGGTATCTTTTTTTTTTTTTTTTTTTCTATGTATGCCCGCCGATTACTCCGAGGTTTCTGAACCGATTCACGCGATTTTTTTTTTAATCGACAGAGGAAGCTCGCGAAATGGTCCCATAAAAATGTTTATCTTCAACTCCTCAAGCCTGATGCTGCAGAGGTACTTTCCCCCTAAATTATAGGGCTTTAGGAACTGTCATTTACGAATTGGTATGCTTGGCTCAAGCATATACTAGATCATAGAGCTCCAGGTCCTACTCCTCAATCCTGATGCTGCAGGGTACTGCCCACCTAAATTGTAGAGATTTAGGAACTGTTGATCATGAATTGTTATTGTATGTAATAAACATAGACTACATCATGGAGTTCTAGGTTCTAGCTCCTCAATCCTGATGCTGCAGGGTACTGCCCACATAAACTGTGAGGATTTAAGAACTTTCGCTTGCGAATTGATATCGTTAGTATTAAGCATAGTCTACATCGTGGAGCTCAAGGTCCTAGCTCTTCAATACTGATGCTGCAGGGGTACTGCCTACCTAAACTGTCAAGATTTAAGAACTGTCGCTTACGAATTGATATTGTTGGTACCAAGCGTATACTACATCATAAAGCTCAAGGTTCTAGCTCCTCAATCCTGATACTGCAGGGTTGGAGGAATTACGAACCGCCGCTTTCGAATTGATTCGATTGTTGGTATGTACCAAGCATTAACTACATCATGGAGCTCCTGGTCTTTAGAAATTGTGTATTGTTAATAAGTACTGAAGGTACCAACTATAGAATACATGAGTACCGTAGCGTTGGAGGCAGGGGAGAAAGAGTGCAGAAACAAGCTACACTAAAAAGCTTAAAATAAAAATTCTTTTCAAAAAACCGACTTCAAACGCCACTACAAAGTATAAAAATAATTTTATTTTGTACACGTTTGTTGAAGTCGGGCGGGCTTAACTAGAAACGATGAAATCGATGCGCGACGCTTATCTTATAGTGACATATAAAAGACACGCTTATTGAAATCGGGCGAGCATCGCGTATCGATTCATCGTTTCTATTTAAGCCCGCCCGACTTCAACAAACGTGTACAAAATAAAATTATTTTTATACTTTGTAGTGGCGTTTGAAGTCGGTTTTTTGAAAAGAATTTTTATTTTATGACTAAATAATAACTCACAGGAACTCAGAATCGCTAATATTGTTACTTGAGGACCTATTTTTTAACAAGTTTGACAAAAAAACAAAACTCCAGAGTCATCAAAACGCTTTGGTTGTACATACAAACGGATATTTAGTGATAATCAGTTAACAACTTATTAAATATAAATTAAAGGTCTCTGAGTGCGGCAAACAAAACTTAATGCAGTACTAACTTGTTTGGCAAAATCGCTGCCTTACAGCACTGTAAATGTATGTACCTACATTGTACAATGTACAGCGCGTTTGCCGTGTGTCCATACCGCATTGAAACTCATAAAATAGCAGAGATAGAGACTTTTATCGCTCTATGTGTTCTCGAAGGTTTCGCATTGGACCAGCGTGGTGAACTATAAGCCTTTCCCTTTGAACCTTATAATCAGTGGATTGATTGCTGATGATGATGAGATTGTACCACGACACGACTGTGTACGTGACAAGCCATATCCTAATTTTGCATACCAATAGTTGGTGTTTGGAGTTATTCAGCATAACGCCGTGGTCTTTGTCTTTGCCAAGGTCGCGCGAACTTGACTCACGCTTACAACATACCTACTATTACCCACTTCTGCATCGCCCTAACTCATTACTCACGTACCAACAATATAAGGCGCCGTCTATGTACTTTATGTCTTTAGTCCATACTCCATACTTGAGTGCTACATGTCTACGTTGTAATCTACAGCAATTAAACTTGACGATAACGTAGGACAGAGAATTTAGTCTTAGTGGTACCTACGTTTATTCCAGACCAGTTCTGGTATAGGAGTATCCTGGGTTTGCATAGTCCCTTTACGGAAGATTAAAATAACCATTTTTTTTTTTCACCAGTTTGAAATTTTAATGTCAGCCAAGTGTACTTTTTTATCTTTATCAGTTCCTTATTAATGAGTTTTAAATTATTTGATATGACCATGGCTGCGCTTGATGCTCGTTTATGCAGTTTCTATGCTGCCTTAACCATATCATACATCATACACTAGGAGTCCTGTAAGCTATTCAGCTTTAAGCATCTTAAATATCGACCTAGAATTACCTTCCACTCCCAAACAAACGGAAGAAAGAGAGCTTTGTTATGATGATATAGGACTTTTTCTTGATCTGTTGATCAGCGATGAATATTTTTTTTTATTTTTTATATGTGTTCCTCCCTTTTTTCCTCCGACAAGGTAATCGGAGACTGTTTTCGGCGATGAATAATGGAAGACAGAACATGGAACGGAATTTCACATACTTCGCTCTTGCACCAGCTGTACCGTACCTATCCAGCGGCATCTTGCGACTTGTCTGATGTCTTCTATCCGCTTTCCCGTGCGATTCCTGTACTTCGGGACGTTACAAGCATAGGTATTCTAACTATGTGGTCCACCCACTTCCACCTCAGATTTAGGGTGATGAAAACTAAACTCAGAATTGGCTTTGAATGGTTAAAGTTGAACAAAGGAGGAAAACGTGTAAGCTTCAACAAGGTTATAGGGTTTTCGGTACACAAGCAGCTTAATGCCGCGCCAATCATGCCCGGAATGACAATTAGTTTTAATGTATTTTTTTATTATTGTAGGAATGCCCTCAACGCTCGATTGTAATAATTTCATAGCAGGCAATATAAATACCTGACCGTTTTTCCAAATAAACTTACGCAGTCCAATGTTGTACCAGGAGGTATTGCATAGTAGTAAAAACATTTTTGTCGAAACCTTGAAGCTGTTTTGTTATTTCAAACATACACGCACACCTGTATTTATTTGTACAAACTCACACATACATAGATATTTAAGCTGCATACCGATACATTCTACAAATATAAGTTTGACCTGTATTCTCTATCTCAGTGCCTATGCTAAGAACTGTCAAACCCGTATTTTGTATTATGAAATACATGACAGACAAATGACACTACTTAGCTAGCAACATTCCATTGTTTTCTACATATAACCACTGAGATCGAGAATATTAATAAAAGTTGAGCTTCATGTGATATAATGGAGACATGCAATAATGTTCATAAAACAGCTAACTACTAAGTTCCTTGCTGGCTTATATATTTAGAAGTAGATGATTCAAAAACTTGTAATGACATCACCAAATCTTATTTCTGCCGTTTCATAGGCTGGTAACTATGGTTAGACATAAATAATCTATATATATAAAATTCAAAGTCCTGACTGACTGACTGACTGACTGACTGATATCAACGCACAGCCTAAACTACTGAAGTTAGAAACTTGAAATTTTTACAGTTGGTTCCTTTTATGACGTAGGCGCACACTAAGAAAGGATTATTGGAAATTCCACCCCTAAGGGGTTTAAATAGGGGATGGAAGTTCATATGAAACTCCGTCATTTTTCAAGCTGTTTCCACCAAAGTTGGTATTTGAGCTTTCAGTTAAAAATGAAGAAGTACGTGTGTCACAGTTTTTGAAAATTCCACCCCAAAATCTAATTCCACGCGGACGAAGTCGCGGGAGCAAAAGCTAGTTATATCTAAAATTCACACTAAGAAAGTCTTACTCAATCGAGATCGATAATAAGCCTGGAAATACACGTCAGGTTTTTTCATCCGATAGTCTGATCCGGTAGCCTGATCAGGCTACCGGAAGGCATTGAAGCCATTACTTTGTATGAACAGTCAATACACGTCCGATCCGGTGGCCGGATCGGACGTCCGAGTCGGAAACGGGCGCGAGGCGTTTCCGATTTTACTGCCGGTCCGATTGTCTGAAGGCGCGGTCTACATACTTTTAGTATGAGACAAAATAGACATCCGGTTACTCCTTCCGATTTTGCCAGTCAGGGTTCCCAACTTAGGGCTTTTAGCCCCAAATTTAGGGCGGAATTTTGCTTATTGGGATTTTTTAGGGCCCAAAAAATCTAGCGCTGACACTGTGTGGACGCATCGCTGTGGTTCGAATATTATGAAAAAAAAAATAATAATAATAAATTATTTTATTTGGTTTATTTGTTTATAATATATATAAGATATGTAATAATAATACTTAATATAATATAAAACTAAATACTAAATTAAAACTAAAACGTAAATAACAAAAATAAAAGCTAAATATAAAAAATATCATCTAAACCACTGGAACGAGGAAAAGTGCCCAGAACGCTGGCTGGCTGAACGCTGGAACGTTACCCCGCTGAATGGCCAAACTTATATGCTGGCCGAGGTAACTTCCAGCCTTCCGGTCACCAGTGGACTCTATGAGACGGGATGACAGATCCTTAAAAAAGGATCTAGCATCCTCGCCCCATGACCCCAGGGTTTCAACACCAAATGGCACAAATATGAAATTGTTTTCTATGTTTTCATATTTGCGCCGCTTAGCCCTTTCTGCTTTAGTAGCCGCGGCTCCCGCCGCCGTGGAAGTCGCCTGTAAGTGAGACGCTGCCAGTGTGTCAACACATGTGGCATCCCACACTAGCGACCTTCCTTGCTTCCACGGAACAAGTGTCATACCATCAGGTCTCTTGCCATCGCTTCGTGCCAAACCAACAGGTTCTAATACTGCAGGCACTTTAGCGGTGACAAGAGATCTACGAATGACATCGTTCAAGGAAGCATGACGTGAGAAGCGACCGGCACTTTTGGCACAGGAAAGCCCATGATGTCCAAACTCGTCCACTGTCTCGCCACAGTGGCAAAGATGCGGATAGTTGATCTTGGCACCAAGTCGAAAACCAACTGCAATGGAAAGAGTGAGGTGGTCTAGTAGAGTGCCTATATGATGGGAAGGGAGAGCTTGAAGCCAGTAACTTGATTCTCTCGTAGACACAGCAAGAAGGCGCGCGCGGTCCCTTGCAGAAGTTGATGATTTTATTAACTCTTGCAAAACATCCGCACATAGCGCATCATCCCACTGCCGTTGAGATAACAAAGATAAAAATAAAATTATTATTATTATGAATTATTTTGGATGTTGTAAATAGAAATGACTCTCAGTATGTCTTGTCAAATTGATTGGATGAATCCAATAGCGACGTTTTTTCTTCTTTCTCTTTCCTGTCTTTAAAATTTCTGTGGTGGTGTCGTGTGGTGCGGGTTGTTACGTTCCCTCAAATATGGTTGAGCGAAGCAATGGCTGGATCCTGCGTCATGCTCGTGAACGGGTGCCACCAACGGGAATGGGTCTGCTTTTGCCTGCCTGTCTTAACATGCATTGGATTGTTTTGCATTTTTGAAACTTTATTGTGGAAACACTGTATACATAGCATAGTTTTGTTACCTATTGTAAAAAAAAATTTTTTTGAAAAGAGCGACCGCCGAGTTTATTGCTGGCTCTTCTCGGCAGGAACGGCATTCCGAACCAGTGGTAGATTCATTGACGATTCAAAAGTACTTGTAAAAGTTTATTTGAATAAAAAATATTTCTATTTCTATTAACTCGTCATCCATCTTCTTTTCTTCTGCTTTGCTCCAAACGCAAGCACTCGGGATGATAGCTCGGGAACGACTGAGTTCAGAAAAAGCCTGACGGAAAAATCGGATGTGTATCGAGTAAATACGATCCGGTTGCCTGATCAGACAATCGGAAACAAAATCGGACGTCTATTGCCAGGCTAAGAGTCATGAATAGTTAATTACTATTGACAAATTAAATTTGACAGTTGAGAATTCTAATATACAAGATAACATCTTAGCATGGAGCTAGCATTATATCCTTCAAGCATCTTAGTAGTTGATAATGTCAATCAACTCGAAAAATACCAGACAAACGAATAAGGTACAAATATTGTGCTAGACAAAAAGCGTTATCGGCTTATCGAAGTAGTTTTATCTGTTGTACGTTATGTTATCAACTTAAAAATAGCTGTTTTATCATTAGTAGATAACTCTACGAGTTTTACCTATTGCGAATAGGTAAAACTAAATAATGCTTTTAAGGTAAAATGTCTAAGAGTACTAAATCTTAATCACAATTTGAACTAATGAACTATTTGAATGAATGATATGACGTATTTGATAAAGGAAGGATTGGTTAAAAGAATAACCGCTATAACCTTCTAGTCGTAATTGAAGCGTGAAAATTGAAGTACGAGGCATTATAGAGAAAAGATGTGTAGGGTAGACAAAATATAGCAGATGGCATAAGACAGTTAGATTAAAAACTTGCTACGATTCTTTCACTAACGTGAATCCTGTCATTAGTTTAGTAGTAGTACTGTAGCACTGTAGTTTAGTAGTAATATATTAAACTCGTGGTCACTCACGCAGATGCGGGAAGGATGACATGTGACGCTGACGTCACACTTGCTGAAATACAACTTTACCCACCTAATCTCTCATCGCGGGCAGGTTACGCAACTACGTCGTACGTGTCGTATTACGGAACGTGTGTGATCGCGACCTGAGGCTCGAGTTATGCAAGCTTAAACGACGTGACGCTAAAATTATTAGCTAAGATTCTCTTTCTATTTATGTCTCATTGACATGTTTGTTCATACTTCATGATGTGATGTGATGTAAGAGTTACTTTATAAGCGCCACAGGCCACAGCTAACTTTTTTGATGATAATGATATGGCTTGTGTTTTATTTAAAGAAAATGAAAATTTTAGCTATCCTAAAGGTATTCTGGCCGGAGATCGATTCTTACATAGACCTGAAGAGATTATGAGAGAAATGAAACTGGATCGGATATACTTGCATTGAGAACCATATATGTACTCAGATTCAGACACAAGTTGAATTGTATCACGCAAGACCAAAGAAAGCGTGGACGATCCTGATCTGATAACTATGGCTCCACCTGGGAAGTAGATATACCTTTCAAATAAAAAAAGAATTTTCCAGATCGGTCTAGGCGTCTTCGAGTAATTGGGAAACATACATAAAAAAAGCATCACTTGGGGTGAGCTATACTAGCTTAGTAGTAGTACATAGTATTTTTTAATTATTATGATAAATGAGGCCCGATGAGGGTGGCATGTTCATAGAACAAACCCTCAATAAATATTTGAAATTAAAAAAAAAATATTATGATTCCAATTCTTCGAGTTTTTCTTGTTCATGATTAGTCCAGTAAGTTAGATCTTATTTTGGGTCCAACATACCATCATTCGGACTTTATGTCACTGTATAATATTTTTCAGAGTCTCTCGCCGTTCCATTCACTCTTTCGTTGCATCTCTATGCTAATAGAGTTGTTTTTAAATGCTAAGAATGTCCGTTACACATTTTTCCAAAACATGACCTTCCAGTCTCTTCCAATGCGTTGCCACAATTCACACTTAAGTAATGAGTTACCCCATTATGCTAAAAGTTCCATTTGACGTACATTACAGTCGATATTATTTAACTTTTATTAAATGAATAAATAAAATACGCTGCAGTTGTTGCTAGCTGCCACCAATATTAATGTAGGCTGTAGCATGGCATAATTTTAATTGCCACACAAAAACGTAGGCATTCGACGTTCACATGTGGCGTTAAGTATCTTGCGTGACCTTATTTCATTAAACAAGTGCTGCGCGTTTGGTGGGGGGCCGCTGGGCCCCTTCACGTCACTCAACTAGGCTAAGGCCGGTCATCGAACCGAGACCTGTCACGAGTATGCTTACCAAACAGATTGTATGCGCTGGATAGTTTCTTTTTGTTTTTTTTTTTCAATTCAAATTCAAAAATCATTTATTCACTCAAGATCTTACGATTACCTTTGATAGCCTAGTGGTTAGGACAGCGGTTTAGAGGGTCACGAGTTCGTTTCGGGGCACACCTCTGACTTTTCGGAGCTTTGTGTGTTTAAGTAATTCCTAAAGTATCACATGCTTCAAAGGTGAAGGAAAACATCGTGAGGAAACCTGCACGCCTGAGAGTTTTCAAAAGTATGTATAATTGTATAGTCTCCTAATTTGCTTCAGATATCCGTGGTGGACTCTGGCTTAAAATCCTTCTATGAGAAGAGAACTCCGCTCAGTAGTGACCCGTTGATGGGTTGCTGATGATGATGATGGTTGCATTTGACAGTAAAAATAACTTTTGTTCATTATTTTCTTATACCAAAGTCGTGTTTGGAACGCTTTACCTAATGGTACACTAATTGTAAAATGGTTGACATTCAAAAAGTGTACTATGAATGTATTTTGAAGTGCTGAGGTGATATCAGATATTAAATTTACTTTAGCCTCAGAATACCTAATAGGACCTACCTAGCTTTATTTGTTTCAAGTATATAATGATTACAGATACTTGTTGATGAGTGTGTTTGAATTAATTGTGCGTCATTTTGCACGCTAGGACGTTTTCTTGTTAGACTTCTTCACTTACTACACGTCGATTCGTTAGTCTGAATATTCTTCCTAAAAAAGTATTGAAATGACGTTTTTGTGCGTCCAAAAATTTCTTATCCATCGAACTTGAACTCTTTGGCCAACCTACTAATGCAGCAATTTAAACCAGACCTCCCAGTAACGTGAACGTTGGCTCAGAACGTCCGCCTTGGTTTAGGTTTCTGCGTGCCAACACAAAATGGTTACAAGGATAAAAATAATCCACTGTACTTGAAGTAGGTACATTTTAACGAAAAGAGAAAGGTTTTATTGTATCTTTATAGTTATTTTTAGGCTTATGCCAGTGTTATTTCAGGTAGTGGAAGCGCGCTTTATGTTAATAAAATGTCTCTTGGCATAGTTTCGCAAACTAAGCCTAATATCTACTCGGAAAAGTTTCGTATCTATGACAAATGACACAAAGTGTCGTTCAGCGCATTATACAGGTGGCTATATCGTCCACGAACTTCTGATACCCTCTGAAATTTCATCATGATCCGTCCAGTGGTTTAAGCTGTGCGTTGATAGCATTTTTTATTGTTACTGTATTTCATCTAAATATTTAAAACGCAAAGGTGACAGACTTACTGACTGATCTATCCACGCACAGCTTAAACCACTGGACGGATCAGGCTGAAATTTGGCATACAGGTAGCTATTAGGCCGTAGTTATCCTCTACGAAAGGATTTTTGAAAATTCGACCCCTAAGGGGGTACAACGGGTAAAATAGGGGTTTGAAAAATTTAACTTAACGTGAGCGAAGCCGCGGGCAAAAGCTAGTTGTTTTATAAACAATATGTCTTTTCTTTGTACATAACTGTGAAGTTTATTTTCTGAATCACCCTTGGTACCCAAAAAAAAATGATAAACCATGATTGTCAAATATTATTACAAATGCCATATTGTACCGGGTGCCGCTAGCGTGATTTTTCGAAAAAGTTATCTTTTAGTGGCCTAAAACTCGGTAATTATTAGGAATTCAAGAAAAATGTATAAAATTATTATTGTTGCAAATTTAATAAGCTTCAATTATGTAGTAGTAAACTTTTACCTTTGACCAAAGGTTCTCGAGATATTTACAAAAAACCAAAAAAAGGGTCCTGTTTCCGCTAATTGCCGCTAGAGCTCGCCTCGTACGCATGAGGACTTTTGGTATATTCATCCCTAGGTACCCATTATTCGATGTGCAAAGTTTCAAAACTTTCGCAATTTTCCAGAGGTTAAACCTTGTTTTGACTGGACTATAAATAAAATATCATATCACTTTATTGTACGTCCTGAAAAATTTGTCTTTAGGCAGTTAGAAGATCGCAGGAGACGATATTAGGAATTGGCCTCAAGAATAAGATCCTAAATGAAGAACATGAAGGGGAATCAATATTACTACCAAAATCCAGAGAAGTGCACTCACAAAGTCTTCTTACTTTTTTTAGCAATCTTTATGACAGTTCTGACTTCTGCTAGTCAGATTCAATAGACTCACCCATTCCGTTTACCATCAGGACTATTCCGTATCTAATTAGCTTTTCGACTATTATAATGAAGTTGTACACTAAACGTAGGATAAGTGTTCAATATTGCCACACTATCCTCCTTGTCGCTTCGGTGTCGCCGATATTCAATGCTTATGATGTCAGTTCGGTTGGCTATCGAAATTAGCCAATAGGAGCCGATTTTACCTACGTAAAGTCATTTGTGCGCGATATTTTGGCAGATTTTTTTATACAAAAACTATCAAAACGCCCAATTTATTGCTCGCCTAAACGTCACTCGACGAGTTGATGAAATCACTTAGAGATTTGGACACTTTCTGTGTACTTACAAATAAATTATATGGCGACTGAGACATGGAATTTGCCTGTTATACAGATGTGGCAACATCTCACGTTCAAGTAGTACTTTTTATTGACATGTCTAAATGAATCGATCCACTTGAGTGTTCCGATTTAAACCATACGTCTTCGATATCAATCAGTGCTCTTATCTCTATTGGCCAATAACCGATTACCCAAAATAGGCTCTTGAAGCCTAATGGTCTACATTAGCTGTACTACCTATGTTATGGTTTTTAAATGATTTCTAATAGTTTTTCGTGTTCTCGTGATGATGGTCCGATTTCTGCACCTAGATATCTTTATGAGATATTTTCATAAGTATTTGTCTACTGCATTACTAGTGTAGCTATGAAAAGCAATTTATCATGTTCAGTTTAAGACATCTTTGCATCTGCAGACAAATCCTAATCCTAAAGACGTTATATTATGTTAAAAATCGTACTTTAATTTTATTAAGATAAACTGCTGGGATTCTTGTCGGTTTTTCTCAGTAGAGTCTGCTTACCGAACCGGTGGTAGAGTCTTGACATGTCATTTCAGACTCAAAAGATCTAAAAGTTGATCCATATTAAATAGCCGTTCTGTTTTCTGAGCATTTCAATGCACTCAACTTGATGTTTAGAGTCATTATTGTACCTTCTCATAGATATGTTCATAGCTTACGGTTACAGTTATAGAAAGGCGAACGGAGTACGGACGGAGTGGAGTGAGCAGAAAACTTAAATTAGAAGCCCGGGAGCAGTGCCCTTGCGTTGTGGCGTGATATTTAAACCCAAGTGAAGGTAGAACGACCGGCCTTAACCAGAATGCTCGTGCGCTGACGTCGCGGCGCGGTTAGAAAGTTGCCGTGCTTGCGTCACGCCGTGGCGGGTTCGACGACCCCACGCGCCCTGCTTGCATGTAGGGCTACTGTCGAGCCGACGGAGTTAACTAAATGTCGATAAATTACAACAAGATTAAACTAAAGACATGTCACTCTACGAAAAGTTGGTTAAACAAACAAAGTGTACGATTAAGTATGTTAGAATAAACTGACGTCCTATTGACGTCACAGTATCCGGCATTTAATATTACACATTTTCTGGCTTCGGATTCGTAAAGTGTCCGCTGTCGAACGATACGAGAAAATCTCAAATAGGTATGAGAGATACAGGCAAAACCTTTCGAAGATCGAAGTTGAGACTGGTCGATGTTTTCTTTACCATCATCCGAAATTAGAATGACTGTTTACCAGTTACCACCCAGTCGGCAGTGAACCAAAACTTAAATATGATAAAAAGGTCTACATTAGCTGAGGTTGAAAAGATTGTGAAAAATGCGTCGTCAGTTTGACTTTATTCTGCCGCAAAAAACAGCATAATATTAGGGGATAAAAAGAACATAACAAAAAAATTATTAAAAAAGAATAAAACAACCCTACTGCAACACTGGGCACTGGACACAATGTTAAAAATATAAACAAAATGGAAAACAAGAATATGATAACAAAATCTCTTTCCATGAAAGGGGACAATCCTGCATTTAATAAAAACACTGGACACTAGCATAGGTATAAGGCATTCGTGGACACTTGACACTGTCAGCCAGAATGCTTTGTAAAGAATATCAACTGAAAAATAGCTAGTGTCACTCGGGATGATGAAAGGATTCTAACGATACCCCATACATCCACATCTATTCATGCATTTAAAGTTATGGTGGAATAATATGATGAAACCTGAAAACATTACACTCCTTTTTCTGGATAACTGTATAAAATAGGAGTGTCCGCGGGTGTTTCTTGCATATACATATTTAGGAAATCGATCGCACGACGTACATAGGAGTGTCTTATGTCAACACACCCGAATTCTAGGGAAACTCGCCTGCTTATGGGTCTTAACAGAAATCTTTGGAAGGATTGGAAATCAATACCACTGAAAGCCCTTCTTTAAAAGAATATTTAAGTTCAATACCCTTTCAGAATGTATCTCTCCTCTTTTAGGTCTAAAAAATAAAGTATTTTTGAAGTCCAAACATCAAAAAGATTGTTATAAAATCCGTACAGATTACTGACGCTTTTTGTTAGACGACCCAAATTGGGAAATTTGATACGAGTTAATGACTGTGTCCTATTGAGATTTTGTAATTAGCTATTAGCTTTTCTGTTAGCTCGCCCACGTATGCTTTTCATTAGCTTTTCATTGAAAATCTACAAGAAGGCGTAGCTTTGGAAAATTCCGGAATGCTACATGGCAAAGAAATATTTAACTTATTTTAAAATAAAGATATTAAAGTATGTTTTGGAGGTACTTTCTGCTTTTTGTTGTTACATTCTCAGGACAATCTTAGACATAATAATAAGAAGTTACAATAGTATTAAATATTCCAACGTATTTTAGCATTAACACATCTTTATGTTATACAAAAAGCCTTTATGAAGTTGTTTGTATTTGTATTGATCGTTTCTAGATACGCATCCAAATTCAATCCTCTGCGTTCCTTATCATATATATCAAGTTCAGTGTATCCTATGATTCGAAGATGTACTCTCTGCATTTGGAAATCTTCGATCGAAAAAAACTAGCAGTTTTCTTAATTTATCTACAACACGTACTACACGCTTCTTTTTTACGCTCTTCGTACCTTACCATCTAAAACTGCTTCTATATTGTGTCTATTATCACCGTCAGTCTGTAAACATAAATTAACTCTATGAATTTCAAAGGATATTTCTATAGTAAAAGAGTGGGTTGGTACTGTATTCCGAAAACTTAATACTTCATACAACTCCAAAGTGGACACGTTCATTGAAATGGGTACTTCGACATAGAGATCGTTGAGGTAGTCAGATTATGACGGTGTGGAATAATGAGTCGAGGAAGACATTGGCAGCCAATGGACAGCCCTGACTGCAACACGTAGCGACCTCGTTAGCCGCGTCCGAGGCAGCACGTAGCAGCTGAGCCTGCGCTGTGACCGCCTGCCGTAATACATACTAACACATGCCGTGCAGTCGGGGGATTTGCCGTTTAAGTAATACATAGATGCATCAGTTCAAACTCCATGGTATAAAAGCGATTCCACTGCCAACGGACTAAAATTCAGAGTTCAATGAAATCAAAGACGTGAAGAAGTCAGAGAGCTTAATTTACTTAAATGTTCTCTAATAATTTACTGTGTAATAATAATAATCTTAGTAATCACGGTACGCAAAATTCTCAATTCAAATCTTCTATTTTTCTTCTGTTCAGGTTAATTTTGGCTAATATTTACCGTTAGCTCTCCATATAAGCGTAATTTTGTGCTAGGACTAGGTAGCGGAACGGATGGGATTTTCAGACCTATCATCCTGCCAGTTGCTTTACCTAACAGTATCTACACTTTGTTAACTCAGTGTCACTCTCCTAAAGAGTGCAAGATGAACAGCATTCATCATACATTCATCAGTTCTCGCATTCAGAACCTAGCGTGCATTTTTTTCACAAAATTCAACACTCAACAGATAGACGTCCTCTGCTGGACGTAGATCTCCAAAGAATTCTCTCTGGTCTGGAAAAGTTCATGTGCAGCCTGTATATACATTTTAACGCTGCGCTTCTCAGTGGGGGATCACCGTACAAACACCTTGGGACTCGCAACGCCCATACGCTAAGTGACCTATAAGCCACACTCATTGCCACTTCAACTTCGCGACTTGATCAGCTGTATCGTTTACTCGGGGTACAGATCTTATTCATCTTACCCAGCAGGGATACTCCGAACACAAATCACAAAAGTAGTGTGACAAAATGTATAAAACATTTAGATTGCTCTACAGGAAAATAAGGTGCAGATGCAAGTTCAGTTAACCGGAGTGCCTCGGTCTATAGTCTATACATCACGGCGTTGGCACCGCGCCATCGGAGAACGCTCCATGCAATTTGATTTAGAGCTCTTGTTTGTACGCAGTGATTGTTTGAGCTCTCTCGACCATTCATAAGAGAATTGAAATTTTGAAATAACTATTTTGAGATAATGTGTACTATCTCACATGGCAAAGGCACAGAACTCGTCGCCATAAAAAGTATTTTCACCACCAATTTCAAAATTATTCATTTCACGAAGCCTAACTTGTAGCTTTTATGACAGTTCGAGACTCTACCATTGGTTTGAAAAGCTGGTTCTGCTGAGAAGAGCCTGGGAAAAACTCAGAAGTTGCTCTTTTTGAAACGCATACAGTTCACTCACTGTCTTGTAGGAGTGCAAAGCGATTGCATCTTTTTCACAAAGAAGTTCATTTGTTGTACATAATAAAATTAATAACTTCGACATGGTAATATGTTTTTACACATTTTCTTTCTTCTTTAGGCAAAAAATTTTTCGGAATCCCTACAAATATTATAAATGCGAAAAGTTTGTTGTTGGTTTATTGTTTTGTCCTTCAGTCGCAGAGCAACAAATCGATACAATTTTTTGCATGAATATTGTTGAGGATCTGGAAATTGACATAGACTACGTTTAATCCTAGAAAAACAAAGGGTTCCCGCGGGATTTTTGATGAACCTGACTCTACGCGCGTGAGTTGAAAATATTGTTTATTGACGGTAAGAGAAGACAAAGGACTATATGGCGGAGTGCTTCCAAAGAGTACTTCGAATTCCAGCCGACAAACCTCTGCCAACTAGACAAACTCTTTGAACACAAGCTGTTCATGATACTACTAGACTTGTAAAACAACGTATCTTTCCATGAAGTGCTATAATAATCTCGAGAGGTGTAGGAAATAAAAAAGAAAGTCCGCGTACCGTTCGTCGACCCACATGCACGGGCGCGTCGAGAACGGGCCGCGACGTGACTCGGAATAAAAACGAAATTGAAAAATGCTATAACACTCCACACGTCGGACTAAAACCAGCTGTCACACTTGGACTATTACCTTGATACATTTGATAATATTATAAGTTAAATAATAATATAAAAAAATATTTTAAAAAAACCGACTTCAAACGCCACTTAAAAGTATAAAATAATTTTAGTTTGCACACGTATGTTGAAGTCGGGCCAGCGTCGCCCATCGGTTTCATCGTTTCTATTTAGGCCCGTCCGTCTTACGGGCTAATTCAACAAGTATACCGGCTTAATAGTATTTACGATTTAATAATTTTAGTTTGTACACGCATATTGAAGTCGGACGGGCTTAAAATATAGAAACGATGATACCATTGCGCAACGCTGGCCCGACTTCAACATACGTGTACAAACTAAAATTATTTTATACTTTTAAGTGGCGTTTGAAGTCGGTTTTTTTAAAATATTTTTTTATATTATTATTTTAAGCTTTTTAGTGTAGCTTTATGGGACCAATTCACTAGACCATTTGTTTTGCTCCTTAAAAAAAGTATTGAAATATATTATTCCAAATAGAAATTTAGCACATGTATGTATGCTATTAAGTTTGCATGGTTAAAATCCTACACACACTCTGATCACGAGCGATTTGCTCTTATTCAATGAGGAGTTCCATCCTATATCTCCGAAGATATTCATGAGATCTTCACCAAATTTAAATAGGACCAACCTGACGATATTATGCCCTTTTAAATAAAAAAAAAATTATTGAAATCGGTTCAGATTTGACAGAGTTATAGAGTAACATCGTCAAAAATTCGGTTAAAAAAAATTATATTGAAATGCCGAATAGAAAAGCATTATGTATGTATGCTATGAAGAATGCATGGTTAAAATCCGACACACACTCTGATCACGAGCGATTTGCTCTTATTCATTGAGGAGTTCCGTCCTCCATCTCCGAAGATATTCATCAGATCTTCACCAAATTTAAATGGGACCAACCTGACGATACGTCCCTTCAAATAAAAAAAAATTATTAAAATCGGTTCAGAGTTGACGGAGTTATGGAGTAACATAGCCAAAAAATAAAAAAAAAAAACATACGCGTCGAATTGAGAACCTCCTCTTTTTTTTGAAGTCGGTTAAAAAGGAAATGGCTAGGGAAACAGCTCGAAGTATCTGCGAGACCAAATCAGGAATGAGAAGATCCATAAGAAAACCAAAATTACTGACATAGACGCGACGCTAAAGTGGCAATGGGCGGGGCATATTATATAGTTTTAAGATGGATGGGGTCCCCGGGTGCTGGAGAGGCAACCTCGCACCGGAAAATGGAGTCGTTGGATAGAGGCAACGTAACCGAGGCCTGTTAGAAGTCCATGCAAGAGACCTTTGTCAAGCTGTGGACGTCTACCGGTTGATAAAGAAGAGGAATACTTCATGAGGAATGCTGCTCTGTATGGCAGATTGAAGCAAATTAATACAGGTTGTTTAAAATATTGTATACTCAATCTTTGCACATGAATTGAATGAAGTCATTAACTAAACATCATTCAAACTCCTAATAAGCTGTGTTTTAGCTCTAGGTAGTAATGAGGTGTTTACTGATTCTGAACTATTTTTAAAACCATACTTAGTACCTACTACGGAGTTCTTAAAGTCACAATTAAACGACTTTGATTGCGCCAGTCAGTTTGAATTTGAATACTTACATCTCATTATACTGTAATTGAGATGTGCTGCAAATAAGTTATAACTCACATTACATTATGCATCAACATCTTTATTCCTCGGGCGCACGGTCGGGCGACGATGCAAATCTGTGTTCAGTGATTCAGAGCGGCTCGCACCCGTACATCAGCGCGCTGGCAGCGCTGGCACCGAGCCATCAGGCAACGCTGCATGCACTTTGATTGTCGATTTCGTTTGGATAGCAGTTGGTTACTAAGTGTTAGGGTTCTCCCATTATTTCTATTACCTACCATCCATTTCAATATTCCAAGTTAGTCTCCTAACTGGATAATGTCGACATTATTCTCCCGTACACGCGAAATTTTCACGAGGATGGCTAATATAGTATGTTTTTATTCATTTAAAATGTTTTGATCAAAATATATTTCGTCACGGTCACGTAGACCAAATCCTGTATAAATGTAGTTGTGAAGTTTTGCCTCAGTGTCCGAGTCAAAAATAATGATTTATGTATGAATTTTCAGATATCGAAAGAACGGTCACATGTTTTTTATGTATCTACTATCTTTACTACATCTTTATATAAGTTTACGTTTGAACTAACGGTAATGTATTATGGAAACAATATAGACTTAGGGATTAAATCTAAATCTTGCTTTTTCTGTAAAAATTTTATAAAATCCGTTGCGTGGCGTAATGGAACTGGCATGTGCGGCATGTGGGTAAGTAAACGGCTTATCAGCGATAGGCCTTATCGCTCGTGTGGCGAATGTGGCAATGTTTGCCCGCTGCCTCCACGTGCCGCGGAATACTTTGGCGGTGACGTGGCCTGTATTACGAATGTATGACATGCCACGTTTAATGAACGAAAGTGTTCACCTCTGCGACAGCTTTGATCATAGCCCCATACTTGGCCCACAGGTTCTCCAATCTATAGAGCGTGCTGTGACTCAGCTCCGACTCAAGTTAGAGTTAAAATGGGACACAAATGTCCTTTGACATTAAATCTGTCTCGTTAGTCTGAGCAGAGTGAGAGGGCGGTCTATAGATTTCTGCCTCATACTCTAGAATAAGTTAACAATATACATAGTTATTGCCTGTTTTGAAGCGCTACTTGTTTCAAAGTTTTTCTCCCCACATCGAGAGCTTGAAGCGTAGCCGTCTGGAAGTGTGTATGCAAATTAAAGGCGCGTTCACATTGGGCGGCGCGCTGCGGCGCGTGACGGGTGTCACGCCCCGCGACGCCGCTCCGCCGCCGCGCGTGACCGTTCCGTTGGACAAGCCGCGCCGTGACGAGCATTCAGATCGCCTCATACAAGAAGAGCTGGTAGCACTTGAAGAGCCGCTCAAAATTTCCACAGAATCTTTGAAAGTTGTTCCAGCTTCTTCAAAACCGGTACGGAGTCAGCCTACGCCGCAACGAACTTTCATTCTTTCCGTCCTTCAACACTGTACCTGGATCATGGCGTGTTCGGCATAAGTGCGTCTTGGCCTGTTCTGGGACCAGCAGCCATCTTCACAAAAACTGCTCAAGAAGTATGCATGCGAATTCAAGACAAATTTTTTCATTCACTTACACCTAATAAAAAATTTCTCCTGACTGAAATATGCCAATTTTTAAGAATACTATCCAACAGCGGAGGAGATATTATAGTGCACAAGTGTGTGTAAACACATACTCTAATTCAGCTAATATGTTCTACGGATACACTATGTATTCCTTCACTTTTCTAGGCATTATTACTTCATTCTTAGGTCGATGGGATGGCAAATAGATCTATCTCTAAATGTCTGATACTGACATCAAAAAGCAATTAGAGCCACAGCTCTTAAACTACAATTTATTAGCCTTTGTTTTTTACGCTCCGAAACTCGCTCTTATACGTAGGGTGTTCAGTAAATCTTGTCGTACCACTTATTTTTAAGGGTAGCAGTAAAACTAATTGTATGTTTTTAAAGTGTTATTTTCAACAAAACATTACCAGTTTGTTTTTTTACTCTACGAGGTATAACTTGGTTGCAGTATTTTTTTAATTAATTTAACTATGACATCTTTGATTATCGCGTAATTCCGTAGTACAATTTCAAACGTGGTTTAAGCAAACAAGAATGTATGGATGAGATGATTTCCGTATTTGGTCAAGAAGCACCATCCTCAAGGACTATAGAACACTGGTATCTGCAATTCAAGCGTGGCGAATTTGGACTCGACGATGATTCTCGTCTAGGTGGACGCTTCGAAGTGACAGTGCCAGAAACGGCAGCTCGTGTGGAAAAAGCAGTACGAAAAAACAGTCATATAACCTACCGGCAATTAGAGCAGCTTTTAAACATTTCTGTAGCTACGTTACACAAAATTGGGACTGAACATTTACATGTAAAAAAGTCTTGTACGCTTTGGGTATCCCTTACGCTAAACGAGCAGCAAGAGCAACGTCACTTCGAATGGTGTAAAATCGTGTTATTTTTTGCCAATGGCAAATCTAAGGACATAGCTTCGATTGTGAATGGCGACGAAACTTAAATGTATTATTACGAGGTACCTACTAAAAACACAAAGCAAGATATTGGTAATTGATTGTGAGGAGCAACCATATAAACCTCTTCGAAAAAAAAAATAAATTTAATTTCTAAATAAAAGTGGGAGGACTGGATTGATGATTGGTTTAAGGATATGATGAAATGTACTAATAGTCAATGACATTAGTTTGACAAAATATAATTGTACAACACTACACGACAATAATTATTGAACACCCTACGTACCGGTACCTTTACGTCTTATTTTACACACAAAGAAATGGTCCGTTTCAATTGCTTTTGTTTTTTGTAATAGGTATTTCACTGGATATGAACAAGCTATAATTTAAGAAAAATCAAACCGACTTCCATATACTGAAGTGTCCATATCTTGAAAACTTCTGAACCGATTTTAATGAAATCTTTACTGTTCCTGTTGTTACTGTTGTTTAAGAATGATCACATTTCGATTTCCGATACTTATTATAAACATACATACACTATATTTTGTATATAAGTTTGGAAGCGCTATACATTATCATAATGTGAATATTTTACAGTTCCAATAACAAGTTTTATAACAAAATTGGTCAGTCCTTCAATTCCATAAAGGCCGTAGAAGGACCACATCACAGCTAGAGGATATTCATGAAATATATAAAAAAAACCATAGTTAGGGGCAGAGTAAATTGCACCCAGCCCGTGAGTTTGCATGATAAAAAGAAGAATAGAATTGACAATCTTTCACCCTATCAGCATCTCAAAATGGAACACAAAATTTTGAGCCGCTAAGATCAATGAGAGCATAAAGAAATTCGTGTCTCGAAAGAGTGTCGTGTTTTCTTTGTCTTCTTGTGCCTTCGTCTATCGAAAGTTTTAAACAGACTGGACTTATCTCTTAGTATGGTGTCTTTGAGCCAAGATATTCCACCTTGGGTTACAGGTATTTTGCCTTTTATCTTGCCTTGAATAAGTAGTTTATACTGCAGCAGCCCGTAATTCAAATTCCTCATTTTATAGCCTAGAACACTCCGATGGAGATTAATTAAAATAAGGAAAATGCGAAGTTGGATGTCAGGAATACATAACATTCGGTAATGATGATATTGGACATCTGGCATGTATTCGTCAGCTCGTCACCGTTCGAGCATGTCTGTAGAAAGCGCATAAGTTCTCGCTTGGCTCGTGGAGCGTGGCGCCGCGTGGGACCGACGCTGATAATAAGATCATAAGAATGAAATTACTCGATCTGGGATATAATATGTTCGAGATACCCTCACGCGTGAACTACTCATTCACAATTAACTACGATTGCGATTCTCTACGCCACCGCACTACACAAATAACACAAATCATCTGACGTCCGTGACGCAAGATTCCTGTCACTGTAGCATGCTTAAAAAAGGAGATGAATACGTAGTCACAAAAATCCTACTACATAATATTAAAAATGCGAAAGTTTGTAAGTATGGATGGATGGATGGATGAATGAATGGATGGATGGATGGATGGATGGATGTTACTCAAACACGCCGCAACGACTGAACCACTTTGCCTGAAATTTGACATAGAGATATATTGTACTTTGGAATAACATATAGTTCCCGCGGGAATCAAAAAACCTCAATCCACGCGAACGAATTAATAAATTAACAGAAAGAGATAATTAATCGGACAAATGACTGTAACTACGAATCAAAAACAATTTGATACCTATTTACAGGCTACTTACTACCTACTAGTGGTGCTGGTTGATTTGGAAGTTTAATTTCCAAAATCTTTTATCTCCTACGTAACTGGATGCCGGTGTATTTTATTCTTCGATGCGATCGCCCAATCGATATAATTCAACAGATAAGTCGCAATAGCACTAAATAGCAGATTGAGTGGACTTTTTCACGAAGAGGAACGTTTTCAGATCACGATCCGAACGCATCTGCCCCCTTCACTCCGACGGCCTTACTTTGTACGCGACACGAATTCTATGCCGATTTTGAACAGGGACGGATTCACATTATTGTAATAAATATGGTCTATACTACTACAAAGTTAAGGAGACGATACAAAAGACTGATATTACGCAGAGACAGTACGAGAAGGATTATAAAATGTCGGAAAACAAACCGGAAGATCGAAGACGCCGACGGACCTGAGAACTTTGGGAGTTCAGAGATGAAAGAAAACCACTTCGATGAAACTTGACTAAGGCAAGGCATGTATAGAGCTATCATCAAGAATAAAGGAGCCACAAGCTACGGAGATAAACAAATGGTTGCGTCAAGAAACAACTCTGCGTCAGAAGTTTCAGACTAATTCCCCACACTGAACTTCCAAACAATACCAGTTAGTGTAATTAATTATGAATAGATGTACCGTGTAATGTTAACAAGTTTACAACCGTGAAAAAACGTTATAAACGTTAACGCATGCCATATGTTTTAGCGCGTTCACGCAGGCCTCTACGCTGTGAATTTAGGTCCAAAACACATGATAATATTTATAGCACTGGTGATTGTCGATTTTATCGCATTTTGCAAATTCGAAACTGGTATTTTAAACTCTGTAAATAGATGCATTTAGGGCATGTTTAGCTTCGTAAGTATTCGAACAGCAGTCGCAGCGGTTTAGCAAAACTATAGTTTCAGCAGACGAGGTCTCAAGTGTTGTACCTGCTTTACAAAGTCACGGAATCGGTAGAGCACAGTGAAAGAGACACGCTTGCATGTCACCAAAATACGTTGTGCAAATAATTGTCAATAATAAAATTATAATGAGATCGAATGGAGCAGCGGAAGTTGCCAAAACATCCGCACAATATTGTTGATCGCCGATTGTAAGAATATCATGTGTGCGTTGGCCGTAAACCTAAACGATGTTATTCGGGGAGCAAAAATTGGCAACAGTAACCGCTAATAACTGAATTAGTGCCCCGCTATTTCAGATCTCGTAACTCTCGAACACCATCGGGTTTTTCATTTCGTCGACGATAATAAGCTCAGCTGTTGACGGAGAGGTGCCGTTTTTGTTTATGCTTTTTTCAACATACGGTGTTATTTTAAATTATAAATATTACATATTTTGATCTTTTGGAATACTTCCAAATTCCAGATATTTCATAACTTATTTAACAGTGATACTATTTGGTAAAATCACACTGAAAAAATATCACATAGAAAAGAAAAGATTTTTAATCAAATAAACTTGTACAAAAGCAGTTGCTTTTGAATCTTCAATCTTCAACAACTTCACTGGTTCGGAGTGTTGGTCCAACCGAGAAGAATCAGCAAGAAACCCAGCGTTTGCCCTTTCCAAAAATAAAAAAAAAACAATATTACTGATTTTAGTACGAATTTGCAGTCCCGTAGAATAGCATATCGTGTGATCGTGCCCTTTGTGAATCAGCTTTTAATATAAAATTCTATCACCATAGACTGATTCAATTGACGGTTCAAAAAACTTTGTACAAGATTATTTGAATGAAAAAAATCTATTCTATTCTATTGGCAGTGCCCCGACCGTCGCACCTAATCTGAATTAGCTTGAGCTTAGTGAAACCCCACGCGAATTTAGTGGCATCAAACACCGGACAGACAGACCAGATCAAAAAAGTTTCGGTCTTAAATAAAATGCTATTTGAATGCAGACTTTTATAACACCAATCTTTAGATCTTATATCTATATTAAAAAAGACTAAATCTTATCTTTGAGTGAACTGTAAACAAGAGGCTGCCGTCTTTCATCTTTCAGTTGTTGAAATTATACGGACGCATTGTTTCGGTCATAATTCACTCGGCTCTATTGGGAACTTTATGGTTCCTTTTGTCTTGTTTATGCTTTTATTATTACTGTTGAAATTTCTGTATTAGCGTGCTAGTTTCCTTGTTATCAATAGTTTCAATTTTACGCTCTACATTTACAGGTTTTTGCACTTTGATGAACCTCTATTTTTATAAAGAAACTTAAGTAAATGTAACCCGCCACATTAGAGCATCATGATAAATTAATGAAGTAGTTCATATCTCTCTAATTTTGTGCATCCCTAGTCTTATTAGAGAGAAGGCTACCCAGTCAATCAGTAGTTTATATTTTTCACAACTCTTTCTCACAAACCATTAATTTTTCGGTTTCGTCTGAGCTTATCAACTGTTGATTAATTTGAATCTTTATACAGCTCTGGTGATGGCTATCTCTGGCGATATTAATATGCTGAGAAATCCGGTGGTAGGTTTCTAACCAGATAGGGAAAACGAATTTCAAACAACTCGTGAGAAGATAATGAATGAAGTGTGAAGCCGAGTATGTTCATGTAAAACATATTAATCGTTTGACGCAAGCGCCGATTTGTGTTAAAGTTAGGCCATTTCACGATACCGCGTTAAACAGTGAACATACACCCATTTGCGTCATCAAATGAACCAGCGATGAGCGGATATGTATTTTTCTGATTTTTTTTTATACAAATCGAAATTGGTCAGAACTTAAATATCCAAATGATTCAGATGGGTATCTTTAAATCAAGAATTAATAGGCTTATTCAAAGCAAGCGCGCATCTTTACATACTATCAGGTGTGATCAGAATCATTTCAAACGCTATAGTCTTTACGTTAAAAAATACATCTTCACTTAAAGACTTAAGTGACTCTTTTTGTAGTGTTATGTTAAAACGGCAGATGTTGTTACAAAAGAATTTTCATTTAAAACCGCGGGTTTTCCATCGAGAGAAAGAAAGAATTAAATATTCTTGCACTAACTTCTCAATATATTTCCATCGTAATCTTTGTTACACATTGTATTGCCAATCCAAATCTGTTGTCATTATTGCTATGTAGTACTTTTACGGATAGCTTATAGCCAATGGATAATTTCATTGTTCTCAGTGAATCCCTCCCTGTGCCTCCATTGCAGTATACACTTTGGTTCAGTGATGACGTAGCGTGGCGACGCGCGCGGACTGCTCAAGCAGAAGCGTGCGGCGAATGCTGATGAGGCCTGCCTTGAGCCGCACGCCGCCCGACTGCGGAACGGTTCTAATGCCCACTGGGGATTTAGGGAGCTCGCGCATTTTTTTAAAGAATATTCGCCAAGCTGAACTTGACTGCTTCTCCCCTCTCCAAATAAGCGAAAAGCTTATATTTTAAGTTAGGAGTCAATTGTACGACGAGTAAGGATCGAAACGTCAACTTTTTAGTTTTCAGTTTTAACCGTTGACCTATTGAGGCTTAATTACGAGTAAGTCTGTTATGGGTCCATTGCACCAGTGTAATAATGTCCTCCCGACCGAATCCGGCTATGATGACTGCCGCTAAAGACGTCACTTCGTGATGACCACGACAGCTCTGCCAAGAGCGTTACGTAGACGAATAATACCACCACAATGGTCGTAGTCACACTCTAAGTTGCAGTTCGTACGTTCAAGCAAAACACCTATGCAAACTTTGGTCACAAGTTGATTGGTTTGGTTACTAATCACGGTACGTCATGTGGCGGTCGGTGTTGCCAGATGCGTGATGTGTTTGGTTGCCTGTTGGTTGCGCTGCGGCCATTAGTTGTGGTCGTGGATACGTAGTGCGCAAGGTCCCTTGTTGCTGTTTACTTGGCTACTATGCTTGCTTTATTGTGGAAATTGCCTCGTTCTTGTTGGTAGCATGTTGCTGCAGATGATCAGTCCGGGTCGGATTAAAATAGATCGGATCTTTTTGTCCAAGAAATCTTAGAAGCAGCCCGCATTTAGGAAGTTGAGTGCGTTACAGCGTGTAGTCTTCGATCCTGCTCCTGCAATATGTCCGGTCGTGGATTGCCGTCCCAACTCCCAACGGGCTAAGAGTGCACCAACGATTACGTACATACTTGAATAACTATGCTATGTAAACACGATATCCTCATCGTTGACTAGTCTCCGTTGATATCCGCAAAGTCTGAAATTCAGTCAATATACCATCTTAAACTGCATCGTCACTTAGCATCAGGTCAGATCGCAGCTAAGGGTTTTCTTACGTAGACAAAGCTCCGGGCCTCAGCTAGTCTACTCCTAATAAACAATGCCCTGTCCCATATCGCAGTTCAAATAATTGCCCATGATAAGTCCGCTTGTGAGTGAACATAAACAAAGCGCTGACGCGGGCGCGACGTCACGCGCGACCGCCGATCACGAGCCCGCCGCGTGGAACCGCGCTGTCTGATCGCCGTTGCTGGATGCAACTAGTCTGAGAGCCTGGCCCTGACTCTCTCACGCAGCGGTACCTGTTTCTTTTTTTAAACACCTGATGGTAAGTGAAGGAGGTGCAGTCAAATATGAAGCAAGAAGCCTATTCACTCTTGATTTGAAAGTAGGCAGTTTTTTTTATTACGAGATAGGCTTGCGCTAGACGACAATCAATGATGGAAAGCATGGATGAGGTCTGTAGGTTGTAACGTGCTTGTCTAGAAAATGCCTATTCACTCTTTAAAAGCCCTCAAATTATACATAACGGAAACACAGACGCTCGAATTGCGTTCCACACCTTAGCGGTTCGTTTCAAAAACGTTGAACTAAAGCGTTTCAAGCGAGTAGGTTGAATTTCAAGTAAGTAGGGGTGCTATCGTTCACGATTTCTCAAAGTTATGTGGTAGAAGTAGTGTGTGGTGTGGTAAGTTGTGAAGTTCCTGAGCGCACTCTCCAAAGTATATCCGATAGAAGACCGATAGACAGGCGACATTGTGTCGGTGCTGTAGACTGAGCAGTACTCAAGTTGTAGTTGGAAAAACGGAAACTGGAAGGGCATCCCTGTATTAGGGACGAGGAGGGCTTTTTCTGTGATCGAAGCGAGGAGGCAAAACGCTCAGTGCGAGATCATGGAATTTCCACCATGTAGCGGTAGAGACCCACCTAGCGGTTCCATGGTAGAAAGTTTAAATAAATTGAGCACATAACGAAAATATATCTGCTCTTAACCTGTTGTGGTATTGTCTAAAAATTAGTGCTACGGTGTGATGATTACAATCCGTTCTGATTCTGATCGCAGCACAGTAAAACACTTTATTCTACGAGTGCATCTCTGGCTATATACTTTTTGCAATAATCTCTTTGCCTGCTTGGTTATCTATCATACGAGTATAATATTTGTGTCCACGCACGGCACGAATCTGCAATCAATTGGCAATTTGTGCAATTGTAGAGTCAGCCTTGCTTAGATAAAACGATATATCTTAAGTACCTACTACACATATTATTTGTAGAATTACCAGACCTAAGTATTATTTATCATACGAACGTATTACGCTGACGTTTATTTTTTTGTTGCTCTACATCTAAATACAAGCCCGATGTCGATTTCTCTTTTCATTATTGTTATCGATAACAGGAAAATCATATTTGATTTGAGAGTTATGAGCAGCATCAGACATTTGTATTATAGTGCACAATTTACGTTTAACAAACTTGTGACAATTAAATATACAACAAAATACGCGTTTTGCGTTTTGAACATTTTTGCAAAATTTTAAATTTTGCGAATTGAACGTTCTGTGTGTATACTTATATAGGTAAATAAGTCGTATTGGTCTGAGTTCCGACGTATTACTTCGTTGAAATCAGGCTTTTGTCTTTTCAAATTGTGGCTCTTATGACAAGTCCAGACTACCAACTTGTCTGTATCTATGACTCTAAACTCTAAGGTCGTTAATAGAGTGGTCATTTAATTCCGGAAACTTTCTACTTCATGCATAACTAAATCCTTATCTCATTTGGTGTAAAAGGATAACGGTGCTTACGGACCCCGTTGTAAACGTTTTAAAAACATCGCTCGTTTCCTACTTTACTTTCCCTATTTTTGTTTTCCCTCTTTGTGAATAACCGATAGTAAAGGCATTGTACAGAGGGGTAGCTTTTGTTCTATAAAAGCTTGTATAGTTATTTCATTATTGTACTACCTAATAAATGTGAATATTATGGATAACGGCACGATGAATTTGGCCTCATGTTTGTAACGATTACGATGAACTAGGTGAACTTTTAACTGTTTTCAGATTAATCAAAAGAGATAGGTAGATAGATAGATAAAAAAATTATTGCATACAAGAAAGAAACAAAGAATACATCTTAAAACTACGCATGCAAAGGTGGCCTTATTGCTTACAGAGATTTCTACAGTAGAATTACTATCGTTTGTTTGTTGAATTTTGACGTAAATCCGCAAAAGCATCGTCAGGCTAGATTTGGCATGTTCATCATTAATTGTTATCTTTACCACTGTTTTCTACTAAACAATTCATGGTAGGCACGTATCTAAACTGCGGAACCAACATGTAGATTGTAGAGCCATCATAATATTGTCTATAATGGTGTAAAATAGGTTTATTTTCATTTCATTACATTTCAAACACATGATAATATATCAATATCGTACGATGTGTGCACATATGATAGCCACATGAAGCCAAAGCAACAAAGTATCACCGCAAACATTTACCCGCTCACCGCAAAGAGTAAAGACAAACCAGCCAACAATGAAGACAAAGTCGACGAGTGAGTCAGTCGCGACGAATGCAAACAAGAATTGTTGCCTCTTACGTAAACTGCACCTGAGACAACACGCTTGCGTAATTCCGTACACCACAGACCGGTGTGAAAAGGCTAGACAAGATGTGCCGGAACGACTGCTAATATCCTCACTATCCTTACTAATCCCTACTAATATTGTAAATGCGAAAGCGTGTTTGCTTGTTAGTTTGTCCTTCAAACACGCCGCAACAAAGCAGCGGATCAACGTGATTTTTTGCCCTATAATTGCGGACCGGGAAAGTAACATAGGCTACTTTTTATCCCGAAAAATCAAAGAAATCGGAAGAGATTTTTAAAAACTAAATCCACGCGATTGAAGCCGCAGGCATCAACTAGTACTACATATTTCTTTAACGAGTGTTAAGAGTTTACAATTTTTAGTAACTTACTGCCTGCCATTTCGTCCGCGTGGAGTTGGTTTTAAAAAATCCCGCGGGAACTCTGTTTTTCCGGGTTTAAAGGTAGCCTTTGTCACTCAAAATTGTCAACTAAACCCATGCAAAAAACACTTTGATCTTTTGCTCTACTGCTGCGTGATTGAAGGACAAAAGGTATGATCAGGATCACGATTAGTTGGTAATTTGGCTAACTTACCTAGTATAAGTAATACTATACTTAATAATAGTTTACTACGCGACATTAAAATAGTGAACAACAGAAAAATGCATGTATTCGAGCATGAATTAAATTCTACGTGGCTTTAATTCATGTTCGAATACATTGTAATCATAGGCTTTTCCGGAAGTGTATCAGTTTTTACTATCTTTTTTCTTTAGTCTATGGTTGAGGCTACATTCGTTCGTTCTGCACTTCGAAACCTACATCTAATGATGATGACGCATCGTTATAGCACTGCTGTTGTGGAGAAAGAGAAAAGGAAATAAACAAAGAACTATTTCCATCGATCGATGATTATTTCCTAGTAGTAGTAGTAAGACTCAAATGTATAGATCAATCTCAAATGTATAAATCAATTAAATCTGCTCTCATGAAAAAAGCATATTATACAATTGAAGACTATGTAAATGATAAAAAAGCGTGGATATAATTCGCTCCAGTGATTCATAAGACAGTCATAACTATCCTGTGTTCAATAACAATTGTAAAATTTTTATTTTTTTTGAAAAGAGCAACCGCCGAGTTTCTTACTGGCTCTTCTCGGTAGGAAAGGCATTCCGAACCAGTGGTAGATTCATTGACGATTCAAAAGTGCTTGTAAAAGTTTATTTGAATAAAAAATATTTCTATTCTATTCAGTCTTACTACTACTACTAGGAACTACACTCTCACTCAGCTCAGACTCAAGACAGAGTTAAAACGAGACGGATTTATGAGAGCTAAGTCAAAGCACGCTCGTGTCTTTAAGTAATCGGGGAACATACATAGAAAATAAAAAATTCAGACGAATTTAGAACCATTTTTGAATTCGGTTAAAATTAATTGAACGAGCGAAGCGAAGTTCTCTGAGTCAACTAGGGCGCTTGCCTACTAGACAGAGAAGTGTGTTCGTCTAAATGTCTGTCAGAGCCCTATAACTTCTGAATTACTGAACGTAATTACTTCAAATTTAAATATAATATGTAAACTGATGGCCTTCAGCCGAACATTGTATAAAAAAATATAAAAAGCTTTATTTCAGGGGGGCTCTCATAGAAGCGTATTTGAAGTAAAATCTTGTTTGTTGCTCTACATAGACTTGCGATATATCTTTTTAAAGACGACTTTGAACAGAGTACAAAAATATATTTTTTTTAATTTTTCCCTAAAAATTGACCAAATGGGGGGGTTTCAAAGTGGAGATTTTAATTTGAGCCATATGTCAAGAATTACTGAATATTAGAACGTGAAACTTGGTTGAAAATTCAGTTATATCCTGTACTTGAACAACAAATACTAAAATTAGATAAATGTTATAAAGAAACGAAATTATTTAATTTTAATGCGCCATCTATTAGCATTATTGTGAAGCTAATAGCTTCACTATAATGCTTCACTATAGATGGCGCTGTGTCAGTAAAACAGTTTTATGTCAACTATTATTTTTTGTTAAAAGTTAATTATTACAATATATAATTAAAACTTTTGGGAATTATGGGATATCGCGAGGTCTCAGTTCGGGGCGAACCACTAGTTAATAATGAATTTTAATTTGTGCAGTTAAAATGCCATAAAGTAGGCCTGTCAAAGGTGACTACGCTCGTCATTACTGTAGCAATAATTTTTAGACAATCCCACAGCTGGGCCCACTGTAAAGAGGATATGACCTGATAAGACCTGAAATGGGCAGAGAAAATAAAGTATGAACCGCCTTATCAACCGAATTTTTTCGTCGTATTAGATTTTGACAGCGAACTAAGTCATCATGATGATAGACTTTTTGGAGCATATCATGCCTAACAACGAGAGATAAGTAACATTTTTAACTTATTTTGAACTTTCTTATCCCCGCGACTTATCTGCGTGGAGTTATTCAAAAAATTCAAATTCAAAATGCAGAATTATTTATTTCATGTACGCCTTATTACTCTACCACACTAGACACGTTATGACTCTACAACCGGTTTGGATTAGATAGATCTAGATTTGTTAGATTTTAAAAATCTTCCGGGAACCTTCTGTTTTTTCCAGGATAAAACGTAGGCTACGTTATTCTCCAAGTCCTCAACTGTACGTACCTATATGCAAAAAATCACGTCGACCGTTGTCGTTGCTCCGTGATTGAAGAACAAATCAAGAAACAAACAAAACAAGATGATAGAGATGATTCTATAAAATTTCTAATTCTAAATGCGAGTCACTCCATCATTATTTCTATTTAAAATGTAATTGCTTGGTTAAAATTATTCATCGTCTACGCATTAAAAATAGATAAGCCAACGTTATTACAAGTTAAAGCGTTTTTTGCCGTAACCTTAATGTCGTGGACGTCATTTATTTGCTATAAATCATTTATGACATTGGCATAGGTTGCGGAGCTTTTTCATCAGTCCGTCTATAAGTACCTATATCTATAACATGTCATGTATAAAATATGACTCTCTGAAGTCTGAACCATTTAGTTTGAACGGACTTATTGTATCTATTATCTTTTTTTCTTATATCGTGGTCGTTTTCCATAGTTTCTTTTTTCTGAACCTTGGAACTGACATGAACCAGGGCATAGATGTCCCTAAATAAATTTAAAAAAAAACAATTTTCCACTTATGTACATACATATAAAAATTTGTATACTTACCCCATCCATTTGATTTTCATTTGACTTCCCAAATCTATTCGTAACGTGATGAAAAACTTGTGAATTAGTGATGCAGTCAAAGTGAAAACCTGTCGGTGACGCAGCAGGAAGTCCGTGTGACGTATAAATAAGCGACGTCACAGAAATTACTAATTTTAATGTAATTAACATGCGTAATTTCATTACGTTTCGTTTGACCGCAGTCGTCACTTGCGTAAAAAAACATAACAAAACTTTCGCTTCGTTTACACTGGTCCTACAAATGCAATGTTTTTCTGTTGTTTATGTATGTCCCTTTTGTAGATAAAAGAGAAAGTTGTTCTAAATTACACTTCTTTCTATAGGTTCCTGCCTTTCTTGTTAAAAGTTAACTGTTTGGCGTTTGAATGGTACGCTAGCGTTTTTGTGTTCATAGAAAACCTTTATTGTAACAAAATGCTTCTAAACAATCCTTAAAGTATTGTGTTTATTGAGCCTGTAAGTTTCTTCTTCGACAATAGAACTTAACCGTTGTCTTTGTTAACCTTTTTATATTTAGAATTTTTTTTAGTTTATTCATAAACGAGTCAGCGAGTCGCGAAACTGAAGTGGAAATGAGTGGGGCATATACATAGCAACCGCTGAATTCAGGCGGAGCAAGACGGACGCCTGTGGATGTGCATGGAAGAGACCTTTGTCTAGCAGTGGACGTCTATCGGTTGATAAGTTGATAAAGAAGAAGATTCCTAAAATATACGGTGTAAGTAGCTTCGTTCATTTTAACATTTATTCCAACTGATACGGGCTGGATCGATCGTATTTTGGTACACGTATTTGTAAACGAGCAGGGCCTTGGCAGTGAGCGAAGGTGTGACGTCAATTCCACCGGCCTCTAGATAGGTAGTTACAATGTAGTGGCGCTTGCACATTCATTGTAAATCCACGTTCTACATAATTGGTAGAAAAATGTATATTTCTAAAGAATTTACAATATAAATTACAATAATAAATTGGTAAAGAAGTCCCAGGATATGGAAAACTCACCCGCAGTGAACCTGTCCTTACTGAGAATAGAATAGAAAAGTTTTTTGTTCCAATAAAGTTTTGCCTTTTTAAATCGTTGTGTCATTTTTATTTCTACGGTTTGAGGAAAGCTTTTTACACAGATAATCTGCGGTATAATTTTTTTTTTTTCACAAAATTAACAAGATCTCTATTCTATCATATAGAAGAAGGGCCCTGAAGATAAGAATATAAAAGTTTTTTAAGAAGACATTGGAAAGAGTCGAATGTTTTTCTCTATTTTTTTTGTTCTCGGTGTGGCTGTGTCCTAATGTGAATCCACAGTGTGTTTTAAGATTTCGTGCTTTGTTCTAAATCTAGTTAAGATTTTAATCCTATTTTTTGTCTATATCTTTGCAAACCTTGCGGACCTTCAGTTATAAGTTTCTAAGTATCTTTTTAATCAAGCACGAGCGTAACCTTTTCTAATCTTTTTATTATTAGAAAAGAAAAGAATAAGCGACTCGGTTATCTCTCAAAACCTTTTTTTTTTTTCATCTCTCAAAATTTCTTTCTCTATTCCATTGGCTTCTTTGTCACTGTTGACTTGTGATTCCGTTAAGGTGTTTTTTATTATTTTTCGGATTTCAAGTTCGGTAAGTCATCGTGGATTGTTTATTTTTTGTTTTACAATGACATTCCTTTCTGAACAATCCGTTACGAAAACTTTGGTAGGTTTAATACGAAAGCCGTACTGGTACGGCGATTGCGAAGCGAGGCGACGCGATAAACCGTATGTCCATTGCAGTCATTTGCAGTAATTTTATCCTGTTTTGCCCTGTAAGTAATACTATGTCTATGGCATTACTTAAGCAGTGTAATAAGCCGTGATTCTCTTGCTACTGTTATACACAAGTCAGATCGCAAAATTCAGCCAATAGCAGTTGCTATAATCGCAAATTTATGATTCTGGCCGCTAGCGAATTACAGGAACACCTCAAAACATTATTTATCGCGTACGTCCTGCGTAGGTAGGTTCGGAAGTAAGTTTTCATTACTCATACACGGAAAGTAGGTCTGAAGTTGCCTGAGAAGCGGGTTGAAAGTAATACTTTTCAGCCCTAGGGAGAATCGTTTTCAACTGACAGCTGTCAAATAATTAAAAAAAACTAGTTGTCACATTTTTATTGGAATTCAAATGAAACACGACATACCCGAGTGCATCCATAGACAAGAAGAAAGATAGACTTTATTCATAAAGTAAAGACAACTGATTCATAGACATTCATAGACAATCATAGACAATACTTGACTATTAAAAAGCTAAATGCATAGCCCGCCGGCTAGGCCAAAGAAAAAAAAAGGCGGGAAAGTGGCAAGCGGCAATCCGATCTTCATTTGTTTTTCGAGTTGTAGAGTTTTGTTTAGGCTTCTGTTTAACTAATTTCTATTTTTATTTTGACTTTCCTTATATTCGTAATGAAAAGCACAGTGTTTACCTCGGGATAAAGACTTATTTAGTCCCTCGAACTATAGGCCCCCTCGCTACGCTCGGGCGCCAAACCCCGTCTCGGGACTAAATAAGTTACTTTCATCCCTAAGGTAACAATGTACTATTACAAGCTCATAAATCATACAATAAGGAAACGGGGCAGATTGGGCCTTATGTTTGTTATGTAACTGAAATAGCGGTTGCTGATGCTATAGCGTGATTTGACCCTAAGATATTATAATAATTGAAGTTAATGAATTATAGGATAAAGATATTTTAGATTATTTTCCAAAGCCAGTTTAAGCGGTCATCTAACCAGATTTTTATAATTACCTCTTACAATATTTTGTATATTAATAAATATAAAATGTTTGTAAATAAGTATGAGAAGCGGTTAAACCAGTTAGTTAGTTCTTTTAATAAACTCGTATTTATTTGAATTTTAATTAATTTTTATGATTACAAAAATTTGATTATAATATTTAATCACTGGGCATGTATAAATTACTGTTTCATATAAAAAGATTTTCTGATTCACGCTGCTTTGTAGGATATAATGCTTCTTCTCTATAAACAAAATCCATATACGTAGTATATATGTATTAGTAGAAAATTATCACACTCCATGAAGCATTAAAAGGCATTTGCAGTCTTGACTCCGATCCGAATTTCGACTTCTCCCGCTTCACACAACATAGTATGGTATGCATCTCGATTATTCATAAACAAAATCACCGATATAATATTCGTGGAATAGAACGAAGATGAAGCGGTGACGTTGGCACACGCTCCATCATCGGATGTTAAACTGTTGTAATCATATTAAAATCCGCCAAACGTTTATATTAAGGATTACTCCCCGTACGGAGTTTCCTATTATTTCCATGCATTGCGCTACAATTCTCACTCATATTTCATATTTTATAGCAGGTCTCTTGATATCTATATACCTAACGGTTTTCAGGTTCTTAGTTGACCGTTTTTCTTGACTCCTAACCATATTGGCGTTATTGCACGCACTGCACTTTGGCTAAATATTTTTTTTTTATTTTGTGTTGAAAATCTCATACTTCATTACTTGATGTTTATGAAATTGGAAGATAATTGTTGATCAGTCTGCTGTGAGATTGAAAATTGATTGCAGTAGTAGAACGGTCGTAATCATCTCTGATTCTCTGATTTTATGGTGCTCTTGCTGCATCAATGCATTTTAACCAATAGGGAGAGAGTGTACGCCAATCAAAGGGAATTGCGATCGTCAAACTGATGCAATCATTTTTGTACAATCCCACAGCTGATTTAATAATGAAATTCCCTAGCTTTGTGCTCGACCTATAGAGGCTTTATAGCGAAGCTGAACGTGGAGTAACCCAGTTATCAACAGCTGGCCGTCGGCCACGCGTGGGTGCCGAAGTGATACAAATTATCGAGAATGCCGGATTCTACGCAGACCGTAACGGACCGGCGATTTATATACGATCTTGGATAGTATAAGGCTTGGACCGTACGCAGTCGGAATAGCACCGGACATTGCCACGTATGTCACTTGACATATTCAAGACTAGTTAAGATATGTATTTAAAAAAGAAAAATGAAATTGTTTTATAACATTAAAAACCTTAATTTTAAATATTATATATAAAAAAAATGTCAAATACCCAATTATGTATAAGTATATTGTTTTCTTAATTTATCTGTCTGAACTCGTGAGTGAGGGTAAGGCGTTAACTGGATTGATTATGTATATTTTTACATACATTTGAAAAATAAATCTAACTTAACAATAAACTTATTTGACTTAATGCCAACTTAACTAGAAAGACCGAAAGTCACTGACGTTGGTATTATGACATTAATTAAGTATTGAAACCACTCTACACCTAGACAATATCGAACAGCACACCAGCAAATCTCGTTGACAACACTTGTTTTAAAAAAACTACAATTTAGACCTAATTGTCCAGTATTTTAGCTAAATTCTAGATAAAAAGTTTTCTGGATCTGAACTGTCTCGGATTCGGATGCAGGTCGAAAACAGCCTTCCATGTTCGGTATTGTTTACAGCAGATAATATGGTTACACGTGGATGGCGAATGTTTTTATTTTTTACGAAGCGAGGTCGCGCTCATATTCGAAACTAATTACGACGACAGACGCAACGTCACTGATAACAACTAATAAATAACTATAAGTGTGACCTAGCCGCCGCGTAAAAACAAAAACAGGTTGATTATAAATAAATTAAAAGGTATCAAGGGCTAACTATAATCACATCACACAAATATTATAAAGGAGAAAATTTGTTTGTGTGTGTACGTTTGTTACTCTTTCATGCAAAGTCTATTGAACGGATTTGGCTATTTGGAATGGATATACTTAGCTCATGCCCTGGATTGAAACATAGGATATATTTCCCGCGGGAATTAAAAATCCACGCGGGCATCATCCTGTAATTGATAAATTATACTTATGAGCCCTTGGCTGCGATCTCACCTAATGATAAATGACGATGCAGTGTAAATTAAATCCATACTAATCTGTTTCTAAGTATGTACCATCCATCGTGCCCGACCGTTAAATCGCTTGGTGAATTGTGGGACGTCTTCGACTGTAGGTAAGTTATCGGGCGTACCTTAATGAGCTGAGGTCACTTTGGTGGTGACCTTTGCTGTCGTCATCAGTATATCTTCAGAGCGATTGGTGCGGTCGAATCTGTCAGCTGATATATTTTGCTTGTACCCTCTTACGCCTCTTACCATCTTGCTAAATTCACGTATCACTTCCCTTTTATCAATTCATAACATTACATAAAATTCCTTCCTTAGTGTTTAGATCACGTACACATGTTTTCGCGGACGTCACAACATCTAAACCCAACAGTGTTGCAAATGTTAAAACAATAACACTACAAATCGAGGTTAGCGCAGTTCAAAAATTTAAACAAACAGACGTCATTTTGCCAAGTCCTTCATACGAAAATTGTAAAAGAACCGCGAGTTAAACTAGTTGCTAAAAAATATTTCTAGGTATCTCTTCTTTTCCTCGAAATGAAATGTTGAGGATCCAAAATATAATTTTGAATTTTAAACGTACAACTTCGTAGACGTTCCACACCTATAAATATTCAATTTACTATAAATATAACTAAAGGTGTAGTTACTCATACATATTGCGCAGCTAAAATCAAATGTAACCAATATTGAAACGGTCTGTCTATATTTAACCATGTAAATAGTGATAACAAGTTCGAGGTCATCCCTGATCCTAACTTTTCATTCAATTTATTCCAAGAATCCAGAGTAAACGAAGCCGAGCAATCGAAAGCGATAAAAGCCAATACAAATAAACGAAGCAAATACGTAACAGCTACAAGATACACCACGTGTACACTGGTTTCGGACGTGATTGCGTTCATCATCGGCCACATAATATACCTAATTAAATAATGAATCCGGCCACGGCGGCCAATCTTCTCGGATTAGCCATCTGCGCAGGAGATATTATAGTGAACAAGTGTGTGCCCGAACACATGCACGATTGGCAATTTACATTTTCATTGTTGAAAAATTTTTTCACGATGAAAAACGTTTCTTGATGCTAAGTTCTTGGAGTAAGGAGCATTGCGAAATTTGGTTAAATAACATGTTAACAGAATAATTAAGACACCCTCTTCAGAGTCAGCACTTCTATTCAACCATTTGAACTCTATGCCCTATAAAGAACTGGTAATAATGAAGAAGAAACGACTATTTCATTCCACTGCTGGAACTAGACCTAGCGACTGCAATAATGTGAACTGCCTCAGATACACCACGTATTTTCTCGCTTCGCACGTGATTGTTTTGCCTTCTCTATGTGTCGCCCGTACTAGAGTTGTGTAAGCGCTTGTTAATTATACAAATGACAAGAAACCTAATTATGTTCTATATCTAATACATAGTTGTAATCGTAGACACATGAGACACACGTAGAGTTAGAACATGACGCACTCCAACAAAATATTGTGATGATTGTATAATCCTTGTTTTAATTGATATGTAAAATCAACACATGCCATTTTGAAAAAGGGAGGAGAACAGGGATTTTTTACGCGATGTTAAATAAGGCTAGCCCTTGACCTCACCTTATAAGTTCACTGTCGATGCAGTCTTAGCGGACTACCTTAAAAGGGGTATGTATGGCTCATTTATTAAACCGTGAATCCCTTGAAAGCATGACTTTATTTGTAAGATGGTAACTAGACACGGCTGAAGCCTTCCCATTGATCTGAGGCAATTTTAAAATGATAAATTAGGTATTCTTCTCGTTTGCAAGATTACAGCGCTTACCACTGCACCAGGAAAATAAACCCCATAATTTTATAAAGCTAGTTTAAGGTGTGAGCTCATCATACCTTAAACTAGCTTTATAAAATTACAAGCACACAAGCAAGCATACAAGCTAATGGTACTTGTATAACAAAACCTATTCCAAAACGTAACGGTGCTTCGTCATGTTACCGTCGTGTCTAAGGTGCCAAGGTTGACCTAACCGATAAGGGGTTCGATCCCCGACCCAATAATATTTCTATTACTACGATGAATTAACAATAGCTTCGAGTAAAAGTTATTTTATACATAATAAACACACGATTCGAAACTTTCCAGAAGACGTAATCCATTACAAGATTGGATTGCTGGACTCGCATGTTACTTTTGTTAGTAATGTGCACCCGTCTTGAAATCCACAAATGCAGTCACTGGATATACCAAAGTTGAAATGATTAAGGAAAAGGAAATAGTGGTCACAGCTGGTCATAACATTTTCTGTCATAATTCAGAATAATGACACCGTTTAAGCAGTCACCGGTTTTTTCAAAATACATTCTGCAGCTGTCCACGCGATCTTGCGGTTGTGTTCAAGGAAAACTTTGTAACATAATTGCGAACGACATTAATTTTCATAATCGTCTGACAAGCAACATGCAATTCTTGAAATCCTTCGAAACTCTATTATGGCTTGATGATCATGACAAAAATCAATCGTGAGGATTTTCAATTCTTCGAGTTCGAAACACAAGTTCGCCTAAGAGGAAGTTATAAGTATTGCACTACATGTTTTTATATCTTCGAATGAAGCGTACTCATATAATATCGATCGAACTTCACTTTGCAAGTTCGTTTGATCATATAAAATACTCGTAATATGGTATCACAAAAATGTGTTGGGAAACAGTGTATTGCCATGTACGGCGTATTGTATATACTTAGCTTCGACTTTGAGAATTACTGATAGATGTCTTCCGATGCGTCTATCCATTCGCACATAGTTCAGCTATAGAAGAAAAGGATAGCATATCCTCCTCTCCACGTAGGTAGTCGTCGCGCTCCGAGCTTCATTCGTTTTTCGTGCGCGCACGTCCCCGCACATAGTAACATTTTTTAATTTTTAAAATAATATTTCTTCAAGTGCAGTGACAATTAAATACTCTATAGAGAGTATAAGTGGCTTGAAAATTACAGAAATATGAAGAAAACGTCATTATTATAAATGGTGTAGTGTAAACAAAGTGATTTATATAGGTACTGTTTGCGTTCATACGAGTACCTTAAAAATGTTTTTTATCCGTACCCGCAAGACGCGGGTAGTAATTATTGTAATGATCCAATACGCGATATTGGACAGCAAATTTCTTTTTAAAGATTATAAAACACCATTACTGTGAATTGTTTAGTGAAGGTTTGTTTTGTGTTTAACTACCTTCTAAAAGTTTTTTCTTCATTACCCACCTAACACGGACAGTGATAATATAATTTTTTTATAAAGCCTCGAGTCAATACGGGATATTGACCAACAGCAAAATATGACATGATCTAATACGGGATATTAGGCTGTAAATGTTTTTTAAAGCTTCGAGTCAATACGCGATATTGACCAATAGCAAGATATGACATGAGTTAATACGAGATATTAACCGTTCTTTTTTCTCTTTCGATCAAGTTGAACAGTAAATGCATGATGAATGATTCCTTTTCGTGGTCTCCGGTGTGTCTGGCGCGTTCTGTAGTACATCAACACCGTGAATCGCTAACTTTCATCTGTGGAAACCGGAGCATGCAGCGTCGTGACGCCCGCGCCATCACCGTTGTTGGCGGCTAGAACAACTTGCTCCGAAGACTGGCTGAATTGAACCCATTTTTGAAGATGGATATTTAAAAGAAGGATTAATCCAAAAGCTCATTTCCTGGAAATTTACCTTTTTTTTTTTATGTTCCCGTTCTGAAGCAGAAAATTAAGCGCAAGCTCTGTCATTAGTTTACCCCGAATTAAGAGCCAACGTCCATACCATGTTGAATACACCGGTTCTCGTCAGATCACCGAAGATAAGCAACATCGGGCGCGGTCTGTAGTTGGATGGGTGACCGCCTGGGAACACTACGTAAAGCGATTATGAAGAAGCTACGTTCGAGATCGAAACCACAAGCTTTCTTGTGATGTCAATTGATGTGAAAAATTGGGCGGCTTTATCAAGTCCCCACAACTTTTAGACTGCCAAACTTCCAAGTCCTCACCGCCACGTCATCAGCACTGCTGAGCTCACGCAGCGCGCTCGGCCAGACTGCAGAGTCAGGCGAGTGTGCCAGCGCCGAAGTGCTGCGGCGGCTGTCATCCGATACGAGCCACCGCCGCCGTCCGCTTGCGGCAGCGAGCGTCAACAGCACCACGAGCGAGGTATATGTACTCATTGCAGCCTCCCTTACTGTTGCTAATTGGTTTAAACAACAGATATTTTTGGCTTTTGTTGCTCGTAATTGGTTTTATTCAAATAATAATGAATATTTCATCTAATCACGTAATAATAAGACACGTGACGGAAATTATCTCATATATATAAAAAAAAAAAAAAAATCACATCTAAACTGATTTCTATGCTTTTTCCTCCTGCTAGGAGAGATAATCGGTTGTTCTTGAAATCATGATGCACGTAATCAATTAATTATCATATAAATTGAGGAGTGAGCGAAAAAGCCGAGACTTTTCCATTTAAAAAAAAAAAAACTTCTGAAAAATCAACAAAAACAAATATAAACATATTAAAATATGGACAATTTTCAATATTTTTTCTTCAAAAATGTATGCAATATACCTCAGGTTATCGATTGCCGAATTTGTTCTATTTTTATGTGTATTATTTATTAAGTTATTTATATTCAAAATTTGGCAAAGTAACGTTTTGTTGGAAGTTTCTGGAATTGTAACCTTTTGTTGGCATTAGTTTGGAAATGTAACTTTTTCTCATGCAGGAAAACAATAATTTACAGAGGTTTAAAAATAAACTATAATTATTGTTCTTATTAAATGTGAAACATTTAGTCTCGAATGTCAGGCAAAAACTTTTGTACTTACTGCACATTATTGTTGCACTAAGGAGATTGGTCTGGCAATTTACAAGATTTTTACACGAGTTTATTTGGTGCAATTTAGTATTGCAAGTGTAAAAAAAAAGGACTAAAGTCAAAAATGGGATTGTGACCTTTTGTTCACTCACTCATCAATTGTATTATTAAAATACTTGTAGTGTTCATTTTTCAGGCTTAGTTTTTTGCTGGCAAGTGTGATCATTGCCATCTATTTTATTTATTTTTTGCTTAGGACACTATGTATGGCTGTTGTCTACAGAAGCAAAAATTGGTGGGGTACCTACCATACCCACACCTTAAATAAAATATTTCTCGAAAAATTTAGGTTTAGTGAGAAAAATGTGAAATATGTATTTAATTTACTGACTTTAATTGCAATAATATTGATATTCGCTGGGAATTACACTCCGTTACATATTCTCATAGATTTATTGTTGTAAGGGTAGGCAAAGCCGAAAATTGCTTCGTGAGTAAAGAAAAATGCAATTGATACCTCCCTACATTTCTTTGAAAAGAAATCCTCTCATAACGCGGGTGTTTTTTACAATAAAATAAGATATTTTTTCCTTTACATTAAAGTCAGTGTTAAGTAATTAAATCAAGCTGTATTCCATGTGTAAGTTCCCAAGTTGGTAACCGTGTTTTTTCTTTTTTCTGTTTACAACATTGAATTCAATTTGAAAAACAAATCAAAAATGTGTTAGTTTATTTATAACTTGCCGTGATAGTATCTAATTGTAAACCACCTTAAAAAACTATTCCTTCTTAAAAACATTAATTCCCCCTTTGTGTTGATAGGTAGCACCATTTTGGCACCTATAAAGTAGGCCATCCAGCTTATGAGCATTGTATTATAATGTATATTATAATATGTATGTATCTCTAACGGAAGCTTTCTTCTAATTTTAAGGAATCTTTTTATCAACGTCTTGGCCCGATGGCGAGTGTATTATCCAACAAGGTTTCACCTGGTAGCGAGTACATCTTTCAGCAAATATTGCAATATCTTGCATCCTTTGCCGAATAGTATAAAGTCCCAGTAGGTAAATTTCAATCTTTAAACTATAGGAACTAGTATACTGCGATACATATAAATTAAAAATATGTATACTAAACCTTTTAAAACTTTAGTTGTATACTAAATATATACATCCGTATGATATCTATTTTGGTTTTTTAAATGCTAAGCATTCTAGTAAATCGATTACTTAAACGAAGGTTCCTCATAATAATCGCCGTTCAGTTTTATCTATAATTATTTGAAATAGGCAAAAATAATAAACGATAAGGGCTTTCAAAAATATAAGTGTTTTCAAAAATAAACCTATCTTTCGCAAGTGGTACAATACGAGGAAATTGGAATTCAAATGTAGTGCTTCATTAATTTGCAAATAGGTATTCTGATATCTAAATAAGAGTATGTACTTTGTTTTTAGAACTCACAAAACTCTGATATCTAAATAAGAGTATGTACTTTGTTTTTAGAACTCACAAAAAAAAAAAAAAATGATCATTTTAATGGCCTTGCCCACTTGAAAAAATGGTAGATAGGTAGTATCATTGATTACGATTCCAAATATTAAGTAAGAGATAAATGAACTTGACATCTATTGCCGATATCATTATGTTAACTGAGGCTAGACCTTTCTTAGTTAATAACAAATTCCTAAAAAGCTGGCAACGCATTGGTGGTACTCTGGTGCTACAAATGTTCATGAGCGGCGGTAATCACTTAACATCAGGTGACCCGCCTGCTCGTTTGCTCGCTAAAAATATTATAAAAAAAAAAAAAAAGAATATAGTTCCTATACATTTTATTTCCAAGGGATCAGCTGATATCTTAGATGAGATTGATCTCAAACGTTGGATCCAGCCACGATTGTTTTACCAATATTCCCTTATAGGCTACCTAAGTCAAGTTAGGTGATGCTTTCTGTTAAATTCGTTTTCACGAACTTTTATAGAATATCTAAAAGTGGAAATGATTTTGGGTAGGGGCATTGTACTTAAGAGCTGCCTACATAACGAGCCTCTTACTTAGGCGATAGTTTAAGTGTGGTTGGTGAAACCAGACATTAGATCATCTATTAAAGCAGTCACAATATAACTACTAATAGAAAGACTGCTGGCTATCTGATTTTCATTACAGACTATTATTATTATTATTTTTAATAAGCTGTTTAATGATTTGCCTACATAGGCAAGGTTATGTTTCTTAATATTGTAGCATATTAAGGCTTATTTTATTAATTTATTGATTTTATTGAATTCATTTCAGCTTTTATTTGTTCTCCAACATTTCCATTTTCTCTGAACATCCTATCAGTAATTCTCAAAGTCGAAGCTAAGTATATACAATTCTACGATCAAACGAACTTACCAAGTGAAGTTCGATCTTGATTGTATATCCTTAGCGGAGACTTTGAGGTCCCTCCCATCCCCTACATACATACATAGGTACCCGAACGTCAATGTTGGAGACCTTATTGTTATTCTCTGAACTAAATGAAGCTCGGAGCGCGACGACTACCTACGTGGAGAGGAGGATATGCTATCCTTTTCTTCTATAGCTGAACTATGTGCGAATGGATAGACGCATCGGAAGACATCTATCAGTAATTCTCAAAGTCTCCGCTAAGGATATACAATCAAGATCGAACTTCACTTGGTAAGTTCGTTTGATCGTAGAATAATAGTGGGTAAAGGTAAAATTAACTAAACAAAATGCCGAATACTAGAATTTTTTCAACAATACCAAAAAAGATTTGTTTCAAAAGCCTTGACATTCAAAATTATAAACATTTGATTGAAATTCAAAAAGAAATAAGGATAGACTTTGCTGCCGAAGAACGAGTTTTTATATTTGGAATTGGAATTTCCTCATTCCCTTTAGATTGTCCCAACTCTTTCTGAAATAGAAGAATATCTTCGGAGACACTTAATGCAATAACTTCATATTCAGAATTTTAAGCTTTACCTATAGTTATGCGTAGCAGAAGTGTTCCGTTTGGTTAATTAATCAAGCTCGTTAGTTGGACTGACTCAGTTGACCTTGCTCACTTCTATGCGCCTTACTGTATTGAGTTAATTAACGTTCTATTTTAACCATATTTCTTGCTTCGTGCGTCACATCCTATGTTTATTCATCATTTTATCGTCCATAACTTGAGTATAGCTTATGATTTATACGATTTACTGGAGTATTTGATTTCGCGAGATTATAGTTGCCATTATTGACCTTGACTTAGTCCACTGTTTTAAATAAGGCAATCTCAATCGCCGCTTAAGATACTCAAAACTATATCAAACTATCTAGTCCAACGGTGTTTTTGATGGCTGACATTTGCCTTATCTAAATAGGCCAAAAATTCTCATTCATTGAACAAAGCTTCTCATTATAAATCTCATCATCTCATCCTCATCAAAGCTCTAATGTCCCGTGTGAACTTTGTTCAAGCTACATCCATTAGAGTATTCCAACTTCGAAATTCGAAATTCATCATGTCCGTAAATCTACTTTATGAGTCTTACTTGCTATCCAATTGCGTGTCTATCACGTTTTTACATTCGGCATCATTTCTTGACCAATTTCTTGAATAGCACGGAACACTGAAGACGGGTTATGCCCGGCCAAATACATTCTTAAAAACTGTCGAAAATAAAATATTTGTTTACTTCTATTTTTATACTCTTACCTTGCAATTCTTAAATCAATCAATCAGACTGAAATAAAGTCAGAATTACAAATACACACAAGAGATTTATTAAGTTTGCTTGATTAAATTCTTGAACAGATCACGCTATCGCTGGTGGAATAAATGATACTGGTTCGTATACACGAAATGTCATGGCTTATTCGAGCCCTATAGACTACAGTGTATACTATATAGGCCAGGTATTAGGTCACCTCAAATGTCAAGTCTCAAGAGTACTACGTCTAAGAATAATTTATCGTTCAGGTTTTCATTTTCAAAACTAACTGTTATTTATGATCTCAGTAGCAAATAAATAAACAAATGTCATGCCTGTAAGACTTCAAATGATCTCTCACTGAAAGGATTTTTGGCTAGTCTAGATAGTACTAACAAATAACAATGATATTAATAATTCTTAGAGCATGAAGCTCTACGAAGAATAATTATTTCATTATATTTCAAAATATTACATTTTGAACAAACCTTTTTAAACCTCATTTGCTTGATCACAAGAAATACATAATAATTAATTAATCTTAGATTAAGAAACTAACGAGTTTTCAGAATTTTATTGGCTGTTAGAATATTATCATTTGGAAGTTCATTTTTAAGGAAAAAAAATGAAAATTCTAGTGTTCTTAATTTTACTATAGAGTTTGAGGTGGGTGTTTTCTATAGGTAATTAATATTTGACATTTACTTATTAATTGAGTGCGCAAATTTTAGTACCTAAAAACTACTAATTTAGTTCGGGGAATTGTTCGTAGCGTGCGCCTAAATGAATACATCCAAAGGCCTAAAGTTCAGCGGCGTCGTTCCACTTCGTGACTAGTGACTGCCCGATGCTTAGGAGCTCTTGTCACGATAGAGTCCACACGAAATGTCACGGCTGGAAATAATACACGCTGGCGTGCTAAGGAGCTGTCTTCTTGGATTTCCTTCACGTCAACATATTACGGTACCTTTTCACAATCTGCGATATCACAATCCTCTAAAGCATTTTTATTCTTGATCTTCTTGAATAATATTTATTTTATCAGGTGGAGCAATACATTGTCTACCCGTATAGTATGATTATTGCACACTTGAACAGATCAATCATCATCAATTCCTCAAACGAAAGTCCACTGCTGGACATGGGAATCTACCACTGATTTGGAATGCACTGCAGTGCATATAAGAATTCATAAGTGACCAATACTTCCTCTTCCTGTCGAATCCGATACCCTACTGCATTAAGTTCGTTAGCGGATGCTAAATATTGAATCCTTTTGAATTCACAATTTAATTTATTTGAACAATTGACATGTCCTATGTCACATTGTTTTAATTCGTGTTCGAGTTAAAAAACGTGACAGAAATGGCGCCATCGTTTACGTCAACGCACAATCGAACAAGTGTTAGCTAACAAGAAAAGTTACATCAAATCAAGGCATCTGAAACGCATATTTCGAGTACAAAACCAAGTTAAATACAAATAATAAGTGTATGTGATTCAGAAGCCTGAAAATAAGAAGTTGGTGTAGTTGATGGAAGCTTTTGACAAAAGACTTTTTAAATAATTCATTAAAATCATCACGAATCATCAATTCGCGCGATCTGATCGCTTTCCACAGTATCGCGTGCTGGCGTCGCCCGATCGCGCTACTTTATCTCCTCAGCTCGCGTGTAACTTCTTAGTCCTCACACCATCTAGCGCCCCGCGTGTAATGAATGATAATGACTGCTCTGTATCCGCTACAATCTTGACAACTGGGAACAGCTTAACAGGCGCGCAACACGAAATCTGAGGGTTATTCCACACGTTTATTAGACTAGATCACGTTATATTTATTACCTCTCTATATTTTTGATGTTTTACGTCTAGTTATTCCTCGTGTTTATTTATGTAGTGAAGTTTGGATTAGGTAAATGCCAACTTCTTTGGTTAGCAATTTGGAGGGTTGATTGATTGATTTAATAGTTGCAATCCCTTATTAATGATACTTCAGGAACCTTTTAAGGTACTCTACGACTTGAGGCAGACCAGGATTAGTCCAAACAATGAAATTAGCCCACTTCCACAACCGACGGCCACGAGATTCGCTCAAAGCGAAGTCGCTATTTCGGAGAATGTGCTCAAGAACCATAAGTCCACCACAATTCTATCATCGAACTACGTGATTGAAATCGCAGGATTTCGCAGTGAGCTCGTTGCCTTCTCGTTCTTATTACATACCGCCATTTGGACTGCCCTTCCAGCTTCCGTTTTTTACTTTTAAATCAAGATTTAATTGGCATCTTTTAAGTGACCGTGCCTCATCTTAGGTGGCGAGTGAAGACTCGCCATCAGGTATGATCGCAGACAAGCGCTAGTCTATACATTAAAAAAAAACAAAAGGAAGCAAATTGCTCATAACTTGCTCAGTTCCGATCAAAAGATACGAAATATAGGTGTCAACTACCCGGGCTGGCGTGGCTGGCGCGGTGGCCGATGAATGCATGCACTGCTTCACGGTAGCTCTCGGGATGCTAATGGCGGGGTGACGTGTGTCACGCGACGCGCGCCGCACGCCACCGCCATTAGTGGGAGAGTTTAGTGATAGCGCTCACGTGACCGCCGAGTCCACTGCGCAGGTGCGGTTGGAAACTCCACATGCATTTTTGATTGATATTGCTCAGATTATGGTCAGTTATTGACATGCCCATGTACTTGAAGGCTGTTTAGTATGGGGTAAGGCAGCCGATATTGGAAAAATTTTTGTTTTGCAGAAGAGGGCAATCCGCGCAATCTATAATTTGAGGCCGCGGGATTCCCTTCGAGAAAGATTTAAAGAGATAGGCATTCTTACAGTAGCTTCACAATATATTTATAACAACATAATATTTGTCAGACAAAACATTTTGAGTTACAAAAAAAAGAGTGATTTGTCCGATAGACCAAGTAGAAATCCAAATAGGCTCATGTTTCCTGGGCTGCGCCTCAAGAGGGTCCAAAAGACATTTGTGAGAATGGGCGTGACGTTTTACAATAAAATTCCACAGTCAATCTTAGACTTGCCTCTACACAAGTTTAAGAAATCAATTAAATCTGCTCTCATGAAAAAAGCATATTATACAATTGAAGACTATGTAAATGATAAAAAAGCGTGGATATAATTCGCTCCAGTGATTCAAAAGACAGTAATAACAATTGTAAAATTTTTTTTTTTTTTTTAAAGAGCAACCGCCGAGTTTCTTACTGGCTCTTCTCGGCAGGAAAGGCATTCCGAACCAGTGGTAGATTCATTGACGATTCAAAAGTGCTTGTAAAAGTTTATTTGAATAAAAAAATATTTCTATTTCTATTTCTATTTTGCCCATTTCATATTCATTCAGAGTTCTAGTCAAATGGTGACCGAATGTGCCCACATAGCTTTTTATATAATTAAAATAAAGGTTTTTAATATAAAACATTTTTCTTTTTTTAATATCTCAACTAGTCTCGAAAATATAGAGCTTTTAAGTTTCTTGATAGAAAAAGAGATCGTTATTGCAACATGACGTCACGATTTCATAGCTTTATACTTTCTTCATACAAAATTTCGTTTTAGATAGAGACGGATTCAGTAGTAGTAAAACAGCTTATAACTTATTTATTTTACTACGGTCCACGCGTTTGGTCTCCAGAGCGCCACGTACATACATAGACATACATACATAGACTGATAAACACGATACCCTCCTTTGGGTGACGCAGCCGGATAAAAAAACCGTTAGCGCATTTAACAGATTTCATATTGTGCTTGTAGCTGTGTTTGTAAGGCGCTCGCGCTGTGAGTAATACACACGCCCTCCTTTGTTCCAGGTAACCCGGGGGAAGTGCTTTGTTTGAATTTCGATGTTTTGCCGGCTCCACGTCCGTTTGTATGTACCTACCTACCATTTATTTATAACTACCCACTACCAAATAACCGTGTGTTCGATGAATCCTTAAGGCTACGCCACTCGCGGTATTTTTCGTACAGATGGTAAATCTGTTTTTTATTTAATGTTTTACATCTATAACTTAGCCAGATAGCATTTTATCTCTACATTATCTATATCTTATGGCAAATAAAAACCGGCCAAGTGCGAGTCGGACCCGCACACGAAGGGTTTCGTACCATGAATCGTACAAGATTTAACACCAGCTATTATTAAGATCGAGCTAAAATAAACGTTTATTTTATGGAGAACCTCTTTAATTTTTTGCTGTATATCTATTTATAGCGGCAATAGAAATATCACATTCTATGCAGGTAAGTAGCTACCTATCGTATTAATGAGATTACAGCCCGCTGACAGTCGGACGGTCGGACGGACAGACAGCGGAGACTTAATAATCGAGTCCCCTTGGCACCTTTCGGATTAAGAACTCTAAAAATGGTAAAACTATATCTTGTTTTAAGCGCAAAAAAGGAAACTTAGGGTGTAGGTACATGAACTTTATAACAAAACATTACGCAAAATATACTGTGAGGTGGCATACTCTACTTAATAAAACTTTATTGAAACTATAAATTATATAATTCTGTATTTAAATGAGCGTAAAACTCTGTTAGTATGACTCCAATGCCGTATATTAACGTCTTATGACTCCGAAGCCTAACGTCACGTCCAGGGACCGGTCACGTTCAGTTTTCGCGTCGCCAAAAACAGATGCCGTATTGCCAAAACTGGTCTGCAGAAGGTTACCCGCTATTATTACTTGCTCCATGTTTTGTTATTCACGTTTCCCGTTTAAACATCGCAAAAAAACATCGCTACTATTTGATAGTTGAAATGTTCACCTTTGCTGATTTCGATTTGGCTTCTAAAGATACTCGTAATAATTATTATCCTAGAAAAGTTTGCATGGATGGATGTTTTTTTTTTATTCGATGACAAGATAGCCCTTGACTGCGATCTCACCTGATGGTAAGTGACGATGCAGTCTAAGATGGTAGCGGGCTAACTTGCAAGGGGTATAGCACTGTCAATTCAACCCATACCCCTAATCGGTTTCTACACGCCATCGTGCCGGAACGCTAAATCGCTTGGCGGCACGTCTTTGACGGTAGGGTGGTAACTAGCCACGACCAAAGCCTCCCACCAGACCAAAAATGATGTTCGTTAGGTACTCAATCACGCCGCAACGACTGAACTCATTTGGCTGAAAGGCACAGAGAGATTATAGTCTGGAATAACCTCGGAGGAAAAAAAAGGAATAACATATAGGCTTTTTATCCCGGAAAATAAGAGAGTTCCTTCGGGAATTAAGAAACTTTAATCCACGCGAACGAAGTCGCGGACTAAGCTACGGCCAATTTTTACCCGACTATGCCAAAGCCAAAAGGAAGAGCTTATAATTTTAGCAGCTAGGTATGTATGTATGTGACTCATAAACTACTGAGCCGATTTTGATGAATGAATGACAAGTGATCAAAATTCACAATGTAGTAGCTTATATCACATAAGCTATTTATCCCAGAAAACTGAAGAATTCTCGCGGGAATCAAATACCCCTAACTCGCGTGCACAAAGTCGCGGGGATCATCTAGTATTACATAAATTATTTATAAGCAATACGAATAACGTGATCTATTTATCTTTACACATTTATAATATGTGTATGATATAAACAAGTTTCCAATATAGGCATATAAACGAGACCGGTCTCTGGTATTCATACTCAACGACCAAGTAATTTATATCGAGACATGTTTTTGTATGGAAACATTTAAGAAATATGGATATATGGTACTTATATTTTTATTATATATTACATAAGTGGATCGAAAAGGTCACATAGCAATCATAGGAAAAACACTCGTAAATCATATAATGCCTCATGTTTAGCAAGTGAAGGGTTTTGATTAGTTAATTATATGAATGCGATTATAATTATTATTATTGGTTACGTTTGTATAACAAGTCTAAATTGAAAATTTAAAACACCCCCGACCTGTGAATCTGTGGCCGGACTATATACGAAACACCTGATATCCTCTTACCCAGTTTTCTACTCCATCATCTAATGATTATACCTCCTCGATCCTCGATCATCGTCTAACACCTACTCATTAAGACCATTCTAATGAGCTCAAACACGCTATATATGCTAAGGAGTTAGGTATACCGCAGACTACTTGATGCTGCAGCATCAGCTCAAGATTACCGTGCCTTCGAAATAATCTAAAGAAACACTACACCAAATTCTTCAAACGCCTGAGCAGATTTTCATAAATTATAGCTAAGACTCAACTCGACTCATCTCGATTTAAAAGCTAACTCAGCTTTCAAACAGAAAAATCCTCATCGGTCCATTCGTTAGGGAGCTACGAAGGAATAGATAGACACATAGATTCACAGACACACAGACTTATAGCACCCCTACTTTACCGTCGGGAGTTAATAAACTAACAGAAAACATTTTGGAGTTGTGTGTCAACAAATTTAAAATTATCTAGTACCTTGGGACCCCAAGTCCTAACGTCTTCAAACTCTCTTCTAATATAATTAGTGATCATCATCATCATCAGGAACCCATTAAAGACTCACTACTGAGCGCAGGTCTCCTCTCAGAGAAGTGTTACTGGCCATAGTCAAACCATGGTGATCGAATAAGAATCGCCAGACTTCACATAACTTTGAGAACATAATAAAGATCTGTCAGGCGTGCAGATTTCCTCACGATGTTTTCCTTCACGCTTGAAGCATGTGATATTTAATAGCTCACAGCACATAACTCCAAGAAGTCAGAAGTGCCTAGGAGACAGCAGTCCTAACCACTAGACTACACACATGCTCAGTGTAAACTATTAATTTATGAAAAATAAATTCAATTACGCGTTCAAGCCCCCGTGCAAGAGACCGGTCGTTGGTTCACAAAAACAGTGGTGAGAAAGTGGTGATGGATACGTGGTGGGAATGTTCCCACGGGCGGCGGCGAACTGGCGCGACCTGCTCTGGGTTTTTGCTTCGTGCAACAGACGATGATGAAATTATTTGTTTCTATATAGGTAGTTTATTGTATTAAAACTGTTTCCGATAGTATCTAACAAAGTTTGTTTCTCACAGGAATGATATAAATACTTAATAAATTGTGAAATTCAAATTTTGTTTTCTATATTATAAGAAAAGTAAGGATTTTGTTTATTAGTTGAACTCATTCTTCATGACGCATAGAAATCTATTGGATTTCTACTCTTTATATTTTCTTAATGTGCTGCTCCATGGCTAGTCCATAATATTTCGTACTCGTAGTTACATCATTGTTTTATTGTTTCATTTTTAGACTCTACCAATGACTCTATTCATCAATTTGATTACCGTTTGTAATTTGACTTCTAACTATTGAATGTGTCAAAGGACTGTTTTAAATGAAATATTTTTTTAACCATCTAATAAATATATTGCGTTTGTTGTAGTGTTTTCATACAGCTTTTTAAATTGCAACCCAGTACAGAAATCACACAGCAGAAGATCTTGGGAAAGATAGTTCCACAAAATAGCTTTTGTGTTAGAAGTAATCGCCGGGTCCGTTTCGGCTGTTAATTGGAGTAAGATTTTCCACGCGGCTCGCTCCGCACAATGGCACGGGAAATGTTTAACATTTGAGACAATCGAGCGCACGCAACCGACGCGGTGCTCGTGAGAAATCCTCTTTTGAATCGCTATATTTCGTCGAAGTGAAATTGAGTAGTTCTACTTGGAATTATGTGTAACGTTTACGTTGGTTTGACCTTGCTCGCACCAATAATCTTATCACATAACATGCCATATTTAACTAATAACAAATGAGCTTATTTATGGTCCTTCGAGCCGTACCTATTGATGATAAATTCATGGCGTCACGTCACGTTTGCAATATAAAATATTGTGTAGTTGTATATTATTATGATACACGAAATGCAAGAGAAGCAAGTATTCATATAATTCTAATTATGCAATGCGCGTCGCGGACGAGCGGCCGCGTCGACACGTTCGAGAATCAAATCTAAATGTCAAGGTGAAGGCGGCGCGAAAGGAAACGCACGGTGACGTCAACGGCAGCCATCTTGGACAACGACAGCTCCGTACAGCCGCGTGTGCCGATCTCTAGTTTTATTTAGGACAGTAGACAATCAATGCGAATCTCCATTCATTGTTCGCGCGCTAAATATAAATGATACAACATTATTTTACCACGGGAATGCAAGATTTTTGAACAAGATCATCCTAAGACTTAAAACATAATATTATTGTTGAATATAAAAATACCCTCGCTTCGATAGAAAAGAAACGGACAATCATCTTTTTTGGTGCACAATTGTAATTTGAAAAACAGTTACAAGGCTAAGTACATAGTCGCGTCTATCTGGGTATGCAGCATTCTTAATACTTATCCTCGAAGCATTCCAACGACTGGATGGATTTTAATCATTCAAATCAGTCAAATCGGTAGTCAGAGTGACTACCGATTTGACTGAACCATGCGATTGCAATGGTTATAGACTAGTTTTTGTTGTTTTTATAAAACCAAAATGGACGCCTTAAAATATAACAAATAAACGACGGTAAAAACGAAAAGAATTCGTTTCAAAATTACACAATCTGAAAGTAGTGCAACTTGACAAACTTACTCAATTCTTATTTTTTTTCCAGCAGGTGGGTTTTTTTTAATGACTTAAAATGTAAATAGTATTTTACTGTCCTCTTTCAATTATTTTTAAAAGTGAGTAGTTGATAAACCTATGTACATTTTAAGTCGTAAATACTTCTATCCTAATCCTAATCACACTAATAATATTATTCAGGCGAAAGTTTGTGTGTGTGTGTGTTTTTTATTAGTTTTCTAACAAAAACAAATCATTTAAATAATTCCTATCAACTCTTGACCATAGGCATAGTCTTAAAATGATCGTAAATACACACCACGTGATTAAATATTATAGATCGACATTCCACGTAGAGGCGCGCAGTTGAAAACCTTTCACTTCGATAACAACAGCGCCTGGCCTTGGACTTGAATAACCCACACTATTGTATTGTTGAGAAGAAATAAGAATTAATAGTCGTCATGGGTAAGTTGGGCCATAAAGTTTTACATTACGAGAGAAAATATTGAACAATTATACAATTACTCGTAAAGATAGAGTTAAATAATATAATGCACCTACAATTTCTTAAAAGAGTTAAAGCTCCTAACGCGACGGACGCGAAACAACTAAATAAATATTAAAATAACTTCAATACAAGACGATGTGAATTTTCTTATAATTTTTTAGTCGAAATAGAACTTCGAATCTTACAATCGTATTGCAATCAAAAATAAGTTTATTTCAAGTACCTCTGCTTTACAAGCTCTTAAGATATCGACTCTACCTTTCTCTGGCTCTAGATACTCAGTGCAGATTCCGACAAGAAACTCTTCAAAAGTAACATTTCGTAATGCAACACTACTAAAAGGCTGAATTCCATTAAGTTCATGTATCTTGGCCACTTTCGAAAAGACAATAAAATAATTTTAAAAACATCAATAACGTCATCTTGAAAACTGTCGAAGGCTACATGAGAAATAACGCTGCAAAAAAGAAGCTTACTTTAAGCTTTTTTTATTACTTTCAATAAACAACCAAACTTGACTTTAATTTGAATTTAAAGCATATCATAAATAATTTTTACTTAGTTAAAATAAATTCAAAGTGCATTTAATAATAAAGTTATTATCCTTATTACAGCCATTCTTAGGTCATTCCACAATTATTCATCAAGGCTATTATGCTATATTACGTCGAATATGCAAACATTACCTACTTCTAATAAGTATAATAAGTTGATAATATTAAATAACTTAAACCAGTATAGTCAACTATCAGAAGACAGAACTGACAGTTTACGAGACTGGGTTATGTTTACTTGATTTTATGAGTTCTAAATAAGTTTTACATTTGACTGATTTAATCTAAAAGAGAATACAATTCCCACTGGAATTTAAAAAAAAATTCAGCTACTTCTTTAACGTAATTACCATTTAGGTTTTTCACTTAAATTGTTCAGTGCGTTTCGTAACTCGTTGCATCTAATAGCTCTTTATTTGTGAAGTAACTCTTCATCTCGTCCATACTTCATATTTGAGAGATAGTTTCGAGTTTCGACCACTCAGCATTAGCAAGGCATTTCTGAGCGGTCACGTTTTTGAGGTCACGTTTTCAGATTGTGAAGTCAATACTATTGTGTAAACATTTTCATCATCGCTATCTGTTGTTTCTGTTACTGCTTCAGAATACTGGGTACTTAGTAATTAATTCTAAGTTATTATTTCAGTTTTTACATTTCTCGGTAACCATGTAAAAACTGTTGGTGAGAGATTGTATTACAAAGTTAGAGCATCGATCGTCAGTTTTAGAGTAAAATTGAAGTAACTTACGTGAATCTGTCATTTAATCTTTCTCAAAACTTAATTATTATCATCGTCATCATTATCATCATTAGTGACTTATCAACTTCTTACTATGGAGCGCTGGTCTCCTCTAAGAAAAGGGCCATAGTCCACCATGCTGGTTCAATGCGAATTGGCAGACCTGACACACCTTTGAGAACATTGATCTCAGGCGTGCAGGTTTTCTCAAGACGTTTATCCCTCACCGTTGGAGCATGTGATTTCTAATTAAGTGCTTAAACGCATATAACTCCGAAAAGTCAGAGGTGTCCGGGATTGAACCCGCGATCCCCTGAATAGCAGACCGCAGTTCTAACCACTAGGCTATCATTGCTCAATTTTCAGAATAAATATTTAATTTTCATGAATAATTTCCATACTAAGTGAATTACAGATTTACGAACAGTTACCGTTAGCTTAAAAAGTTTTACGTCGGATTCAGTTCTTACTTCTTGAAGAGTTTTTAAAACTAATAATAATTCAAGATTCGAGTACTTTAAATAAAACATTTGACGTTATTTTTCGAGATTACAGTTTTTTATCAAATCCTTTCACAATCAGCGGCATGTAGTTTTGGTTTTTAAACGTGTTGATACGCGGTGCGCGATAGCAACAGTTTGTTCTAAATAAAGGTCTCTGACATCAACAAGATCTGATAGCGACTGATAAATAGGACGGTGCGCGATGGATTGACGCAAATGAGGATTATCTTATCTGGATCAATATACTCTGTTGTGGCATTGAATTGAACGTCGATCACGAGCTGGTACTTAGGGGATACATGTTTATGTGAGTTCATCATCATCATCATCATTATCAGTAACCCATCAACGGGTCTCTGCTGAGCGCATGTCTCTCAGAGAAGGATTATATAAAGAGTCCATTTCTAAGAGTTAGGTTTAACTAATTATACACAGAATACCTAATAGTACCTAAAGTTACAGAAAATTCACTCCGCAAAATGATTTAAATAAATAGCGACTCTTGTTACCACACTATAAAGTGCAATTCATGTTGACACAGCGCTATTTACCTACCGTTTTATTCACCTAGACTTTTTTCTCTTTCTATCACGTAACTCTTATCCCTTCGCAATCTCTGAATTCAGGCTCTTAGAAGAGGTACGCCATGTACTTGTAACTCCGCAATTTACTGCGGAGTGCGCCAGGCCTGGTATATGGAAATATAGTAGACTTAAGGATTGTTCGAAAACCTGTTTATCAAGTGTTAATCATAGTGATCAGTGGTACATAACATGATAACGTTAATAATAGATTTGTATTTTGTAATAAAATTACAAAACTCGTAATTAAAATAATTGAGGATTAAGTAATTGTAATAAGCATAATGAATGCAAGCGATTAATAAAACAACAATAATAATAATTGCCCATTTATGCTAGATCAATATAATTTAAAAACAAGGATAAAATTTTGAAAACTAACTAAGAAAAATCAGATGTAACATACGACATATTGATTTTGTTCGTATAAAATTTAGCCTGTTATAAACCACCATATTAACGAATCGATTGACACGAGGTGGAACATACGTAAATACAAACATACATACATAGACTGCTAAAGTCGTAACCCTTCTTTTTGACGTTGTCGTAGTCGGTTAAATGCTGTTTTCTTCAGCTCTGAGTCTAATTAATTTTAATACACGATAGTTGATAAAAACTGTTTTTTCACTCTTATCTAAAGCATTATGTATAACTACAAAATATACCTACTATAGTAATGAAATGGAATCACGTTATTGTAGTCACGTAAGTGATAGCGTAATCATTGTTAACCTTATAACATGATACTGTGGCGTCAGAGTGCAAAGATATAAGAAGCACTTTGTATGTATGTAGTAGGTATCTACTTAAGACTAACTTGGTACGTATGATGTGTTTCCTGATATGTACACACTAGATATGACATTTGCAATTTTATTAAATCATATAGTTAATTAATGTACAGTGCGCAAAGACGGTCTTATCGCTTTAAGCGATCTCCTCCAGACAACCTTAAAAAGTTGAAAATAATTTACTGAGGGATATGGGAAAGTGCAACAAAAATATAAACTACATAAAAAGTACATACTAAATATGCACATATATCATTAATTCATCATTCCTAGAGTAGTATTATTTGAAGGCAATAATTCTCCGAATGGCCCTATGCAAATCCGCAGACTTCACCCACCCTGAGAACATTACGGAGAACTAAACATAGCTCGGAAAAGGAAGAGGTGCGTGTATATAGTCTGATTTTTAATTGCGTGGAATTCTGACGTATCTTAATGTTACCAGAGATTTAAAAATCCCACAAAAAAGATATCAAATTTAAACTTAGAAAAATAAATATCAATTGCCGCACATAGATATTTATGACAAATGCCTGACAGATAGTTTGGGGTAAAATCGAACTACAGGTGGCAATACTGTTTTTCATACAAATAACTCGCTCGATTTATAAAATGACAAGTGTCAGAATTCCACCGAATTAAAAATCAGACTATAGAATCGAATCCGCCACGTCCGTATAAGAAACCGAAGTCCTTACCTAGGCAATCAATGCTCTCATTTGATATGTATTGTCTGCTACAAAAAGTTTTAATGTGACTATTGTTTGATAATTGTGTACTGCCTACTTGAAGAAGATGACGTAAGTGGCTATTTCCTCACTAAGGTCTATAGTGAATGTCTATAAGGGTTTATAAGCGAATGTCTGGGGTGTTAGAAACTATGAATCGTCAAGATTTTACATATGCTTCATCAATTTGGTCTGGTACACACTCTGCTCCCCCTTATGATTGTCTTAAAATATATTCTGCTTGCCCTCTACACATATCTGATGCCCGTATTTAGAAATATTTCTTTGATTTTGATTCACGCATAGGGCTAGCAATAGCATTGTTTATAAATGGCTCGCAGATTTAATGAGATCTAGCAATATTTTTAAGTATAAAATAAAACTTTACTTAGATAAAGTCGAGAGCTACAACTCGTTTAGGAGGTAAAAAAGTCCGACACAATTGTTGATTTAGACGTATCCTTTTGAAGGCCATTTAAAACAAGGAAAAAGATTTTCCTTCTCATACCTGTTACAAGATGACTATCATTAACTCACGTAAATCGTGTTACAATTTATGTACCGTGAGAGATTGTGAGTGATATACTTGGAAGCAAATAAATTGAAACTTCATAGAAAAATAATGCAAGAAAAAAGCATTCTTGTTTGACTCAAAATTCCTATACTTTAAACCAAACTAAGGTTTTGTAAGTTATCATTTTAAAAGATAGTAATTTTGGAAAAGAAGAAACAAAAAACTTAAATTACTACATTACAGTTTATACAGACGAGAGAAAACCAGCTCATAGTATTACAACAACTAGAAAAAGAGAAAAGAATTCACATTAAAGCGAAAATGGCTATCAACAGAGAAAAACAAATGATCAATTCGGGATGACAATCTATAGATGGAAGATTAAATTTTTAATTTTTACAAAATATTCAGAAGGTCATTAATCGCGAAGGTTGAACCGCGGCACGGCAAAGCAGCATTGCCGGTGACATAAATATTATGACCCGCGTCTGTTAGTTTCGGAAAAGCTGCAGAAATCATTGCTACAATCTCGATTCTGGTGATTGGCTTCATTATGGTTTCTTACTGCAACAATGAATATTAGCCAAAAGCGAGACAGCGTCGGCTAATCAGAGGTGATTTCGACGATCCCTAGAGCATAGATCGTAACACTGTATTTTACGCTCGAAATATGCAATCTATCTACATTCTGTCTGATAAGTGTTACTTTGCATACTTTTTATATTGCTATGTAATGCCTCGTATAATATGCCGTTTAAATGATAAATAAAATGAGTTACTTAGCAACGATAGCAGAAGTCCAAACAATTGACAAATAGGTAGATTGATAATGGAATCGAGCGTTTGATAATCCTGAAGCTGTAATCGAATCGATGATCCGTGGCTCATCATCAGTCACCCACACTGCTGCCGCATCTATAATAATAACTTTGTTATCTTACGAAGTACCACTACTAGTTTTGGGAGTGGAATTCGTCGGGTTCCCGTCCTGTTTGTGCCACTTATCTCTGTAGATAAAGCCCTGTCCCGTTATCAGTTGTTTGTTAACGGAACACCTTTATGTATATACTCGTAAATATATGTAAATCCGTTGCTTACAGGTTGTCTGAACATTATCACGACTTTGTTTTCGTCAGCAGACCCGGTAATAGGAAGGAAGGAGATAGGCAGAGATAAAAACCGGTGTTTCGTTAAAGAGTAATTAATCAATAAGATATATCGTTGATGCCGTTGTTGGAGGAGATCCTCCAACATTCAATTTCGAGCTAACTCTGAATCAAAAACTTATAACTTTAATATCTGGAGATAATGTAAGCATACAGAAAATATATTTCAGATGTATCGAACGGTCCCGTAAGATTACAGTACCAGAAAAATTTAATAAATTAATCTGATATAAAAATACCAAATCAATCGTATAAAGATAAAATTAATCAAGACAAAATTAGTTAGTGAAGTTTTAATGACATGAGAATTTAAATGAGTCGCAGAAATATAGATAGAATAAAGAATTACTCAGAGTGCAATAGAGCCTGAACTGAAAATTAATATGGTAAGTTGTCTCTGTTTTCCTATACGAAGACTTCACAGCTACATTTTAAGACAAAAAAATATGTGATGCCCCCACAACAAACATCGTGGTACTGCAAGTGTTCAAGTAACGACAGCGGAGCCACGGCCGGCCGGCGTGCATGATAACGCTATCAACCGGGAAATTTCCATTCGCCTCGTATCGCTCCACTCCGACGTAGTAACTTAATTGTTTGTGTATTTGCATACTCGCCATTTCGTCTAACCGGATGTTCATATCGCGACACATTCGATAAACTTATACATAATTTATTTACTGTGCTCGGGTACATTGAATACCTACGAGCGCTTGTATACAAAGAAGTGTTAGAAACTATTGTACGTTATGAAACTTGCCATCATCACATTGCGATCACAATAATATTTGCTTTTGGCCGAATTTATAGTAAAAACGTATAGTCCATCAAAAAGAGCATTTTCCTGTGCTGTGGAAATGAAGGCTATTAAAAATATTTTTAAAGACAATACTGCCGGTTTATTCCACATAGAACGTAGGCTTAGACCAGGGTAGATCCCTTTAAAAATAATAAAAAGTGAAAAAAAATAGTAGTAGGATGAAACCCATTAGAAAAGGAGGGGAATATTATAAAGATGAAAGGAAAAATAATTTACGGGCGATCTGAGGTCGGGAAGGGGTGGGGGTGAGTTTTTAAGGGGGAAAAACGGTTTTTCTCGATTTCCGGCAAAACTAAAAGTGCTATCGAAAAAAGTCAAATGGCAAAGTTGTAGGTAATAAAAAGATCTAAAACTTTTGTGTTTACACTTTTTTCACATAACCTCAAAAGGAGATGATTGTGTTCCATACAAGCTTGGGCCCAACACTGAACAAGGATGAAACATGCTTTATTTTGAAGATTTAGATGCTTGTTATTTACATCAAAAACTCGTACTTCTGCAGACCTTCGGAGTTTTGTTTATTTCTCGTTTTATATTTGTAGGTTATGTGAAAAAGACGTTCAATATCTAAAGTTCTTTTAAAAAGTATTGTTTAAATACTTTAAATAAATGGAAAAAGTATTACGGGAAGATGTTTGGATGCATGTTTCTTTTACTTTTGTAGTTAGTATTAAATAATATGAAATAATCCACGAAAACAGTTAAAACACCAAAATAATATTCACAAAGCGCAAGACACAATGAGAATGACAAACCGTCTCTCAAGACGTCTTTTTTCAGATCTGGGTTCTAGCATTTTTGTGATAAAAAAATAATATTCATGTTGCACTATTTTTTTTATTATAAATATTTAAAGTATATTTCCCTTGTAAATCAGTATATTTTTTAAAGCAAAATGTTTCATAACAAGTTTTGGTCTATTTCTAGATTACTGATTTTATAAAGATAAACTATTTGGGTAGGTACCAAAAGGCCAGAACCCACACCAGAACCCACAGTTGCATTAGTACTATATTAGTCTGTGGTTAATTAAACTGACATCCATGAAAACGTTCCGTTTCTACCAAAGAAAAAGCATTAGGTTACGTACTTAGTTAAAAAAAATGTTTTGTATGATTTTCCTGAGCTGTACAAAAATAAAAACCATACAATTATGTAAGTAATTTATCGACTTATTTTCTCCATATTTTTATATAACTGTGCGAAACCCCAAGTTGGGCCCAATTTAGTACATCTCCTTTATGTGAAAAATTCAAAAAACCCTGTTTTTGGTTTTTTATTTTTATCTTTTACAAAAATAATTTTTTTTTAACGAAATTTGGTGAAAACTTACCTTTTTATGTCCCAAATACGCTGTAATTTATTTGATTAAAAATATTTATTTTTTCACCTTATTTTGAATTAATATCGAAAAAACACCCTAATTTTCAATCGAAAAGTCACCCGTCAAAATATCAGCTTTTTTCAAAAAGTTGGTATGTTTTCTGTTCGTTGAAATCTCTACTTTCCGATGGTGAAAAAAAAAATATATGTTACTACAGTAAATCTTCTCAGAAAATAATTTCAATCTTTAGGTTGTTACGTTAAGCATACTATTTTTTAAAGAAAATATTACGATTTTAATGTTTGAGTTGATTGATACAGATAAAAATGTTTGTTTTATTTTTTTAAGTAAACTTGTCACAATTATCTTCAAGAAAATCAACTCAAACATTAAAATCGTAATATTTTCTTTAAAAAATAGTATGCTTAACGTAACATAACCTAAAGATTGAAATTATTTTCTGAGAAGATTTACTGTAGTAACATATATTTTTTTTTTTCACCATCGGAAAGTAGAGATTTCAACGAACAGAAAACATACCAACTTTTTGAAAAAAGCTGAGATTTTGACGGGTGACTTTTCGATTCAAAATTAGGGTGTTTTTTCGATATTAATTCAAAATAAGGTGAAAAAATAAATATTTTTAATCAAATAAATTACAGCGTATTTGGGACATAAAAAGGTAAGTTTTCACCAAATTTCGTTAAAAAAAAATAATTTTTGTAAAAGATAAAAATAAAAAACCAAAAACAGGGTTTTTTGAATTTTTCACATAAATTTTGAGGTTATGTGAAAAAAGTGTAAATACAAAAGTTTTAGATCTTTTTATTACCTACAACTTTGCCATTTGACTTTTTTCAATAGGACTTTTAGTTTTGCCGGAAATCGAGAAAAACCGTTTTTCCCCCTTAAAAACTCACCCCCACCCCTTCCCGACCTCAGATCGCCCGTAAATTATTTTTCCTTTCATCTTTATAATATTCCCCTCCTTTTCTAATGGGTTTCATCCTACTACTATTTTTTTTCGTTTTTAAAGGGATCTACCCTGGTCTAGTAGGAAGGGTATAGCTATAATGTCTTAGTCTAATAAGTAGAAATAAAAATTTACTAAGCGAACTATCAAAAATATATCTGTAGCATGTCTCTATATTCATCTGGGACTGGATTTGCTTATACTACACTAGACAAATAATATAAAAAAGTTTACAGTTATGTACGACTTACGAGTGATTATAATCTATAAATATATCATGAAATAAATGTAAGATTCTGATTCCTTACTATTTAGAGTAGCCTATAAGTTATGTTTAGTACTAATACTTTTTTTGAGTAAGAATGGTCTATGATCTAAATAGAATTGCTATCTATTCATCAGTTAATGTTACCCGTAGAACGTGACAAACCGATTTCGTATGACGATCAATCACTTGACAACTCAATGACAAAATACTGTCCATTTCAACTGTTACAACCATACAACTCTTTAACATATGTATGAGATGATAGTTACAATCGGAACGACCGTTGACAGTTAGTTTGTATAACATTATCCACGATTCTATATACAATGCTCAAGGGTACTCATTACATTAACACGAATGTGACAAAAATTTTAAGCAACGATTCACGTCTACAGACGACATCAAAAAGAAATGCAACACTTTCGTGGGTGTTTTACTGAAGACTACCTGATACCAGCTACTTCCTGAGAATTCTTAGATTTTCCGGGATAAGAGCAGCCTAGATCACGCCTTCTATAAATAATTCTCTATCTGCCCAAGCCTGTAAAAGTTGCCATATAATTGGTTCAGCCATTCCGTAGACAGCCTGGTCAAAGCAGACAAATAGAGCAATTTTAGACCGATAGATAGAGAAGAATTTTAAAACATTTAACGGCAGGATCTCCGAAAACAGCTTGTTTTTGATTCAATAGTAAACAATCAAATATTCTTTGTTTTGATAGGTTAAAAATATATGTTGTAGTTTAATACACGTTCTAAATTATTTTACCGTTCAAAAGTCCATATTTTGAACTTCACTCGATCAAATAATATTCCGAAAACAGTGTAGTTTTTAATTGTTTTTCAGGTTGTATTTATAGCATAATATCAAAGTTAAACTAAAAATAAAAATGTCAAAAAATAGGCAAAAGCTTTTAGAAGAATATTTTACCGTTAATTTTCCTCTAAAACGTTTACTTTTTTTTTATCATGACTGTTTTACTTTTTTTATAACAAAGTGGCTCGTGCACCTCACTTCAATTGTTTGCAAGTTACTGCGGCCGAAGATCGTGCCCATGTTTTCGCGCTACGTCGGTTAAGACGTCAAAATTCAAATTCATTTATTTCATGTAGGCCAACCTGTTCTTATGACAAGTCAAGACTCTGCCACGGGTTCGGAAGGCAGATTCTGCTGAGAAGAGCCGGTGAGAAACCCAGCAGTTGCTCTTTTCAAAACAAAATGTTGCAATATAACTCTTATAATCGTTACTGGTGTAGCTATACCAATATATCAAGTTATTGCACTATTGCATCTTGTGGGCAGCTGGATGCAAAGTCGATTGTTCCTAGGGTATTAACCGATTGTTCTTTGAGTTCATTCCTACTGTAAGTGCCTATATAAATTCCTTCATCCTGTTATAGCAGCTGAACTAATAAGGAGTTCGTAAACAATTTGTTCGATGGTAGGTACGAGTACATGTCTAGTGTTTACTCAGCCAAGTTTCAAAGAGTGTCTATTTGCAGACAGGCGAGCTTATCACTTTGTGTTATCAACTATGTTTATACACTTTGTGTGTAACTCGTACTATGTATGTATGATTTTGACCTTGGTACAAAGTAACTGGGCTTATCTACCCTGGTTTATTTGCGTTGTTGCCTTAAGTTATATCAAATTCAAAACGGCCACTTTTCAAGGACACTACACGGGCCCTACCTACGCAATTCGTGTTGAATGTAGTCGTTGCCAAAATTAGGATTTTAGTTGGTTTTGGGCTTACATAATATATTATGTCAATAATTTTACTGCGCGCTTTTAGAAAACCCGTTTTTGAAAATCGCATGCGCTTTTCTAGACGGATTGGAATTGCAGCAGCTGAAACTATAAAATTATGACAGTTATGCATTCTAAAGTGTAGACATTTAGTAAATATACTTACACTAAGCAAGATTTCTTCTGAAATGCACCCCGGTTGTCAAAAAGAATCTGCACATAGTTTTCCAAAGTCTTCCAATAAGAAAATCTAATAACATCTTATATACCTCCAATGACTTATAAAATAGCTAAAAGTCACTTTATAGTTTAAAGTAAATAATCGTATTAAATGTATTCCAAAATATGATAAGTGATAACAGTCTAACAGTTACCAGGTAGAGGTAAGCAAGACTCCATTATGTCTGCTTGACTCCATCGTTAGTTTGTTTATATAGTTCCTTTAACGGCTAACTGATTTCCCAGAACTTGAACGCATAATACACTATTGGCTATTATATTTTTTGCAATTCACGGTGATGTCATGGTTTGCTTACGTTTGTTTTTTTTATCTTTTTCCCTATTATTGTTGCGATGTAATAATATTGCTTTTGTTAATATGAGGACATGGTTGATGCGGTCGGGCCAACATGACACCAAGTTGATATGCAGGCCTCCTTCCCTTCCGCACCTTCCACAGAAGCTTCTTTAGAACAGTCCTACTAGATAAATGGGTTTGTTCTATTTTGTCGACAATCCGCTCGTGTGGGCAGTTGCCTATTGTCTATGGTTATGGTTCATAAACACGACGCAACACGGTCTAAAATACACACCGTATTTTAGCAATTAAATATCATTTGCTTTAATGGTGATGGAAACCTACTTGAGAGTTCTCCATAATGTTCTCGAAGGTGTGTGAAGCCTGTTTATCCGCACTTGGTCAGCGTTGTGGACTATGGCCTAAACCCTTCTCATTCTAAGAGGAGACATATGCCTAGTAGTGAGACGGGGATGGGTTGATTGTGACTGTATTTTAGATGGTTTGTGTGGTGAATAGTGATACGCATGGTTGCTGGATTATCCTGAATGTGAAGTAGCATGAGGGTTGCTTGTACGATGCAAATTATTGTGATTTAGCGGATCATACCAAAAAACTTTTTTTTTCCTTGTATACTTCTTTATCCTTAGGGTATAAAGTTTGTGCGCCGTTTAAATATATTACCTATTTGGTTTGGATAATCTTTAGTAGACGGAAGTTTCCAGAAAAAAAGATGCCAATATTCCACATTTGCTTTGAGTGATGTACAGATATTGTAAAGTGATACGTCCAAACAAGGTTCCACACTGTCTACCACGCGTCGCACATGCCCGATTGCCATTGCCAATTCTGAATAATCAACCCATTCAACGCCTATCTGATTACCCAGGATACCCAGAACTGGGCATAGCTGTTATTCTACAACTCTGCAACAGGCAAATGATAAGGTATAGTTACATAAATACATTTGATGATAACGTATTGGACACACCCAATTGATGTCTGTTTGCTGGAAAAATTTGATAGGGATAGATAGCTGTATGTTGATGTACAATGTTCCTTTACAAAACACATTTGTCATTTCTCAGCGAGCAATCTTCTTCCAGTTGTTTCACAGAAAGAATTTTCACAGAAATTCGTGCATACGAGCGTCAAGAGGACGATCGATGAGGAGAATATTCTGATAGTCTTCGGGTTTAATATAAAATGTATTAGCAGATTGCCTTTCTGATTTTACTGACCAACGGTTTTAGAAATGTGCTCATTTGTGTATATGAATGATGAAATTAACTTGTCATAAGAGCCAGAAGTTGACCCACATCTGACATGAAATAAGTAATTGTTTTTTTTTAAATTTCATACTTTGAATATTGCGTGAATTCAAACAAGCATCATCATCATCATTATTTCATCGCCCGCGACTTTGTCCGCTTCTTCAATTCACAATCAACAGACACTAAATCTCCCAAGTTTAGGTGGGCAGAACCCCTGCAGCATCAGGATTAAGGAGTTGGGTCCTGGAATTCAACGATGTAATATAAATATGAAATAATAATAATTTTATTTTTTCATTGTTAGTCATTACTAATTTTAATTATGAGTTAAATTCGCATTTACCGTTAATTGACTTTATTATGTATACTATTTATTCAAAACAGGCAAACCGCAAAATGCACTTAGTGTTAGGTACTTTATTTACCAGAATTGATAAAATAATACTTAATACATTATAATTAAAAACAAATGCGTCATAACGCGTTTTTGCGTTCAAAATTGTCGTCAAATAACGTCATCAGGCAAATTGTGGTAATGACATAAATAATATTTGACATTTTCCGTTTTCTTTTTTTAACCGACTTCAAAAAAAAAGAGGAGGTTCTCAATTCGACGCGTATGTTTTTTTTTTTTATTTTTATTTTTTGGCGATGTTACTCCATAACTCCGTCAAATATGAACCGATTTTAATAATTTTTTTTTTATTTGAAAGGACGTATCGTCAGGTTGGTCCCATTTAAATTTGGTGAAGATCTGATGAATATCTTCGGAGATGGAGGACAAAACTCCTCAATGAATAAGAGCAAATCGCTCGTAATCAGAGTGTGTATAGGATTTTAACCATGCATACTTCATAGCATACATATGCTCTATTAGGCATTTCAATATTGTTTTTAACCGCCTTTTTGTCGATGTAACTCCATAACTCCGTCAAATCTGAACCGATTTCAATATTTTTTTTTTATTTCAAAGGATGTATCGTCAGGTTAGTCCCATTTAAGTTTGGTGAAAATCTGACAAATATCTTCGGAGACATAGGATGGAACTCCTCAATGAATAAGAGCAAATCGCTCGAAATCAGAGTGTGTGTAGGATTTTAACCATGCAAACTTCATAGCATACATACATAATATATACTAAGTTTCTATTCGGAATAATATATGTATTTCAATATTTTTTTAAGGAGCAAAACAAATGGTCTAGTGAATTAGTCCTATGAAGCTACACTAAAAAGCTTAAAATAATAATATAAAAAAATGTTTTAAAAAAACCGACTTCAAACGCCACTTAAAAGTATAAAATAATTTTAGTTTGTACACGTATGTTGAAGTCGGGCCAGCGTCGCGCAATGGTATCATCGTTAGCCCAGCCGACTTCAACATACGTGTACAAACTAAAATTATTAAATCGTACATGATATAATAACATTAGGCAGGTATACTTGTAGAATTCGCCCCTGAAACGATGGAACCGATGCGCGACGCTGGCCCGACTTCAACATACGTGTACAAACTAAAATTATTTTATACTTTTAAGTGGCGTTTGAAGTCGGTTTTTTTAAAACATTTTTTTATATTATTATCATTATATCAAGAGGTACATAACTGTAAAAATAATATTTGTTCAAAAACTAAAACTGCTAAGTAAAAGGCTAATAATATTCTTTGAAATATTCATCGGTGTACAGCTGTCAGCTTGCATTATGGTTAAATAAACCAAATAGATTCATATTATTTGAACTCCAAACTGAATAAACGCAGCTCAAATAGCTACAAAAAAAGTATGAATGAAGTTTCACAAACTTTAAAATGACGTAATACTAAATAGAAAACAATAACAAATATCACATACCTAACACAACTGACACTGGATACGGTAGTAACTAGTACGTAGTGCGTAAACCGGGACGATACAACCGGGACGCTTTAACCAGGCCAAGGATCCCGTGACCGGGTCGCGGAGACCGGTTATTGATCTCTACCCGGCCGGGTCCGGGTACAGATGCTGACAGCTCGCGAACTTGGGCTGGGCTTATTGTTCATATTCTAAATGATTTATTTCATGTAAACCAACTTGTAGCTCTTGGTCTTGGTAGAAGTCGTCTTCTTCTACTTCCTCTCCTTCTATAACTGTACTTTATTTATGAGGCATAAGGTTTTCTTAGTCTTCATGATTTTGCACTATTTTTACATTCTCTTTTCTCGTTATATAATTTGCATCAAAGTTTGACGGTTTCTTTACCACATCTAGGAAATTGTTGTCCTCTGACACATCTGCTACCTTTTCGGTACAATGATTTTACTCATGATTAAAGCTATCAATTGTTATCATAGCACGTATTCTCTCCTTCTTTTGAGTAGTCTACTGGTTTTTCTGCTAAGCTCAAGATTTTTTAAATTAATCTCTGACAGTATATAATACTTGTGTGTATACAATTGAATCTCTTTTCAATTCAGGGGTTGCATTGTTTTACGAAAGAATATATTTTAATAGCCATGCTAAACATGACAATTAATATTCTCCTCAAAGATAAGTGAAACAGTAACAATGATAATCTAGAAGTTAAAAAAATTCTTTTCAAAAAACCGACTTCAAACGCCACTACAAAGTATAAAAATAATTTTATTTTGTACACGTTTGTTGAAGTCGGGCGGCTTAAATAGAAACGATGAATCCGATACGCTATGCTCACCCGATTTCAATAAGCGTGTCTCTCATATGTCACCATAAGGTAAGCGTCGCGCATCGATTTCATCGTTTCTAGTTAAGCCCGCCCGACTTCAACAAACGTGTACAAAATAAAATTATTTTTATACTTTGTAGTGGCGTTTGAAGTCGGTTTTTTGAAAAGAATTTTTATTTTAAGCTTTTTAGTGTAGCTTGTTCCTGCTCTCGTTCTCCCCTCCCTCCAACGCTACGGTACTAATGTAGTTCTACACTTGGTACCTACAGTACTTATTAACAATACACAAGAGCTGGGACTAGGAGCTCCATGATGTAGTCCATGGTTGGTACCAACAATATCAATTCGTAAGCGTCAGTTCGTAATTCCTCCAACTCTGGAGTATCAGGATTGAGGAGCTAGAACCTTGAGCATTATGATGTAGTATATGCTTGGTACCAACAATATCAATTCGTAAACGACAGTTCCTAAATCCTCACAGTTTAGGTAGGCAGTACCCCTGCAGCATCAGTATTGAAGAGCGAGGACCTTGAATTCCACGATGTAGAATATGCTTGATACTAACAATATCAATTCGCAAGCGAAAGTTCCTAAATCTTCACAGTTTAAGTGGGCAGTACCCTGCAGCATCAGGATTGAGGAGCTAGAACCTAGACCTCAATGGAGTAGTATATGCTTATTACATACAATAACAATTCATGATTAGCAGTTCCTAAATCTCTACAATTTAGGTGGGCAGTACCCTGCAGCATCAGGATTGAGGAGCTAGAACCTAAACCTCGATGGTGTAGTATATGCTTATTACATACAATAACAATTCATGATTAGCAGTTCCTACATCCCTATAATTTAGGTGGGCAGTACCCTGCAGCATCAGGATTGAAGAGTAGGACCTGGAGCTCTATGATCCAGTATATGCTTAGGCCAAACATACCAATTCGTAAACGACAGTTCCTAAAATCCCATAATTTAGGGGGGAAATACCCCTGCAGCATCAGGCTTGAGGAGTTGAAGATAAAAAAATTTATGGGACCATTTCGCGAGCTTCTTCTGTCGATTAAAAAAAAAAACTCGTGAATCGGTCCAGAAACCTCGGAGTAATCGGTGGACATACATAGAAAAAAAAAAAAAAAAAAAATATATACCGGCCGAATTGATAACCTCCTCCTTTTTGGAAGTCGGTTAAAAACGGCTGAATTCTTACCGGTGAAATTCCGTCTTATTTATTTCTTCAGAATGTCATTTTTAAAGATCATCGTCATCATATCCTAACCAATGAACTAAATATTTTAGACTTAATTCGTGGTTTATAGACATAATTGGGATATATTAACAAACAAACATTTATCGTGGTACGTACTCGTATAATATATCACTGATCAATAAAACAGGATATGAATAGATGATATTAACTGATGTTGATACCATCAAACTCTCTATATAAAAAAAACTATTTTTGATTACTATTCCACGTGAGTATTACCTGGAATTTTGGCGAAGTACAAATTAAAAGGTCAACTGAGCTGACTGAAGTGAGAAAGTGATTCTATAGGCCAAGAATACTTCATGAGCTAATTTGTCTGAAGTAGACAAGTCGTTGGCAGATCAGCCAGAAACGTAGACTGAGATCAATGAACTAGAAGATATTATTAATGATGATATAATGATTTATTACATGTTAATATTCGGCGGAATCCACCACATTATTATCCCAAGAAAACTTACAAACCATTACTTGAATTATTATCGGAAGGGGTCCCGGCTCTCCGAAGGTTATTTTTTCTGATAAACCAGCAAACATTGTTTTAATCCATGCACATAAGTTAGAGTAGTACGAGTATGTTAATCTTAATCCACGCAAAAAATATGTTTAAATGAAATAAACTACGAGTAACTATGTGAGAGTGAGACGTAAGATTTGTTCAATGGTGTTTTTGAAAGATGAAGCCTTTCAGAAATAGGCCAAGGTGACCCTCATTTGACTAAGTCGACACGAGTATACTTACCCTACCTATTAAACACGTGGAACTCTTTACAGAATTAAAAATAGAGGTCCCTTCAGATTAATGAGGAACTTGTGAATCAGAATGTGACCTTTACGAAAGCTTGAGCGTTTAGATTATGTATGGATTGCTTTAATATTCAAAACACAATCACGTTTAAAAATGATTAATTATTCGTAACTAGTTTCTGCCCGCGATTTTGTCCGCGTGGAGTTAGGTTTTAAGAAATGCCGAGGAAATCCTAGAGGATTTCTTCTACTTTTTATCCTACAAATTCTAATTTGCAGGATAAAGAGTACATAGCAAAGAATCGAGTCGATCCGCAGCTCTATTGCGCAGTGATTAAAAGACATACCTATACAAATAAAAACACTTTCGCATTTATAATATTAATCAGGATTATTGGGATTATATCATAATCTTAAAGTTATGTAGTTACTGTGTCTGTTATGTTGATGCTTTTAATGTTAATCACTTAAAGACACACCGACATTTAGGTTCAAATTTATCAATACATTATTTTTTGTAAATTAATGAAAAAAGAAGTAGATGGGTTAACTATTATTTAAATAAGCAATAACTAGTGCACGAAAGTTACAACATTGTTAAATAACATTGTTAAATAACATCAACTCATTCCTTATGTAACGTAGGCCTCTCCGTGAACCGGGAGGCGAGTCTAAAGACCGGGTCACATTGGGAATCGGGCCAAGGATTCTGCAGCAGATAATATCGATCCGTAAAAAGGAGCGAGCGAGTACCACCCTGTATCCGTTTTCGTTCCCTAAAGCAATGTACATAAGATCTATGCTGGCATTTTCTTAAAATCTACACGTGCCAGTATCGGGAGCATAAAAAAATATAACCCTGTATTTTTTGTGACCCTTTTATTGTGTCACATTGGCTTTGGAACATCTTTTAATGTTGATCGTTAATTTTAATTATTCTTATCGAGTTGTATTAAGAGTTATGTTCGCTTGCTCTGACTTTAGAAAGTTGAGTATACGATTTTGAATAGATTTTGAAAGCTCAGGTGCTTTTTTTGTTTCCAAAAGAGCCTGGGAACCTATTTTTATAAGCAACTGGTGTGTTTGGTCTTTTCATTTCCTTTCCAAATACAGATGTGGGCAATGATCTATGTTAATAATATATGTTGATATAATATGTTAATTATATGAAAATGTACTTTTTAAAATTTGATGATTTTCAAGATTTGACCGCAGAGTTGACCTTAGTTTCAGTTATCGTATTTATTATTAGAAAATATAACTTTCATCAGTTAGAAAAAAAGATTCTTGGTTTGAATGTTCTAATTCTAGGGTTATAGAATCTTGCAACGAGACAGTGATATTACTTGTTATCTTAGTTTTAACATCAGATATGTAAATTACTTTATATGTATACTACGTATAATCTATGCTGCTATTCTACAATGAATATTACCTAAACGCCATTTTATCTAATACCTTCATTAAATATAATTACCTCAAAATAAACTTTGAGATTTACACCGCAGAGACTTACCCAAGTTCCCTTTGCGTGCTCTATCGGCTATATAACGGGGAGTCTTCTGAAGAGCAATTTGGCCTTATTCCTCTCTATGCCTTCTATAACCGCAACGCACGGCACCGATTGCAATTTCACCCTCACCACCTTGGGTAGTGCCTGGAGCACTTCGACCATCCGCTGCTCCAAATATTTTTTCCACGTACTACCAAACTGTGGAATCAACTCCCTTCGACGGTGTTCCCACTTCATTACAACATGGGATTATTCAAGGGGTGGATCAACAAATTCTTGAAAAGCCGGTAACGCATTGGTGGTGCCTCTGGTGCTACAAGTTTTCATGGGCGGCAATAATCGCTTAACATCAGGTGACCCGCCTGCTCGTTTGCTCCCTATTCATATAAAAAAAACTCTACAGGATTTGCTCTGGCTCGTGAAAAATTACATATTATAAATGTGGTTCCACAAAACGCATCCAATACTTGCAGAACACGAAAAGAGATGGCAAAAATCATACTTGGTATGATAATTATCCCTAGAAAAGCATCACACTCTATCTACCACCTATCAAGGGGAACTCGAATGCGATATCAGCATCGATCGTCTCTCAAGCACCAAATCGATACGTTCCACGCATGCGCAATTGTCATCTATCTCGCTCAATACCAGTAGAGAATTTCACGTTACGCCCGTATTGCACCCGTCTAAGGTAAACGACTCGCTAACGTTATGATAGGTCTAGAATCTGATATACGTTCTAGACGTATATCAGATTCGTTTTATTGCTTTGAATTGAAATCTCATACAATCGCATACATTCGTGTCTCTAGAAATAAATAGAAATGACGTTTGCTTGGGAAAGATTTGCGTGATTGTAAACTATAAAATTAGCAATCGGTGCGGAAAAAATTTTGCTATCGCGAGGTCAAATAATTTGTTAACTATTGAAAAGGGGAATCAATTTTAGCTAGAAATAGGTACATGAAATGTTCCTCGGGTACTCTTTAATCTTAAAAATAATAACTCAAATTCAGTACAATATTTTTTGGGTCTGTACAATGATCAAAGGTCAGTATAGCAGGTACGCTGTTAATGACATCCATTAGCTATATTGATTCCTGATGGCTCGGATGTACCTCATTGATGAAATTCGTCGCAGTCTTTGTTATCAAATAGGTATTTGGTATTAGGCAAGGTATTAAGTTTTTACACATCAACCAACTGGTCTTTTCCCATTTTCAGGTGAAAATGTCAGTTTGATTCGTTTTCCTTGAAATCGTTGTAATGATTCTTTATGAGTTTGTCTTTGGTTCGGTTCGAAAAATCCACCCTTTAATATTTTTCCAATGAAGTTTTTCAATATAGGTTTTGTTTAATAATGTTGTAGCCAATTCTGTTAAACAATTGTTAACAATTAAACAATTGTTTAGCAAAACATAGCTGTACACAACCTCAGTTTCTAAAAGAATAGGCTACTAGTTTTTGATATACTCAATTATTATTTTTTTCACTATAGGTACTTATAGACGCTATGAAGGCAAGTGCCTTCGCTCATTTTTAAGTTCATAGCGTCTATTTGTCTACACTTGAGCGGATGTTGTATAGTCATTTAGTTTATCTTTTATGTCCTTTATCATTATCCTTATCACTGTTCTAATGAAAAGGAATTCCGAGAATTTTCGATACCTCACAAAGAGCTTTTACTTTATAGTTTACCTTAAACTCAACTTTATCTTTCATTAAAGAAAATCGTCAATATACTTAATAAACAATAATATGTATGCGTCAAACATCCATGTTTCGTAAATTGATACATTATGTTATTCTGTCTGTTCAAGCAGTAGAAATAATAATATCGTAAGCATAAGTATGAAACTCTATTCGAAAGCACTTTGTAAAAGTTAATTTGAATAGAAAAATATTTTATTCTATTCTATCAAATATCTAGCGTTAATTAATTTCAAATTACATGTGATTTACTCATATCAATTTTCTCATTTTTTATGAGCTATTTATATCAGTACTAGCTGATGCCCGCGACTTCGTCTGCGTGAATTTAGTTTTTAAAATCCCGCGGGAACTCTTTGATTTTCTGAGATAAAAAGTAGCCTATGTTTTAATCCAAGGTATAATCTATTTCCATTTTAAATTTCAGCCAAATCGGTCCAGTAGTTTTTGCTTGAAAGAGTAACAAACATACACACACACACACACACACACACACACACACATACAAACTTTCGGCTTTATAATATTAGTGTGATGTGATAGTGTGATGTGAAGTGTGATTTCCTTTGATTATGATCTACTAAATATTATGTCAAACACTGCGCTTTTAATATTGCATCTGTCATTATTCTTAACCACTACAATTGACTTAAGTAATAAAAAACCTTTTACATTAGGTATTAATTTTCATTACCATTAAAGTGCATACCGTGGTGTCTTCCACGGGCCGGCTTCGCGCATGTGACGTCACGAATCAATACCGACCTCCCCTCGCCGCTTCTCTGCATGATGTAACTTGTTTTGGGGTCCTTACTCCAGTCCTATTATGAGTCCATTTCAAGGGTGCCCGAGCGTAGATAACATCAGACATTATACTTGAAGCTCATGGATATCGAGAGCGGAATTTGGTTCACGACAAAATATTATGCCCTTTGCCTTTTGTTTTACATTGATAATTGCAAGTGCATACCTAACCCTACATTTGGTTAAATTCAAACTCATTTATTTCATGTTGGCCAACTTGTGGCACTTATAACAGGTCGACTCTACCACCGGTTTGGAAAGCTAATTCTGTTGAGAAGTTGGATGATGAAAGATTTTTTCTAAGTCCAGCTTCACGGATCATTTTTATAGTAATCTATTCGATATAGGAATAGGTATAAATAGATATTCATGAAAAAGTAAATACATAATACCTCAGTTCTCAATGTTTATACGCTACTATTGATATACACCGGGAAGCGCAGTATTGGCAGACCACCCCACCGACGGACGGACGACATCAGACGAGGCGCAGGAAGCCGCTGGATTCAGGCGGTGCAAGACCGAGGCATGTGGAAGTCCATGAAAATGGTATTTGTTTAACAATGACCTCTATGGGCTGATAAAAATGAGATTGATCAAAAATAATATCCACTGTGGGTATTTTATCAGATTAATCCAAATGAATAATGGAATCCATTTTGTGTATTAATTAGCTAAATCTTCTTGCCACCTACGTAATGTAAATAAACATTGACACGTGCTGGGAGTTGTCCCGGGCATGCGCCCCGGAGAGCTGCAGATCGATCTCCCGCTGCCAGCCAGCTATAGCTGATAGTGTGGAGTGTTGAGGGTGGGCGGGATAATGGTCTGGAACAAAAGACTCCTTGATCGAGCGCTGCACGGAACAAAGAGAGGCTGCGTAACGGCTGTTTGAGATGTAACTACAAAATCATAATGATTTGATGAATTAAAGGTATTCAAATTCCCGATAAAGAAAGTCTTAGAAAACGGCTAGAGGAGTCATGAAACCCATTTAAATTCAAATTCAAAATTATTTTTTTAATGTAGGCCAATTTGTGGCTCTTGTGATACGAGTACGTCGAGATTCTACCACCGCAACCAACTGGTTCGGAATACAGAATCTGCTGAAAAGAGCCTGCAATACTCTCTTGTTGCTCTTTTCAAAACAAAATATTGTACTTAATATCATTTATTTTGTCATGAAAATATTTTTTTATTGAAGCACTTCCGCTATTATATAATCTTTCTTTAATTATAATTGTATACTAGAGCAGATAATCACTATAATTAATAATAATTTATAAATATTATCGATTGTATAATGCGAATTGATAATTAAGATATTCAGGCGAAACAACTAGATGATTTGATTTGAATACAATATGACGGTCCATCACCATCAAGATGAATTGCCAATAATTACTTAAATCAAACGCGTTGCAGAAAAAATGACAACAATGAACCGGAAGATACTAATTTGAATGATTATTATCAGTCTTTTATTTTTTAGGGAAGGAAGCGACTAGAACTCTACTCAAAAATAAAAACAAAATTGAAAGAATCTAATCCAAAATTTAAAGTCGAATATTTAAGCGTGTTTGTAATATTGACATTGCATTCTGTTTAACCCACTGATATACAGTTTTCACTATTATATATTTAAAAAAAAAGTAGCTTATTGAAGCTGACTATATTAGTAATCCTAAATAATACACAGTCTCGTATCAAGAACTCAGATAACACTAGAATTCCAGTCGCCCAAATAATTGTACGCAACGCCCATAATAGACAATGTTACGTAAAGATCCATTACAAAATTTCACAGACTGTCCGCTCCAGAAAATCAATACCTATCGGCCCTACCCACTCTTCGGCTGTATTGCGCCGCTACTTTATCGCCTATTCGTTGTCCTGTAAAATTCTCATCAAAAATATTACATTATATTTAACTCATTCAGGAAATGTTCTACATCAGCTATGATCAGTGTGGTTAGTTTAAGTTTTGATAGTATACTTCATCGAATCTTCGACATCGAGCTTCTTCATACATCTACAGCCAGCGCCCCAAGCGGCGAGCGGCGGACCTAAAAGTGATCGAGTATTTCCGAGTATGAGCTTACACGTTACAGACGTGTGACGTCACCATCGAGAATTAAACACGTCTTCGAACAAAGATACGGAAAGTATTGCTATTTGGCAGTATGAGTTACATGTTTGACATCTCACAACCCGAAAATGACGTCATTTTCGAGTTGTGACACGAGACGATACTCGAATTGCAATTCACCGAAAATATTCCGTGAGAGCTTGGTGATATACGAACGAAATGTTGAAAAATAATTAATTTGAAGAGTTCTAGGACCCACGAAGACGTGAATAATGATCACAGAGACTGTGAAAGCTAACCGCCGGGAAGAGGAGGAGAAAAATTTAGAGGCGTTAATAGTGTTGGTGTTGTGCTTCTCGGACAAAGTGTAGGGCACCAGAAGACGAAGAAAATCACCTATGCGATGGACCCATCAAATAAAGTCTACGATGGGCGGTCAATTGCACAAGTGTACGAGGCTGTCGGCCAGCAGGGAGAAGTGGCGAAAGCTCGTGAGGCGACTCACATCTGCCGCTAAAGACGTCACTTCGTTGATGACCACCACCTCTCTGGCCAGAGTGTCACGAAGACGAAAAGAATCTCAGATGAAGCATTTTGTGCAAAAACTCCCAACGGATCCCGAAAAGTGCTTATTCAATGGAATAACATAGTTTTTTATTTAAATAAACTTTACAAAGTGATTTAGAATCGTCAAGAGAATCTAGCACTATCTCTAACTCTCACAACCTAATAAAGTTCACAAAAAGTATCACTGGTGAGTGGTGACGAAGATAAGTACCTAAGCCGTAGCCAGTTCCGTTGAGTAACTATATAAATCGCTCAGCCAGTTCATTCAGGATTTTCAGGATAGTTCCACAGATTAATAAATTGTTACTTACTTATTACAGGTTGCAATAATATAATTAATAATTCCTCAGTGCCTGAAGATACATGGTCCCTAACTATGGGCCTCACAAGAAGCCTCAGGGTTATTCAGCGGGCGATGGAGAGAGCTATGCTCGGAGTATCCCTGGGAGATCGAATAAAAAATGAGGAGATCCGTAAAAGAGCCAAAGTCGCCGACATAGCTCAGCGAAACGAATCTAAAGTGGAAATGGGCGGAGCACATAGTTCGAAGAGCTGATGGTCGATGGGGTCCCTAGGAGCTGGAGTGGCGACCCCGCACCGGGGAGCGCAGTGTTGGCGGACCCCCCACTAGGTGAACCGACGATATCAATCGAGTCTCAGGGAGCCGCTGGATTCAGGTGGCGCAAGACCGAAACCCGTGGAAGTCCATACAAGAGACCTTTGTCCAGCTGTGGACGTCTGTGGGTTGATAAAGAAGAAAAATGCAGGTTGCACCATGTTACTTATTACAGGATCACTATAGACCAATATAAGCTGTCAACTAATACCAAGTATGCAGGTGCTAGGTGGAGCTCGAATCATACTTAAATATTATCAAGATTTTCATAAAAAGATAGGTAGGTTATATATGTATAAGACAATAATTACCAAACCAAATGTAAAAATAAATATAATCTTTATTGTTTCAATTTTCATTTTAACTGCCCAATTCTGTCCTAAAATGTATAATTTATAGCATACCTACTTAGCTTATTTATCTATTAAAAAGAAATAATATATTTGAAACACTAGCTGAAGCCCGCGACTTCGTTCGCATTTTTAATCCCGCCGGGAACTCTTATTTTCCAGGATAAAAAGTAGCCTATGTGTTATCCAGACTAATCTATTTCTGTGCTAAATTTCAGCCAAATCGGTTCAGCCGTTGCGGCGTGATTGAGTAACAAACATCCATCCATAATTTCGCATTTACATTATTAGCAGGATTCTCTGTAATAAATATGTTAGTACTAATATACTAACATGATTGATTTTAGTCAATGATAATAAATATAATTAAATCATATGTTGTATTCACTAAGTAGATATAGGGTCTTGACTTCATTAATGTGGATTTATATTATATTGTTTTTAGGAACCTTTCTTGTATGAAAAGTAGCCTAGTAGAAACTTTCATATAATACTTATAGATAGTCTGGTCAGATGGTCTGCATTAGCAATTAAACTGTATAGCATCCATACTTTACTTGCAGTGCATCTGCCAAAACAGCATTATCAAAGTCGGTTCAGCCTTTTGACCTTTTTTAACCATGACCAACAGACACAAAAATTTAAACTTAAATGTTTAAGACAGTTTATTTATTATAGATAGACTGCCATTTCAAAATAAGTGCCTTTGTTCAGCATCAATTTACCTGTATAATATAATTCAGTAGACTTTGTATGTAGGTATAGATAAAAATAACTTGAATGTACATATAAATGAATATAAATGGTTTGTAAATAAATTTATTTACTTATTCATGTAGTAATTAGTATAAATATAAAACAAGAATGGGTCAATTACAGAATATAAACAATTTATTTTATTTATTAAGCAACCATAACAAATTACATTAGATTCTCTGACATGAATTCTCAAAGTAAAAATTACATTCCATCCCATTATAACGCTGGATACTTGCACTAAAATGATTATAAAGTAGGTATAGGTAGGAATGCGCTGTACCCCTGAGTGGTATAACAAGCGGTGAAAATGCAGAAGACCTGGTGACTGCGCTGCTTTTTCCAGCCTAAGGGCCTAAGGGCTATTCCAGCCTAAGAGCTGAATAGAGAGATGCAAATGTATACCCATTCTTCTGGTATAATAGTGTAAGTAGGCACTAGTTGCGTAGGTTATACTGAAAAAAAAGAAAAAAACATATCCCATAAGCTATTTAATCATTAGTAACTAGCTGATGCCAGCAACTTCATCCGTGAGGATTTAGTTTTTCAAATCCCACAGAACTATGATTTTCCAGGATAAAAAGTTTAGCCTTTGTCACTCTCCAGCTCCTCAACTGTACACATACAAAAATTACATCAATCCGTAGCTCTTTTGCAGCGTAATTGAAGGACAAATCAACAAACAATAACACTTTCACAATTATAAAAAAATTAGTAGGATTGGTACGGAGAATGACATCACAATATATCAAAACAACATAACATTGTTCTTTAGTGTAGGAAATCTTAACATTTTATAGGTCTAATAATAAAATTAAGTATGCTTACTTCAACAAATACAATAGTTTATTTTCTTTACCACACATTCTGAAACCAGTCATTTCTCAACACAGGATGTGTTGAGCTACACAACTGGACAGCCGTGCGTCAGTCACAGAATCAAACGAAGTTTAGGGTCTCCTCTCGAAATGAGAGGATTAGGTCATAAAATAGTACAATTACATACCTATTAGTTTACAAGATGATGCTTGATTTTAATTTTTCAATTCCAATTCAGTTGGTCAGTTTGCGTAAGCTCGGACAGTTTTAATCCAGCTAGGGTTATGAAGTTATTAACTTGGTGGCTGGACAGTAGATACTGGATTAGTGCGAAAATAATTGGTGGCGAATTTTGAATTCAAACACAAACTGTTTACAAACACCACTTACAAAACTATTACAAACTCGTCAGAGCATTATGTTCCTTGATTACAAATTACCACTAAATATATATAACATTTTTCGGTTTTGTATTCCGTTATCTTGTTTTTGTTGATATTTAGGGAGCCACAGACACTTAAATCTGTTTGTGGTTTTTAATGACTTAGGTCATAGAAAAAGTATATTTTTTTAGAAATAGAATCTGCAATGGGCACGCAGTGAGAGACAATAAATTGTGACTGTGTCTCATTCTATCTTGTTTGACTTTTCTATACTGCATCTCTTTCGTGTACAACATTTACATCAACTCTTAGGTCTTATATCAAATTACCATAGACAACCATACCATAGATTGTATGATGTACTGACACTTCCCAGCACATATGTAGTCTATGCTGCCACTGTGATGCCGTCAATGACGTCACAAAACGATGCAAAAAATGTCAAATTGGATAAGATGGCAGCGTATACCTGTCTCGCTTTTTTTGCAAATGTGTAAGAGAGACAACAAATGTCAGGATTTTGACCTTGGTATAGTCGTAATAGTTTCCTCATGTATGCTATTTGACAGACTCGTGGTACCAAAGTGACATAAACTATTCACGCAGTGAGTAGTTTGTGAGGAAACTTTACGGAGCTCGAAATTGTAGTAAAAAATCTTAAACTAGGCACACAGGTCTTTAACTGTGTTAGTAAAATATATCATGGTATGTTAAAAATGAAACAATAGAAGAACAATAGTTACGGTTGGTATTTGAAGTTTCTATTATAACTTAATCCTTTCAAATTCAATATATGATCCTTTTTTTTTCTATTTATAATACTTTGTGTGTGTACAGTGTACACTGGTATACACACAAAGTGAATATGGCCTTTGCTACGTATAAATTCTATAAGTTGTGTGAATCTTGAAATAATTACGTCTGCATTCTCGAATGGAAACGTTTTGATGGTGTAACAAACTTACAAATCGAATTCGATGTCTGTGCCCTCCAAATATATGTAAATAAACATAGCCGACACGTGTCGATTGCACAGTGAAAGAAGCTTCCAGCTACGCAAGCGTATTACAGCAGCTAGTTCATTGCACGATTAATAGCGTACCTTTTTCAGAAATTCGAACCGCTTTAATTTTTAATAATTCATGATTATATTCTGCGAAATTATTTATTGGACTGGTTACATAATTCTTCATGCTGTGCTAGTATATTTACAGCTTCTGCTTGAAGTCTTTTTAATAAACATATACTTCTATCAATCAAACAACCTAGCATGCACACAACCCCTAGGCTCCTCTTAATTGGCTGATCCTTCTGCTGTCTATGATGCATTCTTTCAGCAAGGTATGTGGAATGTACATGCCTTATGTTTAAGAACATCTTCAAAGCATTCTACATCTTTTATTTCATTGTATTTCTGTCCTAAACTTTGTTTTATTTTGTAATCATCTAAAATAATTATAGTAAGGGCATCCGAATTAGTCGAAAACTAATCGAATAGTATCCGGCCATCGAAGTAGCAAACTCCTGTTGTTATTTCTTCATCGACACCAGATATTATTTTCTTCGTACATTATTGTATATTGATTTTATACGATGCATCTTATTTATCTTCGTTTAAACAATAAACTCGTTACAGCTTTATTATAAACAAGCTAAGTTTATCTGTGTAATAATCATATCAACGCTTATCAAAGCTATATTTTATCATAGATAATAATATTAAAACTGTAATTGGCGTGGAGTGACGCACGTCCTATAGTTACGAAAAACAATTAAATGATAAGATAATAAACACTGTCTCGCTTGTCTGATAGACATAGAACCTGCATACAACATACTTAAAATTCCAACCAAAGTAATGGTTTAAAAATATAGGAGAAAAGTTATGCAAACAAAAGTTGATGATGAAACATTGCCAATAGGCAATAGTAAATTCACCAGAATTAATTTAGTTTTACCTAAATTAAACTAAAGCCACGTGGATATATTGGCTGATAATATAAAAATAAATAAGTACAGTGTAAAAATATCAAATGTACTTAATATGAAACTATTTTAACATTATATTTCTAAACTTAAGAGTTTTCATGATGCAGCTGACAAAACTTTTAAATGTCTTTTGATCCTTAGCATCGCTTACACCGCAGGAGCAATGTCTTCCTTTAAAAATGAGGCAACCATTTGTTTTTGTTGGTTATGTATTATTTTTTCCTCATTGCCCTCGTATATGTAGGTAGAGATGGATAATGAGAGGAAGGAATTCTCAAACCGTGTCGTTGTGAACGCTGTAGTAGCGTCGTACTCGTCATTACCTGACTGCATAACTGTTTTTCCCCGATCCTACGCATACAAAAACCGATGGGCCTTATTATTATTAAAATACAACAGAAATGAGCGGCAACATTGCGGTGGATGCGAGGTTGCCGCGCCGCTTGCTCGGCTGACTCGTCACGTGACGTCACGTCTCAAGATGGCCGCCATACCGGTTGCGTTACCCCGCTCCCGTCTTCCAGCCGAATCCGATCATGCTACAATACAACACGACTACTCGACTTTGATAATAATAATTTTAAAACGTAGAGAGCTGCTAGAAAGGAAACTAACTACCGAGTGAGCGCGTTAGCACTAATTGTTATTCTATAGCGGCAGCTGTTTACTTTCGATGAATAATATCGGTTCCAATGGTTCCTCTAGCGGAAACTATGATTTTTGCGATCATTTTGCAATAGTCAATGAATCCCAACTTCGACATTATCTATGGAATAAGCAAAAGTTGCTTTACGTTCGTCAATCGCATTTTTTATTTTTCTTATCTGACCTAGGTACCTAAAATAATTTTGACATTATTTGTTTAAATTATTTTAAAATATTGAACGTATCCGATTTCTTCCGCTTGAGTGTCTTGTTCAGTGTGTGACCTTAGTGGAGAGATTTGTGCTGTGTTAGCTCTTAAAAAGTCATTTAAGAAACCAATAACTTGTTATTTATACATACTAGAGTTTATTTCAATAAATCGTGCATCGTGTCAAGAATATCTGTTACGAAATTTAGAAAAAGACATACCTCAATTGCTTACTTATTGCTGACCTGTTACATTAACAAAGTTGGATATGTAAATGGATAAATCAGCTTTTTTGATTTCATTCAGTCTTGGCAACTGACCTAAAGCTTTGAAATACATACCTTCTTGGAGTTACGTCGCTGTGTTACCTAATGTCGAATTCTTCAAAATAATCTTCATTACTTAGTTTATATTCACCCGTCACCTTTTGAAGACTAACTTAAAGGAAATTAGTTGTATTTCGGATACACCATCACTTGTTCAACGACTCAGTGGTAATATTCCAGATTCTTTGAAACATTTTCACACGGGATCAAGATTACCCATACTAACTCTCGTATCTAAAGAGAGTTCAATTCAAAGGATCCTGGATCAACAAGTAGCCAATATACTTAAAGCTAAAGAGCAAAGGCCAAAAATTGAAAAAGAAAATTAGAAGATGAGATGAAACGTCTTTATTTAAAAAATGAGAATAATTTTGATATTGCCCCAATGAAAACCATCAATCCTCCTTTTAATCGTGAGTTGTGTCCGAGTGAACTAGAAACACTTGTTTCAGTTCGATGAAGTCGAACTGAAACAAGTGTTTCAGTTCGACTTCATTCGATGGAGTCTTTATTCAAATTGAAGATTGCAGATTCTAATGATGAAGTAGAACGAAAAGTTACTTCGGGACCAATACTTATTAATTTTACTGCGGACATTGGGCATGTTTTATTTTAAAAGAGAAAGTAAAATTGGGGAAATGTTCCGTAATCGGTAAAGTATTGACGTCACAATTAAGACCAGTGGCAGCTTCTTACTTTAGAGAAGAAATTCCTAGAAGCATCCTGAGATTTGATTTCAGTACACCCACACCTTGTGATATTGTGAAAAAAAATTCAAGTAAACCAGCAACATCCTGCAATTTTGTGTTGGGTTTAGTTTAACAAAGTTTGTTTAAATAGAGCTGTGTAACAAAACAATGAACACTTTTAGCGTATTCTTCACAACCTTATCGTAGTGCTCAACAATATTATGGTTCTTCTATTCTTTGGAAACAATCCTTTACTTATCTAGTTTTGAATTTAGGTTATCATTTACTATCTTATATAAGTAAGGTGTATAAAAATCTCGAAACAAGTTACTTAAGTTCCTAATATACGTTTTTATTTTCATTAGTAGTAGTAGGTATGTATAATATCTTGAAATGTTATGCATCTGCTGGCTGAACATGTATCGTGTTCATTATCGCACGATAAATACTATGGGGTGGTGCAGGGGTGCGGCACGGACGAGAGACGCGCGGGGTGCATCCGCGTCGGGCTAACGGCTCGTCCTCGGCGCGTCGCGGTGCGCGCGCTGACGTCACCGCTCGATAATGGCCGCCGCCGCCCGACCCCCCGCGGCCGCCGCACCCGTCGCCGCGAGCTCAGTCTCTCTCCGATCCGCTAGCGACGCGCGTGCCTCGACATTTGCCGGTCCCCGCGTTACATGTGATATCAGTGTTCCCGTGTACCATGGTGACAGTGTCTTTCTCTACGAGTAAAATAAATCTGTGACAATTTTCAAGGGAAACGACGACGGCCGATTTCTCGCGCACCGCATTATTTCCGGCGGCGAGATGTCGGTAATGCAAAAGCGTCAGCACTGCTACTTGTGCGACTTGCCCCGCATGCCGTGGGCCATGTTGCACGAGTTCTCGGAGGCGGTGTGCCGCGGCTGTGTCAACTACGAGGGCGCGGACAGGATCGAAGTAGTCCTGGACACCGCGAGGCAACTGAAGCGTGCACATGGATTTCAAGAAGGACGTGGTCCGACGCACGCCAAAGCCGCGCACAGGACTCCGTTAGAAGCTCATCAGAACGGAGCTGAAACGACAGCCAGGGGGCAGCCAGCGCCGCCGGCGCACCACGCTCCAACCACTGGATTTACTCTTCACCATTCACGGCCAGCGACTAACGCAGGCCTTCTCGCAGAGTACGGAGGTCGGCGGGAAGAACATGAAGGCAGGCGAATGGCGCATTTGCCCCTAGCTCATATCCCGACACACAGAACAGCACAGCTCGCTCCAGGGCTTACGCTCAAACGGCCGCTAGATGACGACGACCACCAGACTCACCACGAGCCTACAAAGAGGCTTTTGGAAGAGCACTCTCGACCACCACTAACTCGGGGTGATTCTCTTCCCGCCGTCTCACTTGCAGCTGCATTCGCGCCTGAACGGGCTTTCAAACAAGAGAAACATCCACTCAGGACACCATCTTTTGATGCGTCTTTTAAATCCAATGGTAAGATTTTCAAATTTCAAATTCATTTATCAAAGGTAATGGTCAAATGTTATAAAAGCCGTTTTATAAATCTCAACTTAGAAGCAGCCTTGTCTTTACCTATTTCAATTTCAATTGTTGCAAAAATGTGACAATTAGCAGTGCAAAACGGGGAATCTAAAAATTACTTATTTTGTTTTCCTTGTTAATATTACGTCTTTGTTGAGGAAGAGCCAATAGAGAAACGTTAGATCCTCAAAAAACACCTTTTGTTGCATTCCTATTTCCTCTCAATACTGTTAAATCGAAAACAAAAGTTTATAACGTAGTTTGATTTCAGTACAGAAAGAATGTAAATACAGATAGATACGTCTTATTGTAAATGTTCTTGAAGTCATCCAAAGAACCAGTTTTACCGATTGTTAATTTAAAAACTAAATACGACCGCAGGTTATGACAAATAATTACTTAAACAATTGAAATAAGTATAAATAATCAAGTTTTCCGAGCACTTAAATCTACAGTTAACTTGAAAACATTCTGAAACTGAGCTCATGATGTAACACAGTTAGAATGTCGTTGTTTACTAATAACAGTGCAGATTAACAATTTAAAAATAGCTGTAAGTGGAAGTAATAGTTATACTGCGCGATAACGCTGGCGATAGTGGAGCGCGTACGTGCTGCTGGATATTGTTGAATGTTTTGCGCAAGCGTTCGCCGAGGGATTCGTATGTAGGTGCATTAACTCGGTCCATAAATACTGAACCGGTCGGACTGGTTGAGCGTTCTCGAAAGCGAGCCCGCACCGGCGGCCTCTCGACGCCGCACACCAGCGCGCTGCGTTCGTACGAACCACCAACACCCACGTAATGCGAACGCGGCTTCGCTCCGCCGTGCGATGCATGCACGACAACGGGCGGCGCGGCAACGTCGCGTGACGACATTTTCGCTCGCGTACGTATGTTAGGCTGAAGGCGAAAAAACATAGCGCCTGCCTACGCTTGGCAGAGTCGCCCGACCACATTCCGTTGGCGTGTGTGTAGGGAGCGCGCCACGACTCGCCGGCCAAAAAGGTCGCATGACGTCACCGCCGCCATATGGGCCGCGCCTGTCAGCCCGCTGCCCGCAGCCCGAGCCCGGCCATCGCTCACGCCCTTCCGCACGTTACTCTAATAAATTATCTGTTTACGTTCCATTTCATTGTGACATTTGACGCGATGCGTTTCACTCACAACTGCGTGCCCAGCAATCAATACCGGCACAGCAGCGGTCCTTTCCTCAATTGTTTTAGTATGACGATGAGAAATCTTTTATTGTGATTCCACTTCTTTGGTTCTGTTAAATAGACGAATGAAGACACTACTTCATATTGATAGTCGTATAGGTAGGCAGTCACCTACTAAAGTTGGTTGAGTTTTACTTTAGAGCTGATAGGCATTCTTTGTATTTTTGGCTTTATCTGCAATTTATTTATGTTTGCTTCTTCTGTCCTGATTGACTCAGGACATTGTCTACAACTTCAACTACGGTTTATTTTCAAAACGTTTCCACGTATTGAATATGTAGGTGTATTGCGCGAGTGCATGCACACACATTGTGGAAACTAGGTAGGTGCTTACATAGGAAATGCGATGTTTGGCAACGCCGCGTCGGAGCGAACCGCTGCGCGCTCAAGTGTGCCACTCGTTCTCGTGCAATCATACTTACCTACCCGTCTGCTGCCTCAGTTAGCCCCAAGACACAGGAATGACACATCGAGGTCCTACGTAAGCGCGTATTAACACACAATGCTATTTATACGACGTATGAATATGTGCGTGTGTGAACGTGTTTACTATCCGGCCACCGCAGGCGATGTGTCATCCAACATTGAATGTGAGGTTATTCGGGCGAATACAATTAATGATGTCGACGATGCATCAAAAGCGGCACACTTTGAGGCTACCGAGTGGCGAGTTACTGACACAGTCCTCGTGCCAACAATTCGAAATGTTGCCGAACTAAACTTGATGACGTTGCACGAAGGGGTTAAGTGACCATGTGCAAGAGTTAAAACGTGCACGTACACCTAATAAGTGAATTAATTAACAGGCATGATATGAATAACGTTGCGTATGGTATTGAAGTTGTTGTATGATTTATTGGACGGCTTCTATAACATTTTTCCATAATGGGGAAATTACACTGTAGCTAACTAAGTAGTCGAAACTTTGTCTGTTTTCCCTATGAATGTTTTTATATGACATATTGCTATATGAAAGAATTTTTTGAAGATATCAGTTTAGTAAAGTATATTACACCCTTTTGTTAAACCCCTTTACACGAAAATGTTGAATTTATCCAGGTTACGCAAACAGCGCTCCCCTCACCAACGGGTCGGCGGGGTCGCCGCTGGGCCGCACGGCCGGCTCTCCGCCGGTGACGGGCGCGGGCTCCGGGCCCTCGCCCATGGCCGCGCTCATGTCCGTGACCGACACGCTGCCGCCCGGCTCCCCGCGCTCGGCCGGCGGGTCTCCGCCGCAGCCGCCGCCGCAGCGCTCGGCTAGCCGATCCAGCCAACACTCGCCCAACTCATCAGGTACGAATCCATTGCGTCGTTTACTTACTCTAAATTGAGATTTTTTGAAATTGGTGGTTGATCAATAATATTGTTCTTTATCAGGGATCTGAATTATTTGCTGTCCGATGATTTGACGATTGCACGGCGGGCAAATTTTATTGAGATTTTCCGCCGTTTATCTGAACCTAATTCATCTAAAACAGTAGCTCGAGCTTTTTACGAGTCGCTTATGTTATTTAACTCGAAAGCTTTATCGACTGTTCCGAGTCACTCGTTCATTTCGGCTATCGTGATTCGTAGAAACCGATCAGTGGGTCGGACTCGGGCGGGCGTCCGACGGCGGCGCGGCGCCCGACGACCGCTCGCACCCGTGCTACCGAAGCTACAGCCTGCCGAGTAGTCGCACGCGGTAGCCGCGGCGCGCGGCGTGAACGGTTAGCTCAGCAGACGTGGCTACAAGTTGTGCTCGGTCCGGCAGGGTCGAACGGCGGGCGGCGGTCGTCGGGCTCGCGGCACGTGTCTTCCACCACGTCGGTGTCGTCGACGGAGGCGGGCGAGGGCGCGGAGGCCGGCGCGCCCGCGCCCGCGCCGCTGCTCAAGTGCACGCTGTGCCAGGAGCGGCTCGAGGACACGCACTTCGTGCAGTGCCCCAGCCAGCCGCACCACAAGTTCTGCTTCCCCTGCTCGCGCGACTCCATCAAGCGGCAGCAAGGATCCGAGGTGAGCGCACTCCCTATTCCGACTCCGACTGACGTGTGCCGTGTGATCGTGCAGCGGTGTGCTAACCCGAACCTCTTGTCGCAGGTGTACTGTCCGAGCGGGGAGAAGTGCCCCCTGGCGAACTCGACCGTGCCCTGGGCGTTCATGCAGGGCGAGATCGCCACCATCCTCGGCGAGGACTTCAAGCCGAAGAAGGAGCGGGAGACCTAGGGCAGCGCGGCGCCGCCCCGACTTTACCTCTTGTCCCTCTCGCTGTGAAGCGCAGAGGCGTGGCGCCGGAGAGCGCTCGCGGCCACAGCGCCGCGCGGCGGCTCTGTTGGGAACGTGTCCGCGACGAACCGATCACTTGTATATACCTTGTAAATAAGTAGGATCTATCTGTCGATAGTTCGCTCACCGAGGTTGGCGATTCGGACTCGGCTCTGCGCGGCCCGGGCTGCCCGCGGCCGCGATATGAACCGTATTCAGCGTAATGGATCAGTCCCTGCACTCGTTATCGGGAGACGCGGCTGAGTAGTAGCGTAAGTGTTTCAATACGGTGTTAGTTATGCAATATTCTGAATATAGTACATATCTTTTTGGAAGATTTTACGATTTTTGTCCTCGGCGATGAGGAGCGTCGCTCCGGAAGCGACGTCGTCTGAAGCGAGCGGTGGCTCCCGACGCGCGTTGCGGCGCTGCTTCGGGAGACGGGATTTCTTCGGATGCCATTTTCTTAGTTACCCTTAGGTCCCGAACCATAGTTCTTGGCATTTATTTATATTGTGATTCTTATACACTATACGAGTATTATGCGATATAATTATGATCATGACATATTTTGTGTAGCCGAGTACGGCCTGTAAAAACGTAGTTTCGGATATCGGAGGCGCATCGCGCCGTGTACAGTTCTTAGCTCGATGTATATTTGTATTTATTACATTCGGCGCATGAGGAATAGTGTTATTTTATATTTCGAAGCGATTTATTCAGAGTGGCTCGAGTTCCGTTACTGTATTTCATTCGGCGACAAGATTCGGCCAGGAGATGACTTTTGTTTAGTTTAGCGGTGGCGTTATGGCGTTGTGTTGCGATGGAGAATCATTCAAAATTGTAGTTTTTCTCGTTCGGCTCTGGGGAGCTGCGGACGGGTGCGGGTGTTGGAGGCCGGCGGAGCGAGAGGCCGGTGGCCGGTGGCCGGTGGCGGTGGGAGCGTGAGGCCGCACCGTCGGCGGGATCGCTTGTGCGCTGAGGCGTACCTAGTCATTTTGTGAAATGTCAAATTGTCAGATCCGCGGGCACGCGGCCGTTATAGGAACTCTTAAAACTCGCTGCTATATTTGTATAAAGTGAAGTAATTATCATTATATTATTATTATTATTATATATGTCATAATGTTATACAGTTCGTAGTTTGTCAATTTCGAAGGCTATCAGATGACGGTCGTTTGTCTTTGCATTTTGCTTTCGCCCTTTTACTTGGCTTTGAACCTAGCTCGTGAAGCCTGTACGAGGTTCCCTCGCGGTACGAACCGGTACCGTACAGTCCACCGCTCGGCGCTTCTGCCGTGTCGGTGATATCGATTGCGACCGAGCGTCGATGGTGGAGTCGTCGTTGTCGTTATGCGAGTACCTATACGTCTCGTCGACTGCGGCTTATCTGTAGTGTCGTTGACGACGCGTGTCTTTGAATACTGCGTGTTTACTGAACATTCAATCAAATTGATGTCCGTTATTTATTTTAGATATTTGTGTACATATTATACGTACGTTGTATATACTTCGTCTACTTGTAAATAATTTAGATATCGCGGAGCAGCGGCTATGCTGTCCAGCCAGTATTACCGAGTACTGTGAACGTTGTAGTTATTTATATGATCACATTGTTCTGTTACATGGAGCTAGTATTGACGTTTCTTTATCATCACATATACTATACATAGTGGTTTATGTAGCGATTTATCCTCATTTGTAGTCACGTATCGCTTGCATTTTATCATTCTCGGGTCTCAGCGTGCCCTTTGCATTATAAGAAACTCACAATATTTATGATTTGTATACAGAAGAATATATTTATAGATTTTGACGATGTCATTTAAAAAGTGTTAGTTAATAATTTAATACACAATACTTTATTGATGTTTTTTTTAATAATGCTTTTTTATATTGTATTAATTTTTATTAACAAGCATGCATAATATTGAATTTTTTGGAGCTACATAAGGCTCTTCTGATAGATTTCGAAATTGATAGTTAGTATCAGTGGAATTTCGCCCGAGCTCGGGGTTGTAACTGGAGAAAATTCGCCACAGTATGGCAAATAGTGATCATTGTAAGCACAAAATGTGCATCTTTTTTTACGCCTCTGAGATGTTAAATGTCTGCTTTCTTGGAAAGGCGGATTTGTGGTAATGACTATTTCGATTACTTATGTATTAATAATGTTAATTTTGTATTTAAATAATATATAGATGTAACGCAGTAATAATTAAAGTTGTTTTTGTTGTCTCACAGGGGCGTATTGTAGGGCCCCTGTTGTACAATGTTGTTATTAAGAATTAAGAAGGAACTTTGTGATTTCACCTGAACCTGTGGACGACATTTAACATCTCAGTGTTATAGTCCGCCTTTATCAATAGGCTTGTTTGTAGAACGACGGAGATTCGTCAAGAATATTATGAGACTTGTATCTTTCTTACTGTAAGCAGCAGATGAAATGCTTCGATTAAGACGTTAATGTAAATGTTGGTGAAATACAATTGATGTGATTTTGTAACATTGCCCTTTCATTTATGCTATCCCTACCCTTAAACCAAAAACTCGTATAAAATACAATACAAACTATCTTCTAGGTACATTAGCATTTATTTCTAAACCACATTAACATAGCTTTGCAAAAGCATTCCCACTTGTATCTTAAAGATGTTTCTCTTCTCTCTCTTTGCCTCCTAAACTCCTGAAGCTCTGGTGAGGGTCCTTACTCTTCCATATACCCATAATGAGGAGGAGGAGGAGTTTATTTGGAATAGTAATGCGGTGGATTCCCAGATCTTCCCATATTACTTACATTCGTATAAGTCAGTTCGTAAAATGTGACCATACCATGAGAATAAATAGAATAATTAATAATTAACCGTTAATTCTTTCATACGCGAAAGAATTATTAACGGTTCGATGTTAAAACTGATACAGCACTATATGATAGAAACCAATGCAATGAACTGTGTGGAAGTGCGCAACTGCAGCAGTAGAACTATGAAGCCCGTAGGTAATCGGCTTCCACGCGGCATCGCTCCGGAACTCTTACTCACCTGGCACCATGGACCAGACCAGAAATAATTTAGAAATTTTGAGACCCGAATTGAGTCTGCTTTGCATATAACCCAGAGCTCTTCCAAGTTCCACTTATAAGAATATATTACTCACTAATGCACCTGAAGAGGTCGTCACAGTTACCCCACGGAGGTATCATGGTATGGTAGTGGATAACCGTACAATGCAATACTTAATTTTTCGATTATCTTAATTATCGCTTAGTGACTATTTCGGAAAGACAAAGGAAAACTAAACCTAGATAGAAGTCTTGATTCAAAGTCAAACCTTACTTAGTGGAACAAAATTGGTAAAAAATTCGTTCGTACAACACAGGGACTGTAGCTATTGTATAGACAGAGGTACCACATGTAAACTGCATGCAGATTGCAAAATGGCAGTTTGAATGCAGTTTTATTATAGTTGACACAACTGGCATCTGCAACCGCATTTAAACAGCTCCCCTACTCCCAAAGTGGTCGGTTAAATTTATATCGTTGTACTGCATAAGAGATATATGCTTGTGTAGAACTGCACACTGACGGCACTTCAATTACAGTTGTGACGCTGTTATTTTAATTGCAATTAAGTTAATCCCAACTGCAATTTTACAGTCAGCATGCAGTCCATCAGCTCTAGAAACGTGCTGCATCGCATGATAGAAATACACTTTATATGATATGTAATAATTTCACATTCTCTTGAGATATGGCTTATTTTAGTGACTATCCTGTGCTTGCCTGTGAAACTCGCGTCAAAATAAATTCAAAAGTAACGATAATAATCAGCCCGTACAAACAACTTGGTCGACAAAACTTTCCTGCAAATAATTTAATTAATCATATGAGCTGAATAGCACTTATCTATATTAGATTTTGTACACTGAAATCTGGAAATTAAACGTAAAATTAGGTATTTTATTGATTTGAAATTACCTCATTGTCCACAGAACGGAGCAGAGAGAGGATGCCGGAGCCGCTGTGTCTGACAAACAGATGAGACCTGTACTCACTCCTTACCCAGTCGATCGATATTTGGTAGGCACATCATTGAAATACGTTTCCTTATTTTGACAACATTCATACAAAAATCGATCAATAAATATATATTTTCTTAATTTTAGGTTGAGAGCAGAAAACAAGTTGATATGGTAAACATTATAGACGACGACATCTGGAAACCCGACCCGGCCGTAAGGCCTGAAGATGAGATAGTCTTGAGAAAATTGCACGACATGTTGCAAACCACTGCGGAAGACTTGAAGCTGCTCTCCGGCGAATTGGCCAAATATCATGAGCCAGGAGTACAAGTGAAAACGTTGCCGGTGCCCTTGGACGAAGAGTTTAATGAGAGAGTTCATATCGAAGAAGTTGTCAGTGCCAAATTTTATGGGAACAAAATAGTTGACAAAACTCCAGCCATTCCACAAAAAGAAACCGTCGGTAACACTTTACGATCTATAAACAATATCATTAACAGAAATAATACAATAAATAATAGTGGCCAAAGAAGTGATTTGTCCATGCTAAAAAAACAAGCGATAAAGAAAAAATTACAAATATCACGCACAAACACAATGGAAATAAGAGAAAAATCTGTTGATGACAAACACACAGAGAAGCATGTCAATATTGTTCAAGAAAATAAACGTGATGTTTGTCCTGCTGTAGCTTACAGCGAGGTTTCACATAAATACATCCAGCCTAATATTAAAAAAACACCGCAAAAGCCATTACAAATTCAAGAAATGCCTAGAATAAACATTAGAAGTGAATTGAGATTACAAAACGTTCTGCAGCTCGATATTTTACCTGAAGGTAAGGAAACTCATACACAGAAACCAGTGCAACAGAATGCTTTAGTTATTGAAATGAAACATGAAACTCCATTTAAAAGAGAAAATACAAAACCAATAAAATTTGGTGATAATCAGTATATACCAATAGCAGCAATCAATAAACCACCCTCGCGGAAAGTCTCAACTATGACGCCATATGAAAGTAGTGAATCTAATAATATTAGTAGTGATTCTCAAACCAGATTACGAAGACAGGTACATAATATTTCTAGCACTTTTAAATCGACGCACAAGGAGAAAGTATTGCAAAATACTCAAAAAAATAATACCGCTAATAAAATCACAAATCGTCCTCAAGCTTATTTAGAGGAATGGAAACGAAAGTTAAATACAGTGTACGGTAGACCATCTAATTTTAATAATAGTGATGTAAAGAAAAAGAAAATATCATACAAAACCGGTAGTAAAAAACCAGCTATTACCGTAAAAATTAAAGAAAAACAAGTTCATAATCAACCAACACCTGGATTGAATAATACTGAATACATACCGTATTCAAAATTAACATTAGGAGGAGTTAACGTAAGTGATGTCGAACGAGAAATATCTAATTTACCAAATAAAAATAACATTGCTTTAAGTCCCATCTTGGATAAAATTTTAAGTAGTCGCGAAAATTCTTTTCATAACGACAGTCCAAGGAAAACTTCTAAAAGTAAAACTCCCAAAATTCTTACAACGTCAGATGAAAATTTATTGGAAGAAGTTTTAGATATTGAAATGAAGGTTACTAAGACATTGAATATCAACAAAAATAATCACAACATTGAAGATAAAATAGAAAACACTAAGAACGATACTACAAAAGACGATAGCTATGCGGATGATTTCGAAGATGAAAAATCAGATGTCTCGGAACACTCGAAGCAGAGTAAGTCCGAAACATCTCAATCATCACACAATTTACCTTCCGATTATTCTCATCAAAATGAAAGTGATAGGCCTGTCGTTGCGACTGAGGAAAAAAACAAAATAAGTGAAGGGAACAAAAGTGATAGCAATTTAACTTTTACCAAAGTACCAAATTTATCATTTAAGAACAAAGTGGACATATTTGAATTTGTCCATTCCGTAGATACGCAAGAAACCGGTACACAGAGCAATACTTCGAATAAAATAACTCCGAAGGAGACCCAAACTTCTCCGAAGGGTGATAAAGCCAATGTACAACCAATTCATAACGACCTTTGGCCGTCGATTGATCCCAGAGGAGAAGTAGAAAAGATGCTGAAATTGGAGAAAGAATTTATAAAAAAGTTAATTATTGAAGAGTACGGCGATTTGCTAGAGAAGAGTTTAAATAAACCGTCAACATCGGGCAAAACTGAGAATGAGAATATTGAAAGAAATGTTGCTGCTTCTCAGAAAATCACACAAACTTCACCCGCTCACGTTAAAAGTGTGATGACGTCACCGACCAGAACTAAAACACGGACCACTTCACCTTTTTCTTTATCGGTGACTGTTTTTCAACAGACAAGCCCTATTGTTGCCATTTCAAAAGATGAGGAATTAAAAATTGAGCTGGAAAATGACTATGACCTTGGCATATCCGCAAACTTATCTTCACCGCGATTTAGTTTGCGTCTTCCGAAAACTTCTCGAGACGTTCTTTCTTATTTGGGGGCTGAAGTGCAAAACAATAAACAAAAAGCAAAATACGACAAATTGCGAAAAAATGTTTTCAGTAGCACGAGTTCTGCTGATGGTGATTATTCATCGTCTGATATAAGTAGTTTAGGGGAAATCAATAAGAAATTCAAGAGACTTAGAAAGAGTAGAATAATATCCATTTCTGAAGTAAGTTCCTCTTCATCGTTGTCTAAGTACAGCTCAGATCCTTCAGGTGCTATACTTCCTTTGAGAAGCGAGGGAGAAGCGAGTTTAGGGCAGATGAATAGGAAAAAGAAAAACAAACAGATTAAAAGTGATGGAGAAGTAAGTTTAGGACAAAATGGTTAATAGATAGTTTTCATGTTGATTAATTATTATGATCTTTGAATTAAAAATAATTATTTAAGTAATGCTAAGCTTTTAAATGTGTCGCCAGTTTACCTTGAGTACAAATTTGTTATCGTTATTTTACTTGTGATATATTTTTTTAAGGTAATCTTAAGTTTAATATAATAAATAAATAGTTAGTACGTCTACTTATACTTACATATAATAATTATGCCATTTAATTTTTTTATGGTGCCCACATAGTAGTACCTAAGGATTTTGCATTATGATTTGATGGAATAAAATTAAAAGGAAATGAAGACCGTGTGATTATGGCCGAGTAAATAATATTTTGATATTTTTTTCTTGTATTATTTGCTCCTACAAATACCTATCTTAAATTTTGGACGTGACCAAGGTCAAAAGCAATATGTAAAATTAGGCATGGCCCGAATATTTACCTAATAAAAAACCTATTAACTACTTATAAACTCTATTAATTTGATAAATTAATTAATTAATTGGTACGGAATTTTCCAATTACACTAATTAAATTAATAATTAAAAATAAATAGAGAGAGAGAAAAGAGAAGACTACAACATAGTTAAAGAATATTTACCAAATTGAACAGAAGTCAAAATCATGCAACACACTCAAAATTGCTTAAGTCAGGCGCACCGACTCGCAACGGAGCTCCATTGGTCTGCAAATATGTCAGGGTGGAGGTTAGGAAAGCATCGCATTCAGCGCAGACAGTGCGTGCTATGGTCCGTGCCGTATTGGAGATCTAGCGCGAAATACCTAGTTACCTACCTATTTTGCGTCCTGTGCAATGTGCATTATTACTTAACTTCAAAAAGATTGGCGTGGGGTCAGAAGCTTCCAACGGAAAATATCAAGGATCTACCTAAAGTTTGGGTGGAATATAGTCCTGACAGGACTGACCACCCGCCTGGCGTCGGCAGGCGTCCCCTCCTTAAATACAAAATTGTATACGTAACTCAATTAGGTACCTACTCCCTGATTCTATGGTAAGTAGAGTAAAGATAGTTCTATGAGGGCTCAGATGAAATGTACACATTTATTGCAAAAAAGGATTTTGATTTCCTTTTTCAATATGGATTGCGACAGCTGCATCAATCATTGCTATTTACTAATTGCTATAACAATTGCCACAATCGACCATCTGCTGTCATTTGCTTATGTCAAAGTGACACTTTGTCCTAGTGATGTGCGAATGTTCCAAGAAATGTTTTAAGTTGGAAACTAATTTAAAAATAAAATAAAATAAATAAATACCATTTTCAACTCTCACTAGCGATTTTTATAAACGTGTCTCCTCCATTCTACGCATCATTGGCGAGTTAACCGTGCCTTCTGGCTGCAACTAATGGCCATAATAATTATAAATTGAATTGAATCATTATTTTGCTTTGCATTTTATTGAACAATCATCATCCGAATGAAAATTTTGTTCTCATAAATATTCATCCGAATGTTGTGCAAATGATGATTTGATGATACACCGATCATCATTCGGATACCTACTGAACTAAGACTTTTATTTTTGTATTTTTCGTATTAACATTAAAAACTTTATTTGAAAAAAATACATATTTAGCCATATATAAACATAATAATAGGGACCTCTTTACTTCTAAAGCCATAATTTACTATTCCATTATATCTGTGGGAGAATCTCTAGATTGGGTCAATTAAATATATCGTTGATATTTCTTATAATACATAACATTGAAAAAAGAATTCGTTCGAATAATTATTTTAATTCGAACTGTTCAAGTACCTAATACATTTTTACAGTACAGCAGCTTGAAAGCTTTTCAAATAAATCATCATACTTAAACGTCACAAGTTCACAACCCTAAATTATAATCATTAACCTTTCAATACCTTCATAATCATAACAAATTTAAACTCTAATAACCATTTGCCTTTGTCCTCAAGAAAAATAAGTTGAGAATATTGTAACAAAACTAACTAAATTATTATTTGTTTTCCTTGTGATAAAACAGTGTTCTATATGGGCTTCAGTTAGTTAACCTCGTATATTTGCCCAAAACTAAGATTGACAAAAGCCAATTATTTTCTTTGTTAGTTCTAGCGGGCACTTGCAGGTCTGTTTTGATCAAGGATGAATTTATTGATATTTGTTTTAATCGTAAAATTAATGCAAATTGCTGCAAGTGAACCTCGCGCAGACCCCGGGTATGACTGCAATTACTGCCAGCCGGAACAGGTGCATATATCGTTTGGATGTAAGTTGTTTTTGTACTTTATTTAAGTAGAAGTTTTTCGAACTGCTCATCGGCCAGAGATATGGGAGACACAGAGTACATTGTGAGAGGTTGTGTGTGAAACCATTCTTACTAATAACCTTTTTAATAAATTTTTTAAAGCGCTCTACCTATAGGGTGACCAACGGGACCCTATTACTAAGCCTCCGCTGTCCGTCCGTCTGTCTGTCTGTCAGCGGGCTGTATCTCATGATCTGTAATAGGTAGAAAGTTGAAATTTTCAAAGAATGTCTATTTCTGTTGCCACTATAACAACAAATTATAAAAATAAATTAATAATTAAAGAGGGCTCCTCTAGTAAAAGATTTTTTTGCTGTGTTTTTAGTATGGAACCCTTTTAATGCTAGTCTGAGTCTCATTTGACGGGTTACTTTTACATTCTGAGGAAATTGTTTGCTTTTCCAATAAAAAAGGTAGGGTATATTACTCCAAGCCTACACCCATAAATAAAATAAAAAAGACTTTATTCTTATATGTTAAAATTAATATTAGCCTGGCTGGATTTGACTAAAATTTTTCTTTGTCCTCCAAAGGAAACCTTGTGTTAAAATTGGGTGCAACAAGAGTGCAATATGTAGGACTTCAATGGTGATGCAAAATATAGAAAATCAAGGAGATCCCGCAGGATTTTTAATAACTAAATCCATGTGTTGGGGGCATCAACTAGTTAATAATTTAATAACAATTTTATATGTAATGTTTTCAAAGGTGAGTGAAGTCTGCTAACTTGCATTGGACCAGCATGGTGGAGTCAGCATTGTGGAGAACTCAAAGGCATGCAGGTTTCCTCATAAGGTTTTTCTTCACAGCAAGCAAGTGATATTTCATGATGAATTTTGGTCGTTTGTCATGTTTGTTGTTAACTACTTGTTGCCATTTGCCACAACTTCAAACAAAGAAAATACTATAATCAGTTAACCTATTGAAGTAGAACAATGTTTTCAAATTAGGTATAACTATTATAATCCATATAATGTTGTTTACTACGTAATTATAATATGATAGTCTGTTTGTTTACATATTAACTAGACCTAACTGATGCCCTCAATGACATTAATAATAAATACAAATTCACCAGATAATGGTTATCTGAGCTGCTATGCTTTTTATGATTAGAACTAAGACTTGCGAATTCTGGATTTTTTAATACTAGTATTGATATGAAAAGATTTCTTTCAATACTGGGATATCCTTTTTGAAAGCCCTAATTAGAAAATTACTAGCGTAATCACTTGACAGTGCATTTACTTTGCAATAATGTATTGTAGAGTCCAAAATGTCTCCCGATATGCTCTAGTGACAGAGGGAAACATACTTATAGAGTGTATTTCAGCCAGTTTGTGTAATGTTGTGTTGGTTCAAATTAAGAAAAAGTGATTTTCTGAAAAAGAATAATGTCAATGGATTTTAATTTTGTTGACTTGAACTTTATGACTGTAAAAATATGTTACAAAATAAGTTTCATTCTGTTATTCTGTGACCCACACCACACTGAAAAAGCTTTAGTATATTTTTTTTAATTTAAAGACACACCGTCTTTATGGACTGAACAAACTATACATGCACTATACTTCTTAGAGGGGTCGAGTGTGGGTCACTTTCGTGAGTGGGTGTAGTCTGGACCACAGGGACTTTGGCCCAAATATCATATTCGGGTCGACCATAGCTTGCGGTGAGCTCAATTTCATTGATATAAACAATGTTCATTTACAGCCAAAACCAATGACATAGTAGTAACATGGACGACATACAACGACACGCAAGAGTCACGCGTGCAGTACGGGGAAGCAGACATGGATAAAGAAGCCGTAGGGCACAGCACGCTGTTCACGGACGGAGGCAAGCTCAAGCGGAGAATGTGGATACATCGCACGCTGCTGCCCGATTTGAAGTTCAACACTAGATATGGTATGTAGCAAAGCAATATAATAAAGCTTAAAAAACTTTTGATAGCCTTCTAGTGGTGTTCTATTCAGGGGATCACAGGTTTAATCTTGGGCCCACGTCGCTCACTTTTGGAGTTATGTGCATTTTCCGCAATTAACATATTATATCACTTGCTATATTTGGTTAAAGTTTGTAGTTAACCATGTATGTAGTCTTTGTATCTCATTTTTAGTAAATATAAAAGATAAAATTACGAAAACTAAACAGATTGGTGGAAAAAAAGATCATCTTTCGTATGGTAGAAAACAAAGAAAAACTTAGACTGAAGAGCACAAAGAGAAACTTGAGACTTAAGGACACGTTGTTGTTGCTTCTTTAAATACATTTTTTTTTTAATTTTTAGTATACCACGTGGGTTCCATATATGGGTGGTCAGAGCAGTTTTCATTCAAGACTCCTCCGAGCGGCGAGAACTGGACCGTGCGGGCCGCCATATACGGGGATATGGGCAACAAGAACGCACACGTAAGCCAATATTGGTGCTATTTGGTTAATTTAGACTAAACTGATAAGCCTAAAGATAGTGCTATCCTTAACGGTATTCCAAAGATAGTGCTATCCTTGACGGTATTCCTCGTAAAATAATAGGATGTTAAATCCAGAAATATTAATTACGATATCTCAATAATTTTTGTATATATACAGGTTGAGGATTTGGGCAGTGGCATACCTTTTATACCGTAAAAACAGAGGGCTCTAAAAAGTCTTAACTCCACGCGGACGAACGCACTAGCACATGCTATTAAGAATAGAAAGGAGTGTCCCGCAGAATTCTATTCACAGTAAGAGAATAGGAATCTTCTAGGCAAGAGCACTCCAAACTAGACCTCAACAGTGTTTTCTTACCATCATTGATTGTCGTTAAGCTCAAGCCAATGTAGCAATAAAAAGAAGTCAAAGCTATCAGTATGGTCGGTTGCAGTCTCTGTCGTACTTGCAAGACGAGGTGCAGCGCGACCACTTCGACGTGATCCTGCACGTGGGCGACTTCGCGTACGACATGGACACCGACGACGCGCGCGTTGGCGACCAGTTCATGCGCCAGATACAGCCGCTGGCCGCCTACCTGCCCTACATGACCTGCCCCGGCAACCACGAGTCCAGATAGTGAGTACTGCCCAACCCCCAACGGAATAAAGGTCACGACAGCTCCTGCACGGCGCCACCTAGAATCGAAGGAACTGTTTGCAGAAACCTCGTTGACTAAGAACGGTTGGTGAAGAGGTAGCTTGTCCTTGATAACCTGACTTACACATGGTAGCCGAAGCCTTGTGCTTCCAACGAGCGAATCGACAGCTTGCGGACCGCTCGCGTGAAGTGGTCACTGGAAAGAAGAGCACTCTCTCTCCCTCTTTATCAACTGATAGACGTCCACTGCTAGACAAGTCCCTTGCATGGGCTTAAACAGGCTTCGGTCTTGCGCCGCCTGAATCCACTGGATTCCTGCGACTCGTTTAATGTCGTCGGTCCACCTAGTGAGAGGTCTGCCAACATTACGCTTCCCGTAAGTATAATTGCCGGCAAACTTCTTGAGCATAAGGTGGCGTAGTGGGGTTAAGTTGGCGCAAAGTTGGTGCATTTGGACACGGCGCGGGAAGCAAAGGTCGACTGATCTACCGATCACGCGCTCGATACTATACACCCCGCTTACTTACCACAAATGAGACTTAAAATTCGCTTCAAGTCAAGGTCATTTACTCAAGAAGTTTGCCGGTAACTATACTTAGGGAAATCTGCCGGCACTATGCTTTCTGGTGCGAAGTCGCTACTTGAGCGTCTTGGAACTATGTGGCCTCGTAACTCTTCGATGTATCTCGTACAGCAACTTCAGCAACTACCGCAACCGCTTCTCGATGCCGGGCCCGCACGGCAGCCTGTACTACTCGTTCGACCTGGGGCCCGTGCACTTCGTGTCCATCTCCACGGAGGTGTACTACTTCCTGCAGTACGGGCTCAAGATGCTCGTCAACCAGTACGAGTGGCTCCGAAAGGACCTCGACGAAGCTACCAAGCCGGAGAACAGGTAGCGATAGAGTTAATTTTTTCTGCCTAATTTTGAGGTCCCTCCAAGTCTCCATCGCCCACATGTGCAATGAATGTATACTTAAACAATTCACACACACTTCGATATATTTGCAATAATTGAGCATGAATGTGAAAAAAAATTCAATTGCGAACAGCAAGTTCTTCAAATAAAAATGGTCTACGGTTTTAAGATTGAAGTGGATGAGCCATTTTGCGATGGAGAGAGCTATTACAGATTTCTTATTTATTTTAAATTTAAAGTTATGTAACCTTTTGACAAGTCAACTTCCCTATCCTTACTATCATGCAGCAACGGACCTGGAAATGGACATAATTATGCTTTTTCTTATCCCAGAGAAGCAGGATTTCCGTGCGATTTAAAATTAACTCGATTAGGGCAAAAGCTAGTTCTCGATCCTTTGGATGTACAACCCACCCGTTTGATGCAGAGCGGCGCGCCCCTGGCTCGTCGTATTCGGGCATAGGCCGATGTACTGCAGCGACCAACGTCCCGACTGCGCCATGCACCGCTTGCCCAACCGAGCTGGCCTCCCGTTGCTTGGTTTCGGTGAGTGGAGAGGGCTCTCGAACACTGGGGGCCTTGTTCACTGCGCCGCACGATACGCGTGACATCCGATTTCAGAGTTTCACGGAATTTCTTGTTAACCCAAATAAATCGCTATGATCTGCTGTGGAATTGTCTAATAATTACTGCTACAGTGTGCAATCACCTCTCACACACATCGTGACACTGAAGCAATCATTTTTAGACAATCCCACAAGCCAATATTTGACTCATCACAAGATATATGGGTACATTATCCCTTAGATTTTATATGAATTCGATTGCGAGAATATCGGACTAAGAGTGACCGGTCCGGTTGGTAAAATATAGGATCGCTCTTAAAGAATAGTCCTCTGTCATATAATAATAATAATAAAGGGCCCTATTATCCTAGTGCCCAGAACCTCCAATAGGTTAAAGATGTGCCTGGCGAATTTTTTGGAAAATTCCTGACTAGTAGGGCTAAGATTCGCGAGACCACGAGAAAATTTTGTCTACACGTTTCCTCGTAATATCTATAGAGATTCACGAGTAAATTGTAGACAAATTTTCTCGTTACGCGCATCTTATCCCTACATGGGATGGTGAAAACATTTTTTCGGTCACCGAAGAGCTCGCGTTGACTCTTGCCGCGTGCTCGCGTAGCGAACTGGCCGCTCTGAGCTCGGCCCCCGGTTGTTGCAGGCGGCGGCGGCCGTGGATAGTGCTGTTCGGGCACCGCCCCATGTACTGCAGCAACTCGGACGACATCGACTGCAGCGTCGAGTACACCAGGAAGGGGCTGCCTTTCCTGGGAGTGTACAGTGAGTTGCAAACCATGTCCGTATGTACGGGGTGTAAGGGACACCGTCACGAAAACTGAAACAGGGATTCTGATTCTGAGTCACTTAGCATTGGAATTTCGCACCGGTCTTTTTTCAATGTCATTCAAATCAGGAGCAACATGGCGAAGGTAACTGCGCAAAAGCAGTCGACACCTCGAGTAGTCAGTGTATGCCTGGCGACTGCTTGACCACACGTATAATTTCACCGCGCTGCCAACCGCCCGAAGTAGTCGCAAATGCTCGAGCGGTTCCATGTACGTATGGACATAGGAGACTGGTAGTTCACTATGAAGTCGCAGCGTGAAGCAGTTCATCCTGACCTCTTCAAGCTGTCCGTGTATTGTCGCTCTTAGCGCTACCACGCCGTTGTGGTGGGCTCAAGACCTAGCGCGGGTTGACAGAATTCACACACCTTTGAGAACATCATAGAGAACTACGACATACATATCGCTCATTTGCGACAAGGGCGACATAATTCAAAATCGACGATAAGAGAATTCTCTCGTTAGAGAGCAATGTTTTGTGGATGCTGCGGTCTCGAAACAACACAGCGGCCAACAAAGCGACAGAGCATTAAGTCACAACAATCTCTCTCGCTCTTATTTTTTTGTGCTTAGCGTAATGTTGTTTTTATAGCAAAAAGTATTTTTCGACACTAAAATTGGTGAATTTTGAATTATGTCACCCTTGTCGCAAATGAGCGATATGTTTCCACGCGATGTTTTACTTCACCAATAAAGCAATTAAATATCGCTCGTGCACTCGGACACCCTGTGCACGCCACGATTCTAATCCTATTTCCTGTGCGACCGCCAGGTCTGGAGCCGCTGCTGCAGGAGTACGGCGTGGACGTGGCGGTGTGGGCGCACGAGCACAGCTACGAGCGCACGTGGCCGCTGTATGACGGGAAGGTGTACAAAGGCCTTAGGGAGCCATACGTCAACCCGAGGTGGGTCCAAATTCAAATTCAAAATTTATTTATTTCACATAAGCCAACTTGTAGCTCTTATGACACGTCATAAATCATAAATCATAAATCTACCACCGGTTCGAAATGCAGATTCTGTTGAGAAGAACTGGCAAGAAACTCAGCAGTTGCTCTTTTTAAAAAAAAAAAAAATTCTTTTTACAATAGGTAACAAAACTATGCTATGTATAGTGTTTCCACAATGAAGCTTCAAAAATATGCATTTCTGAAGCTTCATTGTGGAAGCATACGTAGGTACATATAATCCAAACACAATATGTTAAGACGGGCAGGCAAAAGCAGACCCATTCCCGTTGGTGGCACCCGTTCACGAGCATGACGCATGATCCAGCCGTTGCTTCGCTCCAACTGTGCCTACCGATCCTGTGACCTTACCTAACCGATCTGCAATTATGCTCGCCGAAACTTGCGTATTAGAAGTAAGAAAAGCCTCAATAGCCCAATGGTTCAAGGTGCGGACTGAAAACCGAAAGGTCGCAGGTTCAATCCCCAACCGTTGCACTATTGTCGTACCCACTCCTGACACAAGATTTCTGCTTATTTGGAGGGGAGAGGAGCATATAAGTCAAGTTCAACTTGGTTAATATTCGCTTAAAAAAAATAGTTTTCTATTTATCGAGTATCAGAACAAGTAAAGATTGGCTCCTGCTTTGTTAAATACTAGCTGATTCGCGTGAATTCGTCCGTGTGGATTTTTCGTGATAAAAAGTAGCCTATGTCACTCTAGATCCTCAATTATACAAATGCAAAAAATCACGTCGATCCGTAGCTCTTTTTACTTAATATTTTGTTTTTGTCTTCACTTAATATTAACCGACAGAGATAGAGACAGTGTTGTGGCACTACTACTTAGCAAAATTTGATAAAGAAGGTAAACTATGTATCAATATTACCAACACATTTGATTTAAAAAGTGTCGATATTTAATTTAAATAAAGCATGGCATACTCACTCATTACTTATTGTAGTTGTACTTTTTCCACAGTAGAATTTTACATTGAACAAGCATGATTCTTTTAAGTACATATATCCCATTTAGATGTATGTGTGTCTGTTCTGTTCAGTTTAAAAATTGAGTTTCACGTCGTTTATGTGGTGTTGAAGGATTTGAGTGGTGTTGCGTTGGTCCTATATTTGTTCTACTGCTGGATAAGAAACAGTGTACAGTGCGAGCTGTACGTTGTAGCATACTTATTTTTTTTTTTGCTTTTGGCGGCAAAAGAAATTTATTTTTCCTTGTATACACATGGAATTCTGTAGTGTCGCCTGCTTCTATACATATCCAATCATTAAACATTATATTTTGCACCGTTTACAACTTTTATGATATTGTTTAGTGTCTGTTATAGTTATACCTAAGTGCTTTTAAGATGTGGTGCTACAGGAAGATGCTTAAGATACCCTGGACTGCATTTAAGACCAACGCATCTATTCTGAAAGCCCTGGAAAGCTAGAAAAGCTACAGGTCACGGGCAAGGTGGAAGGGAAAAGGTCAAGAGGCCCTAGCTAGCGTTGGTCCAATCAGATCAGCACTGCACACGGAACATCTTTCCACGCCGCTCTACATAATGCTGAAAATAGAATAATTGGAAAAACATCGTACGTGAGAAGGTGATTCGTGCCAATGATCGCGACCCTCAGTAATGAGGATGACGATGCATAGAGAGAGATAGCCATAAGTTTGATTTATTAGTATTTATCAAGAGTGATGGCTATGTTATTTGTATATTTCAGAGCGCCGGTGCACATCGTGACCGGCTCGGCCGGTTGTCAAGAGCACACTGATAAGTTTCAACGTAAGTCCCAAGAACTACTTTATTTATTTACTTTCAAAAAAGGAGGAGGTTTTCAATTCGTCGGAATCTTTTTTTGTTTTTTATGTATGTTCCCCGATTACTCGAAGACGCCTTGACCGATTTGGAAAATCCTTTTTTTGTTTGAATTCCCAGGTCCCATTGTCACCAGGTTAGGATCTGATGATGGGATCCTGGAGAAATCGAGAGAACTCTTCAAATTTTATAAGCACAATTGATATACTTTGTAGTGGCGTTTGAAGTCGGTTTTATAAAATGAATTTTTTAGTTTTGTAATATTTATACACCAATCCTCGATATTCTGCACCATCTTACTATCCCTTCATATTCATTCCATTTGACAACCTCGAGAAATGGGTGGCAATATTCGACTACATGTTGGAAAAGAAAATATCGCTGCCGACAGAAGTGAAAACGTCCTACTTATAGCTACAGATAAGCATGTCGATGACGCGAACTCATAGGATTTTTCTGTACCATTTTTGGAAAGCCCAGAAGATGCCTATTCACCCTTGACTTGAAGGTATTCACATAGGTGGCAGGAAAGACGGATGCGGGAAGAGTGTTCCACATCTTAGTGGTTCGTTTCGAAACCATTTCACACGTACAATACGCACGCACGCACGCACGCACGCACACGCACGCACGCACGCACGCACGCACGCATACACAAAAAAGAAGATGTATAAAACATTGTAGTGAAATAGTCCCTTGTTGTCGGCAGCGCACCCGCCGGCGTGGTCCGCCTTCCGCTCCAGCGACTACGGCTACACGCGCTTCGCGGCGCACAACCGCACGCACCTCTACATCGAACAGGTCAGTGGGCTGGCGAACTTATTTAACATACTATATAGTTATATTTAAGATATTTCACCTGATGGTAAGTGACAATGCAGTCTAAGATGATAGCGGGATAACTTGGCAGGGGTATGGCAGTGTACATTCAAACCATACCCCTAATCTGTGTACCGGAACGATAAATCGCTTGACGGCACGTCTTTGACGGTAGCTACGGCCCAAGTCTAGGAGACTTGGACCAGACCAGAGTCAATTTAGAAATTATAAATTCCCAAATAGCCCCGCCGGGAATCGAACCCGAGACCGCCCAGTTGTGAAACCACAGCGCTCACCACTATTCTAGCGAGTTCGTCAAACCAGTGCAAGGAATATCTTAAATATTATAATACTTAAATAGTCTATGCCCGTTTTTAGCAACCATACCTAAATCATCCGCTAAGTACACAAACTCCCCATTAGGTGGACCGAGGATATCGAACAAGTCACAGTCGAAATCGCTGGGTACAGGCGGCGCAAGACCGAGACACGTGAAAGTCTACGAGAGACATAAATATCTAACTGTGGACATCTAACGGTTAATAAAAAGAAGGACCACTCAACTCAAGACGTGGGTGTTTTTTTTTGATTTGAACGGTCCTCTAAGACAGTAAATTGTTCGTTTCAGGTGGACGTGGATTTGAAAGGAAAAGTCATAGACTCTGTGTGGATCGTCAAAGACCAACATGTACCCTACCAACTATAGCTTCGATAATTGTTTCTTAGCAATTTGCATACATGGTAGAAGTTTCGTATGGATAACAATGCGGATTTCTTACAAACAACTGTATTGATAAGTTTATTTAGTTTTTAATTGTAATATACTTAATGCTTATGCTGAAAAAATACTTTTTTTATCTGAGACAAATTATACAAGACCAAAGATTTATAAATCAACTAAGATATTGGAATGTTTATTTTTAAAATATTATCTAATAAGAATTTTGATTTTAAATAAAAAAATATTTTTATTTTAAAATTGTTTTATTATTTCAATATCGGCCGGGCACACACACGCTTTGGGGGGTACTTTCAAACAATTATTGACTGTGTGTGTTTGACCTTGATACCTGCAATATATTTTTCCTTAGCTGTTTTAACGAGTAACAAGTGTTTTTTCGTAGAAATGCGTAAGCACCGCAACGCACACTGAATCTGTAACTGGGCTGCAAGTGAAAAACCGAACTTAAAAACGTCTTAAGCACCCAACAAAAGTTATAGCCCAAGAGAATATAAACCATTTATTTTGTCATAGCCTAAGAGCCTAAGCACGAACATTTTAACTTAAAAGGAGCGCTCCTGTCATATACATACTGTTGTTGACGTTCACTTCACTTTTACTATTCCAAACGTACCAAAAATTGTTCGTGCTTAGGCTATGACAAAAGCATTTTGTAAAAGTTTATTTGAATAAAAAATTATTCTTGTATTCTATTTTAAGACAGGTATGGAAAAATAGGCTAAATATATAAAGGAGCGTTGCTCCGTGGTCCCAGTGTGGGGCGATCCAGCAATGGGTAAACGGGTCATTTTATTTACCCGTATCACTTTCAGAGCACCCGTGCACATCGTGACGGGCTCCGCTGGCTGCGCCGAAGGCCGCGATCACTTTAGACGTATGTAGAGCACTTACCTACTTGATAGCTTAGTGGTTAGATCTGCGGTCTCCTATTCGGGGGGTCGCGCGTTCGATGCCGGGCGTGCACCTGACTTCCGAGTTGTGTGTGTTGTGTGTTTAACGGTGAAGGAATACGTACATCGTGAGAAAACCTGCACTTCTTCTTCTTCTTCATCAACTAATGGAAAACCTGCACGCCTGAGCCATATTGTTCTGAAAGGTGTGAAGTTTGCCAACTTGCATTGGGAAATGTGTGGATTTTTAAGCTATTGCATAGCTTCTATCGCGGGCCTTGAGCGTGGAGACCGAATCCAGAAATTCCGTAACGAAAATAACCTGACACGGGACTCCTCTCACCGCTAGATGGCGTTGATAAAAAATGCTATGCAATAGCTTTACCGCGGTAGTCCCCGAGTGCCACGTCTTTTTTTTTCTAGAAAGAATATTAGCCAACTGAAGTTGACTAATATCCTCCTATCTCCTCCAAATAAGCGGAAAGCTTGTGCTAGGAGTGGGTACGACAATAGTGCAATGGGTGGGATTCGAACCTGCGACCTTTCAGTTTTGAGTCTGCATCTTTAAGCGTTGGGCTTTTGAGACCTTTGTGCACTTAGTAGTGAGTAGTTTTAATGGATGATGTCCAGCGGTGGTTGATGGATCGCCTCTGATGTGTGAGGATGGGATAATAAATAAGTTATACGGGATAGGTGTTGTGTTGTTACAGATACCGCCTTCCACTGGTCGGCGTTCCGTTCACAAGACTACGGTTACACTAGGTTCAAAGCTTACAATAAGACTCACATCAATATTGAGCAAGTAAGTTTCAATGCATATTTTTTTGAAAGGAGAGAGAGAGAATACGAGACTAAGGCCGGCTTAGTTATTATCAGAAAATAATAATTACTATCGGTCATAGTAAAAATTTATTCCACAATCGCAACTTCTTTTCAACAGAAAAGAAGTTGCGATTGTGGAGTCAATTTAGATAAAGGTATGAAACATCATATGTACCTTTATCTAAATTGACTTTATAGTTTTCAAGTTAGGTACTTTACCATAAATCGGATAAATTCTCTATTGAATTGAACTTTACTTACTAAGTTTGTTACCAACCTATTGGTAAGTAAAAACACTTAAGGCCTCCTACGTCGGAGGTGTATGCAAAGGAGGTGTATGAAAAACAATTATTTACTTTTCAGGTATCAGTAGATCTCCAAGGGCAAGTCATCGACACGTTTTGGCTGAAGAAAAACGTTTCGCCAACTTGAAGACAAGCATTTCCAGGATGTCCTCAAACACTTACTAATTTTGTAGCAATCGTAATAAACGTTTTTGTTTTGAGGTTTAATTAAGGACTAACATACTGTTAGACCTCGCTCGATTCACAAGTTTACTTGACACTAAAGGTACTAACGTTCATTTCAAGTTGGCCGTCGTAGACAGTTACAAATTGACGTCATACCGTACAAGAAAATATTGTCTTTTTTACTGTAACCACGACTGTGACGGAAGTTTTCTTCTCTGGTAATGTCAAAAGGCGTGATTTTTAATTCCTTATTTTTTCCGCTTGAAAAAAAATCATTAATTAAAGTAATAAATAGTTTGCGTTATGCAAAACTTTTCCTTTTTTACTCATCGTAGAAAACGACACGAACAAGAAAAAAAGTTACCAAAAAGTTTCAAAATGTAACAATAACAAAACTTTGAAAGGTTATCACCTTACGTTACGTTGCTACCTTTAGTAAGGGGTCTGACTTGAGGTGCGGTGCGGGGAAGCGCGACGCGAGGTAGCGGCCAACTTGACGTGAACGTGTAGTAGAAAGCGGGTGAACAGCTACTAGACTCCTCTATCCTTTATTGTGACGAAGTTGCAGCCAAAGCGTTATACTGTGTGTGTCAAAAAATACACGCAGCTTCATATTTCCTATTTGAAGAATTATTTCGATGTAAGTAGGGTGGTAAATATAATAAAAGTTAAACAAACAATTGTCACTTTATTTTATATATATCACAAAAGGCAGTTTTCCTACAAAGTATAATCAATATCAATTCAATTTGTAATGCTGCCATATGCATGAGTCCCTTATAGTTATTTAGAGATCTCCTAAGTAGTAAGTATTTTAAAAGATGGCAATATGAAAAAAATTAGTTTTTGGAAATAATTTTGATTTTAGGAAACATAAAATTAATCTTTCGGCACCATTTCCAATTTTAAAACTATAATTAAGATCTTGATTTTTAGGACAGTCTTTCTGTTTTTCAGTTAACTTTCATAGACCCAAAAAGCGTGTATTTAAATATATGTAATGTGATAGTCAACCACCACAATTAACTGAATGAAAAAAATCATAATTTCACAAATAAACACTAATTTAACACAATTTGATAATTACTTTTAGTTGTAGCACGCAAGTTATTTTTTCAACAAGATAGCAAAGTTAATTTTTGTTGCGAGTGCCTAGTTTGAACCCCGAGCGGGCGAAGGATTCTAAGTTAGAATCCTGAGTGTAGTGAGGGATTCAAAGGCACAAGAAACAAAAACTTTGCTATCGTGCGATATATATAACTTTTCACCTCACTCATACAGTAGTATTAGTAGTTAGTTTTTAAGATTATAATGTACAAAATAAATAAATAAATAGTTCAAAAAGGGTGCCTTTGCTATCTAAAACCAGTGAGCAAGTCGTTTCTGCTCACTCAGTGAGAAAAAGTGTTGAACTTTTCTTGAGACAACACTTTCTCACTGAGTGAGCAAAAACGACTTTTGCTCACTGGTTTTAGACAGCAAAGGCGCCCTTTTTGAGCTAGTGAGGTGAAAAAGTAATTATGAAACTGTCACCTTAATTTCAAGTAGTACTAGTAGTTGTTTTCAATTTATAAGTCAACTAAATGTCATCTATTTTATATTTCATAGGCCCCTTTACGAACGCGCGACATTAACATAGGGCGTATACGCACATTACAGTCATTATATCACCTTAGTATGTCAGGACACCTTACAGAAGATAAAACCCAATATTAACTTTTTTTCTTGTTGAAAAATCCCATACATTACATACTTACTCATCTCCAATTGCCCTGATTCCTTCCCCTAAAATGATTCTGTCTAAACTTTTGCTTCATATGCCTCACATGTATATTCGGATTGCGTCTATAAGTTTTTCTCACGCCGTTGAGCAGCGGATGATTCTTATTCTTTCTCTTTCCAGCAGGAATGTTCTCAGACGTACATCTTTCAAGAAGTTTCTTCAAAAAATGACTTTCACTTTCATTTTCATAAAGGGTTACAGCTTTTTGTATGTGCGCTTTAATCTTTTGTGTTAACTTGGGATACACTGCCACTGCACAATTTCGATTGTGCTCGAAAGGATCTTGAATGCACATCAATGAATCCAATCTAATCGGTTTAAATTTTTTATCACCTACATTATTTGTATACTGCGAGAATGTTAAAGGCACAGTTTCCACTTTAGCAAAAAGTTCTCTGCTCACTGGCTTCCCTAAATATGGAGAAACAATATACTTTTCAAACTCAAAAGTCCTGTAATACTTGAAAAATTCTCCTAGAAGTTCATACAATGGTAGGCTGTTCCTATTCGTGTAATCCGATGAACTGAAAGCAGAGTTCCACTCCTCAATGTTATAAACATCAATGTTTTCCTGGAGCTCTGCCACCGAAGGTAACACATTAATCTGTTGCAAGAAAAATATGACTAACATAGTCAAACAGTAGCTGGACATTAGATTTGTGCCAGTTAATTCGTGAATTTTTGACCAGTATTTGACGAGAATTGCTAAACGTAACGCTCTCTTGTCCGTATTTAATAAATATGCAATTAAATTGCTGTTGGCGACGCCGGCCGGGCTGTTGAAGCTTATGTCGCAGTATACTTGAGTGGGCACGTGGAAGCACTGCACGATGGGCACTTTGGCGTGTACTATCGCGAAGGCGTGCTGGAAGAGATGTTGGTTCCGCATCAGGATGTTCCGAGCTTTGATGACGAAGGACTTGTCGGGTGGGTGCAGCCAGCTGGGCAGCTGAATGAAGCAGTCTATGTCACTGGTTCTTATTCCCAGTCCCGTTATTATTGAACCAAATGCAAGGACTCTGATATCTGTAATTAATTAAAGTATATCTTTTATGTTAATAGTACTTATTAATCTATAGTCTCCTAAGATAAAGTGAAGTCAGACTGAATAAACTTGGCAGCCTATTGTTCTAGGGGAGTTCACGAGGATAGGGATTGTGAAACAAGGGTGTACACAATATGGTAAATATCTCATTCCCAACTGGGGGACATAGTACTAGTCCAGTCAAAACAAGGTTTAACCTCTGGAAAATTGCGAAAGTTTTGAAACTTTGCACATCGAATTATGGGTACCTAGGGATGAATATACCAAAAGTCCTCATGCGTACGAGGCGAGCTCTAGCGGCAATTAGCGGAAACAGGACCCTTTTTTTGGTTTTTTGTTAATATCTCGAGAACCTTTGGTCAAAGGTAAAAGTTTACTACTACATAATTGAAGCTTATTAAATTTGCAACAATAATGATTATATACACTTTTCTTGAATTCCTAATAATTACCGAGTTTTAGGCCACTAAAAGATAGCTTTTTCGAAAAATCACGCTAGCGGCGCCCGGTACAATATGGCATTTGTAATAATATTTGACAATCATGGTTTATCTTTTTTTTTTTGGGTACCAAGGGTAATTCAGAAAATAAACTTCACAGTTATGTACAAAAAAAAGACATATTGTTTATTAAACAACTAGCTTTTGCCCGCAGCTTCGCTCACGTAAAGTTAAATTTTTCAAACCCCTATTTTACCCGTTGTACCCCCTTAGGGGTCGAATTTTCAAAAATCCTTTCGTAGAGGATAACTACGGCCTAATAGCTACCTGTATGCCAAATTTCAGCCTGATCCATCCAGTGGTTTAAGCTGTGCGTGGATAGATCAGTCAGTAAGTCTGTCACCTCTGCGTTTTAAATATTTAGATGAAATACAGTAACAATAAAAAATGCTATCAACGCACAGCTTAAACCACTGGACCGATCAGGTTGAAATTTGGCATACAGGTAGCTATTAGGCCGTAGCTATCCTCTACGAAAGGATTTTTGAAAATTCGCCCCCTAAGGGGGTACAACGGGTAAAATAGGGGTTTGAAAAATTTAACTTAACGTGAGCGAAGCCGCGGGCAAAAGCTAGTTGTTTAATAAACAATATGTCTTTTTTTTGTACATAACTGTGAAGTTTATTTGCTGAATTACCCTTGGTACCCCAAAAAAAAAGATAAACCATGATTGTCAAATATTATTACAAATGCCATATTGTACCGGGCGCCGCTAGCGTGATTTTTCGAAAAAGCTATCTTTTAGTGGCCTAAAACTCGGTAATTATTAGGAATTCAAGAAAAGTGTATATAATCATTATTGTTGCAAATTTAATAAGCTTCAATTATGTAGTAGTAAACTTTTACCTCTGACCAAAGGTTCTCGAGATATTAACAAAAAACCAAAAAAAGGGTCCTGTTTCCGCTAATTGCCGCTAGAGCTCGCCTCGTACGCATGAGGACTTTTGGTATATTCATCCCTAGGTACCCATAATTCGATGTGCAAAGTTTCAAAACTTTCGCAATTTTCCAGAGGTTGGGTTATTTTTTGAGGTTTTTTGACTGGACTATACTCAAGCACTATAAAACAGAACAGTGCCCAACTGACTGATTGACAGACAAAATAAACTAAATTTAGGGAAAGATTCCTTGAAATTCCATCTCTAAGCGGAGGTAAAATATTTTGTTTTTGAGAAACTTTTTTTAAAATGTAAGCCACATAGTAGCCAAACAAAGTTTTAGGTACGTACCTCTCCAGCCTGAGCTGAGCACATTGTGCAGATCTGAGATGAGACCATTAAGGCTTTCCACCTCATCACGCTTCAAGTGAACATATTCCATCACTGCATCCACTTGCAGATCAAAAGTTCCGATAAATTTTATTTTAGATGTATCTAACACATCCTCATAATCATCTACAATTCAGAAATAAATAATGTAAAACCTAACATTTATGTTTATATTATTGTAACTAGCTTTTGCCTACAACTTCGCCCATACTCAGTACAGTTTTTAAGAAGGTAGCCTGTTGCTCTCCGGATCCTCAATTATACCCAATTATACCCAAAGATACCCATGCAAAAGATCAATTTTTTTTTAATGGAATCGATACATGCTTACTTGTGTCACATACATATTAGCAAAGCAATGTTCATAATTAACTTATAACATTGTGTTGTAAATTATTTATTTACCTGCTACTTTATTACTAAGCTATTGCATTGATTTACGGAATAATCTCTGTGTATACATTGGATACAAAGCATTATCAAAATCTATAGATCTTTATATAAATTGCCCGCTTTTATAGATTGTTATGACTAGAAACTAGAAGGGAATCAGCCATGAGAAGTGAATTGTGATGTCATACAATGGAGTATTGTGAAACATGTACTTTTAAACGACACTTTATAGTTTACCTTCCGAATCCATGATAAAATATTTTTACTTTCTAGCTTATAAGAGATGTAAAGAATAATAAATAGTACACTAAACACGCGCTTTCCAACTTTCCAACATCAACACAATTTGTCAAAAGCAAAACAAAAATCAAAATATGACAAATGTCAACTTGTCATTATCAACACACCACAGACTATAAATAAAGGTCACACTGTCAATCACGATTAATAGGTATCATTTAGACTATCCAATTGAGTTGAATGGTCTAAGATTAATGATTATTATATAGTAGGTAGGTACCACAAACTAAGGCGGACGTGAATGCCAGCAAGTTTTATGTGAAAAAAAAAAAAAATACGGTCTACGCGACGAATTAAGAACCTCCTCCTTTTTTCGTCAGTTAAGAATCAACATTCTCTTTGTTAAGAATGACGGGAGCGGAGTGCTCCCAACGCTCGTTATTTTCTTACAAAATTTTTTGCTGACGTTAACTTCTCTTTAATATTATTCAAAAGTTAAAATTCGTTGTTCTTAGGCTACTGATGATAGACCATAAAATTGACGGTATATTTACAATAGTCCGGGCGTAGGTAGATTCCACGTCGGGGGCATTTTTAAATCTATTTATACGTATACAATAGAATAGGTTTAAGTACGATTTTTTTCGTAATACATAATGCACAATGCAGCTCCCCAGTGACCTATTCTAATTCTCGACATTTTCAGTAAACTCATACAAAATGCGGGTTAGACAGTTTTTAGAAAATTTCGATAGCCAAGAGATGTGATTATTTTTCAGATTTTAGGAAATTTTCAAAGACATTATTTTCTTCTTTGATAGCTGCAAATGGGTTATTAAATAAAACAACGATATTTATGAATTTCAAGATCTACATTTTTAAGTAAAAAAATACTTATGACCAATTAAAATCATTTATTATAGCTTATTCACCTTATCAAAAATTAAATTGTACTTCCGGATGTACCTACTGATACAACATGGTTGTGTTATTATGACTCCTAATTGTTGGTTTGGTACCTACAAATTAAATTGTACACAATCTCTAAACTGAATTGATAGATCTAAATCTAGCACTATACTACTCATAAACATAGCATAATATTTGTACTACTCCGTCAAAACAATTAGGCGCTTTACAAATATGGTGTAATTTGAATTAGGAGTAGAATACCAAATCACCGAAATACTGATCGATACATAAGTAGTACATTTACTAGTGACTTGTTGAATGTAACCTTATTCACTTATTTTCGTGATTAATAGTAACCGCATTTCTACGTCTAATTGTTTTGGTTGCGTACTTAGAAATGTAAGGAACACTATGTTTATGATTGCGTACAGTAGTAAGACAAGAGAAATTACACCATTCATAAACCGGCACAGACCAGCAAAATGTGGAACATAAAAATTCTTCTCAGTAGAAAAAAAAAAACGAAATTAAAAAAAAAATCGATTATGACAATATTTTTATTACTTACTTAATAATATTAAAAATCCAAATTACAAAATACCTAAACGCTCTGTTTTGCGCACAATATTCATTGTTTGAAATTTTCTGATCCTAAAACTAAACGTTAATTTTATTATTTCACATTCTAAAAAAAATCATATTAGGCGTACTGCACATCTATTCGGGTAGGCGTTAATCGGCAAAGCCGGGATAGAATCGAACAATTATATAATGTAGTGTTAAGGAGGGTAGCTTTTTAGCCTTGCCTTGCTACTCTTCGATAAGCAAACGAGTACCAGCGCAGGCGGGTATTACGCTTTACGTCGTTTAGTCATTTCTAGTCGTGTTTGTTGTTTTAATTATTTAATTATTGCGGAATGGACATCTGTGTATTATTAATTATTAAATTAAACGATGAAGGAATTCCTTACTTTGTGTAATCAATGTCTTTTTTTAGTAAAAATAAGTAGCTGTCAATAGTAGATAAACATTAATATACACAAATAAATTACCTATATGAACTTGTTTCGGGTCGGCTTTGTTGTTCAACAGATACAAACCGAATTGAAAAGGCCGAACCGAATAAGTGTGTAGCACGCTTTACATCACCCGTACAAGCCGCCAGCAACGCATTTATATGGCATATTTCACTGGACATTTAGAAGTAAACGTTGATTCACGTATCGCCGTTTAGGCGTTGTGCCACGAACGAGGCGTTGTCAAAGATTTTTGTATTCAAAATTCAAAGTCCGGTGGAACATGAATTATTTCATACAAAATCGAGAAAAACTGTGAACTTCACAGTGTCTAACAAATACGTCTTGGTATCGATATCGTTTGGGAACCTCGTAGCTTTTGACTTTCTTGTATCGTTATCAATCACTCAGCTTGGAACTAATTTCGTTGTGCACTATCTCTAATTTAATTGACAACTTTTTTGGCACTATCGTTTTCTCAGGAAACCTTGTGAAAAGGATAGCACTATTTTTAGAAGTTTAAGGCTTTGTTCACACCAAACGGATAGTCAGCCGCCGATAGTAATTCAATAATTTATTAGTCAGAATGTTAGTACAGTGAGATTATAGTCTCGTAATAAAATATATAGAACATTCAACTAAATTAATATAGTATGCAAATAATATGACACAACCAATTATAAAATTAAATTGATAAGTAACATTATGTGAAATTATTAGATAATTATAATAAATTCATATTAGTAAGTCAAGATTAATTAAATTTCAAAATGTTAATATTTATATTTTCTTCTTCTTCTTAATGTGCCATCTCCTTGCGAAGGTTGGCAACCATTAGGGCGATTTGAACTTTTGAGACCGCTGCTCTAAATAATGCCTTTGTGCTCTTCCCGAACCATTGGCGCAAGTTTTTCAGCCACGATATCCTTCTGCGGCCAGGCCTCCTATTTATATTTTATCGGTACCTAATTATTACGCTAACTATTCTTTTATTATAAACTAGCTGATACCCGCGACTTCGTCCGCGTGGATTAAGGTTTTTTATTCCCGCGGGAACACTCTTATTTCCCGGGATAAAAAGTAGCCTATGTCTTATTCCCGGCCATAATCTATCTCTGTGCCAAATTTCAGCCAAATCGGTTCAGTCGTTGCGACGTGAGTTTAATGTCGCGTGCCGAAACTAATACAAAAGAAACGCGAGTTTCGGAACGCGACATTAAACTCCTCCAACTATGTATTCTGTGCTCCAACGCACACACGCACATTGTTTTGATAGATATGATCTTTGACGTTAGGAACACACCTACATTGCTTAGACAACAGTGAGTGCTTGTAATTTAATATGAACTTTATACCATAGCAATAAAGCTCAAATTGACTACGTTTTAGTTTCAAATCATTTGTATGGGAAAAAGAAAAGGGCTATTTTTAGGGTTTTTCAAGCAATAATTCTAATTTTTTTCGCCGTAAAAACCATCCTTGAACTTTAACGAACATTTTAAAAAAAGATTTGGCCAAATTGGTCCAGGCGTTGTTGAGTTATGCGCTTACAAACACATTTTGCGATTCATTTTTATATTATAGAAGATGACCGCCGAGATTCACTACGCATAGCGTAATAGCTGGCAAATGCGTATCATTGTCGGTTCATTGTGAACGAAAAGTTGAATACCTATGTATGAAAAAGCAGTACTTTGCGTAACGTTCGTTCAGTCGGTGGCTGACAATGCGTTGTGAACACAGCCTCAAAGTGTAGTTAAAAGGTAGTTCCCGCACCCTCAGCTACCTCAATAGTCAGTATAACCTTATAAAAATAACTGTTCGGTAGACCTGTAGTTATTTGTTGGACACTGCAGTATACTACTTAAGTACAGTGAGATACGCAATATGCCCAATGGAAATGCGATTAGAATGACGTCATTGGACAATGGGGAAGATTAATGAAAACTTTTAGGTAGAAGGTGCTGCAATTGTTACATTGTCAAAAAGCTTTGATAAAATTGTCGATTAATTTCTAAGTATGCGCAGGGTTTTCCGACCTATTTGTATTGTTGTACAACGTAATTGACACGGCAGATCGGTAAGTTGAAGGAGGAGTAGAAAAAAAAGGGGAGTATCCCAACAAAGAAAGGAAACGGAACTAGTCCAAAGTTACGCGTTTTTTATCATAATCATTTACTTGAAACGCCGCACCACACCCGATGTGGTATGCTCGTTAACGCGTTTACTCTGTCCTGATGCTGCCAGTTAGCTACTATATACACCCCATTCCTAAATTGGTGATAAAAACTTACTTTATTTTTTCACTAATAGAGCACGAATTTGAATGGACAATGCTTCATAAATGTTTTTCACAAGTAGCCATTTGTACAGCATAGATGTCACGATAAAATAATTGTCTCTGATGACGTCATTCAAATTTTCAGCATTTAAAAAGCGTTACTTGCGGCACTTTAAGCCCGTCTTAACCAGTGCGCCATCAGCTTCATCGTGACGTTCGGGTTCACGCTGTAACTGTTTTTGTGTCGTTCAAGTCTTTAGTGTTGTTCAAGTCATCGGTGTCGTTTGTGTCAATATTACAACTAATGTTCTCCACAAGTTCCGAATCGCTTTGGTCGTCTGGCTCCACGACCTCGACGGATATACCAATGCAGTTTTCATCCGCTTTTTCTGGCTGTTGAGTTTCGTCTTCGGATTTACTTCCATTCGCCTCGGGCTTTTGAGGTTTCTTCAGAGGATGGAAGTAAGGTTTCAGCAGCGTTATATACCAGTTCTGCAAGCTGGTCATAAAGAATTTTCCGAATTCTCTAAACTGTTGCGCTTCACCTTCGAGAAATTTGATCGTGACGGACACGTTTCTCGACGCGGGCGCAAACGTCATCGTCAACTGAAACTTGACCTTGAAACTTTCTTTATCCACATTGAGGATTTCCTCGGTGATCCTCATTTGTTTTTTGACGAAATCCAGCTTAGACAAACTGTACAGCTTGTTGAACGCTTTCCTTTTCCAAATAGCCTTGACCACCGTGCCCGTGTACCTTTCCTTCAGTCTCTTGGATTCCCCGGTCGACGGTTGCTCCGCCTTCGTCAAAGGGATTTTACACATGTCCTCGAACAATTTCATCATGACTTCTCGCACTACCGATCGCCAATCCTCGTTCGCTATGCATTGTAAAATGTGAGGGTACATGACCACTCTGAATTCTTGGCAGCCTCTTTTGGGTAGTTTCGGCTTCTGCAGCAGGATGATTTTGAAGAAACTCGCGAATTGTTTGTTCTTTTCCTTCTCGTAGGCGGCGGCGGCGAATTTGAAGTACGCTTTTATTTCGGCGGCGAGCCGGCCGGTGATGGCGGACGCCACGTTGTGGCTGAGCTCGATGGGGTCCTGCACGCACATCGACGTCGTCACCCTCAGCGGCAACGACGAGTTGTCTTCCAAGTTCCTCTTGTACCTTTCGAATTCCGGCGGGAGAGTATTTAAATCTTTGAATAGCTGCTTTTTCATGGGATATCCCGTGAGCGGACAGACGACCAAATCCTCAAAGTTAAAGGTGGAATAATATTGGAAGAATCCGCCTAAAATTTCAGAAATCGAATAGTTGTTATTCGTCGCCGGCAGGAGCTCGTAGTTGTGCATGAAGCCCGTGTTCCAGTTGTCTACGATGACGTCGTTGGCGGGATCCCGCTGCAGCCATTCGATCGAGGGCAGGATGGACACCGGCGATTGTTGGAGGTAGAATATGATGAGCATGGTCAGCGCGTAGTTGGTCAGTTTGCCCGTTCCCGAGAAGCCGTGCACTTTGGCCCAGTATTTGATGACCACCTAGGTGAATATATAACGTTAGTTAATTCTTATGTGGTTTATAAGTACAACCTATTTTTCCTGAACTGTATTAAAAGGTAAAAGGTAAAAATCGGAAGTCGCCGGCATCTACTAGTGAACATATAAGATTGTCATGACTACCCTCAGTTTTTATTTTTCAAAAATGGAATGTATAGTTACCGCCATGGGCAGCAGGCGCGGGTCGGCGTGCAGCAGGAAGGCGATGAGCTTGCTGTTGCGCGCGCCCAGCGGCGTCTTGAAGGTGACGTCGCAGTTGGTGTGCGTGGGCGTGTGGAAGAACTTCACGATGGGCGTGTTGGCGCGCGGGATCGACAGCACCTCGGCGAACACGTGCGGGTACTGCTGCAGCAGCTTCTTCGCCTTGGAAATTACGACAAACAAAACAAAACGTTTGGTTATTCGCTAAAAGTAAAATAATAATTCATTAGGTCTACGGTTACTTGTGATGGCCAGTTTTTATGATCTAATGGCCTAAATAATTTTTACTTTGCGATGTAAGAATGGGTAATTATCCATTTAGCAAAACAGATTATTTTTGGTTTGCATTTTGAACCTCATAATATCAACAAAACGGTACAAAATAGATTTCTTTTGACCTGTCACTCATGCTACAGCAAAAAAATTGGGCTACTGAGGGAATACAACCCTCGATATTAATAGGTCTAACTACACTGATGCGCTTTCAACTTGTTCGCAAGAAGCACGCGCTCACTACCCAGAAGCATGACTAATGTTCACAGATCGGCTCACGTCAGCGCATGGGTCGCATGCGCTAGTCGATATTGCACGAATTGCTTCGGCAGCTAACATGACGCATACCTCTGCGCAACTTGAAATGTATGTAGAAAGTGCACCATGCGCTTCTATGCGCGCCAACACTACGTTGAAGGATTACAATAGGTACCCTGTTAACGAAGTTGGCATTGGGCGTGCGGTAGGCGGCGGGAACTTGTATGAAGCAGTCCGCGTCGCTGCTCTTTATACCCAACCCCGTGGTTATGGAGCCGAAGGGCATGGCCACGCAACCTGCAACCAAACCAAAGGAGCGTTTATTTTTTATTATGTACCAACCAAGTAGAAGTTATTTCTGATGGTAAGTTTAAACTCAAATATCTGCAATTCGGAAAATGGAATGATTTTAATATATTTCTTTCTTTAAAAAAAATGTTTTATTAAATAGAACATGCAAGGCCATATCTCAATTATCACAATTACGAGAAAAAATTGTGTTGTATGAATGCAGATTGTTAAATTTTTTGAGTCTATTTAAAAATAAACTTTAGTCGTACCCGGCCACTGTTGCTGTAACACCCACTCGAGGTCTATGTAAAGGCTGCTTAGATTTGTCACCTCTTCCTGCGTCAATCTCACAGCCTTGAGGATGTTATCCAATTGTGTATGGAAGTCGCCCACCAGAGATATCAGTTGTGGTTCTATTATCTCACCTGAAATGAACAAATAAACATAAAAAACACTGCTCACTTTGAATCTGATGCAGAGCAATGTGGTCTTATAAATGGGAATTGTTTGTTTTGATTTCTCGTTTTGAGCCAGACGTGCCGCCAAACGATTCAGCGTTCTGGCACGATGGCGTGTAGAAACCATATTAGGGGTATGGGTTGAACTACACTGCCATTTCCCTTCCAAGTTAGCCCGCACCATCATAGACTGCATCGTCAATTACCATCAGGTGAGATCGCAATCAAGGATATCTTGTCATTGAATAAAAAAAAAGTTATAAAAGTTAAAGGATAATCGTCCTAAAACCTAGCTTTGCAAATTGGCAGACTTTACACACATCTTTTTAGTTTACTTAATTACACATTAATGCTAAATCTTTTTCATGAAGACGAAAAAAACTACCAAGACCATATTTCGAGCTATGATCCATAAAGCGGCAGTTTTTAGACTTAATTCGTGGTTTACTGACATAATTGTTATAAATACTACGAGTACGTACCACGGTAATTATTTTAGTTGGGATTGTCGATATTTCGATCCAATTGCATGGACCGTGGTCACGACGAGACTGCGGTCCAAATGACGTTCCTCCGAAAAGATCAAGAAGGCGGGTAGATAGATTCTACCCATGACAGCTTCAACTTGACGTCTCGCAACACCGCAGTCTCGTCGTGACCACGGTCCATGCAATTGGATCGAAATATCGACAATCCCAAATAAAATAATTACCGTGGTACGTACTCGTAGTATTTATAACAATTAAGCGGCAGTTTATAAAGAAATGATGCCATTTGATAACTAAAAAACGATGTTTTTTATATTGCTATATCACAAACTACAGCATTAAGGAGAAATCCGCATCGATGGATCAATAGAGAATTAACTATAAGTAAGGGAACATTAAAAAATCGTATTTGGGCAAATGTTGGTTAACGGCGTTATAGCTTGAGGAGGGCAGAGTGAGCAGTTCCTCACGATATTACCTCTCTGCTTGCTCCTCACGAACTCTCGTTTGGGCGTGGTGGGCTCCCTGGGGTTCCCCGCGCCGGTGTAGGGCTTGACGGCCAGGAACTCCCCGTAGATGTTGACCTTGTGGCTGTCGTCGATCGCCTCCTGAGCCTCGTCTTCCTGAGTGAAGGTCAGCACGGCGAACTTCTCCGTGACCTTGTCGACCTTGACCGTGCCATATTGTGCGAAGACACGCGTCAAGTCTTGTGGCTGTGTGTACGTGGGGAAACCTGCAGACACAAGTTAACTCACTTTTAGTTAGTAGAAAAGATAAAACAATTATGTTCCTACAATGAATCACACAGATTAAACAATATTATTATTGCTAAGGTATGTTTGTTGGTAGGTTCTTCACGCAGCAACGGAACAAAAGATTGACGTAATTTTTTGCATCGGTATAGTTAAGGACTTGGACTTAACATAAATTGGGATCAAAATCCCAAAAAAGCAGAACGTTCAGCCCCCCGATTCAGACCCTTCCGATAACTTATTTGTCGATCGATTCGGTTTGTTAACATATATTTCGCTCGCTCTGAATCCACACGACAAAAAGAGATCGATATCTAACCGTATCGACACGGTATGTTATCGAACAGGTCTGAATCGCCCCGCAGGTGGGATTTTTTAAAAACTCTGATTTTTATTGTACAATAAATCACAAAGTTACCAGAGACGTGTATTCTCCGCGCGTTGGTGGGGGGCGCCGGTTGCGCCGCCGCTTCCATCCTCACGGAAACAGAATCGCGCCTGGAACAACCACATTAAACTCCATAACTATAAATAATCTAAAATCCCTTGTATACAAGAGGTTCCTCACAGAAAGGTGTATTTCCAGGCCTTTATTCATACCAGTTCTACAGGTTACCCAATATATTTAACCAAACAGATGGACCAAAACGTTGAGTTGGCCAGTCTGTTGGTTCCTAAGACAAAACGAGCCTACACTACACACTCGCTGTATACCTTGGCACTTGTTGGGTGAAGCAGCTTATAATATTTAGAGTTCAAAAACTTCAATAACAAAAAGTCTATTTATTACCTTTCATCTAAATATTTAGTTAAATATAGAAATGACAAAATACAGAATATAATATTAATAATTAAAAGGCAAATGAAAACCTTTTTCATTGTAACAAAACTGACACAATATTTTCGATCATTTAGTTTCACCGTGAATTTTAATTTTAATATTACTCAAGCCTTAATTAATCTTCTATCAATAAATAATTAGTTAAATCGAGTTAATGGGGCAAATCATTATTTCAAAGTTGTTTACTAATTATTTTAGCTATCACTAAAACGTTTACTAATTTACTACTGTTATTTCAAGCTTAATTCATTTGAAATAGGCACTATTGTCGTTCTTTCTGCTTATTTGAAAGGGAGAGAAGAATATTAGTCAAGTACAGCTGGGCTAATATAAAAAAAAAATATGTACCTGTATGAACTTGGATCACTTTTGAAAAATACTTGCTCTCTAGATATCCTCGCTCATTGCCCTCTGTCAAAATAACTCCATTTTCTGATTCATAGAATTTAATACCATCTGTCAAGGCTTTTGTCAAGTCTATGAACACATACACTTGTACGTCCCTGCGTATTCCGCTCACAATGTCTGGATCATGGAGGGTGCCTTTAGCTAGATGAATGTGTTTTCTTCGCATGCGACTCAGACCTTGCACTTTAATGTGTGGCCAACATTTGTTGTAGGTGCCGTGAACCACTGTTTTGTACTTCGGCTGAGAATAAAAAGAAATAGCCATTTAAAAAATACTACGGTATTGATGGATTTTTGATTACTTCACAACTTTGACCATCGGTTGTGCCAGATATTTTTTTCCACGTACTTTGAAACTGTGAAACCAACTTCCTGCGACGGTGTTCCCACTAAATTACAACATGGGGTTATTCAAGACACCTACCTGCTCGTTTGCCCACTAAAAACATTTGAAAAAAAAAAAACATCAAATCCAATTAAGCAATCAAATAATGCTGTACTTGCTTAAACCGTGAAGGAAAACATCTTAAGGCAATCTGAATTTCACGGAGAAGGCACAAAGAAGTTAGAAGCCTTAGGCTTTGATATTAAAAAAAAGGAAAAGTATACCTCTAATATTGGTTTTAATCCGTTGTCATCAATTTCCTTAATTGTGTGTCCCTGGTGCGCTTTTATCTCAAGAGCATTAGTGCTTGGGTTGTTTCTCAGTTTAAATCTTTGCTTGTCATTGGTGGAAACAACTCTTTGAATATCACACAGATTATACTTTCCCTTGCATAATCTGTGCTGTAAAATGTCTTGGACTGAGATGTAACCTTCTGAGCTGTAAATTTTAACTCACTTTTAACAAGATATTGATTAAAGACTCAGCTTCTTTTTGCTAATCCTCAGTGGAGTAAACTGACGTTTATAGTGTAAAAAAGTTTCTGATTAAAAAAAATTGTATTGTAACTAAAAAAATTGGATTTAGATCACTCTCACTCATAGCTGTGAATCAAACAAATTATACCTATTTCTTTTGTATACTAAGAAATGGATTGCACTTTAAGTGACTCTTCAATATAATGATAATAAAATGAGTTTTAAACTCAAACAACTGATTGCAATGCACACAATTGATTAAAATTGTGTACTTTACAATGGTGGCAACTTGTCAACTAAATGACTACACAACCAGAGTTTAGTACCTCTGCCTAAGCTTAGTAACTTAGGCAGTATAAGTTAATACAGGATGTACTTTAATGTCTCTTTTTAACTCCCAATATAGTTTCAGCAAAATCTAAGTATGCTCTAGATCTGAGCCTAAATAAATAAAGTTTGTATGTGTATGTCTGTTTGTGTGTTTGTTACTCCTTCACGCCACAACGAATGAACCGATTTGGCGGAAATTTGGAATGGAGATAGCTCATACCCATGATTTAAACATAAGCTACATTTTATCCCGGAAAATTACAGAGTTCCCATGGGAATTGAAAAACCTTGATCCATGTTGACGAAGTCGTGGGCATCATCTAGTTAACAATAATCTTAATGTTATCCTGTGATAAATAACATATTAGGTGTCAGTGTATAATGAGGCCAGGTCGTAGTCCACCAACCAACCTATGCCATAGGTGTGACTTGTTGCTAGTAGTGGGCCAATAATAGAGGTGGCAACCTGTATCTTCATTAATCAGTCCAAAGATTCAAATTAAGTAGTCTCTTCATTTGTATTGTTTGGATTTGAGAATTGATTATCCAATCATCTTGTGCCATTAAATTAAATACAGCCCATGGCTTTTAATTGATCTTTGTTAAGAATTTAATACATATTTGTTTTATCAAATAGAACAAAATAAAATAAAAACATGACAGAATAATATTATATTTTGCCAAAAAATAAGAAAGTTTTAATGTTCCCATTGTAATTACCGATCCCATAGTAGGTATTTTCCAATCTTTCAACTCTTTTATTCAATTGTATCAGCAAGTGCATCAACCACACATACTGAATGGAACGAGATTTAATTGAGCCAAATGATACATTAGTAGTGGTGTTAGAGATATATGTAGATGACTTCGAAGAAACAATTCACTGTTATTTCAGTAAAGAGTTACAAATGCCTAGTCAATGTCAGGTTGGGATCAATTAAGGTGTACAATATGTGAGCCTTTTTAATGTTACTAACTAAAAGATTAAAAATACATTTTATTAAGGGTTGAAAATCAGACTAAGTCAGAAGGGTAAATTAATGAAATTGATGCAGAAAGAAAATGATTATGGTTATAATTACCTACTGCTGAAACATGTCCACAATAAGGAAGTTTTAATTCGAAACCGCGAACCTGACGCTCGATTGTAACTTGCAAGCCAGCAGAATTGTTTGCAAATCAGCAAAAAGATAGTTCAGACTTCAGAGTTCGTTATCAATATATTAAATTTAAATAAAATATTACCTTATGGTAAGGCTTTCTTTAACTGCGCCGTGTCGAAGAAGCCACGAGAGAGTTTTGCTAAGCTGTATGTCTTTGTTATTCCTGTAATATAAATATTGCAAGAATTGTATGAAAATACAACACATGTCAAAACTATTGTTATGGGTCAACCGAATGAAATGTAAGGAATGTAAGGATGATACTATGTATAATGATAAAATACAATGACTTTCAGTACATTTAAATAATACGGCAACGGGATTTTCTGATTTATTGAGTTGCAGTGAAATTAAATAAAGAATTTTGATAAAAATACAACGGGGAACTTGCGCCACAAACTCACCATCACAGACAAAAACAAAAAAAGAAGCATTTGTCTTCACTCTTTGTGTGCCTTAACACCTCTCGTACTCGACTTGGACCAAATTGGGTCGTCTATAAAGAGCTTAACTACACAATCAATGAATTTATCCAGAGACAATAGACAGAAGCCTATAGACACAGGTCAGCTGACACAATTTTTATCATTGGTCTTGTGATAAGTTTTGGTCTCCGCCATTCTCGGATCGCCTTTTCCATCTTTCTTGTCGCGTGAGTTAATTTATTGATATTTCTCTACAATATAAGTTTGCTTTAGCAATTCATCGTTTCTGTATGTGTTATTAGTGGTTCATTGCAGTATATATTGTCGGTAAGCCATAATTTCAGCCTGCCATTTTCAGTATTTTTCAAACGACTTGTAAATGTCACGTAATTATTTTTATTTATTGAAATAAATCTTACAAGTGTAGTTTTTTCGAATATTCGGGAAGACAGGGAAGCTTGGTTATAATGCATTTAAAGCGGCGCTAATTATTTTCCTCTAAATATCCAGTAGGTACATTTTTTACCATCTCCACCCATTATCATGTGACATCAAATAAAAATTAAATTGTTAAAAAACACCGCAAAACAATTTTTCCATAAAAATTAATTTATGCAAGTATTTCATTCATTACAAATCAAAAAGACCTTTTTGTCTTCTTTGAGTCATCATTTCTTATTTGATTCTTATTATATTTCTGTCTTTCAAAGTATTGATTTTAGTTTTTCTTGTGCAGCCAATTTTTTTATGCCTACTCAAAACAATAATTAAGGCAAAGGTTCCTTTGCTAAGAAAAGATTCTTTTCTTAGCAAAGAAACCTTTTTAGAGTTTACATTTAAATTCAATTATAATAAAAGCTTACACATTAATAACACCTTAGATTTTATAGTTTTAATTTTTCATAGCAAAAAACTTTAAATTTTATGAAATATTGGTTTAGGTGCTTACTTTTTAGTTTTTATAATAAACAATTGCTATGACTTGAAACTAAGTAGTATAATTTATTTAGTTTTAAGTTATACTAATAATTGTTTGAAACATAAAAACTGGGATACTAAAATTATGTAATAAGCTTAATAAGTCAGACAATTTGTAATATTTATTGATTAAGTATATGAAACTGGAAGTTGGTAGTTAGAAGTGATAAAGTCAACAAAAGGTAAGTATTTTTAGCCAGGATATCATTTCAGTATTAGCTGATACCTGCAACTTCATCTGTGTAGACTCAGTTTGTAAAATCCCATCGGAATTCTGATTTTCCAGGTTAATAAACCTGTTATTCCAGATTATAATGTATATCTCTCTATTAATAGAATAATAGGATTAGTAGGATAGTATGATTATTATGGTTTTTCATTTTGTTACAGATCTTAAAAGAGTCAATCATTCAAAATGGCCTCAAGGGGTGGTTTGATGACTATCGGCAATGAAGAGAATGAAGAGAGGTTCGGCTTTGTGTTTGCTGTGTCCGGTCCTGGTGAGTTCATTTATGTATATTCTGATTAGAAACTCTATTGTATTAGTAAACTGGCTCACCGTGTACACAATGGAACAAAGTATAGTATCCCACAGTACATAGCATAGCCAAGATGACATGCTTCCCTCGTTAAGTTAAAGGCAGTGCCGGTCCTATTAACATTTTAACCTGGTGCGAGGACATAAAATGGCGCCCCTCTAAATAAAAAAAATGTTTAAGCTTTATCTTCCACTAGAAAAAACAGTGGCTTCTGATTATACTGCTGTCAAAAGTTCGTTTAACCAGTTTGTGCGAATACCTACCTATAGGTACGGTCGGGGACAGAAAATGTTTACCACTTTTCAAATTAGATTCTTCGTAACCCTGCGTTCAGTAAGGTCTATAATGCTATATCAAGGCATTTGTTACGTTATAAAAATTTCATGCATCGTTTTATCAAAAAAAAGTATTAATGACTTTTCTATACAAATATTAGTAATAAAACTCATTTCCTAAATTCAAGTTTGACACATTAGCAACATTACACTTGTAAAAGTGACAATTAATTATCAAAAATATTATATTTGTTATTTGAATTAAATATAAGTACAAAATAAATGGCAAGCTTAATCATAATTCTAATGGTGAAGTTCATATTGTGCATTGAATCATAATGATGCTGCTAGCATCTACAGTCAAAAACAGTCAAAAGGAGGTGGATGAGCTACGGTGATGCGTGGTGTTTCTGCAGCATTTTACATCGATGTTCTGCAGCAAAATTCTGACAACCTAAGTTCAAGATAATGCGCTGAGCTACTATTCCATGGTTCAATCTGCAGTCATTGTCATCTGCAGGCAGTCATCTCGTTCAATAGCCCGCTCGATCTGCTAATTTGAAACTGAAAATTTATGGGGCTTAATGATTCAAAGCTGGGACTGTCAGAATCAAAGAAATCCTCAAACTCTTAGATCACATTGCACTGGAGTATGAGATGATACGAGTATCACAGATGATATGAACTGACTTATCGCCTTGTCGCGTTTATGCGAGAGAGTCTACGTGTTGTCATAGCAGCGAATGGAAGCTAATTAAGCTTATATTTATTTATACTAATATTGTTTAGTTTCTCTATAATAAAATTAAGAAATAAAGATTCTTTGAAATTTCATTAGATTATTACTTCCGTTTTCATATTTTGGTAACTCGTGTGTCCTGTGCTCGTGTCTATATGAGATAATATCTATTTATTAAAATTACTAGCTTTTGCCCGTGACTTCGTCCGCGTGAAGTTAGGATTCTAAAATTTCCATGGGAACCTTCTATTTTTCCGGGATAAATGTCGCTATCCAAATCCTAAACTATATCCATTCAAAAAATCATGTGGATCTATCGCTCCGTAGCTGTGTGATGGAAGGACAAACCAACAACGAACAAACAAACACTCACATTATTTTATAACATTAAGGATTTTTTGTTCCAAAAAAGGTTTTCTACATTTAACATATTTAGCAGTCACCTACTAAAGAGACAGCTAAAGGACTGTCTAAGCACCGCTACATGTTAAAAAGTCTATCTATGGCTAATCAAATCACATATCGACCTTCTGACACAGATGTGTGCATGCAATTATGAATCTTAAGGTGGTAAACATTTTTTGTCCGCGACTGTATGTGAAGTGGTGAACAACTGAAATATTACATTACTGCAGCGGCCAGTAAAAGTGGCATTGATGGAAGAACGTGTAAACTTAAAATGAACGTGTAGAGCCGAGGCGCAGCCGAGGCACACATACGTGAGTCCATCAATGCCTAGTTGTGGCCAAGGCTTGTATAGTAGGTACTTTTAACATGTTTGAGAAAAATAATTTTAATGATTGTCAACTTTTATTTATTCTGTTCAAACATTACATCAATCAAATCTAATGATTATTTATTAAGCAAAAATATAAAAATAGCTCTATATAGCTACTTTTCTAGCTTTAGCACTTGCAAATTTTTTTATCAAGTCGGAATAATTTAACCTTTCGGCAATAGCATTTTCTATCGACAAAATTCCGAGATCGGACAGTCTTTCCTGACCCATAGTAGACCGTAGGTAAGTTTTAATAAGTTTCAATTTACTGAAACTTCGTTCTCCTTTGGCAACAGTTACAGGCACTGTTAGTAAGATACGAAGCGCTGTCCATACATTAGGGAAAATATCTTGCCAATCATTTTTTTTTATAAGTTGAAGACCTTTTATTGGCTCTCCTGATTGAAGATTATTTAATAATGGCTTTAGGCTCACAAGTTCTTCAACCAATTCTTGTCCAGATATGTCACATTTTTCTCCATCGGTTAAAGTGATTTGTAAATCAGCACAAGATTTTTCCAAGATGGATTTTTCTGGAATAATTTTTATGTTGTATAAAAAAGACCATGTATCGTTGAATTTTGACAGTTGTTGAAAACGTGTAATCAATGTATTCTCAATAGTATCTATCATCGGGTAAAAAACGTTCATTTTATATAATTCCTCCGGGTCAGTTGGTGTTTCATCTACGGCTTCGTATTCAAATAACCGTTTCTTTCTTCGAGATCGGACTGCCTTAAAAACTGGATTTATTTCAGCTAGAGTTGCTATTTCCTTAGCTGTAATTACAGCTGACGAAAAACTACGACGGTACTGTTTTACGAACTCCGAACAGTTTTTCAGTAATTGTGATGCATTTGGTAGATCCATAGTTTCAGACTGCATAGCTTTACTTACAATGTTTACTTGAAATAGTATATCATACCAAGCCACCATCGTAACTATGAATTCAAATTGCTCCATATTCTGAATCAGCGACAACGCCTCTGATGCTGCAACTGAGTCGTTAGCTTCTTCGTGCAGATTTTGAAGGGCATCGCGGACTGAGGTGTAATTAAAGCGAACAGCGGCAAGACTAGAAACTCTACTCTCCCAGCGAGTTTCGCAAACTTTTTTTAACGATAATCCTTCTATGTGCTTGGATATCACTTCCCATCGCTTGGTTGATCCAGAAAATAAAACGAATAATCTTTGGAGAAAACCAAATAAAGATACAGATTTGACGGAACTTTTAGCTGTATCTGCTATCACCAAATTCAAGCTGTGGCAGCCACATGGATTAAAAAATGCCCGAGGATATAAATTTAAAATTCTGGATTGCACACCTTTGTTTACTCCTACCATATTTGCTCCGTTATCGTATCCTTGACCTCTACAATCGTTCATGTCTAAATCAAATTCTTGTACAATCGTATCAAGTATCAGTAAGGTAATTAATTCGTTTTGAATACGTTTGCTGAAATAGTGGACATTGGTCTCTTTATTTTCAACACGCCGAAGGTGCTCCATCATAACATTGTCAAATTTTCCTAATAATTGCACCAAACCTAAAAAGTTGCCGTTATTAGGGGTATATAATGTTTCAGAACTCCCTCTAAATGCCAAATTATTGCCTGCCAAGAAGAACACTATCGACATCATTCGTTCGAGGATAGCAACCCATCTCGATTTCTCATCTTCAATCTGTTTTTGTAATTGTTTATCTATTCCACAGAAATTTTTCAACCTAATCGAGGCTTCTATCCAACTGTTCATAGCACGTCGGTGATCTGAGGATGTTTCGTGTGTTTTGAGACGCGTTGATAAGTGCCTCCAGTCGTCAAATCCTTCTTTTGCCAAATTCGAATTGGAGTTTGTGTTAAGTAAACGACAGCAAAAACAATATACTTTATCTGCAGATTTAGAGTACACGAGCCATCTTCTTTTGAAAATCTCTCCATTTGGCATTACTTTATGGAAATGCGAATTTGAAAAATGACGTCCATCAGGATGCTTTGGGTAATTTTCGTTGTTCATTTCATTACTTACAGGGCCTCGAATAAGGATTTCATCTTTTGTTGCAGAGTCAATAATAAGCGGCCATTCTGAAATATCATCTATTTTTTTCTCTCGAAAAGATGATGGTAATGATTTGTCTGACACAACTTCTGTAATATTTTGAAATGCAGACGAGGTCCCAGGAATAGCTAAATCTTCTTGAATATTCTGCTCAATATCTTCATGATCAGAGCTTTTTTCAAGCGGGTCCTCTATTGCTTGCTGATATTGAAGTTCTGATGACAAAGCATCAGGTAACTTTTCCACTCTCAAAAATTTTGATAGCAAATTTGCAGATTTTTTAATTTCGGCTTGCTTTATCCGTTTCCTTTTTAAGTTTTGTGCACCAGATAATTTTTTTGAAGGCGGTGACATGTTTTTTATCTGTAAAAATTTTTATGATTAAATTTAATATGAAAAAATTCCAACTTTAGGATCTTAAATTTTATACTTATTTTAAAGAATGTACATTCAAATTATCTTTCAAAAAATATATCTCGACGTTCAAAAACTGGTAGAAAACATGTCTTACTTTGAATAAAATTATTTGAATTTTGAATTGAATTTTTTAACATTTCAAAGTTTTTGCAGTTAACCTAGCTATAGGTAGCATATAGTCCTAAATTAAACCTTTTAGTATGTAAAAACTTCAATAACTCAATATTTAACGATTCCCTTCGTCTTGATCTTATCGACCTTTAACACGACCGCCCTGTGGTAAAACGACTCTTTCAAAAAAAAAAAACTCTTTCAAAAAAAATATAGCCTATGTTAATCGAAATGATGGATTCCAACGATATCCCATACGTCCAAATCTATTCAGCAGTTCAAAAGTTATGGTGGAATAAAGAAAGTTACATACATAGGTACATGAACCCTAAAAACATCACACTCTTTTTTGGGCAGTCGTGTAAAAATGGCGCATTCAAGCCGGAATCGGGCATCAACGATAGTTTGCTCGAACGCGAACGAAATACACTAGAAAGGAACTTCTACAATACTCACCTCTGGTTTGATTTCGAATGCATCACTATATTATAAATTATAATAATCTAAGTCCGTAGGTACTATTATTAGCAGTTTACCACAATGTATACAAATAAATAAACTCGCGCGCGTTTGAATTGACAATTCAATAGACAATGCCTGCCTAGTGAAACAAGTGACGGTCGAAAGTTCACCCCGCGGCCCGCTCCCCCGCAATTTTGTTCGTGCACGTGTGCGCGATTTCTCTTTTTTTTCACGTTTTTTTACCAATTTTGGTTCATTTTAGCGCCCCCCCCTTGAAGGCGCCCGGTGCGGTCGCACCGCTCGCACCGCCCTAGGACCGGCCCTGGTTAAAGGAGTATAGTGTAAGCCTACTTAACAAGAACTTATGATAGATAAAGAATATGGCTGATACTGAAAGCATTCTTAGAACATAAATGAGATACTGTAGTTGATGTTTTGTGAAAACCAACATTAGAGTAGGTATAGCAGATCAACAGTGCACGGTGGGAGCAAAGCCTGTAGGGCTAACATAACTAGCCACGAGAAAATTTTGTTGACACTTTACAAGTGGATCTCTGTAGAGATTCACATAGAGACTACGAGTAAATGTGTAGACAAAACTTTCTCGTGGCGCATGTTAGCCCTACTGGAGTAATTGTAACTATTTAGTCACAACTTATATTTAGCAAACAAATAAAAAATCTGGCCCAAGAATAGAGTCCATAAGTATAGAATAGTTTCTTATTCAAATAAACTTATAAAGTGCTTTCACATCGTCAATTAAATCTACCACTGGTTCGGAATGCTATTCCAACCGAGAATAACCAGCGCAATGGTTGCACCATTTATGCTTACAACTTCCCCGGTTACTTTTCTTTTTACTTTATTTTTGTTGTAATGATATCATTTCACAGTGGTGACTGCGGAGAAAATGTCCGGATCTGCTATGTACGAGCTGGTGCGCGTCGGCTACCACGAGCTCGTCGGAGAGATCATCCGTTTGGAGGGAGACATGGCCACCATTCAGGTAGGTCCAGGATATGAGAGTGCCACAACTTACCTATGTGCCTATTTTACATCATGATGTGACAAACGTGGTTAGTAATTTCTAGATTCTAATCTAAGACTAAAATTTTTATCAATTTTTTTATTTAACCACATCAAGTTCCTCAAATTCAGTTTTTAATAATCATACAAATATGGCTTTCAAAAACAAAATGGTATTGGCCTTACCTGCTGTTCGATTGCTGAAAAGCTGCATCAGTCATTGTTTCAGTCTTCATTGTGGTGATTGGATGAATTTATGGTATTACTGCAGTATTAGCTAATATCACCCAATCAGGTGATTCTAACAGTAATTTTTAAACAATCCTGTAGCTGCAATCCTCCCTGTACAGGTGTACGAGGAGACATCTGGTGTGACAGTGGGCGACCCCGTGCTGCGTACAGGCAAGCCCCTGTCCGTGGAGCTGGGCCCCGGCATCCTGGGCTCCATCTTTGACGGCATCCAGCGCCCGCTCAAGGACATCAACGAGCTCACACAGTCCATCTACATCCCCAAGGGTGTCAACGTGCCCTGCCTCGCCCGCGAAATTGACTGGGAGTTCAACCCTCTTAACGTTAAGGTGACAATTTTTTCGTAGTCATCCTCTTTCTCTCTCTGTTTGATATTCCTCATTGCTGAGGGTGATGATCTGCAATTATTCACATAATGGTAGGAGTTTTTGTGGAATAATAATATAGTGGGTACCTAAATGCTGTATTTGCTATTTTTGTCAATTCCAGTGACTATGGAAAACAATGGAAAGTTGCTCACTAAGAACTCCTAAGACTGTATATTGCTGTTAGCTGTACAGGCTGTATTTTTTAAATATACCCATCAGGTGAGATCGCAGTCAAGGGCTACCTTGTCATCGAATAAAAAAAAAAAAAAAATAGGCTTGGGAGTTGGTTTGTCTGTCCTCAGAAACTTTCGATAAGAACTGAGACAGAAAAGTTTGTAGCCACTTATCCTTCCATATACAGCATACAATTCAACGAAGAAAATAATGTTTCTCTTGTGATACTTAAGTTGCATTTTGCAACTACTTTTGGACATGGCCAGCCTGCCGTCTTTATGGAAGCCCATGTAAGAAAATTTTATTACAACAGTAGACATCTATCGGTTGATAAAGTAGTAGAAGAAGAAGATTAATGTATCCACATTAATGTAATCCAAGCTCAGTGAAGGAGATGGGAGCCAAGAGGAGAGGAAAGTGTAATGAAAGTGCGTTGGCCACAGGTGGGGTCCCACATCACGGGCGGAGACCTGTACGGGATCGTGCACGAGAACACGCTGGTGAAGCACAAGATGCTGATGCCGCCGCGCGCCAAGGGCACCGTCACATACATCGCGCCCTCCGGCAACTACAAAGTTACCGTGAGTACTTTCTCTACTTATTTATTGATGGTTAGAATGGCGGCCTAAAATTTCTAAATAAAATCTTTACAATGAATTTTACCTATTATTATAATAATAAAGCTTTTTATTTCCATTTTTACATGATTGTTACAAATTAATTTGTTTGGTTGTCTTCAGTCAGTAGCCATAATGAACCCCATATTTTGGGTAAAAGCCTCTGGTTCTGTCCATTTTTCTCTGTCTTGGGCAGTCCTCATCCACTCTACCCTGGCAATATGAGTTCACCTTTTCTTGGGCTTGCCCACTTTTCATTTGTCCAGTGGACCTACCCATTGTGTTGATTGATAAGTCCATCTTGTATCTTTGTACCTCGAAATATGGTCAGCCCATTTCCACTTTAACCTTAGGGCATGTTCCAGAGCATCTGCCAGCTTATCTTCTTTGGTTCTGATGTTAAAAAAAAATTTCAATTAAATTATAGAAACATATTTCAAAAATTATTTAAATTCTAATATATTATATTATTAATAATACAGTTTCTTTTATAATTTGCATGCCCTAATTATGTTGGTGGTGTTAAGAAACCCTTTTGGGTATAGGCCTCCACCAAAGCTGTCAACAATTTTCCTAATTTTGTTGTCCTTCCAGTCCCACCTGTAAGAGACTGTCAACAAACTGTCCTTCAGTTTGACGGTAGCATTTAAGACGGCAAGAAGTTACTAAAAATTGTCAAAAAAAAAAAGATACACTCGTAACAGCGTTCAAATTGTTCAACCAGGACATCGTGCTAGAAACGGAATTCGACGGCGAGAAGAACTCCTACAGCATGTTGCAAGTGTGGCCCGTGCGCCAGCCGCGCCCCTGCACCGAGAAGCTGCCCGCCAACCACCCCCTGCTCACCGGCCAGAGGGTGCTGGACTCGCTCTTCCCGTGAGTACACCACCCTCTTCAAAAAACATACCGAGATCTGACTAACGTATAGCTAGTCGGTTTTAGACGAGATATCCTTAATTGCTAATTTATATTTGGATATAATGCCTTGGTTTTTTTTCATCCATTGGTTGTCATTAGTTGTCGTTGAGCGAAGCAACGGCTGGATCATGCGTCGTGCTCGTGAACGGGTGCCACCAACGGGAATGGGCCTGCTTTCTGTTTACTCGTCGTAACATGCATTGTATTCTATTTATTTGTATTGTATTGGACTTAGGAAACTTCACCGTGGAAGCACTGTATACATAACATAGTTTCATTAACTATTGTAATTTTTTTTTTTAAAGAGCAACCGCCGAGTTTCTTGCTGGCTCTTCTCGGCGGGAAAGGCATTCCGAACCAGTGGTAGATTCATTGACGATTCAAAAGTTTATTTGAATAAAAAATATTTGTATTCTATTTAGTAAACGTGGTTCTGCTTACAGTTGCGTGCAGGGCGGTACCACGGCCATCCCCGGCGCTTTCGGCTGCGGCAAGACCGTCATCTCGCAGGCGCTGTCCAAGTACTCCAACTCTGACGTCATCGTCTACGTCGGCTGCGGGGAGCGCGGTGAGTTGACACACGCACAAATATACACACACACGTTAAGACGCGGTTAAACGGCGCGCTATAACACGAGCCGAGCCTAGCTCGGCTCGTGTTATAGCGCGCCACGCGCCGTGTAAACAACTACGCTCGGCGCGGCTCGGCAAACTTTGCCCGATCCATCACTTGTCGGTTTTTTCGACACGGATCAAAGGCGCGCGCGCCATCTAGGCTCGGCTCGTGTTAATACGCGCCGTCTAAACAGATGGCACAGAGCGCGCGAGGAACGAATGCCGCTGATGCCGCATCTCCACGGACGGCTCGGCTCGTGCTACCCCGCGTCGTTTAAACGAGCAGGCTTGCGTCCGCATTAAGCCGAGCCGCGCCTACACGGATGGTGCGGCGCGGCGCGGCTCGTGTTATAGCGCGCCGTTTAATCGCACCTTTACACTTCTATCCTATCCTTTTCTTACTACATTTTCATTCAAAATTAAATAAAAAAATCAAAATTATCACTTAGTATCCCGCACAATTACGTGGCAGCCCGAGCGTGCCCGAGCTAAATGCGATCAATTTGATAAAAATATTGTACTCCCTCTGTCTTATACGCGCGTAGCGTGTTAGAAAAAGACAGATAGATACTTTTTGTCTGATTACAAACACGAGACTGAAGTGTGATTGGTAAACTTGTTCGCGTTTTGGTTTTCTTTCGGTTCGGACAATTTTTAGCGCTGACCCAAAGTCCATAGTATTATTATATCAATTATTCCATAGTATTATTATGTCAATGATTATTACAATGTAAAAGTAGTTATCACCAATTTAATAAGTTGTTTCATTATCTTGTACTATCACTATGTCAAACTACCTAACTAAAATAAAGATACCGGCCGAATTGATAACCTCCTCCTTTTTGGAAATCGGTTAAAAATAGGCTCTACTTTGATAAATGAGGTATCAAAAATCAATATGAGGGATGCTGCATAGAATTTTCGTCAGTTTTGAAACGTTTTCTCTTGCCTGGCGACAGGTAACGAGATGTCGGAGGTGCTGCGGGACTTCCCCGAGCTGACGGTGGAGATCGAGGGCGTGACGGAGTCCATCATGAAGCGGACGGCGCTGGTCGCCAACACCTCCAACATGCCCGTGGCCGCCCGAGAGGCCTCCATCTATACCGGTGAGTGATCTCACTTAAGGGCACGATCTTCGGCCGCAGTAACTTGCAAGCAATTGAAGTGAGGTGCACGAGCCACTTTGTTATAAAAAAAGTAAAACAGTCATGATAAAAAAAAAGAAAACATTTTAGAGAAAAATTAACGGTAAAATATTCTTCTAAAAGCTTTTGCCTATTTTTTGACATTTTTTTTTAGTTTAACTTTGATATACTATAAATACAACCTGAAAAACAATTAAAAACTACACTGTTTTCGGAATATTATTTGATCGAGTGAAGTTCAAAATATGGACTTTTGAACGGTAAAATAATTTAGAACGTGTATTAAACTACAACATAATATATTTTTAACCTATCAAAACAAAGAATATTTGATGGTTTACTATTGAATCAAAAACAGGCTGTTTTCGGAGATCCTGCCGTTAAACTTTTTATAAAACACTTTTGTGGCACTGATTGTCACACTTTTGCAATTATCCTAACCTAATCTATAATTATATAAAAAGGCTTGTAATATTATAAAGACGAAAGTTGGTATGTTTATGTGTGTGTAAATGTGGTAATGAAAGTGTGAAAGTGTAATGAAATTTGGAATGGAGGCAACTCACATCCAGGATTAAAACATAGACATTTAATCCCGGAAAATTACAGACTCCCTACGGGAATTAAAAAAAACCTTAATCCACGCGGATGATGTCGCGGGCATCATCTAGTTTTTAGATAATCCTTCGGCAGGCGTACGATTCTAAACGTGACATTACATCACATGGTGATATGTCAATAAGTTTAATTCTCCCTCGCAACTTATAGTGATCGTTAATTACTGTCGGTACATTGAGAGCTTACCTCACCATCTCCAAGTTAAATATAACCAACATTTCTACAGATTGCCGATACAAAAACTGGCAGACTTCAAAATGCCTTGGTTAAATTTTCACTTATGCTATCTCGTTCATTTGCGACAAGGGTGACATAACTCAAAATTCACCAATTTTAGTGTCGAAAATTTATATTTTCTCCTAAAAAAACAACATCTTAAATAAGAGCGAGAGAGATTGTGACTTAATGCTCTGTCGCTTTGTTGGCCGCTGTGTTGTTTGGAGACCGCAGCATCCACAAAACATTACCCTCTAACGAGAGAATTCTCTCATCGTCGATTTTGAATTATGTCACTCTTGTCGCAAAATGAGCTTCTATTCGGTCATCAGGCATCACCCTGTCGGAGTACTTCCGCGACATGGGCTACAACGTGTCCATGATGGCCGACTCCACGTCGCGTTGGGCCGAAGCCCTGCGTGAGATCTCGGGGCGCCTGGCCGAGATGCCGGCCGACTCCGGCTACCCCGCCTACCTGGGCGCGCGGCTGGCCTCCTTCTACGAGAGAGCCGGGCGCGTCAAGTGTCTGGGAAACCCCGACAGAGAAGGTGAGTTTACTTCATTCGTTTTGAGGTCATCATCATCCGCATCTCAAATTGTTTATTGTTTACATTCAAATGATTTTAAACTTATTTCTAATAAGCATAAACAGGTACCTGTTTTAAAAGAAAATGCTAGGTACTACTGATATCTAAATGCCTAAACTAAAGAAAGTAAATCCTCAAAGCACAGATTGCAACATATTTTGCAAATTAAAATGAAGAAGTGAGTCAGACTATCCATGAAAATAGGCCTCACATAATTTTTTTAATTATTGTTTATTTATGACTAGATTTTACTCGCGGTAAAATGAACTATTATATTATTACTCATGAATGAATCTCAAAGAATACTCATGAATGAAATCAAAGAATCGCCACAGAGGACAATCTTATGCCGCCTGCATTCAGCGGCTGCTACTTACTTGCCCGAGATCTCGGGTCGTGTGTCAACATACACTGTGTCTAAGGCAATTTAGTTCCTAATAATATGTCCAAGTCTTATCTTTAAAAATTCTCAGTAGGTAGTGTGTCTATGTTTTTAATTTTTATTGAAGTGTTAACCTACACTTAAAGGAAATAACCTAATAGATTTATAAATACATATCAAAAATTCCGAGGCCGGCGGGATTCGAACCCACGTCTCTCTGGGAATCGCGCCCGAATGTGTTAACCGCTATACCACGGCCGAACCATACGTTAGCCACGAAATTAGTGATATGTATCTACTTTTTCAATCAGTTTTATAGCAACTGTTAGCGACATCTAGTAGCGACACATTACAGTTGTTGTCGGAATTTTTGATATGTATTTATAAATCTATTAGGTTATTTCCTTTAAGTGTAGGTTAACACTTCAATAAAAATTAACTTAAGAGCTCCATTGTAATATGGTGTCTTGGAAAAAAGTAGATCGACAACTGTAATGTGTCGCTACTAGATGTCGCTAACAGTTGCTATAAAACTGATTGAAAAAGTAGATACATATCACTAATTTCGTGGCTAACGTATGGTTCGGCCGTGGTGTAGCGGTTAACACACTCGGGCGCGATTCCCAGAGAGACGTGGGTTCGAATCTTGCCGGCCTCGGAATTTTTGATATGTATTTATAAATCTATTGCGTCTATGTTGTTTGCCCGAAAGTCTAGTTTACCTGATATCGATGTTTATAACTGCATATTATTAAGTCCGTGAATCAGTCGGCCAGTCGCTATTAAACTATTTAAGAAGACACCCGCATTTTTATTTGATAGTTCTGTCGATAGTAAAGTGAACCTTATTACATTGAAGACAATGTATCAAAAATCCAGATTCAATATTAAAAAAAAGATGGTTGTCCAAAGTTACTTATACTTTCATATTTCTTTATTTTGCATTTCAAATGTATAGGCAACATGAGACCCTGTAAGGGTATGGCAAATAAATAAGGATACATATAAAAAATAAAATTAAAATTAAAAAAAAAAATTAATAGTTTACAATGTCAGTTAAAAAGTAGTTACAACTTCAAATATAAACAACTATGTTTCACCAGGCTCCGTATCCATCGTGGGAGCCGTGTCGCCCCCTGGAGGTGACTTCTCCGACCCCGTCACCGCAGCCACCCTGGGTATCGTGCAGGTGTTCTGGGGCCTCGACAAGAAGCTGGCCCAGAGGAAGCACTTCCCCTCCATCAACTGGCTCATTTCTTACAGGTAACAGTGATCAATTCCGACAGGTAACCTCTGACGAACTCTGACAGGTAATTTTTTCCACAGGTAACATCGGACGATCTTTTTTTCACTTTCACAGCGGCATAAAAAAAATAACACCTATATTTTATTTATACTTTATTTTGACGAAGTTAATTATTATTTTATTATATATTAATCATAACTATACCTCTTGGTTCCAGAAAAAGAAGCTAATTTTTTTTAAAGAGTCATTTTTTTATGTTTTTTTCAACAGCAAATACATGCGTGCTCTGGATGACTTCTATGAGAAGAACTATGCCGAATTCGTACCTCTTAGGACTAAGGTATGACTTAACAACTATACAAGAATACATAACATTTAGCACATACTCATAGGTACAACATACATTATCACAAAAGTTGATATTATGTTCTATTTCAAAGTAGGTGTAAGTCTATGCACAACTTTGTAAAAGTTTTTGAATAAAAAACTGTTCTATTCTAAATGGAATAGTAAATAAATTGGAAATTGTCTTCAATAGGTTAAGGAGATCCTACAAGAAGAGGAAGATTTATCAGAAATCGTGCAACTGGTCGGAAAAGCGTCGCTGGCTGAGACCGACAAGATCACGCTCGAGGTCGCCAAACTTCTGAAGGACGACTTCTTACAGCAGAACAGGTTTGTTCAAAGATTCCTGCCAACCCTTGTTTATAAAGTCAAAGTTAATGTTCTTTATTTAAAGTTACTTCTTTCTTCTTCTTTTCTTTGGTGAATGTCTTTTTCCAGTGCCAAGCCAGCTTACAGTGCACTTTGTGAAATATCTACTCCAAATATTTTGTCAATGTACAGTGTATTTTGGAAGGTGGTGTTGCGTTGTTCCTGTATTTGTTCTACTTCTGGAAGAGCGGCAATTTCAATTTCTGCCAAAGTGACAGATTTAATAAATAAATTGTTTTTTAATTATTTTAATGTTTCTTAATTATTTTAATAATGGATAATTATTATTGAAACTAAATGAATATAGATTGGCTTACTTTTTTCTACTAAAATTGATATATTTCAAGGGATAACTTCCAAAATATTAAATAATCACTATCGGGCAAGTTTGAGATCTAAGACAGTAAAAAGTAGACCTGTCTTCTCGTAATATTGTATGTAAGTCACCCACTAGTAGATATTGCCAATCCTCCTTGTTTTTCTTCCTTTAATAGTATATTGTTTATAAAAATAATATTTAACATTATTCAAAACAACATTTTGTTGTATATAGAATAAGTCACACCCTTGGTTAAAAGTGATTTTGGTGTACAATGATCTATCGTATTTATGTAACAGCTATTCGGCCTACGACCGCTTCTGTCCGTTCTACAAGACGGTGGGCATGCTGAAGAACATCATCTCCTTCTACGACATGTCGCGCCACGCCGTCGAGTCGACCGCGCAGTCCGACAACAAGGTCACGTGGAACGTGATCCGCGACGCCATGAACAACGTGCTCTACCAGCTCTCCTCCATGAAGTTCAAGGTCATTACACGCTATATTCATCACTGATTACATCACATATTCATCACTGATTACATCACATATTCATCACTGATTACATCCAATATTCATCACTGATTACATCCAATATTCATCACTGATTACATACAATATTCATCACTGATTACATCCAATATTCATGTTCAATTATAGCTAATATTCATGGTAACTTATAGCAGTATTCGTTATAAATTATATCCAATTCATTGTAAATTAAATCCAATATTCAATAATTCCAGTATTCATATTTAAAGCCTCAATAGCCCAACGGTTATAGGTGCGGACTGAAAACTGAAAAGTCGCAGGTTCCAATCCCACCCGTTGCACTATTGTCGTACCCGCTCCTAGCACAAGCTTTCCGCTTATTTGGAGGGGATAGGAGGATATTAGTCAACTACAGCTTGGCTAATATTCTTTAAAAAAAAAAATTGCCAATATTCATGGTAAATTATGGCCAATATTCATGGTAAATTATAGCCAATATTCATTGTTAACTAAATTGAATATTCATGTTCAATTATAGCTAATATTCACTATAAATGCAAGTTGCTTATATCGGTCATTCTTTTGATTAAAAATGTACGTTTCCAGGACCCAGTGAAAGATGGAGAAGCCAAAATCAAGGCGGACTTCGACCAACTCCTGGAAGACATGTCCGCTGCCTTCCGCAACCTCGAGGACTAGAGCCCTCGCACAGCAGCCATGTCTATACTACCATAGGATTACGTCACACAAAGTATCGATATGTCGAGAATCGATACTTTGTAAACTATCATTCTTGAAAAGCACTATTTATGTGACTTATGCCCGTTTTCACCAATGTTCCCTAACTTTTAGGGGCTACCCAAACTAAGAATTTTGTTTTCACGAATCTTTAGTGAGGATTGTATTTAGGGGCTACCTACGTAAAGAGACTTTTTAGGGGGTGATTTAGGTATAGTTGGTGAAAACGAGCATACTGTTTCCAGTAACGTCTGTTTGATGGTGTTTTTTCTTTTGTTTTTTAATCGTTAGCTTTTGTTAATGGGTGCGGAAGTCCGTTCGGAATATCGACCGATAATTTCGGCTGTCAACGGCCGGTATTATCTATTGGAATTTTGACCTATAATCTCGGTAAATACTGTATCGAAATAATAAAAAGAAGGGCACTTTCGCATCCACAAGCCTTGGCAGTAAATTGTGAAATAAAAAAAATGAAATAGCGATTACAAAAGATTGTTCGAACGTATGTATTTACTATAATCGTAAGAGTTTAGTGTAGAGACGATATTAAATAATTCCATACTATTGAAATATTTTCCGGGACTTCACAAACGTTTTCCGGGATTTTTACTGTATCCGTGTCCCGATTTTTATCCCGCTTTTTGTAAATAGATAAATCTTCACGCGGAGCCTCGACGTCCCGCGGAGCGGTCGTTAGTTGTTATTTATATTGAAATATTAATTATTATTATTGATATTTATTATATTATACTATATTACTAACAAATCAATTTTGTGGCCCACTGTTTGTGTGATTTTCAAATAATCCTGGTGCATTCCAAGTTATTTTTAGATGTTACAAAAAAAAAATTTTTTTTTTACTCTATAACCTTGGCATTTTCCGATTTGTTTATTGTTCAGTATTATTCCGGCCTCAGTAGCTGTAGCGGCTAGCTGTCAGTGTACAAAATATATTACTCTAAATACAATGAAGTATATCTTGCTGTTTGAACTTGATACGTGTTGATAGGACGGAGTTATTAAATAAAATATTAATTTTAATTTTTTTTTGTATTATTTTCTCCAACCTTCTATCGAATCCTGCCTTAGGCATTTTAGTTAGACTAATGACCGATTTCACCAACGTTCCCTAACTTTTACGAGCTAAGTTAGGTGACTCTTTATGTTACGAATTTTTAGGGAACACCTAAAAGTGGGTAAGGGATCGTATTTAGGGGTTTTACTAGTATAAGATTTAGGTATGGTTGGTAATGGTCTTGTAATGGTAAAACTGGCATTAAGATTAGAAACTACATATTATGTCTCATTAGTCCAAACCCAGTTGTGGGATTGTCTTAAAATGATTGCTGCAGTGTACGATCGCCATCACATCTGATTGGCTGAATATATGGCGTTATACTTATATTCCTTGAAGTGTAGCAAACAATTTTAGACAATTTGACAACGTGCGCTAATCTAGCCTCAATTAGCCCAACGGTTAAAGAAATGAAAACTGAAACACCGTTGCATTATTGTCGTACCCACTCCTAGCACAAGCTTGGCTAAAAAATTTACATTACCGCCGAATGGAATGGAACGGAAGGGTCATCTCGTTTTGGAGTTACCACAAGTTTATTATTTTTTAAAGCCCAAGTCTGGCCGTATAATATTCTTAAATTAAAATCAGAAAATATTTTTTTCTTGACACTTCTTTACAGTTCTGTCACTGCAATCGTAGCAGAAAATTGGTAGAGACTTACTGAAGTTTTGTAAAATATTTTTACTTGTTGACGATTTACAAAACATTACAAAGGAGCAACCGAAGAATTAAGGGTAGAAGGTGTTAAGGAGACGGTACGATGCCGAAGGAACGGATAAACCCCCTGGACGAGCCGGCCATGAGCGACGCGACCATCCTGGTGACTGTTGAAGACCTTATCGACAGAGCCATGGGACCGCCTGACGTGAGTTATAACCTTTATTCAAAATTTATTTATTTCATGTAGGCTAACTTGTAGCTCTTATGACACGTCATAAATCTACCACCGGTTCGGAATTTGGATTCTGCTGAGAAGAGCCGGTAAGAAACTCAGCAGTTACTCTTTTCAAAAAAAATTTTTTTACAAAGCTATGCTATATATACAGTGCTTCCACAATAAAGCTTCAAAAATGATCGGGGCCCGCATAACTATATCTACCACACGGAACACAGAATCCAAAAAGGATATCGGAGTACAGAAAGGGTAGATAAGAGTATTCTTATCTACTAATTCTTTAAAGAAAATTAGGTGCCAATATTTAATGGTGAAATACTTACCCCTAAAAACTGTATCTTCTCAAATGTATATGAAATATCCATTTACCATTCATTTCAAGTTTCAACCTATCGCTCGCCGGGCTACTTCTGGGCACAGGTCTCCTGAATGAGTAGGATTTAGGCGTAGTCCACCACGCAGCATTGTGCAGTTCATTCGCAGACTTCACATCTTTGAGATTATTTTTAATTTTCACCATATGCATGCAGCATGCACCTTTCCTTACGATATTTTCCTTCACAGCTAAAGCATAGTGTTTATTTTATTTGAGAAGTCTGTTTTTCGGATTTCAGTCTACCTTACCTGATGTTATTGATGAGGCAGTAAAATCTTACAGCCGATAGGGTGGTAACCAGTTGCAACAGAAGCTTCCCATCAGAACCAAGACGACTGCGCATTCCAGTGCAAGGTCACAAAATCCAGCAACTTAGGACCATGACTTTTATTAGATCTCCCAGTTATTCAATCTTCCTAAGTATTTTCTACGGTATTTATGGTGACGCTGCTGAAATTTCATCAGGTAGAGATAATCTTTAACTTTACTAATAAAGATCAAATTGTGCTGCCACCAGGTCAACGTAGTCAACTTTAAGCTGATCCAGGCTATCCTCCACATCCTGGCGAGACAACAGCGGATGTTGACACAAAAAGTCGAAATAAGAATCGTCGAACTGAAACATGACAAAAAGAAGAAGTCCGGATATGAATCCTCAGAAAGCTCAACTGAGAGTCCTTCCTTTAAAGGCAAAGCGCACAAGAGTCCGCAAAGAGCCGATATAAAAGAAAAAGATAAGGAAAAGGAACGAGAGGGAGCTGCGATAGATAAGAAGGCCAAGCCAGCAAAAATGCAAGAAGGAACATCTCGATTTGCAACAAAGCAGACGCATATGATGGTGAACAAAGTTGAAGGTATGTACATATTTTTTATAAGTTCAAATCTTAATTCGTTGAACAATGAAAACATAATTGGAAAACGAAATGAAAAAATAGATATATAAAAATTCTCAAAGCATAGAATTAACGAATGAAAGCACTTCGAAGGTAGCTAGAGATAAAGAACAGGAATAGAGCAATAAGTGAGGCAGACGGTAGAAGATGACTAATGTTTGAAGTGGCAATGTCGGCAACACCAATGTTATCCTAAACTGTATTTATAACTGTATTTGTAACCGGGATTCGATATTGTAGATGCCGATCTTGCGCTGAAGTCATTACATTAGTTATTAATTTTATTCCTCTTAATACCTATTTGGTCAATAAATAGGGTTCGGGGATTTTCGAGAATAATGTACCTACTTAGCAGTTAGAATTAGTGATGTGTCAGATATCCGTATCCGTATCCGCAGATATTCGAGGGAGAAGAAAGATCCGTATCCATATCCGTTACTTTTTTTTGGCTAATCTTTTAACTTATTTTAATACATAGATGAAATTCTATATAGAGGTGATAAGGTAGCAATGAAAACCTATTAAATACCATTCAAATTATTTTTTATTTCTTAAAATCAAATATTTGGCACCTTTATATTCCAAATACCATATTACGTGTATTTTTGCAATAAATAAATAAATTCTAAATTCAACCATTTATCGTACTAATAGTACATAACTCAACGGTACTAAAGCAACTCTTTCAAATCAATCACAAATCTTAGCATCGACATGGATTGAGTAAGAAAGGTAAGATCCGTATTGGTATCCGTATCCGCGGATATGCATTTTTAACGATCCGGCACATCATTAGTTAGAATGACGATGCCATAATTATTTAACGTCACTTGCTTGTTGCTTTTAAAATAATCTTCGTATAGAAAGATAGAGTATTTTCCTTTAAATCTTATTGAATGTGTATCTTTAAAAAATATGTCAAAACTTATCTTCTCTTGGTTTACATATCCCGAAGATTGCAAATGTAGTTATTTAACTTTCTTTCATTGCTACTTCAAGAAGAAGAAGAAGCTGAAGAATATATAATAAAAGAAAAGAAAGTGCATCAAAAAGAAAAAGAAGAAAAAAGGAAGCAGGAGAAAAATGAATTAATTTCTCAAAAAGATAGGGAAAGAAAGGAAAAAGAAGAAAAAAAGAGACAGGAGAAAGCTGAAATAACTTCACAAAAATATAAGAAAAAGTGGGAAAGTGAAGAGGAAAAGGTAGAGACAATGTCGGAACAAGGAAAAAAGAGGCAGGAGAAAGGTGAAAAATATCCCGTGAAAAAAGAAGAAAAATTTGAAAAACGAGAAGAGTATGAGACAACTGGAAAATGGCCCCAGAAAAAAAGATACGATGAATCTGAAGAAGATGAAATTGAAGAGCAAAAACATTATGATATAATGCCCCATAAAGAAAAAGGGAGATCAAAGAAAGATAAAATAGAGGACTATGAGAAATTGCCTGAAAAAGAAAAGAGAAAACAAGAGATAGCCGAAAAAATATCAACAAAAAAAGGAGAAAAAATGGAAAAGTATGACAGTGAAGAGCAAGAAGAGTATCAGAAACCTGAAAGGTCCTATAAAGTGAGAGCCGAAGAAGAAACGGGTCTACAAATGAAATATGAAAAAAAGCCTGACAAAGAAAAAATAAGAAGCGAAAGAGCTGAAACGGTCTCCAAAAAAGGAAGACAAGCATTGGAAGATGAAAGGGAAGAGTACGAGAAATCGTCTGAAAGAGAAACGAGAAGGCAAGAAAAAGCTGATAAAATGCCTCCAAAAAAAGGAGAAACATTGGAAGAGTCTGATAGTGAAGAGCGAGAAGAGTATCAGAAACTTGAAAGAAGGCCTCATAAAGTGAGATCCGAAGATGAAACGGATCAGCTAGTAAAATATGAAAGAAAGCCTGACAAAGAAAAATTAAGAAGCGAAAGAGCTGAAACGGTACCCAAAAAAGGAAGACAAGAATCGGATGATGAAATCGAAGAGCGAAAAGATTATGGTAAAATTCCCCATAAAGGAACATTAAAAGCAAAGGAAGACGAAAGAGAGGATTATGAGAAATTGCGTGAAAAAGAAAAGAGAAGGCGAGAAAAAGCTGATAAAATGCCTGCAGAAAAAAGAGAAACTATGGAAGAGTATGATAGTGAAGAGCGAGAAGAGTATCAGAAATCTGAAAGAAGGCCCCATAAAGGGAGAGCCGAAGATGAAACGGATCAGCAAGTAAAATACGAAAGAAAGCCTGAAAAAGAAAAATTAAGGAGCGAACGAGCTGAAAAGGTGCCCAAAAAAGGAAGACAAGAATCGGAAGATGAAATCGAAGAGCGAAAAGATTATGGTAAAGTTCCCCATAAAGGAACATTAAAATCAAAGGAAGACGAAAGAGAGGATTATGAGAAATTGCCTGAAAAAGAAAAGAGAAGGCGAGAAAAAGCTGATAAAATGCTTGCAGAAAAAGGAGAAACTATGGAAGAGTATGATAGTGAAGAGCGAGAAGAGTATGAGAAATCTGAAAAAAGGCCCCATAAAGGGAGAGCCGAAGATGAAACGGATCAGCAAGTAAAATATGAAAGAAAGCCTGAAAAAGAAATATTAAGGAGTGAAAGAGTTAAAACGGTGCCTGAAAAAGAAAGACGTGAATGGGAAGAAGATGAAATCGAAGAGCGAAAAGGTTATGGTAAAATTACTCAGAAAGAAAAATTTAGAGCAAAGGAAGATGAAAGAGAGGACTATGAGAAATTGCCTGAAAAAGAAAAGAGAAGGCGAGAAAAAGCTGATAGAATGCCTGCAGAAAAAGGAGAAACTATGGAAGAGTATGATAGTGAAGAGCGAGAAGAGTATCAGAAATCTGAAAGAAGGCCCCATAAAGGGAGAGCCGAAGATGAAACGGATCAGCAAGTAAAATACGAAAGAAAGCCTGAAAAAGAAAAATTAAGGAGTGAAAGAGCTGAAACGGTGTCCAAAAAAGGAAGACAAGAATCGGAAGATGAAATCGAAGAGCGAAAAGATTATGGTCAAATTCCCCATAAAGGAACATTAAAATCAAAGGAACACGAAAGAGAGGATTATGAGAAATTGCCTGAAAAAGAAAAGAGAAGGCGAGAAAAAGCTGATAAAATGCTTGCAGAAAAAGGAGAAACTATGGAAGAGTATGATAGTGAAGAGCGAGAAGAGTATGAGAAATCTGAAAGAAGGCCCCATAAAGGGAGAGCCGAAGATGAAACGGATCAGCAAGTAAAATACGAAAGAAAGCCTGAAAAAGAAAAATTAAGGAGCGAAAGAGCTGAAAAGGTGCCCAAAAAAGGAATACAAGAATCGGAAGATGAAATCGAAGAGCGAAAAGATTATGGTAAAATTCCCCTTAAAGGAACATTAAAATCAAAGGAAGACGAAAGAGAGGATTATGAGAAATTGCCTGAAAAAGAAAAGAAAAGGCGAGAAAAAGCTGATAAAATGCCTGCAGAAAAAAGAGAAACTATGGAAGAGTATGATAGTGAAGAGCGAGAAGAGTATCAGAAATCTGAAAGAAGGCCCCATAAAGGGAGAGCCGAAGATGAAACGGATCAGCAAGTAAAATACGAAAAAAAGCCTGAAAAAGAAAAATTAAGGAGCGAAAGAGCTGAAAAGGTGCCCAAAAAAGGAAGACAAGAATCGGAAGATGAAATCGAAGAGCGAAAAGATTATGGTAAAATTCCCCATAAAGGAACATTAAAATCAAAGGAAGACGAAAGAGAGGATTATGAGAAATTGCCTGAAAAAGAAAAGAGAAGGCGAGAAAAAGCTGATAAAATGCCTGCAGAAAAAAGAGAAACTATGGAAGAGTATGATAGTGAAGAGCGAGAAGAGTATGAGAAATCTGAAAGAAGGCCCTATAAAGGGAGAGCCGAAGATGAAACGGATCAGCAAGTAAAATACGAAAGAAAGCCTGAAAAAGAAAAATTAAGGAGCGAACGAGCTGAAAAGGTGCCCAAAAAAGGAAGACAAGAATCGGAAGATGAAATCGAAGAGCGAAAAGATTATGGTAAAGTTCCCCATAAAGGAACATTAAAATCAAAGGAAGATGAAAGAGAGGATTATGAGAAATTGCCTGAAAAAGAAAAGAGAAGGCGAGAAAAAGCTGATAAAATGCTTGCAGAAAAAGGAGAAACTATGGAAAAGTATGATAGTGAAGAGCGAGAAGAGTATCAGAAATCTGAAAGAAGGCCCCATAAAGGGAGAGCCGAAGATGAAACAGATCAGCAAGTAAAATATGAAAGAAAGCCTGAAAAAGAAAAATTAAGGAGTGAAAGAGTTAAAACGGTGCCTGAAAAAGAAAGACGTGAATGGGAAGAAGATGAAATTGAAGAGCGAAAAGGTTATGGTAAAATTACTCAGAAAGAAAAATTTAGAGCAAAGGAAGATGAAAGAGAGGACTATGAGAAATTGCCTGAAAAAGAAAAGAGAAGGCGAGAAAAAGCTGATAGAATGCCAGCAAAAAAAGAAGAAACAATGGAAGAGTATGATAGTGAAGAGCAAGTAGAGTATCAGAAACCTGAAAGAAGGCCCCATAAAGGGAGAGCTGAAGATGAAATGGATCAGCAAATTAAATACGAAAAAAAGCCTGATAAAGAAAAAATTAGAAGCGAACGACCTGAAACGGTGCCCAAAAAAGGAAGACTGGAATGGGAAGAAGATGAAATTGAAGAGCGAAAAGGTTATGCTAAAATTCCTCAGAAAGAAAAATTTAGGTCTAAGGAAGATGAAAGAGAGGACTATGAGAAATTGCCTGAAAAAGAAAAGAGAAGGCGAGAAAAAGCTGATAAAATGTCTGCAAAAAAAGGAGAACCAATGGAAGAGTATGACAGTGAAGCGCTAGAAGAGTATGGGAAAATTGAAAGAGAGCCTAAGAAAAAAAAATTCGAGGAAGAGGAAGACATGGAACGGCGAATGAAATATGAAAAACAGCCTGAGAAAGAAAATATGAGCGAGAGAGCTGAAATATTGCCCAAAACAAAGAGACAAGAATTTGAAGAAATTAAAGAACAAAAAAAGTATGAAAAAGAGCCTGGAATAGAAAAAATGGTGAGAACAGAAGCAATGCCCTCTAAAGGAAGAAAAGAACTGGATAAAGAAAAGGAAGATGAAAAAATTAGAAAGAAAGCAAAAAAAACACTGGAAGAGGGTGAAATGCTAAAAGGGGTTGATACCACTGAAGGAATTTTCCCAAAAGAAAGATATAAATCGAAAGAAGATACAGTTGAAAAACGAAAAGAATATGAAAAGTTGCCGCTAGAAGAAAAAGAAAGAAGAAGACAAGAGAGAGCTGAAAAAATACCACAAACAGAAGAGGATAAAAAGGATAGCGAAAAAAAATATGAGAAAGCAGATAAAGCAGAAAAAATTGATAGAACAGAAAAAAAGGAACTAGATAAGGCCCAAAAAATGAAGGCTAAAGAAAAAGAAAAGTTTGATAAAGAAGAAAAAAAGGGTTACGAGAAAGTTGAAAAAACGACGCGGAGAGAAATAGAGACATTTGAGAAAGAAGAAAAGAAAGAAGACAAATATGACAAATTGACACCGAAAGAAAAAGAAAAGTTTGAAACAAAAGAAAAAGAGAAAGCTGAAAAAATTAGTAAAAAATTAAAAGCTACTATGAAAGATGAACAACCCGAGAAAGAAAAATTAAAACAAATATCTGAAACAGAACGGTTGCCTCCGGTGAGTTTCTTCATTATTTCCCGGGCTTTATCAATAGGTATGTAATACCGTATAACTTATTATATTAACAAGTTACTGGTATAAAAATGTCCTTCTCCTTTCCCAGTCAACTAAGGAAAGCCTGAAAGAAATTAAAAAGGCTGCGTTTTTGGACGCGAAAATAATAGTACATATTTTACTCTTTTACAGAAAGAGCAGAAGTTAGGCCGAAAGAAACCTGCGCAACGAAGTAGCATAGAGATAACCGGTTAATTTCCTTACGTTTACTTATTATTTTATTTAAAAAATTTTGACGTGACGTGTAGATATGAAGCCTAGATTTTACCTCAACGTAATAATTTTGTAGGGTTCTGCCATATAGTTGATCTTGCATGCAAACCAGAACCACAGCAACGCTAGAACCCTTTGCAGCGCTTCTACGCACCTTGAAGCAAAGCAGTTATACCGCAAATTGACATGTGGTGTAGCTCAAAACAACGACTGTAACAGCTTTATCCAAGTCGAAATAGAATTCTAAGGCACAACGCACAGTGGAGCCCTGTTATTATCCCAAAAGTTTTCTAGGGATAACAACAGACTGATAATATCCGAGGACTTAGAGAGTGACATAGGCTTACCTACTTTTCATCCTGAATATTAAAAAAAATTAACTCTTAGGGGACCAAGTGCAAACAAAACTAGTTTTAAAAAATATTTTTGGTTACCTCATGAATGTTTTTAGTTCTAGGTAATGTTATTGATATTACTGATATAATTTTGTTAAATTAAATGTAATATTTTTTATTCACTCATTTCAGAAAAAATAGTCGATAACGAAAGAATTATCGTGGGTGAGTTCATTAATGCTGCTCTTTTTTTTTTTTAAAGAATTTTTAGCCATTTTAAACAAGACTTAAAGCTTTAAAAATGTCAGCTGCTGTGTGACGCTTACGATCAGCTCTGATTGGCAGACTCCCGCTCGCCATTGGCTAAAAAGCATTGTTGTAGCGAGAATACCATAATTTTAGCCAATCGATACAAGTGTGACTGTACCAATGCAGCTTTGCTTTTGTCGGCGTGGAAGATCGCTATACATCTTTAAGGTCTCACTAAAACCTTCCACTGTCTTTATACTTGCTCTATTCCTGGTCTTTCTTTTTGCAGCGTGCATAGAATTCCAAAATACATATATTAAACATTTAAGTGAAACATTTTCATTATGTCATTTATTCAGACAATTTTTAAACCGATTTCTTATGTTTTGTTTTCAGTTAAGAAAGGAGCAGCTCGTCACGGTAAGCACTGAATTCGATTGCGCTGGTATAACAACGTTGACACAAGTTGAGTGCTGCACAAAAGCCTCTTTATCGTCACTAATGACCTACCGATTAAATTTACCTAATTGAACTTAAGACTAAAAATCTTGTACCTACAGCTCTACAGCTCTTAATTGAAACGCCGCACTAGTAACCACGAAAACCCCGACTCAACTCATTGCAGTGATGCTGCCATATCAATTTTATTTATTTATCAATGTTTGTCCGCTATTATTTTGACTGCATCGTCACTTACCATCAGATAAGGTCGCAGTCAAGAGCTAGGTATCTTATGTCATCGACTTAAAAAAAAGAGCTGAGCCAATTTCAACTAGTTTTTTTTTTTCATAATTTTTTTTCCTTCAAATTGTTTAATTATGGCTATGATCTTCTTTTATCCCTCAGTTGTAAAAAAAAAAATTCAAATTCAAAATCCATTTATTTCATGTAGGCCTACTTGTGGCTCTTATGACATGTCATAAATCTACCACCGGTTCGGAATGCAAATTCTGCTGAGAAGAGCCGGTAAGAAACTCAGCAGTTGCTCTTTTAAAAAAAAAACTTTAATTTTACAATAGGTAACAAAACTATGCTATGTATACATATACAGTGCTTCCACAATGAAGCTTCAAAAATGCATACGTAGGTACACACAGTCCAATGCATGTCAAAACGGGCAGACAAAGCAAATTGTATTAGCAAAATTCCAGATTCCAAGTCGAGCAGCAGCATCGAAGTGGTGACGCAGTCGCAGTTCGCGCTGCTCGAGGCGGCCGTGAAGCAGCTGATGCGCGTGGCGGCGCCGCTGCCGCTGGAGCTGCCCGACAACCGCCAGCTCATGAGCGACGTCGTGAGCGGCGCCGCCACCTTGCCCGACGCCATGCAGGCGCTGCAGGTCTCCGCCTGAACCGATTCGCGTCCGCTGCTGGACATAGGTCTCATCCTTCGACCATTTAGCCGGGACCAGCCTTTACGCAGATTTAGTACTGAATATAAGTATTCTGCCACTTTCTGCAGTGAGGTGGGGTAATCACGTACAGCACACATTTACTCACTTCCGCACACTCTTGTAAAAATCTTAACGTCTCTATGAACGCACACTAACTCAAAAGCTGTCACACTTATAAACTGAACCGTACGTTGTACATGTACTCGTACTTCGGGAGAGGGGAATGCGTGCGCTTGCCAAGTCCTGGCTAAATGTTCGAATGGTCTCATCGCATTGCAGGAAATGATCGCTGCAGCAGGCCGATTCTGTAAAAGCTGCTCCTATATTATTCTCATTTATGGTCATTGGCTGAATTTATCGTATTATTTTTGTTACCTATAGGTTATTTTGTTATATACATTTAGAGAATCGCACCACAGAATAGAACACGATCCTGTGCCGCTTGCATCCACCGCTTTGCCTCAGATCGTCCGTCCACCTAGTGTCTTCCAATTAGTCAAATAACGGTGCGCCTGAAAGTGTGGAATAGCCATTCTAGCACCTTGGGTCCCCAACGGCCGTCAGTTCTTCGAAACTTGCAGTTGCAAACGTCAATGAAAAGAAAACCTTCTTGTGCTGCACGAGGCGAGAGCTGCATTTGCGATTTCAGGTATATTATATAATTTAATATGGTGTGTACAGGTGCACGGCAGGCTGCGCGCCGCCGAGAACGCCTTGGTGCGCATGGCCGGCCTGCTGACGCAGCTGGCGGCGTTGGGCGGCCTGCCCGACGACATCGCGGCGCAGCTGGAGGAGATACAGGCGGCCTACGAGGGGGAGCTACCGCAGGAGCTGGTACCGCGTTTATCCACTTGCTACTATATCCCACTAGGGGAGGGCTATGTTGATAACATATGCTTGTCGCCTTTTTTTATCTAAATTTTGACCGCAACTTAGTTCGCGTAGAGTTAGGTTTTTCAAAATCCCGTCGGAACCCTCTGTGTTTCCGGCATAAAAAGTAATCTATGTCGGTCTTGAGTCATTCCAGCCGAGATGAAAAGTAGCTTTTGGTGCGCTTGCTCCGTCCTCAACTACAACCAGGCAAAAAATCACGTCAATCCGTGGATTCGTTGCTTTGTCACTGAAGGACAAACCAACAAATAAATACACTTTTGCATTTATATGTATATTATGCATTTATAGTAATATTTGCTTTATACTTACTAGAGATAAGGAAGGATGTTATTTGGAGGAGAGAGGAAAACAGTGGTTACGTTCAGCTTAGCTAATACTCTTTAAAATAACCGGTCAAGTGCGAGTCATACTCGCGTTCTGAGGGTTCCGAACCTTGTGTGGATTATGTAAATTAGGTAGGTATCTACTAGATGACCAGCTTAAGCGCACAGTTTTAATGCAGAGTGCTTAAAATGGCTATTAACATACTTAATATTTACTAAGGATTCATAAACAAAACAAAACGTTTATCATGTTAATTATTTATTTTTATTAATAATAATTATTTATTACTGGCATGTAAAACTGGATATTCTAATTTTTACACTTTTCCTTCTTTATGTCCCTGACTTTTTCATGTTTCAAAATATCACACACATTGCTCGCAGAAACAATAATTAATATCACAAATCTGTTCAGGCATTTAGAAGTTATGGTGGAATAAAGAAATTCATATGCATACATAAATCCTCAACATTATACTCCTTACAAACATTACACTCCTTTACTTGGGCATTAATGTAAAAGCAGAGAAATCAATAACTACACTTAGTTCCATCTAATATTCATAGTCTGAGTCTGACACCCATATTTTGTCTCCAGGTACAATGTAGAGAAGTCTCTTTCAAGAAAAATTAATTTTCAAATTTACATTTGAAAAGAAGCAATTTTGTTATTTTTAGTATAACAAATATGAGTACATACCATACAAATGTAAATTGAAAAATTGAAAACATCCCCAGCATGCAAATCTGTGGTTGAACTATACAACAATATATCTTCTTATATCTTTGATTATATACTCTCGTTTTTTTGGTTGATTTTGTTCGGCAATTTCGTTCACAGCCAATTTTATAAAATAAAAAATAAAAATAAACATTTATTCAGCTCACACAAAAATTAAAAGTAGGTACAAAGATTGAGTAATACTAAGTGACTGCACCCCCACTCCGTCCAGACTCAAGTCAGAGCCAAAACGAGACAGATTTATGTCAGAACATATTTCTGTGGCTCGCTTCAACTCTAACCCAAGTTCGAGCCGAGCCAGAGTACACTCTATAGATCTCAGCATTAATCTATAACATAAAGGTGCGTGTTGGAGTTGAAAAGGCTACTGCCTCAGCATAATGGTGCAGTGTTATGGCTGCAGTGCTGATTTTCAGGCATAGCCTTTAGTGATGTAGTGACCCGACCAAGACAGAAATTGATAGATCAGTAATAACAAGAGAGAAATAAAAGAATAATAGGATATTAGCCTGTGTTTCGGTAATAGTTGATACAATATATACAGTGGTAATAGGGAGTGATATATAATTACTTAATTATATACTTAGGTATATTATACTATAAGTATCCCATTTCAAAAAAATCTATGGTGTTTTTAATAATAATAATAATAATAATAATCCCTGGATCCCTGGCAGCACTACAAAAATCTGATACCAACATTGACATAATAATACTATACGCATAGCCGTCTCAACACTATATCTACGTTGCTTATTTTTTAGCAATTTCATTTAAGTAGTCTAAAACAAGCTCTGCAGCAAAATTATCATTTTCAGTATTAACTGCTTCATTCAAATACTCAATAGACTTATCAAGACAATAGTCAAATGACTTTGTTGGTTCACTATTGTTATAATAACAATATAGTATATTTTCAAGCTGTGACCATCTGCTAAGCTTAAGTTCACTAGGTAATATCCAGCTCAAATCTTCATGATGCATTAAATGTCCTTTTACATATACCTGAAAGCTTAGATTTTCATCCTATAACACACACACTACACACTATTAACTACTTTCACATTGCCGTCACCATTATCACTTTCAATATCAAGATTTAACAAATAGAAATATAGCCTCTTATTAGGTATCACTTGATATAACCATTTAGACTCTTTTAACTTTTCTTGGAATTTATACTTCGAATGATTTTATTATGTCACTCTCTAAAAATTTAGACACCTGCTCCTCATGAAATTATTTAGCTTGTTCTTTCCTTTTTTCGGGCTTGCTTCTTGGAGGTAGAGTACTCTTCGACATGTATGATGGGAGATTATTGAAAATATGAGGTATTGCTCCCTCGACCAAAACATGGGTATTTCAATTGCTCACTTCCAATAATTATTTCTTCAGTCTGGATTTCATGGGTTGAAAAATGGTTGCTCCATACAGCTGAGTGTTTTGTAGGTAGGTACCCAGTCTTTTCGTGGAATCGCACGTAACCACGATTGAGAGAGATGAGCATCTTTCGGGAAAGAAAATGTACTTTTAGCTCCTTCAATGCTGATAACACTGTCGTAATTTGGTTTGCATTCGGGCACACAGCATTTTCTTGGAATCTAAAACAGTTAATTTAACTTTTATAATCATAAATAAAATGAAATACATATAAGTATTTGTTTTGTAGGTTATGTTTTCAATAGATACTTATTTAAATTATGAGTCAACTATGTACCTTGTTACTAAACATCTTTAAACGAAAATAACTTCTTTTGTTACATTAAAATATATTGAGAGTATTAGCCATTCAGTAATAAACTTAGTTAAGTAAATACCTTTGCAGCTTTGTAGTCGATATACATATAAGTAGTACCAAACCACGAAAACGGATTCATCTCGTTGTAACTGATGTATTTTTAGAAGGTTTATATCCACCTTGAGTGAAACCGTACATTACAAACCAAATTTATTGAAACTTTTATTAAATAATTATGATTTAAATACAAAATAACATAACACGACGCGAAACAAACCCAAACACAAACTTGACACTTGAGTTTGACAGAGCCTCACATCAGCATGGCTCTCTTTCTGGTCTGTGATGGCTCTCTAAAGGAGATAGAGATGGAGCTATGCTATACGTCAATGGATAGGTACCTACCAAATAGAAACACAATGCCTTGTCCTGCTCTTACATACATATTTTGATATAATGTCTTCTCACTTTAGTCATTTTATTATTCTAGGAGCCTTTAGGAGCTATCCACATTAAAGGGTTAACGTTGCCACAGTTAACGCGGCAGCTTTTGGCAATATTTAACGTGAAAAATTGAGCGGCTACACTTGAACAGTCAACTTCAATGCCCGATAATGACGATAATATGTCCTGATTCAAGATGGACGCTGACGCTGCTGCATTCACATTGCGTTATCGCCAATTAATTAATACAGAATTAATAAATACATCATTAAAAAATTAATACAGAATTATTGCGTTATCGCCAATTAAATTTTCGTTGACGTTGACGAAGTGTGGGCACTCAGTTTGTCGCGTTTAATATCGGCGGAAATAACCGCGATAATAGTTGAGATGATCGATATTGAAGTTTACCTTAGTGTGGCCGCACCATTATAATATGTCTACGTGACGCGTCACTAAAGTAAGCTTGCAATGATTGTAATTCACAGTAAGATATCGTTTTTTTTTTTGTTTTTTTGGCTGTTTTAGGTACTATTATGAGGTTTAGAGGTATCAAAATCTCCGTCATTTGTAAGATTTTAAGGCTGGTGTTTGTAAAATATAACGGGACTCACTATGAAACTAAAAATTAGGTATGGAAAAAAACGATTTTTGAACATGTGTCTTAATTTGTTTTAATAATGAGAAAGCCGTGGTTTTCAAGCTGTAACTTTTCACTGAGTTAAGCTATAAGCTTGATATTCTTAAAACACTACGAGACCACTGAACTTTATATACAGTATAAATTTCGACTTAGTATCATGAGCCGTTTTCAAGAAAAACGGTGGTGACACACTGACAGACAGACGGACAACGAAGTGATCCTATAAGGGTTCCGAAGTTTTTTTCGGAACCCTAAAAAGTAGTGCACTCCATAAGTAAATTAACTTTTACTTCCCAGGCTGACCAGTTACAACAAGCCAAAGATGCAGTGCAGGCAGACAAATCCCGGCAATTGACTGGAAAGAAATCTGTCGCCATCGATCCCAGGACTGGATCTAAAATCTCTAAAGGCATCGAGATGGAATCTTACGAAGGAGAGGCAGTTATGGCTGATATGTCCGTGGCATCGCGGCCTTCGACCATGTCCAGGGTCTCCAGGGTGTCTTCGATGGCTGTTGGACGAGGAGTTCCCTGTGTGACCTTTGACGAGATGAAGTCAGTGTTTTTTTAGTGTCGCGCCAGACGAGCGTAATGTTTTGAGATGTGGGTCGCGATGTTTCGGGTGTGGAATTTTGGATCAAACTTGTTCTATTCAGGCTGGAGGCAAAGAAAGATACCTACATTTAACATTCAGCGTTTCTACTAGATGTTTGATATACGACAACAGTAGATCCATGGAAGATAAATATAGGTTTGCCTTTGGCTGCCCGAATTGAGAACCAACGTAGTAAATCGCGCAACTGGTAATTCGCCCTCACTCTCAAAAGGTTTCGCTTGTATGATAAAGTTATACGAGTAGCTTAAAGTTTATAGCGAGCAAAGAAAGGTCAAAGCTTTCCTGCGGCGGAATTGCTTAAAATGATTGCTATATTGACATTATGGTTGTTTCAGGGCTGCCTTAAAGGATCTAAGGGATGAACTCATGAAATATCTCAATAACATGTCGGGGAGAGCTACAAATTCGGCAGAAAACGCCCTGCATACATCCAAACTTGTAGGTAAGGTTCAGGAGGACATTTCCTTTTGTGATTCACCTCTTTTGGTGATAGCCTACTTTTGGGATATTTCGGTTACCCAACAAAGTTTTTCTACCATTCTAACTAATATTTGACTCGTTATTTATTTTATCGTTATTATAGCTGAAAAGTTAGACATTGCCCTGAAGCTGGACGACCGCATATCGTTTTTACAATCCGTGGTGGGAGACTACGCTGAGCAGTTGAGCGGGTTCGACTCCGGACTCACCACGCAGGTAGCTTTACTCTTCGATATTATTAAGCCTCATTTACTCACCTTTATGTAGGTAATTACTTGCTTTTGGTCGCAACTTTGTCAACATGTGGTCAAGGTTTTATAAATTCAGCAGAAACACTGCTCACTCATGTAAATCTCCAAGTCCTCAACTCCGTCCGTTGTTCTGTTACCGCGTGATTGAAAGACAAACCAACGTTTAAAAGAAATTAAACTATAGTATTATTGAAATTGGATGGCTTTGATACCATTGACCTTTAAGGTAGGTTATTCCTCTTACCAAATAAAGTTTATTAAGCTTACGCTATGTACAACAGTAGTGCGGTGGGAATTGAACCGTTTATTTCTTTATTTGCTAGATAAAGTTCCATATAATTTTCACCAGATGCAAAGTTTCCAAGACCAGATGGAACAGATGCGCAGAGACCTCCAGACTGGACTTGTGCAGTTGGAAAATGTTAACAACAATGCAGAAACCGCAGGTTATATCTAATCCGGTTTTACAATTTCTTGACACTACTAATTAATAGGACACTGTATAATAGTAAAGTAAGGATATAAGTGAGGATTGTAAGGCATCAAATTTACCTCATAGTGAAGCAAAGATGTTTCACTATGATATTTAAAGTCTGTCCTGGCGTAATGGTGAATGTTGTGGTGATTTGAATATATCCTAAGTAATGTTATTTGAAATTTTGTCTGTTAGATTTTCACATTTTGTCGTTTGTGATGCAGCGGTGCTGGAGCTGAGGGAGCGGTTCGACGAGCTGGCGGGCGAGCTGGATAGTACTCTCCACGCGCACAAAGCGCTCACCACGCTGCAGTCGGAGCTCAGCGCGGAGATGCGCGTGAGTCCTGTCACAACGAAACTGTGGATCAATTAGGGTGTGGCTACTCTATATATAGGGGTCATCTCCGACAACTCCAAGTCAATCAGGGTTACGGGCTTCAAGGCTAGATCTCCTTGCTCAGGTGTCCGTACAGGTAGTTCGACGTTGCTACCCAGTGGCTCTTTCTTTCAGTCCTTGTCAGTAGAGACTGGGACCGCACCTGTTCTGCGCCAGCTATTTGGTTATACTTGTAGGTGGGTTACTTATTTCGGTGATGGTATCATCCAGTAGTGACGATTCCGGCACTGGATACTGAATACTCCCACCGAATTAACTGGCTATTCCACATTTAAGCAAGTAAAACTCACAGCAATGCAGCTAGCGACTTTGTTTTATGCTATTTAGGTATTGATGTGTGTTGTGATGAACAGAGTCTGGTGGAGTGTGTGGAGATGCTGCGCGAACAGAAGGCGGACCGCGACGAGGTTCTGGATGGACTGAGAGACAAGGTACCTATAACAATATCTCTTACTCTCTTCTCTTATTTCTACTCTGTGCAAAGCCTGCATGGAGGTGGATGGAACGGGCGTAGAGGACCGAAGCAAGTTCTCGGTACTCTGTGTGGCCGGTTAGGCTTCTGGAGTGAGCCTGGATGGCTGGAGTGACGACATCCGCGGAAGTGGTGCATCATATATGCATAATAGACCTAACGGCTTATGTGTAGACCAGCAAGAAGAAAGCAAGGGTCACAATTGCCAATACAAACGATGGTGAAATTGGGTCTTTTGACGAATGTTTCAGCATTTAAGGATCTAAAGATGCAGAGCTATGCTATTTCATTGCAATTGCCAACGTATGTGTTCATTCACAACTGCAAGCGACTCGTAGAAATAAGATAACAAATAACGTAAAAGCCGGTAGAGCAGTCACATGTTCTTTCGGTTCATAACATACATTGACGCAGACCTTAAACAGAGCACCACCCTTGCAGGCTGACACATCGAAGTTGGCAGGGTTGTTGACGGAAACAGAGTTCGCGGAGGCGAGGGCAGATTTCGAGCGCCGTATTGACGTGTGCTACGACAAGTTCAATCGCCAGGATGCCGTGTGGCAGGTTCGCTGTTTAATTATCATGTACTGTGTACACCCATTACAGTTTTCTTGGGAATTATAATTTTGGCTCTAATGTGCATACCTAAATTATCTTCTAAGTAGGAGTCTATTTATGTAGGTAGCCCCTAAATGCAATCCTTATCCAATGTCATTTCCATCTGTAGGTGGTGAAAATGGCCTTAACAAGGGGACTTCAGAATAGGGTATTGGGTTCAAATTTTATTTTCTGTATCTAACTTTTACTGTGTGAATTTAAGCAAATGAATGACACATGACGAAGGAAAACATCGTGAGGAAACCTGCGTGCCTGAGAGTTCTCCTTTATGTTCTCAAATGGGTGTGAAGTCTGTTAACTTACATTGGGTGGACTATTTCTTATGACCCTTCTCGGAGAAGCTCTGACCCTGCGCTCAGTAGTGAGTCGTTGTCGTGTTGCTGATGATGTGCGGGTGTGTCGTCAGCGGGCCATCAGGGACCTGAAGCAGGCGGCGGACAAGAAGGCGGAGCTGGTGGAGCTGCTGTCGGCGCGCGACGACGCGCAGCGCCAGCTGCAGGACCTCAACCGCAAGATCACGCTGCTGGCCGCCGTGCTCGGGGAGCCTAAGGCATATATCGTATACACTAACTTCCCCCCGCAAAATGATTTTTCCAGGATAAAAAGTAGCCTATGTCCTCAACTATACTCATGCAAAAGTTACATCGATACATCGCTTTGTTGCTGCGTAATGTAAGGACAAACTAACAAATCGACAAATAAACACTTTCGCATTTAAATTAATAGCTATATTCACAGACAAGACCCTTGGGCCCTCGGCCAGGCCTCCGTCATTCAACCGTAATAGCTTCGGGCTCGGTGGCACTGAAGGGCCAGTTCATAAAAGCTGTCGTCATCGTCATTTTAGATACCTTCATATAAAAAATCAAAATCAAAATTTATTTACTTCATGTAGGCCAACTTGTAGCTCTTTGTTTTTTTTTTTTAAACAAAATCTAGCCTATAATTATCGCAATGTGTATAAGGGATGGACACCTCGAGTTAAATCTACCATCCATCTATCGAGCAATCGGGTTGCTGTAGTGCAATGACTGTGTTATGTGTTGTGCAGGCCGCCCTGCTGACGCGCAAGCTGACGGAAGGCGCGACGTGCGGCGCGTGCCACGAGCGGGCGCTGATGGAGGCGCGCGAGCCGGCGCACGGAGCGCCGCGCCGCCTGCCCGCGCTGCGCCCGCCGCCCGTCGGCGCCGCCCAGGAGCCCTGCCTCGCGGACTGGAGCCTCGAAGGACCCGCCGTCGACAGGTCGGTACCGGTCAATGGTCACCACTGGCTCAAGATCATGTTCTATAGCGATTCAATTGCAGTACTTACATATCGTAACGTACACACGAAAGTGTATTAAATGTGGTTAAAATACTCAATCGAAAAAGTAAATAATGTGGTTGGTGCAGGCACATGTGTCTGCGCTGGTGCGGCGGCTCGCACACGCTGGTGGCGGAGTCCACGCGGCGCGCGGTGGCGGCGCCCACGGACGCCACCGTGGCCACCAGGAAGTTCGTGGACCTCGGCGCCGACGGCCGGGTAAGACGCTACTGTGGCGAAGTCGATCGGCTGCCATTCCTCGGCAGTATTAACTGCCAGGGCACGGCAGCACCGGCTATTAAATGCACAATGTTTCAAACAGCGGCGATCGGCGTTTTCGAACGCGGCATCGAGCTCCCGAAAAGCGACTAAAGTGTCGATTTAACCGACGTTGAGTGACGTTTAATCTGACAAAATATCAAATTTACGCTCCGATAAACCTTATCTTACGTTGACGAAATAGGCCCTAAAAAAATATTGTCAAATTCAAAAATCATGTCCCCGACATCCTATAGTACCTAGTAATACCTATAGTAGTCCTGTATGATGGTTTGTTTTAACAGCTCTACCTGATGGAAGAGGAATGCCAGCCCTGCGTCGAATGCAACCTCCCAACTGAGGAGGAGATTCCGCCCCCGCCCCTCGGTGCTGGGGACATGGCCCCCCAAGCGGAACTTTCCCCGGAGTGCACCTGTCCCTTAACTAAATAAGGACCTCTGTGTCCCAGGTTTCGCCGATTATAGCAAAAGAATTTTGTTTTTCCTTGAGTTTGACTGATAATTTAGTTTGACTTTTAATTGGACGATTAGTCATTCAAACAGTTTTAATTGCTTACGACTTTACTTATTTATAAGCCATGGTTACTTAGTGATGAAATTGTATCTAATAACTAAGTTGGAATGGCGGGCTTCATGCATATGGGCTAAAATACTAAACGTTCTAATTAATTTATTAACTATATCTACTTATTAATTATTCACCACGAATCTGAAAAGAAAATTGCGTGAGAAACTGGGCTAAATACCAGGCCTCCCTTACGAGTATAATATTAATAATAATTTTAACATATGGTTGAAAGTAACTCTGACTGTGACATAACTACCTATCTACCTTATCTAGGGCTTCTTTGTAAACCCTTTGAGTGCTTTTTAAACAGTATTTTGTGTTACTTTTATGTTTAAATTAATATTTATTTTATAGTGAAAATAAAAAAAATGCGAAAATTTATATTTGAAATTTTATTTGTAAAAATAAATAAATAATTTAGATTTTCTACGATAGCGTATTTACAACTTAACAGACGCGGTCTAGAATAATTTAAATAAATATAGGTCCCAATTTGGTTGTACACAATCTCGAAATTGACAAGTCCAAGATTATGCTGTCCTTTTCCTTATGAATAATTGCGAAAAGAATAGTATTATTTTTAGACCCATCAATTTAGTTTAGAGATTGTATACAACATAATAAGCACAACAGTCGAATTACTTAAAGATAATCAGTTAAATAGTTTAATAAATAGTTACGTTTTAGTACAAAAAAGATTAGCGCCATCAATCTATTGCAGTGGTATTCTCTAAGATTGGATCAGGTGTATAATGATCACAATGACGTCTGATTGGCTGGTACACTCCCGCTATTGGTTATACTTATAATGTAATTCATGCAGCAAAACGCCATAAATTCAGCCAATCAGAGGCCATTACGATCATTACATACTCTCTAATCTGTGGTTACACTGATGCAATCATCGTTAGAGAATCGACACGCTGGTGTTTGATTTAAAAAAAAATTAGGCTACGCGCACATTGACAATTGAATACTAGAAATAAAAAAGGGTCTAAGTGCCAAAAATTTCATTTCGGTTTTTATTATTTTATTATTTAGTATTTGCCCTCGCCAATAACCTAAAATAAGGACTAAACGACTAGCGTTGTAAAGAATTTTATTGTAATAATAACCATGTGAAGTTTAAAATAAAAGAAATATGTTTAAATGATTTATTAATTATTTGAAACACAAATTCCGCTCTTTTTTGTTTTGGTACTTAGAGCCTTTTTTATTTCTGGTATTCAATTATCGCCTGAGCAACCTATATGTATAATAATATCAATTGTATGTTTAGGAGTGGAGACAAAAGTATTTACAAATCCTTATAGCTCCACCCATGTTAAGCAGTAGAGACTGGAGACAATAGAAAGCTCTTGGAAACTATAGGATCCACGGGGGCAACCAAACATTTGAGAGCCACTTAAACGCTACAGATGACGTTTTGTGTTAAAAGATCTTTATTTATGGACCTACTTGCTGAATCCCGGGACTTCGTCTGCGTGGTTTTAGTACCGTGGGAACTTTTTGATTTTCCGGGATAAAAAGTAACCTAGGTCACTCTCCAGGTCCTCAACTATACCCATGCACCAAATCACGTCAATCCGTAGCTTTTTTGCAGCGTGATTGAAGGACAAACAAACACACTTTCACATTTATAATATTAAGAAGGATGTAGGGGGTTATGACGATTTTTTTTATTTATTTATTAATAGGATAAGCTGCTTGAAAAGTCGCTCTAGCCCAGCGGCTAAAAGCAATCGCTTAGTGAGGTTGCGTCAATAGGTGCGTAGCCGCAGACGCTAAAAGCTATCTTAACAAAATGTAAAATTACTTAGCAGGTAGGTCATATTAGAAAGTCAGTTTTACAAAATGGTAACAAAAATCCTAGTCACTTTATTTTTCGTAGAATTGTTATATACTTACTTTAGTAAGTACTTAGGCAGGTATATAACAAAACTATGGTATTTGTTTAATAACCCTAGGAACGACCTTAATATGGCTAATTTTTGTATCAAAATGTATAGGAGGCTATTAATAATTTACTTATTCATATTCTTATAGATAAATAGTTTATTAAATAATATTTATTTTATAGATTGAAATAAATTACTAAACACTAGTTTTATTTAGTTAAATGATATGCAGGTAAAAAACATAAATTCGAATTAAAATTGTAAAAAGTTTTACAAATTTTTTCATTGAAACAAAACATTTCACTTTGAAAAAATATCGAAAATCTTAGGTTTGTATGTTGCTTTAATAAGAGTAGGAAGTAGAAAGTACCTTTTACAAAAATCGTGTATAAGCATAGTTTTTATGTAAAGCTAACTATTCCTTAATTTTCTACTAGCATATCCGTCAAGTCTGCCTGCTTGGCCTGGCTTGGGCAGACAAAGCGTGACGTCCGACAGCAAATCTTCACACTGAACGCGTGTACGACGTACCAAATACAATAAATAACAATTAATTGCACAAGGTGTAACTGTAAAAAGCACGTCACGCCACAGCGCGCAAAAGCACCGGCGCGATTTCTGGGAGCCTCGTTCCTGGCGCTCGGCGCTGGGAACGGGGCTTCCGCATGCGCCAGTAGGAGCATGCATAACGCCGGGGCATTTGTCTGTCCAAGCCATAGACCATAGAAAGCTGACTTCCTCACTGCGTCAGAGCCTACACTCAAGCCAGTGAACTTGGAGTAAAGTTTGGACTTTAGTGGACATGTAATTTTTAGATACACTTTGCAAAATGGTCAAAATTAATTTTGCCCTTTTAATCCGTTCTTGCGCCTTAAAAAATTGGATGGAAAGAAAGAAAAATTCTACAAAAGACTTAGTTAGGCTGAATATTCTCGGAGACACTATGTCATCGTATTCAGCATAGGGCGTAAGAAAAGAGAAACCAAGTTTTAGCAACCGAGATAAGCCATAGGTAATCATTGAAACTCAGGCATAGATAAAATAGTGATGGTAAGGATAACGTAACACAATTTGTTGAATTTCTTGCGTGATAAAAGAACGTTATTATAACAGATTGTTTACTAAATATCCATTTAGTAGACAATCTTTTTAAAGGTGTGCGTTAATCTGTCTGAACTCCAGTCTAGTCATCCTGTGAATAGGTTAACGATAATTTCAGTGTAGGATTAGTTGACTCAGACCAAACCAAAGGTAATGACGTCATGTCGACCTGTCTGGATTCCGGTCATTTTATGCAAATAGGTTTACGACGAGTTGGTTGAATCTACTTCTATACTTAAGGGCTTTGCAAAGTGTACCTAAGCTAATGGACAAGTCCACATAGACATCCAATATCTCTGTGGTGTTAAACAGTTTGGAGTCCGTTCTGTAGGTTAACAGCGAGTTAGCTGACTCAAAATCTTCGGATTGAAGGACGTGGCCTGAGCTCCGTGGCCTCTACCGGGGGTTGTCGCATCGGAACCGCCGACAGTCATGGTCCCTGCTGGCCGCCATGACGTCACCGAGCTGGTGCGCCACCGCCGCTGCACTGGCGCTGTTGCCGCGCGATATCCTGGAAACGAGAAATGGTCATCATAGAAAAGCAGATCATAGTTTTTGGACTACCTATGTGGTATGGCAATTTGCAGGCAGGTCATCTGATGTTAAGTGATTACCGCCGCCCATGAAGATTCGTAGCACCTGAGGCACCACCAACGAGATGCTGACTTTTCAGGAATTTGTTGGCTCGTCCCTTGAAAAACCCCATGCAGAAATTTTGTGGGAACACCATCGCAGGAAGTTGGTTTAATTTAGTAGCGCGTGGAAAAAAAGATCTGGCACAACGGATGGTCGATGTGCTCCAGGCAACCAGGTCGTGAGGGTGAAATTGTATTCGGTGGCGAGCGGTGCGGTTATAGAAGAGAGAGGGTGGGATAAGGTCAAATAGATAATAGCTCTTCAGAATAGGTACTCCCAGTTATACCTTTCTCTCCATAGTTTTTAGTAGTTATAGTCTTTTCTCTCCATCACCAACTATGTAGTTTGCATGTTTTTCTTTGTAATAGTTCTCATAATTGCTTTCACTATTGGTGTTTAATTGTATAAGTTTATTACCTACTTACGTTATTTTTTTATTTTTTTTATTTTTATTTTTCTATTCTACCACAATATGGACCACGACAATATTTTATGTCATTCATTTAGGTAGATACTAATTTTATGTTATAATTTTCTGACTCGTTAATTAATTTATTCAATCATACTGTGTACACATATTAAGGGTTGTTACTTGGTTCTCGATAAGCTGTATGTATTTATATTTAGTGTAATTTTTAGTCTCAACCTGTTTTGTGTGCCTCTTTAATAAATAAATAAATAAATAAATAAATAAATAAATAAATAAATAAATAAATAAATAAATAAATAAATAAATATAGCCGGTAGAAAACGAAAAGAGAGCTTACATCTGACAACGCAGTTCGCGTATTAATTTTGCGAACGACCCGAAGTGTCTCCCGCTATGATAATATATTACCATATTACTAAATTATGTGTGTTTCCGCCATAAATAATAATAAAACGAGTTTTCCGCTCTCGGGAATGCGGTTGGGGCACTTTCACTCAGCGTAGTGGGTGCGTGTCCGAATATTATATAAGTGGGTTATTGCGTTGGCTGGTGGACTGTGGACGCCGCGTGTTGTTTAGGAACTTAGGGCTGATACTCTATGAAGTTTTTTAATTTTCTCTCTGGATCTTATTCCTCATAGTCGTGGGTCGTGCCCATTTTCCAATTCCAAGAAGAAGAGACCAGTTTCAAATTTTTACGTTTGCCGAAACCTAGGGTCAAGGGGCGAGGATGCTAGATCCTTTTTTAAGGACCTGTCGTTCCGTCTCATAGAGTCACTGGTGACTGGACACATTACCTACATTACCTTGGCCTATATATACCTACTTAAGTTTGGCCATCCAACGGGATAGCGCAGCCAGCGATCTCGTTCATATCTGGTTTCCAAATCACTAGATTTGGAATTTTGGATGATATTATTTTTCATTGTGTTAATTTAAGGTAAATATCATGAAATAATAGTTATCTACATTATATTATAAGTTAGTCGGTGGGTGGCAACCCTTGTTGCGTTTACGAAGGCGGCACGCTGTCTGAAGTTTTGGTTTTTTCTCACCGACTTTTTATGCAAGGCCTGTTTTGAGAATCTGCCGTAATATACGATATGGTTACGTAAATATATCGAAAAGGCTCTTGCAAGCGTAAATTTACGTTTCTACAAACTCTGTTGTTTACGCGATAATGCAACCGCTTAGAATTGCTAATCAGATGAATCTTCACCTACTCGTGTTCAGAAGTACGCTCGCTGATCTACTGACACGGTTTTCGCCCAGTTTGATCGATCGAAATAAAACCAACACGGACCCTGCAACCCTTAAGTTTTCAGTCCGCACCTGTAACCGTTGGGCTATTAAGATTTGAGATGATGAATGAATTGAAACGAAACGAATCGATCAATTTATGGATTTTGAATTAAGTAGGATTAATTAATTAATCGCATAAAGTACTTAATATCTTGAATCATGGAGAAGGGAATAGAAGAGAAAGAAGAGAAATATAAGAGATTCCCTCTAGATTTAATAGAACTCCTAAATTCAAGCGGGTCTATTCTAGCTAGTTAAAGTGTGTATTTAGGGCAGTAAATACATACTTTAACTATCTAGGCACTATTACTATCATTAGTATCTACCAACAACGCAAACCGCATATAGGGAAACTAGAGCGTGACGAAATTAGTTCTAATTTTTAATTTCCGCAAAAATTTTATCATAATCGTTTCTATCTACTATCAGATAAAATAAATTGTTGTTAAATTGAGCCAAAAATGAAAAGTTAAGTTTGTATATTTTAATGTTTTTAAGACAAGAATTTTGTAAAAGCTTAGATTATACAAAAACGCATTTAGGTTTTATGATATTTTCTTAACACTAGATGTCCTTTAATTACCTACTAACTAACTGCTTACATTAATCTATAGCTTAATTTTTAGCAGAATTCAAATAAGTGGAAATTCTCAATACCGCTGTTTATTTGTTTGTATATCACGCGATATCTTCGCGATTTTGAACAAGTTTAAATGATTTTGCCTTTTATTGAATAAGATTATCACGATGGTACTCAAATTTTTTAAAAAGTGCGACCGGGTAGTAAGAGCGCCTCCACTTTTCGGCCAAACTCGGCTCGGGCCGATTCCGAGTCAAAGGCCAGTTGAAAAAAGGTGATAAATCTAGTTTATAGAAATTCCCGGGTTTGAAGTCTGGTTATAAAGATTTTTTTTTAATTTATATTGTTGATGTTGATTTGTGTTTTGTTGTTGATTAATATGTTTACTTATTGATACAAATATAGAAAGAAAGTGTAATTCAATAAATCATGTTACACAAGACATGAAAAGATATTGACATATAATATCAAAATATGTTATCACGTTGCATAACGAAGCGCATCGGAGTCGGGTGTATTGTTTACTTGATGTTAACTGTCACCTGCTTTTTAGAAAGTTGTAGCTAAAGACATGATGGGAAATTTTGGGGACATGCTTGATAAAAGTTGATCAATTGGTCCTCAGAAATTGGCAGTGAAATGGTATTTATAAAGCATTTTTAAATTCTGGGATAGGGTTTCACCAATTGCTAGCTATTGACACATACTTATAGAGCCACTATATCTCTAGCAGCCAAAGCAACGTAAGTTAAACTGTAATGCGTACTATGAAAATAGCTCTATTTTTACAATAGCTACACTGAAAATATTTATTGCAGTAAAAGCATTGGCAAGATGATGAAGTTTACTGTCATTTGTCACTTCTATACACATTTTGATTTAGTTATCTTACACACAGATGTGTTTGATTTTTAGTTTATTACTTTCATTAAGTTTCACACCAACTATAGATCGATTCGAGTTAATCTAGTCATATTCAGAAATGGTCAAGGAAAACTTTGAAAATCTTTCTACATTTATCAAGCACCTTAACGAAATGTTCCAAGAACTCTCGGACTACTGGGTGAACGCACCCGGAAACATTTCAATGTAGCCTTGAATTAAGCTGAGATAAAGAAAAAGTACTTGTCATCAGTTATTTATAGTTTAAAGATATCATTGTGTCGAGCTTTTAATGCAAGGCATATAAATCATTTAGTTTTTTTTACGAGTATCGGTACATGATGGAGTGGTTTGTGTAACTGGTAGATATTTTTTATTTAAGTATTTAATTTCCATCAAACCATCTTTGCTTTACTAAACATTCTAAAGGGTTCTTAGGTATATTGCCTTCATAATTATTTATTATAGTATGTTTATAAATTATACTACTAGGGTGTAACTATTCCATGTTCCAAATGAACGGGAAAAATCATGTGTGGTCGTACCTATATTGTGACGAGTTCACGATATAGGTGGAAATGCGGAAAAAGCAACATTATATTATCAAGTTATTTTTGGTGTTGCGTTGCTTTCACAATCTATGGATAGCGTGGTTTTGGATCGAGACATTTTGAACAAGGAATAGACCGTAAACATAGTAAAAGATTGCCTACTTACATTTTAAGTAGCGACGCCATTTTCTTCTCCATTGCGAACAGCGAATCCGATGTTTGGGAAGTTAACACTTTACAGAAAGTAAACTTGGCACACTGAGAGTCTCTCCAGTCTGTTTGTTTCACCAGATCCATAGCCGTAGCTGTAAGGCTCGGACCTCCTGGACTGCCATCGAGATGCTGTAAATCATCAGCTATTTCATCTAGAGAACGTTTAACAGTTCTTCTTTGTCTCAAAAAAATGTTTTGATAAGGCTCATAGAAGCTCACAGCATGCCTCTTAGAACGGCCGGTTTCTGTATCAGGTGACATAACAACGTAAACGTTTTCACTCGGCATTTTGTAGTTATCGTCGTAGTATTGCTTTCTGCTTAATATTTTCCTGTCAATATCATACGGTGCGTTCACAAATGTCCTTTTGTGTTCTTTCTCTAATTCGTCATCCGTTTCCTCTGCTCTTCCACTTCGCATGATGTTAGCGTCTAAGAATTTTCCGACAGCGACTGCTCCTAATCCTAGAGCTGCTCCTCCAGCCATGAGACCAATAGCTGGAAGCATCGCGGGTGCTCCGGAAGCAGCCGCCGCTACACCGATCTTATCTTGAGCATATCTCTGAGTTATAGCATTCGGAGAATAAAGTCCCAAGTTATGTGATATTTTCTGAGTTGCTTCAACAAGAGGGTCCAGTACAGGTTGAGTTACTTTAGCGATAGGATCAATTAAAGGCCTGGTCAGTTGATGAACAGTTTGACTCGCACTGTTAATCGTGTCTTTCATTGAATTAGTGAATCGTTGCCATAAAGTTGGTTCAGGAACACGTTTCATGTAACCGTAACCATAACCGTATGGATATTTACTTTGAGAGTTGTCGTAGTACGAGAATTTATTATATTCATCTTCATAATACCTATTGGCGTTTAGTCCACTGTTTTGACTGCGTTGTTGATTGTAGCCGTTGATAGGTTCCATTGGGTAAGGATGAGCGCTTTTTGGCCCACTTGTATAATACTTCACTCTACGTTCCTTTTCATAATTATCAATATTATCTCTAGTAGCTCTTGCAGGTTGAACTCCCAGTTCTGGGTGTGCATATTGTAGTACAGGATTTCTTACACTTTCATCAAAACTTGGCTTAGCATTTTTCGGAGTGTACATTACGGAGTTAGGGAAATTCACTTCTCCTGGGTGTTGCAGCATACGTCTTTGAATATGGCTTTCAGCATAATCTAGATCACCAGTATGTGCTCGAGAACTACGTCCACTAAAGTAATCACGTTTTGACTCTTGCTCATTAATTTGCTTGATATATTCTATTAATTTAGAATTAGCCACTTTAGAATTATCAGCCTTAGTAAATGGACCATACCCAGTTTTTACAAAATGATTATCTTTATTAGGTTTATACGTGTAAGTAATGGGAACAAAGTCATCATTTTCGAACTTTATGTTGTCGAATTTCGTGAATGGTCCATCTTTTGGTTCAAAGTTATCTTCTTTAGTGAAAGGTCCTAAATTTTGAGAAGGATCCACGGCTGTTAGATCTGGATAGACGTCAGCTTCTGGAACAGCTTTAGGTGGAGAATATCCTTCCGGGTAGGGCTGCAATTCACCGTTCACAACTCTTGCATTCCTCCATGTTTTCTTATCAGATTCATCGTCAGGCACTCTTACTCCTTGTATTTCAGGTATGCCGTCATCACCTAGAGTTAATATAGATCTTCCACGTTTACTGTTGTATTTATCAATTGCTTTCTTTATATACATGGAGTCAGAACTCACCATAACTGGTTCGGGTACATTCACAGATTCACTTTCACCATCAGACACTTTGGTACTTACTACTTCTATGTATACTGGGTTGCGATCATTTTTAATAACAGGGTTATTAGGGTCGAACCTATAGCTCTTAGTAGGCCGGTTATAATCTACAAAACTTGTTGAAGTTATGTACACTTTCTTATTTTCTGTCTTCTTATCATTATCGTAAGTTGGATAATAATTGGAGGTTTCGGGGTCTGCCTCTGGTTTTCGTCCATCCTGTTGGATATGAGATTCGGGATAAACTGATACGGGGGACCAGTTACCGTACTCAGCTTTTATATCAGCAAAGTCGTCATGTTTGTTTCTGTTCAGATAATAGTCGAAGCCGGCTAAGTCGCTACTGACTGGGCCGAAGTTTAGTTTTCTTTGATCTCTACTATCTGTCTTATTTTTATAATCCTCTGTATTGTTTACGGCTGCCGTTGTTAGCGTGGTTTTGACTGCGACCGTCGTCGGTGCTGGGCTGGTGCTACTGCCGTATGTAGTAGACTTGGAGTCTTTCTTCTTGACTATTAGTTGTGTTAAGTGCCCGGACTTGGTCCTCACATTCACGGTCTGAGTCTCGTGTGGGTTCAGACTTCTGGAGACCTTCAGTTCTGTCCGCGTGGTCCGCGATGGGAGTATGGTGGTGCGTATTGTCTTGGTGGTCGTGGTATTTTCACTGGAGTCTGCGTTAATGGCTGCGCAGAACAGCCAAAGTATGGCACATATCCGTATTTGGCTTACGGAAGCCATCTGAAACAAGAAAAAGAAAAAATCAGTTACAGTTACATCACACATCATTACATTACATCAGTTACAGACTTTACAGGTGATTTTAGAGAATAGGTAGCCTAATGTTGGACATCTAATAAATAGTGTGGGTTTGACTCTTGGGAGACATTTTGTTTTAAAGGCCTAATTCATCACTCGTTTTTCAGTGAAGTACGAGTATTATGAGGAAACCTATCTTAAAATCATTGGACAGGTCCTACGATACTTTTAATATTTAATTATGTATCGGTTTTATCACACCAACCCAAAATCGAGCATCTTATTATTCTAACTCAAGTACCTCTATCTTATCGCAGAGAAGGTTTTTGAGAAGGTTAGAGCTTTAATTAAAATTATATATGTTACTTTTGCAATTACAAGCAATGAAAAATGTATGGGCCTTTTAAGGGTGGCTCAAAGCAAACTTGGCATTACATTGTGGGTTATGGTTATACTGAGATCTACTAAGGTTATGTGGAGGTTATACTTATGCAAGGTTAAGTTCTCGGCGGCCATCGGTTAGATACGTAATTCGCTTTTGGGTCGACCGGTTGTTATATAACAAATATATAACATTGACTATGCAAAGTGGCTTATCTTTATTCATCAACTTTCTCGTAATATTTTAACACACGTGCATAATATGTATAAGTGTTATTTATGTGCACACTGTGAATACTGAATAGGTAATTTATTATAACAGACTTAGGTATGTAAGCGTGACGATTTTGTTATATCGGTAATAATGTGTGGTAAAGAGTTATAATATTTTTTGTAGTTTATGACCAAAGTTATATTATAGCTGGGTCAGTATAGCTTTCTCCTTTATCCTTAGTACAAGCTTGCACAGCGTTAGTACCTACTTGTAGATCATCAAAAAAGGTAGAACATCAAAAATATTAACGTCTAAAGTGAGCCTAAATTCCCTTATTTTAAGGTCAAATTAAGGTACTGCTGATTATTCACAGTTTAGTTTTATAGTGTCCTGGTAATCAAAATCAAGATAATCACATATTTCGTGCTAAGAAGGCAGTTAAACTGCTATATGCTGCTGCGTTTCAGACAAGAAGAGCTTGAAATACTTAGATAAACTGGTAAGAACCTGTAACAGAGTTGGTCAACACGCAGTGTACTCTTCTTGGCTGAAACGCATAGAAATAAAAATGGAAATAGAAATAAAATACTAGTATTTCCCGGCGGCTTGAAAATAATTCAATAGATAGAACGTTATGTACAATTTAAGCCGTCGGGATCCATCTTTAGTTTTTATATATTATATTGTATTTTTATGTTTGTGTTCTTTTTATTGTTCATTTCTTTGTATTTTTTCTTGTGTGGCTGTTTTTTATTCTTGATTAAAAGACTATTTATTTTTATTTATTTATTTATTTATATTGGCGGGTAAACGGTCGTTTTCACCGTAATGTGACGCGCTTCGAATGCCGATGGCAATATAATACATTCCAATCGAAAAAGTTGCATTTATTCCGTTACATCACTTTCGCTGTTGTTTTCACTTATTGAGCGTTAATGCTTTTATTGACGACCAAGTAATACATATATTGTAAAGCTGTAGACAGTATTTTTCACGTTTTTGTACCATGTAAAATTAAATTAAATAAAAAAAAATTAAGTATGTAGTAAAGTAAGCGCGAGCCAGAGCGATCCCAATTCCCAATTACACGTTGCGACCTTTTGTTATTGAATCCTGAACGATGTGTTAATGAATCCTGATTTATCCTTCCTAATATTATAAATGCGAAAGTGTTTGTTTGTTTCTTTAATAAATTCCTTAATGACAAAGTTGCTTGGAACGAATCTGGTATGCTTTAGCTGTCCACAAGATAGATAAGTTACATATTGTAATATTTTTTATTTTGAAAAGAGCAACTGTTGAGTTTCTTGCCGGCTCTTCTCAGTAGAATCAGCATTCCGAACCGGTGGTAGATTTTCGCCTTGTCATAAGGGCCACAAGTTGGTCTACATGAAATAAATAATTTTAAGTTTGAGTTAGTTTGTCCTTCAATCCCGCTGCAACAGAGTTACCGGATCAACGTAAATACAAATTCAGCTTCAGCAGCAGTCTTCTTGCCAAACCAAGGCGGCCTTTGGTACTTTCGTAAAGCTTTAAATTGATACTCTCACTTTCGTAATACACATACTCGTAAAGAAACCATTAGTTAACTTGTCACTAAGTGTTCTCTCGTCACGCCCGACGCCTGTACGTTTAAGTACATGCTAATTACAGCCTCGGAACCCCCTCTGGCTGGCGTCAATTTGTTCAAGTGTGGAGTTACTAGAGCGGATATAATTTATGGTTTCACATTTACGATCTCTCAGTTAGATACATAGACTTGAACGCGCGGATGCGGGCTATCGTCGGAAGATATCAGTGGAATATAATTACTCGCAGAATATAGGCATGAGGTTATCTTGAAATAGATTTGAGGATTAATTATCAAAATAAATAATTTAAAAGAACGTCACATAGGAAGCGAGTTAAACGTTTTAATAAAATAAAATTTTAAGGCAATCCAGTTAAAATCCAATTAAATTTATAATAATTAACTAAGGAGGGTACTTAGTCTTTTCTGCAAGACGTATAAAACCCTAAATCGCTTGTGGGTACGACAATCCCAATAAGATGACTAGACTAGCGACTGCCCAAGTTTCCACCAGACTAGACCAAAAACAGTTATTTAGATATTACTAGACGATGCCGGCGACTTCGTGCACGTGGATTAAGGTTTTTTGATTTCCGCGGGAACTCTTAAATGTTCCGTGATTAAATATTTTAATCCTGGGTACGAGCTATCTCCATTAGAAACAGTCACACGCACACAAACTTTCGTCTTTATAATATTGTTATGATAAATTCTCAAATGCTCCTGCCGTGAATCGACTTTAGGACCTCCCATGGCGTGGGAAGGAAGGTCATCCTTTACAAATGCTAGTGTGAAATGGACAAGTATAGAGTATAATAGTATAATAATGTCCTCCCGACGTAATACGGTCACGACGGCCAACCTTCTCAGAAATTAGCCATATGCTCGGGAGATATTACAATATGTGTGCGCAAACACAGGTGCACTCTCTTTTCCCCTCTTTTCCCTCACTCTATCCCATGAGACAATGAGTCTCATGGAAAGCGATCAAGAGGAAGACAAAGAATTAGGTGGAGCGACGACTTTGTAAAGATGACTGGAGTCACATGGCAAAGATTGGCACACAACAGAGAAAGGTGGAAAAGACTGGAGGAGGCCTTCGTCCAAAGGGCGTACTCATAGTCCGGTGGGATGGAAGACTGACACGACCGACGGCTTTACGTCATCTCTAAGGAACAGGGGTGAGGAACAGGGGGGGGGGGGGGGGTTTGTCTGGTGGGAGGCTTTGGCCGTGGCTAGTTACCACCCTACCGTCAAAGACGTGCCGCCAAGCGATTTAGCGTTCCGGCACGATGGCGTGTAGAAACCGATTAGGAGTATGGGTTGAATTTACACTGCTATACCCCTTCCAAGTTAGGCCGCTACCATCTTAGACTGCATCGTCACTTACCATCAGGTGAGATCGCAGTCAAGGGCTATCTTGTCATCGAATAAAAAAAAAAAAGACACTCCGTAAACTTCCTATTTCCGAGCCAGAACTAAGAATTTCTTGACAGAAAACCCCAATATATTTCATCCCCAGTCAACATGCTAACTACTAGACCATCGAGTACATGTAGGAGTGTAGTATAGACACAGCACATGCACGCTAATGCTTGCCAAAGTAGGCCACGTGTTTCGCTTTTCTTTTCTCTGCGTTTCCGCGTGTTGCGTGCAAGTGTGCGCGCGCCGTGTGGAAAATGTTCGCATGTCGTCGAGGAAATCGCGCTATCTTGACTGGTCGAACTGTTTTTCTACCATGTTTGTTTATGAGATGAAATTGGAATTGATATTTACCGAACTAGAAAAATTAGAAGCCACTCGATTTGACACTAATCTTGTATTTTATTTTTTTATACGCCGCAGAAGATTAGCGAGAGCAGAGTAAGTAACGTAGATACTTGAACATTCAATCAAATTATTTTGGAATAATGACCCTTAAAAAGAAAATCATTTTCTTATTGGAAATTCTACAATAATTTTTCTACTTATTTAGATGTAATTAGTTAAAATGTACATATTGTCCCATTAAAAAGACAAAATGTTACATACTGTGTACCTGCTGGCACGAATCACTAAATATACTTAACTAGTGCACCCGCATTAAAAGTGTAATTACACTTTATAATATTGGTACCTTTACACGTAACCTGGTATTTTGTTACATAGTTAGTCTCATATTTCACAATTCATAGGTTCATTTGGTAGTTAATATTATTTACTAGTTCGAGAGTTCAGTAGTTAATATTGTTGACACAGACAAAAATTATTTTGTATCTTTTGCCCCCGACTTTATCCGCGTAGATATTTTGATTTCTCACAATTCCTCAGGAACCTTTGTTTTTCCGGTATAAAAAGGTGTTGCCGCTGTGACGACAAATAATCAAAAATAAAATAACATAAACTTTTGTTTTCACTTAACAGCTGGTGTAAAAAAGTACGGAACCCTTCGCCTCCGACTCGCACTTGTATGTTTTTTGTTGTTTACGAAAACTTGGAACTGGAGTTGCGGATACTAATAATAATAATTTATTTTGAAACGTACAATAAATCTTCGCCGAATGTTGACAGGCAGGTCTCAAATAGCACCTGCCGCCCTAGCCATATTACAAACTTGTCGTCTCTTTCTACGATCGCTCACGCTAAAGCAGCATGTTGATTCCGGAAAAATGATTCCATCAGTGTAACGATCGCAATGGCCTCTGATTGGCTGAATTTACGGCGTTCTTGCTGCATCAATGCATTCTAAACAATAATGGGAGGGTACCAGCCAATCAGAGGCCATTGCGATCGTTACACTGATGCAATCATTGAACGAGCGAAGCGAGTTCTCTGAGTCAACTAGGGCGCCTGCCTACTAGACAGAGAAGTGTGTCCGTCTAAATGTCTGTCAGAGCCCTATAACTTCTGAATTACTGAATATTAGAACGTGAAACTTGGTTGAAAATTCAGTTATATCCTGTACTTGAACAACAAATACTAAAATTAGATAAATGTTATAAAGAAACGAAATTATTTAATTTTAATGCGTCATCTATTAGCATCATTGTGAAGCTATCACTATAATGCTAATAGATGGCGCTGTGTCAGTAAAACAGTTTTATGTCAACTATTATTTTTTTATTGCGTCTAATGTTAAAAGTTAATTATTACAATATATAATTAAAACTTTTGGGAATTATGGAATATCGCGAGGTTGAGACCTCGCGATACCGCCCGCGATAGTGGTTCGCCCCGAACTGAGGTTCGGGGCGAACCACTAGTTTATACGGAATCGACATGCAGGGGTTCCCAAAGTTTTTCATCACGCTTCCCTTCTGAAAGGATAGGACGTGCGGAAAAAACTTTGGGTGTTCCAGGTTCCTGCTTTGCACGTTTGTGATATGGCTTTAGGGCGGCTGTGGACAGCAGGCAGCACGTGGGGTCAACGGCCGCTGTCCGCGCACCATGAAAGTGAAATGGCCGCGTGCGCAGCTCGCATGAGGCGATGACTCGTGCGAGCCGCCGGAACTGGACGGCGTGGAAATCACCATAAGAAACCGAGGAAATCTATATCACGTTTTTGCGTGATTTCTTCCTCTTTACGTTGAAAAGAGACTCGCAGTTACTCCAAGTACCTACCTACCTACTGTCGGTAACTAGTCGCCTATTATTTTTTTTTTTTATACGACTGCCTGAAAAAGGAGTGTATTGTTTTCAGGGTTAACTTATTCCGGGTGACATAGGCTAGTAATTTAATATATTATAGCGACCAAACGAGCAGGCGGGTCACTTGATGTTAAGTGATCCACCTGCTCATGAATATTTTGCACCAGAGAGGCAACATTCGATGTTGCCAGCTTTTCAGGAATTTGTTGGTTCGCCCTTTGAAAAATGTAGTTGGTTTCATAAATTGCAAGTGCGTGGAAAAAAAAATCTCGCGTAGTCAGGAAAGTAAGCAGTAGAATTTGCGTTTCGAATTATTGGTAATAGGTGTTAGAAACGGTTGTGATTTACTCTCCTTTTAGAGGGTTCAAGCGCTCAAATCTGAGGTACCTCTTCAGAGATATTTACCATTTAGGTTAGTTAACGGTGAAGGAAAAACATGTCCTCAATCTCATAATAGGCCATAGAGTCCACTGGTGGTGATAGAGCTGGTTAACGCAGCCAGTTTTCAGTGTTCCTCGTTGTCGAGGTTTGGATGGTATTTTTACTATTATATAACTTTCTTTTTATTAAAATTTTGTAAATAGTAAACATAAATAAAATAAAACTAACGCACAATACATAGTACGTCTTCTGAATCCTAAACAGTTCGCGATGTCGCAACTCGCAACCATTGCAAAGTTGCAACAGCCACTTGAAAATGCTTCGCGGGTTCTCGTGACATTTGAGAATACTTAAACAAATAGCCTCTTATCTACAGGGTGCGGCAAAATCGAATACACGTACCTACATTGCTCCGTGAAATTCATTTAAATGAAACAGCTTAAAAGTACTTGGGCGATATAGTACATACATTTTTAACCGACTTCCAAAAAGGAGGAGGTTATCAATTCGGCCGGTATATTTTTTTTTTTTTTTTTTTCTATGTATGTCCACCGATTACTCCGGGGTTTCTGGACCGATTCACGCGATTTTTTTTTTAATCGACAGAGGAAGCTCGCGAAATGGTCCCATAATTTTTTTTACCTTCAACTCTTCAAGCCTGATGCTGCAGAGGTACTTTCCCCCTAAATTATGGGGTTTTAGGAACTGTCATTTACTAATTGGTATGCTTGGCCTAAGCATATACTAGATCTTAGAGCTTCAGGTCCTACTCCTCAATCCTGATGCTGCAGGGTACTGCCCACCTAAACTATGAGGCTGTAGGAACCTTCGCTTGCGAATTGATATTATTGGTATTAAGCATAGTCTACATCGTGGAGCTCAAGGTCCTAGCTCTTCAATCCTGATGCTGCAGGGTACTGCCCAGCTAAACTGTGAGGATTTAGGAACTTTCGCTTGCGAATTGATATTGTTAGTATTAAGCATAGTCTACATCGTGGAGCTCAAGGTCCTAGCTCTTCACTCCTGATGCTGCAGGGTACTGCCTACCTAAACTGTGAGGATTTAGGAACTTTCGCTTGAGAATTTATATTGTTAGTATTAAGCATAGGCTACATCGTGGAGTTCAAGGTCCTAGCTCTTCAATACTGATGCTGCAGGGGTACTGCCTACCTAATCTGTGAGGATTTAGGAACTGTCGCTTACGAATTAATATTGTTGGTACCAAGCATATACTACATATAAAATTTAAGGTTCTAGCTTCTCAATCCTTCAACTCACCTCAATCAAACTGTCACTTTCGAATTGATATTGTTGGTACCAAGCATGGACTACATCATGGACCTCCTGGTCCTAGCTCTTTAGAAATTGTATGTTGTTAATAAGTACTGTAGGTACCAAATACTTTAGTACCGTAGTGTTGGAGGGAGGGGAGAAAGAGAGCAGGAACAAGCTACACTAAAAAGCTTAAAATAAAAATTCTTTTCAAAAAACCGACTTCAAACGCCACTACAAAGTATAAAAATAATTTTATTTTGTACACGTTTGTTGAAGTCGGGCGGGCTTAACTAGAAACGATGAATTCGATGCGCGACGCTTACCTTATGGTGACATATAAGAGAGACGCATATTGAAATCGGGTGAGCATCGCGTATCGGTTTCATCGTTTCTAGTTAAGCCCGCCCGACTTCAACAAACGTGTACAAAATAAAATTATTTTTATACTTTGTAGTGGCGTTTGAAGTCGGTTTTTTGAAAAGAATTTTTATCTTTATCGACTGATATAAATTTGATGAGACACCAAAAATAGTTAAATTAATATTAATATTAAAAGTGAAAAAGTGTGTTTGTTTGGTGGTTTGCCCTTTAAATCACGCAGTAACAGAGCAACGGGTCAAGTGATTTTCGACCATTTAGATTGTGATATAGGATTTAAATACCGTAGAAAAAGGATCCCTCTGCGTGATTTTTAAAAAGCCTTAGATCCACGCGGACAAAGTCGTGGCAAAGGCTAGTAGATGAAATTCACTTTATTCTTCTGTGAGCTATGTAACATGAGTGATGCCGAGAAATAAATACTCGTGATAAATGTTTCATTTTGTAGTTGCCGACTTAAAAGGCTTGTCGTGCCCTTTAAAGACCCGCAAGTAAATATACCGGTCAGATAATTTGTGAGCTTTATAATCTGGGACACCTACATTCCTCACATTTGGCAACGAAAATAAGATATTACGAGTGTTTTAAGTTGTTTGCTTATTTTCTGCAGACTGGCTCAATTTCGGTGCCTTCTATTGGCACTACTATCACAGCTTGGATTTTTGATTGTAGTAGGTGATTTTAGGTACTTAATCCAAAATAAAATAAATAAAAAACACGCTCAAGGCGCAATACCTGCTAGAAAAGACGTTAGTTCGCATCTCGATGTTTCCATAATTTTTTATACCTAGAAGGACCTACCCATCTCAATAAATATTTACAGTATTTAGAAACAATGTAGTCGCTACTTCAACTATTGTGTTATAGATTGTCTCAAGCATTGTATCGTTATGAGGCCAAGGTCTGTATGTGTGGTAACACCCATACAAATACTCGCCTACTTATGCTGACACATGGCACGCTCCCAAATCGGAAATTGCACAATGGCGTCAGACGCGGTCGGACGCTCCAATTTGCTACAACAATAAAAAAGGGCTTATTAAGTCTTTTTAGTTTCTCCTTTGCGATCAAGAATTAATACTGTTTATCACAGGATTCCATTGTAAAGCAAACCGTTTAGTTTCGCCCAGTGCATTCATATATTGCTACAGCCATTTAATTTTATTTGAGTTCCTCTTGACGATGGTTAATTTTTTCGCTCTTATAAAAAATTACTGGTCTGAGTCCTGACTGAGACCAGAGTTTTAGAGTTTACTGTTCAGTTCTACTTATAGTCTGACTTGAATAGTGATTTAACTTTGAATAAAGTAAGACTCCAAGACGACTTATTACAGCAATTCAGTAGCGCGTTTCGTTTCGCGTTGCCAAGGTCGTTGCATTTGCAACGCGCGACAGAAGCGATTCAGTAGCGATACAATCGCATAGTATCGATTCAGCATCGCTTCTGCATCGCTACTAACGCACAACGCGAGTCACTACTGCTCATGACTGTCTCAATGCTGTATCTCGTCTGTATCGATGCTGTATCGCGATAGTGGCGATGCAGAATCGTTATTACGCGTGACGTGGGCGAAAGGTATACGAATTGCTACAGCACCGCGACTGTATCGCGATCTTTTTGCAATTTTATCGCTACTGAATCGCTGCTAAAAGTCGTCGTGAGTGACCTCCTTAAAACAAGAGATAGTTTGTTGATATTTCAATTAATAAATTATAATACCTAATTTATAATTTATTAGGTCACCCGAAAATCCGGTATCACCTTGAAACATAAGATTAATTATGTATTAAACGCATAATATTATCACTATCTTAATTACTTACAAAAGCCTCCGTATGATAAAGGTTGTCCGATGCTTAGAGGATTAAGCAATTTCCGGTTTATATCAAATGTTCTAATTAGTTTTATCTATGTGGTTTCCGGCCTTTAATGAATATCTAAATAATATTATAAATAATTAATCTTAGAAATGCTAAAATCGCGTTTTACTCGTATCAGCTCGTGCCAATCCGTTTATAAAGGTGGATTCACATTTAGCAAGTTAAATGTGAATCTAAATCTCGGGGCCGTCTTAATTATAATGTTCAGGTCGTTGTGCTAATGTTCTTCAACGCCGTTGCATATTATGAATTCTAATTGGATCTTAGACGAATCCGCTCGGAATTTCAAAAGGTACTTAAAAATATTGAAAGCTCTGTTTCAATCGAAGCACGAAGAAGGGTTATTCATAAATATGCAATCGGGTCATGATCGGGTAGTGAATTTGATAAGCGCTACGAGTACCGTAAGGTAATGCCAAACCCAATCAAAAAGAAAAATTTACCCTCGTAGCCCTGTCGCCAGTTACTAGCTTAATGTAAATAGGGCTAATTTGTACCTACGTATAGATGACGCAACGCTTTCACCTGAGCTTCGGTTAGTAATTACGGACAATCGGCCGCGGCGCCTTTCTTATTCCATTCGACGCGCCCATTGCATAACTCCTGATTTACAGCGACTCACAACCAACTATTGAGGTTACTTGATGTCTGATACGTCTTTTTACACTGCGAGATTGAATACCAGGCCACAACGTACCGACTGTAGAGATACATCGTACTACATTCATCTCAATCCATCGCCTGCCCAATACGGGATATAGTACAGTTCTGCTTTCGAATTAGAAGACTTTAGGCCATCGTTCACCACGCTGACCAAGTGTGGATTTTCTGACTTCACACATCACTGAGAACAGGGCATTCCGAACCAGTGGTAGATTCATCGACGATTCAAAAGCATTTGTAAAAGTTTATTTGAATAAAAAATATTCTATTCTATTCCATTATGGAAAACTCGAAGGCAACTCGGTTACGAAGTTTTACTTTGCCGTTATAACAAGTGATATTTATTTGTTTAAATCGCACTTAACTCCGAAAAGTCTGAGATGCGTGATTGTGTAAACCAAGAAAATATCTTTCCCTTTGTCTTTTTTTTTTAATAAAATCCACGCGATACTAAGGAATTAGCAGATTTTAGCATAAATTCTTCATAAATCCTTTTGAGTCATTAGATATTTAAATTAGAAAATTAGCTAGTTTTATCTTTATTAGATAATTTTACACACGTTATTAGTCTAAATTATGTATGTTATTTATTCTGATTTAGTAGATACTTAATTCAATTTAAATAATTGATATACATAAATAAATAATAAAAAAACTAATTAAATAATATTCACTGAAATTGGTTGGTTGACTGTAATTATGTATTATAGGTAATTATTTTCTATATACACTTTTCAATGAGAGAAAACTGTGGGCCATACCCACTTACCTTTAGATTTTATCAATTATAAAACGGAATATTTTTTACAATCGCGTGCTATAATTTAATAAAATATCACGTGCGGTTTTAACGATTAGTAATCTATCCATATAGCACCCGCGTGTAATAAACTTGTTATTTGAACTGTTTCCGATACACCGACACGTGAGTCAAAGTTTTATAAGTGCTGTATTGCGTGACACTATCATAATATCTATTAGTCTAGTTGGTATTTTCTATGTAAGTAGTAGTTTCTGTCTTTGATTTCAAGGAATTGATAAGGAAAAACAAACTTTAGTCTAATCCCTTTAAACTAGATAAATATTAAATAGATTTTCTTTATTCTATGACAAGATAGTCCTTAACGGCGATCTCACCTGATGGTAAATAACGATGCAGTCTAAGATGGTATGATATTAAGTATATGTGTAGAATGTGTTACCGCCCGCCTTCGGGACTAGAAATGACATGGTTTGTCGTTCAATCACGCATTAACAGATCATCTATTCGACGTGATTTTTGCATTAGTAGAGTTAATAAGGACTCGAAGAATGACATATTTTACCTTTTATTCTGGTGAAACAGAGGGTTCCCCTAGCTCTACGCGGACGAAGTCGCGGGTAAATGCTAGTTTTGTATACAGCTGAATTTTTTATGGAAAAGACAATGCACCTCGGCTCCACTCTATTCCGCTGGTGGGCGATACACCTTGTAAATTATGGAAACACGATTTCTTTGCCGACTTAAAAAGTTATAGGTTAATAGACTGAAAAATTAAACAAACTGATAAATTAACCTACATAACAAAATAAACCCAATTATCGAACTAATTAAAAATTTTAATTCACTTTTGCTCTTCAAAATGACTTTCTCACAGGAAAAAAGTGAAATAATAATTATATAAAAGAAAGTAATACGACAGCTCTGAGCGAATGGGTCATTGTTCTCGTCAAACTTGCTAATTAGACAACTTGATGACTCCGCTGCGCCACTCGACGCGCGTAATTAGCACTGCCAATCTTGCTCGCTTGGTTAAGGTTGAGACATATCAACTATCAGCGGCAAGGATGGCCTACATTCATTACATTATGGCCTCAAAATCAAATTACGTTAAATGATTAACGTTTGAAAGTGAATTTCAAAGTCAAAGTTAAAATTCCTAATCAAAGTAGATAACATTTTCAACTTTATGATTCATAGTTTACAATTATTTAGTAACATTAGTAAGGTAAAGGCTTTGGAGGATAATTATTTTTAAAGAACTTAAAACTAAATCTACAAATAATGCAATCATCATCTGAAGAGAGCCTACAAAAACTCAGCTGGGCATTTTTTTATCATCATCTCAAAATACTGTTAAGAATAAATATTAGAACGCTACCATTTCCTTTTATATTCTTTTTAATTAAAAATTATTCCTGCAATTGTATTTATAGTCAGACTTTTAATTAGTGTGTAATCTCATGTGAGATGTGATAGGTACATTTCATTGAACAAAATATGTTCAGTTCATAATTATTAACTCAAAAAAAAAAAGATACCAGCTGAATTGAGAACTTCCTCCTACTTTGAAATTCATGCTGGGGATACATTTTTATTAACAAAAAAAAGCTGCGTAAGGCTTTAAGTGTGACCGAGAAACTTTGGCTAAGAAACGGTTACGTTGTAAAAGGACAAACAAACAAACACACTTTCGCATCAATAACATACCTAAGTAAGTATCAAGACTGAATAAAATGATTTATTTTGAATGATTCAAATGATTCACTTATCCAAATCCCTATTTTTTTTTTGTTAAAAAGTGTCAACCCATTAAATGTCAGATTACTGCATCTAACTAAAAGTCCGACTATAGGGAGCAAAAAGCTTTACAAGTAATTGTTACAAGGTACTTTGCATGTAATTTTATTGTTAGCAGACCCGCATGAATACAAGTTGTATTCAGGTATTCAGTTTATAAGAGATTGTTATTTCAATTTAAGGATACCCTTGTCAAACATATCACTTTATTTCCTTTGTACACTTTCTAAGTAGTTTTTTGAAAGTTGAAACATTATCACATGTCTCCTGTCTAAAATCTGAAAACGTAACAAAATCCTTGTGAAAGCCTAACCATAATTTTTATGTAATGATTAATTTTATTATTCATAATTGTTAATGTATTTCTGTATCTCTATATTGACTATTCAAATGTACTGCTGCAAATCAAAACTAAATGTTCAGGTAGTCGTTTAACAGTGTTTACCTAAGGTAATAATATAGAGTAGGTACACTGCAGTCAGTTAATTACAACTTTTATCAATTCTTAAAAAAAATTTTGTTCCTGAGAACTCGTCTTCTGTACCAAAAATTGCACACGATTTTTAAATTACTCATTCTTTATTATGAAAAGTGTGATTTTTTTGTGGCTTTCTTTTAACGACTCATAAAGGTTTTTATTAAACTCATCAAATTTTTTCTGTAGTAACTGAGATAGTTTGTGAGTTCAGTATTAATTCGTGTCAGTGTTGGTATTAATCGATTATTTTTTTAATCAATTAGTTAATTTGATTAATTTAATCGTGATTAAATCAATTGTAATATAGTAATCGTAATCACGATTAATAAAATTGATCATTAATCGTTAATTTGAATATTATTTTTTACACATGAAGGTATTTTTAAAACAAGAAAAAAAAATTAAGTTCAACGTCGTAGTCTATCCTACAATATCAATTCACAATCGCCAAAATGTCCGCAATTTAGATGGGAAAGAGTTGGAACCAGAAGTACGTCACGGAGGGGGACCATCTCACAAACTTCCCCTATCGATTAAAAAAATTAATTTTAATCGTTAATCGCGATTAGCCATTAAAGTTAAGTATCGTAATCATGAAAATTTCGATTACGTTTGATTAATTTTAATCACAACTTTTTAATCGTTAATCAGATTAACTTTTTGCCAACACTGGTTCGTGTGCAGTAAATAGGTACAAAATCGAAGATAAATTAAACAGTTTTTACTTACTAACAAAATTTAAATTTCTATGCATAAATATTAATTTTATTATTTATCTACATTCAGTGACGTTCTGAGTCGTTTCAATAAAAGTTTAAATAATAAACTTTTACATTCTATATAATTACGCCTCATAATAATTCGGGCCACCCGTACAAAACTGGTAACAAATAAGAAGTAGGTAAAAGGTAATTTGAAGGTACGCGATTTCTCTACATTTGTAAAAGAAATAACAAAAGGCCTACATTACAGTATTTGGGGCTAATGACATTAAAGGGGCGTGTATGTTTATAAATCTTCTTAATGTTCGTCAAATACCTGGCAGGTTAGCATTAGCTCTTATGTGGTGAAAGGCAAATAGGTAATGTTGCGCAAAAATTGTCATAAATATTATAAATTATGATTCTCTTTAAAACATATTAGACATTCAGACTAATGGCGGACAGCAAGGTGAAAACTATTATAGAAAGGTAATATGGACCCATGGCGTTGCCTAAATTTTTTCATTTTAAAAGGAACCCGTGCCCAGTTGTGGGCCAAAGATGATAGACTGATGATTGAATATGTATGTTTCTGTCGCTAAAACACGAAAAAAGTCTAAAATAATAATGGTTCTTTTCTTTATTTTGGTACTAAAATGTTACAACAAAACTTCTTCACGTGTAAAAGTTGTTTATTAGAATAGATGTCAAACGTAATTGGAGATTGGAATCAATCAATAAATAATTCATTTTAGAAAAGATGTGATTTCAATGGAAACGTGTTCGCGATGACACCGTGGAATCGCACGGGTAGGTGAGGTAAGATTGTAGAATAGACGCGTTTCAATAAAGTGAAAACAGCGAAATTTTCATTTATTTCATACGTGATGTAATAATTTATTATGTACGTGACGTGTTACATTGGTCTTTCGCTAAACTATTTAATTGAATTTAGTTTCTCATGTATTAGATATCAACGCGCCTACGGCTTTTTATTTTTCTTCATATCGGTACTAGGTACATAAAATCTAATGTTCATGCGCTGAATATACCCAGTTATTTCGTTATGAACTCTCTAGGTACTCGAAGTGTAAGTAAACAAGTAGCTATTATGACAAATGAAGCCTACATCGTTATCAGATTTAATGAGAAGAAGAATTTTTTGTTTAGCTGATACAAAAATGAAACACTTTCGCAATATAGATAATAACGCTCTGCATAGAATCTAGGGCTTCTCTCGTAACACCTGCAGTACTCCCTACTACAATGGGAAAGCCATATAGTTCCCATGCATGGTAGCGAATCGATGAACCAGTTCACAAGCTACCTAATAGCTCTTGCACAACACCAACTGTACCTATCATACAACAATGAGTTAGTATCTCTATAGAAAACCATTACAACACCAATTAAGCTCCCGCTCAAACTACAGACTTTTTATCGAATACTGTTTATCACAAACTCATATGGCTTTTCTTAGGTACTCATATTATAAATCCTGATACATGTTCTCTTTTTGATGTCCTCAGTACCAATTTTTACAAAAATTTGACACAAACAATGGCTGCATACTTGAGAACTAGACATAGCATACATTTTATCTCAGAAAAACGAACGTTTTTATCGACTAGAATTTAAAGAGGTTCAAAAAGCATTTTTCAAATTGATGAATAGATATATAACCTTCGATCACAGAAGAAAAAATAAGGATTCAGTACTTCATACTTCAACAATTATTCAAATGCTTCATTGTTCTTGACGTATGTTATCGTGACACATGCTGTCCCGACTCCCGGCTCAAAACTATAGATAGCGGCTTTTTAATTTTATAATTAAATTATTAAATATTTTTTATTGCATTTCATGACTATGTAAATCTTATGCGTTCTGTCACGTATTTCACGTTTATGTTCATTTTATAGTCTCCTAATGCCAGTAAAAATTTAACTTCAAAATTTTCAATAACACTACTCAACACTAAAAAAATATCTGAATTCACTCATATGGCTTCATATTGAGGTTGACTAATAATAAATATCTGTAGGCATTTTATTTTGATATCACGTCTAGAAGCGGAGAAATATCACTTTTAATTTTTTCACCTATTTTCGAGTTTTAAAATGCGGGTAGTTCAAAAATACGATTGTTTTGCAAACAAAACATAGCTTACGCGTTACTTTGATTGATAATCTTTAAAATATCATGGGTGTGTGTTAACAATTTTAATTAGTTTTGTTGTATTTGTGAAGAATTCGCGCCAAAATAGAAAAAAAAGTCATGTTTTGGCCTATTTAAACAGTATTATTTAGCTAATTTTAATCAAAATGTGAGAAATCTAGATAAGACGTGGGTTTCTAATGTGTGCTGGCTAATATCTAATACGAATCTCAACGGTTGTTAGGATGGAAGAATAAAAAAAATGCCATTTGGTACGCCGGGAAGGACTGAACCAACGAATCATACAGTGATTTTCTATTTTTGTTTAACACAATTAAAAGAGTTTTCTGAGAAATCAAAACAAAATATTAAGTATGCCGATAGGTTATCAGTTAGAAAACCTTAGCCACATTCCGAAAATTTGCCTATTCTTGAGGGCCCAGTTAAATTTTAATGAAAACAGAAACTTAGAAAAGTTTAGTTTATGAGACAGTGAAAATCGTGATTATCAAAAATCAAAGAGGGCGTATTCGTAGGTCTAGATATAAAAAACTGATTAAAAATTCATCTTTTACATCTACCCATAACAATATTATTGAAAACCAAGCTTTTAATTATTTTTTTTTTTGACGTAAAAAAATATTCAACAAAACCGCTCACTTCTGGGAAAGAATAAAACTGATGTTGGACTGCTACCATAAAATGGGATGCAAAATCTTATTAATATTTCCTTTATTTCATTTCCTCCATTCCCATTTGGACTTTCTTCTCGAAAATATGGTTAATTTAGCAATGAACATGGGGATAACTTTCATCAAAATGTAGCTGCAATCGGAAACCGTTTTCAAGGAAGATGGGAACCTGCTATGCTTGCAGATTACTGTTGGAGCCATGTCAGAGATACTCCTGGCTACCATTACTACAAGAGGAATCAGCTTTACTAATGAAACTTCACCTATTCCATCGAAACATCAATTAAAGTTAATGTATTTGCTTCATTTTCTAAGAAAATTGAATTTTTGACTTGACCCTTTTATCTCGAAAATGAGATGTGATGGAAAAACTTCATTTATGCATTTCTCTTAGGTCAATAGCAAGGAACAATTATCACATAGTAGGAACTCAGATAAAAAAAAAAGTTCGAAATTTGTTGAGTAGTGTAATTAATGTAATTCAAAATAAAACACATTATTTACAACTTTGTAATTCAACACCGCATTATACCCATCCAAAGTTTTTACTTATAATATTCAGTATAATAGCACTATATTATTTTTAGTAAAATAAATGAAAAAAAAAAAAAAAAATTTTTTATTTTACACTAATCCAACTAAAAATAGAACATCAAATAAAAAGCATAATAAGAATAATTTGATGGTCTCTAACCCGGATCTTTCGTAAAAAGTACAGCATTAATCCACTTTCTCGCCTCTGCAGATTGAGGAAATCTAAAGGAAAAGGATAATAACTATTGAAAACTTATTATTATTTTCGTCCTCGTAACAATGCGGTTAACAGCGAAAAAAATATATAATCAAAAAATTTCAAAAAATCATTTATTAATATTTATTCTGATATTATATTGTTGACTTTATTGTTGCATCTCAAACTGTTCAATTATCTAAAAGAAGACTTTGCAAATCGTTTTCAACGATGAGTAAATATATAATAATTCTAAAGAAGCCGTCTCCACTTTTGTCAACCTAGCTAGCAAAATGATCTTACTAAGTAAGTGCATTCGGTGGTACACAAATCGGACTAACATGCGGTATCCTTATTTTTTTTCTGTGATCGAAGTATATAACAAATACATTTATTTCTTTATTAGGATACAAGTTAGAATTTATCTACTGACGATATCTTAATGACGATTTCATTCTGAACTAAATACAAAAGTACCTACTTAACATGTATATAATAGGATAGTCTTTGGTCTTTACTCACGCTAATTGATTAAGCTTTTTACATTTAATTTTACCGATTAAACTATTGGCCCCTCAAAAGTTCGTTGTCTGCGAAGACTCTTAGGATCTATAAAGCACTTAATACAAAATTAACTTAGAGATGTTAAGTTTAATGTTCATTTTCGATTGCATACATTTAGATTGTAGTAGGTATCATTAGTTTGAAAATACGTGACTATCTTTCGGCAGTTTAATTTTTTTATTTATTTCACAGATGTGGGTTTGTGGTTGCTATTTCGTAATAGATATTGTATAATTTGTTCTTTGTAGAACTTCTTTTTCCACTTATTACAAAAAAAACTTTGGTTTGTTTTTGAATGCGTTTCGAAGCTACAACGTTCACGAGACTAATTTCTATGGTCACTTTTCTTTTATGTTTTCGAACTGAAATTATATGCTCAGTCATTCAATTAAAGGCGGCGTTATTAATCAATAGTTGCGTAGGCTGTGAAGTGGAATGAAAAACTAGAAATTATCAATAGAGTCCATGAGTCCATACCATTAAAAGTTAAAAATATTGGACGGATTTTGATAAAACTTTTACTGTTCCCTAACTTAAAGTAAATAAATGTAAGCAAATAAAAAAGAATTATCATAATCCAATTAGCAGTTTTGGAGAAATGCTTTGACAAATATACATACATTTATAAAATTTTGTATATTTATTTGGTAACCCTAATAGATTATTGTGTCAATATTTTCAGTTCCAGTAAAATAATACTAACGTAATGACGAGTACATACCAGTGCATACGTGTCAATACAAATACAAATGACTTTCTTAATTAATCAATAATTCTCATGTTTATGTGTTTTAATGCAATTATAAAGCGTTTTGAAGATAATTTATAGACAGAGCCTTCAATTAGATAATAGAATTGTAATTGACTAGGAAACTCAGCCATTGAGCGATGAATAGGTACGTGCCGGAATTATTACTCGGCCAACGACCGACAAACTTTTGTTTTATTTACGTTTATATTTACTGTATACTCACATTTAAAGGAGCGTAATTCATGAACCAATTAACTTGGACACAGCTAGATAAGTTCTATAATATCTAAAGTTTCGATCAACACCTTAAGAAACTTTCGCTTAGTACTTGGATCAAGGGCAGGATACAGAAGGCGGTACTCCTTGAGACGGCACGCATTGTGTGGAGGTTCCTCACTCTGGAGCCCTGACCACTGGCTGCTTGGGTCCTACCCCGCAGCAAGTGGGACTCATTTCTTTTCATTGTTTTTGAGAATGTTCTTTAATCAATCATTTAATCATTTATGTGTTTTTGTAAACATTTTTAAAAATTGTAAATGTGTTAAGAAATAAATGAGAGATGAGACCGTAAGTGTTTAAGTTGGAGATTTCTTATTAATCACTTCTGTTTCTTCTTCTTTATCAACTGACAGATGTTCACTGCTAGACAAAGGTCTCTTGCACTCGCTTGATTATTTTAAATTGCTTTTTCACTTCGCTTTGCGTTAATCACTTGATTTGCTCTAAATTGTATGAATTCTGGAATTGTCCACGAGATAATGTGATATGGGTATTATAGTGATAAGACTAATAAGCTATATTTTGACACACTATTAATTGTTTTGAAAAAAGCAACTGATGAGTTGCGGCTCTCCGCAGTAGATTCTGCTTTCCTAATTGATGGTAGAGTCTTGAATTGTCATAAGCGTTGACACCACAAGTTGATTTACATTTTGTTTAAAGAATAATTGGAATAAAGCAAGAAAATTGGATGTAGGTAACATCCGTTATATCTATATAAAATGTAGCTTATGTCACTCGGACTATTAGAACAAATCGATTGACTTTTCATTTATCAAAATTGGCTCAGTACTTTAGGCGCTACGGTGAAACATACGTAAATACAAATATACATACATAGACTACTAAAATTAGAACTCTTCCTTTTGGTTAAGTTAAAAATGGTACCTACAGAAGATTAAAAAGGAAAAGCTAAACGAAAGTGACTTAACAGTTTACACATACAGAACAGTTGGAACAACATTTAAAATTCACACATCGATGCTATTACACAACACTCACCGCTCTACGTCCCGTCAACGTCACGTAGAAAGTGAAAATGTTCAGCGCAGGCGCATGCCGCGCACTTTCCTTCACACTCACTGTTTCAAAAAACCCTTTTTTGTCCAGTCAATTATATTACAAACGATCTGTTGTTAAAAAATAATTTCCCGATCTACTTTTTACAAAAAAAAAAGTAAATAACGCACGATTTATTTTTCGCAGTTAGATCGCGGTTTTCACCAAAAAGTTTTTATGTAAACGTTTGATTGTTTTTTTTTTTCGTTTCTTGGTACTTTTTTATCACTTGGTGGTAGGTTTTTAGCGGTTTAGTGTAGTGTAGTGGTGTTAGTGGCTCGTCAGGTGCAACTGGCGGTGCCAGAGCCGGTGAGAGCGGTACGCGGTTGTGTAAGCGACCAACGCTCATTCACTCGACGGAAAGAAGGGGGCCGGTGGAAATTGTCGTATGCTTTTAATTCTTATAAGTCATTGTATATATTATACTATGTTAACTATTGAAATCTAACTATCTTCCTCTCATTGACTGCCTCGTTGGTCCAGTGGTAAGCTTGACTGCGGGTGACGGGTTTGGTTCCCGGGTCGGGCCGTTAAATAAATAGCAATTTCAAATGTTTACAATGTTTATATAGATATAGACAGAAGATAATTAGTTTATAGCTTACAATTTGGTTTCCATATTCATCGAGCTTCCTAAAAGATTAAAAAAAAACACAAAGACCTTTGTAACACACCGATCGACGCTTATTGAACATTTTGCGAATTGAATATTTTGTGAATTGAACATTTTGCGTTTAAACGCTTTCTTATTACAATAAATGTTAAACAAGCGTTAAATGATTTGACACATTTCCAATAAAAACTTTCAAACGTCAATTTAGTCATCAGTTAAAGTTGTTTAATTTTTTTGCGGTAAGACCATTAAAGATGTTTAACAAACTTTTGTAAAGCCATGAAATCACTTACGAAAACTATTGAAAACCTTGAATATTTACCAACATGACTTTGGACCGTGATCTTCTGGTTTCATTCATCTTTTAAAGATTATAGTTTCATTAGTTCGAACCCATGTACCCATGTACAAAATAGATATTATCTATGATGTAAGTTCCAACATATCCTCACCACCTGGGTGCCTGGAGCACTTCGACCGTCCGGTGTGCCAGATCTTTTTTTCCACGTACTTTGAAACTGTGGAACCAACTTCCTGGGACGGTGTTCCCACTGAATTACAACATGGGGTTATTCAAGGGGCGGACCAACAAATTCCTCCAAAAAGCTGGCAACGCACTGGTGGTGCCTCCGGTGCTACAAGTGTTCATGGGCGGCGGTAATCACTTAACATCAGGAGACCCGCCTGTTCATTTGCTCGCTAAAAGTATATAAAAAAAATATATATTCTACCGTTTTGGCTTGCAAATGTTATGATTTATAATCTATACAATTCATCAATTAATATAATAAAATATTATATCACCCTTGAAAAGTAAAGTCTTTTTGATCATTGTCAACTTTAGGATTTGTTATCCTTCGAAATGCGAAAGAAAGTTGCGGGTGAGATTGTCAAAATAAAACAAGTTACGTGTGGTCGCAAGGACGTCCGTCAACTTTCACACATGTTTGCCCAAATGTTATACAAGTACCTGCCCACTGATGTACCGCCGTGTTGCATACCGCAACCTGCGCGCAGAGTTGGAAAAGATACCTGTTTGAAAAACTTTTTTTGATTTATATATTACTAGCATAAGATAGGAGATTCTACTCGTATCCTATGCTGATATTACGAATTCGAAAGTGTGTTCCTCTGTTGGATGAACTTCCAATCACTCCAGACAAAGCTGCGAATCGACGAGATTTTTTGCGTGGATGTAGTTGAGAAGCTGCAAAGTGACTAGGTACTTAGGTAACCTGACTCCAAGCGAATGAAGTTGCGGGAAAAATGTAGTCCTTACTATAATATTATAAATGCGAAAGTGTGCTTGTTTGTTGGTTTGTCCTTCAATAACGCTGCAACAGAGCTACGGATCAACGTGATTTTTTGCATGAGTAGGTATAGTTGAAGACTTGGCATGTGAGAGATACCTTTCATGCAGGAAAAAAAAGAGTCAAAAAGTCTGGAGAGTGACATAGGCTACTTTTTATCACGGAAAATTAAAAAGTTCCCGCGGAATTTTAAAAACTAAATCCACGCGGACGAAGTCATGGGCATCAGCTAGTGTAAAATATAGTACATAAGTAAGTGGTACATAAGTACCTATTAGATCTTACTATTTAGTGGTTCGGAACTATGCAAAGGGATCAGTTTTGGGGTTGCTTAAAAATGATTGCATCAGTGTGACGATCACAATCACTTCTGAATGGCCGGTACTCTCTCGCTATCAGTTAACTTTCATTGATCCAGCAAGAACGCCATAAATTCAGTCAATCAGAGATGATTGTCATTATTACACTGATCCAATCATTTGTAGATGATCCCACAGCTGGGGTCTTATAATTACATTATGCTTGCCTTATTGCTTTAAACAATGGCAGCCCTGTGTTTGCCAACTAGCGGTAGAATGCTACAAGGCTGTCTTGCACAATACGATGCTTTTTGCTGTTTACAACATTTCTGCTATGGCTTTTTTACGTTACGTTGTATTTGAATTGTATATTACATACATACACCTTTATAATTTCCCTTTTAAATTTACTTACGGTTATTTATAATGACGTTATATTACATTTTAGTTATAAAGCCGGCCTCAGACCTGTATATTTTACACTCGTAAGTAGTTACGATTTTGCAAGTGTAAGGTAATTTACACAAGTGTTTACATTCGAAATTTCAATGTAAGCTACTAAACTTACAGGTGTATGTTTACCGGAAAACGTATTATACTCGTAGCATAGAAGTATGCATGGTTAATTAAAATATTATTATAAGTAAAACAATTCTAAACTTTTGTTTTTACATTTAAAAATACAACGTAACTTTATTATTTAATTTTCTTTAATTATTTTAATTAGAAAATTGTACGTAAGTAAGTGATTGGTTTTAAAAAAGTTTTAAAACCTTAAATGTAGACCAAGCGTTTCAATTATTCACCCAATACTAAAGAAGAATGATTAAAAAAACGAGCTCCTCTAGAACATCGTGTTAATACATCAGGATCGGGATACATAAATATTCGGCGTCTCCGCGGGTGGTAAATAAATTGATAATAAATAATGTTAAACAAATTAACGGAGGCTGCGGTATTTTTAATGAATGTCGAATTTCGCAACACCACTTTCGACTTCCGGCCAATAGTGCAACTTAGACCAATGTTTGAAATGTAAGACTATTTTAATGACATTTTTAATGATAGTTTCCGGCGATTCGGTACCTACACCTTTAGGTGTAACTATCAAGTTAGAATTGTAGTAATTATCGTAACAGTACCAAACGAATGAGAGTCAATATTTATACTTTACCGACCCGACAGACGTTGTCCTGTCTTAAGTTTTTTTACATCCTCTTTGACGAAATTGGCAGCATGCATTCTGTCAATGTTATGTCAAACGCCATAAGGTTACATCAAAAAAGTTTGAATTGTAAAAGCGGTTACATTAGAAATAATTTAATATGGTGGTTAATATTTCTTAAATTTTCTAATTTTTCGCGCAATTTTCTTAATTTTTTCTTTCATAAGAACCTTCTCCTAACAATAACAAACACAATAAAAAAAGAATTAACGAAATCGGTCCAGCCGTTCACACGTGATGCGATGACCAAGGAAATAGGGATTCATTTTTTTATATATATATAGATATAGATTGTACACCACATACAATATAATAGGTATAGTCTAGTGATTAGGACTGCCGTCTCTAATTTAGGAGGTCGCGGGTTCGAACCCGGGTACCTCTGTTTTTCAGTGGGTCTACGAAGAAATTTCCTTTGAACGCACTGGTGGCAGAAACCGGTGGATCCACGAGTTGTTGGCCGTCTTTTTGAAGTTAGATGCATTTAAGCAATTAAATATCACATGCTTCAATGGTGAAGGAAAACATTCTGAGGAAATCTGTACGCCCGAGAAGTCATTTAAAATATTAATAAACGATCGTAGCTCTATAACGTATATATCACAGATTATAACGATAACATAAGAATCGTGAACGGATTACGGATCGTAGAGTAAAAGGTAATGTATAGTTTAACGTCTCGTCTCGATACGTTTGCATAATATCGCTTGTCATCGCGTCTCAGCGACCCATTATGACCATTAGCACGACCGAATCAAGTTTTTATACCGCGTCCGCATGCTTGTGGCAAACGGCAAACGCCAAACCTCTACAAACGTTTGCCTTGAATTTGGGAATCATCCGCACGCTTGCGAGGGCGTTTGTATGTTCTGAACAGGCAAGCATGACGGACGTCGAACTTGTGTTGGCTTTATTATTTGGCTTAAGTTATTTTTACAAATGTTTTAAGCTCAGTATCGATCAATAATGCTACTAAAATGGAATATGGATGGATGAATGGATGGATGGATGGATGTTTGTTACTCTTTCAGCCACAACTAATGAACCGATTTGAATGAAATGTGGAATAGCGATAGCTCATACCTACATTTTAGCCCGGAAAATTAAGGACTTTCCGCGGGAATTAAAAAACCTTAATCCGCGAGGACGAAGTCGCGGGCGTCATCTAGTTGATAGTAAAGCGTCCTCTAATTAAAATTTTCAAAATATATTTCATGTGCACAATTTGTCCAGTTACAGTTTTAGTATAATATTATAGATTAGTAGTAGTAGCTAGTAGTATGTTCGAAAACACTTAGTACCTACCTAGTTTATTTATTTGAATAAAAAAATATTCTACTCTATTCTAGTACATGTACAGTGTATGTACCTACTCAATAGATATTTTGTTTTTTTTCTTTATCAACCGATAGACGTCCACTGCTGGACTGTTTATTGCATGGACTTCCTCAGGCTTCGGTCTTGCGCCACCTGTACCCAGTGGCTCCCTGAGGGTCGCCTGATGGTGTCGGTCCACCTATTACCATACCATTATACACCATTTTCCGGTGCGGATTCGCCACTTATTATTATTAATATATAAAACTAATTAATTAATTAAATTATATAAACAAATCGTCTTCAAAAGTCTTCAGTCGACCAGTCATTCATTTTACGTTTTTACCCACTCACAAAATGAAGATTTCTAAAGGTGCGATACGTAAATCGTAGTACAATAACACGTCTGATCACCGCCAGTGCACAAACGAGACTGAATGCGCGCAAACGTGTGGACGGAGAGGCAAGCGCTTGCGGCAAATTCCCTTTGGTTTGGGCTCAAAAGACCGACACTCGATGGATCGGCCACAAACGCTTGCAAGCGTAGGCAAACCATGGCAAACGCTCTATCCGCACGTTTGCGTTTGTGAAGGTTTGCCGAGGTTTGCCAAGCGTGCGGATGCAGCTTTATAAGCTTATGACAGTAATATGTAGATATGAGCCTATTTCGTAACACGTTATTTACCGTTTTGAATAGTTCCAGGTGAGAGTCTTTCGTAAAAACTAGACATCATTCATCAATATCCTTGTTTTCATCTTTAGCTTTTAGATAATTCTTACTAGTGTTATAAATGTTATAGTTTGTCTGTTAATTTGTTGGTTGGTCCTTCAATTATGAAATAACGGAAAAATAGATTGACGTGACTTTCGCAAGGGTACAGTCGAAGACTTGGCATGTGAGAGATACCTTTCATATAGGAAAAAAAGAGTCAAAAGTTAGCTAGCTAGTTAAATATAAATGGCATCTAATAAATCTGGTAAAAGACTTTTGTTGACAGTGAATTGAAGGTGTGCAAAAGAAGCGTGTGAAGAGATGGGATGGGCTAATGTTATACAGTACGACTAGGTATGTGTGCAATGAAATGGCAGCCGTTTCGTTATGGTTGGACAAAAATAACATAAATTTAAGTGCTTTAACTTTTTTTTTTCAAATCAACCCGAGGTTAAAGCTTAGTCTTCGCCGACACCGTGTCTAACTGGTAACAACTAATCATAGGTAATTTCCACACGGCAATTATCACACTCTTTTGTAATTACGCACGGCTCAGAAAGGGATGAATCACGCGCAATTAGGGGAGAGGGTGGCAAGATGGGGTACTTAAGCTTTAAAGGTCAATAATATAAAAAATTACATAGTGAAACAATCATATTTATTTTTTAATTAACAACTAATTATTATTATTCTAATATTTGGTGTCATTAGGAACTTTTGATAACACATTTCAGAGAAAAAAATTAAAATAAAAAAAAGGTGTTTTGCCCCGTCTTGCCCCATGGTGCTGGTAAGATGGGGTACCCCCCTGAGGTAAGATGGGGTAATGAGAATGATCACAGAGAAAGTTGATTATTTGAGCTGGCAGAACTCGCAGACATGGGTGGCTTCGTCATCATCATCATCTATTCCTGGCACAGCTATTATGAGCCCATCTTCCACATAAAGAGCATGATATCCACCCTTCAATGGAAACGGAATATACTTCCTCACAATACATACATGGTGTATCCTTCTCTTCTTCAGTTTCGTCTCCAGATGATGAGACTCTTCGTCGTTTTGCTGTTTTCGCTGATCGGCTATTCTTCTTGATTTTTTATTTTGAGCTTTTGTAGTAGTAGTTTCTTCTGTTTTTTTTAATTCATCTTTTCTCTTTTTTGTTTCTATTTTCTCTAGTTTTTCTGTTCAGCTTATTTTTTTTTTCTGGGCGATGACTTCTAGTTCTTGTTTGTAGGGAGATGACGTGATAATTGCTGTTTTTCCACGCTTTTTAGCAATACGGGAGGATTTTTAGTAAGCGGAAGTGGAAAGAGTTGTTTTGGAGAAGTCAAAACAAAGCTACTGTTGCTTTTATCGCTTGTGGGCATATTAGCTGGTTGTGATATCGCATAGATTCTTCGGACCACGACCCTCTGTCAGTCGTGCGTCACGAACCATTCTAAAAAGACAAACTATAATAAGCTCACAAAAAACAAACTCATTTTTACGAAAAAAAAAAAACAAGAACAAAATTATTCTCACTGGGGGCAAGATGGGGTACCCCGTTACCCCATCTCGCCTGCAGAGCGATTTTATAAAAAAAAAAACAAAAAAAAAAAACAGCCAACAATCTTAAGGAAACACAATGCCCACCTTATTATAGGATAGTTTAAGCGTCAATCACAGCAACACCTCACCAGCTAACGTTATTTAACAAATCACAGTCACTTGTCAAACCAGAAGAAAATATCATAAGCAATTTGCAGTAAAACACTTTTTTTGAATTTTTTTCGACACTGTGCACTTGTGAACCACTAATCACTGGGTGACTGACAAGTATCATGGCGGCGCGTCGAACGATGAATGAACAACCGTGATCACTCAATTGGAACTGTGAATTTCGCTGGGTACCCCGTCTTACCCGCTACCCCGTCTTACCTCCTTCTCCCCTACGTGATAAATAACATAATTGCAGCGACAGCCGGCCGGACGCCGCGCCGGACGCCGGACACGCGTTTCTATGTCCGTCACGTCACTGCAACCTCGTTACGTTACTCGTTATGTACTTGTTACGGTTTTACAGGGCCACGGCTATGTCACATGAGCGGGTGTTCAACTAAGGGTTGTGGCCCTTTAATACTTAAAACTAGACAATTGCGAAAAAAAATGATTATATTCATCACTATTGGAAAAAGTACGGGGAATAAATTATAAATGGGGATTGGTAGGATATATGAAAGTCCTATGTTTTTGAAGTCAGACATGAAAATCTTCATTTAGGTTATTATTTGTTAATACTAAATACCTGTATAATAAGCTATTTTAGTTAAACGGATCATAAAAACGAATCGATTGACATCTACATATTTCATCAAAATCAACTCGATAGCTCAGGCGCTACTGTTGTAGTAGTATTTCTTACCATTTCTTTTCTAGGAGTATCTAGGAGCTCACACAGGAATAATAAAATCTAATCCACACGGACGAAGTCACAAGAATTAGCTAGTAAATTATAAATTAATCCAACCTAAAATCAAACCTAAGACCGTACAACGCCAAACCTCAAATAGCTAAGTCACGTTCTAGCGAATTTTTATTTCTACAAACACTTTGCCGCTGTTTTCTCTACACGTCTTGTCTCGCACCCAATTACCCTTTAACATTTTTCTATGCAACCTCACGAACTTCTATTCTCCTATATCTATTGATCAGAGCTATTGAATGAATATATTGTTGTTGTGCAATAGATAAAACTTTTTCATCAATACAAAACACGTATGGTGCCATAGAACCTGTCTGCAATCCGACGCAAATCCCATCTCGCCTGTGCATAGATGGATGTTAGATAGTTTACGTCAGTCAGTTCAGAGCAATGAGCTGCCCAAATTAGGCAAGTGGACCTTAGTTGTTTAGTAACGAGCAATACGCTTAGGAGACGACTTTGGGTTTAAATCGACAGTGCTGTGCCAAGGGCAAAGGATACTTAGTGTTTTTGCTACTATCAATTCACCCTTTTAAGGGTGGATTAAAAAAATCTACCTTAGTGCATCTCTACATTACTTAGGGCTTACTTCCTTTTTTCAAATCAAGAGGTGCACAGGGTTAGGTTGTGTTTTATCTGTCAGTCTGTCAGTCAGTCACTTTATTGTTTTATATAATTCTATTGACACAATAAATATATTGTATATTTGAAAGGTTTTTTTTAATATATTTTTAGCGAGCGAACCCGCAAGCGGGTCACCTGATGTTAAGTGATTACCGTCGCCCATGAACATTTGTAGCACCTGAGGCACCACCAATACGTTGCCCCTTGAAATACCGCCCCTTGAATAACCCCATGTTGTAATTTAGTGGGAACACTGTTGCAGGAAGTCCTATCAGATTTCATGTAATAGGAACTCAATACAGGTTAAATTAATACAATCCTTTCGATACGAATAAGGTAGTTACTTAGACTTCGCGATACCATTTACGAGTGCCATTTACGGAGAGTGTAACGGTCCTATATCATTATGGTATCCTAAGTATAAACCAAGGACCGTAATAGTCTTTAAAATTAATATAATTAATATTTTAGGAAAAATATTATATCGCGCACACTAATTCGAAGATACTTCCATATGTTACTTTTACTTTTTGACCGAGTGGTCTTTTACTTTGGCAGAGAGAAAATAAATCTTGTTCTAGAACATTTTTCATATATCGTCTCGTCATCAAAGGGTTCAGCTAGTTGGTTTTTAATCGCAGTCTTCCTGAGCTATCCACGGTGCAATCGTTTGACTTTCTCTTACACAATCTTACCCATCGATTACAGTATGAGAAATGATAGTTTTTGCTACGTTTTTCTCTGGATTTATTGATGATTAAAAGTTATAATGATTTGTGAAGATTATTTAGTATAAGAAAAGTTAATAACGACATTTTTCTAATGAAGTATTTACAATGTACATAGCTCTCCCTTTCCGGTATTTTAATGGGGGTCTACTTCTTATTCTCGACGGACGGACGGACAACGGAGGTTTAGTACCTAATAGGGCCCTAAAAACCATACGAAGCCGAAGCAGGTCCCCTAGTTCATGAAATAAAACAAAATATACAAACAAGTAATTGTTCATTTATATTTTTCAGGTGACATAACCTCTTCTGCCATGTTCGTCAGGTCGATAACCTCTGGATCGGTTGTGAACTAGCAACCAGTGTAGAACTTTGTACAACGCTTGAGGATCGTCGCATTGGATTTTGTAGCAGTGTTTTTGTCTTCGGGGTGATCTGTGAAAACAAAGATATAACGATATATTTAAAGTTCTTTGGTAGGAAAACATAAGCAAGAACTTCTACCCCTCTCTACTAATCGAGAATTCGCTTAGGATAATATTGTTGGATGCCAGATCTTTCTTTGTGGAACTTCACTAGAAGTAGATACGGGTTTTATTCTACGGTTTAATGATTGTACATGATACATACCAAAATTATTAGGTAGGTGCGTATTGGTAAGGCGATTACCGACACAACAGCGATTTCGTTAAAACAAACTTTACGGTAGTCGCATCATCTATGTTCGACATAAATATTAAATTGTTCTAAGGGCTAAGGACGTTCGTCGTTGGTGAAATAGAGCCTAAATCCAAAAGAATCAGCATTGAAAAAACTATTTATTTAGTCGCCACTGCGGGCACATGATTTCTGGCCTAATTAATAATGACCTGGACCAATGACGTAACGTGCTTTCCGAAGCACAGAGGCAACGAAGATTCAGACCGCCAAAATAGTAGGTGCATGGTACTTACTGTGTGTTGTAGTTAGAATCAGAGTGAAGTTCGCACAACAGTCTTCGCTTGCAGTCCTCGCTGATTGGAGGCACGGCGCCTACGTCGCCTGATCGCCGAAAAAATCGGTTAGGATAGCTGGAAAATTACAACAAACAATATACTTACACATAGATAATATGTTCGCTATTGTAATACAGAGTTTTGCACTAGAAAATTTTCAGTTCAAAAAGTTCCAAAGAAAAATCTGCGCGGGCATCAAGTGCACGTTACAATTTCTTTCAGTGGTGGAAGATCGTAACTTACCTATACTCGTATCTATGTCTATAAATCTATGCAAATATGTATTACAATTGCGAGAAAAAAAAATCATCTGTCTGTGTGGTCTAAGTAACACTTAGACCACTGGAAATTTTATTTAGCGAGGAGATAACCTGCATCTTGAGGAAGGGCATAGATTACTTTTTATTCCAGGAAATCAAGTCCTACGGGATTTTGAATAATCTATACAATACTGAATAGTGGAACCACTACTATAATATTATAATCCGTCCGTTCGTATATTCGTCAAGATGATCGTAAACAAAGAAAAGAAGTCAGAAACCACTCGAAACCGGTACCTCTTGAAATACAAGATACAACTGCAGACAACAGTATTATGGAGAAAACAATTTGTTTGTCGCGTGCTCATACTGTAAGAGAGCTTTCACAATAGCTTTCTACACGCACGGCTTGTAATTCATACATACATTACGTATGGATTTTATTGTGGCAAAAGTAAAAATCCTTACTAATATTATAACAATGCGAAAGTGTGTTTGATTGTTTGTCCTTTGATCGCGCAGCAATAGATTGACGAGATTTTTTGCATGGACAATTTATGAAGAGTGACATAGGTTCCGTTTATCCTGGAAAAACAAAGGGCTCCCGCTGCATTTAAAAAACCTAACTCCACGTGGAAAAAGCCATGAGCAGATGTCTGAAATAAAGTTTACTGTACTTTTTCCTTTTATTTTGACGCAATTCGAGTTGCGGTGGTGTGGATTTGCAGGAAAATTATAATTATATTTAAAGAATCATTTAGAACAGAACAACTAATTGATATCTTGTCAGCTCTTCTTAGCAGATGAAATTTTTCTCAGCAAAAACACAAGCTACATACGAGCTACAAGATGACTTGCATTGACTATATGCAGGCCTAGCGAACTTTGCAGTAAACTGAGGAGCTACAATTACAATTTTATTAATTTACAATTAACTCGTCTAAGAGCCTAAATTCAGAGAGTGAGAAGGGATAAGAATTACGTGATAGAAAGAGAGAAAAGTCTAGACGAGTAAGACTGTAGGTAAGTAGCGCTGTGTCAACCTGAATTGCACTTTATTGTGTGGTAACAAGAGTCACTATTTATTTAAATCATTTCGTCGAATGAATCTTCTGTACCTTTAGGTACATATTAAGTATTTTGTGGTTATGGGCAATATCAGGCAATCAGCCTTCCAACTATGGGCAGATGAAATAATAAATGAAATTTTTGTGAGTTTGAATGAACCGTGCAGCGTATCGGCTGCGGCAGTGTGAAGCGCTCTAGCACGTAGATTGCGGCTTTCACACTTGTGCAACACACGGATGCGTGTCCTTCCGCGTCGCGCGCGCCGCGGCCTGTTTTCCACATCACTCACTCGCACCTCCAATAAGCACATTTAACTTTATAAGTTGGACTCCGAATGTTCGGATGTAACATCAAGGTACTGCCTATTTTTAACTGACTTCCAAAAAGGAGGACGTTATCAATTCGGCAGTATCTTTTTTTGTAACTTTTACTTTGTTCACGTGTAGTTAGCATATTATATTATGTACGTATATGAATGATTCCTTTAAACCTTCGACTGAAACAGATTTTTTTAAATTCCATGACAAAATAGTCTGTGATCTCACCTGATGGTAAGTAACGATGCAGTCTAATATGGTTGTGGACTAACTTGGAAGGGATATGGCAGTGTACCTGTACCTACATTCAACACATACCCTAACCTGTTTCTAAACGCTATCGTGCCGGAACGCTAAATCCAAACCACGGTCAAAGCCTCCCACCAGGCCAGACCTGAGGCAATACAGAAATTATAAATTCCCAAATTGCCTCCACCAGGAATCGAATCCGAGAGCTCCCAGCCATAAGACCATGAAGATGATGATGATGACTCAGGTACGGAGCAACGGATCGACGTGAGTTAGTGGGTATAATATGGGACCAGACTTGCTGAGTAACATACCTAATTAGGCTATTTTTTACATCGGAAAAGCAGACGGTTTCCTCGCGATTTAAAAAGACTGGATCGGTACTAGGTATCTACCATTGCTCACTAGTATACCTAACGAAGTCACGGGCGAAAGCTACTTATTACGTAACAATATTAGAAAAATAGAGATCTATTATTTTAAATAGTCAGAGTTAGTCGAAATATTATGATGAGTATTGAGTAATACAGAGAGTTTCTGCGCTGAGGCGAATGAGTTCGTCTTTTTGTCTCGAAATCGCCACACTCTCTTCTCCGATTAATTACTTACAAGCTTACGAAATTGAATAACCACTAGTTTTTGTTTCACTTGTGGTAATTGGGACAAATTATACAACATCTCTTTTTGATACAGAATTAGATTAAAGCCTAATTATATAGTAGATAATTACCTATTGTAAAAGTATGCCCACGTGAAACGGTGCCAACAATATTGGCTGCACTTGATTCTTTACAGAATAAATGATTGCCCATAGAATAGTACAGAACAATTTTTTATTCAAATAAAGTTTTACAAGGTGCTTTTGAATAGTCTTTGAAGTGAATTTACCACTTACTCAGAATGCCATTCCAAACGAGAAGAACTAGCAAGAAACACGGCGTTTGCTTTTTAAAAAATATTAAAATTGCTTTTTAAAATCGACACCTTCAAGGAAAAACATCGTAACTCACTCTTTAGCGATTTTGAATTACAATCATAATCCTGAGCATGATTGTAATTCAAAATCGCTAAAAAGTGAGTTACGATGTTTTCCTTTGTAGGTGTCGAAATAGTAAAATTATTGTATCATTGTCACTTCATTCGAACGGAATCGAACCCTAGATCTACGAAAAGGAGGCTGAAGTCTTAATCACTAGACTATCACCTCTTTTTATTGCATAGTTGATTGTGCTGTTGTGTCAATATGCGCAAGGACTAAAGACACAGCAACTTTCGGTTCAGTTCAATCCAATAGATAAGACTGGAACAACTTTTGCAGTTTTTCAGCTCGTACATGCTTTCATTTTCATTCGTCTTGAATGAGAGGACTCAATGTTAGATAAGAATTGGCAAGCTTCGAGTTTATTCATCAAAAACAGAGGACGTCGATGGCTGGATGGCTCTTCAATTAAACCAGTTGATAGATACATTTCAACTGGCTGTAGGTCATTAATATCGATTAATGATTACATTTGGACCGGCTGTGGGTTGCATAACATAATTTATACGTGAGGCGGGGTGCGTGCGCGCGCTACATAATAATATTTACATATATTATATTATATCCGTGTTAATAGTTTCGTTTAGTTAGACCAGTTGCATGGTTGAGGAAAACTGTAAGCCTAAAAAGTTATTTACTCACTGATGATTATTGTCAACATTTTCCAAGGTGATGAGTTGGGGAGTCAGCGCTGATAGAATGATGCCGACCGGAAGTAGTGCCGTCATCAGGTGCAGCAGGCTTTTCCACGGATTCCCACTAAAAACACAATGATTCCGTTAACATAATTCCCAAAAAATGAGGTTTTATATGAAAGCTGGGCGTTCTCTACACTCTCGCTGGTGACTAAAATGCATCGTTGCAGCGAAAGCAATAAATTCAGCCAGTCATCTGAATTGAAACTGTGATTGATGCAGTTTTTACGCAATCGACCAGCAGATAATATACGGTAGCGGCCAGAAAATGTTTACCACCTTAAGATTCATAATTACATGCATACGTCTATGCCTGACAGTCGATATGCTTTCAATATTCTATGGCATTATAGACCTTACTGCACGCAATGTGATATAGAATCTACTTTGAAAACTAATAAACATTTTCTGTCCGCGACCATACAATTCAGAAATTATAAATCGAATCCAGGTCCTCGCATTTGTAGTCTTTTTTTATTCGCAAACAAGATAGTCCTTGACTGTGATCTCATCCGATGGTAAGTGACGATGCAGACTAAGATGGTAGCGGACTAACTTGGAAGGGGTATGGCAGTGTATATTCAACCCATACTCCTAATCAGTTTCTACACGCCAACGTGCCGGAACGCTCAATCGCTTGGCGGCACGTCTTTGACAGTAGAGTGGTAACTAGCCACGACCAAAGCCTCCCACCAGACTAGACCACAGACAATTCAGAAATTATAAATTCCCAAATTGCCCCCGTCGGGAATCGAACCCGAAACCTTCCAGTTATTAGACCACAGCGCTCACCACTGCGCCAGGGAGGTCACTGCACCCACTACACCAGGGAGGTCGACTATTTATTCCCTGTACATTTTTAGTGCATGTAAGACCCGATGACCGATCGATCAATCACAAACATTACAGAGACAAACGGTGGCAGTTTAACAATCATTAGTCTGGTCGAGACATTAGTCAGTAGTAATGAAATGCCCACCGTGGCCGCGTAATGCTGGCTGACTTCAAGTTATCAATTATCTGCTTATCAGATCATTGTTACACTCAAATAATTGTAAGCGCTTAATGACAGAGTTGCATGGGAACAATCGGGCTTGGCATCCAACTGTCCACGAGATAGTGTTGATAAATAATTAATCTATTACGTTGGCATACCTAGCGACGTAATGACAATATTGTATCTAACATTTTGTTGAAAAGAGCAATTCTGCTGAGTTTCTTGCTGACTCTTCTCAGCAGGAATCTAAATACCGAACCGGTGGCAGAGTCTCGACTTGTCATTAGTTGGCCAAAGCAAAGAGTTGGCCAGCAAGCTAGCAAAAAATAATTTTTAATTTGTTAAATTTTTGAGAGTATTTTGACATTATAAATGATGAATGAATGTAAAGATAAGCTGATGTCTAAACTTCAGTCAGTCGGTCTAGTCGCAGATCATCACGAAGGAAATAAGAAACCAAAAAACTTTCGCATTAGAATTGAATTTTAGCGTACTTCCTCGCACGTCGTTATCCATGATAGAACAATTTATCAAGTACGCGTAATTGCAACACACACTTACATAAAGCAAGAAAGCGTCGGGGAACACTTAAAATCTCGTCATCACTTAAAACCTATGATTAATTCCGCTCGATTGGTGAAAGGACACCGTTTGCCTGCGTTGCGAAAATAGTTACTATTGCGGCCTTCCTCCAATTGGTGGATGAAAGCTTTTCTCGTTTATGAAAGAAAACTTAATAAATTAAAATTCTTGTATCTACTACATAAGCGGAGATAGCCTAATTGGTTATTAGTAGAGCTGTGGCACGATCGCGAGTCTCTTAAATTCAATAACAACAACTCAAAAGCGATTGAGCCAGAACGAGTGAGATCATTCAAATGATCGAGTTATCGTCTTTTTGACCCGATCACTTTGCCTATGGGTCGCTGTCGACCCGCGCACTTTCCGCGAACTTTTTCGCGGAGAAGTTACATTAGTCATTGCTACAGCTACAGGTTTGCTAATGCATGCTAAGGCAGCTTTTCTGCGAGCATTTTGCATGTCGAGATGAATGAAATGACTGAAAACTGACTAGGTACTTAAATGCCGATTTCACTAGTATCGAGTGACGTTTAACTGAGGAATAAATTGGACGATCTGACAGTTTTTGTATTGAAATTACTAACAAAATATCAAAACGCTAGGATAAGACTTATTTCACGATGGAGTAATCGGCCCTAAGTATTTAAATCAGTCAGTGGTAAAAAGGTCACCTTTACGACGATATTTTAACAGCGTCAGCCGCCGGAATCGGTATGTAGATTGCTTAAGCTTAACATTTTGTTTCCTTTACACTTTCTTTATACTGTTAAATTAAATTCAAGTCATAATATTTCAAAACTTAGATTCTAATCTACTAGAACGTATAAAGAAGGAAGTCTCAACAAAATGATTTACAATCTCATTGGAGCATGAATATTAATTTATTGGATCAGTTTTAGTGAAAGTAATTAGTTATTATATAGAATAGGTAGAGACTTATATTTACGGTCATGTGATAGACAGCGATGTACTTTTACCATAATATTTTTTGAATGGATGGCTCTATAAATATTTACAGTTTATTGGGTTGTACTTCAATGTCGACGTGATTTTTTTACATGCGTATAATCGAGAAACTGGAAGATGACATAGTTTATTAAAAACAAAGGTTTCCCGAGAGATTTTAGAACTTGACTCCATGCAGACAAAGCTACAGGTCAAAGCTAGTGATGTTATTGAGTAATTAAGTAATCATCTTCGGGAAAGAGGCGAAGTATAATTAATTAAAGCTACATTATGTTTTTATACTATACCGTTTCTTATTTGAATTTTCCTTGACATCTTTCTCATCATCTTTGAAATCTAAACCAAAATTGTCATCATCTCCATCTGAACTGGGTTTTTCCTTAAATGCATCAGGAAGCTTGTAGAGTCCCCCTGCAGGGATCTTCCCAGGAGATTCCACGGGGGGTTTGGCTTCTATGCCGGTGATATATTTCCATTCCATATCTCTCGATGGTATTGTGTTTTCAAATTTGTAAGGGGCTTCTATTGGGTGTGCATAAGTGGGGGGTTTGTAATTTAATTTGTAGAAATCGCCTGGTGAGCTGTCAAAGTTGTACATTTTAAGTTATCATTTATATAAATATTGCATGGAGACTTACCTATGCTGTGACCTAGTATGTGTGAATCATTAAGGGTAATGAGTTATTGCTATATTACCTTTACATCTTTGACATTTCTACAAAAACTTGAGTGCTGATATTTGCAAAAATATTGTGAGGAAAACTGCTTGAGATATATTTATCTCAATAGAAATTGTGCGTTACTTGAAAAAGGCAATAAATATTCAATAAGAATTTATAAACATATTATAAAGGTCATTGAATCTACCGGCGATCAATGTACTGGGAGCAAAGAATTAGTTTGGCCATAAAAGGGGCAATGTTGCCAGCATTTTTGGTAATATGCCACACTGTGGCAACATCAATCAGTATTAGATTTATTTTAGTTTTAAAAGTATATATTGTGTTATTTGAAATGGCATGTAATTAAACGAGCTTCTATTTAATACCATTATTGGCTTCTAAATTACTAAGTCAGCTTCAACTAGTGAGCCTCTAAAAAATATAATTTTAGCATCTATATTTATAACTTAGCTTCAAACCGTGAACTCCTAAAATACTTAAATATTAGCATCAAATAATACACCAAATCTTCAACCACATTTTTTTTTGGTGAGAAAAATGAAATAAAAAAATGTTTCTAACTAAATAAAAGAACGTTTTTTTTTTGATAAAATGAAATTAAAAAAATGATTGTTTTTAAATTTAACTCAAGATAAATACCTACACATAACATTATAACATTTTTGAAAAAAAAAAATCAAATTTTTTTTCAACTTTTTTTTTAGTTTTAGGTAGGTTTACGATCCCAACAGAACCTAAGTGCCCGGCCTTCGGCCGGGCACCTGAATATTCATGTATAACCCTAACCTAACCTAACTTTAGTTTAAAGAAAAAATTATACAAAAATAATTGCAATATTAACACACTAACAACAGAACAACAAAAAAAACAAATGTATGTTTTGAATGGCGCTCTCTGACTGGTGCAAATAGCCATAACCAACGAGATCGTGCAAATTGCCAGTCGCATCCGTCTCACTCGCACCAACGAAATCGTGCAAATGGCCAGTCGTATCCATCTCACTCGCACCAAATCGTGCAGTGGCAGTGGACAATAATAAAAATAGTGGCTCTTTATTTGATGCTTTCTTTGGAATATTTTGTGGCCATTGTGAAGAAGCCGAGTTAGTATATTAGAAGCTTCATCATTTTCCCGTTGCTGAGTTATTAAATTAGAAGCTAGGTTTTGATGCCAAAAAATAAATTTTGTTGGTCGACTTATTATATTCCATTTGAAATTACCTGAGAAATGATGGCGGATTTTTATTTACCGGAGAAAATGAACCTGTCGTAGCTTGTGTCGGCACCAGAAAAGCATCTTCACTATAAAAATGTCCCAATAGCGGGCTTGGTTTGAACTCTTTACCTTTAGCTTGTAGAGTTATATTTTTTGAATGATTTTTGTCAGCTTCTTGTTCTTCTAACTTTGGTGGAGTGAAAGAAGTGTCAATTTTCCAATTGCCCATGTCTAATTTGGGTATTTTAAGTTTACCTTTTTCATGATCATTATTATTTGGTTCTGTTCCATTTGCAATGTTATCTTTTATGGCTGTTGTATCGTAAATATTATCTTTCTCACCTTGAATTGATTTATCATATTCGGTGGAACGTTCTTTATCTTTATCATTTTCTCTTGATCGCCCTTTAGTTTTTTCTCCGCATTTAGATTTAGATACATTTCTATCTTCTATACCACTTTTAGCTGTTAAATTATCACTATCATTATATTTTTTTGTATGAATGATATCTTTGACTGGATATAATGTGGTTACATTTAGACTGGTTTCATATTCATCATTTTGGTTTACTTCGTGACACATTGCACCAGAAATCAGATACGCTGTGCATAACATAAGTATCTGAAAAGTGTAAATATTTATTTAATGAATTCTGTGAATCTTTCAATGAAGAATTGACCGAAGTAATGTATTGTGCTCCTGCATAATTTTCCAGAATAAAATGAAAATGCCTATGTGTTTGTCTTGGGTATGAGCTATCTCCATTCCCAGACAAATTGCGGTTCATTCATTATGGCGTGAAGGAGTAACAAACATACGTACACACACACACACGCACAAACCTTCGCCTTCATAAAATTATTGTGATTACCAATTCATATACATATTAAACTTGCATAAGCTGTCAAATAAATACGATTTCCTTATACACTCTCAAGGGTAATCTGTAAGATACGATCATGAAGAAAACTATAGGAAAAGCAATATGGATCGATAACAGGCTCTGTATAATACAGTGCGGAGTTACGAGAAAGTGGTAAAAAGGGTCACGGATCAAGGGTTACAAAGGTCGCCTGCTACAGCACCTATAATGCGAGTGGGCACCCCTACCCGCTCCCACGTCGCGTCCGCGCGCTATCGCCTCCGACTTGAGTCGTGACGATGGCATCACATCGGCGTATTGTGAACATTTGTCTTTCAATCGATATGCATTAATTCCAGTACTAGCTATTTGAGATCTTGATAGGAATATATACCTACGGTGAATGTTGTACACGACGAGCTTAAGACGTGAGTCGTGGACATGACGTGGTTAAGGGGTTTCATTTCTCTCATTGAGTCTTGTTCTTCTTTTGCTTCTTTATCAACCGATAGCCGTCCACGGATGGGCATAGTTCTATTCTTAATTCCTATATAGCTTAAATGCCCATCGAATTTACATCGCCAGCAGGCTATCGACGATCGCATCATGATGAACTTTACATTCGACTGAAGTCAAATCAGAAAAGGGAAAAGGAGATTTGTAGAAGATTAACCGACATTGCATAATGAGCTGAGGACACTGAGGATATAATTCTTCCTAAATTGATCAAGGTTGATGAGCCTATTAATCTATAGATAGAGCAATAAACGTTTCTATGTAAAATGCCCAAAATAAACAAAGAAAATTATCATAAAAGTGAGTTTTGCTCTTACTGAACGGAGAGTAAAAGAAATAATAAATATCGATAATAGGATTCTGTTTCCCCAAAAGCAAAAGTAATAAGATAGAATAAGGACAATGTTGCAAATACGTTGTAAAGTGGCATAACAAATCAGTTAAGAAAGAAGTGTGACGATAGAATCCTATTGACCCAAATAAAGCAGAAGCAATAACAATAAACATTAAGACAGTCCTTTAGCAAAAGTGACATAACCGAAGTAACGAAGGTGGCTAGGATCCTATTGACCCAAATGTGGAGTAGTAATAACACGAGTACGGCGGCCGGCGCGCCGCGTTGCGTCATCGCGTTCACTTTCACCCAAACCAGTAAGTCACTGACCGCTACTGCCGGGCACCGAGTTCTGCTGCAGGCCACACACATCAGAGTAGCCATTGATTGCAATCTCTGCTGCCATATTCTCTACTATTGACACGTCCAGTGTCTTTGGAAAACAATGGAAAGTTGCTCTCAGAACTGCCAAACAGGTTGTTCCTAAGCCAAACCTGTAGCGGCATTCCCAAAATTAATTACCGCAACGACCCCCTGATTGGATGATTAAAATGCCAAACAAAAATATCATAAATCAGAGATCATTGTGATCTTTACACTGATACAATATATTTTTAGAGATTACCATTATTTCGTCATACAAAATGCAGGTTTGACACTTCTATTTAGCCAAGATAGAGAGTAGCTCCCGGTGGTAAGTGAATTGCTTAGTTAAGAATAACAAGTCAGTTTCATATTCGCCAATTTTGATAAGAAATGTTCATGTTGTGAATGTGAATGACCTAACTGACCGATTTCCCGAGATCATTTTTTGGGAATTTACAGTTTCTGAATTGCCCCGGTTTTGATTGGTGAGAGGCTTCAGTTGACTTCTTCAGGCTAGCCGCTAGTAACAACTCTTCTGGCCGATGATTTAGGGCTGTGTGTTTTAGTTCTATGGCGCTAATGGTGCAGAGTATTACGCGATTCCGACTGGTTTTGAGCTATACAGCTGACTACTACATACTCTTGACCTCATTCCACGTCATCTCTATCTTCGAAACCTTCGCCGTACGCCACCAAGTTTGTTTAGGCTGGCCCGTTTTAGCTTTCCCTGAGGATTCCAGTCGAAAGACTGTTTACTGTCGGGTTGCCTTCGAAAAGTGTGGCTATTAGTTTCCCAAAAACTATCCCTTCAACGTTAGTCTGCTAACTGATTCCATCTTAGACTGCATAATAGTCATTTACCACCAGGTGAAATTCCAGTCAAGGGCTAACATGTAGAAAAATAAAAAAAGACCTCTCACAATCAGACACGTCGGAATGCGGAATTGGTGTACATTTACATAAGAGAAGTCATCTTGAAATTCATTGACGCGTCAGCACTTGTACATTTTATTTTCACTCGTCAATAATAAATGGTCGATGAGTACAAGCAATTTGTAATGTAAATATTAAATAATAAATTCCGGCTGGCAGCCTGTATAGACAAATTAGAATCCACATCGTTCTTATGCAATCCTAACTAGTCTATTGAGGGTTTCAGGCCTAATGATCGTATATCTGACATTACCATAAAAAGTATAATAACCTTATGAGCTATAATAAAATAAATTGAGTCATCTACCCTATTGAACTTAGGGCCTTATACCAGATAAACAGCAAGTTATAATCGCTCTACAGTGCCAGTTTTGTACTTCCAGCTAGTCACGAATTCTCGATTCGTTTAAACGATAGTAAGTAGATAATAATATTTTATGATGCTCTATACGTGTTCAGTGTTCACGTAAGTGGTATCTTCTGAATATCATCTCGACCGAAAAAACTCGTCCGGATAGCCGAGTTGTCCTTTTGCAATTTTTCCCATTTTTTTGATGGTAAACTCTACTGACAGTACGATTACTTTGGCTTCCTTTTCGAGAGAACTCGAGTTGAAAATTTCAGATTGGGATTTTATGAGTTATAAACATAAATTATAATGGTTCCTACCTGATGCCCGTGACTTTGTCCGGGTGGACTTCGTTTAAAAAAATTGTAACATGCATATAAAATACATTGATTTTGCGGGTTAAAAAGAAGGTCACTTATGAGTCCTCAACTAACTAGTTGAATGAATATTCATTGCATTTATAATATTGATAAGGCTAATAATAGGTATGCATCTTAATTTATAAAAGGAAAAGATGACTAACTAATTGATTGATCTATCAACGCACAGCTCAAATCACTGGACATAATGGATATTATGACGTAGGCAATCGCTAATGATTTTTGAAAATTCAATGTCTAAGGGGTAAAATAGGGGTTTGAAATTGAATGTAACGTGAGCCGGTCAATATATTTCTAGCTTATAGTTGTGCTAGAAGCTATAGTTTTGTGAGCCTACAAGTTTTATGATTTGTCGTTTCTACTAAACGAATAGTCTGAGCTATCCACCATAATCATCAATCAATCATGCCGAATTTAATTTGAGAGATTTTGAAAGCGGTCAGTGCAGTGGGGTAAAAATTTAAACTCAGTAGATATCTATCTGATAGGGTGAGGTAATTCTCGCAAAATGGGCGGTCTCGCTTAGTTGCAGAAACATTTCCCAGGATGAAGAAAAAGGTAGGATCGGATTGAGGACAATTAAAATTCAAAATTTTTTATTTCATGTAGGCCAACTTGTAGCTCTTACGGTACGTTATGAATGTACCACTGGTTCGGAATGCAGATAGAAGATTTTGATGGCAAATAAAATACATAAAATAAAATATTGTAGGTTAATAAAAAATATTTTATATAAGCAGAAACACCTGAGGTTTATGATTTTTTAAGTTAGTCCCCCGATTTTCTAACGAAATTTCTTATGAATGTAATTTCAAATACCTAAATAGTTTGGAATGCAATTTAGATTTTCTTTGAAACCGATGGCATCGTGTGGCATATAGTTTCTTAGACCAATGATTTTCGCCTCACTAACCGCTCTCAAAGTAACACGCTGTATGTCTACGACTCAAATGAACCGTCGTTCTTATATTATCGGCATTATATTAATGATCATGATGATGAACTCCAAGCGGTTGCACAACGCGCCGACAGGTGGAGAAAGCTGAGGAATGCGATGATAGTTATAGCTTACTCACTCCTTTATTTCGTAACAAAAGAGGATTATTAAGATAAAAATCTGAACTACAATAGTAATTAGTTAAATGTACACGAGTAGCAGGGTTATTCAGTAGAATGCAAACGCATCTGGAAAGCAAACTCACTTCACCATGGTTTGTCAAATCATATCAATTTATTTGCTCAAAAATGTTCAAGCAAAAATGTCAATACAAGGTGTTAGGAAAACTATTGGTAAATATAATAAGATGTTTTACCTGAAATATTTACACTATAATAATTAAGTTTACAATTAAATAATAATTATTGAATAAATAAATAATTAAGTTTACAATTAAATTAGTGTCAACAAATTCTTATATACAACTCTCAATTACAGTTTTTTACAGTTTAAAGTTAAGATTTGACTTATAATCCATAAGGTAACTTTAATCCATAATGACAAAACTTACTGTTACTCGATTAAGGAAAATTGGACGTGACATCCATCATACCTATCGATTTATAACCCCCGAAGTGCCCCGAAAACGACAGGATGTTATAAGTTTTACGTATGTGTGTGTGTGTGTCTGTCTGTGGCATTGTAGCTCCCGAACGAATGAACTGATTTTGATTTTGTTTGAAAGGTGAATTAGGCGGGAGGGTTCTTAGCTATTTGGTTGATGAAAAATCGGTCCAAGATGGCCGCCGCCACGATGGCGATGGTGGATTACATATTTTTATTTTAACGATTACTGACTAGCGATTAGGATGTTGTAAAGTGTTGGAGATGTTTTAAATTTTTAATTTACACTTGTATTCATATGAGATGTAGCCATGCCATGCGGAATCAATTGACACCTCATTAAATTGAAATCGGCTTAGGCGCTACGGTGGCATATCTATTATCTATACAAATGTATAATATGATGCTAAAATCATAACCCTTCCTTTTGGCTTTAGGTAGTCTGGTAAAAAAGCTGCACTAAAATAAGAAGGTAAAATGTTAGGTACAGCTAATTCCACTCACCATGGTCTCAACGTGAAGATGTCACATAATGACTAAAAGCCGTGATGTTATGGTTGTGCATTTATAATGTCTCGGAGTGGCTCGCTGAGAATTGCATGAACCGTTTACACCTTCTTTTGTCTTTAAGGCGGAAAATATAGGGCAGTTTACTTGTTGAATATCGATGGTTTTTGGTCTGCATCACATCTTCTTTCTTTCTTTTATGGTGCCATAAATAAATGATTACAATGTTAGAATTTTACATGTTCAAAACTATCCCAAACGATATTATACAGGTAATACTAACATAATTATTCAAGTCTAATTAAATTAAAATAAAATATAATAGTTATTATATTAACACTACATAACACAACATTTTAACATCAGTTAGATGAAGTTCGTGGGAAGCGAGTTGCCACCAAGCTGGTCTAATTTGACGGCTTTACTCAGATGAAACTCGTAAGACAACACACACACAATATTTGAGGGAGCATTCCTACTAGAACTAATAGGTATAGCATTATTTTAATTTCTAGAAAATCATCGTGAAATTAGTGTTGATCAACGCCCATCACTATTAGAGAGCAATTTTCCAGCCATAACGCATAAGCGCATTGTTGGCGCGGAGACCCTAATTATTTCCCCCTACACAGCTCATTATACCTACATATACATACAGTCATACATATTATTATATGTTTTATTTAATGTTACACAACTCTAGGAAGAGCACACTAGTTACAAATTACTTATCAAACTCGCTCGTTTTGTATGGAGTCATTGATATAGGTATCCTAAGATTGAAATACAAGCCCGCGTTTTCATCGACCATACCTAAACCGTGCCCTAAATAGGTTAGGTAGGTAGCTTTACCTAGGTAGATTTGTCAAAAGAAAATTGACAGAAAATGTCACGTAACTAAGCCTAGGTAAGTTTGTGAAGACGGGAATAACTGTCGCATTCAGATTCGCAGCATGAGCTCTCGCCTCAATAGCCCAACGGTTAAAGGTGCGGGCTGAAAACTGAAAGGTCGCAGGTTCAAACCCCACCCGTTACACATTATTGTTGTACCCACTCCTAGCACAAGCTTTCCGCTTATTTGCGTCAACTTCAGCATTGCTAATATTCTTGAAAAAAAAAAGAAAAAATCATAAACTTATATAAGTAATCAGACAGTCTAAGATGGAAGCAGGCTATCAGGGAATAACAGCAGGGAAAGGCTTTTGCAGTTTATTTAACCGCATATAAGTATCTGATCGTTTTCTACTCATCTTTGGTTTTTATATCACAAGCTTTGTATGGCATGCTCATTTTGTTCGTTGCGTCTCGAAATCTGCAACTTTCACACTTGCTTCTTATTAAAAAGTACTTACGATGATTCACGGAGAGGAATTGTGTTGAATTGCAAAACTTGGCTTTTAATTATGTTGTTTAACAAGTAGGTAGGTAGGTACCGAGGTACTAAGGTTGTAGTGCTTTACTGAAAGCAGTACAACTACAACTGTAACCACATCACGTCACACTAATATTACTACCTATAAAGGCGAAAGTTTGTTTGTTTCTGTGTGTGTGATTGTGTGTGTGTATGTTTGTTACTCCTTCACGCAATGACAAATGAATCGATTTGGCTGGGAATGGAAACATTAGCTAGTATTTAATAAAGAGAGTAGAGAGGGAAATAGAATAAGAAAAGGAAGCAGGGAACTAGAGGGTCAGCACGAAGTAATGCCATGCAATTCCGTCTTGAAGAAGAATAGGGAAGTTTATTTTAAGGACATGTCCTGCCAGTTGACAGAAGTCCATAGACATTTTTTCTCCCGGGGAAAAAATAACCGAGGTGGTAATCAAGAGAGGCATACACCTAATAGTGGTAAACACAGGACCTAGATAGTATACTTTACTACAATAATGAATGCAGAATTAATATCTTCTTCTCCTTATTTATCAACCGATATGTCTTTTGCACGGCCTTCCACAAGCCTCGGTCTTGCGCCGCCTGAATTCAGCGGCTTCCAGCGACTCGTTTGATTTTGTCGGTCCACCTAGTGGGGGGGTCTGCCAACACTACGCTTCTCGGTGCGAGGTCGCCACTCCAGCACCTTGGGACCCCATCGACCATCATCTCTTCGAACTATGTGCCCGGCCCATTTCCGCTTCAGTTTCGCGACTGGCTATGTCGGCCCTTGTTTCATCTATAAAGGCAATTTACCAGGCAAAGTCGAGGTGGGCAAGGGTAGGGGCAAAGTCAGAAATAAAAATAAATGAATAATTAAATACATTTTTATTCGGGAATTAAAAATAACAGAATTGACAGTAAAGGGAAGAATAATAAATTTAGCGCCTTCGCTCACGTTAATTTCGATTTTTCAAACCCCTATTTACCCCCTTAGGGGATGAATTTTCAAACATCCTTTCTCAACGGATGCCTACGTCTTAACACCTATCTGTATGTCCAGCCTGATCCGTCCAGTGGTTTGAGCTGTGCGTTGATAGATCAGTCAGTCAGTCAGTCACCTTTGCCTTTTATATATCTAGATACCGAGATGATGAATCTCTAAACTGGATACTTGAACACGTCTCTTCTCATCAGCATCTGGAATGACTCCGTGGAAGTGTCTTGAAGCATTTCGTCTCTCCTGCTGTTAATCACTGATGCGAAGAAGTACAGCACCACTGAAAATGAGAAAATCCTTTATATCATACCACAAAAATAGCCCGCTAGCATATTTTAGACTCTACCATCACTTACCATCAGGTGAGATCGCAGTCAAGGGCTATCCAATTCTCATTCGAGAGGAGATCTGTCTGATGATGGCTAATCACTAATTAGTTTTAAAACAAACCAACTATAAAAATAAAATTGATTTAAACTAAAAACTTACCTAAATAATGTTACGGAGCTATGCAAATTCCGAAGAGCCTACAAGAAACACGTCAGCTGCTCTTTTGCAAACTAAATGTAACAATATCGATATGTATTTGACGACCTCCCGGACGCAGTGATGAGCGCTGTGGTCTTATAACTGGGAGGTTTCGGGTTCGATTCCTGACGGGGGCAATTTGGGAATTTATAATTTCTAATTTGTCTCTGGCCTGGGCTGGTGGGGACTGACCTCCGTACACGCAGTAGACTGAAGCCATGGTGCTGACCTCGCTGGCCGTCTCCTCGCCCGCCACACGCTGCAGCGCCACGAGTATGGCGCCGAACACTGACAGCGCGAGCAGCGTCAAGCAGAAAACCCAGCTCGTCACCAGCCACGGCAGTATCAGCCAGGGCTTCTTCTGAAATGAGAAACGAGATATACTACTACACTGGCCTGTACCTTTAATCTATGATTTACACTGGACAGGCTGGTGTGATTTCTTTTTTAGATTTACTTGATTGGCGCCATTTTTGATTTGATTGACGCCATCTTGGCGTTGTAAGCATAGATATGAGTGTCTCTGGAACTAATAATATTGCAAATGGCGCACCAACCTCTATAATTTATCTATGATTTCATAACCAACGTTTTTACGTATTTAATCTAGGATTACATAGATTAATTATTATAGAGATCGGTGCGCCATTTGCAATATTAATACTTCCAGAGACACTCGCATGTCAAATGTGGCGCTTCAAATTGATTCATAATCCAGCTATCATATGGGTAGGGTCAGCCAATCCAGAGTTAATCATGGATTTAAGATAGAGGTCAGTGTGTGTGTGTGTATGATGCAACAGGTCCTCACCCCAAACACGCCGTAGATCAACAGGCACCCGATGAGCATCTGGAACATGGCGACGGTGGCGATGGCGGCGTACACCACCTTGCGGCGCTCGGCCACCGGCGCCGGCAGCAGCGCCGCCGACCCGTACACCATGCCCACCATCACTGACGACATCTGAACCAAAACATTACTGAACACCATGCCCGTCATCACTGACGACCGGTTATTTTACAACATTCGCGTCAGTGAACGCGTGCAGTATGAATACGGAACTACGGACGCATTTACTCTAGGTATAACAGGTATAAATTTTACAAATTAAAGTTACTATCTGAAAGACGTAAACTACATGATATGGTAGGTATTCTTACACAAACTCGTAAATGGAACCATGGATAACTCAGAACTGAAACTGATAAGCCAAACTTTCTAAGTGCCCTCTCGTATACCACGATATCCTGTTCCTCTGCTAAATCGCCGAATTAACAAAACCAATCTCGGTCGTCATTCTCTTAAACCTAGGCTTAGTAATCTAATTGGAATTTTCACTCAAAGATAACTCCATTGATTTGTATAGTGGCAAACTAACTAATTTTAATTTTATTACTTAAATCCTAATTACTTTTTTTGGCGTCTTAGAAAAGGCTTTTCCTTATTTTTTGGACACTTTTCGTACTCAGGTACAATACTTTCAGTTAACTTACCAAGTTAATTATCGAAATAACCTTTGATCCGACGTCTAAACTCACACAGAAACAACATTTCGATACCGGAATACACATTCTTAATCTGTTTTATTATAATTAAAAATAAAATTTAAATATTTAATTACGTATAATTGTTTATTTACGGTAAATAACAACTTTGATAAAGCGAAGATAAATCTAGAAAAATAAAATTGAATAGTATCTAAGCAAGATACTTTGTGATAGGTACAGAAGTCGGTTACAACTGAGCGTTACCTATTATTAATATTACATTCCACTGTCCACAGATATCCTGGACGTAGATTATCAGCTACCAATATCTTATTTGATAACATTACATAGTTAGGTAGGTATCTACCAACAATACAGACTTGAGTACCTAGGTAATTAGTTAGTAAGTAGGTACTTTACCTACCATCGTCTTAGTAGAACCAATAGCAAGTACAATATATTCTACCAATTTACGTTAATTTTGCATTTATAACATTATTAGTCATATAATTAAATTTTTTAATACAATATTATAATAATTAAACATAAGTATTGATTTTATTTTAATAGAAAAAACTCATAAAATGTAGAGCAAAAGTGCACACCTGTGCAAAAGATATTGAATTTTAAAAGGCATTATTTTATGGTAGGTATTATTAGGATTCCTAAATAATGAAATTAAAACAGACCTACATTCAAAAACAGTGTTACCAGCTTTGAAATTGATTGGTTTAAAACTAAACCGTTCTGCCAAGCCAGCGAAATCGGCAGGCAAGATATGTCGGCAAGATAGAGATATACTAGCGGAAAAAGCGGAGGAATAAAACATATACTTACCTACTTAATACATATTTATCTTGATACCTAGATAGTAGATTTAAACTCGGTGTATTGTAAAATTGCTATCTGATAACATTATCAAACGCTTAGTCACAAATCTTAGCATTTTGATAAGGTTGCATAGAGCAAAAGTACTCGTACTTACCTAGGTAGATACGCTTAGTAGATACCTACTCATAACAATATATTTAGTACTTTTAGTTTAATCGTATAAACGCAAGAAGATATAGGTACGTTTCGCAGTTAATCAGTAGTGATAACGCGAACTCCGGTGTAATAACACGCTGCGACAGTTTACGATTAATCTAAGTTTAATTATCAAATTAAAGTAAATAAACATGGTCTCATTTTGATGGAAAATCAAATGTTAATATGAAACAAACTTATCCCAAGCTGAAGTGAAAATTTTCTGAATAATAGTTATTATTTCTACGTCAAGGAAAGTATTTTTCAGGATACTTATTCAGTGATGAAAATGTTTAATTCAAGTTCGATCTTTTGCGATTAGTGAAAAATGGAGGAAAAAATTTGAATCTTCAGTGCTATTGACCAACCTTCTAAAGACAATAAGTTGTGATGAATTATTTTCTTGAGAATTTGGACCATAAATAAGAAACATGGGTGTGCCCATGGTGAAAAGATGTTGTTTTCGAGCTAGTTTGCAAACGGGCACTTTAATCATTGCCTATATTTGAACGAGCGAAGCGAAGTTCTCTGAGTCAACTAGGCGCTTGCCTACTAGACAGAGAAGTGTGTTCGTCTAAATGTCTGTCAGAGCCCTATAACTTCTGAATTACTGAACGTAATTACTTCAAATTTAAATATAATATGTAAACTGATGGCCTTCAGCCGACCATTGTATAAAAAAATATAAAAAGCTTTATTTCAGGGGGGCTCTCATAGAAGCGTATTTGAAGTAAAATCTTGTTTGTTGCTCTACATAGACTTGCGATATATCTTTTTAAAGACGACTTTGAACAGAGTACAAAAATATATTTTTTTTAATTTTTCCCTAAAAATTGACCAAATGGGGGGGTTTCAAAGTGGAGATTTTAATTTGAGCCATATGTCAAGAATTACTGAATATTAGAACGTGAAACTTGGTTGAAAATTCAGTTATATCCTGTACTTGAACAACAAATACTAAAATTAGATAAATGTTATAAAGAAACGAAATTATTTAATTTTAATGCGCCATCTATTAGCATTATTGTGAAGCTAATAGCTTCACTATAATGCTTCACTATAGATGGCGCTGTGTCAGTAAAACAGTTTTATGTCAACTATTATTTTTTTTATTGCGTCTAATGTTAAAAGTTAATTATTACAATATATAATTAAAACTTTTGGGAATTATGGGATATCGCGAGGTCTCAGTTCGGGGCGAACCACTAGTTATACGGTGAGCCTAATATCTCTGTACTACCCAGATAGCGGTTACCTATACATTTATTTTTTGTGATTCTAGGGTTTTATCAAAGTTTTGTAATGGATGTTAAGGTACTTACCTTGGTGGGTTTATGAAACCTTGAAAATCGAATAATTAGGTACCTACTTACTTATGGAAATACTTGAATTAAAGTTTATTTATGTAGGTAATTAGGTATCTCCTATAGTTAGACAATACCTACTTAGGTATGCATTGCCCGAACGCACATTAGAGACGTAATTCTAGATAGGTAATATATAAGATAGATCTATTTATTTATGAATCTAGAAATACCTACATTTTTATTAAATTCAAACACGTAGGTAAATAGGTAGGGTGGACATTTGTTTCCAATCGCAGGCATTAGAAGAGCGTATTTACTAGGTATTTAGCGTAAACTTTTCATCTCAGTCATGATTAGATTCGATACGTGAGTCAGTGACGTCACAGCCTTGAATTGAGCCACTGTTTGTTTATATGACGATAATGCACGCTATACCATATTATGCCTAGTTAGCCACTAGTGATGTTTTCATCTAAACAGAACTACAATGTTACATAGGTTCCTAACTAAAACAAATTTTCAAAAAATCAAAAGTTTCCTCTACCGAACTAACAAACAAAGATAGGTATATAATCTAGGTATTTTCGATGTAGTGGTTTTATGATGCACCTGTTGTTCCTCGTTATTTCGATATCTTGAAAATAGAGACCCAATTATTCGTCTTGAACACGATGAATAGAAGCAATGACTCAGCAATCGACTCTAAGTACGAGCAGAATAGGTGCCTTTCAAATTTTGCTTCCTGAAAAGAGTAAAGCTCTGAGATTCTTGATGGCTTCAGCTTGCTCAGAAGAAAATACGTTCTAAATACGTTCCAAAAGGTGTATGAACGTAGTGACGGATTCACAAACGTCTCGACTTTCGTCCATACTAGGTACATAACTGACAGATTTACGCAAAGTTACCTACCTAAACTTGAAAAGTTATACTAGGGCCTCAGGATGTATGACTAGAGTGCCACATCACTAATAAAAACAATATTTCAAGATCATTACAATATAATAAACTGCTAAGTACACTTCTGAATATAGTTATGAAATTCGAGGCACGATCTACAATGAAGCTAATGTTCTAATCGAGTGCGAGAGAAATTAAAATAACTATGAGTATACACACTACATACTTAGCTCGTAAATCTTAATAACGTCAATTTTATTTGTGGGGAACTATTTATAAGTTTATTAGTACCGGGGTCTTGGCCTTGCAGACGCGTGTGCCACTATCAAAACAGTGGATAAATCTTGATGTTATATTTTTCAATCGAGAATATATTTTTGTAATGAAACTCAAAAAAATCAAAATTATTTATTTCATGTAGGCCAAGTTGTGGCGGTTCGGAAAGCTGATTCTGCTGAGAAGAGCCGGCAAGAAACTCAGTTGATGTACCTAGTAGGTTAACTCTGTCAATGGAGTAGGTTAGCCATAATATATATACTGGTACAATGTACTCCTCACTAATTACTGTTTTCTGGTCTTGTGGTTTGCCAGCTGCTCTATGGGTGGGTATTAGGCTAATTATCACTTGTGGTTTCAGTGATATAGTCCTATAGGCACCACACATCCATATTCCAAGCAGTCTTGCACTCTCGATAATATTTTTTATACTTGGCCATTTTAATGACGTCACCCATACCTATTGGTATCACATAACATAACTGAATGGGCTACTGATGCCAGTAATCACTTACACTCCCGTGGTCCACCTCTTTGGATTCGGATAACTATTTTAGTTTAAGATCGTGTGATGTACAGGGGCCCAAGTCTGCTATTGCAATTGTAGTTCAATTGTCTATCAATGACATGACAATTGTTATTTTTAGCAATTGTCATGTCATTGATAGACAATTGAACCCCTGGGCCCCAAGTCAAATTGCTAAAAGTAGCAATTGGGATGTCATTGATAGACACATGAACTACAATTGCAATAGCAGACTTGGGCCCCAGATCTACAATAAACATAGGTGTCCATGACTCGCTCGCTCGCCTTACCAGGGGCCCAAGTCTGCTATTGCAATGCTATTGCAATGGTAGTTCAATTGTCTATCAATGACATCCCAATTGCTACTTTTAGCAATTTGACTTGGGGCCCAGGGGTTCAATTGTCTATCAATGACATGACAATTGCTAAAAATAACAATTGTCATGTCATTGATAGACAATAAAACTACAATTGCAATAGCAGACTTGGGCCCCTGGGCCCATGATCGAGCTTCAACGACTCAATAGCCCAATGGTTAAAGGTGCGTACTGAAACTGAAGGGTCGCAGGTTCGGACCCCACCCGTTGCACTATTGTCGTACCCACTCCTAGCACAAGCTTTTCGCTTATTTGGAGGGGAGAGGAGAATATAAGTTAAGTTCAGCTTGGCTAATATTCTTTAAAAAAAATGATAAACCAAGTGATACGTTACAGATAGCAATCTAGGCGGGTTGTGGGATTAATCCTGATGGATTATTATTCTCAGATCTTATTTGAACCATATGTGAATGTCGCAGGTGTGGTCTCTGCTGGAGCTGCTGGGCTACTCGCTGCTGGTGACGTTGGCGCCGCTGGGCCGCAATGGCGTCACCTCGGGCCACAAGTACGCCCTGTTCACCACCGCAGCAGCCGTCAGCGGCGTCACCCTGCTGTGCTCCATCCTGCTCATCGTGGCGGCTCACATGGTCAGGTTAAGCGCAATATTGCTTTCACCCACCCTGCTGCGACTGTTGAGTTTTTTGGCGGTTCTTCCCTACAGAATCTGTTTTCCGAAAACGGAACTTACGGTAGAGTCTTGATAAGAGCGCTGCGAGTGGGTCTAGGTATACCTATGAAATAAATTATTATTTTCCGGGATAAAAAGTAACCAATAGCTAGACGCCACTTCTATGTTCTTTCATAGTACGTAGTTTGTCAAAGTTTGAAGAAAGATGTAACGTATCGCTCTGATTGACGTTCAATCCAATATGGCGGATTGTTGTATTATATAGTTGTATTTTTTCAAAGTAAACATCAATCTCGCTCAAAGCAGAAAAATAAATATGTTTTTTATAATCCATGAACCATATATCATGAGATAAATTCATAATTTCATTGATTCTTAATATATAATGTTATAATGGCTGTTCCCTATATTTCAGAGGCTGGCTTGTCTCACGCTGCCGTGGACGATCGTGACGGGCATCCTGACGGCGGTCTACTTCATCATGTGCGTGACCGGCATCAGCCTCATCCTGCAGGACTCGGGCGAGACGCTGGAGGTGGAAGTCATCGTCATTGTTGTACATCTGGCGAGGGCTTGTTAGTATTTTTGAACGACTTTTAAAAATGTCGCCTCTAATTAGCGGGAGAATAGTAGGTACCTATTAGATGTGACCATTGAACTTGGACTCATGGTGCTGGAATCCGGTTAGTAGTAATAGATAAATGGACGGATGATTTCGAGCGAGTCACTAGCAGCCACGGATACAAGGGGCAAAATCTATACTCTGTGATGCGACTATAACTGAGACACAGAGTGTAACATCGGTCTGTTCCAGGTGTGTCGGTGTACTGCATCGTGATTGTCCACAGCCGGCACAAGCAGATTATGTACGAGGACGACGAGAGTCGCTTCCAGCGCTCCGGCCGGGTGTACGGGCCGGTGCCGACGAAGGACCAGGCCTTCTGACTTTCAACTTCATGGTTCGCCTACTGTGGTACAGTAGCAGTCTACCTATGAGTATATAACCAACGTAAAATGGAATGAAATCCGGCACTGACAACGACTAGATAATTATTATCTAACAAAATTAGAATATTAATAAGGTCGAAAATCACTGCTTATTACTTGTACCAATAAAAGTATAGTATTAGGTATAATATATTGTGTTGTTTCTAAATAGGGTTGTACCCAATTAAATTGTGATTTTTATATAAAAAACTGTTTTATTTTGTCTAGCCTCTTACTTTTAGTTCTTTTATCTATAGCAGTTTGGGCAAGCTTATGTAGTGTATAACTACATACTCTATACTTACGTATAATGATGTCGTCTGTACCTACTTACGATCTACAATATGGGTAAATTGAACCGCTCCCCATATTCTAACTGGGCAGTAAGTTTCCTGAATGATCACGGTTGAGCACCTCATTCACACATAGCTCATTGATCAACACTACCTACGTCTTGGTACCTGCAATATCAAATCAACGGCACTTCCTAAATCCGGAATCCCCATTGAGAACAAGGTAGGAGTAGTTTCCTATTTTTTGAGGACAAATCTAGCAGACTTTTTACTTTTGATAAAAATATATCGCAAATTGGTTGAAAAAATTTTAGAATTATCGATACTTACGGACAGAAAATAGAACGATTCTTTTTTAACCGACTTCCAAAAAGGAGGAGGTTATCAATTCGGCCGGTATCTTTTTTTTTTTACAAAGGTTATTAAATAAACTATGCTACTCCTTGCATATTCTAAGCCTTGCATAATGCTCTGCTTGGCCATGAAAATCCCAACAAAATCGGTTCAGCTGTTCCATAACCTGGTACACTAGAAAGACAAAAAAATTTTTAAAGATGACGTTGTGATATTATCGTTTAAATAATAAATAATACGAGCTTAATATGCAGTTATTTATAATTCGCACTGTCCACGAAGATTTTCCTCAATTAGTGAGTGCTGTGAAAACCAGAACGTAAATACTAGGTACACGGTAAGTCATGGAAATAGGTAGGTAGGTACCTAGTAAAGGTAGGACAAACGTCACGATACGTCAAAAAATACGTCATCGTCGCGTCGTTTGTTTTGTACTTGACTTGTATTGCTTAACTCTTCCCACGTATGGTAAACAGAAATTGCTGTCTCCTTTTATCTTGATTTTAGACAGTTGACATAATTAATAGTTTCAAGTTTGCATTTGATTCTTTTCCTTCCGAATCCGAAAGCGAATCTCGCCGTACTATTTACAATTTTGATTAATTTTTAATTCATTCATTTTTAATGAATAAAATTGCTGAGTGCCAGTGTGATTTGTGATATTTGTCTTTTACTTTAATAGTCATGTTTTAATATTAATTGGTGAAGTGCCCGAATATTTGAGCTGTTCTAAACACTTCCGTACGAACTACGTACCATCTAATCGGAATATAATAGCCAAGGTAAACAATATGTTATTCAATTGGTTCTTCTATTTTTATGTTTAGAATATTAGCTCTCAAGTAGGTTATCGATAGGTCCACAAAAATATAGGTAAAACTTACCTGTTTCCAGCTGGGAAATTTTAACGATTTCTCTTTGCTATTTCATTTTATTTATTCAGGTTACAGTATCTAGCTAGGTTAGCTGTACTTACTTGTGTGTAAGTTTATTTCGCCTAGGTTGGTACGTACATTTATTTTGTTTTGTTCTAATTATAAAATTGTATAGGCTGATTAATGCCTGAAACAATTAAATATCACTAATTATAATCAATTTAATTTTTAAAGTTCTCTTTCTTGTACACAAGAAAGAATATTTTCATTTCATTTTCATTTAATTTCATTTCAATATTACAGCGGCAGGCACCTGAGCTGCCCTCAGGTGCCTGCGGTGGGTCGAGATGAATAACACTGTCACTATATATAATATGTAAAAGTGCCTGTCTGTCTGTTATTTTTTTAAGGCTTATAATATGCTCAATGAATGACTAAATTTGTCATAGATATAGCTCATATGTCATAGGGAAGTACTTTTTATTTTGGAAAGTCACAGATGTAAATCTGACTTTCCAAAATAAAAAGTAAATTTAAATATTGTTTGATTTGATTTGAAATCGATTATCTGGATTTTCGATTATATGGAATACCCCTGGTTTTATTTGATCTGGATAAAATCGGGATTCTACTGTAAATATGTACATACATACATTGCAAGTTAAATAAAAGTTTATAAAAAGATTAAAAAAGTGAATTATGACTGCAATGATCTCTGCCTCATCTGGTTCACATAATTGTTATTACTCAAGCCTTATTGTGATCCAGTTTTTATGGACTTGTCTGGACACACGGGTATGTACACTATACAGGATGATGTGATACTCTGATACAACAGTAATTAGTTCATCTTAAGTGAGTTAATAAAGAAGGTTAGGTAATTGTACCTTAAGAATGTGGTTATGGCTTGATGACATTAAATTTTTGATCACGTTTTTTAAAAAAGTGTTGCTCTTCACCACAGTACAATAAACTTACTCTGGTGTTATATTTTCATCTATACTAAGTAAGTTGAGTACTTACACATTTTCAAGTTAAGTTCTGCTATTCTGAAGTTTAATTTTATTGTCTACCTAAGACCTACATACTATTACTATCTTATCTTATTAGCTGTTGCAACTAGGACTTCAACTGCATAGAACCTTAGGTCAATACCTAAATAATTACTGTGATGAAACTAAGGTAAAAAAGAAAAGAAAATAACTTTTGGCATGTTTTTAAATAGCAACAAACTGACATGATTTTTTGCTTGAGTATATTTTTGGACTTTGAGAGTGGCCAAAGGCTTTTATTCCAGAAAAACAAAGGAATCTTAAAACCTATATCCACACGGATGAAGTCGCAGGCAAAAGAAATGCTCGAATAAAAATATTTGAAACACCTGTAGGTTTGTAGTGGTCCATCCAGAATAACAATTAATAAAGACGAGTAGTGGCCTTGACGGGCCCACTGGTAAAAAGGAGTTGTATTGTGGTACAAGTTATAAGATTCATGACACTCAAAAGCTATTAGGTGCAGACTTAGCAGCGCATTGGCGGTGCCTCTGGTGCTCCATATGCAGTGGTTGTTTGTGCCCTATTTATATAAGAAAAAAAAAACTAGGTATGTAATTTTTTTTTAAGAATTTCAGCCAAGCTAAGGTTGACTAATATCCTCCTATCCCCTCCAAATAAGCGGAAAGCTTGTGCTTGGAGTGGGTACGACAATACTGCAATGGGAGGAGTTTGAACCTGGACTTTTAACCTTTTGGCTAAAATTATTCTATTATTCAATCTTCCTTATCGTAATAAATAAAAAATCATGGTATAAAGCTTTTTTTGTACTTGGTTAATTACCTTAAACGCATATACCAAACTCCAAAAAGTTAGAATTATGCATTTGGGATAGATCCCTATACTCCCTAAAAAGGCAGCCAAAGTGTAAGGTAAGGCATAGGTTTTAACCTATGCCCAATAGTGGGCTGGTGAGGGGATGAGTTGAATGAACGAATGCTGCTTAGCTTCCTTCAAAATATTCCGCTGTAAGTCTGTAACTTGTTCATGACTTCAAGTTATTTATAACAGTCCGATGGGTGGAAAAAGTTTGCTTTTGATTCCTTTTGTCCTGCAATCAAGAAACTTGTATCAACTTCATATTTCAACACAACCTGAACAATCAGAGGACAGAATAGATCAGTACAATGCAGACAGACACTGCCAAGTTAGTTAAAAAATTTCTTTCTATATAAAGAAAAGCTCGTAAGGGCTGTGTAATAAGTGATATCCATATAACTTATTTTAAGTGATATCTATAATTATGAAATTTTCAAACTTTATGAGATTTACAATATATAGTGATATTCAGAGTTTCAGAGACATAAATTTTTCATCATTTATAATTTATAGTGTAGTCATTCGATATCCAAAATTGTGTGGCAAACTACGTTTTGGCTTCTTTTTTGGGTTTTTGGCGTTTGGGTTTTCTACCTTTCTAATTCACAAGTATTCCATTGATTGTTTAGAAATGTGCTGAATAGAACTTCTTCCCGACTGACAGGATTGTGTTAGAACTTTTTTTTAAACATTTTTTTGGTGTGTCTCAGGGAGCGGGCAAGTGCGTCGGGAGGTACTAAAATGGGCGTGCCGCACATCACTTCCTTCTGCTGGTGCTTCGGCCTCGAAGCTGGCACCAAGATCATTGGGGTTGTACATTTGGTGAGAGAATAGAATAAAATAATTTGTTGTTCAATTAAACTTTTACAAAGTGCTTTATTGAGTTGAGTTGAGTTATATCCAGGCTTTTCTTTATTTATATATAAATAATCAATTGTATAATATGCTTTCAAATAGGTACATTTTATTTTTTTAAATGATTATGATGATGACCTTTAACGACTCTCTGACTTCGATCACAGAAAAATAAATATTTATTTTTTATAATATTTTTTCTTCTGTGATCGAAGCTCTCTGATTAAACAACGCCATCTAGCGACCCACGGAACACACATCAATCAGGTTTTCCGAGCGGACACTAGATGTCGCTAGAGATAATAAATACGCCATGTGGTATTCTTTATATTTTGTCCCTAAAATGGCTCGTGCTGAGTCTAATCTGAAACGGTCTGTATTCCAGCTGGTGTCCGTGACGATGATGATAGTGTGCTCGATGTTCGCGGAGGGTGCGCGCGCGTACGCGGGCACGGTGGAGGACGGCGAGGACCACGTGTACAGCACCTGGTACACCATCACGGTGGTGGTGGCCATCGTGTCCGTGGTGCACGTGCTGCTGGCTGCCACGCTGCTCTTCGCCGCCTACAAGGTGAGGACGTCCTCTGTGCTCGGAAGCGAGGCTGATAATGGAGTGGCGGATGATGAGATACCGGTTTCTATTCCTAGGTTTGACCAAAAAATTGGATTGGGTTCTCCTGTCAAGAAATTCTCAGCTGTACTAGCCCGAAGTGCCTAGCCAGGATATTGTTCAGGAACAATTAGGATTCAAGACCATTTTAGGATATTTCGTAACTTTTGACAAGTACCTAATGTAACTTTTATTTAAGACCACATAAGCTTTGGTTAAGACTTTTAGAAAGCCTGCTTTTTAGATTAAAATGATGAGTCTTTCAAATCCCATCTTTAAATTTTCCGAGTTATGTTCTTGCGTCTTAAGCTATTAAATATAACATGCTTCAAGAGTGAAGGAAAACATCTCGAGGAAACCTGCACGCCTGAGTGTTGTCCATAATGTTCTCAAAGATGTGTGAAGTCTACCAATTTGCATTGGGTCAGCCTGGACTATGGGTAATGGGTTGGTATGGGTAGGGTTGCCAGATTTTTTTTCAGCCTATAAGGGAAAAATGGTTAAATGGGCAAAAAAATATGGGATTTCAGTTTTTTACCCGGGACAAATGAAAAACAAAATTATTTAGTGTCATTTTTTATTATTTTTTATATTTTTCCGAGGATCGAGTTAGTTTTAACATTGTCATTCTGACACTAACACTGACATTGGTCGATGCGGGCTGCGAGTGCAAGTTAGTAGCGAGACGAGTACGTTTTACGAACTTTGCGTGTGTGAATACTTAGATCGATTTCATAATGAAAAACGACGTACGGTTCAAACACAAGACAGTCAGTCCCGCCGGGACATTTTAAACTATGCCTAAAATACGGGATGTCCCGGGAAATACGGGACGTCTGGCAAAGCTAGTTATAACCCTTCTCTGAGGAGTACTGGGTTGCTGGGTTGCAGCGGAGCACGGCGGCGCTGCGCACGTGGGTGTGGGTGATGCTGGTGCTGTACGGCGCGTCGCTGCTGTACGTGCTCGTGGCCATGACCTTCGGGTTCACGGCCACCGGCTCCGACATCTTCCTCGCCTTCCTGCAGGGGATCGTGTTCTTCGGTGAGACGTGTTTTTATATAGTAGTGCATAGGTATTTGGTTACTATCCCGTTCATTTACTTAGATAGAGCTGATAGCATAAAATATCTGGGAATAATTATTGACAATCAGTTATCCTTTGAACAGCAAATTAATGCCTTGACAAATAGGGTCCGCAAGCTAATCGCAATTTTTAAAAATATTCGTCATGTAGCTGACAAGAAGTTAATGAAGACAATCTACTACGCCCTCTGCCAATCTCTATTGTCATACTGTATTGATTCTTGGGGGGGAGCGCCTAAAACACGGTTACTACGCTTAGAAAGGGCTCAGAGAGCAATACTTAAAGTTAGCTCATTCCTTCCTTTTAGATACTCAACAACACTGCTGTACAAAGAGGCTGAGGTGCTGACAGTTAGGCAACTTTTTATACAAAGCATAGTTTTAAAACAACATAAGTATGTTAATTTAGATGTTCTTCATGAACTACAAGAAAAGAGAAGGAAGAACAAAATTTGTGATATAACAAAGTTTAAAACCTTTTTCACCCATAAAGATTGCTTTCTAGGTGGTTTTCTGTACAATAAAATTAGCAAATCATTGAAAATTGCAGATTTAAATGCTTATAAATGTAAATCTACTCTTAGAAAGTGGTTGCTGGAGCAGGATTATGTAAACACGGAAAAACTTCTTGCCGTTCTGAAATAGTACATGCACTCATCAAAATACTCACACATTTTTTCACATAAACACTCACACACTCACTCACTTGCATGCTTATATTCTTATTAATTTTAGTTATAAATAGTTGAACTGTTTTGTAAACTGTATTGTTAGCACTTAAGGATAATGTAAGGGGAGAGAACTGTTGCCTATATTACGAGTTCTGAACTTATTTTAGGCAGCTGTGTCTCAACCTAACATAAAAATTCTTTTCAAAAAACCGACTTCCAACGCCACTACAAAGTATAAAAATAATTTTATTTTGTACACGTTTGTTGAAGTCAGGCGGCTTAAATAGAAACGATGAAACCGATACGCGATGCTCGCCCGAATTCAATAAACGTGTCTCTTATATGTCAACATAAGGTAAGCGTCGCGCATCGATTTCATCGTTTCTAGTTAAGCCCGCCCGACTTCAACAAACGTGTACAAACTAAAATTATTTTTATACTTTGTAGTGGCGTTGGAAGTCGGTTTTTTGAAAAGAATTTTTATTTTAAGCTTTTTAGTGTAGCTTGTTCCTACTCTCTTTCTCCCCTCCCTCCAACACTGCGGTACTAATGTAGTCTATACTTGGTACCTACAGTACCTACTTATTAACAATACACAATTTCTAAAGAGCTAGGACCAGGAGCTCCATGATGTAGTCCATGCTTGGTACCAACAATATCAATTCGAAAGCGACAGTTCGTAATTCCTCCAACCCTGCAGCATCAGGATTGAGGAGCTAGAACCTCGAACTTTATGATGTAGTATATGCTCGGTACCAGCAATATCAATTCGTAAGCGACAGTTCCTAAATCCTCACAGTTTAGGTAGGCAGTACCCCTGCAGCATCAGTATTGAAGAGCTAGGACCTTGAGCTCCACGATGTAGCCTATGCTTAATACTAACAATATCAATTCGCAAGCGAAAGTTCCTAAATCCTCACAGTTTGGGTGGGCAGTACCCTGCAGCATCAGGATTGAAGAGCTAGGACCTTGAGCTCCACGATGTAGACTATGCTTAATACTATTAATATTAATTCACAAGCGAAAGTTCCTAAAGCCTCATAGTTTAGGTGGGCAGTACCCTGCAGCATCAGGTTTGAGGAGTAGGACCTGGAGCTCTATGATCTAGTATATGCTTAGGCCAAGCATATCAATTCGTAAACGACGGTTCCTAAAGTCCCATAATTTAGGGGGGAAATGCCCCTGCAGCATCAGGCTTGAAGAGTTGAAGGTAAACATTTTTATGGGACCATTTCGCGAGCTTCCTCTGTCGATTAAAAAAAAAATCTCGTGAATCGGTCCAGAAACCTCGGAGTAATCGGTGGACATACATAGAAAAAAAAAAAAAAAAGATACCGGCCGAATTGATAACCTCCTCCTTTTTGGAAGTCGGTTAAAAATATGGATCATTGTACATAACTAATGACCTTATTTAATAATAAATTTCATTTCATTTCAAGTTGACCGTCGTCGACCATTAAAAAATGACGTCATTCCGTACCGTTGACAAAAAAATAATTATATTTTTTACTATAGGTAACCTAGGTAACCACGACTGGGACGGAATATTCTTTTCTGGCAATGCTTTTCGTGGCAATGACATCTTGAATGTCTAAAGGCGTGATTTTTAATATAGTTTTTTTCGCTTGAAAGAAAGTCATCAATGAAAAAATCATGTTGCAATAGCGCTCTCTTTTTCTAACAGGAAACTTAAAAGCTCTATATTTTCGAGACTAGCTAAGATATTAAAAAAGAAAGGTGACATTATGTTATTTAATAAAAAAACCTTTATTTTAAGTATATAAAAAAAATGTAGTCAAATACCCAATTATATACCAACGTTACATGCGCTTGCAGGCGTGCTGGCGTACTGCATCCTGTGCGTCAACAGCTACTACCTGCTGCTGAAGAGCGCCGAGGACATGGAGGCGCCCAACAAGACCGACTACTAGGGCGCCGCCCGCCCCACCCCCACCCCGCACCCACCCCCACCACGCTACCTCCGCAGTCCGCGCCGCGCCGGCGTTCGTTCAGATGACTTTCTCCAAACTCTAAAAAGCCTGGAAACTGAAAATTTGGAACCCCACCCGTTGCACTATTGTCGTACCCACTCCTAGCACAAGCTTTCCGCTTATTTGGAGGGGATAGGACGATATTAGTCAACTTCAGCTTGGCTAATATTCGTAAAAAAAAACTTAACTCAGACCCGATATCACTCAAACTTTCTTATCCACGAGAATAACTATGTAATCGTTTGATCTTCACTGAAACTTTAGTAAGAAAAGAAATTCTTCAATTTAGTTTAGAGAAGTGCCATCTAAATTGGCACCAGGTGCAGACTTTAGTTTTTTTGATCATATATTTAAATGGTAAGAGTTAATTTAATGTTTTATAGTTACATAAAGACAGATCAATTCAGCGGTCAATTAAGATAGCTACCAAAGTGTGATAAGCTGCAATAGACTATCGATTTGGATCGATTTACATGTAAGAGACCTACCAGAGGTTAGTTAAAGAAGAATAGTTTTTTTTAAGTTTACTAACGTTATGGCGTTATTGGAATGGAGTTCGCGTAAATTTAGTTATTATGTCAGATGTTACGCCATCTATCGGCATTTAATACAAATACGCGAAGAACACACAAAACATTTCAAAATTTGCTATTTTTATATGATTTTATGAAAATTTTCCATTCTGATCTCAGAAATAAATAAATATTATACGTACCTGAACAATAAAATACGGTATTTCGTCGATATCAACAACCAAATATTACTTGTAACGCCATCTAGGATCATTTTTAGCGTTGCCAATTTTCTTCTCACTAATCTCTGGTGACATTCAACTTAATACTTAATAAGTAAAATATTTGGTAGGGGCCGATTTTACCAACGTTAGAACCGCCTAATAACTAATTGATATAAACGACGGTGACAGTTGACAACCACACACATACCTGACATGTGTCAAAATTTTTTTAACGTTGTCGAGGCACAGATCAAAAAAGAAACAAAAAAAAAACTCAAAATTGGCGCCTTTTAAAATTGACTGTCAATTATTTTAAGTACGATATTTTGGGATCTCTATCCATCATGTACTTATCTCGCTTCATTTTACATTGGTGTTACGTTACCCTTATTTAACGTTGGTGAAATCGATCCTAAGACAGCTAACGAAAAATAGATTATACTTACAAATACGACAAAACTTATGTTCGGTTAATTACTTAAAACTATATTCGTAATTCTTATGTTACTTTTGTACCTATTGCTAGATAATTACTTGTTAAGTGATACTTGAAGAAAAACAGTTTAGTAATAACAATTTATTTTATTCAGTTACAAATAGGGTTTAAAAGTAGTAAAACTTAAGTTCGTTACTTTATTTTTTTAATTAGTATTATAAATACTTTACTTTGTTTGTATATTATACGAATACTAATATAATAGTCGTGGTTGAAATATTTCTTAGTACTTGAGAGCTTCTTAAATATATGTATTGACTATTAAATTCTACTAATATTTAAAACGCTCTTTAGTGTTAAGAAATTTCAGTTTTCGACTGTAAGTACATAATACGCATATGTTATTTGCCATAAATATACATATATAGTACTTGTATTGAAATAGTAATGTTGGAATACATATACTATATCCAGCCATTACTGCCAAGCAAAAGACAAAAGATTTTATGAATTATGTTTATTTCAATGTACAAAAATATGTTTTTCATGTATAGATTTACTTATTTTTGTTCCTATTTATTTTCCTCTAAAAACGGGACTTATTACTAAAGAGAATATTTTCAAAAATTTGATGCCGACTTTAATTTGCAAATTGGTGACCGCTGACTCGGTACCTAGATAATTCAAAAAGAAAATTTCCTTTTCGATATTTTGAAGCCAAAATTTAAAAAAGTAACTTAAGAAACTCTGTGTTCGATGTCTATAAATTATTGTTATTGAGATAAAATATATTATTATATAAAAGTTTTGAAGAAGTTTAAAGTATTTTTAAGGCAAGCTTGAGTGGGTTTTTGCAGCTGAACGCTTTATAATATAATAAAATCGTATGCTATATATTTATACGATGTAGACTTATATTAAAAGAGTAACTTAATTTAAAAACAGGTGGTTTTATATTATGCCTACTGCAGACGGCCGATAAAAGACAACTTACAGTACGCGACACTACCACAGCTTTGTATTGTTGACAAACGACTTGATTCGCCAGGCTTATGCTTTTTGACGAGGTTTATGGCACTTTTGTCGAATACAATTAACAATTATGTTTGACAAGTTCCGATAGACCCTCTGATGACAATGTTACTTAAAGAGACAGGTCTGAATATAGTGTTATTCTTTTCTACAAGGAAAACATTATGAAAGGGATAACTCGGAATTTAGTTCTGTAATTTTAGTTTGTTTTATATTGTAGCATCAGGGTTAGACTGTACAATGCTACTGTCAAACTCAAGAGAGTGCGACGAGTAGACTAATCGGTCCAGAAAAAATAGCGGTCGTCTGCGTCAGTTCTTAAGCTCAAAATGAAGGCGTAAATTTTGAAAATTTACAATATTTTAGAATGAAATAAAATGTACTAAATTAAAAATATAATCAATTATAAAGAAATTTTAAAGCCAATTCGTAGATTGTTGCTACTGAGTCGACGTGCCTTTCAGGTGCAAAATGCAAAATAATAATATTTTAAAATGTTATTTATGTATTACTTACTTAATATTTTGGGAAATAGACATGTAAGATATTTCTAAAATAAATGTTTTATTTTATGAAGTATAAACTAAATTGAAAGATCTAAAAGTCACTTTTCGAAAGGAAAATTTTGAATAGCTGTGGAATTATAAAAATTATTGTAACAGTGTGACGATCGCAAATACTTCTAATTAGCTGAAGTTACGTTCTCGATGCATCAATGCATTGAGCCAATAGCGACAAAGCGACAGCCAATCAGATATGATTGCGATCGTCGCATTGTAGCAATAATTATGAACAATCCCATATAACCCGATAGAACATCTTTTGGATCTCTTAATATAGTTGAATGATTTTTGTAAACTCAAGAAAGCGCCATTGAATGATAATAATTTTAATCATTTTTAATCAATATAGAAATATTTTTTCGAATATTTTCAAATGTATTGCCAAAAATTGTAATATTATTTTTGTATATCTGTATTTTTAATTTTTAATTAAATTATTATTATATTCCTATGTACAAAAGCATGGGAATGACTTTGTTCCGTCGAGCCAATTGTATGAGTACTTTATGTAGGTATACTATTGTGTAAGTACATAAGGCTAAAGCCGGTCACAGACTAAGAACTAAGAGCTAAGCTAAATTAGTTTATAAATACTTGTGTGCAGATAACTAACTGAAATACGTGAAGCAGTTATTTGCTTAAAAAATGGCCAATCACCGCGTCGAGTACTGCGCTTCTAAGCGTTATATTTCGATGGTTTGGAAGTTGTTCAGGTACAAGATTAGCCACAATGGTACGTACTCATTCCATTGCACAAGATCTCTAAACTAAATTAAATTGGCAGTTCTAAGAATCTATCCTTCTTACATTAATATTGCCATCAGAAATGGACAGTGCCATCCAGTTTAGAGTTTTTGTACAAGATAATTGTCACCAATTAAGTTTTTGGAGGAATTTTCTGGAAACTATTCTATAGAGAGAAAAATACCTATTACCTATTTACCTATACTAGTTTTAAGGCTATATCTAGTTGTAAGCTATACGTATACTACTACTATAAAATGCATTTGAATGTCACGTGATCGCGCAATTGTTTATTTTGAATTGCAATATATGTACATGTTCCCGTTCAATGATTGTTTCATTTTGATAGAAAAATTTGTAATTAATAGAATAGAAAAGATTATCTACAGATTGAACGGAATAGATTGCGAGGTCTTAGTCCGCTACGAACTGTTTGGAATGCTAACCACTTGCTACAAACACTCCTATGTATAATGGATCCTGGATGAAATTAGGCACAAAGATAGACAAATAAAAAATAGTTTGTTTCCGAGCCAGGCGCCATGTTAATGCGCACGGCTAGTATGCACCTTTTCAAAAAACAAATAGAAAACAGGTGTGATTCCTAGGATCATCTTGGACATAAGGGTGTCCAAAATTATCCTTTGGTAGGGTTTTAAAAAAGTGAAATATTTCAATAAAATATTAATAAATTCCAAAATATAAGTATACAGATATCACGACAGATAAATTTGCCCTCAGTAGACGCTTAAACATCTGCATTAAAGTTAATATTTTTTTTAATTACGAGCTTTCTCCCTTAAGGGGATCATCTCGTACAGGTTTCCCCTATGTGCGTTTTAAACAGCGACGAAACCTGCATGCCATGCTGAGGCATGTTCCGCATGTTTTCAAAGGTGTTTTGTTCATGCCAGCCTTTTAATGGGCATGCAATTTTTATGAGAAGGTAATAAAACAATAGCATATAATTTTACACAGTTGTTTATTCATCGAAATAATGTTAGGTATTCACGATGAGTCCACATTACTTAGTTCCATTCGCTTTCAATTCAATAAATATATTACAATTCTATAGATAATGTTAAGTACAATTGAATATGGTATTGTATTGGTCTTATTACAGAGGCTAGGAAAAAATAATTTCATCAATATAAGTACAGTAATTACATAAAAAAGTAATTGAAATTAGACCTGTAGATATTCCACTAAAGTTGAGAAGCAGCATGTTGGTATTACGAGGTAAGAACCACTTTAACTTAACCTCGGCTAAGGAAAATGGATTTTACATAGGTAGGTAATTTTTACAAATATTTTTATTTCTTGGACCGTATAAGTTTATGTTTTTGTGACTTTACGAGAAGATATTCCATGAATTTTTTTGTGGTGACAAAAAAAAATGAAGTTTTGGAATGTCTAATAAGAGGTTTAATTTACTTACACTTAAAATGCAAAAGGTACGTAAGTAACAACTGCTCGTTTCGCTCGATAGTTTCGTTGCTTTCATTCGTTAATTCATTAAGTAAGTATACAATAATATAGTTCTTTTTTTTAATATGTAGGTTTTATGGAACTTGTTTTCAATTTAATGTGTAAAAATAAATTTGTGCGATTTCAATAGCCATAATGTAATTAACAAAGAATATATTTTTAATTAAGACGTTGTTAGAATAATATTCTAAAAAATCCTTTGGATATAAAATCAATAAAAAGAAATATACAATAATATATTTTAAAAATAACTAACTAAAATATACAAATATACCTAATAAAGTAAAATATACAGTCGATAAATAAAACCTTTCAGCCTGCGATGTAAGTACAATTTATTCACTTAAATATAATAAGTAACGCTTACGGATTTATTACATTATACAATAATAATAATAATTAATGCTTTAGGCTCTCCACAGGTTACAGATTTTGGATCGACCAAAGTTGCTTGGATGACAGCTAAATAGTGAATGGGAATCAAACGGCCTATCGATTTTGTTAATAAACTACCTTCTGCCCGCGGTCAAAAGTTCGAACCCCTATAAACCCCCTTAGCCTACGTCATAGATAATAAGATGATAGAGAATGGGTAGGCATTCGCTCCTTTTCCTTTTATATGTTTAGAAGAAAGAAGCTAGATAATAATTAATAGATAATAGATTACAAATCGACTTCATAATTTCGAATCGATTACATATTTTGAAACGTAACGTAATATTTTTGCCATAGATAAGAACAAATAGATTGCTAACTCTGTAAGTATAAATCAATTTAGCTACGCTAAAAATGTTCCTAGATGGCGCGAGCATCGCAATTAGATACCTCAAATCGGTTTGTACACGCCGTGCCGGAACGCTAAATCCCTTGGCGGTACGACTTTTACGGTAGGATGGTAACTAGCTATAGCTAGTTACCATCCTACCGTCGTACCTAAGCCATCCATCAAACAAAATATACTACAACTCGTTAGGTTTCATGACTATAATATAGCACCAAACTAACAGCGGATCCAAACACTGTAACCTGCAGAGATGAATTTTGAGTCGTTTAAATGTTAAACGATAAGACACAATATTTTGTTTTTCATAGGCATCATCCAACATTTACAATAAATATCAATTTAGTACCGATTTCATTAACTACTATTCCGAATTAAAGTCTTCACTTATCTTACAATTTATAGCTAGAAGTGCGTTTATATGTCACACCGCCGTGACAAGAGACAGTTTCTTCAGTGGCCTGACGTTACCGGAAAAAAGTGACGTTGCCCGGCAGACCCAGCACAAAGACTGCGACAAGTTAGGATATCTCGCGGGCTTAGCATGGACTAAGTTTTGGCTGCGAGAAAATGTGTTTGCACTAATAATAATTATTGTGCTATAGCTACTGGAAGTCCATAGTATATATCACAAAATAGCCACTTGGAATTTATGAAGCTGTTAATTAAGAGATTTGTAATTAGCCGATAGACATTTTAAGTAAATCTTAGGGAAATTCATATTTTGTGATGTCAAATGGTTCACCTCTTATTGCCAGGCTTTTATTTTTTAAATTATTCAAAAAGAAAAAAATAAAGACACACACTATGATGGAAATAAAATACTTTTATTTTTTATAACTGAAATATATAAAACTGAAATCGAGCGATATTTTTATCTGAGCGCCACAGTCACGTATCTCGGCGGTGAGACAAAACGTATAATATTAATACATTAGTTGTCTAGTGCCAGGAGAACTTTATACAACGCTAACACAACGGCTAAACGGATAAATACTTAACTAAGGGTATTGCACGAAAAACTGGGGTCGAGTTAAATACGTCTATGTCTACAATGTACATAATTACACTTAAGTAACAGTCCTGACTCCTGACTCCTGACCGCCGATCGTCCGACACTTTAAGCACGACACTAGGGATACTTCCTGAAAATACTCGTAGAGGTAAAGTTTTCACGCATAGGTCCGTTTAAGAAGACTCAAAAATCATTGTACTTCATGAAGATGTAACTAGGCATACCTAATCGCTTTTTAAAATCCCTTTAAGGCTCTCACTATTTGTTGAACGAAGAAAAAAAGAGTTAGGTACATTGCATTGAAACATCATCAAATAGGTAGTAGCGACTGGGCGCGACATATCTCTAGCAGACTTGGTACTGACAAAAGTCAGGTGAAAGTTTTGTCGCACTGGTTATGCTTGGGCTGCTTGCAGTCCAAAAATATTTCTATGTTTCCATACAACTTCTGATAATTTCCTTGTAATGTTTTTTGGAGTTCTTATGATGATGATTATCGACATAATATCGACATCGGTGATGAATGATGATAATGAATCTTCTTCATAGAGTTCTGCTTATTGCGAAGGTTGGCAATCTTTAAAGCTATTTCATCTTTGGAAACCGCTGCTCTAGATAATCTGGTGCTTTCCAAAGAACTGGCGTAAGTTTTCGAACCAAGATAAAAATATTATTTCCTTCTACTACCAGAAAGTCGCCTACATGCCAATTTCCCTTGCATAAACAGTTGAAGTGCATATTACTTTTTGGGAAATGCATCACCTTTGAAATATTTGAATGCACTGAATATATTTCTTTCATCCAAAAGTCCATCTGGTGTGTTAAATCCGATCCATAAAGATTTCTTTGGTAGGATATTAAATCCATGGAGACCAACAGTGGAGCAAAATTTTCACTTTCGATGACCTCCTCATTGTTCAGAAATGTGATCAACTGGAGACCCATAGCGTCACTTCAATAGCTTCTTCACTTGGTGGTTACCACCTGAGATCCATACACGTGTTCGCTCATGTACGGGAGGTCGTGCCGCTCGAGGCGGGCGGGGTCGGGGGGTCAGTAGAGGCGCGCGGCGTCGAGCGGAGGCGGCTCGGTGCCCACGTCGATGTCGGCGGGGCCGTCGTCGTCCGCCACGCTCGCCGCGCCGCTCGCCGCGCCGCTCGCCCGCTGCAGACCTCGCACCTGGAAGCCAAAGAGAAATAACCGGTCAAATAAAGCCTCAATAGCCCAACGGTTAAAGATGCGGACTGAAAACTGAAATGTCGCAGGTTCGAATCCCACCCGTTGCACTATTGTCATACCCACTCCTAGCATAAGCTTTTCGCTTATTTGGAAGGGATAGGAGGATATTAGTCAACTTCAGCTTGGCTAATGTTCTTTTAAAAAAAATGTGAATCGGACTCGCATGCATCTAACTTTCGGAGTTATGTACAATTAAATATCACTTGGTGAGGTGAAGGTGAAGGAAAGCATAGTGAGGAAACCTGCATGCCCGAGTGTTCCGAAAGTTGCATAACGAATGACCCTAAGGCCTCCATGTAAGTTCACACCGACCCCTTAACATTATGATTGTGCCAGTATCATCAGAGTTGCAAAAGTTTGGAAAGTGTGAATTTTTTTTACTTGCTGTTGAAGTCACTAAAGGCCTAAATTCTACTTAACTACAATCTAAATTAAAACAAAATCTTAAATTAAAAGCTAAATATAAAATATCTAAACCACTAGAACGAGGAAATGTTGCCATAACTCTGGCTGCGTTACTTCGCTGAATTTGGTTTCAAAATTAACTTTATCAATAGAAATAGATGAAGAGTGCGAAAGTAGGTACCTAACTTGTCACTTCCATATGAAGTGAACTGCGACCATTCGTGAGTAGGTATTTATTTGGAGCACGTGTTAGGTCTTAGGTATGTCACCACCCATACATTAGAGTAATGCGACCCTCAGGTCAATGATCCAGTACACTCGTATCTCACTAATTGCTCGTCGGACTTGCATAATAGAAACGTAGGAATTCTCGTTGTTCGGAGCTAAATTGCATTGCTTCGCGGACCCAGATTGCATCATAATCACACGACGCACTGATGTGGAGAATTGAAGCTTCACCTACTTAAGTAAGTACCTAGTTAGATACTGGGTAGTATTTTTATTTGACAGACCTAAGTATTCCTGTAGGCAGTAGTGAGTGCTAGAGCTTTAGGCACTGCTTTCGCACACCATGTGCGTGTAACAAGTTAATAATGTAATCAACGTTGAAGGGTTATAGGTCATAGTTTACCACGCTGGCCCAATGCAAATTAGCTATACTACACACTCCTTTGAGAAAATTAAAGAGAACCCTCAGGCTTCAGGTTTCATCACGATGTGTTCCTTCACTTTTACAGCATTTGATTGATATATATTATTTTCTTAAACGCACCTAGCTCCAAAAAGTCAGAAGACCCGGGATCGAATCTGCGATCCCCTGAATAGGAGACCACAGTTCTAACCGCTAGACTATTACCTACTGCTCTTATTAATAGATACTTGAATAGGAAAGTAGGTACTTAGTCATATAATAGCGAGATTGTATAATGTTTACCTGAAGCGAGTGGCGGCAATTCAGGTAAATAGAATGTACCTGGAGCAGCAGGTTGTTGGACAGCAGGCGCGCCTGGTGCTCCTGCGCCTTGGCGCGCAGGCACGCGATGCTGTTGTTGCGAAAGGCCTCGGGGTCCTCGTAGGGCACCAGCTCGCGCCCGTCCGGCGACGCGCGCCCCTTGGCCGACGACGACGCCGTCGTGCTGCTGCCGGGCGAGCTCTGCGCCTGCGCCAAACACGAGGGTGTCAGTACACTGTTAGCGTTACTAACTGTGGCCTCATAAGAAAGCTCAGAGTCACTCGGCGGGCGATGGGGACAGTTCGTCTATGTGAGCTAATCAGAAATGAGGAATCCGTGAAATCTCCAGACATAGCTCATCAATAGGCGGTAGAACTGATGGTCGTTGGGTTCCGATGTCTGGAGTGGCGCCCTCACCTGGAAAGCTCATAATTGACAGTCCTGGTGTTGTTGGTCCCTTGCGACTCGAAGATACAAAAGAAAAAAAAAGAAGATACAGAAGAAAGCCGAGAGTTTGTATTTGGCTGTTTATATTGATGCAGTTTACTATTATTAAGTGTGCAGATAGATATTAGCATAAGTAGAATTTAAGTTGCCCTATAGATGGCGCTAGTACTCGTAGTTTAGAGTCATCACAATGTTACTTCGTCATGCTCCAAGCGATTATGTGAGCCGCACAGCCACCAATATGAACTGGATGGTGGCTCTCTTGCTATTCGAGCGACGCATCGAATTAATACGCAGTGATGTATATCCCTCGTTAGAATTCAATGCATTACGTGATGCAGTTCCAATATGCGAGTGATAGGAATACTCTGTCTTAAATTTTTCTCAAGTCTCAAATGCATAAACATATAAACTCCATTAATCTCAAAGTGTGAGTTTAGGAGTTTGTCATTCTTATCAGCTTTAAGAACTTAATTCGTCTTATAAGATAATATTACTAAGAAGAAATAGATTGCTAACACTTTGTTTAAATCAAATTACACTGAAAATGATCCTAGATGGCGTTACTAGGATTACAAGTAATATCTAATATCTTAATGTTAAAATCAACGGAACGAATTTGGGTTCGTCATATTATTTATTTCTGTGATCAATATCCAAATTCATTAAATTATAATTATAAACACAGCTTAGAGGATTTAAGTGTTCTTCAATACATATAATGTATTGAATTCCGGTAGATGGCGTAACAACTGAAGAACATTTTCGAATTTCACTTCCGATTCGAAGCTTCTTGCTGCAAGTAATGCATTGAGTCGAAGGTGATTGCGATCGTCACTGTAGCAATCGCTATTAAACATCCCCGCAGCGGGTTGCACGTTACCTGGTTGTCGTGCGGCTCGTGGCGGTGTGGCGAGGCCGAAGGCGCGCGCTCGCCCTCCGCCTCGGAGCCCTCGCGCTCCGACCCCGACTCCTTGAGGTGCTGCGCCGCCTCTATCGACTTACGGTGCATGCCTGCAACAACACAAACGTCATATTAGGTACTAACTAGCTTTTACCAGCGGCTTCGCTCACGTTAAGTTCAAGTTTTCAAACCCCTATTTTATAAGATTAGAGATGAAATTTTCAAATATCCTTTCTTAGCAGATGCCTATATCATAATAGCTATCTGTATGCATAATTTCAACCCGATCCGTCAAGTAGTTTGAGCTGTGCGTTGATAGATCAGTCAGTCAGTCACCTTTTTCTTTTATATATTTAGACTAATCCGGCTGCAAGGTAAGGATAGAATAAGTGGAGAAGACTTAACAAGCCTTTCTATAATCGATATCGTTAGGTTTCCGAAAGGTACAGGTAGGTTTGAGTGGGGTAGGCTGCCTGGGCACCAGTAACCTGTGTCCAAACTTGGGGAATTGGGTGGAATAGTCCTGACACAGGACTGATCACCCGCCTGGCATCGGCAGGCGACCCCTCCTTAAATACAATACGAATACAACTAATCTGGCTAATATTAAATTATGTATGGCTGGATGAATGTTATTTACACAGTCAAACCGCAACGACTGAACCGATTTGGTTGAAATTTAGCACAGAGATAAAGTAGTCTTGAATAAGACAGAATACTTTTGATCTCGGAAAACAAAGGAGTTCCCGCCGGAATTAAAAAACTTCAATCCCTGTGAACGAAGTCGCGGGCTGCTAATTCCCACTTAGTCAGCGTAGCGTAGTGGACTATGGCCTAAATTCTTTTAACCGTAACCTTAACAGCTGTAATTAGCAGGCGATGGGCTGAAATGAATGAATGAATAAAGTTTACAAGTGTAAGTTTTATTGCTAGTTTGGCTTAGCTGAGCCTCAGCGAGAGGCGCCGTCTATTGCGTGCAGCCATAAATATTGTCTGCTGATTAGAGATTCAGCGCAGATGTCTGTACCGCTGTAAAAATCTCGTAAAATGCCATTCCTCGCGATATTAAACCAGAACGCGTCCCTTGATAATACTTTATTTCTGGTTTCCGTTCGTGTACCTATTTGAGAGGTCGCCATGGTCCAATAGTATATTCGTTTTGGTAGGTAACATTATTATCTATTTATTTTATTTAAACGTCTTTATTGCGTGAGTACATAGATAAATACCACATAATATGTCCTGTTAAGCCGGCTGCTTCTGTTTCTTGGGACTTTTGGTCTAAATGCTCAGGACGTGGAAGTGTCGTAATCTACCTTAAGTTTTTAAATTAATTCATTTTCTTTCTTTCTCTTAATAACGGATTTTATATTTATTTATTTATTTATGGACTTAAAAAAAAGTGAACACAGTTTACACCATAAATTATAGTCCAAAGTAGGTATAAGACTGACCTGAGGTTGGCGATTGCAACTGGCAAGGCAGCCAAATTAGACATTAGCCTGTGCTAGGGCTATCCAAATATCCTCGACCCAATTGCATATTTTTTTTATTAAGTATAAGTTTTAATATTATGAATTATCTATGTTTAATTACTATTATAAGTAGTACTTCTCTGAAATTTTGAAACAACATCGATATCCCACACAAAATGCTCCCGCTCGGTTTCGAAACGTCTGTTTATTGAATGCGGACGAAGTGCATCGCATTGTCTGTCTGTTCTCTCATTAAGGCGAATCACATCACAGATCACAATGGATAATAGAGTCCCATTCAACGCGCGTCTGATTGCTTCAAGTCTCGCGAGGTGGCGCTGCTTGCGTCGTTTGTTTGTGACGTCCCGCCTAATACTTCCGTCGTAATTATGATCGGTTTCGAAAATTGTTTCGACAATAATAAAAAGTTACGTAAACTTCTTCAAACAAGAAAAACGTTTGAAAACCGACTACTGAAAATTGTATGTAAAGTCCGTCGTATTGATTTTGTTTGTATAAAATGTAGCCTGTCATCTGGGCCATAATAAGGAATCGATTCCTCACGCGTCAAAATCGGCTCGATTGCTAAAACCATATTTCTTCCTTGGTTTTGCCATAGACGGGAAGCAACCACCAAGTTTCTTTTTTTTTATTGACAAGTTAGCCGTTGACTGCCATCTCACCTGATAGTAATTGACGATGCAGTCTAAGATGGTAGCGGGCTAACTTGGAAGGGGTATGGCAGTGTACATTCAACCCATACCCCGGTCGGTTTCTATACGCCATCGTGCCGAACGCTAAATCGCTTGGCGGGCACGTCTTTGACGGTAGGGTGGTAACTAGCCACGGCCAAAACCTCCCACGATTCTTTCTGATTCTTCAGGCATTCTAAAGTAATATTTTGTGGTAAACGCTAAAATCAGTTGAGTAGGTTAAATGCTCTAAGGTTGAATACGTATATAAAATTATTAAAATAAGTAAGTGATCTATTCATATTTTCATTCATAAATATGTAATGTACCTATAGTTTGTCTGCAGTAAAGTTGGTCCCTGCCTAACTGGCCGATAGTTCACCAAGGCGGGCGGGCGGCGGGCGGGCGGCGGGCGGTCATCAGGCCTTAATCGCCAGGAGGGCATTAGACCAACTTCCGCCATTACGCCGAAGGTAATAAATCCACTTGATTTACTTGCGGTCACCACTACTCCGCTACTGGCTGGACCACGCTTAGATGCTACACATTTACCTCATTCAATCTCATCTATCGTCGTCACTGCCAACATCAGACAACTGCTGGACATAGGTGTCTTGCAGTGCCGTAAATAGGGCGGTGCCGCCGGTGCCCAGGCACAGGGCGTAGACTCTGGGGGGCGCAAGTACGGCTAGACCAGGCAGGACTATTATTTTTTCGGATTGTTCCTGATAAGTTCCCACTGCGCCCCTAGTGTTCGTCCGTCACATCAGTTCTAATTGTTTAAAAAAATATATTTTTCTTCCAAAATATTAGATGATTTGTCCACCAACACCCAAGGTCCTTGTGCTTTATTTTATCACCCTGAATGAAATAAAGTAGGCCTATACATAGCATTGCTCTAGCTAGGGTACCTATAATATCTAAAAAAAACAAGGGCGCAGTTATAGAAGCTCGCACAGGGCGCAGAAAAGGTTATTTACGGCACTGGTGTCTTATAGGGAAATTCACACACCGCGATCTTGTGCCACCTGTATTCAGCGGCTACCTGTCGATCCAGCTTGTCGGGGCCTTTTATATGCGACAATTTCAATAAATTGGAACCCCTATCGATTCTTCGAAATAGTATATTAACTCGACAAACTACACCGTTAACATTGGTTCTCCTCATTCCTAATTCGATCACGCAGGGATACTCCGCGTTTTCCGAAAACATGACTCAGACGCTTAAACTGGGTTGGAGAACTTGAGATTTTGCATGCAGGTTTTTGTAGCTTCCTATCTCAAAGAATATTTTCATAAATTACTAGCTTTTGCCCCCGCGACTTCGTCCGCGTGGAATTAGGTATTGGGGTGGAATTTTCAAAAACTGTGACACACGTACTTCGTTATTTTTAACTGAAAGCTCTAATACCAACTTTGATGGAAACAGCTTGAAAAATGACGGAGTTTCATATAAACTTCCATCCCCTATTTAAACCCCTTAGGGGTGGAATTTCCAATAATCCTTTCTTAGTGTGCGCCTACGTCATAAAAGGAACCAACTGTAAAAATTTCAAGTTTCTAACTTCAGTAGTTTAGGCTGTGCGTTGATATCTCAGTCAGTCAGTCAGTCAGTCAGGACTTTGAATTTTATATATATAGATAACCGACCGAAGCTAGCGTGGATAAACTTAAGCTGTGATTACAAGTCACACACAAGTAATTTTTCACGGAAACGCATCATTTCCCTCGTTCGAAATGTTCCTTTTTTGACAGAAAATGGTATCCTTGGCTTATTATTTGGCTAAAAAAAAATTGCTGGCGTCCCACGTCTCATTGGATTGGGACGCTGAAAGGCTTTTAGGGTAGTCATTTTAAAATGAAGCTTGTCCAATGAAAACTGAAATTTATTTAAATTAATTTTCCTGTTCTAGATCTATTTAAGTTAGTTAAAAATAAAAAAAAAACAACTCTTTATCCCGACAAACTGCAGCACTATAGCACTAAAAGATAAATTAACTACTTAATACTAGGAGGCGATATCAAAGGCATGAAACCATTTTGATGCGGTTTCTTCTAAACATCCCTTTAGAGCGATGCTTTAGGGGTGTTGGTACAATGTTGGGGAAGTCTTCAGACGAACAATTCGATTAAGTTTTTACCGAAGAGTGCTCGCTGAGATTTTTCACTCGCGGGAATGCTAAGCTGCAGTCACACCCGACGAGACAACGCGAGCGCAATATAAGTGTAAACTTGACAATTTAAAAGATAAATAGTAAAGGAGCAAATACTAAGAAAGGTAATTAACTATTTTAGTACCGAGGCCTGTGAAAATCCATGTAAGAAATCTTTGTAAATAAAGAAGAAGTAATGTTCAAAAAATATAGCACTTGTTAAAATTTGATTTATTATTGAAAAGAAATTATTCATTCTATTTAACTTAGCATAAAAATTACATAATTAAATAAATAATTTAACTAACCAACTTTTTCCACTGGTGACCGGAAGGCTGGAAGTTACCTCGGCCAGCATATAAGTTTGGCCATTCAGCGGGGTAACGCAGCCAGCGTTCTGGGCACTTTTCCTCGTTCCAGTGGTTTAGATGATATTTTTTATATTTAGCTTTTATTTTTGTTATTTACGTTTTAGTTTTAATTAAGTATTTAGTTTTATATTATATTAAGTATTATTATTACATATCTTATATATTAGAAAACTAACCAAAATAACAAAAAGAAAACAAAGGTTATATAAAAGTTCATACACTTTACATCAAATAACTATTTTAGAACAAAATTAAATGTTGGACCTAATATACCAAACTATAATTTATTTTAATAAATTATAAACAAATTATATACCAACTTTAATAATAATTGGTCTTAATCAAACGATTAATGTTAATTTATGCCTAAAAAGCCGCCGATGAAAGTATTTTTGTCACACGTGGAAGGCTAATAAATATTTTCGGCTAAGCCAATTATCGATTGCAACTGAACCGTTACCGCGTCTAGGAGCGTGCCGTGCACCGTGACAGACGAGCGTTTCGTTCGCGTCACGTCTGTCGGTGTGGCAGCAGCACGGCGCGGTGGTGTCATTTAGAAAGATAAAAGAGTGATGTACAAAGCAAGTGTATAATAGGCAGATAATTCACTAAGATGCACTCCGCGTGCATTACGGTCCATTTGCCGGTGCTCGCACTTTGATGTCTGAGCGAACACTTTCGTTGCCAACATTTCCAAGTGGATTGGATAATAGAATTTCTTATTGTTTTCGAATATATTTTAAATTTCACTTTTTATTAAGTGCCACTGTAAATTGAAATCTTTTGATCGGCCGATAGGTTAGGAGGTCGCTGAGAGGTGTGAAGACTTCGGAAGTGTGCAAATTCAACGATTTATAATTGACCCGACAACTTAGTCTATACAAATTACAAGTCGACTATCGGCCGATCGCTTAGTCGGTAATTACGCGGGTGATAACGATGACTGATAGGATAACGACTTGACACTTACTCGACCGCTCCACTCGACTCGAGTGTAATTATTGAATTACAGGAGCAACGTGCATTTCACGCATGCATTAAACTGAAGTTCCTTTTTTTATTAACTAGTTGATACGCGCGGTTTTGTCTGTGTGGGACAAAATTTTCAATTTAAAAACTCGAGTCTTATCAATTTGATTTCGTAATTACCTTCTGCGGACGGAAAATAGGAAGGATTTTAACAAATATTTGTTTAATTATGTTACATAATTAATTAAATAATTAACGTTTTCTTTTTTTGAATTAATACGCATGTGGTTACCACACTTGAAAATTTGAATTTCAAAAATAATAAAAGTGATTAATAAATTTTCGTTAAAAATATCTGAAATAATGAAGGATAAAATATCAAAATACGCAAGTAGGTAATTAATAGCTTTCGAATTAATACACTACTTGTCGTCATACCCTCCATTACAGAAATCGATCAACCATTTGGAACAATAGGGATAAGTGCTCTACACGATAGTTTTTCACCCCTGAAAGGGAAAAGCGGCTTTTCATTATGTTAGTAGATTTACAATAAGTTTGTTTAGTATAATTTTCGTAGTAGCTTTTCAAATAAAGTACCTAGTAATAGGTAATAATATTGATTCGATAGAAGTGTTGAAGTAGGTAAGTACTAGTAGATCCTTAAAATTTCATTTATTGAGAAAATTAAAAAGCCGTATGATTTCATAAGTTTCTACGTTTTCTTATTTTGGTATAGGTACATATTTCAATAACCTTCTTTTCTTTCAAGGATCTTAATAGCACCAGCAAAAAAAAATTATTTTGCACGTCCTTATCTAGTCCCTACCTATACCAATTGATCTATCTGATTAATAAAACCAAGTTTATAAAAATTTTTGGCCTAAATATTTCTATTTTTTAAATATTTCATAAGTGAAGATTCAAAACACACAGAAGTAATTAAGCTTTTTATAAAAGGTTTTACACACTGAAAAGTGTCCGTACGATTAAAAACTTTCGACTTTTTTACAGGGTTTTTTTTTTCACGTTAAGAATCCAAGAAATAATTAGAAATAGAATAATTTTCTATTCAAATAAACTTTTATAAAGTTTTGAATCGTCAAACGAATCTGCCATGGCAATTCAAAGGTTTAGGGGTAGGGATTCTCGTGTATGTGTTGATGCTACTAGCATACGTTACGCTTAGTTGGAGGGGAAAAGCAATGTAAATCCTACTAATATTATAAATGTTTAAAGTTTGTAAGTATGGATGGATTGATGATTTTTACATTTTAATGCAAAAACTACTGATCAGTTTTTGATGAAACTTCACAGTAGAATAGCTTATACATCAGAACAGCACTTAGGATATATTTTATCCCGGAAAATTGAAGAGTTTTAGCGGGAACCAAAAACCCTTAATCCTCGCGGACGAAGTAAGCTATTTTATAAAAAAAATCCAAGTTTTCAGGTTAACATGCCACCCATAACCCACTTAAGGTAATAATTTCCAGGGTAAGATAAATCCTTATTTATCAATTCGTTGAATTTCCCGCTTACCACAGAGTAATCCAATTACCTTATACCTTATAGGGTTTAGCTGAAAATATCTGCCGTTTATATGCACTCGCTACTAAGAAACATACATAAATAATAAATATTCCGGAATTCCAGTTTTTTGAAGTCACGCTTCTACACACAACGACATCAAACGAGTCGCAGAGAGCCGCTGGATTCAGGCAGCGCAAGACCGAGGCCTATGGAAGTCCATGCAAGAGACCTATGTCCAGCAATGGACGTCTATCGGTTGATAAAGAAGAAGTCACACTTGTTGACCAGTCGTAACCTTCACTTCGTCCATCGTTGGACATAGGCCTCCCCATGTGCACGCCATTCCTTATTGTGCCAGTCTCGTCCAAGTCTTGCCCTATGCCACCAGCGGGATGGTTACCTAACCACATTCCTGCAATTATATTGTTGTAAATTGCAGATTCATAGCTGCAATTTGAGATTGTACTTTAAATCCTTGAATGCAACTTAATTTTGACTTCTAATAGATTTGCTTATTTATTTATTGGAGAATGTCATTTAATATAAAAAAAGATTCTTGCATTTATTTTTAATGCTTCTTTTTTTCAAGTAAAGTAGTTGACATCAGTTAGTCTATATTATCTAGAAAGATATTCTTCATCTTCATGATAGGTACCAATAAAAGACCAATGATACGCTAATTCGATAGATCAAAAAAGAGATCCTTCTGGTTTAAAGATCATATACCTATAGGAAGAATGGTCACTTCATAACGGTGGTCATCTTAAGATGGCTTATGGCTTCGTCAGGTGTATTTTTCTTTCGCGATTTCCTAACTCCAGATGATTAAACACTATTTATGTATTTTAACTACGATCAGTTATAAGGTATGCAATGATTTTTTCATAATATTCGATATTTACTACAAGTTGATTCCCAAGAATTCATTAATCTTATAAAAAATCTACATTTTTGCGGCTTTCTTGTTCAATTCAATACTACTCGTATTTTCTTTATTTGCTTAAACACAAGTACCTAGTAGGTACAGGGGTTGGTACTTAATCGGTAATTTCTGACCTAAGTAAATTTAAATTAATTATTCATTAACTAGCTGATACCCGCGACTTCGTCCGCGTACATTTAGTTTTTTATCATCCCGCGGGAACTCTTTGATTTTCCGGGATAAAAAATAGCCTATGTCACTCTCCAGGTTCTCAACTACACACATGTAAAAAATTACGTCGATCCGAAGCTCTGTTGCAGCGGGATTGAAGGACAAACCAACAAACCAACAAACCAACAAACACACTTTCGCATTTATAATATTAGTAGGGATTTCTAAATAATGAAGCTTGAACACACTCTGTGCTATGAAATTATAATTTATAAAGCTTCTATATGAATTGAGATTTTATAGATAACCGCGGGAAACCTTAGAAAATGCAAAAAAAAAAGATCTACGAGGCTCTCTTTAATTTTGAAGTCATTCGTAGCTTTCTCGTAGCTTGCTACGAATTTTTCAACTACGCAACTGATTCATACAGTAGACAGAAAAATGGTTATCCTTTACGAGAAAAATCTTGCATTGTCAACCACATCCACATACAACTCGTATTAAAACCAGCTGTACGAGTTTCGGTCAGTAAAAACCATCAAGATTAAGCCCATTTTTTTCCTCCGAGGTAAAAACTAAAGAATCATGAATTTAATGAATTTAATTGTTATAACTTAAAATTTGGTACTTAATTCCATATTCAATAATAAAATTAAATCTAAACAATTAAAAAAAAACATATATGTATAAAGTTGACGACGCGCCTGGTTGATGTAATCCAGGTCTCAGGTCAGGCTGATTCATATTTTAGACCTCTAAAAGTTATAAACTGTGACCCGTCTAAGAGAAATTGTATGTATCATTCGTCGTAATGATTTGGTTAGTATTAAATGTAGCCTTACCACCTGGTAGTTTATTCGCTAGGGTGGAACATTCGTAAATAGTCACATACATACACAGATTACTAAAATCATAACCTCATAAGCCTCAATAGCCCAACGGTTAAAGGTGCGGACTGAAAACAGAAAGGTCGCAGGTTCGAACTCCACCCGTTGCACTATATTGTTACCTATCCTAGCACAAGTTTTCCGCTTATTTGGAGGGGATAGGAGGATATTAATCAATTTATTAATATTTGAAAAAAAAACCCTTTATTTTGGCTTTGCGGTATTCGGTTAACTATCTGCATCCAAAGATTTTGTCAATCTGTGCTAAGGCTGTCCTTAACACAGATTGACAAAATCTAGCAAGGATAGCCAGTTCTGATCCTAATAATATAAGTGTTTATGCATTTATTGTTATTAGGTCTAAGTATGTACCTCCTTGATTATGAAATAAATATGTATTGTTAAAAAGAAGAGGCTGCAGCCAGGACATTACCGTCTGGTGTCGGTGCAGGTTGTAGACATACCTAGTTATTGAGAGCTTATTTTATGATTAGGTACATAACTTACATTATTTCTTTAATTTTTTTGAAAATGAACAAATAAGTATGACTGTATTATTCTAATTTATTATTCTTTATTGTCATTTTAGAACCTTGTACGAATTGGCTGGCATATATTTATTTATTGGTATACTGTACCGCTGGTATATACTTTACTTGTTGATGCCTGCGATTTCGTTCGCGTGGACTAAGGTTTTTTAATTCCCACGGGAACTCTTATTTTCCCGGATAAAAATGTGCCTGTGTGTTATTCCAGACTATAAATCTATCTCCGTGCCAAATTTCAGCCAAAGCGGTTCAGTCTTTCGTCGAGTAACAAACATCCATCCATCCATCTAAGATCTACCCATATATCCAAAATTTCGCATATTAATAGGAATTAATAGGATTGTGCATCAAACAAAGAAATCTTACAAATGCACTTAAAAAATGAAAACTGGCGGCCACTGTCTTAGAAACGATATAAGCAACTATATTGCAGAGGATTCGATGATCTGAGAGAGAGTTTCAAGTATTAGGTTCTCAGGTAGGTATGATGGCTATGAATTTTATCTGTAAGCTTCTCGCAGCACAGTTACTGTATATAAATATTCTAGATTCTGCTAAACTCTATCAGTCATTTACAAGGCGAAAGTGACTGACGCAAAACTTTTGTATAATGGATTTTATTTATCCTTTCTTCTTTATAAATTATAAATACGAAAGTGTTTGTTGGTTGGTTTGTCCTTCAAACGCAACGCATTGGAGCAACAGACCGGCGTGATTTTTTGCATGCGTATAGTTGAGGACCTGGAGAGAGACATAGGATACTTTTTATCCCGGAAAACCAAAGAGTTCCTACGGCATTTATAAAAACTAAATCTACTGGGACGATTCCGTTGTCATCAGCTAGTCTTTTATCAATATATAATGGTACTAAGGTAATTATAATATAATACTTTTAGTCAAAAATTATATCTATATTAATATTAGAAATGCGAAAGTAAATGCGTATGTCTATCGATGTGTTACGTGACGGCGAAGCTGTGGAATAAATCCTGATAAAATTTGGCATAGTTTTCATTCTGGATGTCGACGTAGGATACTCTTTATCCGAGAAAATCAGACTTCCCACGGGATTATTGAAATATCTAAAACGACGCGGACGAAGTCGCGAGAAACAGCTAGCGAGACCTAAATTAAAGCTTTTGTTCCTAAAATGATATAATATAAACAGTATTACATAAAAATAAATGCGAGCGCCCATTCTTCGAACCAAAATAAACGAATTCAAGCCCTCCTAGGTACCTCTCAGGTGAAAAACCCATACAGCTAAGTACATAATTAATATGTAAGCGTGGCAGCCCTCGTAATCAGGGCTGAGACAAAGCGGCGGCCATCTTGGCACCGCCGCCCCCCCCCCCCCCCCCCTGCCGCCCCCCACCACTGCGCACGCCGAAGGCTGTATGCAGGCCGCGCCGTGGCGATATGATTGTGCTCTGATTTGCTAGATTCATTTATGTATGCGGCTAAGGTGAGTTTACACCGGCGGCGGCGGCGGCGGCGTGGAGTTCAGGCTTTGTTTTCTTTATTTAGGGAGTTCGGTCCTGAGGGACGAGGTCACTCTGCAGGGGTTTCGGTTACGTTATTATAAAGTTTATATATATGTTCTCTCCCTGGCGTAGTGTGAGCGCTGTGGTCTTATAACTGAGAGGTCTCGGGTTCGATTCCCGGCGGAGGCAGTTTAGGAATTTATGATTTCTGAATTGTCCGGCTTTGACCGTGGCTATTTACCATCCTACCGTCAACGGCGTGCCGCCAAGCGATTTAACGTTCCGGCACGACGACGAGTAGAAAAATTCAAATGCTTGAAAAAAAAAACTAAAAATAATAATTATGGAAAAAAACTAAAAAAAATATTATCTCATTAACACACAGAAACTGAAGTCTGGCAACGCAACGTTTATATATATTTTAAAGTGATCTTGTGAAGGAGCATTAATGGAAAAGTGCCAGAATAGCCATCAAATGATTGAAGTCAGGTATTTTATTTATTTACACATGTTAAATCTAGCCATAACGGCTTTTTATTTTATTTAGATTTTTTTTTAAAGTAGAATATTAGCCAAACTGAACTTGATTAATACGATAATACCTTTTCTCCCATCCAAATAAGCGGAAGCTTATGCTAGGATTGGGTACGACAATAGTGCAACGGGTGGGGCTCGAACCTGCGACCTTTCAGTTTTCAGTCCGCTACCTTCAACCGTTGAGCTAGGGAGGCTCAAGCCATTGTTTTATTTTTCTACCTTCAACTACCTTCCAATAAATGATCACTTGGACGGCGTGTATTTTTTGTAAAAATAAATAGTAGGTACATGTAGTAATCTAAGTAGTTTTAATTTATTTAAGTTATTTATTTATTTCATTAATATAACTGTTATTTATTTAAAAAAAAACTAGCTTCCAATGTATTCATTTAGGCCTAAGCTATTCTACTGTTTCAGCAATTAAATTATTTCGATGACGAATAAAATGATATACTGGAATATTTAGAAATCTCGTTTCAAATACTAATCCAGTTAGTATGTAGGTATTTCGTTAAAATAAAATTTTGTTGAATTAACAAAATCTCAATCATTAAAAGAAAATACAAAAGTTATAGAATATAACAAAAATATCATAGTACCACTGCACTGGAACGAGAAAAATGAACAACGCTGGCGCCTGGCTACGTAACTGTGTGAACCAAGTATATACTTTAGTTACTGCCCCCGACTTCGTTCGCGTGAATTGAGGTTTTTAATTTCCGCGGGAACTCTCTTATTTTTCGAGATAAAATATAGCCTATGAGAGCCAGACTATATCTATCTCCGTGCCAAATTTCAGCCAGATTGGTTCAGTTGTTGCGGGGTGATTGAGTAACAAACCATCCAACCATCCATACATCCGTCTATACATCCATACATCCAAACCTTTATCATTTTAATAGGATAATAAGTTAACTTTCTTATTCAACAATCAGTCTCTAATAATGATAGATTTATCTTCCCATAATTATTTTCAGGGCGTGGAGTGCAAGGTCAACCCACTTCTAGCACAACCTCTCCGCTTAATTAGAGGGTAATATTAATCAAGTTCGGAATAGCTAATATTCATTAAAAAAAATTAAAGGCTTCGGACTGACCAGAACTAGCACAACACTCATAACCTGAACGAACGACTGTAACGAAAATAAAGAACCCATTTAATTTTAACCTTAAAGTAAAACGGTATTGAAAAAATGAAAAAGTACAACGAACAATAAACATCATGGTATTGTAGACGTACGAGATAGCCCTAAATCCTCACATTTAGACTTTCACGTCACCACAAACACTCACTACACTTATACTAGACTACACATCCACTACAAAACAAATAAAAACTTCGTTCACAAAGATGTTCACACATTGATTCGCGCCGCACGTGTTCCACAACATTTGTTCAAGTCTTGTATTACGACATATATTTTTTGTCTGTCTCGTTGGTTCTGTGACCAGTTTTTTGGCTAATAATCATGAGGTTTCGATCTGTTTTTCTGTCATGTAATTTTCAGTGGCAGTTCAGCATTGGGATTTTGGTGATAAAACACCCCGTACTACGGAGAGCACGTAAAGCCGTTGATTCTGAACCTGGTTTATATCCGGTCGTGTCAGTTAGAGAGGTACTATGATTTCATCTCTGATAGCATACAAACATTGTGAAGAAATTCGGTCGGAGAGATACCACATCATTATCATGTATATTTTCATTTCAAGATTGATCAGGTTGATGTGCATATCCCAGAATTAAATGTAAGATCAATGAAGTAGGCAAGTAATTGGGTGGGTAACCATACGTAGATCTACTTTTTAATGAACAACTACTTTTGCACTCAATTCATATAAAATTAAAAATAAATAGGTTTTAATTTCGTTTTGTTCGCTGCACGATTAAATAAACAAATAATCAGGATGAACTGACATGGAAATCAAGTTCGGCACGTATATACTGTGCAAACAGTGATATAAGATAATTTTCATAGCAATTCAAACAACATTTTCAGAATAAAAAGCATTTCGAGCTATTAACGCATTTGACTGAAAATCCGAAAAAGCGGGTTCAAGATTGAAATATGTAAATTCCTTAAACCGTTGCTTGCGGCCCATTATGCGGCGTATGCAAATATATGCGATCAGCTTTAGCTACAAGAATTCTCAACCACCATATAAAGATGCAGTTCACATATGCCCTAATACTAAGGCATAAGATTCATTGTTGCAGAACAATTCGCTTGTGGCTCGAGAGGCTGGGAAGCTGTGAAAAATGAACAGCTCTTGGAACTGAGATTAAAAATTATAAGCTTTGTCTCGGAGAGAGTGTGTTTTCAACGAAGATGTATTTCATACAGTCTTACATTTCATTTGTAAGATATCATATTTAAGAAAATAAAAAAATTAAACATAAAATATTCTTAAAATCTTCTTCTTCTAATCAACCGACAGACATCCACTGCTGAGTGCTGGACAAAGGACTCTTATACTTCTACATGGCTTGGTCTTGCGCCGCCTGTATCCAACGGCTCCCTGCGACTCGGCTGATGTCGTCGGTCAATAGTTGGGGGTCTGCCAACCCTCTTCTATATGTATATAATATTATTATATTATACATACGCCTATCGTGTCAATGCTAGGCATGTGCATTGTGCATAGGTTCTTACGTAAGGAAAGGTAAGGAAGATTACCTTTCTGTTATCAGAATATTAAATATAATAATAAAAATATACATAACACATATAAAAAATTAAAACTAAATGTTTTGTTTTCACTTAAAAGAGGAGTTATGCGGGCTTCAGCGATTTTACTTAAAATTTTCTAATAATCTCCAATTTAATTGTCATGATTTAAAATACATACCTACTCTATGAACCTACTCGTATGTAAAAAATTAAATCCCTATATACGAATATTTAAAAATATGTGAAACTGTTGTTGTTGTTGGTTTATCTTTTACTAGCTGATGCCCGCTATTCGTTGAGGTTTTTTTAATTCCCGCGGGAACTCTTTTATTTTCCGGGATAAAAAGTAGCCTGTGTGTTATTGCAGACTATATTCCAAATTCAGGTTATTCCTTTCAGCCAAATCGGTTCAGTCTTTGCGGCGTGATTGAGTAACAAACATCCATCCACCCATCCATCCAAACTGTCGCATTTATAATATTAGTACGAGTAGGATTGTAGGATAGTAGGAAGGAATTTACTCGTGACATCTCATACAAATTCACGAGTAAATGGGTAGACAAAATTTTCTCGTGGTACGTATGTTGCCTTACTAGAGAGTGATAAATTATTGTAGTGTAGAGTAGTAGTGGCTCTTTATCGCGAAATAATATACGTTTACCGAGGAATTTTTAGCAAAACTGACGCTACGCGGACGAAATTGCTGGCAAAAGCTAGTAAATAATAATAAATGATCGTTTATAGGTAGGTAAACTAATTTAATCACATTTTTTAGTTGGTAAGTAGGTAAATTACTTTACTATTTCACGTAAGTACGTAAATTTTAAAACACTAGTGAGATGATGCGTGCGAGTGGCAGCGTGTTGATTTTGTTCAAGCTAATTAGAGCGAGGAGTCGCCGCTGTGCAGCGCGTGCTGAGCACTGAGCACTGAGCACTGAGTGCTGCGCTGAGCATTGCACTGAGCATCGCAGTGAGTGAGTTAGTGAGTAAGGGAGGGTCCACTCACCGGGCGGCGGCGGTGCTCGGCGCTACGGACGCCCTCTCCCGCTCGACTCTTGAACAAAATCATCACGTCAGAATGTGACCCACTACATACACTCGTGACCAAAGAAACCTCACCCGGGAGAGGATTTCCTTTTAAAAATGAAGCAAGCATGCTGACTCCAAACAGGGTTTTAACGGATTGACAAAACTTTTTCAGAAATTCATATCTAATTCTCAATAGCGGTTAAAGGTACGAACTCAAAACTGAAAGGTCGTCGGTACAATCTCCATTGTACCTACTAAGGTCGTACCGACCCCTAACACAAGCTTAGTTGGAGGAGAAAGGGAAAGAATATTAATCATAATCTTCTTCTTCTTCTAAATTCTTTTTAAAAAAACCTTTAACAGATTTAAAATTTAACATTTGGTGTAGCATTTCATTGTTTTAGAGTTATCCTGAATCTCATATCCAATCCAAAAACATTTTTTTAATTAACTAATACAGTTGTATTACCACCAGCTGGTGAGCTTGATTGACAGCAGGCGAAAGTCGCGTGATGAAAACGGCCTCCTGTGCAGGGGTCAAGGAACCCAGGCACCTCTAACTTTTCGTTGTTATGTGCGTCTCGTATAATGAACCAGTCATACATTTTAACGGTCAAGGAAAGCATCGTGTAGAAACCTGCAGCCTGAGAGCTCTCCAAATTAAAAATTCATTTGAAAAAAATTATAGCAAAAGCTGTTGTATTCACATGACTTCAGTGATTATGTCTTGTGTGAGAGTTACCTAACGTCAAAATTTATGTTAAGTTTTATGTTAAAATAAATCTCATTGATCGTTTGTCCTTTAAAGGTCTGTTTTAAATTGGGTTGAAATCAGTATGTTTACTTCATTTTCTATGACAAAAACGTACTCGAGTGCTATTTCTTTGATCACAAGAGTAGGTTAAATTGGCCCTCAACTAAGCTCTTTGAATAACTCTCACTTTAATCAAAGTCGAAAAAATTTAAATGATTTATTTTTAAGTAAGTTTTTTGTCGGCAGTCAAGGCCTATCTTGTCAAAAATAAAAAATAAATGTCGACGAATGAAACGGCCTTTACAATAAAGTCAAGACTCTACCATCAGTTCCGTGCGAAAAAAGCTTTAAAAAAAAGTTTCGTCAAAAAGGGCTGAGCAGTTAGACTACGTGAGAGAACAGACGGATACTTTTCTAGTTTTTAAACCTAATGCAAATCATCCAAGTGCGTCTTGTCCATCTCAGACAGAATTATATCCCACTACCAGAAGTAAGCGTTTTTAAGCGCAAAATCCAAGTACCTACTCGTAAAAACGCAAGTAATTGTAGGTGTTCCTTTTCCGACCATTCTTAAAACTGTTCACCTGCTCACAGTTTAGCGCGTAAGTGCAACGCATTTGGTACAGGGAAACTCGGTCTAATATTCTCTTTACATCACATTATCATTTCCCTACACTTCATTTTTCCCACGTTCAAACGTTAGGGCACGTTTAATAAACGTATTTTCTATCTTTTTTCCCTTTGCTTTCTAAAACGAGCGAATAAGTGAATAAACGCAAACTATGTGCTTAGTATCTGAAAGCACTCACGTGCTCGTCCATTTGCCGACAGGGTAGTAGTCTCGGCTCCGACGTCGCATTACTGCGCTTTTTGTCTCTCTATGATAACGCACTCGGCACTCTTTCAGCAAAATAATTTATTTCTATTAAAATTAAAGTTAGAAATTTTTAAAGACAATAATTTTTCACTTAAAACGTTCAAAGCTCCACTCGAAAGCGTTTTACGACGGCGCGTGTGTCATTATTATTTTCACGTTATTTTCATGTAGGAACAGTTTTTATCTGTGCAACAAGGTTTATGGAGCATCTAGTTTTTAAAATACCTTCTACATTACTTGGAGTTGGATTTATGTCGCCTTTATGATTCGTGCATAATACTTATATTACCGAAATAATGTACGATCTAACATTCACAAACGACAGTTACTAAAGTAAGACAAATAATAATTATTCATCAGAAAGGCCTTACAGCTATAAGATTTTGTCATGTCCGTAAGTTACAAAATTAACTTGCAATAAAAGTAAGAATATTTTTTTCTTTATAGTAAGTTAGTAGAGAAAGCTACTTGAGTAAATCTTACAGGTCAGGCCAACATAGGCCAAACTGTACTTACAAATAAAATCTAATTACATCGTACTTACCTCATTTGCAGGCAACAAGCAACCATAAAACGAAAAATAAGGGCACCCTAAAACTAACTTCTACAATACTCTAACTACCGATAAAAGACTTCGGCGATCGGTGAACGGCGATAACCTTCTGCCCCCTTTAGGATAACACTTCTGCCTCCTTTAGGGGGTGACACTTCTAACTTTTTGGATTTCTTTGCGTTTGAACGTGAGGTTAAATAACACTTGGTTTAGTGGTGAAGGGAAACCAGTGTGAGGAAACCTGCTTGCACGAGAGTTCTCCATAATATTTACAAGCCTCAATAGCCCAACGGTTATAGGTCCGGACTGAAAACTGAAAGGTCGCAGGTTCGAGCCCCACCCGCTGCACTATTGTCGTACCCACTCCTAACACAAGCTTTTCGCTTATTTGGAGGGGAGAGGAGAATATAGGTCAAGTTCAGCTTGGCTAATATTCTTTATTAAAAAAAAATTCTCAAAGGTGTGTGGAATTTAACAATTTAAATTATTGGCCAGCGTGGACTGTGACCTAAATGGTGTATGCGTGTGTGTGCGTGGGACACTAATGAGTTCTAATGACAACGATATTGAGTCCAAAGTGGCGATTCAGAAGGTTTTTCATTCGATGAAACTGAATCACCCGGTGATAAGTGACGCTGTAGTCTAAGATGGAAACGGGCGCACTTGGAAGAGGTGTAAAGGTAGGCAGTTTAATTAAACCCATTTCCCTAATTGTTTCTACATCGTTCCTAAATCTAAAGCTAAATCACATGGTGGCATATATGCCACTAATATTATAATATTTTCTGGTAGAGAAGTGACTAGTCCCACAACAAACCAGCACACCAGAAACAAATTAGGAATTATAAATTCTTAAATTGCTAAGGAATGTGGTGTAGCTTAGGTTAGCTTTTGACAGCTATTTCACCTGGTGTTTTGTAACGATGAAGTCTTAACTGAACTTTTAATGAAGGGATGACAGTTTTATTAACTCTATGCCCCTAATTAGTTTCTATGCAGCATCGTACAAACACTAATTTGCTTAGCAGGAGCCGCTGCCAAAATCTCCCACCAGAATTTTATCTACTCTTTAACGGGGCTAACGTACCCATTCTATTGGGCCAGAATTTTACCAATCTTTGCCAACTTAGGAGAGTCATAATTCAAGTCAAAGTATAGATATACTTGCATAAATCTGCAAAAATATCGTTTGGAATTCTGCCCACAAAATTTGTGCCACCGTCAGCAAATAGTATAACCAAGCCATCTACTAGAAGAGCTGTAAAGTATCTAATTCAGAGTTTATTTTTAACCAGCCAGAATATCGCGGAAACCCAACGGTAGTTGTTCCGGATCAAAGGAAGCCTTTAACACTACGGTCCTCAACTATACCCATACAATAATCACGTCGATCCGTTGCTCCGTTGCTGCGTGATTGAAGGACAAACCAATTAACAAAAACACTTTTGCATTTAAAATATTCACAAGGACATTATCTTCATAGACAGGATCTTTACTTTCAGCCACGGTGACTGTAGTTTACCTTAGATTTTTGAAGATAGTCTCTTTTTATATTTCAGCAGTTCGTAAAGTTCCTTCGTTCGCATCATCACTTACCACCAGGTGAGATGGCACTAAAGGGTTATCTTGTCATCGAACAAAAAAAGAATTTTGACTAGGTTCTATATTATCTATAAATTCTTCTTCTTCATTTGCCTCTCCATTGCTGGAGGTCAGCAGCCAGTTTTTGTCCTCTCCTTGCCTATTTGTAGTATCATGGTACTATCTACTAATCACAGGAATAGTAAGGGGTCCTCACCGAGCAGCCACGGCGCGACGTTGTCGTTCTCCTTGGCGCTCTTGAGGATGGTCTCTGGGAGTGGCAGCGAGTGCCGCACCATGGCGCCGTACAGCCCGTACTCCGCCATGATAGTGGACCGGCCCCAGCACTTCTCCGTTTTACGCCATTTCGCCCGTCGGTTTTGGAACCACACCTGGAAAAAGAATTTTAGTAAGTAAGTTTTCTATTAGGCATATTACAAAAGTGGAAGATGCAACACTGAGAATAAGAACTTTAAATAAGCTTAAAATAAGCCCATCAAATAAGCTTAAGTAAGTAATGCATCGCGTGGGGTTTGAACCTTCAATTTAATTTTTGCACGACCATTTGTTTCAGTCTGCCGTTAATCAATGCGCTATTCGGGCTTCTTTACTAAGGTTACTTACTAAAATTAGATCTAATTACTGAGGTTAGGTCTGAAAGTACCACAGCTTGTAGGTACTGAGTAAAGCCGCAAACAGTTTTTGTTGGTTGCAAAAGAAGGCCGCGTTCACAAACGACGTGATTGGTAGAAATGAAAAGCTCCACTCAGCAGCGCCGAGCCCGCAGTAACTAAGCATATAAAACAAACCAATTAGTGGTATACAACGCGGCTAGATTAAATTTTCAAATTTGGGACCGCGCTACGCTGTGTGCTTAGTCAGGGTTGGTGAAGCTTTCCTTCTCGATATATTTGAACGTTTTATCTGAGCGTCTCTGCGTATTTTAGCGCTTAAACCGATAGAATGAATGTATTTGAATGCAGTTTATTTTCATTCGAAGGAGTGTTTAATCACATAAGAATTATTTCTTATGTATATTTGATGAGTATGTTAACTATGTTTTAAGATTCAACTAAGATGATAATTATGTCAAATTTGTACATAACATACCTACTTAAATTCGAGACGTAACTAGAATAGCAAAAATATTGAATAACATAATATTGTGATACAACAAATAATACATAACTATGTAAAATAAAAGCTAACTATATTTTTTTTTCATTTATGAAAAATATCATCTAAACTGGAACGAGGAAATATGCCCCGAACGCTGGCTGCGTGAATGGCCAAACTTATATGTTGGCCATTACTTAAACTAAACGTATATGTTCACAGGTTTGAGGATTATATTATCTTTGTTCACAACTGGTGTCAGACAATACTGCTATTAATAATAACATGTCGGAGATTAGAAGTTTTTTATAATGCTCTCAAAGGTATTGTAGTCTGCCAATTTATAGGTACTGCACCAGCATGGTAAGCATTGCCTAAATCCTTCTCATTCTTAAAGTAGATACCCAGTTCTAGACCGGTTGTAGGGATGATGGTGAGTTTACTTGATTCATTTCAAAGCTTTTTAATCCATATAATTTCAAGTGACCAATTTGGTGATCAAATATTAAGTAACAGTGTATTTAAAGTAACTCCACAAGTGGCAGCCCTAGCGCCCAGCCCGCCTCGGCGAAACAGTTAATTTCTAATTAAATTTGTTAATTAAACTCGATCCGAGCTCTCCGCGCAAATTAATACTCCGCCCTATTATACTCGCAGGCTACCGCTGCAGTGGCTGCCACCCGCCGGTGTAAGTAGGTCTGTTGCATGAGCCATGTTAAGTCTCTTCTCAATCGGTCACTCTTGTCAGAGTGGTCGTGGCCGCTAAGATGATGCGACATTAGTCGTTGTCGGTCTCCTGAATTTTGGGACGTATGGCCTCCCGCGCGATGCTCTTCCACTTTTGACGGTTTGTATAGCATTGCAGGAGCACTCCACCACAGTTGTTTGGGTTGCCGCTTTGATCAAATCCGTCCATCGCATGGGTGAGCTTCCTCTCGCTCTTTCCCCCTGCACTACCAACCGTTCAATCAATCCTTCATTTCTGGAGAGGTGGCCAAAGAACTTCAAAGGCTATGTTAAGTAAATTAGTCCAGGTATTAGTAACAGCCGTAGGTAGTCAAGGAAAAAACAAGATTCTTTTCCTAAGAACCACTACTTGAACATGCGTAAACTGGCATTTGCCCAGTAGTAGAACAAATATAGGACCAACACAACACCAACACGCCACATCAAAATTCGTAAGTAGTTCCTGGATTTGCGTGTTCTCGTTACCCATACAATATGTACCATACTAATTCTGATTTGGCGTATTACAGCAAAAGAAAGCTGTTTTGCCTTTATTATCATGAAATTTCGCAACGCCTACTTCTATCCAATATCGAAGTGTCATTCAAAATAACACGATTGCCAGTTCCAAGGCGCGCTCAGTAGAGCCAGTAATTCACATACAATCACGTTAACTCCGGCCTAATCTTGGTCACAATTAGTCTGTCAGCGGTCCGCGCGACCCAATCAATATCGGGCCGGGCCGGGCAGTCGCCCCGGGCGCAGCGCGTGCCGGGTGCTGCCGGGCGACGACAACACGCCGCATTACACCCCTGATACAACAGATTATTTGGCAATTTACACCGTTTGTGATCTGAGGTGACTTTATGATCCGTTGTCATGAAATCCGGTTCTGATGATTTTTGCTACTGTCCTCGTCTATCATCAGTCGCTCAGTGGACCTGAGCTTTCTTATGGAGCTCTTTTTTATCATAAAATAGCCAAACATTTTTGTGAAAAATCTTAAGTGCAATCTGCAATGGGATGCAGGAACACACAGCCAAAACGGTCAAACTATAACTAATTGATGCCTGCGACTCCGCGCGGTTTTTGAAAATTTCTGTTTTTTTCAGAATAAAAGGCAGCCTATGTCATACACCAAGAGTGAATAGGCATCTTCTAGGCAAACGCCTTACACCTTAGACCCTATCATCACTTTCCATCAGATAGTGGTCAAGCGTGTGCCTATAATGTATAAAAAGTCTTCAGTTACAGCCATGTAAAAACACTTCGATCCGTTGCTCCGTTGCTGCGTAATTGAAGGACAAACTGACAAACATACTTTCGAATTTGTTATATGAACATGTAAGGATTTAAAACCAAATAATTAGTCCTACTGGTCGGTATTTTGCTTCGTTGCAGTAAAATCGATTAGGTTGTAGAACCACTTCAGTTTTGATTTATGTACTTCTATTTTTCTTTATCAACTGGTAGACGTTTATAGGGCTCTTTTACGGTCCACATGTCTTGGACTTCTGCCGCCTGTATCCAGTGGCACAAGATTACAGAAGAAGTCTGTGCCCAGGAGTGAAACGATAATGGGTTGAGATGGATGTAATTTTTTTTGTTTTAATTCTAACTTTATTTTAATCATATGCCATTAAGTGTAAGAGACATGCATTTCTAACGGTGTGGTGGCGACTTCTACCTACTTAAATAAGTGTAGAGGCACTATCGCCAGTATGTAGCTTTCAGATAATGCTGTCACCCGTACCTGCCTATCACCCAGCAGAGTAATGCGCACAATAACGCGTAATTGGCACTTACACGGCTGCGCGCGGCGACGGCACGAATTTCCTAATTAACATACAGGCACAAAGGTTCCGTGTAATTGTTAATTTGGCAGCACATTCGGCCGCTTTAATGACGCGTTCCCCGTGCGAGGAAATTACTCCTAGCCGGCAATTTATTACTTGTATGTGACGTACGCCAGCGGAGCCAGACCTTCGGCGGCGACGGGCCGGCCGTGCCGACGCGGGTCGCAGTGGAGTGGACGCATTAGTTTAAAGGGTATTTGTAATGTTTGCAAAACAATTTGTTGGGCGCCCATACGATTCTATACTCGTAGCATTTGGATTTGTTAGAAAGCTAACTCCAATAACGAAAGGCAATTTTGTTGGGAAAAAGCTGTTGGCTGATGTAATTAGTTTTAAGACTACCCTGAAACCAAATAAACATAAGTACCTATAAGTAATTTTTCGTCGTAGGTTAACAAGATTATAAGTGTAATGTAATATATGTACCAGAATTGTAGAATGGTTAACCAACGAAATAAAAATATTTGATAATGAGAATGCATAGTTCACTGAATAGTTTCTTTGATTCTTACTATTTTCACAAGTCAGAAAAGCTTTGAGCCTTTTGGACGTTGGACTTGGTTTGGTAGTTAGATCCAACCACCAATACACGTCCAACGTCCAAAAAGCTGGCGTAAAAACTTAATCGCAAGTATTGCACTTGGTGAAAATATCTAATCTATCACACAAAGGGCTCAGCAATGCACGGTTAGGTGTCGGGTCCCCCGGGGGCCCGGTCCCTCGGGTGGGGGCCTCAGCGTTATGGCCCCATATTAAATCAGTAATCTGTTCCGCTATGTAGAAACACTTTGCTGATTTGTTACAAATAAATATTGGTTATTTATATTAATTTTCATTATCGGTGACCCATCAACAGCTCACTAGGTACTGAGCGCAGAGTTTTAAATATGTCATATTTAAACGCTAAAATAGACATAACTCCAAAAAGAGGAGGTGTGCCCTGAATCGGACCCCTAAGACCCAGTGGTTAGGTTAAGTTATTTTTTTTTTGTGTTATTTTTTTTATTTGTAAAGTAACAAACCAATCCACCCCGCAATGACGTGTGGTGAGAGGTAGATCTTCCAAAAAAAATTTATATGCCAACTTCAACATTTTAATTACCTCAATTAATTATTCTGATGTCATTTTTTTAAGTTACCTGCTCGTATAAAAGGTTTAATTTCTTTAATTAATTTACGACTAAACCAAGATCAGACTGCTCGAAGAAAATGTAAAATGTTGATATTATGACATGAGGGATATGAATACGTAAAGTGATCACAATTCGGTTACTAAAAATTGATCCCTAAAATTAAAGGGGTAGTTTTTTAAGTAAGTATTATTGGTATAGAGTGGTATGTAATCAGTTATAGGTACAAATGGGATAAGCTCAGGGGACAAATGTCTCTGGGGACGAGTCACCAGTCCCCCACAGCATCTCCCATATGTTCGTAGCGGTACTTCGGTGATTATAATTAATATCGGCTTTTTGTGTGAAAAGTGTGAAAAGTAATGCCTATTTGATATAGGTAATGAAATGTATGATACTTTTCTCCAAAATTTTTTTTAGGTTAGGCTAGTCAAGAGTATATAAACCTGCCTACTAGTATCAGAGATCAAGCGGAATCTCTTCTAAATATTGCGACTTAATAGAAAGATAGATAGATTTTATTCACAAAAATGCAGGTACAATAATATGATGGTATAGAAAAACGAGTTTAATACTTTTATCAGGTGGTGCATGAATATTTATTCAGTCCAATAAAATGTTAATATTAAAAGTAAGTAATTCAAAATGTCATGATTAGCTTGCAAGAATGTATCTTGTTTGCAATGCTACGAATGCTCTACGAATTGTCTACGAAACTAATCTTATTGTATATTGAAATGAAAAAAAGTATAGAACATTTTGTGTATTGTCTTGTAAAGTGCTGAGCGCTGTGTGTGCTGTGCTCTGTTCCGTGGGATTATGTATTGTCTTGTAAAGTGCTGAGCGCTGTGTGTGCTGTGCTCTGTTCCGTGGGATTATGTATATTTCTGAATTGTCTCTGGTCTGGTCTGGTCTGGTGGTGGTAATGTCGTGATTGGTTACTACTCTACTGCCAAGCGTTTAATCTTCTGATATGATAGCGCGTAGAATCGGATTAGAGTGTGAAATGTGAATACTACCATACCCCTTGCATCTTGGACTGCATCCTCACTTACCATCAGATGAGATCGCAGTCGAATAAAAAAAAGGGATTTTGTTTTGAAATTCATGAATGGTAATTGACCTAGTCTAGACCGAGTTGAGGGATGCACCGGCATACAAAATCAAGATCAAAATAAGCCTCAAAGAAATCTTTGCCAGGGGGCGATTGAAACAAAAGCAAGTTAACACAAATTAACCCGTTGCAGCTCCTGCGGGGCAGAGCTTAATTTATCACGTTAGGAACGACGGCGTCGTCGGACAGTCGGCAATTCCATTACGCCAAGACGCCGCGGAGGCCGGCGACAGTTTAAATAAGGCCAGCGAGCTCACAAAGGCGTTCTTATTTACGGAGTGCATAATTTCATTTCTTCGGTCGGCTTTCAATGGAGTTTTCGAAGCGGGGAGGGCGTGACGACCAATCAGGTGCAGGCGCTCACTAAATGGAGTTGCGATTGCGTCTGCTGGCAATTTGGCGGCAATTTGTGGTACAAAGCCGCTCCGGCCGGCTCGCCCGCGCCGCGTCGCCTTAACAGGTTATTATTCAATTTGGGGTGCGTCCGACACATTTTGATTAGTCAATAAGTTAATACGCGGTTAGCTGCGGCAGGTTAACTGCGCCGCTGGGAGGTGCGGCGATAATCTAACTGCTTATTGCATCTGCTGACGGGTGGAGTGCTAATCGCTTTGAATAAAAGTCAATGCTAACGCTGAGATCTATAGAGCGTACCTACTCTGAACTCGGCTCAGACTAAAGATAGAAGTTAAAACGAGACATAAATGTGCTCTGACATACCTAAATCTGTCTCGCTTTAACTCTGTCTTAAGTCTGAGCTGAGTGAGCGTATGGTCTGTATATTTCAGCCTAAGTGTAATAGGTTTACCTTATTAGGATTGACACAACAAATTGCCTAAGTTGCTGGGTATTGTTAGTGATAGACTACACAGTTTATTTTTTTTAGAAAGACAAATCTTTGACAATCAATATTATTATTAAGGCTAGTTCAAATATCGAGGTAGTAGCACTAAATGGGAAAGTGTGATGTAGCTAAACCGATGTAGCCGTTAGAAGGAAAGGAAAACCCAGTTCTATGTATATTAAAAGAAATAAAAACCTGTAAGAGGTTTTACTGACTGGAATGATAACAATCGCGATCTATTTGCTCATTTTTTATGCAATTATTCATTTTGATTTCATACTTACTAATATTATAGATGTGAAAGTGTGTTTGTTTGTTTGTCTGTCAATCACGCTACATCAGAGCATGATCGTGATTATTAATACGAGGTGATTTTTAGCAAAAATATAGTTGAGGACCTGAAAAGTGACATATTTTCTTTTTATGCAGAAAGCTTCCCTAATTCCTCGGGCGGAGTTGCGGGCAAAAGCTAGTAGTTGTGGAGTGAATTTGATTTCCTTCCTTCCCTGCACCCCTCTTGTCTCAATTTACCTTAATCCTTAGTATTAACGTAACAAGATCAGACGATCCCTAAAATCCCTTTACGACTCAGGAAGACGTTATAAAAAATAGATCAAATGCTGTTTCATGTCGATGTATTTATTGAAATTTTAATAATTCGATGATAGTAAAATAAAATAATTTGATTTGTAGACACAAAGTATAAGCGCGCTGATTACATGATTTGTTAATTTTTTTAGGAGAGCCGCAGTTTAATACATAAAGTTAGTTTGTGAGTTGTATGTGCACACGATCGTACTGCAACAGGACTACACCAGATAAGACACCATGAACACCACAGCCAGGACCGACCTGTCCCACCCAGTGCCCCGTTTGTACTTGCATCGTCGTGGCGACCACTGGAAGGGGCCATCGCTCCGATACAGTCACTCCGAGGCCTGTGAGGGTCTGCGAGGAAGAGCCCGTTTCATTTCTTGTGCCAATCCATTGTCTAATGGACTGGCACAAAGCTTCCGTACCATGTACAAGATTGTTTACAAGATTTAAAACTGTGTACTTTTTTTTATTAGTTGTTAAGCGGCAATAGACACACTCTGTGAAAATTTGAACTGTCTACCTTTATGATTCGTGACATAAAGCCCGCTAACAGACGGATAAAGAGCGGAGGCTTAGTAATATAGGGTCCCGTTGGCACTCTTTGGGTAGTATACATAATTAGTACTTCCTGCAGTTGCAATAATATTCGTGTGATTGAGCGGACAGGCGGACAGGCGGCCGGCGGAAACGAGCGAAGCCTTCAATTGTAACGTATCGTAACGCTGCAAGTCACGGGCGAGCCCCGCACTACAAGCGGCTAAGCCACATATGCTCCGTTTTGAGATATGAGGACCTCGCGCAAACGAGATTTGTCCTCATTGTGGTCACAGAAACTGAATGCTACAGTGAAACCGAGATCCGAGTGGATAATTTGGAAGCAACTATTTCTATGAAAACTAAACAAAATATAAATTATTTTGCTGACGAAATAACTTTTTAAGGTTTCTTGCATTCTCGATTGATATCCTCGCTAATATTATAAATGCGAAAGTGTGTTTGTTTGTTGGTTTGTCCTTCCATCACGCCACAAAAAAGCAACGGGTATAGTTGAGGGTCGGGAGAGTGATATAGACTACTTTTTATCCCGGAAAATCAAAGAGTTCCCGCGGGATTTTAAAAACTATATCCACGCGAGCGAAGCCGCAGGTATCGACTAGTTCATCATAAATCATAATCATCTCAATCCATCACCGCCCTACTGTTGTGCACGGATCTCTTCTCGGTAGGTTTGGGCCAATAGCCCATCAGCTGGCCAAGTGTAGATTGGCAGACTTCATTCGAAAAGTTATAAAGTTAGATACGTGCTGGATTTCAAACAATGGACCTTGCAAAAATGAGGCCGAAATAACCACGAGGCTATAACTGCCCTTAATACAATTTTTCATACAAATGATTAAAACTTAATTTTCGAACTTGCCTACCTGCGTTCAAGTGGCCGGCAGGTAGCGCGGGCTGACAATGAGGGTAGTAATGAAAATACGCACGTAACGAGACTTCCGCCGCGCGACGGCAGCGCCGCTCTAGAATAAACAAGACGCCATGTCGCGGCCAAATTATACGCTCCCAGTTTAACTTGTCGTCCGCGGGACGAGGCACAAGAGGACGACTCGTAACACGGCAGCTGCATCAATCATAGCTACAGTCCTAATTATGCTGATTGACTGAATGTGAGCTGAATTTATTGCGCTCTTTCTGCAACAATTAATTTTAGCCAGTAGCGAGTTAGTACCAACCAATCGGAGGCGATTGCAATCGTCATACTGTAGCACTGTAGCAAAAGGAGTAATGCTAGCAAGCTTCTTTCCATATTTCCAAAATATTTTCACTGAATACACGGTAAATGCTAAGTTACAAAAATATCATAATTCTTCCAAGTTAGCGCTGTAGTCAAGAGCTATCCTTTCTAATACTATAAATGCAAAAGTATGTTTGTTGGTTTATCCTACAACTCTGCATCGAATTGATATGATATTTTGCATGGGTATGGTTGAAGAGCTAGAGACTGATACAAACTCCATTTTATCCCAGAAAATTGAAGGGATTTCGCGGGTTTTTAAAAACTTAACTCACTTAATAATAAAAAACCGCAAATTGGCTTTTTGATATATTTTTTGAAATAACTATCTGACGCGTCGTCTATAAAATACTTTTTTTTTAAAGTTTTATTCAACCATTGCAATGCGATGATACAAAACTGTATATAGTCAACATGTATAGTTTTTTGTAGTTTATACATATACTTTGTTTCATGCAAAATAAACGGGTAAATAAAATATAATACGACCTAACCAAGTTCTATAAAAGTAGCTACATTTAACTACCTATGTATATGTAGTATGTACGGTTCAAGTTACATTTAATTAACTACACTGTATATGCACGGTTCAAATCGCCGCCACTCGTGGCTTGCGCGCCGCGGCTCAACAGCTGCGCTAACTAGGCAACTAGCGGCCGTGAATAAGCGGTTTGGGGCAATCGGCGCTGTCCGGCCGGTTTGCCCAATCGGCGCATAATTGCTATAATATCGATAATTTGCCGCAGACGGCCGCCCAATTGACGTCTAATCAATGAAACGCTGTTTGTTTGACGAATTAAAACGAGAGCGTCTATTGCCTATTGCCTATTAGTGCTCGTTGCGCTCCGGCTTATTGTGAAATGATTCGGTGACTGGCCTTTTCCATTCGCAGATGTTCTTATGAAAATGTTGTTGAATGGAATGTTAAGGAATAGGTACCTAGTTATGTTCTTTCTGAAGCTTTGAGCCTCTGTGAGTGTGTCAGAATCGCTACCATATTTCGAACGAAATAATAGGTTTGCAATTTTGCCACCACATGCATGGAATTGTTACTAAATATAAACAATGTAATACTTAGTTTTTACATGCGCTACTTTTTTTCGTATACTAATTCATTTAGGTACTGATTATTTCTTACCTTATTATACCTAATTAGCGCCAATTTCATCATTAACCGGTAACGTTTAACCGAAGATTTTTGACTGAAAACCTGTCAAAATCGGATAAACATTACTCGGCGATGTTTTTTGAAAAAACTCCGTATTTTATAAAAATACTATCTACATATTAATACTCACCTATTTTAAAAAAATATGTAATCTACGAAAAAAAATTATTATTGTGGCTCACAACTAAAATACGCCTTAAGTCTGAATAAGTTATCAAAATCGGCTTATCTATAACTCTAATCTCATAGGGAAGTCTCCCTCATGTCTCAGCTCAACAGATTTTTAATTGGAGAGCGAAGGATTAGATTTTCCACATGCACATTCGAATATCATATTATTATACCGGTATACCGATAACCGGTATCTATGTCCATGTTGATTCAATACCGGTATTAATACAGATTACGGTGCGGCCAGCTTTGTGATGCGAAATTGAATCCTATTTTAAATATTGGATGATTGCTCAGGAAAATTAATATACGGGGCAGCGTCGACATAAAAGTAATTGGAATTTTGTATCGTTATGATGATGTGAATGGTAATTTATTATTTATAACGATTAATGTACCTACATACCAATTCATATGAGCTGACTGATTTTAATTACATTTTGAATAATTATGATGGATTCAATCAAGTTTTAACCATCCCAAAAAACAGGCAAAAATAACATCATAATATATCCAAGGCACGATATTAAGAAGAAAGATTAAATAATGAAAGTTCGACAAAATAAAATCGCGAAGTTAGGTCTAATTTTTAACCAATTTGCATTTATTTTCACTGTGGTGCATATTATAGAGCTAAAATTTTTATATAAAATTCCTATAAGTACATATTACTAAGAAATGACATACCTATTTAAAAAAAATGAATATCTTACGAGTTATTAGAATATAAATGATGAACTTGGCACTTATTACACTCCTACACGACAGATGCTAGATCTGTCGCGTTTCATACGACGTTTGTGTTTTATTTCATCTATCGCGAGGATTTTTTCTTGGCATTCTGTGCACTGTTAGTAAGTAGGTAACAATGGGCAAACAGGTATAATTTATCAACAAGTAGACAATCTAGCAGTTATAAGGGAACAAACACGCAGACGGACGGAATGCGGTGGGCACACAACCGATGGAACCACTTGCGCCAACATAATCGGCTTCGTTATTGTGATAAGGTCAGTTCCACGCCTTGTTTGTATTCTGCGGTTTGTGAGCTCATTATAAATAATAAAAAAGTGCTTTATTGAACTTACTACAAAAAGTGGGCTTTCAATCAAATTGTCACATAGAATAATTTTAACAATTTTATTATATGTCTTATATCCCTATTTCCTCAGTACCTAATTATATATTCTTACTTACCGAAGTGGGCCAGTTTGTCCTTCAATCACGCAGCAAAAGAGCAACAGATTGATGCCAATTTTGTATGGGTTGGTAAAACCAGAAGTTTAATAGGTAATGTAGATTTTTTGATGCCAATTTTAGTTTAATACCTAGGTAGTGGTAGATATCTAAATATTAATTTGCTCTTATTATGGAGTAGGTACCCATTAGTGGGTAACAGGTCTAATTCAGTTCAAACGAAATAAGATCCTTAGCCACACATATTTTATAGTTTTTTTTACTCTCGATTCTGAGTTCAGTAGGTATTGTCTACCTAAAACGAAGGATGACTAAAAAGTAGATTGCCTAGCTGTCAATGCCTAGTAGTTGCCTAGGTTTTAGATACTAAAATTAGAATTGGTTTAGTATGGTATCCCTCCCATATAATAATAATAATAGAACAGAACCATAATTGAACTTTTAACTGCCTTATAACCACTGGACATCGGAGGCGTAAAATGCACATCCCCGTTGCATTATTAATAATTCCATCGTTTAATAATATTAAATGCGAAGTGGCCTTAATAATAATGAGTGCATTACACGATAAAGAGGCCGGCGATTGTCGAGTCACGCCGATTAGTGTGCATGCAGCGAGTCATTACTGCGCGGCCGCCATTTTGTGCGGCCGCCATCTTGCTGTCACACCTGTCACACGGTCAATTGAAACGGAAACGCTGCATATTATTGTGCACTAGTTCTTGGGTCAGGTTTACTCGGCGTGACGGTAGGCATGGCATGGGTAAAGTATAAAAGATAAAAGAGAATTCTTTCTCCGCGAATTCGCCTACGTGGCTTATTTTTTTTAATCCTGATAACCCTTTTTGGCCATTTAGCGATTCGAGCGAATGGTTCCATAATTAAACTGTCTCTGAGTTGGTTTTCATACTATCGACTGAGTTTTATATTACAGGTTCTAAGTATAGGCCTTGAGTAGAGTTACTGACTTTGTACTATCTTGAAAATGACTTACCTACTTACACAGCTTCAAACCATTTAGCTTTTGACCGCGACTTCATCTGCGTGGATTTAGGGTTTAAAAATTCCCCGGGAACTCTCTGCTTATACGGGATAAAAGGCCCTTTGTCACTCTCCAAGTCCTCACATCTTTACAAATTACGTCAATCCGTTGCTCAGTTGCTTCGCGATCGCAGATCTACTCATTAGTTAGTACTTACAAACCAACAAACAAATACACTTTAGCATTTATATTATTAGTAAGGATTAACATTCATCACACATTGTTGCAGCAGTCATACAGGCCGGTCATGTTGGTTTTTTCGAAGATGTTTATTTAACAAAAATCTGTATGTTAATTTACACTTTGTAGTGTCTATTAAATACGTCGACACCACAAAAGGCCTCTCGACCTGTCCATTACCTTTACATAAGCACATAATCGGACATCAACGACTGCCTAATAAAACAACACTCGGCCCGGCGGCCATGGGCCGGCCCTCCCGCGCGCTTCCTCGAACCTCTCGTACCACTAATAATTACTCATTTATTTTCTCTAAAAACCCCTTGACAGCCCGAGATGCATCCCGTGTCAATCCTTTGTACGCCCCACCGACTCAACTTTACCTATACATTCGGTGTAACCAGATTTTAACGAGCAATAAATAAGGTTGAATTTTCAATTTGATTTCGTTGCAGAGCGAACCGATAATTTGGTTGTTGTATAAGGTGCCTACACGCTCATTAGAGTCTTATAAATAATATGGGGTCGCTTATTGTTGGAGTGTTGCAACAATATTAAAATAATAAGGCGATAATAAGGCTCTTTGTGTGCGAGTGTTTAGAATTTAATAACGTGGAAAGCTGTCGCTGGAGGTTCGAGAAATGTGGCTCCGTATTATGTATACGCCTTTAGATTTTCATATTGTTCTGAGACAAGATGTAGAATTTTGCAATACAATGATATATCGCTGCTTTAATTTGACAGTGGCACATTACTAAATGTGTCATTATTTTTGTAATGTTACCATTCTACCCAAACTAACCTTAAGCATCTTGTGAATAAAACTCATATTCCTATGTATATATTTGGCTAGGTGGCGTGACTGAATGACGTTATCTGATTGGTCGAAATTGACCGCCATTTTGTTGGTACATCGACACAACGCCAGTTGCTTAGAATTCTCGCAAGGTGACGCTCGCATTTTCTCTACGATATAGGCACAAAACGAAATAGTTCGTTGTTATTTTTAGAATATTTTCTTAGATAAAGTCATTTTACGTGTTGTGACCATATTCAAAAAGTTTTGATGTGATAGTTGTGTTTTGTTTCACTTAAAGAACGTGGTATTTGGTGTTGTGACAATATCAAAACAAGTAAGTACATAAACTTAATAGCGTATTTCAAAATAAGTTTATATTCAATTATTATTTTTATTAATTTAGGGACCTAATGCGAAATATGTCTGTTTCGTTTTTAAGGTCATAAGTTTTACGATTATTCTTTGCCAAATATGTCACTTTATTGTGCTATTGTTGAATGATTTTTGAACATGCGCCATTATTCAAGATAATTGCAATAAAATAATATTTTTTAATGTGACATTAATTATAAGTATGGTGTTAGGGGATGTGTTCCTATGTTCAGCAGTGGATGTCCTGCGACTGATAATATGATGATGATGATGATGAAGCATGGTGTGGGAGCAAAAAATTATGGATTGAAAATAATACCTTACAATATTATGATCTAATCTTATTATTTTATTCTTTCGCAGTGAATAATAGACGTACTCTTCAGATGTTTAAAAACATGAACATGGAGAAAAACACAAATAATATCAGTTCAGAAGAATTATTGCCAATTTCGGTATCTGATTATGGTCCTGAAAAATACGAAGAAAGGAATGCATTATCACCTTTGCTGGTTGAAAACAAGAAGGTATTTAACAAATTTCCTATAGAAGAACAAGATTTTTGTTCAGACGATAGTGTCAAGGATCCTGACTACGAAAATAATATAATATTAAGTGATTCGGATAGTTATGAAACTAACATTAATAAAACTTTTTCAACACAACGACAGAAAAGATATTCTAAAACCAAAAAGGTACCAAATAAAAAGTTTACTTTTGATATTCGTAAGCCTTTGCTGCCGTTACAGAACAAAAGAGACTATGTTTCCGAAACCACTCCTCAAACAGCGGATAATAAATTAAACAGGCAATCTGATCGTGATAAAACTGGTCTTGCTGCCCCAACCTCCTCAACAGCTATCGAAATTAACAGCAATATTGAACAGAATCAGTCTGATTTAGCAATTACAAATTTAAACAGCTCTCAACAAAGGTCTAGCTCAAGAATCTCATCTAGTGCCAGTTCTTCAGATTCCAGCAGTTCTTCTTCTGATTCAAGCAGCTCATCGGATTCCGAATCAGAAAGTCGTGACGTAGCAGGCGTTATCATATCAGATCCAGTGGTAGAAAATAACATATCAGTCTGTCTCTCAAATGAGATTACACCTTCTAACCAGAATCCTGAAACAAGCTTCAATTCAGAGGCAAATTCCAGAACTATATTAGACACTACTGATCCTGATAATTCTGCAGTCCTTTCACCATCATCAAATACAATAAAATTAACCCGAAAACGTAAGCTAAATCCAGAAAAATGGTTATGCGTACAAGCAAAGACATTGAGAAATAGAGGACAGGAATACACATCAAAATGTGGTAAAATTGTGCCAGAAAAATCAATGAAGACTCCATGTGGTGAGAAGTGCAAACAAAAATGTACGAATAAAATATCAGAAACCCAGCGAAAAGAGATTTTTGATACTTATTGGAGCCTAGGCGACCTGCAAAGACAAAGAGAGTACATATTGAGACATACTTCAACTATTAAACCAAGATATTCTTACAAAGTTCATAACAGTAACCGCGGGAATAATAATGCTTTTTATTTGACAGTAGATGGCGAACGTATTAGAGTATGTAAACAATATTTTAAGGCCACCTTAGCTATATCTGATCGCCCTATTAGAACAGTTTTCGAAAAAAGTCAGCCATCGGGATCTTTGGAGCAAGATAAACGTGGGAAACACGGCAACCATCATGCTATAGATCCAGCCATTAAAGAAGGTATTAGAAAGCACCTTGATTCAATACCGAAAATAGAGAGCCACTATTGTCGAGCGGATACTAAACGTGTATACATAGATGGTGGTAAGACTGTAGCAGATTTGCATCGAGATTATGTGGCTGAATGCCAATCGAAGGGTCTACCGAGCGCAACTTACATTATGTATTATAATATATTTACGTATGAAAATAATATTTCATTTTTTCAACCAAAAAAGGATCAATGCGAAGATTGCACAGCATATTCTAATTCCACTGAAGAAGAAAGAAATATACTTAAGGAAAAGTATGAGAAACATTTAAAAGAAAAGAACTTATCGAGACAGGCAAAAGATGATGATAAGAATCACACAGCAGATAATACTATCGTCTGTGTTTATGATCTCCAAGCTGCAATGAGTTGTCCGAAGGGCGAGGTATCTAATTTTTATTATGTCTCTAAGTTAAACTGCTATAATTTTACTGTGTGCAATTTAAAAAATAAGGATGTCACTTGTTTTGTTTGGCACGAAGGCCAAGCAAAAAGAGGGGCTGTTGAGATTGGGACTTGCGTTCTGGAGTACATTAAAAAGGGTCTAGCCGGTTAAGCATGGGAAAGCTGCACCAGCGTGTAATGAAGAGTTCTTACCTTGTGATTATTGTACTCTATCTAAAACATCTTTATGCTTAATTTCAGACTTCTACCCCTGATAGTTAGGGAGTAATCGGGGTGGCACCCCTTATCGTTAAATTTGATTTTTTCCGAAACTATTGGAGGTATCTTAATGAAACTGAAACTGTATATATATGTCTATGAGTTACATATTATATATTTATTTCAGAATTTTCCCATTTTGAAAAATGGTAAAAAACGAGAAGTAAAATTTTTGGGGGTGATTTTTTATACTAATCCGCGAAGTGACAAGGTTGAAAAAAATACAGTTGTTTTGTTTATTAGTTAGCTATTATATATAAAAATTGTAAAAATATCGAGTTGGGAATCAGTAAAAAAAATGAAAATATGTTAGGGATGATATTTGATATGAAGTGATAAATCTATGAGACAATATTTAGAATAAAATATGTCTGGCATCATTTATTACTTATAACAATAAATAAACATTAAACGCAAATAGGAAAATATTTTATTTACATTTTGTCATTAAAAATTAACAGTTAGCAATACATATTTATTCCATGTAGTGCTATGAGTGTTTTCATTTTCGCTACAGTAAACTAGTACTGGCATGTGTTATATTATGATTCTTATGCGCGCTCATTTCAATAGGCAAGTTATAACAAGTATACTAGCGACAAGAAATCAATAAAACTATTATCTTTTTGAGGGCTTACACATTAAAGCTTATGGAAAAGGCTTCATTACTTAATGCAGTAAGTTTTTTGCGGTTGTTTTATGTAAAGTTTAGTAGATCTTCAAATTGCATAATTTTTTCGTTTTAAAACAATGGATAAAATAGTTGTTAGTAACAGTATACTTGTAGAGGACAGATGTGTTCATTGTAAAGTGCTTATCAGGAAAACCACTAAACAAGAAAAGCGAATCTTTACAGATGAAGAAGTAATTAGATATCAACCTTATTTTAAAAATATTGTGCAAATCGGATCTATATTTTGTCATAAATGTAGAATGATAATATATAGAAATAAGCAACCTACAGCATCTACGAGTAATGACGATAATATTGAAGATGAAAATAACGACATTGATTTAGAGGATCCAGAGTGTAAAGTATTTTACCGTAGGTCTTCACGTAAAGAATATGTAGAACTTCAGATTAAAAGAGTTAAAATAACTCATATATACTGTACATTATGTCAATCCGATAAATGAGGGCTCAGCTTATTTTCCAGTAAAGCAAAACATTCTTTTGTCATACGAAAATACTTATAAAATTGAGTCTCGTCATCCAAAAGTTTTTTGTAAAGAGTGTGGTATTCTCCTTCTTGTTCTCTTTTCTGCCGTGTAGGATGTACAGAAAATCTTCTTTTCCTCTTGACGGCCGTAGCTTCTTCGTCATCTAAAGCAATAGCAATTAAAGCCAATTCTTCAAATGAAAAATCCATCTTTCCAGCAATTAGAGCCCTCAAAAAGATAATAGTTTTATTGATTTCTTGTCGCTAGTAAACTTGTCTATTGAAATGAGCGCGCATAAGAATCATAATATAACACATGCCAGTACTAGTTTACTGTAGCGAAAATGAAAACACTCATAGCACTACATGGAATAAATATGTATTGCTAACTGTTAATTTTTAATGACAAAATGTAAATAAAATATTTTCCTATTTGCGTTTAATGTTTATTTATTGTTATAAGTAATAAATGATGCCAGACATATTTTATTCTAAATATTGTCTCATAGATTTATCACTTCATATCAAATATCGTCCCTAACATATTTTCATTTTTTTTGCTGATTCCCAACTCGATATTTTTACAATTTTTATATATAATAGCTAACTAATAAACAAAACAACTGTATTTTTTTCAACCTTGTCACTTCGCGGATTAGTATAAAAAATCACCCCCAAAAATTTTACTTCTCGTTTTTTACCATTTTTCAAAATGGGAAAATTCTGAAATAAATATATAATATGTAACTCATAGACATATATATACAGTTTCAGTTTCATTAAGATACCTCCAATAGTTTCGGAAAAAATCAAATTTAACGATAAGGGTTGCCACCCCGATTACTCCCTAACTATCAGGGGTAGAAGTCTGAAATTAAGCATAAAGATGTTTTAGATAGAGTACAATAATCACAAGGTAAGAACTCTTCATTACACGCTGGTGCAGCTTTCCCATGCTTAACCGGCTAGACCCTTTAAAACAAACTGCTGATAACCTTGATTCCAAGCTAGATTTAGTGTTCTATTCCGACAATTGTTGTGGACAACAAAAAATCATTACATAATAGCACTTTATATGTATATAGTTCATCATTTTGATTATATCAACACAATCACACATAAATTTTTAGTTAAAGGGCACACACAGAATGAGGGCGACAGTGCTCATTCTGTGATTGAAAGGCAAATACAGAAAACTTTGAAATCAGGCCCTATATATACTCCAGACCAGTATACCCACATAATTAGGAATGCTAAGAAAACAGGTACGCCATATAAAGTTCACGAACTGAGTCATGATGATTTTATTGATATAAAAAGTTTAGCTACTTCCATAGGCAAAAATTATACTAAAAATACAGAAAAAGAAATAGTTAAAATTACAGATGTTGTCGTTTTAAAAGTGGAAGCAAAAGATACAGAAAATTACTCATTTTATTATAAAAATTCATACGAAACTGATGTGTTCAAGAAAGTGATAGTTGAAAATATTGGAAAAACAAGAAACAGTAGCACTAGTAATAAAAATATTTCACTAAAGAAAATTTACAAAACTAAAATGATGATATGTGAGAAAAAGAAAAAAGGCCTACTTACTTTGCTAAATAAAAAACTTATTCCCAGATTTTACGCCCCATTTTTTGAGAATCTATAAAAGTATTTTTTCATAATAGTTATAGTTCGTATACCTATGGAGGTACAGACATAGTTTTTTTACCATTTCAGAAACTTATAAGACAATTTTTGTACATAGTTTTACATTTTTTTTTGAAGTTTGTGTTATTTTATTTGATTTTAGTGGTTCAATAAAAGATTGTTTTATTAGAAAAAAGTTTATGTTTTGTTAAAGTGGGCTTGTGGCATTAGTCATACATAATTTGTGGTAGGAGATTGTTATTAAAACATTGTTTCTGTTAAACAGATACTAGCTAATATTTGCAATTTTGGGTGTAGTGTGTATTCTGTAAAATAAAGTAATTTACTAATAGTATTTTCTGTGATCTTTTTAACGTTGAAGACTGATAGAAAGTTAGCCATACAAAACAAGGTATGCCATTATGTAATAAATATACATTAGTTTTGTATTTCACTTTCTTTAGAATAGCAATGTAATTGTAAATGTTACATTATTTTGAAAAATCCACTCCAAAAGATTTGCATCAAAAATACATGAGTCATTGTATAAAAATTGCTTAGCCTACTACATTTGTTCTATTAGGAATAGTGTCATTGTTCACGAAAGGAAGTTGTCAAGTTAAAGGTCATTCTATGGTTTATGCCAATGTTGATAATAATTCAATTTTAAACTGTTTGACGTATGTCTGAAGCACGCTATTTTTTACAAGTTTATGTGTTATTTTTGTACTGAAAGAGTTAAGTAGGTCAATAATATAAGAACATTTCTTAGATTATACGTTGATTTTTGCTAATTTCAAAGGATTCCCATTATTAAAATAAAAGATATAAATAAGTCAATTTTTTGTTTTATTTAAACTGCTCTCCTGAAAAAAGTACATTTTTGAGATCTGTCGTTATCAAATTAAAGCAGCGATATTTTCTTCTTTATATTTGATATTTAGCCGAATCGTCTATAGTAGTACCTATATCAGCGCATCTCTTAAAATTTTCAAAAATACGTGATGAAAATTTACATTTAAATCTATAAAAGAACATAGACACTCGGATTTCATCTTTCTTATTCATAGCAAAGTTGAATGTTATGTAGGTAGGTATAAGGCATGTCCTGTAATAATTTGTAAATTATGTTTAAGGGAAAGGGTGCATGGAAAGCACACAATCTCTAAACTAAATTGGCATAGGTGAAATGAAATTCCGCTGGAAACAATATGAAAAGGATAATGCTACATTTATACCTGCTTATTATCCAAAATATTCTCACTATAAAGAAATGAAAAAACCGTAGATTCAACAATAAACATGAGAACAGGTTGGATATCAGTCAAATGTTTTTTACAATTTTTTCCACAGAAACACCTCAATGTTTTGTTAATTTAGCAGTGGAGTGCGCTCGTAGGTGGCGCGCGGACGCACAAACGGCTGGACAAACAAGTTTTTATACGCGGAGTGTAATTGGCCGAGAGTAGGTGTGTTTGTTTAGGCTCAAGAGTCGAGAGCCTCCTCGCGGTACGCAAACCTTCCTGTTAACGACTTTACAACTCACGATAACGGCTGATACTTAGTGGGAAATTTTTAGATCATTTTCTTCTTTATCAACTGATAGCTATCCACTACTGGACAGAGGTCTCTTGATTGGACATCTACAGGCTTCGGTCTTGCGCCGACTGTATTCAATGGCTCCTTGCGAACCGCCAAGTCAGGGGTTGCGCTTTCCGGAGTCACCACTCCAGCACCTTGCGACCCCAACAACCATCAGTTCTTTGAACTATGTGTCCCGCCCATTTTCACTTCAGCCTCGCGACTCGCTGAGCTACGTCGGTAACTTTGGTTCTCCTACGAATCTCCTAATTCTTGATTTGACCTTTTTCAGTCTTTTTAAAAGGCCCATCATCACTTTATCCAATAAAAAAATGTCACAAGAACAAATTGAAAATTAAAAAACATCTTACCCTGTTCTAATCGTATCAATCGGAATATAGATTTACTAAAAATATAGTTGCTCACTTTATCATTTCAACCATAATTCAACTATATACATAAAATTACATGCGTGGATATTCCATTTATTATGTTATGCATGCTAGCACTTCATTCAATCGTCCAAACTTATTTCTTCTTTCCGAGATAATCCTCCATGGAGCAGATATATTTATGGTTCCCAATCCTCAAGAAACTGCAGACATTAGACTGTAGTAAATAAACAAAACAGGCCAAGACACAAATCTCCCGGCGGGAGATTATAGAGCGCAGTTTAGCAATCGCACAGATGGGTAATTTCATTTTGTATTGAAACAAAAAGAAAACATTGGGGTTGTGTAGGTATCACATACTCACATAGTTTTTTGCATCAAGCGTGTAGGTGTTACATTCTATCTCATTTTAAAGTATGGAGCGTTATTCTGGTCGTATTGTGATTTTAGCTGTGCTCGAAGGCCCATTGATGTAGGGTTTTAAAGTCAAAATTTCTAAATTCCGTACAACTTTTACTGTGGTTTTGCGAGTCACACATACCTACCTCAAGCTGATGTGTATACCACAACCGCCACCACAAGTTGGTTTTTTACAATTTTTAATGACCGATAAATGCAAAATATTTCTTGTAAACGTCAATGATGCCCTTTTCATTTCTATTAACCACCTTTGGTAGATCCACGCTCTCTAAAACAAACATATTTTTTTATCTTGGTTTAACAATTAAAGTGACTTGGGATTTTCAAATATCTTTCTCGGCATCGTCATAATTATTAAATTAGGTAGGTATATATGTAATAAATGTGAACTGTACTAAGTTTTACACAAGTAACTAAGTCTCATTTTGTGTTGTGTATTATATCAAAATATGAATTTAATGTTGTTTTTGGGAAAGGTGTATAGCCTACCTTATTGCAAGTTTTTATTTAAATTTTGTTTAACCTAGCTTTTAACTTTTTGTTTTCAATCAATAAAGATATTTTAAAAACAAACAAACAAACTTACTGTTAGATAGCTAATAGGTGCCGGAACTAACTCGATTACCGGGCCGGGCGTTATTTACCGGCGCGCTCGGCTGTTTGCGGCGGAGGCGATACTATCCGGTGTTTATTGAGGGCCGATTTGCGGCCGATCCGGCTAAAGGGCGAACCCGACGTGACGGCGAACCGGATAAATAGATTCAGAGAAACACGCTAAATTTGCTTTAAAGTATCAAGGAGTTGAGCAATTAGTCCAGGTGAGCGATTGTTTAAAAATTACTGCACCAGCCGCACTTGCAATATTATTATTATTACTTACCGAGGATTAACCGGTTTGCACATATATGACGAAGATTTTTACTTAGACATCTTCTTGACTAGATAAGTTCCAATAGGGATGTCAGTCTACGAGGAGGTAAAACTAAAAAATAGGTAGGTACATCGTTTTACCGGTAGATAGAACACAGTGGGTACCTAGGTTGATTCCAATCAGACTATGAGCGTCACCACAAAAATAGTTTTAATAAAAAGGTCAACAGCAAGCTCTACAAATAGTGCACACACACATACACACACAATGCAACCGATGATCCGCCTTGCACTTGAACAAATAGACGGACGAATGTGTCTGGGAATTAATTCATTATTACCTGTGTACTGCGCATTCCGCCACTGTTTGTTCACTTACTGGAAATTAATGCAATACATACTATTATCTTTAAAGTCAAAGTCAAAGTCAAATTCATTAGCCGAATTAGGTACTATTGTACACTTTTAATATAAATAACATCATTTATACGGCGAAATAGACAATGTCACAATGAAAAAGTGTATTATTTTGACTAAATGAATTCGATTAATGAATTTATAATTATTATAATATTATGTTATAACATACCTATACTGTGAAATAATAAAATTATAGACTATGAAAAATTATCCATTGCTACCAATTGCTACCAATTTTCACTGATGAATTTGAATTTGACTTTAAACATTTATTTCTGTATCGCATTAAGTCCGAGTCGGACTCGCCTATGAAAGGTTCCGTACCGTAGCACAAGATTTAACACCAGTTATTATTTAGATTGAGCAAAAACAAATGTTTATTGAATGCTATGTTATAGCAAATGAAATTAGGATAGCGCCATTTTTCTATATAGCTTAGTACTAGGTCCTGAAATTGTTCAGATAGAGCCCCCTTTAATTTTTAATTTATTATTATTTTTTATTTTGTTGTTAAAGCGACAACAGAAATACACATTCTGTGAAAATTTCAACTGGCTACCTATTATGGATCATGAGATACAGCCCGCTGACAGACAAACGGACGAACAACGGAGGCTTACTAATAGGGTCACGTTGGTTACCCTTCCGGTACGGAACCCTAAAAACAGAATGGAATGAACAAATCAAATTCTAACATCGGCTTCATTATTAAACCATTACATTAGTGGTGTGAATCGAACAATAGCTGCATTAACAAATTAATCACGAATGATCACAAATCGATACGTTCGACAAACAAAGCGACTATTGCGTCTCGAATCGATTCGACACGCGAAAGGTACGTTACAAGCTGATAGGGAAAGGGTTTCTGTTGGCAATTTAGAGGTACGGCGTTGTGCCGTATGTTTTAGTTATTAGGTACAGAAATAATTAAAACCCAAGGCAGATTTTGCAATATTTAAAAAATTCTCTACATCTTTCTTGGATAACTTTTTTGAGTGCTGCAAACTTACATCTTACTAAAATGCAACGAGTTTCAGATTTTAATTTTGATCTCATAAATCTAATAAAATACTTAGTTATAAATAAATAAATAAAATAGATGGATAAACTAAAACAAATAAAAACTAGAGGGTGACATATAAGATACTTTTTATTCCGGGAAAACAAATGGTTCCCGCAGGATTTTTAGAAAACTAAGTGTAGGTATGTGGACGAAGTCGTGGGTAAAAGCTAGTCCTAACTAATACTATAAAATTTATAAATGCTAAAGTGTGTTTGTTTGATATTGTTAGCTTATTAGTTTGATGGTTTGTCTTTCTATCATTTTTGCAAAGGAGTAACGGATTTACGTGATTTTTGCAAAGGAAAACCTGCCCGGATGAAAGCGTGAGCGAAAGCTTTGAGGCTTTACCTTTATCATTATAAAACTAGGGCCAAGGGTTTCTATCTAAGGAAATAGAATTCAAAGCTTATTTTTAGCTATTACGAGTAAAGCCAAGATCCTCCTTGCCAGATATTGTCTAAACAACGAGAACAAGTAGCCGTTGTTTACAACATTGTATCGATTGTGTCGCCGACATGGCGCACAGTCGTGTCGAATCAATTGTCGCAGCCAGTCGCGCGACCCCCTCGCCGCCAGTCGCTCGCGCGAGTTAATGGCGCGCTACATCGCGATGTTCATTGCCCCACACTATCTTGTTTAAGTGATTTCATTCTGTAAACAATTTTTTCTTTTTTTTTTTCAGGGTACTGCCTTGACGTGCAAGAATACAATTTTGTTTTTCAGGTAACACCACTGTGCTGTGTGCCACGAGTATGCCTCTAATCGCTCGTTAAATATTTGTTTCGATGTTCGTAATATTATTTTAAACATGCCAGTGTGTATCACACTGGTTGTTTAAATATACCTACCTTCTTTCATTGTAAGACTAGGTACCTATGTTAACTTGTAACATTTAATAAAAATTCTTTTAAAAAAACGAATTCAAACGCCACTACAAAGTATAAAATAATTTTAGTTTGCACTCATACACCTTAGTTAAAGTCGGGCTAACGTCGTGCATCGGTTTTGTCATTTTTATTTACGTTCGCCCGACTTCAACATACGTACTTATTTATGTATAAACTAAAAATATTTTATATTTTGTATAGTGACGTTTAAAGTCGGTTTTTTAAAAAGAATTGTTATATTAGGTATAATTACTAAGTAGATAAAGATGATAAACTATAATGACATACTTACTAGATTTACAGTGTCACTGGGGAAGCAGTTTGCAGTTCATTGTAAGAAGGAAAACTCCAAGGAAATCGATAGCAAACATATAAAGGAAAAGCTGCGCCTGTTAAAACTTATCCCGCCTTATCCCGGCCGCCCACTCAATGGCTGAAGGCTGAACGGTGAGCGGGATCCCAACTGCACAACTCTTTAAATTGACTTCGAGATTCGTTTACTTGTTGTGAAATGTTTTGTAGAAATCCGGGACCGTCTCGATGGTAAGTTTCCTTTTCTAAGGAAGGGTTCGTGGTGCCCGAAACTATTTACGAGGTAATTTGTTGACGATTCTTACCATAAGATTAGATAGATAGACAGATAGATATAAAAACGTTATTGCTCACGAGAAAGAGAATACTTGCTACGACGTATAGATACTTAATTTACCTACGTTAGAAATAAAAAAAGAGCACTCAGGTTTCCTCATGATTTTTTCCACGTACTTTATTAAAGGTAGTCAATACTATCTCTACAATGTACAAAAGTACCCGCAAAATAAATCTCTTCGCAGAGTTGGTTCAAATAACATTAAACTTTATTTGGGTCTTCTTTTAATTCAATCTTATTACAATAATTGAAGTATCGGTCGTGATTCAACAATCAACTTAATGCACTGTAATATATTGTAGACGCTAGTGGGCGGCCCACGGCGGCCAGATAATAAAGTGTATTAGAAAAGCAATAAATTTGGCCGAGGAATCGAATCTAGTACAATTGAACGAATGGCCTCTCCTATCACATTAACGGACAATTGCAGATATTTAAACGGAGCAATGTGGAGCGGTGTACAAGTCACGAGATATTTGCGATTTTACAAAGCACTTTCTATTTACTTTTCTTTACATGGCTATGTACCAAGTATCTACTGCATCATTGGCAGTATATATCGATTGGAAAACCCTTTTTTCAACAAATTATTATGTTAAGACAAATTATTATGTTAGCTGATTTTTCCTCCACGGTAATATTGGCTGTTGCGGATCTAAAAGTTCAAAAAATCACGACACAGCAAACCAAAATACTCAGAGACAAGTTTTGTTTTATTTATAATGAGGGTTGGATTGAAGTGGAGAGAGTCAGTCTGCCAAAAATCTCTCGCAAAATCTGATTATGAATGAAAGTTTTTATTTCAAAACTTTAAGTTGGCTTGGTATAGGTTACATTTTATCCCGCAAGAATATAAAAAAAATCCTGCGGGATTAAAAAAATAACCACGCGGACACGTTAAAGCTACAAAACTAAAACTAACGTTACAAGGCTGCTCTGTGTATCATAAAGGAATCGCGGGATCTATGTGAACTAATCCAATTCGAATATCCGTCATTAGATTACCAACAAACAAAATGGTTGCAATAAAACATTATAACAATGAGATATTGCACTCACGCACTCGCCTTAATCCCCGCTGACCCCCGGCTCGCCGCGGGGGTCCGGGAACAACGCTCGTTAATCGCGCGCCGCTCACCGCTCGCCGCTCGCCGCTCGTCGCTCGCCAATTATCGCAAATGAGCGTTTTTTACAGCTTTGCGAGCGTTCTGAGCGACGCTTGCGGTGAGCGCGGGTGAGATAACGTGTTAGAAAGGGGGCACCAAAGTCACGACTTGCAAAACTTACTGCGAATTGTATTTTTAATATTATTTATTTATTAGTAATCAACAGCGTTTAAAACATATTACTAGAGAGGTAATTTTAGATTTTATATACCGCCAAAAAGGATTACATTTTTTAAAAATAGAAAAGAAGTTTATCAGGAAAGTAAAAGCTAAAACAATCATGATGATTATTCACAGCGTGTACTGTAGGTACAGGTACCTACTAAGCGATTTGGACGACGTCTCTTAGGTACTCCTTGTCATTGCAGAGGCTTTTCACCCTTTCCATAAGTCAATTAATGGTGTTCTTGGTGTAATTGTAGAAAGAAAATTGTTAAACATTTAAAAAAACAATAGGTTTTTAAATTCCGCCAGAGTTCGTCGTAATATTTGAGTATTCTGTCAGATTCACTGCCAATCATTCTGATAAAATACAGTAGTAGGTGATTAATCCTTTAAATATAAAAATACCCAAAAATTATAAGGGCAGTCTGTAAAAAAAGCAACCGTATGAGGCAACGGTGTCGCCCGTCATTAGTTGATCGTGTGCAAACCCGCAGGGCATGCGCGTGCGCCGTAAGCCGCCGCTAACGAGCGGGATAATGACCGATCATTATCCCGTCGTTACCAGTAAATATAGTCTAGTTTGTGTTGTAATTATGGATACATACACAATAAAGGATTATTTTTTTTCTATGGGTTGATCAAAAGTATAGGGATTGATTTTTCACCATTTCAGCTAAATCTGTTCATTCGTACACATACACATACAAACTTACCCCTTTATAATATTAGTGTGATAGTGTGATTAACAAATCTAAACGACGGCGAAATTTTGAATATTGTAATCTACTATATAAAAATAAGTCGGGTTTTCCTTCCTGACGCTATGACTCCAGAACGCACGAACCGATTTCCAGGGTTTTGCATTCGTTGGAAAGGTCTCGGGCTCCGTGAGGTTTATAGCAAAGAAAATTCAGGAAACTGTGCGGATTTAGGAACGCGGACGAAGTCGCGGGCGTCCGCTAGTATCTAATATAGTTCTTTCAACTCACGAGGGCGCGTGGCTCATGTTTGTGTGCGTGTCGTGTCATTATAAGTGTGAGCGAGAGCTTGCTCGCGCCTGACCGCTCCCACCTAGGCTCCTGACAGGCACGCACACTTACGCAATGTACATGTACACGACGTAACCACAAGTAGGTAAAGCTCACGTGCCTTCGTGAATTGCAAGAACTATTAGGTAAATATCTAATGATCAACAAGAAGAGAAAGCAGATTCTGCTTTAAAAAATTAGCGAATAATAATTCAGCAATTGCTCTTTTCAAAATAAAATATTAGTTCCCAGATTTATCTAGTCGTAGATAAACAGAAAATATCCAAATTAGAATTTAGAATAAAACATGGAGAAGGGCCCAATGCTCGGAGGAAAAAATTTTTTGTGTTATAATGACGTTCTAATGTGATCATAAATGCATTACATTTTAAATCATATTAAGATATTCCGAAACACTATACAATGCACAATATTATCTGTCATGTTTTTAAATCTAATCTATCAATAATAAAAAGAAACGTTTAAAATTTAATTTCGTAACAGACAATGAGTTTATACTTGGAGCTTTTACAACTGACATAATAGAGTCTGCAAATATCATTGCGAGTGACTTTAACATGTATTATTCTGTAATAAGATATATATTAGCCTGTACAGTTTTTGGCTAAGGATTATCGTGCGAGGTTGTAGGATAAATGTTAATAGTGATACAAACGGTTAAAGGGACGTTAAGAAGGGGATGTTTAGCTTTATGTTTTGGTGATAAATTACTGAGGTTGATACTTCTTATAAAATTTCATGAATTTTCAAACCTGCGGGGATAGGTCCGTTCCAATAGGTAACGATATAATTAATTATAAAGGAGTTTTATGTACGTTTTATTCATCATAGTGTCAATCGTCAAATAAAGGTCATTTCGTCTAAAAATATTGTCACATTTGCTGACGCCTGCGACTTCGTCCACGTGGATTTAGTTTTTAAAATTTCTTTGATTTTCCGGGATAAATAGTACCCATGTCACTCTCTAGGTCTTAAACTATACCCAAGCAAAAAATCACGTCGATCCGTAGCTCCGTTGCAGCGTTATTGAAGGACAAACAAACACACTTTCATAATATTAAGTCCTGAAGTCCTGATTGGGCTTGTCTACGTTAATATATTATCCAACGAGATGTTGGTTCGTCAAACTCGTTCGTTCGTTCGTTACTACCAAAAGATAAACAAAATAAAAGAGATTCACACATTATTTATTAATGTACGAGAACATCGTCCCATTATAGCGTTTAATGTAATTATATTTATTGTTGAGTGGTTACAAATGATGCCAAATATTCCTACCAGGGGCCGGCGTAGACCAGGGGGAGCGAGGGAGACGGCCGTTCATGTGTCCCGTTCTGTACAAGTGCTTTATACTCCAAAGATGTCATAAAAACATAATGATATTATTATTTTTAAGGACCTGTCCCTATTCCTATCTCATATAAGTAAAATACTTCTGTCAATGCAATACCTAGATGCTAAGAGGTTGAACGTATGAACTAATAGGTATAACCTTAGGAACTAAATAATTAGGCTGAAATCTATAGACCGCACTTTCACTCAGCTCAGACTCAAAGACAGAGTTAAATCGAGACCGATTTATGTCGGAGCATACTTGTGTCTTGTTTTAACTCTATCTTAAGTCTGGCTGATTTAGAGTACGCTCTATAATCTCTACATCAGCACTAGAACTAAGGCATCGCTAAGGATAGTAAATTCATTAACATCAGCAACACATAAAATTAAAAATTACATATTTATTTCATGTTGGCCAACTTGTGACTCATGATAAGTCAAGACACTACCGCCGGTTTTGAAAGCAGATTTTGAGAAAAGAGCAAAAAACTCAGCAGTTGCTATTTTCAAAACAAAAATGTTAAAACATGTACTTATCTTATTTATATTGTATATCTTGTTTTTCAAAAATTTATGGCTTTTTTTTATTCGTTGACGTAGACAGTCTTTGACTGCGATCTCACCTGGTGGTAAGTGAAGATGCAGTCTCAGATAGTAGCGGGCTAGCTTGGAACGACTGGCTTGAAGCATTATAGTAAAAGAATTTTGTTCTAGGTTTCATTACTTCAACTTTATAATTTAAACGAACTCCCTGACCTTCCACATTGTACAAACAAGATAACGCACCACTAAAGTCACTAAACCAGTTCATTATTAAACATTAGGGCGCATGTATTTGCTCTCCAAAACATCTCTTTGTGTCCCCACACCCCTCGCACCCTCGTTACAACCCTTATGTCCATCGTTACAAGATCGATTATATTAGAAATGGGATAATTTATAGTTTATCTCATCATAATCAAAGAGGTGGTGGGAAGGTTCGAAGTGGTAGTCCACAAGGTCTACTGCACTAATTTTGTATGGAATGAAGCTAACAGTCGTATCCGTCGTAATGTTGTTGATATGATCCCTCGGGATAAAAGCTAATTTTTAAGTAAGTATTTTATTAATATTTCGAAAAATCTCAGTTTCATTTGGATCGATCCTTACGTGTTTAAAAATTACGTGCAGACGTGTTTCAAAATTATGAGAAAAAAGTTTTATGTGAAAAATATTTAAGTACAAAATATTTTTATGACATTCTGTGTTTCAAAATCTGTGGACGATTTTTAAAATAAAATGACATAATTTTAAATTATATTTTTTCTAACATGGCGAAGAACTTTATTTCATGGATCATTTGTTTTGGAAAGAGCAACTACTGAATTTCTTGCCGGCTCTTCTCAGCAGGGTCTGCTTTCCCAACCAGTGGTTAAAGTCTTGACGTGTCATAAGAGTCACCGGTTGGCCTACATGATATAAATAATTTAAAATTTATCGTTTATATATCTGAAAATAAAGTATATTATAAAAGAACCTTGTCTAAAGTCCCCACGAGCTCCTGGCCTATGAATTGATGATTGCTCGGAGGGTGGGATAAGTCAGCCGTAATCGGATCGCTTGCGGTGCTTATTAAATTGTTTTTGCAAGTTTTTGTGTTTAATGTGGCGTTTTTTGACAGGCCGGCCGTGTATCTTCATAAAATTAGCGTAACACGATGACGCAGTGATATTATTGAATTAGTGTTACGAGTTTGACAATTTACAAGGGTTATTTTTTTGGAACATCGCTTTTTTTGAAGACTTATGTCCATACTGAACAAGCAAGTATGTATGAATATACATACTTGCTTGTTGAGAAATGTTTTTCTTATACACTCATATCTAGAACAAGGAATTTGGACTTTATAATTTCTTGATTATTTCAAATCTGGTCTGGTGGAAGGCTTTGGCCGTGGCTAGTTACCACCAAGCACCCTACGGTCAGACGTTCTGGTATGATGTGTAGAAACTGTTTAAAGTTCGAGTTCAATTTACACTGTCATACCCCTTCCACGTTAGCCCGTTACTATCTTAGACTGCATCGTCACTTACTATCAGTGTCAACGGACAAAAAACATACTGTCGTATGGATTTTCTGTAAATTAAAACCGTAAACATTTTAAACCATGATTGTAGGTACACACACATATCTAGTGGCATAAAAATAAACATTGCAACATTGTCCAGGCAGGCCGGCGCCATACGGCATTTAATCAAGTCGGCCACTCCAACGACTCACTGCGTGCCGCCCTCGGTGCTACGGGATTACACCAGCATTACACTTGCTTGTAATCTTACACATGTTTACAACGAACCAATTGTACAACAAAGTCCAAGTCCTAGAATTCAAATTTTTGTTTATGTTTGGTCTGGTGGGAAGCTTTGGCCGTGCCGATAAGCGATTGAGTGGTCCGTCACTTGCCGTCAGGTGAGATCAAGGAATATCTTGTCATTGAATATGTAAAAAAAAATGTAACTAAGCCAATCTGTGGCTTTTATATGACAACACTCGGTTTTGGAATACAAATTCTGCTGAAAAGAGTCGACAACAAACTCAGGCCCTTGCTCTTTTCAAAATAAAATATTATAATTTTTATCATTAAAGAGAGTTGTAACACCTAAACTCGTACCTATTACAATGTAAGAAGTTATGACACTGTTATGCACGCACACTCAGTGGTCTGGTTTATAGAGAACTTAAAGTTTTTATAAGCCTAGTTGTCTGATCAGGGTAATCGTTCTAGAAAACAAAGATAGACAGAGCGTTGTCCTTGATTAATTAATTAATATTTATCTTGTTATGTAGTTGATGCCTACCTACTCCATTACAGTAAAAATATACCCGTTACGGAGGGAATAGAATAATTTGACATAGGAGAGTAGAAATACCATTCACCATAATCTCTCTCTATGAAGCGTACTATAGGGCGTACCTACAACTCCGTAGTGAAGGCGCTACGCATCGTAGCAACTGTTACAACGTAGCTGTTTTTACGATTTTCATATAATTTCGTGAAACTGCGCAGACTTAGCAACTTATAGTTGCGAGTTTCTCAGCAGAATCTGCATTCCGAACCGGTGGTAGAGTAATGACGTGTCAAAAGAGCTACAAATTGGCCTACATGAAATAAATGATAAACTTTTAAACGCTGAACTGATATCATCAAACATAGCTAAAAACTTTTCAAACTACATAAATCCGAGTCCAAATAAAAATCGGTTGTAAAATAGATCCATTAATTTCAGTGCTACGATGTCACACAGACATGGTCAAACTTATAACACCCTTTATATATTATTTCGGGTGTTAAAAATTACCGAGAAAAGCAGACTAACGCAGCTTAGCTATAACCTACTTAGAAGAAAAAGGAAATTATCTGCATTAATGAAGCTCTTCGGAACAAAGCAGGCCCCAAATTAGTTTAAATTCAACTTATTAAGTTGTAAATTCTTTTGTCTGTCTAAGCCGAGCGGGTGGAGTGGGCGAGCGGGGCAATGCGAGGAATCCTCGCACGCTAATTGCTAAATTTGCCCCACTCTACCCCTAAAGGCATGGACAGATAGGAAGTTCGCGGCGTGCGTTTTTAACAACACGTTAACATTGAAGGAGAGTGTAAGTATTTATACAAGGAGCTGTACGAAGGGTTTTGCCTCATTGCTGTGACTTGTGCCTTTTGCAGAATATTGCAGGAACTTTAAGTTTTTAACTTTTAAAATCAAGTCAATCCGTTTTTCAGTTGTCGACTGAAGTTGGGTGATTGAAGAATAAATCAACAAACGAATACACTCTCGCATTAACAATATTGATATGGTCCTCGATACGTTGTTCTATGTACAATAATTTCTATGTGCACAGTGCAATACATCACAATATCGTGATAGCTTGAACTAAAGACATCATTAGGTTCCTAATTCTACAAATCTAAACTCCCTAGTCCACACTGACGTGATCAGCATCACAGATCCTTGCATTACAACTTCTGGTAGTCGCGTAGAACACGCTGCCGCCACGTGTTGTGTCTGCCCAAGTCTGTTACGTGCCCCACCACCCCCCCACTCTCCCCCTCCCCCCAGTCCTCCCCGCCGTCTGCGCGCGGCTTATTGTCACCGTTCGTTAATGAAATTGTACGGGATTGCCAATAACCTAACTAGTGATAAGTATATCGGGTATAGATATATTTAGGGATGTGTTAATTGTGCCCAATTATACCTATAGCTACTTACTGTTTACTCTCATTCATACTTTCTATGTTTGCATATTATAGTATCTACATAATACATATTATGTTAATTTTTACTCTATACTATGATTCGTACAACCTCAGATTACCTACCTCCCTATATCTATCAACAGTTTAGTAGTAGGTAGGTAGATACTTTCGCTTAGACGAATCCAAGCTCAGTAGGGCTAACATGCGTGCCATGATAAAATCATTTCGGCCTGAGCTATTCTACTGCTTCAGCAATAAAATTATTTATTTTATTATTATTTTTATCCTATTAATATTTTAAAAGCGAAAGTTTCTTACTCAATCACGCCGTAAGATTGAACCGATTTAGCTGAAAGGCACTGAGGTAGATTAGGTATATTCTGGAAAAATACATAGGCTATTTTTTATCCCGGAAAATAAGAGAGTTCGCGCGGGAATTAAAAATCTGAATACAGGCGAACGAAGTTCAACTAGTTCCAAATACAGCAGTGATAGCTTATAGTGTAAGGACAGTGGTCTCCTATTGGGGGGCCGTAGGTTCGATCCCGGGCGCGCAACTCTCACTTTTCGGAGTTACCTGCGTTTAAGCAAGTAGGTACATATCACTTGCTTTAAAGCTGAGGAAAACATCGTGAGGAAGTCTGCACACATGAGAGTTCCCCACAATGTTCTCAAAGGTGTGTTAGGTCTGTATTAGGCCAGCGTGGTGGATTTTGGCCTATGACTCTTCTCTGAGAGAGCCGTTGATGAGTAGCCTATGCTAATGGTGAATTTCAAATAGGTACGTGGAGAAGGAAGATCAGAGAATAAACGATTAGGTTAGCGGGTTATCAAGTTAAATAACTGTAAACAGAATGGTTTGTCTGTAATAATAGTGTTCGGGCAGGCAGGCAGGCAGGCAGGCAGGTACCTGCTACAGGCTATTAGCGGCTCGGCTGCGCGCCCCGGACCGCTTCCGGGCAGTAATTGGCGAGAAATCCGATCAGTTCTGTACCGCGCCACGAGCGCATACAAACACGTGTAGGGGTCTCACTATGTGTACCTACTTACCCTACTCCACTACTTATATTCTTTTATCTTCTAAATATAAAGGAAAAGATGATTGGCCGACTGATGGACTGACTGATCTAACAACGCAAAGCTCAAACCACTGGACGAATCGGCCGGAAAAGCATTCAAATAAGTAGCTATTAGATATGGCATTCCGAATCAGTGGTAGATTCATTTGACGATTTGAAAGCACTTTGTAAAAATTTATTTGAATAAAAAATTATTCTATTCTGTTATGAGTAGGTATACTAGTAGGCATAAATTCAACCCCTAAGGGGATAAAATCTTCTTCTTCTTAATGTGCCGTCTCCTTGCGAAGGTTGGCAATCATTAGGGCGATTTGAACTTTTGAGACCACTGCTCTAAATAATGCCTTTGTGCTCTTCCCGAACCATTGGCGCAAGTTTTTCAGCCACGATATCCTTCTGCAGCCTGGCCTCCTTCTACCTGCCACTTTCCCCTGCATGATCAGTTGAAGGAGTTCATATTTGCCGGTGTTACGCATCACGTGCCCAAAATACTCCAATTTCCTCATCTTAACGGTTGTAAGTATCTCTGGTGACCTTCCCCATTCTTTGTAACACAATGCTATTTCGTAAGGGGATAAAATAGGGCTGTAAAATTTGTATGAAAATCGAACCTCCATACTAATGGACGGACTAAATGCAAATGCTGCCATAATCTGATATATTCTGCTGATATAATCTGTCTGTGGAAGCTTATACAAATAGTAGGTAGTCGCTAGTGGGTACAGGTAGGTGAGGTAGGTGCAGGTAGATCTGCTGTGGAGATGTGCCGGTTATTGAGCCCGGAGAGCGGTATCCGGCGTGTAATTGGCGAGAAATATGATCGCGGCTTCCTCTCTGCGCGTACAGAGCCCTGCATCACTCCGACGAATCTACACAGTTAATATTCGTCACAATAAAGACAAAAAGAGCATAATTTAGTCACTACGTGCAATGAAGTTTTTCATTTAGCGCACTTACCTTTTTTGAACAGATAGATGCTGATTGATATTTGAACGTAATTTAATTTTTAAGTTGAATTTCTCATTTTAAAAAGAAAGATTAAGTTAATGAGAAGGAGTTAGTGATATGTCCGGAAGATGATAATACTGAACCACTTAGACACCACTGGCTCATAAACGTAGTAGGTAGGTAGGTAGGAGTAATGCCACCGCATTTAGAAAAGCCAAACGGACTGAACAAAGTGGAAGGCTTAGATATCAACACCAGAACTATAGGTAGGTACCTAGGTACATTTACTAGGTAAGTTAGATACTACTACTTTTTCTTACTATTTTCTTGTTGAACAATTATTTAAATCAATGAAATTGCCTTTAGTTATATCTGATCGAGACTGTAAAACATCTACTTATCTAACCATTCCTCATTAAAACTTTCCTTAGAGATTCCAAGTAGGTAGGTACGTACCTACGTAGATATCGTATAACGAGTAAAAAAATAACAAAGAGTACAAGAATATCTTATATCACATATCAAATAGAAGGAGCCATTCATTAAACCATAAATCCGCCTCTCCAGCACAAAACAAACGACGTGTATTACATACGTATGATAAATTGTACGCCACGCAAATAAAACAACGCGAAAAGACCAACTCCGCTAAGACAAAACCAGTCCGCCATGCCACCGAGGGGGGCGGGGCTAATCATGCCACCCAGCCGAGCAAAAAACACCAAATCTTATTACCCACTTACAAATTAACAACAACTCTAAGACCAGGTAACAAGATTTAAATTTGAGTGGCTGCTCCTTCCAGTTACGACTTTTCGAGGTATGTAACGAGTGGAGAAGTGGCCAATCAGCGCTCGGTTGCCATAGCTACGTGTAGTTTACACGAGCGCTCGATAGATGGCGGTAGAAGTAGTGTCTGTTTTGTAAAAAATAGTATTGAACTTGTTGGAAAACGGTTGTATTGGTTTTAACTGGACAGCTTAATCGTTTCACGTGGAGTGCTAACAATTTATTTATTTCAAACGATTTTGACAGCAATTGGTGCTACTGAAATTGAGCTTTTATTTTGCACAACGATTTATATTGTAGATACCTACCTACTTTTTTATCCTTTAATATCTATAATTAGGTATCTTCTGGCTATAAGACAATTATTCGTATAAATATCAGGTAATATGTAGTTGAATTAGCTTAAGTGATTAACTTTGTTTGTTTCATGTTAATATAAATTTTAACTGTTTTTTATTAAATAATAGGTAATTTAAAACTGTTCAAAGTAAATTCGAAGTAGGTACCTATTAGATTCTAGTGTATTTTTGAACTGATTTAATTACATAGCCCAATAGCCAATTAAATAGAATTTCAATAAGATAAAATATTTTGTATTTAATGTATGCCTAACTATAAATCGTAAAGTGAGCACACGTTAGCGATAATTAACAGGATAATTGTGTAATCGGCGCGGATACCTGCGCGATCCGGCGAGGCAGCACAATACGTGTTTATTGCAACGTCTCTGCGCGAGCCCCGGCCCCGCACGCCCCGCAGTGGGGAAACGTAATCTCCAGAAAGCCATTATACCGAAAATTCACCGGGATCACTCATAACCGCCTGCCATAACATCCCGCGCACTTTAAACCGCCCGCTATAGATTTCATTTTGCAATGCTATCAATCGATTTTCCTCATCCGGGAAATTAAGTGGCAATACACCCTATGCGCTATTAGTTAGAGTTTATTTTGCATTGTGTGGGAGCTCGTGAGTTTGGAAATGAAATTTTCATAAATGTAGCTGCGGGGTGAGTCAGCGGGGTTTAGAGGGGGTGTAGGGGGGAGGGTAGGTAGTATTTGTGTTTTCCCCGCAGTTTCCGAGGGAAGGCGCCCGATACTTGAGCTCTCGTTGTGTGTAACCGGCAAACGGAAAAATTATTAATAATAATTACGGCTCTAGTGCAGAGTAATTATAACGTATGTACCTTCCTGAATAGTTGCAGTCCGGAACGTGGCTACAAATGTACAAAGTATTTATTTGTTAAACCTGCCTTAACTGCTCCGGCTCAAAATCATTTAAGTTAAGCTCAAACTAATCCTCGCTGGAAAGCGGTTAACGCTACACGACGCTGTATGAAAACTAGTTTTTCCGGAATTTATGAAGGCTGTCATAAACGCTCTACACTGCAATTTTGTGGGATTCCCACACGATCTAAGTATACCTAGTATCTCGACTAGTGTTATCCTAATCTAACATTATTAATTTTCAAAAAAACGTCAAAAATTAAATCTGTATGTAAGTCTAAGTATTACCTAAGTATTTTATTTTTATGTCTACTGTAATGTCAATGAATTAACGATACTGACTAGAATTATTCTAAAAATATCATTTTAAATCCACTAACCATTTAAAAAATAAATAGATTTCATAGATTAATATAAACCTTGTTGTTTATTATTGTAAGAAACTGACAAGAATCTCTATTATATACAAAATCTGGTAGAGAAGACAGTAGGTAAAAGAAAACTTCACTTATTTAGCCATGAAAGAAGACCTGATTTGTTGATCGAAGTCTATTATAAAATCCAATTTAATTAGCTGTTTGTTTTAAAAAGTGCTTTAAAAAGCTTTTCGTTTCCATTAAAAGTGTCAATCATTAATTTGATTTGACGTCAATTACGGGACTTGTTTTTCTGCTTCCCTTATTACTAAAAAAAACTCGCAATGAACCCTTGGATTGTTGTGGACCAACAATTACTCAATAGAACGGCTTCCTTCCGCGAAATCTGGCGATTCTTTGCGTAAAATATCGGATTGCCGCGTTCGGGTGTCGAATTCACCTCAACAAGGATCCCATATAAGGATACGTTGACAAAACTTTACCACTTTCCAAGTACAATTTGGGACACTTTGCCAATCCCTGTGTTTGTGTGGTTTTGAAAATGAAACACGAAATATAAAAATGTGTTCTTACCTATCTTATCTTATATTGGATTTTGCAAGTCAAGTCTAAATGAGCTAATTGATCAGCCATCTGGCGCCTTGATTAACTCGTAAGTATTTACGTAAATATGACATAAAACTCTTGCGTTTATTCGTTTTTAAATTTGTAATATATGTTACAAATCAATGCAATTTTGGCGTACCTATAGATTTTGAATTAATAACGATGACAATTTTAACATTTAGATTGAGTAGGTAGTACGTATGATGACGATTGCGCAGACGCCACAAAATAATAGTCAAATATTAGTTACAATACATAAGATGGAAATATGACTACAATCGACGATTGGTAAACTTGAAAGTAAAATCATAAAATAAATTATTGTACTGCTATATCTAACTACCTATTCAAAGAAAATATTGAATAGCTTTAATATTAGTTAATTGATTGACAGATCAATCGAGCTCTATAAAGTAGGTAGGTACTTATTAAAAATTCTACTTAGACTTAAGTGATCACATTAACTATGTAATAATTGTGGTACACCGTATGTTTCATGGTATGGTAAAACTGTAGGTATAGTTAATTGGAATATATTTTATCGATGTATTTTTTGAATATGACGTTATTAATTTTTTATACCTATATCTAATTATACAATCAAATTAGTAAAACACCTAGCATAGAAGAGGTCGATAAACCCTCAGTGGAAAAGTGAAATTTAATGCAAAAAGTCGTATAATGTACCTACCAGTATATTATGGAATGGCAGTTTTATTATGTTTACTTAAACTGGAAATCTTAAAATATTCAGTAAACAAAATAATAATCAAAATGTCAAAATATTGTGATTGAGTGTAGGTATGTCCCGTAAACATCTGTCGAACCATTGCCGTGCTAGCACTAGTGATGGGTCGCGTAGCGCACAAAATATCGAGTGTCAAGTTACTGGCAATCGATGGCAATTGACGGCGTAATGGGATAATGGGCGTTTTTGTTGTGCCTGAGATTCGAGCCGAGACGTTTGTGCGGTAATCGAATAATCGAATTATGCGATTTTCTGTCGGAGTTAATTGTGCGTTCACAATGCGTATTACGTGTACTAAGACCGTACATATTAAGTAACGACGTAAATCAGGCCTCATATTTTTAATTAATTCTATCATTCAAGTAACTTTAGCCCAACTTTTTGTTGCTGATTAGTAAATTAACTGCGCAGACCTAAAAAGATTTTATGTATGGAATGTCGCATGCTAATTTCACTGTGTGTTCAAAGTTACACTTAGCACTTATTTCGCCTTACTCATCTTTTTACACTCAAATCAAAAGCAATAATAAATCAACCAAGAACACAGATTTTAGTATGGACGTTACATGGACAAGTGAGTAGTAATTTTATTATTTGCACAATTGTTGAAAAAATTGCAACCTTTTCAACATTGAAAGCTAAATAATTCCCTCAGCTTCCTTTGAATCATCCGTAGTTTTGAGGTAGGTACCTTAAACGATGGTGAAAATTATGGTGTCACCTAAGTAATCAGATGTTCTTTGAATGTTTTGTTGGTGATAACATGCATGGTTATCTTAAACGTCCTAGGCTCGTTCGCTAGGCTCAACCATATCGCATGCAGCAGCGGCAGCGTCAGGCACTCACCTGTATCCTGTCCTCGGGCAGGTCCGTCTTGAGCGAGAGCATCTCCCTCGCGTACACGTCGGGGTAGTGCGCGTCCTTGAATGCCTTCTCCAGCTCGTCCAGCTGGTAGGAGGTGAAGATCGTCCTGCCGCAGAAACAGAACGCAGAGGGGTAGACTTGGATAACATTAGCGACGCTTCATGGGGTTGTGTGTGCCCTTTCATAACATGGAAGGGATTTAAGATTTGCCTTAGCCATAAGTAAATACATTTATTTAAACTAGCTTAGTAAAAATCACAAACTTGTGCAAGTGCAAGAAATTGGCTTTGCTATCAGCTGCCCAAATTGTAGGGTATTAAAAAAGTCCTGACTCCTGTCATACTACCGCCCTAGCCATATTACAAACGCATCATCTCTTTCTATGATCGCTCACGCTAAAGCCGAGATTCCCTAAGTTTTTAACACGGTTCCCTTCTGAAAGGATAGGACGTGCGATAAAAAACTTTGGGAGATTCTGCTTTAGCGTGAGCGATCCTACGATCGACGATATGTTTGTAATATGGCTAGGGCAGCTGGTATAAACTTGAGTTATATAGTTTTGAGTTTGAACTCAAACTCAAAATTATTTATTTCATATAGGCCATTCATTCATGTATAGATAGAGGAGAGCAACTGCTAAGTGTCGAGACTTATTGAGAAGAGATGGCGAGCCATCTTTTCTCAGCAAGATGTGCTGTACAAACCGTTGTGAGACTGTTGACTCTTGAGTGGTCAAAAGAGTCAAAAGAAATAAATAATTTTTGAATTTTTAATACAGCTGCTTGATGGCAGAAAAGCAATCATTGCTTCAGTATCGATTGGCGGAATTTATGGCTTTCTTGCTGCAAGAATTTATTCTAGCCGAGATAAACGAGAATGTCGACCATTCAGAAGCGATTGCGATCATCACATTGAAGCAATAAAACTGACAAGTTGATACCGATTTCAGAAACCCCTCAGAATATTCATGACTCTATCTAACAGTATTTACTGCGGCAGCGGCAAGTACAATGAAGTTAAGTATATACCAAATAAACAAAACATCTTCACTTTAACCCACTAATCAATTAATTTGCTCACAGATGACATGATAATTTTGAATTTTTTTAACCGCTACGCTATGACCGTCTCTAGAGTATAGAGTTTAGTTAAGAATAGATAGAGCAGAGAACAATTTCTTCCTTACAATTAAGGACCTTCAGCTAAATGACTTATCTAGACAGGGATCAAACGCAGTAGATTTTTCCAGAATATTAACTTGAAATATTACAATGGTTTCATAGGATAGGTCATAGGGCTAGATACTATAAGTGCTAAGGATAGTTACCTGTGTCTGCGTTTTTTCTTCTTCTTCTTGCCGTTGTAGCCGGTGAGGCCGTCGACCGTGAAGTCTTTCGCTACTTCTAACGAGGACACGCCTGCGGGACAACGATAGTGCACGAGCATTAATACACGGTACGAGCAGAAGTCAGTCAGCAGTCAACGTTATACGATCGGAATAAGTGTGATTGTCTGTTGTTATGCCCTTCAATCACGTCGTGATAGAGCTACAAATTGGATTTTTTGCTTGGATGTATTTGAATACTAACGGACGCCCGCGACTTCGTCCGCTTCTTCGATTCACAATCGACAGTTCCTGAATCCCCACAGTTTAGTTGGGCAGAACCCCTGCAGATCAGGATTGAGGAGTTGGGTCCTGGATTCAACGATGTAGTCTTTACTTGGTACCTATAGTAACTATTTATAACAATCGACAGCTCCTTTATTTCCACAGTTTAGGGGGGCAGTAACCCTGAAAAAGAAGGAGACGGAGTTGTGTTTTTCTGCATTTGTATATCGATATCTCCGTGATTTCTTAACCGATTTGCGTGAGACTTTTTTTAATCGACACAAAAACTTTGCGAGATATTCTCATAAAAACTTTGGTTTCCAACTCCTCAATCCTGATGCTGCAGCGGTTCTGCCCACCTAAACTGTAGGGATTTAGAAACTATCGATTCTGAATTGAAGACGCGGACAAAGTAGCGGGCGTCCGCTAGTTTTTTAATAACATTGTAGAGTTCTATTCTCTAAACAGTATCGGAAGCAGGTACTCAATAAAATGCTTCACCACGCTTTCACCAGTCACGTATCGACAAGTCCCAAGCCGTAATCCAGGGGCAGGTTTATCGCACGACACACTTGGGGATTGTCACATAATTACCGAATGTGATTGCCAAATGAATTAGTAAACAGGCGTGCGGCGGGTTAATAGAATAGATCAGCGCAGGGTGGCGGAGGGTGCTGCGGGGGGGAGGGGAGCGGGGCGGCGACACCCCTCCGGGACGCCGGGTAATTGAATTTGGCGCCAATGAATACGACAATGAATTATTAAATTTAGAGCGGTTGCCTTATGGACCCGAAGATATTGTGGCCAGAGCCGTGGAAATACCTGGATAGTTTGGGGAGATTGATTGCTTTAAAACGAAGAATTGAAAATTGTTTACTACTTAAATGGTCTAGTGTGTCGATTCTCTGAAAATTATTGCATCAATGTAACTAACGATCGTAATGGCCTCTGATTGGCTGAATTTATGGCGTATTTGCTGCATCAATACATTTTAACCAATAGCGGGAGGGTACCAGCCAATCAGAGGTCGTTGGGATCGTTACACTGATGCAATCTTTCTTAAAGAATCGCCACACTACTGCAATCGACATGCTACTGAATTATTAGGATGTAATAAATGCAATATTGCAAAATTGTAATTAAATTATGATTTTTCGAAGAGAGATAGGATTTCTGGCGTCATTGAAGTTGTCAGTCTACAATAAATATTAAATGGAATACCCAAATATGTAGGTATTTATATCGAGTTTTAATAACTTCATCGTAAAAATGTTTTAAGAACTTTTTTCTGTGTTGTAATTAAGACGCGTCCTGATATCAATCATGGTTGCCCTACCTTAGAAGCAAAAGTAACATTTTGTATAACATTCATTACTCCACTGCTATTAACTTATAATGACTTCATGTATTGAGCGAGTAATGTATAACGTGTAGGTTTGTTGGTATGTTTCGTCGTTTCGCCGGGCCGGTCGGCAGAATGCGAGGCGAATCGCAAATGGATTAGCTGGGAAAGGGTGCGATGTTGCTGGTTAGTGGAAGGTCAAGCCACGTGTTGTGATGTACCTATTTGTTTTGTAGATTAGTGGACAGGCGTGAACTTGGGTTCATTCCAATCTGTTATTAGAAAAGTGGACTTTGTTGTACCTAATTCTACCTGTTATTATCTTAGCTTATTTATAATCTACCACCTAGTAGACACATTACATTATAGTCAATCTATTTATTATATTTATAGTAGGTATATTTACTAGATGCAGCCCGCAACTTCGTCCTCGTGGATTAGGGATACCCGCGAGAACTCCTTAATTTTCCGGGATAAAATAGAAGAGAATTTCTTGACAAAAAATCCAAACACCTTTTTTTCTTCGGCTCGATCTAGGAGTCAAACCCAGATGTCCCCCGATTCGCAGCCGAACAAGCCTACCAATGAGGTTATGTCAGCTTCATGAGGGTGGAACCAGTTACGTTTCTTATTACGCCGAATTTGATAGACCACACTCACTCTCTCAGACTCAATACAGAGTGAAAACTAAACAGATTTAAATCAGGACATATTTGAGTCTCGTTGTAACTCTGTCTCAAGTTCGATCAAAGTCAAAGGACGCTATAGATCTCGTGCTGTCACAGTGTCTGTATCTATCCTTCAGTAGTACGGCTAGTATGTATAGACGGGTACAAGGAGTACGTATATAGGTACAATGATTTATACGTAGCTATAGTGGGAGCCAATCAACGGCCCGCGCCAATCGATTGGCCGCGCCTTGTGCTCGCGCCTTGACCGCCTTTGCTTTGTTTATCCGTAGATACTGTACCGAGCTGGTTCTATATCTAGGGTTCTTCACCTTTTGATTATAAGAGACGATAAAAACTTTTGCCTAGGATTTTCTCCGAATGGAACCTTAATCGTCGTTTTAATGACTGAAAAAAGGCTATTTTCTAAACATGTACCTAAAGGTATCTCGAAAAGGGGTATAGAATGTAGGTAGTGATTCTATAGCCTTCTAATGCGGGCTACCTTGGAAGGGGTATAGCAGTGTAAATTCGCTAACGCTAAATCGCTTGGCGGCACGTCTTTGACGGTAGGGTGGTAACTAGCCCACGGCCTAAGCCTCCCACCAGACCAGACCAGAAACAATTCAAAAATTATAAATTCCCAAATTGCCCCCGCCGGGAATCGAACCCGAGACCTCCCAGTTATAAGACCACAGCGCTCACCACTGCGCCAGGGGGAGTCGTCAAAACTAAGTGACTCAAACCCTTTTGTTTAGAAACCATCCAGAGAGCTGATGTCAGAACGAGGCGCACAATGACGTCAGCAGCTCAAGTCTGTTAGTGTAGTCTCGTGTTTGTTGTGACGTGTTGTAAAGTGGCGGTGCGCTCTCCATCAGAAGTAGCTTTCTTTCCACGAGAGTCATATTTTTCATTCTTCGGGCCTCGGGGTGGGTCCTCCCATACAAGTTGTTCAAATTGTTATCCGTCAAACGAATATCTACTCTACGTTACATGCTTAGAGTATATTTTTCAAAGTGTTGGTAGTCCGTGGTGGCGCATATATTACCCATTGGTTTCCGTGTTCCGTTTCCCGTAATGGTCGGTCCGTGATATTTTAAACAGTTTTATGTATGTAGCTGGTGTAAGATTGTTTTACAGGAATATACAGAGTTATTGAATTGATTTCGTTGTTGTTTGGCTTAGTATTATAAATAGACTTCACGCACTACGTGACCACGGCCACGGTTTGGCCACGACCAATGACTGCCGTGGCCAAATATCGTACCCCAATACGCCATAACGACAACGACATGGTCATATATAAGCTGGTACGGCCAAGATTGCGACTCCGACAATACAGTCGTATTCATGGCCACGTAGTGCTTGAGGACAAGTTGAGGACTGTAATGCTAATGACCTGTATGACAACATACTCGAATGGAAATCAGTGAAAAATTTGATAGTTAATAAATAACACTTAAATAAATTATGATTACCGATTATTATGTATTATAATAATCGGTTGTTAAAGGTGACTTACCACCTCTAACCACGGGGAGCTAAGAGTAACCAAAACTCTAAAAATAGCGACATATAAAGCTTCCAAATAGAGGCAATTTGCTATTCTAAATATAATAAATATGCCGTATGGAGTCGCCGAGGCTTGCTGATCGCATATATTGGGCCAATCGCCGCGAGTGGCGCGCTGCCGGCAATTGGCAATTTCGCGAGATCAGCGCGAGATTGCGTTCACCGGCGCAGCCTCTTCAGGGCAGGAGCTGAGACGCGGTGTACGCAAATTGCCCGGAAATTAAAGTTTTTTATTAGCCGACTGACATGACAATAATTTAGAAGACGTAGCATTTTACTGTAATAAGTAATTAATCGTTATTTTCGAAGTGTCTCCCGAGTCCCAAGTTTCAAGTTCAAGAAACTTGTGTCTCTCAAATCTTACGGCTTACGGCTAACATAAAATACGATTACAATAATGATATAATATTGTGGATAGAAGAGGGCATTACTTGCGAAATTCCGCAATTCCAAATTTTGTATAATTTACTAAACCAGAAAAATCTATATAGGTAGTAGGTAAGAGGTACCGCTCACACTGAATTCTCTAGTTGGTAGTAGGATTAAAGCAAAAGAATGTTGGTTTTCCTTGTGTTGTAAGCCTATTATCGTCTCCGCTCACTCTCCGAGCTTCGGCAAAGCGTTGTAATCAAATATCCGCCTGTGTGATTGCGGGTTCAGCTCGTTGGGGCATTTCCTTGAAATCTGCCTTCCTTCCTTACACACGTTCATTTTGTATTCGAGCCTTCATTTGTATCTAAGCAAGTTGTTTTTATATAACATTAGCCATGTTAAACAAGGCTAGAAAAAACCTCCTTCTGTGCTAGGAGTAGGCAAGAAGAATAGGTGGATTATAGCAAAATAATTTTGTTTTTACTTGTGTACTATCTATAACACTAGGTACCTAACAGACATTATTTTTTTTTTACATTATTTTTTTTTGAAAAAGAATATTAGGAATATCCAAGTTAGCCCGCTACCATCTTAGACTGCATCGTCACTTACCATCAGGTGAGATCGCAGTCAAGGGCTATCTTGTCATAGAATAAAAAAAAAAAAAAAAAAGGCAACCTGAAGTTGACTAATATCCTCCTATCCCCTCCAAATAAGCGGAAAGCTTGTGATAGGAGTGGGTACGACAATAGTGCAACGGGTGGGATTCGAACCTGCGCCCTTACAGTTTTCAGTCCGTCATGTTGTTATTATTATAAACATTCTTTTATAAAGTAACCGAACGATGAGGACCTGGCTGGTTGTTCTCGGTTGGAACGGCATTCTGAACCAGAATAGATTCACTTGAAGGTTCAAAAGCCCTTTATTAAAGTTTGACTACGAAAGTTAAAAGTTAAAAAACTCTACCCGACTACGGAAAATTGAATGTAACATCCGTGATATTAATTTTGTTCGTATTTAATGTAGGTACCTAGTCTATATTCAACCCGGACCATCATAAAAACTCGATTGACATCCCATTTATCAAAATCGGCTCAATAGTTTATTCGCCATGGTGGAACATTCGTAAATAGTCACATTGACCTTCCTTTTGGCTTCGTCGTAGTTGGGTAAAAAAAAAATCTATTCTATCTTACATGTTCATAGACATCCAGTTTTGGTGTTGGTAATTTGAAACAGATTACAGGTAGGTGGGGATTTAAAATCGGTTGTGGGGAGGCGAGCCGCGGGCGCACCATTAGCGGGGAGGCGTATTGAGAGACAGCGCAATGAGCCAATTTCAAGCTCGCACAAGCAGTTATTTGATTTGCGTCGGTTTGCCATATTATTTTTTAAGATACATCAGACCGGTACAGACTTTGGAATTCTGTCAAGAGCCTTGCGTCAACGTGCTTAGGCACTAAAGCTCTTATAACTTATTAAGCATAGCAATGGCCGAAAGCCAGCGACCGACTTACAGAGAGAAAGAGTACCAGGTGGAGCAAATTAATCACATCACACTAATATTATAAAGGCGAAAGTTTGTATGAGTGTGAGATGACTGTCCTTATTTTAACCTAATTCGGAAATCATCAATAGGTAATAATAATTATCCGTTTAAACATAATTTGATCAATCTTACCACAACGAAACGAAAGTTTTTTGCTAATAATTAAATCAAAAAGGATTTAACTGTATATTCTTTATCAGTCTAATATAAACTTTCAGTGAAGGGAAAAAATCTTCGGCGCCCAATTAGCGTCTACGCTGCACCTTTTCAACAGTCTTCAATCCTCCCTATCTGCCAGCACCGGCGTCTACAACGAGCCAATCCCGCCTGTGGCACAAAGACATCTGGTCGCCACGCTTTGCTGAATCTCAAGGACGCTATCTCGGAGCGTCTGAAGGAACTTCCCCGCTACTTATTTTAAAATGTCAAAGACGCGGTCGTTCGAAGCGGAAATCTCAAAAAGTTAATCAGCATTAATCAAACGATAGCGAATAACCAATTAAAGATTCTTAAAGTAGAATCTCCATCGATCAGAGCAGTGGTTACGACGGTCTCTCGTTTGGAGGCTGCGCGTTCGACCCCGAACGTACCTACTTTTGACTTTTGATTTAGCTATTAAATATCACATGCTTCAACGGTGAAGGAAAAAATTGCAAGGAAACCTGCATGCCTTAGAGTTCCCCGTTGTGTTATTAGTGGCGTGTGAAGTTTGTCAATTTGCATTGGGCCAGCGTTGTGGACTGTGGGCTATACCCCGTCACCAAGAGGAGACTTGGGCTCAGTAGTGAGACGTTGATAAGTATCTGATAATGATCAATGATGAATACAATCTTAATTGAATGTTGTTAATTGATAAAAAATATGTCAGTGATGATGCAATCGATCTGAAAAATAACTGTATTATTAGGTACCTAAACATTTTCTAACTTTCCAAAAGTACTTAGTAAAAAATTTCAATAGAAATCTTTTATCCTAAAAACCAAGGAAACTCCTAACAATACCAATAATGGAAAGGGGCTATAACCCTCAGCGATGAATATGATGAATCAATTGAGAGCTTGCATCTTGGAGGTGATCATAAAATAATTTTATACCGGAAAATCTAAAATTTCGCGCTAATTTTTAAACAACCCTAATCGACGCGAAGAAAATCGTAGGCACATAATCTAGTTATGCCTATATCTGAAAAGTCTTATAAATAGAACATCGATGTATACAATGTAATTACTGGAGCTAATTTGATATAAGCCAATTAGGAAAAAAATCTGATGATCATTATTTAACAAAATCAAACGATAAAACCTAGCGAGTAAATATAATAGTAATACCAAGCAAGCGGATTACCGTAGGTAAGTGTTAGTTATTTGCCAAGAAACAAGCAGATGTTCATTGATTACTTGTGGTGAAAAGTTAAAAATAAGTTAAAGTTTTATTTACCTGAATAAAACTGTCGAACAGCTACGTATACATGAAACAAACAAAAAGTAATCAAATTAAATAGTGTAGTAGAAAGTTTTAGTAGGTAGGTACCCTATAGCTAGTAGGTATAGTTAACTTGTAGGTAGGTAGTTGTACTACAGTACATAGTGTTTAAAAGCCTTCAAAGGGTTTAAATTAAGCTTAAATAAGGTTTAAGCAGGTCATGAATAGAACAGAATAAAATATTTTTTAATCAAATAAACTTTTACAAAGTGCTTTGGAATCATCAAATGATTGTGCCTACCTAGTATACCACTGGTTCGTAATGCATGGAATATTATAAATGGAACGGCAATAATTTTACGTCAAAAACAAGAAAGTACTTAATAATAGTACCTAAAGGTAAACCTAAAAGTTACTTAAACGTCTAGTACCTACTCTATATAGAAATTGTAAATATTTTCGAAAAAGTATTGGTGTAAACTCTACAATCTAAATGGTGGAGGTATAAGTTTATCATTTTGTTAAAGTGGTTGTTTTCACGATCTACACTAAGCTTCTTATAAATTCCTCGAAGCCACCAATCCTCCTAAACACACTGACGATTCCTCTAGTCTACTTGTGCATTACTTTTGTGTTGTTTGTGGTTTTTTTTTCACTTTATTGCACACAGATTGCACAACGTACCTATTCCAAAAAGCGGTTTCACGATTTCACCAACGTAAAATACCTAATTTATCTGAGAGTAAATTTCATATATCGTACCCTTATTGCAAAAACCGATTATCTGCATTTTTGTACCAAAATTAGGTTAAATATATCAATCGACTCCTCAACTCACGGCGAAGCTGTAGGTAAGACCCATTATCTGCTACGACGCTTTTTTACGGAGATAGCTAGAGTTAAAAGCAACTACCTACAGGTATGATTTAATTACCTTCTTAAAAAAAGAACTAAACTCATTTAAATAATTTAGATTTATAAATCTATACCACAAAAACAATGTATTGTATTATAATACTTTTCAGATGTAGTTGCTTGATTTATCATTATGTCAATATTATTCTGTTAATACATGTTAACCTGCGTTAACAGGTTTCAGCTTTTATTAATATACTAGAAATTGCTGATGTATCTAAAAAGAAAAACGAACTAAACAACATTAGTTGCTTTTTGCAGAATAATGAACTCAGTATTTTGTTAAAATTATTGCAGGTAAAAGAACTTAAGTTCACTTTTACTGTATAACTGGGCTACGAGGGTTTTTGAACATCTTCACAAATCAAAAGTTTTTTGATTTGTTAAGCTCACAATATAACTCTATCTTTAAGGTGATAGAGAAAAGACTGTCTAAAGATCTTAAGTTTAGTACCTGGCCAACTGCCGGAATCTATAAAAGTAGAAATAAGCTGTTTGACTTATATGCAGAAAAAAATATAATTATTCCCCCGCGTTTATTGAATATGTAAGAAACTATTCTAAATTGTTTGAAAATGTGTGCATACAAGCAAAGTCACTTCACATAAAACAAAAAATTGCCAATTCTGATAATAAAATTAAAACAGCATGGGACATCATCGGCGATGAAATGAGTAAACATAAGGTACATAATAATAATAAATTGGAGCTTAAAAGTGATAATCATGTAATTAACTCCGATACAGTAATTGTAAATACATTTGAGAACTTTTTCAAAAATATTCCAATTACTACAACCAGTTCTCTGAATTCCTCGCCAGCAGAAGTCTATCGTCTTCTAAGGAGCAATGTCTCTGAGTGCAATAAGTTATTTAGGTTTGAACACGTTACCCCATATGACATAGTCAAAACATTTAAATCTTTACAAAATAAGAAAACAGCAGATCTATGGGGGATATCAGTTAAAATAATTCATAACATAATTGATATTATTGCGCCATATCTTGCTTTAATTTTTAATAAATCAGTAGATTCTGGATCTTTTCCAGACCTTATGAAATGTAGTAAGCTAATACCGCTTTTTAAATCGGGAAGCAAGAGTGACCCGAATAACTACAGGCCAATTTCAATTTTGCCAACTCTCAGCAAGATATTCGGAAAAATAATGCTCAACCAACTGCTTTTACACTTTAATTTAAATAAAATCCTACACACTGAGCAGTATGGTTTTACAAAGGGTCGATCAACAACCGATGCAGCCGCAAGGCTGTTACAACACATATTCGATGCATGGGAGAACTCACAGAGTGCCATTGGTATTTTCTGTGATTTGTCGTCAAAGGCATTCGACTGCGTTGATCACGAGACACTTTTGCTTAAACTGAGCCACTATGGCATTAAAGATTTTGCACTTAGTCTCATTGCGTCTTATCTCAGTGAACGAGTCCAAAGAGTATGTGTCAATGATGTAAAATCATCCGGATCAGCCTCAGTAATGGGTGTACCCCAGGGTTCTATTCTAGGTCCATTCATGTTTTTGGTCTACATAAATGATTTACCACATTTTGTCCACAATACTTGCGATATTGTACTATTTGCTGATGATACGTCTTTGAATTTTAAAGTCGATAGGATAAAAGACAATTTTGACGATGTAAATAATGCATTATCTCAAGTTTCTGAATGGTTTACGGCAAATAATCTACTTTTAAATACTAAAAAAACAAAGTGTGTTGAGTTTTTATTACCTAACCCGAGAACTGTCAGTAAAAATTTAAAGATAAATAATGAACCTTTGAAAACTGAGGACTCCAAAGTGTTCTTGGGATTAACCCTGGATTCAAAGCTACAATGGGGCACCCATATAGCAACGCTTGCGGGCAAACTTAGCTCTGCTGTATATGTTATCTTTACATAATATAAAACAAAATCGATTCCCGCTGTCTGGCCCTCTTTATGTACGCGTAGATCTTTTAAACTACGCAACGGATTTTAATTCAGTTTTCATCAGTAGATAGAGGGATTCGAGAGGAAAGTTTACAGTTATAGTGTTTCCCTAAATTCCTACGGGAACGGGACAAATGTAGGTGAAACCGCAAGGCACAGCTAGTTATTCTAATATAATAAAACGAAATAATTTAAATGAGCTAATCTCTAGAACGGCTGGACCGATTTCAACGAAACTTTCTTTTAAAGATAGCTGAGATTATAAGAAATAATGTAGGTTTGCCCATTTCCCACGGGAACGGGAACTCCTCGGGTAAAACCATAGGGCGCTGCAGTTAGTACGTACAAAGTTAAATGAAATCTACTTTACCTTCAGCCAAAAGCGACTAAAGATATTTATTTTACACCTGTACTGGCTAAAGTTGAACTAAAACGATTTTTGTCTTGATGATTATTACTATTCAAAACAAGTGATTAAATAAAAAATGCCATTAGAGCTACCAGAACGGTAAATTTGAAAATTTGGTAGTTTTTCTACATTCAGGAAAAACTAACTAAGTGAGCTCCTTACCGGTTATTTTCTTCTTTTTGTTGAAAAAATAGTAAGTTTTTTTCAATTATTAACCTACTTAACATTTCTTGAATAGTTTCTTGTTTATAAAAATTATTATTGTTTAAAAATGGACATCATTATAACTAATTTTTAAGTCGTTAAAGTTTCAAATGCTTATAACTCAAAAACTTTTCGCTCAAATTTTGGTGCAGATAATCGGTTTTTGCAATAAGGGTACGATATTGGCAGATTTTCAATACAGAAACTGTCAATTATTATTACAATTGACAGTTTAATTCCACGGCTAAGTGTGATACGACTTGGTGACATCGGCACTCAATGCTAAGGCATTTTGTTTCAGTTTACCTTTGGATCTACCTAGTACCTAGTAGTACCTAGGTATGTTCACAAGCGACGGAACCTATAACTTTATAATTCTGAATTCAACCATCGAATTATAAAACAGAAACAAAATTAAAAACCGATGTTTTTAAATATTTCGGGGATAAACAGTAGCTTAAATAACTCTCCAAGTCTTCAACTATATCCACGCAAAAAATCAGAGCAACAGCTCTGTTGTGGTGTAATTGAACCTTGAAATATGTAACATAAGGTCGTCATTGACATGCTAATAACTGCCAACACAACTTTGCAACACAACAATGAAATAATACTAAGTCACTTCGATCAGAGCCCTCGTCTGAATGGCACAGCAGACTTGCGACAGCCGTGTCTGTGGTGTGTCGCCGGCCCGTTGTCCGAGAGATCATAATATAGAGCAGCACAATCAGCGCTTTGTGTAGTTTTGCTCCATTTTCCTCACGCCCGGCGTGTGAACGAAACGTGATCCGCGCAGCATCCCGCGCTCCTCTCGTGGCCGCGACGCGAGGGCCTTTGCGCGTTCACTTGCCTGGCGTAACTTAGAGCTATAATATTAAGTTCTCTATTCTAGCGGGGGCAATCGGCTCTGCATCCAGCTGCCCACGAGATAGTGTAATAACCGAACCGGTGGTAGATTCATGACGTATCATAAGAGCTACAAATTGGCCTACGTGAAATAAATAATTTTGAATTTGAATTTAACTTATAGCACGTTCGACTGCGGATAAGGACGTCCCGGGTTCGATTCTCGGGTTAGGCAAAAAAATGTATTGGATTTTTGTGGCAAAAACTTCTGAGTACCTAACTACTAGAAAGTAGGTGGTGTGTTATTCCGTATCTCGGAGGGCACGTAAAGCCGTCGGTCCTGCGCCTGATCTCTCTCCGGTAGTACCTATCCGATTTCAGTTCCATTGGACTGTGAGATTGAGGAAATAGAGAGTGGTAGGTAGTCATCACATAAAAGTCTTGTTTTTGTTATAAATTGTTCGGTTTTTGTTTGTTTTACTCTTCTTATAAGGTAACGAGATAAATGTCTGTAATTAAGGCGGCGAGCGTGCTTTATTCATAAAATTTTTGATTTCAAAAACAACACTAACTTTCACAAATTTTATATTATCATTTATTCATACAATTAAAGTAATATTGACAAAAGTTACACACTTTTGACTTTGGACTTAAATTAAAACAAATAAGCTATTGTTTTGCGTAACTTAAAGCAAAACAATAGATAGTAATTAAGACCAAGATAATTTTATCTATTATCTATTTGTTGTAAGTGCCTACGAGCTCATAGGTTATTTAGTCAACAGTTAATCGTAGAGCGTCAACATTTAGGTGTTTTAATGTTGGGAGTAAATACGCAGAACGGTAAGGGTGACATCGTTTTAAGAGGGTCTTTAACCGATTTAAAAAAGGGAGAAGTTTTTCAATTCAACTGGTGTTTGTGTGTACTGTGTATGTTACGTGCAACCTCGATGATGTCAACGAATATTATCTGATTTGCACGTAGGTACCTATAACATAATTAAAATCTCTTATTTAAAGGGATTGAATAAGTATTTCCTTATCCACTATCGTTCCTTTATTCGAGTTTTAAATACGTTTTTTGGTACAAAATTAAATAAATAAATATTAATTCTAAAAGGTGCTAAAACTCTTTATTTTCGTCTATATCACAAAGATGGCAACCCTACACGTAACTATTCGTTTGTCATTGAAGACAATACAACGTAATTAACGTCTCGCACACACGCGTCCGTCGTCGTGACGACAGCGTCTGTGCTGGTGTGCGCTATGCGCTGTGCGTCTGCGCAACACGCAGACAATAAAATTATATGTATAACTATGTTATTGGTCATATACTCATATGTGTGTAGCCCAGAACAACTAAACCATGGTATGTAGTGTAGTGTCTGAATGATGTAAGTCTCTAGCATATCATTGTTTATACCCATTTTATTTAATTATATTTTTTAATTAAAGAAAATGTCATACTGAACCTTTGAGTGTATAAACAAATGAACTTGGCCAAAATTTTTACAGACATGGCTTATTATGGGTGGCATATTTATTTAAACAATAATCTTATATCTAATAATAATAATCATCGCATATATGCTGAACTGGCACAGGACTCCTCTCACAAAAAAAGATACCGGCCGAATTGATAACCTCCTCCTTTTTGGAAGTCGGTTAATAAAAGGAGTCTGGCCCATAGTCCCAGAAGGTTCGAGAAAGTACAGATGGTATTAAGTGCCTCTTGAAACTTTCTAGTTAGTCCGCATTTCAAAACAAATCTGTCAGCATGTTTCTAAACATATTACGTAATTTGTAACATCTTAGGTTCACAATTACATTATTTGCGGGTGTGGCGGGAGATTACTGTAATACGCACTCCGCTCGAGAGGGTGAGAGGGCGATACTCCGAGAGATGGTGGATCGTTTTTGACTTGCTAGGTACTTGGTAAGTGGTAATAGTTAAAGTTTCTGGAGGATGGCAGATTTTTTTTTTTTTGTAATTTTGTTTTGAAGACGCCTAGTTAGGAAAGTGATATTAAATTAAGACTTCTACCTCTTTTTCGAGAGGTCCGAACTTCGACTTTAGGCACGCATCTTTGAATTTATAGATTTAAACATTTAAATATCACTTATCTTAACGGTGAATGCTGAAATGTAGCCTAGGTTACTACTTGTTTTGACGTATGGTACTCTCTCGTTGGATAAAATGCGTGGATGCAGCAAGAACGCCAGTAGGTAGTGATCAGTCGTAGACAATGCCACAGCTGTGATTATTCATTAACAAAAAATAACTTTGTATTGTAGACACCAACCAAACACATCTGTTGACTACAAGCAAGGTATATTTAGATCGCCTTTAAAGTAAGATAATCCTATATTTAATATCATAAAGGCGAAAGTTTGGATGTATGTTTGTTACTCAATCACGCTGCAACGACTGAACCGATTTAGCTGAAATTTGGCACAGAGATGGATTATAGACTGGAATAAATCTCGCAAAATAAGAGAATCTAAAAAATCTTAATCCACGTGAACGAAGTTGCGGGCATCATCTAGTCTGATATATATTTGATCAAGTAGGTATAATTAATTGTCCACCAGCTCTTGGACTACGAGGGCGGGGGCGCTAGTTGGAGGGGTGAGGGGCAAATCGCTGGGGGCTCGTTAACGCTACCGTTTTTTGAAAATGATATTGTTGTTCCTGTAATGATGTAAAAACTTGTTCCTACAACGCCGATGTCCGTTTAAAATAGATTCGCTGAGATATTTAGGAAAACTTTCGAGTAAGTAAGTAGGTATAATTATTTCTAAACTAGTAATAGTTTTGTAACCAAGTGGATGAAAATATATTAATTTTAAAGTTGACTAACCCTTAATAACTTTAATAACTTAGGCTACTTACATGTCATCCGAAAAATTAGGGTAAAGTTCCATCGTATAATTTAATTTTTTTTTTAAATTTTAGACAACATTATGACCTAATTCCTGCTGAATCAATTTTAATAAACTGTTTGACAGAGTTTTGGAGATGATCTGTATGATCATAGGATACTTTTCAAACCGGAAAATTAAAGATTTCCCATGGGATTCTTTAAACTTAGCAAATCACCTGCTTGCTGAGTTTCTTGCCGGCTTTTTTCAGCAGAATCTGCATTCCGAAAAGGTGGTAGAGTTTTAATGTAAGTCTACAATTTATTGAGCTACTTGAGAAAAAAAATTATTTAGATTTTTTTGAATTCATGAGGATAAAATTCAGTTACCCTAGCCATATTATAAACGTGTTCTCTTTCCATGATCGCTAACGCTGTAAAGCAGGGGTTCCCAACATTTTTTATCACGCTTCCCTTATGAAAAGATAGCACGTGCTATATCATAGATAAAACTTTGAGGCCCTTGCTTCAGCGTTAGCGATCGTAGAAAGAGACAACACGCCTGTAATATAGCTAGAGATGTAGAGCACAATAAGTTTTCTAACAAAAATAAAGGAAGATTCATCGAGAAAAACGAACAAATCTCTTTGCCAATAAACATCAAGACCCCAATTAAAGTACTCGAAGTGGCTGCGCTCTTAGGTACATCCACTAAAATTTTGGCACCTACGACTAATTGACGGCCCTCGCACCGACTCCCCCAGCCTGTGACCTACAAGATGCTGAGGGTCACGTTCCGCTAGCGCGGCGACTTGTTGTACGAATAAACTCTACGTGCTGCAATATTTTGCTCATTTGCTGCAACAACATTTCATCAATTTATTTATCAAAACTTTCTACTTCATTATAGTGTTACTTTTAGGTAGCAAGCAGGCATATAAATTTATTTAATTTTTTAGTTGGCTTGCGCTGAAAATGAGAAAAGTGATAATGTATGCTAGCAAGTAATTTGCAAAAACATATACCAGACTTTCTAAAGCTTACTTGACTTGCTGCGAGTGCAGTGCTGCATTTGATCTCTGCCAGAGGTGAATTGTGTAAATATTAGGAGCTAGAGGATCTTTGTTTTATAAAACTTAGATGACAATTTTATATCTTCCTGTTTAGTAAAGGAGTTTTTATAACTGGACTAGAGCGGTCTGATAGTCTTTTACTTCTTAGTCGCTATATTAATTATATAGAATAGTCGTGTGACTAGTTAACACAATATTTGTATTATAGCTATATTGGAACGAAGTTCCTTATCGCGCGTTGTGAAAGAATTTGTGACGGAAAAAATTCTTACGAAAAGTTGTCACGACACTTTTTGCTATAGGCGTCGCATGTTTCTCTGTCTGTCTCTCTCTCTCTTATAGAAAGCAAGCCAGATATTTTCATTTATATTTCGCATTGAACTTCGTTCCATCCGGGTGTCCCTTGACACCTCTCAAGTTTTTTTTTACAGATGTTCTGTAAAAAGAATAGCCATAATATAATTGTCCTGTCCTACGTACTAACGAAAAGTCACCTAAGTTTCCCACTAGGGGGCGAGGCGATACAATTCCTGGCGCTCAGCGATAACAACTCGCTAGAGATATAACGCACTGAGTTATCCATAGATTTTCTTTTTGGACCACGATAAATTGATATTTCAGCTATATTTATCCGAAAGATTTAAAGAACGTGAGGAACCTGCATGCTTGAGAATTTTCCATAATATTTTTTTAAGGTGTGTGAATTGTGAAATCTGCCGATTTGCACTTGGCCAGCGTAGTCTACGTGGGCGTGGGTGGCGTGGGCTACGTCCTAAATTTTCGTTCGATAGGAGCCCTGTGCCCTGCAGGGACCCGGAAATAGGTGAACATGATGATGAAAATGTAACTTTAAGGGCCATCTCAATATCGTCAAGAAAATTTTAACTGATGAATTTTTGATAGATTTTATATCGACAATCTGTCAAATCGTCGAATAGGCCCAAAATCAAATTGATGTGTAGAGCGATAATTTTAAGGATTTTTTGTAAAAATTAGAATGCCCTTCAATTTGAGATCAAATATTCATTTTGCAAGATTAGTCAAAAGAATCTTTCCCCTTCTTATGTACCTAGGTAATTAATACTTTTAATTACACTGCGCAACAAATTTCGAAAAAAATTGAGTACCCATTTCAATTTTTCCTGTTTATGTATTCATACACATTACTTAATAAGAATGCATACTTAGTTTTCCTCTATCACGTCTTGTTTTTTAGGTACATGGTAATAAACAATTTACTAGTACTGAAATTAAAAATTAAATACATATACACATTTTATTATTAAATCATCAATAATTCGAGTAAAATTTATTCTTAATATATTTGCACACATTAAAATATAAAATAGACGATAAAAAGTATTATATTATACACAAAAAATGAAAAATATTTAACTTTTCGCTTTATGTTAGGAAGTATTTTCTTGCGTTAAACGTCAGCAGTCATCTCCTAACATAGATGTATCCTAATGACCTTGAAACCATTCTTTAAGCCTCCTTACATCCTGGGTAAGCCGCTCCACTGGTTCAACACCCACAAATTTAAGATTTATGGAATAAAAAGAGAAATGGATATGGAAAAAATGAATTTTTAATGTCATCCAGCAACCAATCTTTTTATATTTTTTTAACAAATAATTCACCAAAAGTTTCACGTTTTCAGCTTTGAGAGTACCTTAACAACCTTCCTGTGCAACCTTCTATCACAGCTTTTAATTATTTCCATGTACATAAATCTTTGTCATTTGGTTTTTTAATCGTAGTTTGTTTTACGTTAATGGATGCATTTGTGCCCTTATTTTTAATATTGCGTAACTTAATTTCGAAGAAAATAAGTTACGCAATATTTAAATATAAAAAATCCTTCGCTTTTCATCCATTTCCTTCAAAAATTCTTTTTTCTTGAGACTTAAGAATGTGACGTAACCACACACGCTACCAATACTTGTTTTTTTAATTTCTGCGCTGGCGGTGACTACTTTTTCCAGTATTTATTTTTAAAATCATAGGATTACACTCTTAACCAATTAATTACAAAGGTACCAATGTGAAATGAACATATTTTGTCAATAACGGTAAAGTTAACTTGTATGGGAAAAATGAGGGTATGAAAAAATTTAACGGTGTGTACCTCAAAAACTAGACGTAATAGAAACAAAAGATATGCACTGTCTACATACTATGACTAATAGAAAACTAAAATAGCAATCAGTTTTTCGGGTACCGAAACCGTGTCACGCAGTGTTATTTTTCGCAGTTCAAACTTACACGATATCATGGGTTGTAAACACTGATACAGTGACAATATAGACATTACATAATTCCTTACCCCATATAATTTGGTATACGAATAGGTATAAAAAAAGAGAAATTTCAACAAAGGCCGATTTAAACAAAACTGACAATCATCTTAGCATTGACTCAAAACCGGCGCGCATTGTTGCCACTCGCCGGAGTGGAAAAATATAATGGTTGGATAATAACATTATAGCTTTCTTGTAAAGGGGGTGGAGGTGAAGGAGGCAGGGGAGGGAAATGGGGGGAGTAGGCGGAGCGTGTCCGACGCAGGTCTTACAGTAGTTCTAGGTCATCTGGGTTAGGGCAGCTACTTTAAAGTCTTTAACTACGAAATTGTGAACCGAATATCCTGGGAAAAACTTTCCTATAGGTGAAAGTATTTTATTTTGCAACCAATATTTTTTAAATTCGCAGTCTCCTGTAAGCCGTAAAAATCCTTTACGATATGAATGACAAACTAAGAAAACACACTTTCGCCTATTTGTGTCCTTCAATCTGGCTGCAACAAAGTCATAGACCAAAATGGTTTTGCCAGGGTAATAGCCTGCTGTTGAGGACTTGAAGTATTTATGCTATTTTTTATTCCGGAAAAACAAAGAGTTTCCGCGAGATTTCTAAAGAATCTACATATAAATTTTTTGAAATCTACATATCCATAATTTTCTTTTATTTGTCCACGAACTAAGTCGTGGGTAAAAGCTAAATTACGTATGAAAAATGTGAAATAAGCTCGCGGGTAGCAAATTGGTCAGTCAAAATTAATTCGCTCGCTATATAGTCTATTTCAAAAACGCGCCGAAACGTCAAATCGATGAATCAAAATCTTTTTGAAGAAATATCACAAAATCTGTGTTAGTTTCTTCCATTTGTGTATTGGCAACTACTAAGCATAGGTACCTATTGAAGGGATGCACTGTGCAGTAGCCCTGGGAGCAGAAGTGTAGAATGTTTCCACTTTACTTCGTTTGCATCCATTTTATTTGTCTACAACTAAATTGTAGAGCGATGTGTCCTTTATCGTGTTACTTCATTGCACGGATTGCTTTAAAGAATAAGAGTAGAAAATTTGAAATTACGAATAAATCTAACTGTTTTCTGTTCTTGATGACTGACTAACTGATCTATTAAAGCACACCGTCAGATATCTAGCTAACATGACGTAGGCATTCTTTCAATTCAAACCCTAAGGGGGTAAAATAGAGGTTAAAAAGCTAGCTAAATATAAATTTATTTTCTTGTAGCTAGAGACATGGTAATAGGACAGGTGTACCTTGCCCATAGTAAGTGGAATGTTACATGATATCACATGATACACAATATACTTTCTTTTGATACAGGTAACTGGGAGGTGATCATAAAATCCAGCTCGATTAACCAATAAACCACTGAAGTTAAAATCGAATCTTTAAACGCGTCGCTCTGAAAACATCGACACCACAAAGATTTCTTTGAGGCGAGAAAATCGTTAATATGTAAGCCGTCAAGTGCGATAACCGACGACGAAGGCGCGGGTAATGAGCTGGCACTTAGGCACGGGACACTACCTATTATCATTGCTAATGGCACGTTCCTTCAAGAAAATCTTCGTCAACGCGATAACGCGAATATAATTCACTTTATATCAAGGTGATAAAGTTCATTTTCACGTGGTTGGTTTTTCCCGGTGTGATCGGCACTTAATTCATTATTCGATCAGTGGCCTAGAGCGGTAGCGGGAGGGGGTGGCAGGGGCTGGGGGTGTTTAATCGTAAAATATTATCGTTAGCTCGTTTGGTCGGCGAGGTGCCGAATTGATCGCTGCCATTGTAGGCTTTGTGGTTACAATTAAGGCTTCATTATCACAAATCGCAATCACTTTTGAACATTTACTGATACTTTTTTCAGTCTTTACTCATTTTACACACGGCCAAAGGATTTTTCGAGATTAGATGTTGGAGTAGCTCAATGAATAAGTATACTAGCTGATACCAGGCACCTAGACTATGTAGATTTAGGTTAAAAAAAATCTTTTTTACCATCACTATTGACCCCCTTAGAAATGCTATTTCAAAAATTCCATTTTAGTGTAGATATCTCCAGAGTCTCTACTTAACGAACACTTGCCCGCGACTTCATGCCCTGGAGTGGGGTTTATAAAATCCCGGTACCCTCTGGTTTGCCGGGATAAAAGGTAGCCTATGCATTAACTATACCCATGCAAAAAAATATAGGCACTTTTTTAAGTAAATCAATTCATCTCTCGCTTTTCTTGAACCACAGGACTTGACCTTTTTACTTTTTCTTTTGCTTATTAGTGCTTATTGCAGCTTCGAATTTCGGTACGATCTGACTTACCTAGTAATTCCGCTCGTACATATTTCATTCTTCATTACAAAGTTGGTTCTTCTCTTCTCTTATACATTAAACATTTCTAAACAAAGTTCTCCAAACCCGAAATTTGAAATGCCAAAAACATTTCACGGTGTTTCATTAAAGAAAAACACATCCCTACCACCATTACAAGTGAAAACCTATCCGATTCAACTCTCCATGGTATTGAAAGACTTATACTCTCGGAAATAGGGGCGTAAATTATGTGTGCCCGTATGATAGAGCAGTGTAAACTAGTACAGAGAGTGTTTTCTAATTGAATCCTGTAACACAGTCCGCGCGGAGTGGTCGCGAATATTTGCCCAGCACTTGGCGGTAATTAGTCATTTGATTACTGACTCCGGTTACATGTGGTGGGAGAGTTTACTAGATTACATTACTGGCGTGTAACGATTAATTTTCGTAACGTCAATACTACCTAATAGAGGCCTGATAACATACATCGTTGCTAGACCAGTGCTGAATGCTGTCTTCCTAGGTATAAACAATTGAACAAGTTTGAAAGGTTGAAATATAACTATCTCGAGAGTTTATATAATTTTAAATCTCATATTAATATTTGACTGCGCGAATAGCGGCGAAACTATCGCTCGCATCGATGCAAAAATGCAGTTTAGTCGGTCAAGGAATTTTTGAATTTCGGTCTTAGAATGTTTATGGTTCCAGAAGGGTTTATAGAGGTAACTAGCTTTTGCCCGCGACTTTAATTTTCCGGCATAAAACGTTTTTGCCTATGTGTTAGTTCTGGGTACGAGCTGTCTCCATTCCGAACGGCCAAATCGGTTCACTCGTCGTGGCGTGAAGGAGTAACAAACGTCCATCCTCACTTTCGCATTTATGATTTCTAGTAGGATTACAAAGCTGCAGTCTGGCTGCAACGACGAGTGAGGTTTGGTTGGGGGCAGCTGTAATCGGCAGTCCGGCATTCGGCCGCGTGTTCGGCGCGAGAAGCTGCGAGTGGCTCTTCGCTCCGACTCGCTGGAAACAAACTATTTGAGCACATCTGCGATTGTAATGAAATACGCAATTGTCTCGCTGTTTGCTCGCTTCCCGCCGCCAGGGGGACCATGTTTGCACAGTGTTTTGCTTATTACGAGCTTTTTAATCGGCTGTCAACACTTAAGATTCGCGCCGACTCCCGACACTCGAACTCAGGTGCTTTCGGCGAAATGATGACTCGGAATTAGTCATAAATTGATTAGGGCATCCAAATTAGCATAGTTTGCACAGTGAAGAGGGCTAACACTTGTGCAGATAAGTGGCACTCGGTGTATTGTCTATAGAGTTGAGTTGAATGCAAGCGAGTAAGCGATTTTTAATTTCTATTACGGAGATCAAAGTCTGGTTAAATACTGGTGAACCGTGACGTATCACTTGATGTTTCGTGGGTCTAGATAAAATAAAACACTTTCATGTAGGTACTTTCTGTCGGTCCGTGACACGTTCATCCACGTTGGTGTTCACAGCACTGAAGATGTATAGCCAGTTTCACTCGGGATGTACGGATTCTAACGATACCCCATTACATACAAATATGTTCAGGCATTTAGAAGTTATGGTGGAATAACTGACATCCCAAGTAGCACAGATAGCTGCGTAAGTATTCACTTTTAGACCTATTTGAACCTCTAAGCGTATTAAGACTCTTTTAAGAGTACACTGGTGATCCTACAGCTGCATAATAGCTGTCAGTGATATTTAAATAGCTTAGGCTGAATAAGGGTTGTTTAGTGGATAAAATTACGCCAAATGCTGTATAAGAAGGTATTTGTGAACTCCTATTACACTGACTTATTAAGGGGGCACGTGTGAACTATTAGACAGCCTTTGGCAGAATATCAGAGTTTTAACTATTCACGTAGCTGTTTAATAGTTAGGGAGCTGGCGAGCAAAATTTCTATATGATCAGCACACATGGCAGACGTTATTAATAGTGATAATTATACCCTAAGAAACATCAAGAACCTCGTCTACTACCATGATAGATTACGAACTGTTATTGTATGTATCAAGCATAGACTACATCAAGGAGAACTAGGTCCTGGCTCCTCAATCCTGATGCTGCTGGGTAGTGCCTACCTAAACTGTCAGTTTCGAATTGATATTGTATGTATCAAGCATAGACTACATCATGGAGCTCTAGGTTCAAGCTCCTGAACCCTGATATTGCTCACATAAATTGCGGGGATTTTGGAATTGTGGATTGTTAATAAGTAGGTACCACAGGTACCAAGTATAGACTACATTAGTAGCGTTTTGGAGGGAAGAGAGAAAGAGAGCAGGGACAAGTTAAGAAGTAGGTTTTTTCAAAAGATTTTTTATGAAGTTAAGTAAAATGATCATAAAAAGCCAAAAAGATACCTTTTTTTAATCTTTATTATCCAAACATAAAGGAGAAATTGTTACAAGGTTCTTGTGAAAGCCTCCACATAAACCACGCAGGGTTTTTGCGCAGACATAGTATACTTTTACATTTTAATTACATAAAAAAACACAAATAAATTAATTCTAGCAAATAATATCTTTAAATATATAATATTATGTTCTAATTATGTAATATAATATGTATATATAAATTATTTTCAAAATCACCCTTATTTAATCATAAAGTTTGTGATAGTTCTTTTTATTTTGTATCTTATTGTATAAATAAATAATAAATCAGCTGGCAGTTCATTGAGCAGTAAAGGAAGCATGTATTCCCAAGTCATTTTTCCAGAGGTACTGCTATAATTGGCAAGTTTTTAAGTTGTCTTAAGTATACCCATCTACTGTATTTTGTTAGTGAGCTCACATGCTCACATCACACACAGCTTCATACATGACTGACAGTTTAATTTTATTATCTACACTGGCTGAATCGCAACCAACTCATAATTAACTTAGACAAAACGAACTTAATGACTTTTAAGCTCAGAGAAAATGCATCATTTGCTTTAGATGTAAATTATGAATGGAAAACTATCAATGAAGTCAATGTAACAAAATTCTTAGGTCTGAATATTAATTCTACTCTAAATTGGAAAGAACACTTGAGTCATATTTGCACAAAGTTAAATCAATTCTCCTACACACTTTATATGTTGGGGAAAACAGTAAATGTGTCAGCGTTACTGACTGTTTACCATGGCTATGTTGACTCGCTGTTGAGATATTGTATTTTATTCTGGGGTAATTCCACTTAAAAAGAGGCTCTATTAAAGGTACAAAAAAAATGCTTAAGGGCAATATTTAAATTAAAATCGACTGATAGTTGTAAACCCTATTTTAAACAATATAATATTCTTACAATGCCATGTCTGTATGTATATGAAACTGTCATATTTGTCAAAAGTAACTTGAATTTATTTCAAAATCGTCACAGCAAAAGGCATGTACCTAATTGAACTGCGTCCACCACCCAGTTGTTGTGCACATTTTTCTAAGAGTTTCTTCTGCACTGGGCCCCTTTTATATAACCATTTAGAAACACAAGAAATACCACTTTTTAAAAAAAGGCTTAAATTTTTGATTGACAGGACATACTTTAAAACCAGTGATTACCTCATGGAAAAATTTTAATTATGAACTTTTGACATTTTAATAAGAAATTTTATATTAGACATTTAAATAATATTGCAATGTAAACACAAAGCTTCTAACTTAAATAAATTAATAATAATGTATTGTAATAAATTAATAGTAATGTAATGAAATAGATTTTAAGCTAATTTTTAATGTTGCAAACTGGTAAAATAGTGGTTTGCTATAGGATTGTTTATAACTGCTGTTTGTATACATAAGCTATGTTGGCTGGGATTGTCCACACATCGTATGAATATGTGATCAATACAACTTTTAGTTATCCTATCCCCTTTAGGTTCTATCCGTGTATACTGCCTTATACTACAGTCAATACCTACTTCACTCATAGAATTTAAGTATAAATTTACACTAGGATCGTTTAACATTATGTTTATATTCATATCACCACTAATTACAAGATTACTTTTACCTGAAAATTGAGAGATTATTTGTTTAAGTTCCTATATGAAACATACTTGGTTAGTATTCAGAGGTCAGTACAATGCACAAACACTTAATTTATACTTAATTGAAACTTGTGACAATTTCACCAATAACTGATTCAGAGTAGCTTGTATTCACTGTTAACCTGTAGAACAATACACTTTTATGCACATAGAGGATTACAATGGGATTACACCATCACTTCATCGGTGATTCAGTAGCTGCGAAAACATCTTGTAGTTATCTTTGAAACAATTTTGAGTTTGTGACCCTTATGTTAGCTTCAGTAACAACGACAATATGAATTTGGTTCGAGCTGTTCTTTATTATGTATTCCAGGCCCACGTCTGCTATTGCAATTAAAGTTCTTGAGACTTATGTTTACATCCAGAGTACACAAGTTGTTTGTTACTTCTCCGAAGGGTTTGTTACTTCTCCGTTGTCCACGAAATCATTCCATTTAGTGCATTATGAGGGTTGTCGATTGTTAGTAAATATAACCTAACTTCATTTAGTGGTGGCTAGATTCACCAATCTCTCTATATCCTTGCTAGATCGTATATGATGTATTTTGTCGGTTTCATCTTTACGTACTAATATTACGCAGTTCTTACACCAGACAAACTTATAAAGATCCGTTTTTATTTACTTTTTTTCGGACGAACACTCTTTTTTTATATAGGCTTTTATTCTAAGCTATAGGCTTTTAAAATCATATCACCAGCTCTCTAACTATAACATGATATCCACCATTTTATTGTATAACCTCACATAAATATACTGATTCATTTTTCAACTTTTATGTTTTGTGTATGAATTAGGAATGGATTGCATTAGTTTTTACTTCCGTATATCATAATAATAACTTTTTATCTTATAATTCTTTTCAAAGCACTAAAAATTGTTTATTCAAGTTTTCATCACGGCTTATTTATATCACGAAACTAATTAAAAACCGAATATTTTCGTGGCGCACTTAAATTTTCTTAGGTAATATATATGTATAATGTCAGTAAAATTACATTCCCAATCATTTTTCTTACTAATCAGGGAACTTTGAATATATAGCCACGTATTTAATTCACTCCACGAAATTGTGTTTAAGCTACAAGGTTATAATTTGCTAGATTAAAGTTTGCTACTTCACTTTTACGTCATGTGTCACATGACGTAATTTTAACTGAATAAAGAGTAACTTGTTATCTTTTACTCAGTCGTTATTCAGCGCATAGTACTGTCGTTACCCTTTATAACACTGTTATTTTGCTGCTATACAGCTCTTAAGCAGCTATTTGAACTTAAGGCTGTATAATTTGTGCCCATTTAAGAGGTATAAGAGCTGTATACGGCCGTATACAGCCCTTATGCAGCTTTTTTATACAGCTTTAAGCGTGACGGGAATTTGTTATTCAGCTGCTAAGCAGCCTCCGTGTGCTACTTGGGATTTCTATATGGACCCTAAAAACTTTGCACTCCTTTTTTTGGGTAATCGTGTAAAAAGACGTAGAGACTTTCTACTTACCTATGAATCTCTTACCTTACCTTATTTCCTGGCCGTTTTAAAAAAGTAAGCTTTTTATAAAAATTAAGTTTTTGAGCAAAATAACTAAACTGGCTGCTGAAAAATTTAACTCCAATGGGCATAAATCCAACTTAGATCTTGAGTCAACAAAAACCGCTGATGATCTCCCCTGATGTAATCCATCGATAGGTACATTTTTGCTGGAACCGATTAGGGGTACGGGTTTAACACTGCTATTGTCTCTTTCAGGGTAGTCCATTGCTATCAGACGTTAGTGCAAGGTCTATCTTGATCGAATAAAAAAAGATCAATCATTTTTATTAAGTTTGCGATTGAATTGATTTCAAGGACATTAATTAGAATATTCAAAAGTTCTACGTCCTAGCCATATTTGGAAAGACAGAAAAGACATATTTTCTCCGTTGTTCAAATATCAAATCCTATTATCATATTATAAATGGGAAAGTTTGGATGTATGGATGGCTGGATGGATGCTTGTTTGTTACTCAAGCACGCCGCAACGACTGAATTGATTTGGCTGTTTGTCACAGAGGTAGATGATAGTCTGGAATAACGCATAGGCTACTTTTAATCCGGGAAAATAAGAGAGTTCCCGCGGGGATTAAAAAACCATCCACGCGAACGAAGTCGCGGGCATCAACTTGTTGGTTATAATTTGCCAATTGCCAGAATACCATTTTAAATGGAAATATTTATACTACAACTAATTATTCTATCTTATTTTTCGGAACTCTATAATGTTGTCATATAAAAACAAATGGAACACTTGATACTTTGAAGTGTCGAGCGAACACTAATACATTGCTTGTTATTGTAACACGTCGCCACTTAGCGGCGTCTGTGTCACCCGATACTGTGCCGAAGACGCCCTCCACACGAGCCAATAACAGTCGTGATACCTACGCAATAAGGTAGAGAAAGTATCAGCAAGATTGTATCCATACAACAGGCGGAATATATCCAAATGTGATGGAAAAAAATCATTTCCTCCGCGCTGAAGCTACTTGGTTGTAAGAACATCCAAGGAGAGGGAGAGACAGTCGACAATAAATTGCTCCTGATTCGAGAAGCTGATGCCATAAAGAAGCCAGTAGCGCTGAACTTTATAATCACGTTTATTCTAACTCACGGAACAATAGTCTACTCTCACCACATACCTTGTTAAAACATACAATCCAAATCCAAACTATGTACCTATTATAAATGCGAAAGTTACTCTGTCTGTCTCTCTGTTTGTTATACTTTCATGCCTAAAGCACCAAACCTATTTCAATGAATTTCGGTATAGATTGGAATTTGGAAAAGAACATAGATTACCTTTTGTTACATAAATTAGACTTGAAGGGAATGAAATAGGGAATGATAGTTTTGGCGATTTTACTCGTTGACATCGTCAAATCTGAATCAATTTTAATAATTCTTTCTTTATTGAAAAGTGCGTATTATCGGGTAAGTTTTGTCCAATTTTTGTAAAGATCTAATAAATATTGCTGGAGATAGAAGACACAACTCCTTACGGAGAGCAGCACGACACTCGCACAAGATTTAACAATCTTAATTAACTTTTAAGAATTTTTGTATAAAATCTAAATGAAGGGGCGAAATTACAAGCAGCAGCTACCTACATATTTGTTGTTGTTAAAAAAAACGACCTCATGACTAGATCGCCTGTGCGTTCACAATGCTTCCGAAGTCCGTACATATTTTAGAACAAATCTGAGTTATGCAAGCCACATGAGGTTACAAAGAGGGCACAACATCAGTAGCACTCACAAATTCATTAGAGTGCTTCACAGAAGTCGTCAGATACCATCACAATGTTAACACATTGTGCAAATCTTATTTAGGAGGAAAACGTCAAACTGAATGAACTTACGTAGACAATACGAAGTTGCGGACTTCGTGCGGGTATGGCCAGGGGTGGGGGGTGAGGCTCTATGAATATGTAAAGTTCTATACCGAGTCAGATGTGCTTTGATTGCAAATGTTGCCAGTTACAAGCCTTCCCTGAGTCTTCTGGAGTGGCAAATTGGCGAACTGTGTTTTCTAAGGTTTACTGGGTTATATCTAAGGATAAGAAAAGGATCCTATAGGATAAGGAAAGTTTTCTCTGGCGCAACCCTTTGTTTCGTTTTATTCTAGATTAAGTTAAAGATCTTAAAGGTTGAAATTAAACGTAATTACTATGCTTTTTAATATGAAGTGGGCATATAGAACATTTGCACATTTGCATGCACCCAAGCAAAAAATTTTCATCAATTAGTTGCTTTGTTACTGCGAGCCAACAAACAAACACACTTTCGTATTTATAATAGGTATTAGTAAGGATTATAAATTTATGTCGTCATTTTTGTAAGTTTGGTAATTATGTAAAATTTACTGTTGACATTTAAAAGTGTAGGTACTCGTATAAATAGTGTGCCAATTTGGAATAAAGCCGATTGAATTCGATCAAAATATTGTCAATATTTTTTTTATCGGACGGTAGAGGTCACGTAGGTACTTACATAATTATGTAAGTAACTCTAGATATTGACCAATGAACTTAAGGCCCAGGACAACCTTATGGTCTTGACTCCAACCGTTTACATAGACCCATTGTCCCCAGTACATAGCCCAAACAGCCCTTACCCCTAATTTCCAAATTAAAAATGGCGTCCTTCTAAACAATGGCACGCAAAACGACCATCGCGTTCATTGTTTTAGAAACAATAAAAAAAACGCAGCCATCATGGCAAAATGTCAAACTCAAATCTAGTGGATTCCTCCCCGCGGCGTTCCAAATATGAAATTCGCGCGTAGAAATGGCGGCGAAGGCAATTTTTACAAATGGCTGCCGGGCCCCCGCGGGCAGGTGGTTTGTTTCTGCGAACCGCTTTTCAGACTCCACTAGGGTTGGAGTCGACCAAAACACACGGAATGCACACATTCAGATGGCGATCCGCGCACCATTAGGCCGGCCGTATACACTCCGGAAACACAATCTGCTGGGAAATTGCTCAAAAAATGATTGGTACAGTGTGATGATCGCATTCACCTTTGCTTGGCTGGTACCTACTCTCTCGTCAGAACTTAATTGAAATGCATTGATGCTGCAAGAACGCCTTAAATTCAGCCAATTAGCTTAAGGGTGTCGACGCAAAATCAAGAGCGAAAATATTTATCCAGTTTAATTTTTCTCTATTTTAAAGGCATTGAACAATAATGTAATCTGCCCCACAAAACCAACCTATCTAGAAGGAGTGAAGAAGAAAAAATGTCTTATTAGCTTAGACTATTGAACTCTAATATTAGTTAGACATAAAATTTAAAATAAATAATTAATTGGTACAAGCTTCAAATGCCTGAATTCTTTTTAAATAAATATACCTACGTTTGAGAAGGTGTTGGGGTTTTTGGGCCTTTGACCGTAGCATTTAGGGGTATTTCTTGTTATGCTTAAAGGAAAGTTTTGAGAAATTGGTAATAATTTCCGTTTCTAAACTATTTTGGAGTTGATACCGGATGTTTACGGCCAGCCTAGCGTTACGAGATACCTACTACTAGGTTTTTGTGTAGATAGCTACTCTTTTAGAGAGTACCTATTTACACAAAAACATAACGTGCTGCCAGTTTAGCTTGCCAAGGATGCGGTATCGTGATGTTTCGGTAGTAATTGGACATACTTCGCGCTGGCTCTATTTTGGTCAAGTCCTGTCATAAACAACACAGTCCCGTTTATATATCGTTATACATTGTTTCCACGCTTACAGACAAAGGGTATGTAATTGAGTAATTCGAGTCGCAGTCGCATCTCTCGACCTCTCTAATTTACATTTAACGGGATATTTTCAAAAACCTCACGTACTACCTAAGCAAATCTCTTCTAAAACTTTCAGTAGAGTGGCGTATTTGCCGTGCAATATTTGAAGAAAAGGATGCTCTATGGTGAAAAGTCCAAAGCGGATTTTCCGATGGGGGATGAATTGGCATATGATTTGTGGTATCGGTCGGGGCGTGCGCGGTGACATTTGACGTTTGGCGGATTCATTACTGAGACAAAGCCGGGGGTAGCGGGTGTGCGGGGGTGCGGCGCGGAGCGCGGGCGGAGGGGCGCGCGCGAGGGACCCCGCCCCGCCCCGCGCCCGCACCTGCTCCAGCCACTTTCCTAAATCAGCAACGATGTATATTGTTTAGTATTAGTTTCTAGACTCGTGTATTAGTTATACGGCAATTGGCGAGAACTGTAAATTGTTAACGGTTACGTAGTTAACAAGTAAATTCGCTTGTTAAAATTATACCAAACAGAGGATGGTAAAAGAAAAAACAACTACCTACATGATGTTTAAAACTGTGGTTGTATTAAGGCTGAAATTGCAGTATTTACTTTGCCCTATTTTTTATACCGATAATTTGTTTAACACGGATTGGGTGAAATCATAGAGTATCATTAGGTTGTTTGTTAGCTAATTGACGCACACTTTTTCAAAATTACATAAATCTATGCTTGAAATTTCTGAACCGGCGATTAGAATATTTTAGATTAAAAAAATGTAATACTGACCGGTAAGGTGCGGCTGCCCGCCCTGGCTGTAAGGCGATTTGATCTGCGGGAACCCTGCGAACAATAATATAAACGTAAAAATTCTTTCCACAAAACCGACTTCAAACGCCACTACAAAGTATACCTATCAATTATGCCTATAGAAGAGTTCCCTCGATTTCTCCAGGATCCCATCATCACAACCTGACCTGATGGCAATGGAACCATAATTTCTAAATCGATCCAGACGTCTTCGAATAATCGAGTTGCATAAATCTTTAACTTTTTCCAAAGTTGAGCACGGGTAAAGACCTGTAAGAATAAGTAATAACAAGGACTCTTTGGGTAAGATATAGATAGAAAGACAATTTTGTATCACTAGGTGGTTTGATCCGGTCAGCTAAGCACATCAGCGCCAATAGATGGCGTAGATTTTGTAATTAGACTTATTTTTTTTTTTTGTATTTTTTTTTTATTATCAGTACAAATGAAAGTATTTTGAAAATTAAAATACATCTGAAACGTAGTTGGATATATTACAAATATACCGCTACAACCGGGAACCATATTATATAAAAAAATATTCACATTTTCATTCATAAAAAAAATAAAATAAGTCTAATTACAAAATCTACGCCATCTATTGGCGCTGATGTGCTTAGCTGACCGGATCAAACCACCTTAAACATGTACAACTTGGTTTTAGTGGACCAAAACCAAATAAAACTGAAGTGTCTATCTGTTTTCGAACTATAAATTTTCAGTTCAGGGATTCAATTTATTTCAGATTTATCTTAGGACATCACTGAGTTCTAGCTTTTTAAAAAACCGAAATCCTATTGAATCAAATTGCGTGCAGCAACTAAATAAGCTTGTTTTTAAATCACACGGGATATAGTCACCCGCGGAACTTGTGAACGTGTAACCTCCAAGCCGCCGCGGATTTTCACTTCTTTACATTAATTAAGCGACAACAATTATTGCACTCCGAGGAATTCCAATTTAAAACTCCTTGCCGCGATTTACCTGCCCCGGCCCGACTCCGGCCGCGGCCCGGCGCCGGCCCGGCCCGGCCGGGGGAGCTTCGCGTCGTTTCAGCAACTTTATTGCCGACGCCACAGACAAACGAATTGCTTTTCACTTGTGAATAGACGCAGACGTGAGACAGCGACAAACATGTCGAGTGAAAACTCAATTCAAAATTAAACTGGCCCAGTGCAAGTTACAATAACGCAGTAATGCCTTACCATGGCAGCAAACGTATAAATATATATTTATTTGATCAAATTATTCGACCGCCTTAAAAAGCAAACCTTTTGTAGTGTCGTTAAAATTTACTACCCGAATAAAACATTTGTTTCGTTTGAGACCGCATAATTAAATTTTTGTATTGAACTATGATTAAATATGATTACAAAATGCCAAAGTACAATCACGCGGCATGCGAAATTCCGCTTGACTTGCTCCAGGACTTTAACAGCTAAACGCATAATCCAAGATCAAACCTAAATTGATTGCCGATTCTACAGACTACTAATTTTATTTATAGGCGTTAGAGATACTTTGTCTCATGTCTGCACCAGAACGCTGTCTCCCTACGAATAGACAAATTTTATTTTTGTCTCAGAGTAAAGTTAAATCCATTTTGGGAATCAGCTGAGGGTTTATTTGGCGAGATTGCCTTTCGGGTCATTAAGTTACTGCTTAATAATGGATACAGTCGCATTCTTTGCTCTACCCTAACCCTATCCACTTACTTTGTAGCAATTTTATCATTATCGTCCCAGCCGTAGACGCCCACTGCTGGACAAAGGTCTGTACTCTCTTGATAAATAAGGAGAAGAAGATGGTGATACATATGATCAACTTTTCCGTCAAGTTTGAATGATGCTTAGTGATGCTTAGGGATTCGAAAAAAAGGATCGGTACCTGAGTAGTATCGATACTTTTGTCTGACGTGTGAAATCTAGTGATGAGATAAATGTATCGTCGTTACTGTCTTAAGATATATTGTAACATGCAAATGTAGGTCTTATGCATTTTTGAAACTTTATTGTGGAAGCACTGTGTAGTACATAGCATAGTTTTGTTACGTACCTATTGTAAAAAAAATTTTTTTTTTTAAATAGCAACCGCTGAGTTTATTGCTGGCTCTCTGGTTTCTCGGCAGAAACGGCATTCCGAACCAGTGGTAGATTCATCGACGATTCAAAAGCACTTGTAAAAGTTTATTTGAATAAAAAATATTTCTATTTCTATTTCTATCGAGTGATTGGGACAGTACCTACCGTAATAAAGCAGACTATAGTCTATACTATTGATGTATAGCGTTATCTTTCTCGATGGAGTGGTACTTTCGGGAGCTTTCCTAGGTAAAGAACCAACAGTATTGATACTACTCAGGTATCGATCCTTTTTTCGAATTCCTAAGTGGCCTGGTATGTGGCCTCGCTTAGAATGTTAACTTATAGATTCTTTTTTAGATTTCTTTAAAGGGTAGTAGGTAGGGTAGTAGCCGCTACGCTCCTACTGCTACCTATCATATTTCTATGGATAGGTATAGGCAGAGGCGTAACTATACCGTTTGAGGCCCGTGGCAAATTCATCGGATGGGGCCCTCCCTCGCCCAATATAAAGAAGCTCACCCAATGAGATAGTATTTTTTATTTTTTCATAAATCACTACGTGAAGTAGGTACATACAAACGCAATTACAATTACTTGATTTTCTAATAACCTTTAATTCGGAGCGTATTGTATTTATGATTACATTACGGCACTTAGTAGTCCATTCTTAGCACCTACAATAGCAACGTAAAAGCGACATTTTCGCGAGCGAAGCGAGCGCGAAATTTTTTATGATTGCATTACGGTACTTAGTAGTTCATTCTTGGCACCTACAATAGCAACATAAAAGTGACATTTTCGCGAGCGAAGCTAGCGCGAAATTTTTTATGATTGCATTACGGCACTTAGTAGTTCATTCTTGGCACCTACAATAGCAACATAAAAGTGACATTTTCGCGAGCGAAGCTAGCGTGAAATTTTTTATGATTGCATTACGGCACTTAGTAGTCCATTCTTGGCACCTACAATAGCAACAGAAAAGTGACATTTTCACGAACGAAGTGAGCGCGAAATTTTTTATTCTGCACTGCGCCATATCTAGTCCTGTACTTTTGGCGCTTGAGACCTTGCGTTTGTATGCGCCGGTCGGCCCTACCAACTATTTAGTAATTGTTATTGGGGTTATTTTAAAATGTGTTTGTGGACCTAATGACATTTAGGTATTACAAATATGTATCTTTTTAATTTCTGTAACACATAAATAAAAATTTTGGCCCCAAATTCGCCGTCCCTAAAATCTGCTGCCCAAGGCTCCAGTCAAATCAGCCATTTGGTAAATCTACCACTGTGCGTAACCTTTCTTCTTGTCCCAAAGAGTTTAGTTTATATCAATTTTAATTTTGAAAATGATCGCTCGGCACTAGCCGTAGTCACAGGAATGGCTATAAATGTTATGATCATCTTGTGCTTCCGGCCCTCTCTGATCGGGGGCCCCTGCCGGCTGGGGGCCCGTGGCATTTTGCCGTCATGCCACCCTATAGTTACGCCTCTGGGTATAGGCTACCTTTTATTCCGAAACAACAGAGTTTTCCCCGCGAGTTTTTTAAAAACCTAACTCCACTCGGACGAAGTCGGGGGCATCATCTAGTAAGTTTAAACGTAAATAAAGCTAAACCGTCAAAATCATAATATCAAAATAAATGGAACGCGCACACACACCAGCGCGCGCGCCACAAAGGATGGTCGCACAAGCGTTTGCCAAAATCTAATTTTTTCTACCGCTATCAGATTCCACTGAACAATGACGATTAGACAAAACACGCACAATGGAGCGCACACTCAAGAAATAAGGCAGACGGAGCCTGTGCCAGCCAAGCTTGATTATTTTGTGTTTTTCTAAATATAATGATGATAGCATCATCATCAGCAACCCATCACCGGCTCTCTGCTGAGCCCAGGTTTCCTCACAGGGAAGGGTTATAGGCCATAGTCCATCACGCTGGTCACACACCTTCCAGTACATTATGAAGTAAGTACTTACGCTCAGGTGTGCAGGTTTCCTCACAATGTTTCCTTCGCCATTGAAACATGTGATATTTGATTGCTTAAATAGGTACACATTACTTCAAAAAGTCAGAGGTTCATGCCCGGAATCGAACCCGTGACCCCTCCGAATAGGAAACCACAGTCCTAACCACTAGGTTGTCACTGCTGTAAATAGTAGTGGGTTGGTAAATAGACACGGCCAAAGCAAACGAGTCAATTTCCAGACTTTCAGTACAAAAACTGTCAGAAAAACAAATTCCTCTGCAAAATGTTACTGGCGATGGTGAAATTGACATAATTAGAGAACATCATAATTTCTCAGACTGGAGTTGCCCAGAGAGTAACCGCATTCCTCTACTTCGTCGTGTTGTCTCTGGTGTTCCGCGTGTAATCGCGCCCTCGGACAATCGATGTCGAAGACGTTTAGTCGACTATTATTTTTCCCTACATCGAGTTAAGTTCTCAAGTACAAAGGGAATAAAGACTTCCTCAATTATGCGGCGCGAGGTGAGTGGGTAGTAATAGCGGGTGTGCTTTTGTCCGGAGAGGTGTTGACCGGACCCGCTGCCATTGTTGTGTGGTGTGGTGTGGTGTGTGGAATAACAAGCTACTCGTGAACGACACACACTGCGGTGTTTTGTCCCGGAGGTTAGGAGGTTCGGGGCACGAGTTGCCTACTTATACCTAGTAGGTACTGGGTGTTTCGACAAACTTCAGAATAAGCAAAGCAATTAGAAGCTTTTCTCTATATCTATATACGAGTATCTGCACAAGCGGTGAATTTAGTTTCAGTTGTTTCTGTTACATTCCACTAGAATAATAAAATTAATTTATGAGTTAGGTTACAATGGGTCCGTGTCAGACGAAAATCCCTTAAAAATTGAGATAGTAAAAAAAACGAAGCCTTACGTGGGTACATACTTTCCTACTTCGTTATGAATTTCATAATTCCTATGTATTAAATTCATATACATATAGTATGTACCTACATTGAGTAACTTGCAGAGTAGGATATGTATAATATTCATATAATTATGAAGTAACTGATGCCCGCGAATTCGCGTGATTTAGTTTTTAAAAATCCCTTTTCCTTAATTTTCCGGGATAAAAAGTAGTCTATGTCACTCTCAGGTCCTCAACTATATTCACGCACAAAACTGCGTCGATCCGTAGCTCTGTTGCAGCGTGATTGAAGGAAAACCAACAAACCAATAAATTAACAAACAAACACACTTTCGCATTTATAATATTAGCTTGTTGGTCTAAGAACAAATCAATTGATAGTATAAAAGGGGCATGTGTATTTTGTCCTGGGAAAAAAATCCTCAACAGTTCAGTCAATGAAGCGTCGTGACAGACGCAGTACAGTGAGAGGATTAGAAGGGCCTCCTTCACGCGCCATTGTCATCTCTGTCAACATTAGCCTGTTTAGCTCCACAGCCACTTCACATTATAATAAAGAAGCTAATAAGCTGTTGATTTTTATAAGGATCACTCGCCCGGATAAGGCTTACAAAGCCTGTTAATTGTATTAAAAAGATTTTAATATCAATTTGTAACAAAAGTTATATTGATGATGAGCCACGACTTTCTACTACTACCGATGCTCCTCTTGCCTTGAAGAACATGGCCCGAGTAATTGAGCTTCATGCGTTTGATGGTCAAAAGGTCAGTAGGTACATTTACCGGCGCGCATAGAACTATATCAATTTTTATTTGTTGGACCCTCATTCTTCGCTAGCACCACATTTTGGAGGCCTAAAGTTTTTTGTATTTAAGTTCTTAAGACGAAGCTTTCGCAGATGAATATCACAAAAGTTGTACAAACAACTGTTCAAAGATCAATATCATCACCAATAGAACCCGATATACCATTTATTGATACGAATTTCACGCAAGCGAAGCGGGGAGCGATAGCTAGTTATCGTTCGTCGTCAGAGGGCGGGTGTCGGCGTGTCGTAACGAGCTGATCATTGTCAGCGAGTGTCAGGAGCCGGCAAAAGAACTCCTCTAATTAACAAAAATGTTCCGGAAATGAAGGCCGCCCTACAGCAGCGATTGTGCTGTTTTCGTTTCATATCATTTTTCGCCACATATCGATTCTATGCGTAATATTATTTTTGCTCTGTTATTAATTCCATTAAGTATCATTTTGCACTCGAGTCTCTTATTGCCATTTATATTTAAGTACACGATGCCCGCGACTTCGTCCGCGTGGACTGGATTAAGGTTTTTAATTCCCTCGGGAACTCTTTAATTTTCAGGATAAAAATGAAGCATATGTGTTAATTCTGGGTATGAGCTATCTCCATTCCAAACAACCAAATCGGTTCATTAGTTGTGGCGTGAAGGAGTAACAAACACACACACATACAAACTTACACTTTTATAACATTAATGTAATTCATAATCGTTCTTCTTCTGTATTTATTGACTAATTTTTTTTTTTTTTTTATTCGATGACAAGGTAGCCCTTGACTGCGATCTCACCTGATGGTAAGTGACGATGCAGTCTAAGATGGTAGCGGGCTAACTTGGAAGGGATATAGCAGTGTAAACTCAACCCATACCCCTAATCGGTTTCTACACGCCACCGTGCCGGAACGCTAAATCGCTTGGCGGCAGGTCTTTGACGGTAGGGTGGTAACTAGCCACGGCCAAAGCCTCCCACCAGACAAATTTTCTAATAAGCTGTAAGTTTTCTTGTAAAATAAAATAAAATAAATAAAATAATAAACAAACCCCTATTATATCCCCTTAGGGGTTGAATTTTCAAAAATCCTTTCTTAATGGATGCCTACATGATAAATTATAATAACTATCTCTACTGAATTGAGCTGTGTGTTGATAGATCAGTCAGTCACTTTTTCTTTTTATATATTTAGAATATTCATGGATAAATTAAAAATTTCTATCTACGTATATTTATTGTTTAGTGTGGTATAAGGAACCCTCATGAACGCCAGCCTCCTGAACCGACGTGAAGGAGGGTCGGGTAGGTAATGAGTCAGTGCGCCCATCGGCCGTCAGTCATCGTAATTTGTCTCTCGGTAATCAACCTTCCAATTGTGTAATGATTACGTGATTAATTAATATGCTATTAACGAGTACTCTGATGTTTACTAAATAAGCTCAACCCGGACTTTTTTCCTATGGAACTCTTGACTGGTGGTTAATTATAAGATGAGAATAAAAAATGCTATTTTATGAGCATAGGGGTTCGTAATTGGTAAGAAATCTATCTTCGTGTACTATTCGTATTTACTTAAATAGCGAATCGAATCTTATAAAAAGTTGAGATCTATTTTTCGAACTCGTATTTTCCGCTTCCCTTCAATTAGGGGTCGAATTTTGAAAAATTCTTTCTTAGCCAAATTAAAATTCCAGCCGAACCGCCAAGTATTTTGATCTGTATACATTGGTAGATCAGACAACCAGATAAAATAGAAAAGTTTTTTTTGACAATTCAAAAACAATTCATAAAAGTTTTTAAGTGTCAATACAAGCAAGTAACAAGCAACATCTAAAAACCACCGCAGCTTGGAACGCCGTGTTTAAACAGAAAAGAATCTATTTATATTGATCTTAAAAATATTGAAAACATCATGAGGAAATCTGTACGGAATTCTCCATGATGTTCTCAAAGTGGTAGATTTATGACGTGTCATAAGAGCTACAAGTTGGCCTGAATGAAATAAAAAAAATTGTTTTTTTTTTTTTTTGAAAAATGTATGAAGTCTACCAGTTCGCATTGGGACATCACGGTGAACTATAGCTCAGAAAAGGGTATAACCCTTCTCTGAGAGGAGAACTGCGTTCAGTAGGTAGGTTTGCTCATGACGATGATGGCTAGGCTGATAATATTGCTATTCTGATGACTGACCAAACGGCAATTGGAAACCCGTGTTCCATAGCTGCGTCACGTGTTGGGAACAAGCATTTAGGTACTAAGCACACATTAGTGATTCAAATTGGTCTCTAACTGCGGGTAGTTCGCGACTTCAAGCCGTCGACACATCCGTCGGCCATCTTGCCGCATTGAAATTCACCTCACGTCGCGACGCTTGTACGCACTCGCTTGTAATGCAAACGATCATACGTGATGTTTACGCGAATCTAGCCCTTACGGGGGGGGCAATAGGGACCTGAGATGCCTGCTCGAGTAGGTGTCGCGGCGGAGTTAACCGTGAGTGTTTTTTAATCTATCGCGTTAAGCCTGGTTAAGCTGGAATTTATAATCGCGCTTAGCCGTGTGTGGGATTTTGTTGAAAATCCTATGCCACTTAATTTTTAAAAAGTTTTTTTAACAGATTTTGAGTAGAGTTCCCTTAAGTCTTATTAATATTATAAACTTCAAAGTTAGTGAGGATGGACGGATGGATGTTTGTTATTCCTTCACGCCACAACGACTGAACCGATTTGCCTGCGAATCTCCATTAGCTCATATCAAATCCAGTAGGTACTACTTATTTATTATCTGTGATACCTATAGGCTACATTTTATTTCAGAAAATCAAAGAGTTCCCGCAGGAATTAAATACCTTAATCCACGTGGATTAAGTCGGGGGCATCAGCTAGTAAGCATTAAGTAGATAAAGTGGATCTATCTTCTATTTACTACTTAATAGTTAATCTTCCAGATTAAATAAATAATAGTTCCAAATTAAATAAATAATAGTTAATCTTCCAGCTGTTTCCCGTAAATTAGTTATTTTTATTTATTTATTTATTCGTCACAACCTCTGGTTCAAGAAAATAGATAGGCTTTAGATAGGTGGAAAACTTCACCAATAAACTAATTAACCTCTTGTGTCCTACAACAAAATGAGAGCGCACACCAGATCAGTGCAATAAATTAATATCTAATCGACTTTAGGGCGGGTTAATTGAAAATGGTTGTCACACTAAACTTGTAATCCTGCAAGAATGCGGCGGGCGGCCGCGACCAGCGCCGCCTGACCCCCGCAACGTCGCTAGTTAACCCTTGTACTGCACACTGGGGTACCAACTAACTAAACTAAAACATAAACAACCAAAAATGTTTCATTTCTTTTAATATTTCGTTTCATTTAATACTTCTTTTTATTAGGTATCATCATCATATACCAACAATCTACATGACTTTATAAGTTACAATGAAATGAAGCCTCGTCAGGGAGATAAGAAAAAGTAACGTTTTTACGTAAGGTGAGATCCCCATTTCCCCTACAGTAATTAGATTTTTTTGGTTCTTTGCAATTTTCTGCATTTCAATTTCAAATCAAACCAAACCACATCAAATATAAATAATAGTTTATTAAGGAACATAATGATAATATGTTAATGACTCATTAAATATTATAATTTAATGAAAATACATTGAAGGAGAATGAGTGTGGAGTATAATCTTTAATTGATAGCTAGTGGTATGGATGGTATCGATTGTTTAGCGCGCATTACACAATGCGAGTACGTTTCTACGACCAGTGTAGGGCACGTGTACAACGCGAGGGCGGGGAGCGGGGAGCGGCGCGGCGGCAGGGGTCAGCGGCGCTGGTTCGGCGCGGCTAAGCTCGCAGCTATTTCATTACCGCGGCGGCTAATCCGCGAACAAAGGGCCTCTTATAATTCCAGATGCACGCCAACTTGCCGGGTCGGAGGTAATTGAAATTTTATTGCCAGCGATTCCGATGATCTAATAGATTCCGAGCTCACCCTAATACTGTAGTTTTAATATCTAGTACATATCATATTAAAGTCATAAACTTTGACTTCTTCCTGCTTCTCTCGTAGTAAATGCTTTATTTTAACTTAATCAACGGTTTATTATTAGTCTCCTCTCACAAAAGGGAACCTTTCGATATTATGGTGATGAAACATGATCTATAACTAGTCATAGTCAATCACGCTGCGCGCTAGTCCAATGCAAACTGGCAGACTTTACACATCTTTGAAAACATAATTTAGAACTCTTAGGCGTGCAGGTTTCTTCACAACATTTTTCTATTAAAATCTAATTTCATTAATAATGAGTAGTTTTCGATTCGTTTTCACTACTTTATTTTACTTTATAAAGAATACGGAATCAATAAAATGGAAATCACACTATCCACAATGATCTCAAAGCTATGAGAAGTCTGCCAATTTATATTAGGCCAGCGTGGTAATCGATAGCTTAGAGGCCTTATCTGAAAGGACTAAAGGAGACCTGCACTCAATAACTCAATGGGTTGCTGATAATTATGATGATGACATAATAATCCTTATGTTAGAATAGAACTATGAAATTGTTTACTTCGCAAAATAATTTTAATTGAAGTTAAATTATTAGTCCAAGAAAAGGTAAAACTTATGTCACAAGCAGTCATTATGAACTCAAAAATCAACAACATCAAATATTGCGAAGTCACAGTGAAAATACGAGAAGGGCCCGAACATCGCGGAACACAGTAGCTGCGGGCGGCGCGCGGGCGGCCTGTGCAAACAAATTATAGTTTCCGCGAACTGTGTCCACAAAAACTTGTCAAAATACGACGTGTGAGCTGGTGAGTGTTGGCGCCACCTCATTGAAGAACACCGAATAATTATGTGCTTGTGTTGCCTTTTTGTCTGAAAGTATTTTCGTGGAAAACGTGTTAAAAATATACGATTTTGGAGAGAGAGATTAGATTTTTTGAATGATTGTAAGTAGAACAAATTAGCACCATTAGCAACACACTTTTGGAATCTATGTTTAAATTAAACTCTATGTTTTCTATAGTCACGTTACTGATTTGTAGATCATGTGAAGGTGCCTTAAGTATAGATATGAATTTACCTAGGTTTTCTACAGTCAATATAGAGCTTAATCCTTATGTTGATATTGTATTACATTAATCTTTTTCTTCTTAAACAGGTTGAATAACTTCAATTTATTTTAATCTACTTTTACAAAAAAATTATATAGGTTGGTAATACAATTCCAAAAAATACTTCATTAAGGTTGTTTTAATAACAAAGAAAATAAATTTGAATGAATACAAGAAATACTGTAAAAAAGAAGGCCTGCACCGTGTAAAAAAACATCGAATAATAGTTACACCTTCCCAATTTGTCATCCGAATCTATCCTATTCAAATGATTAATCCCATTCTCCGGTAAGCGGGCGACAACTTGACGAGGCACACAATCGACTCAGAACCGGCCCATTATACCCGAGGAAGTAACACTTTCTAACGGGATTATTGTTCACAATGCGCCTGTCACAATATTTGGGAATAAAATTAACAAATTGTACCCCTGCGTGCGGGGCAGGGTTAACGCTCGCGGAGAAAAAACGCCTCCTTATTCTTTGTATCGTGGCGGGTGATTATTATTTATTAACATGTCATTATTACTTTGTGACCCTATTTTACATACGGTAAACGTTACTAGAAGATATAATTTACTTTATAGCTGATTTACTACTGAGATACTTTGATTTTGCCTTAGATCTCACTACAGTCCTCTCAACTATACCCTGTTTAAACTCACTTCGATTGATGATTACTATTCATTTGCGATTTTGATTTTATCGATTTTCAGCCGTTCTTTTTTTTCTTTTTTTTTTGAACCAACCTCTTTTGTTTGCTCTAAAACAGGGGGTATTAGAGCAAACAAAAAAAATTATTCTAACTCATTCAAGCCGTATTTGAGTTTAACCCAAAATAACGAACAGCAATTGATTTTTACTTACGAGTACCTATATAGATTTAAGTGCCTAATTTCTAGGATTTAAAGATAGAGTTTATGGTAGGTGGTTAGTGACAGCTGGTAATTACTCTCTCTTTCTATGGTAGAGCCATCAACAGATAGTTCATCAACTTTAGTTCTTAAGGCATGTGGGTTACATTGACAGGAGATCCGAAGACTTCGGAGGTAGGTATGTAAATGCGTTTAAAGCAATTAAACATCACTTGCTTTCACAGTAATCGTGAATTAGCTACGGCCAAAGCCTCCCACCAGACCAGTTCTTTGAAATGGCTTCATAGCTTAGACTGAAGCAAACCCGCATAATACAGCATTATTTACCGCAGATCGTATTAATTAGGAAGTTTGTATTCCAGTGTTGTGGTGATCATAGACTATTACCTAGATACGGAAATACCACTTTGCAACACGGAACAGCTTTCGTTGTTGATTAATATCTGATTACTCTCTCCGCTGCAAGATGGCTCTGAGCGAGCTAACTGGCGTTCTGTGACACTACACACGGTGCCAACTTACGATCCAACCTCTCAGAATTTACTATGGTTTCCGATTAGAAAAACTCTTTTTCCCATTTTAAAATATAGCTGGGTACACAACACAAAGTTAAGAATGCAAGTTATTTTAATGTCATTTCAATAAAATAGGATCAGTGTTTTTGCCATGAAGGAATAATGAAAACCTATGCAGACATACGGGGGCCGTACGATCCATGTCCCGTGGTTTTTTTTAAACAAAGTAATTAAAATGATGCAATATCAATTGCACTATCACTGCATCCAAACTTTTGCATGTACATAGACTATCATATTCGCGTGAACTCTGCGTCACATCTCATTTGCGTTTGTATTATAAAAGTTGGTCCCGACAGATAACGATAAGGCAAGTGCGAGAAGCTAACTAAATTAGATATTAACAAGATTTTTTTTGTTAACTGTTTATATTAGGTACGTTGTGTATCCATAGTTGATTTTTTTTCTTGGATTTTTTTCTACCCTTTTCAATTTTCCAATCAACTATAGGCGATATATTAATTATGATACCGTTGAATATAACGAGCGACGAAAGTATCTTTAATTTCATCACATCAGTAGGTCGGATGAATTTCTGTGCTAGGCAGTAGGCATTAGAAATCGGTCTAGTTCGAACTTGAAATTAGTTTTGTTTTCAGGAGTTCTTTTCAGTACTTATACATAATGACAAGATGATTTAAAAATTAATTGATTATTTAAGTTTGCACATATTTGTTTTGTTCCGATACTATTAGTAACTTTATTTAGAAGACTGCCCTTAAAAAAGTTTTGTTAAGGTTTAATTTATTTTGTCTTACATTCCAAGACGTTTAGGTTGGAGCGTGCGGTAGAGTCTGAAATTGGCTTTGTATGTAGAGACTCATATTCTGTATCGCGACGGCTTTGACGCTCGTTCACGCCAAGCCTCTGTCCAAATCATTGTTTCAAATCACAAACAAATTCACACCTTATGCGAATTAAAACAAAGTTCAATTTTCATTAGAAGAATTGAATAAAATAACAAAGTTAGACATCAAGCGAATTTAAATCTTACGGTAAATGTAATTGGGCCCTAAGTTGAATGATTAGCTGGGTAAAGGGCCTCAGGCAGCGAGAGTCTAGTGATGGAGAGACTCAATTATTAAAATATTTATATTTTGCACGTTTATTTATCGCTCATGCATTTTCAGTGAAATACATGGCCATTAGCAACAGCCATGTTCGCCAAGCTTTTCTGTTTTAAACTTTACAGGATAATATTATAAACACGCGTAAACTCACATTTGTTACTGTCCAATATGGAACTTTTTAAATACATACCTAGTGTCTGTTATACAATAATGACAACGGTAATTAACAGGTTGCATAAATGACCTATCCAGTATCCAGGTTCTGTCTGTTTGTAAGATAAGTAAAATTCAAGGTATAATGTAATTTTTATAATAACCCATAATTGTATAGACTTGTAATAATTAGTATTTAAGCAGAACTCACAGCAGCTAGTGTGAAAATTCATTAGTAAAATCGTATACAATCAAGCAAGACTTGTTTCAGCTTTAACAATAAATGAAAGTCGCTCGGTGATTTTGAAATAATTGCCTCTTATTTATTTATTTATTCTGTACATCACAAACTTAAATATAGAAAGCACGTGTACAAGGACATCTTATCGCTACATAATGCGAATTTGTTCCACATGCCCTAGGTGCTTAGGCCTCTTAATAAGCTCCTAATAATAAATTGTATGATGAGTGCACCAAACACTGGCGTGGTGATGAATTGGCGGTTATCTACTACTAACTACCTAATTAATTAACGAATTAGTATATATAAACTCATTATCGATTCCTGAATAATTGATATCAGCCAAACCGTAACTCGTACATTTATTAGTTGTTTACATCACTATCCCAACACCGGGGGGGTTGAGCAGTGTTAATAGCTGGCAGTTAGGCCCCTTTGTCGAACGTGTGAAGTGAACACTGGGGATACGAGGCCTGCACTGCCGACCGGCCTAACCAGCCCCGCCTCGCCTCCCCGCGGCCGCGCAAACCGGGACATTACAGGAGATAGAGTAGTGAGGGTGAAAGGTCAAGCTGTTTTGGACACGCGAAGTATGAAACCTGTTTATTGCGACCTACCACGCTTCCTGCGCCGATGATTGTACACAACTCCGTATCCAACGTAAATTCCCACACAATTTTATCCTCTAATTCGTTTTTAATAAGCGTTATATTCCCGTGCGTGATTCGAGGCACAGATGCAGGATTGTGCTGCCGGTTGTCGGTACAGTTATTGCAATGGTCTGATGCTGCGCCACTGCTAGCAGCGATGCTGGCGTTGCATTGTTACTACAATTTTCCTTGGGTTTTGATATCATTTTACCGAGGCACGTGGTCTATTGGAATTAAATGCGCTCTGTAAAATTGTAAGCGGCTCGGTTTAAATATAATTTCTGTTATACTTCCATGAAAAAGCGCAGAAAAAGTTTTAAATTGTCTTAGGTACATAATCGACAGCTATCCAAGAAGCTTATTATGTTTAGGGTATAGCAATTAGCTTCTCGCAGTTAAGTTATTCGGTTGACAGTTTGTTAAAAGTCTGGCACAGTTTCACTATAAGTCTATAGCCACGCTTTCTTCATATAGTGTGCTTAGTACCTACTGTTCGTTTCAGAGCTCGTGCTATTTGCCTTTGTTACTGATTTGTATGCAGAGCTGGTAACAATGGCAATGTTGCTATCTAAGCTTGAGGCTTTAACAATTGATTCGACTTGCCTAGCTTCAACTTCATTTTTTTTCCTTGTTTTTTAGTAAAAAAAACCTGCGAATCGAAACTGGAAAATAAATTAAAGAGTAAAAATATTTGGTTCGCAATTCTTTATTGTTTAGAAATTTAAATTATAACAATATAATATTTCGTGGCCTTCAATTAACTCATCATTTATGTCATTGTTTTTGCTGCTAAATAGATATACGTCAGTAACTTACATGAGTAACTTACGATATGTAAAAACTTACAAATGGAATATTATGGTTTAAGACTTGTTCGAGATAAAGTAGCGAGCCTCAGCTAGTAAACTGTATATCGCGATAATTAAATTTGGTGACGGAATTTGGGTTGTTTATTACACTTGTATGATGAAGGGTGGCTGAGAGCCTGCCGCTTGCGTGCCGCCCGCACGTAACCTGCATGCCGCCTGCCGCCTGCCGCCTCGGTCGCGCCTCGAGAAAACGATAAAAACAACCGATTTGACGTCCTTTGATCTTCCTCCACAGAGCGGCAGGCTCCTACACCACCGCACAGACGAGATGATACTTTATTGTACACGCGATAGAGTTGCAATTAGGTTGAGGGTGCAGACAAAAGAAAAACAATTACCATGTCTTTACTTAGCTTTGTGTTGGGTAACACGGCGTCACGCGGGCCACGGCCGCAGAGCCACGGCCGCGTAATTTTATGCTTACAAAACGCAACGCAACTCAAATTTTATGTAACGAATCAAAAAATCGTCCGATATCTACAACCAGGGCTCCAAGCGGAAAATTTGCAAAGTAAAAATCGCTTGTAATTACTACTTTTTTCTCACTACTTTTTTTAAAGGATAATCTTAGTTGATATTGTGTTTCGATGCTCTACATCTAATTAACTTTGGTAAAGTGAACCTCATTTCAAATAGCTTTTCGTGATTTTTGATAACGTTAACATGAAATAAGATCTTGTTTTAAGGTCGGCCGTCGATTTTTATTTCACAAATTTCTTTAGGGACTCTATATTGAATTTTGTTTTCAAGCTTGAAAACTGGTATGAGGTGTACCAGAGGTACTCGTCGACGAGACATTTCCTCACGTTTTTTCTCACTTGTGTTATAAGCCGTCGCTTACGGCACGAGGTCAGGGCCCCGCGGCACGCACTGCTCGCGGGTAGAGTAGGGGGAGTAGTGCAAACTTCACAAACAGTAATCAATATTTGGATTTTGAATTTAGGTTTTTGTGTTCTTTGAGGTTGCAATTAGTTATCGACACAACTCTCTCGCGATTTTTGCAATCTTTGTCGAAACAGACCGGGAGAAAACGGGATAACTGGATAGTCCAGTCTAGACCCAACCGGCAACCGGGGACCCGTTTAGAACCCTTACAGCAAAAGATTTTTTTATCGTTCTCTAACTTTTTTACCGGTAGCGGAACTTAGTGGCATTTTTGACTGATTTCCGGAAACGCAGAAGGCTCTCAAATTCGGTAGGAAAGTAGGTTTTTATTCCTTCCTTTATTCTTCAAAATATTTAAAAAACTTCAAAGATATTTTAAAGATCTCTTACGGTAAATGTATTTTCTATAAGTAAGAAATCGCTGAGTGAACTAATATGTAAGAAATCCCTTAGAGGGATGAATTCAGTAAAACTACCATAGCTGTTTGACGTTAGCCCATTTCCACTAAAATTAAAATGCCTAATACACGCCTTCACTTTAATTTTTTTTTATGTACATATAAGGAATTACAAGACAACATTTATTAGAAGAAGTAGATATAGGTGAAGCTTATCTCTAAAAAAAAGAATTTAATTATTTTATAGATTTTTTTTATTTTTGATTTATAAGTAGGGATATCGCTTATGATTCAGTAAGAGATAAAGTATAAAGTTCTAGAGGATTCCTTTTATTGTTGAAACAGCAACAACAGCGACGCCGACGAAGCTGTTAGCTGATGTTTAATGTTACGCAAAGAATAAAGATGACACTTTGTTGCGATGATTATTATTTTAGTAAAAAGCTTTTAGCGAAAACATTATTGCTATTAAAATATTATTGCCATTAAAAATAACAGATTAAAGCAAAAAGATTTACTCTTTTTAAAATATTTACTGCTTGCCAGGATTATTTTAAAAATAAAATCACAGTATTGTTTTCCGATTGTTTTATCAATTTAGCGGGTAATTATCTGTATTTTTTAACTTGTATGTGTGTGGATTTTAAGTCAATTATAAAGTTGAGAACGGTTTTGGTCAAATCATCTTTAATTTATTAGAAAACTTTAATTTTTATAATGATATTCTCGAAGAATATAAGTCTGCCCACACACTTACAATTTTAAGTTGGACAACTAAATCGCAGAGTATACTATAGGCATAGTGGCTTAGTGGGATAAGATGTGCGGGATGCCATATGACTATTAGTATACTCTGCGATTTAGTTGCCCAACTTAAAATTGTAAGTCTGTATCCTAATACTCTAGTTACCTATACCTACCTACTTCTAAGATTGAGAGACTCACATTTAAAGACAGTTTAGTTTTGCTTAGAGTTAGTTTTGGCATACCCTAGCATTTAGGTAAGTAGGTATTAATTTTAAGAGCAGCTCAAATAAATAAACTAATGGCACAACTGAACAAGCATTTCTTAAGGTTTCAGAGCAGCTCAAATACACTGAGAAGTTCGACCTTGGCCGTGCTGCAGAGCTAATGTGCTGCTTTTAATTACTGAGCTCTGTGTGTGAGTGTGTGACGTCACTTACATGCTGTCAGCGAGAAAGGTACCTTGTCCACTTGTTAGTTGTCACCGCCTATAATCGGAATATTAACCAGGTTTAATGATGACTACTGTACCTGTTTTGATGCGACTGTATTACCTATCGGAACTTGAAAGCAAGAGCCTTTGACTTTCAGGTTCTGTCTGTTTGGATTTATGTAGAAAAATTCTGAAATGATTCTAAATTGGTTTAATCCTTACTAATATTATAAATGCAGGAGTGTGTTTGTTTGTCCTTCAATCACGCTGCAACAAAGCAACGTATCGACGTGATTTATTAAATGGGTACCTATTATTATATATTAAAGTTTGATTATAGTTGAAGGTCGAGAGTCACATAATAAATAGGTAATTTTCTTATTTATTTATTCTGTACCACAAATTAAACTAAAACTACATTATTATAATGGGCTTATTAACGGATATTATTAAACTAAAATTATACTATTATTATATTTTTTAATTACTTAGCACTGTAAGAGATTTCTTCCAGGAGCTATTTTTTAATCCGAAAAACAATTGGTTCCCGCAGGATTTAAAAAAAAATTCACGCGGACAAAGTCACAGGTAAAAGCTAGTAACCTGTACAATTTTAGGGCATCCCAGATGTTTGCATAGGTGCTGTTACGTATTATGCATCAAGCCAGGCGCAGATCTGATTGCCGATGGGTGTGGATGCACACTTAACACGTTTACTGCACAAAGCCATGCAATTATCGCCTTTATTGCCTGCGAAATTATTCTATTAGTGATGAGCGGGATTCCGGGACGCTTTGTGCCGGGATGCCGGGACTCGGAGCTCATTAAGCCGGGATTGCCTCGGTTTCGCGAGCGAATAAGAAAATACCGAGTTCACATTGTAGGCACTGGGTAGGTACGCGCTGTAAGGGCTGGGATACACCTGGCTCTGCGATATTACTCGTACTCTATAACGTGTTACCGCGCTGACAGGCGTGACGAGGGTAGGTAACACAAGCTTTTTCGAACAGTGGATCTTTTGACAAAGGTTCATTTTGGGAACGTGAACTTTGGACGCAGTTGTTATGAAAATGAACCGATTGACGTCCACAGCTGGACGTATAAACTTTCACAGACTTCGGTCTTGCGCAGGCTGTATCCACTATTCAAAGTGCGCGAAGCATGCAATCTGCATACCGAATCGGTGGTAGAGGCTCGACGTGTCACAAGAGCCACAGGTTGGTATGCCCACCTTGCGTGTGTCAGCTAAAACTGCCAAAGAATGTCGTCACTCCAGCGTCTTGGGACCCTCGATACCATCGGTTCTTCGAACTGAACTAGATCGATAACTTTAGTTCTCGTACGGATCTCCTCATTTCTAATTTGATCTCATAGGGATGTTCTCTCCATAGCCTGCTGAGACAGATACTCTTGTTAATTTCAGCCAAGACTTTCCAACTTATGTCTTGTGTTATGTACCTATTCGACACATGGATAGACAAAAATAGAAAACTTTAAGCCTGTAACTCTTGACACCTGGAAGACAGTATTTTTCCAAGGTTTTTTCCTACTTTTCGAGTTTCGGGCTGCTCCTGGAGGTCGAGCGATGCTTCTCTGTAAAGCATTGCCAAGTCCAGTTCTCAATTAATTTTATTGATCCGTTCATAATCTGGACAAAACTTGAGCAGTACGCAGGTACACTTGAGTGTGAATACAAAAATATAAATTAAATCTCCATTCTGCCGGGTGCGAACACTAATTGGAATATAATTAGTTTTTTCTCTAATTAAGAGGAATAGGATGCATCTTTAGCATTTAGCTAGAGTGACTCCCCTTTTTATATTTTTTTAATTTTTCCTAACCTGACTGAAGGAAAATTTTTAGTATAGCTATTAGTAAATTTTGTAGAAAAAATTCCGGTCGTTCGTCATTCTGAGGAATACTTTTTTTTGTCTATAACTTACCACTAGTAGGTAGGTACTCGTAGGTATTTTGAACTGAAAATTTTCAGTCCTGAAGTTCAACTTTGTTTTGAGATGTCGTATATAATCACATAGTCTTCACGTAACCATAATAGCGGGTGTAGGTACATCGAGCGACCGTCGAAGCATTAATTTGTTAGAAATTAAGATCGCAAAGAACATGGAAACACGCAATTACCAACTTCAAAATTCGGCTCGTAATTAAGTCCTCGGAACAGTGGCACTCTAAACCGAACGGGTCCCATCCCCTCGCGGGCAAAACGAACAGAAAAAAAAAAGAAAAAACAAATCTTTATGTATTGTCCGAAATTCTAAATGCTAATCCGCCGTAAGCACCCCCCTCGCCCCATTCCGACCCGCGCTCGCCCCCGTTGAGAAGATCCTAATGGAGTTTTAAAGAAAGCAGTATAACTGTAGAACGGTCGGTCGACGAAAATTAAGCCATCTCGGGTTAAAAAGTCCTAAACAGGCGCGGGGCGGACGGGAGCAGAGTATAGATTTTCGGGGGTGAGTTGCGCGAAAATAAATGTTTAGGAGCGATACCGGGGGTTCGGCGACGATAACCGGCGCGAGCGGTGACGTGTCGTTAACTTAATGTTGCAGCCAGAGTACCTCCCTACTACTGACTCTCATTCATTAGTAGGTATACAAATATCTAACAGTATTTAGTTGATGCCCGCGACTTCGTTCGCGTGGATTGAGGTTTTTTAATTCCCGCGGGAACTCTCTTTTTTTCCAGGATAAAAGTATCCTATGTGTTATTCCAAACTTTAATCTCTGTGCCAAATTTCAGCCAAATCGGTTCAGTCATTGTGACGTGATTGATTAACAAACATCCATCCATCCATACATCCAAACTTTAGCATTTATAGTATTAATAGGATCACTTAGGAGATTCGTTACGTTCTTACATTATAAAAACTCTCGGAATTCAATCCATAGATTTAAAGTTCCTTTAACTACTTAATTAAGCGCTCGAAACTCGAAAGAGCAGGCGAATGAAAAGGTCCGCATAAATAAGAAAAGCTCAGTAAATAAAAATTTTCCCTTGACGCAACGCAATAGTCATGAAATTATGACTCCCAGCCGTCATTAAGCACTTAAATTATCATAAAACGCTGAAATAACTACATAATACTCCATGAGCGTTAATAAAATCTCCATAATAAGATCATACGGCTCGAATTAAATAACTCATTGTAAATAAGCACCCAATTCATATTCAGTCCGGGGAGCATTATCATAATCGGTCGCTTCCGACTTCCCCGGGAGAGAAGAGGACGGGAGATCGGAGCGCTTCGTGCGGAAGAGGGACGGAGCTTTGCACGGCATCTCGGAACTGCTTGCCAAAAGTTGAGCTTTATTGGAGTCCTCGTTATGTAATAAGGCTATGATTCAGGAAATATAAAATCAATAGCGAGCAGCATCGCTGCGTTCGAGCCGCGAGCCGCCCGCCCGCCCGCCCGCCCGCCCGCCCGCCCAGCCCGAGCGAGTGTGCGGAAATTATTTATCAATCGTAAACAGTGAAATGTTTCGCCGAGTTTCTATTTTTCGTGAAGTTAGTGCAGACGGGCGATTGTCTGTTTAGCCTAGATTGCTTGAGAGTGGAATTGCAAACCTCTTTCTATTTTACGCTTGTTGCAACGTATTCATAGCTTATTTACATCAACGCTCTGAACATATCTACAGATTTAAAAAACTTTATAGAGGGCCTATTTCACCATCTTCGATTAACCTTTAAACGAAAAATAACAGACAGCTTTTGTAATGGCTATCTGTCAAACTTATCCATCGTTTAAGGTTTACTTGGCGATATGGTCAAATAGACCCTTTTAAGTAATTTATTATTGTTTGTCAAAGTGTCTACTAGTAGGTACTTCTAATTATAATTTGCATGAGCCAGCTCTGGACGGTGTAAAGAAATTACAGAAGCCAGTGGACACTCAGCATAAGTTTAAGTTAAAATTATAAGTACACCTTTTATTAAAGGAGGCTGAATTACCTACTATAAAATTAGCTGCAACTGAAGTGATACTACACATACCCAATGGTAATTTATTGTACTTTTTGACTAGATAGGTACATACCTACTCCAAAAATGTTGATCCATTTAACGATGTACCAAAATAAATTGTACCTTTTACACTGGTATACCCTTCATACATCCCTTCCTACATTCCGTACATGTTTATGGTTCAATACGAACTGCTAGTCGAATAAGTTATAAGATTTTTATTTTCGCTGCCACCTTAGAAAACCTTAAAGGTGTTTTATGGGCAGAAGATATCCCTCCAAACACTCGAAGGCGAGCGCTAGGACTCTCGACCGAGGAAAGGAAACATAGTTTGGGCCCTTTTATGTCTCGGCGAGTGTACAAACACCTCGCGGCGGAGGAAAAGTGAAATCCGCGGGAAACTCGCGACGCCGAGAGGTCGAGTGTCCTCTATTATTGTTACTCTACGGCCATTCAAAAACAAATCCAACCACCCTCAAAATAAAGTGTAAGCTGAAATGGCACCCAGATAGTTTCGTTTTCAGGCTAATTAGAGGCGAGGGAGGCGGCCCGCCGACGTAAATGAATTCCGACTCTGTTCCTGAGGCTCAAAATTCTAAATTGAGTAAATTTTGCGTTGAAGCTTTAGTTTGTTGACGTCTAAAAGAAAGTAGAATTGGCATGTTTGTTGTTTTGGTTGGGAAATTTTTAGGAAGTTTTAATTAAAATTGCAAATGAGCTGAAAGTCGCTGGCTGAAAGCTTGGCTATGAAATTATTATTTTTACTACTTATTGCTGCGTGATCGTGAAAGATAAAATAGTGCTGCAATTAGGGATTTTTATTTGTATGGATTTAAGTTTTGAACGGATGAATGAAAACGCTAAACTGCCAAAATTATACCTGCTTTGAATTAACAAAATTAAATATTCTATAGCCGAGCTAGAGCAGCTCGGAAAATTAGGTCTCGGTAGACTGAACAAATCAACATCTTCTATTGCAAAAAAATATTCAATTAATTCATAGTTGCTTTAACTTCCTGAATAATGTGGTAAAAGACCTGCAAAGTATACAGATCGTATTTCTTCAGTAGGGATTCATTACAATTTTCATTTTTCGTAGACAGTAGTGGACCGCCCTTGTCACGTTAAAGGAATTAAATAAAGCAGCATTTCAAATTAATTACAATACAAGAACTCAATGCTTTTAAGAGTACCAAAAACGAGTATGTGCACCAAAAAGAAAATAAGTAAAAAGAAAATAGCTTTTGCCCGCGGCTTCGCTCACGTTATGATCGATTTTTCAAACCCCTGTTTTATCCTCTTAGGAATTGTATTTATAAAAATCCTTTCTTAGCCTACGTCATAATAGCTACCTGTAACTAAACCTCAGCCCATCCGTCCAGTGGTTTGAGCTGTGATAGATCAGTCAGTCAGTCAGTCACGTCACCTTTTCCTTTCATATGCATATTTAAACAAAGGTGCGTCAGACAGGTCCGGGGTATAAGCTAGTGGTGTGAAACTAGCTATTAAACAGGCGGCGGCTTTGTGGCGAGGTGTCGAGGCGCTCCCCATTATTACACCTAGCCCAGTGCTGCCTGCCCCCCACCCCCTCGCACCCCCTCACACCCCCGTCACTCGCGACTACAGTGCACCGTGCATTGCGCTCACGGTACCATTCCGATTAAATCCGTCCAAGGTGATATTTTTAACCTAGCACTAGGTACGAATTATAGTCTTCGTCCACGTAAATTAAAAAAAAACCGTTGATTTTCTGAGATACAAAGTAGCCTATGACACTCTCCAGGTAAACAAGTATACCCATGCAAAAATCACGTCGAAGCAGAGCTCTTTTGCTGCGTTATTAAATGACAAATAAACAAACACACCTTCGCATTTATGGTATTTATGTTAGGTAGCTATAATATTAGTAAGAAGATTTATTGTTTAAAAATAAAAAAAGGCTAATATGAAAAGTAAACCAGAGTACAGCCCAACAAAATGCTTGGCTCACAAACTAGGATTCGCTGTGCAATGGGACCTGGCACAGTCAACCTGGGTTCAAATCCCGGGTTGCGCCGGAAATATCCTATTGTCCTACCTATCCATCGGACTATGAGAGTGAAGGAATAGAGAGTCCACGTGTAATATCTCCTAGGTAGGTGGTCAGTCTCCGCTTCCGTTGATATAAGCTGCAGTGGCTGAAATTCAAAGTAGCTGAAATCTGGGAGGACATTTTTATTAATAATAGGCTTCTTTGTCTGATTGCTAAAGCTATTTAAAGCTATTCGTACCTACACTTAAACTGAATTTGCCGAACTGATTTTGATAGATCTATTATAGACAAGTAGAACATTAGGTAAGTACATAGGTATTATACCTAAGGAGTTATTTGGGCTACTTTTTATTCGGAATCTTAATCCACGCTAATGAAATCGCGTGTATCAGCTACTCTACCTTCTATAACATTTTCTATTTTCATTCATTTTAACCGGTAAGTGTGTCTAACTTCTAAGTAGGTATGAGAAGAAATGAATGATGATCAAAGTTACATGAACTGTCGTATGTAAAACCGATTAAATGCTAGGAATGAAGTGCAGCTACGTCGAGCGGCGAGGTCGCCGGGAGCGAAGACGAGATTAACTCCACGAGAAGCTGCGCTGGATTTTAAAATTCAACAGTTATTCGATATTCAAATCGACTCGCCGTAATATGTAAGTGTTTCCGAGTGCCCCGGCCGAGGCGCTGGCGACGAGCTTAGCGTACTGTGGGCAGATTACTCTTTGTCAAATGAACACTTAACTAACTCTTATAGTGAATCTTAAATGTTATTTTTTAGCTGATGTCTTACTTATTTTTAAACTATTTTTTTTTAAACTGTGGTGGCTATTAGACGCTGCTTTTGACATCGGCTGTAGTATCGTCCAAAACTGATTGTTACAATGCGACGAACACATTATATTTAGATATTATTTATTTCCTTGATTCTGACTTACAAAAGCACCTACAAAGGTCGAAAATGTTACCTATATAAATAAAAATAAAAATGGAATCACACAAAAATACAAAATCTATCACCTATCTACACAGTAATAAAAAGAAATTAATTTAATGTCGTACAATAGGTACCGACTACCTACTTATGTTTAAGGTTAAATAAAATAGTAATAATAAAAATTGAGAAATCAAAATTATTAGTTATGCAACATTTATATGTCAATGCTATGCAATGATTGGCTGACACTATCAGTGTTGACTAAAATGCATTGTTGCAACAAAAACGTCATTTTAGCAAACCAACTAAGTTCATAGTAGGTATGTTGGTAGCTCCCATAGGGTATGTTAGCCGGCAGTCCATAACATCATCATCGCCCGTAGCATGGCATCAGGCATGGCATCAGGCATGCTATCAGGCATGGTATCAGGCATGCTATCAGGCATGGTATCAGGCATGGTATCAGGAATGGTATCAGGCACGGTATGTCCAAACGCGACAATAGCGCCACAGTACGCTCATGGCCTAGCAAAACTTCTGTTGCAATCAAAGGAACCCCTTCTCTGCAGCATACTGGCAGCAAAAATGACATGATGTGAAAATTATGATCATTTTTGAGAATTTAAATGAAAACGTAAGGATTTCAGAAACTTGAAATGTATTATGACTTATGTCTGGTGGGAGGCTTTTGCCGTGGCTAGTTACCATCCTACCGTCAAAGACGTGCCGCCAAGCGATTCAGCGTTCCGGCGCGATAGCGTGTAGAAACCGGTTAGGGGTATGGGTTGAATTTACACTGCCATACCCCTTTCAAGTTAGCCCGCTACCATCTTAGACTGCATCGTCACTTATCATCAAGTGACCGCAGTCAAGAACTATCTTGTCATCGAATAAAAAAATAAAAAACTTGAAGCGCAGTTCATTATGCATTTATAGTATTCTACGATGTATATTATACGTATTATACCATAAATCAATAAGGTTATAACAATAGCAAGCCAATACTATAAATAGTACGTAGGTACCTATAGCTGAGTCACTCTTCAAGTCCTGCGCTACATGCAAAGTGCAAACCCATACAAAACATTACGTGGATCCGGTGCTTCGCTGCGAAAGACAAACAAACACACTTTCGGATTTAAAATAGACGATGCCCTCGACTTCCTCCTCATGGGTTAAGGTTTTAATTTTCCGGGATAAAATGCCTTATGTTTATACCTATGCCTGTGTTAATACTGGTTATGAGCTGTATTTTTAATCGAAAGCCAAAATACCAAGTTTCAAGAATATTATAAACTTTCATCCCATATTTAATTTATTTTTAATGGGCTAAAATTTTTGCAATTTAATTCTTAAATAGTCAGTTTATGATTTTTCCGTTTTTGCAAACTTCAACTTTTTTTCCGTAAACTTCGTAGCTAGAGCAGATATTGTTGCGGACGGTACCGGCAGCCGCGGCTAATATCCGCGAGCACTCGCTTCACACCTTCACGCGAATCTCCACACGTAAGTACTGCGCGTGGCCCGACGCACAAGCGGAAGCGATTTCAATCAGCTCCATTTTCTTTGACTGCATGATTATGTATGTTGTATTGTCTATTAATAAAACGAGCGGCCTCAAGACGCCATCTTTGTTCTTTGCTTTTCCTTTCCACAGAGAAGATTAGTCTCGAAAATTCGTATCTTTTCAGTTATGGAGATTCTTGCGCCAGAAAGTAAGTCTGTCGGCTTCCTTAATTTCCTTGGATTTATTAGTTGCATCTGTATATGTATGTAGTGTTAGTGTACGAGTCAATCTGGCGGTATAATTCCTAATAACTCATAATTTATTTATTCATTTAGTATGCTGCCTGGTTGCTTTTTACATTTGACTTCAATTAGAGCTTGCAATAATTTGTTCATTCTCCAGGACGTTTGTTTGATCCCACGTACTGAGACGGCTGTGTATGATATTTTAAGAACGAGATCAGCACCTGAAGAAGTTGTCAACAATTATTTGTCAATCATATTGTAAATAGTTCACCATAGTTCAAAGAACCTATGGTTGTTGTTGTCCAAAACATGTGCTGGATTGGCGACCTAGGACCAGAAAGAACAAAATCCATAAACCTCCTAAAGGAGGACCGACATGACGAGTTCAGGCGAGGTGTAGGAATCCACTGGACACATGCGACACAAGGCCGGAATATGTGGAAGTTCATACAAGAGACCCATATCCAACAGAAAGAACAAGATAGAAAATACTTAATTAAAAATGTATTTATTGTTTTCTGACAAAATGGTAGTAGAAAAATACCTATGAGTTGGAGCAAGCCCGGACATACAGGTTCCACAATGAAGGGTTAACTGCACACACACGCAGCGGTCGTCGCCCGTGTGCGTGTGTGCGTGGGGAGCGCGTAACGCGCGAGGAGCGACCCTCTTACGTAAAGTCGGTCGACTACTGCAGGAGACACACACACTATTGTTTCAATCATTGTACCTATTAGTCGACTTTATATTTTTTATTTTTTGTGGTAACCACAGAATATCTAGCGATAAAGGTTTATTTTAGAGCCTCAATAACCCAACGGTTAAAGGTGCGGCCTGAAAACAGAAAGGTCACGGGTTCGATTCCCACCCGCTGCACTGTTGTCGTACTTATTTGCAAGCTTGCCGCTTATTTGGAGGGGCGAGGAGATTATTACTCGAGTTCGGCTTGGCTAATATAACATTAGCTGTAATATCTATTAAAAAAATGTTGTTTTGAAATAAATAAATCAATTTAAAAAAAAAGATGTGTGGCAATCGGGGACTGCCGCGATAAAGCTATTGCATAGCATTTTTTATCAACGCCATCTAGCGGCTTACCGCTAGATGTCGTTGATAAAAAATGCGCCATCTAGCGGCTCACCGTAGAGGAGTCCCGTGTCAGGTTATTTTCGTTACGGAATTTCTGGATTCGGTCTCCACGCTGGCCCGCGATAGAAGCTATGCAATTGCTTAAAAAGTCTAAAAAAAACACCTAAATGCCTAATACTAGTGGTTGGTCCCGCACAAGGACCTTGTGTCTACATACACTAGTTTGTATGAAGTGTTTTGATAAATAAATAATTAGAGATTTTTTCTATCTGATATACCTACCTACAGATTGAAGAAGATTTGACTGATATAAAGTAGGTATTGATTAACTATAGGAGTTGATTGGCCTTAATTTTTGATGTTAAGCCGTTTTTGAGATGTACCTCGGGACAAAAGAATTAAAAAAAGACGCCTTTGATACTCGTAGCCGACGGTAAGAGAAGTAAAATTAAACGTAAAATAGTTGTGTGTGTGCAAAGCGAGGAAAAAATGCTCCCAGTTTCCTTCTACTAACGTGACCTCAGAATAAAGTTTCTAATTTCTCGGGTTCGACTCCCGGCGGGGACAATTTAGGAATTTATAATTTCCGAATTGTCTCTGGTCTGGTCTGATGGGAGGCTTGAGCCGTGGTTAATTGCCGACCTACCGTCAAAGACGTGCCGCTAAGCGATTTGGCGTTTCGACATGATGATGTGTAGAAACACATGAGGGGTATGGGTTGAAATTACTCTGCCATACCCTTTCCAAGTTAGCCCGCTACCATGTTAGACTGCATCGTCACTTACTATCAGGTGAGATCGCAGATGGAGCGATGACATCCGAAAAGTGGCAGGCATCGATTGGATGCGATAGGCCGAGGATATAGGCAACGTTGGCGCTACTTAAAAGAGGCCTATGTCCAACAGTGGATGCATGTGGCCTAATGATGAGATCGCAGACTATCTTGTCTAGCCTATCTGCCTATCTTGTCATCGAATAGTAAAAAAAAATAAAAAAAGACGTGTGGCACTCGGGGACTGCTGCGGTAAAGCTATTGCATAGCATTTTTTATCAACGCCATCTAGCGGTGGGAGGAGTCCCGTGTCAGGTTATTTTCGTTACGGAATTTCTGGATTCGGTCTCCACGCTCAAGGCCTGCGATAGAAGCTATGCAATAGCTTAAAAATTAACAGTATCATCCAATAAACACATCCAGGGCCGCAATAACCGGCCGCAGCTAATGTGAGACCGGTTGCGACTTGCGGCGCCGTCCGCGCGGATCGATGCCCGACATTAGCTGCAGCCGAACTTGGACTACCCGTGTGTGATGCAAAGCAGCCGAAACTCCACGAAAACAAGCCACACTGTAAACATGATGCATACATTTCCTTCGTTTGCTGCGAACTGTTTTGTCTCAAAAATCCCGATTTTTTTTACAAAAAATATGTCTAAAGATTTTTAAAATTTGTCAAAATCTTAGTTTTTATTGTTCTGAGCAAAAGGCCCAAGGCCCTTTTTGCGGGAAACGGCTTGATGTAGGTACTAAGTTGAAATTTATACTGAATAGGTACGTATTATTAGGTATACCAATGGTCTCTTAATGTTATAAAAATTTCAAGTTTAGGTATGGTTAAACTCAGGTCCTCAACTATATCCATGCAAAAAATTATGTCAATCCGTAGCTCTGTTGCAGCGTTATTGAAGGACAAACCAACAAACAAACACACTTTTGCATTTATAATATTAGTAAGGATTAGTAAGGATAATAAGGATATTCCCCTCCAACTAGTATAAGAGTAATACTGGAGGACTGCTTGAATCCAAGTTACAACACCAATTTGCATCATCATATTCTATGACTTTTATTTTCATATAAAATCAACCACCAACTGCGCAGACGTAGACACTTTCCACTCCACTTGCTTCCACTCACAGTGTTCGATGTAAGCTACTAGACACTAAAAGTTGTCAGTTGGAGACACAAGCAATATTCACATTCCATACAATTTGGACGAGTTGCAACAACTGTGTCCGGTTGCCGACACCGGCCACAGAACACAGGTTACCCGTGATAGTGTCCCGTGTCGGCAACAAAAACTCAATACATTTTTTTGGCCCAAACCAGGAATCGAACCCGAAACCTCGTTATCCGCTGTCGAACTTGCTAACCACTAGACCAACGAGGCAGTTGTCCGTTAAGATCTGGTCTGGTCTGGTGGGAGGTTTTGGCCGTGGCTAGTTACCACCCTACCGTCAAAAACGTGCCGCCAAGCGATTTAGCGTTCCGGCACGATGGCATGTAGAAACCGATTAGGGGTATGGGTTGAATTTACACTGCTATACCCCTTCCAAGTTAGCCCGCTACCACCTTAGACTGCATCGTCACTTACCATCAGGTGAGATCGCAGTCAAGGACTATCTTGTCATCGAATTAAAAAAAAAATTTAAAAAAAAGATACAAAGACGCTTAGGAGCAGTATAGTAGTTGCGTCGATGTTTTCTGCAACGTAGAATTTTAGTAGGTAGCCTTCAAGGCAAGAGTGTGTATGCACCTTCTAGACGAGCGCGTCCAACCTACATCTCATCGATGCTCTCCATGGTTGATTGTCGTCAAGCGCAAGCCTATCTCGCAATAAAAAAACTACACGTAGCTCGCAAAATAAAATAGACGTCGTCAACACATGTCAAACAATTCGCGACACCTTCCGAACTGGGGCAAAAACTTGCTTTGAACTGAATAAAGACAAGACACGGCCGGCTCGCACTTCGCACCTCGGAGAATGCCCCTTTGTCCCCCACACCCCCACAATGGGCCCCGCATAAAGGCCCCCACAGATTTGTCAGTTTGATAATAGGTTAGCTGATATCTCAACATTCATTAGTGGTCAACGGTTTAGTCTTTATGCCACTCTTTGTGAGGCTTTGATTTCTTTTCAGTTTTTTTCTAGTGATGGATTTTTGTTGAAGGAAATATTTTTAGGACCCTTTTGTTTGTGGGTGATGTAAGGCTTTGTTTGTCTGCTCTGGTTTGGATGAAAGAGCATCGCGATTGATTTGTCAATATGTGGAGCTGTCAGCGGGTACAGGTCGGGGCTGCGACCGAATACCTGCCACTAGCTAAATGCAAATACAAAGAGATTTATTTGCTAGAACGTGGGTACAAAATAGATTTAATGTAAGATGTCAGTTCCAACATATTCTGCTATTTCAGCGTGCAAATCCTACTATGTATTATTATAAATGCGAAAGTATGTAAGGATGGATGGATGTTTGTTACCTACTCCTTTACGCCATGATGAATGAATCGATTTGGCTGAAATTTAGAATGCAGATCGCTGTAAATACCTAGGATTAACACAAAAGTTACATTTTAGCCGGGAATATTAAATAGTTCCCGCGGGAATTAGAAAACCTTAATCCACCTTGTCATTTAGACATTCATTCTAATAGAAGCCAGAGTTATAAGGCATCAATTTATGGACATAAATCCATTAATGGAAGAATGTAAAATAAATAAAATGGCCACGAGGACGTCGATCAGCATCATACTAATGATTATTATCATTATATTGTTATTGTTATGGATCTCAGTATTGAGATAGGCGATGCATACAAACACTCGTAGGAAAGTAGGTAGGTACGTTATGAAAAAAACTGGACTTTAATCGGGACTTTAAGCGGGATTTGTTACCTCTACATTTAACTTATGAACGAGGTATCTACTTACACCAAAAAAAATTATGAAAAACAGATCAAGATTCATGATACCTAGTCCACCTATACCTACCTATAACCAGCCTCTGCTGGTTCGGCATAAAAATATAGAGCTAAATCTGTAATCTATTTTTCCTACGCTGTAATCTACACTTCTACACTACCTACTATAAAGAGTATGTTTTTCACACTAATATTATAAAAGCGAAAGTTTGTATGTGTATGTGTATGTGTGTGTGTGTGTGTGTGTATGTGTATGTTTGTTACTCCTTCACGCCACAACGAATGAACCGATTTGGCTGAAATTTGAAATGGAGATAGCTCATACCTAGGATTAAAACATAGGCTACTTTTTATCCCGGAAAATTACAGAGTTCCCGCGGCAATCAAAAAACCTTTATCCACGCGTACGAAGTCGCGGGCATCGTCTAGTGCTAAATAAAGCGCAGAAAACGGTTCGGAGAAGGACGCAATCGACGCTTAAGTAAGTATCTATCTAAGTATTATCTAAATAAATATAAATAACACAAACACTAAAAACGTAGATAGATATAATATAAGAAACTACTACCATGGGAACGTTGTAGTAACTTTAAATTCATGCAAAACTAAATTATAGCCAAGTATTTTTCTAACGGGCTCTAATTTGCAGTGGTTCAAAGCTGGATTTAGGCCTCATTCAAAAATAATAAACCTAGCGGCGCGGACGGCGCGGCAGCGCGCGCGCCTTGTCAGGCCGCCGGGCTTTGTCCGGGTAGGTACCAGAACTACCACCACATAATAATATAACTATAGTATTTAGGGTTCCGTCCAAAAAGTGTCAACGGAACCGTATTGCTAAGCCCCCGTTATCCATCCATCTGTCTGTCTGTCAGCGGGTTGTATCTACCTATCTGATGATCCGTAATAGGTAGACAGTTGAACTTTTCATAGAAAATGTATTTCTATTGTCACTATAAATAATAGAAATAAAAATAAATTAAAAATTAAAGGGGGCTCTACTTAGAAACGTGATTTGATCGATCCTAACAATAGCTGCTCTGATGGTACGGAACCTTCGTATGCAATTCCAACTCGTACCTACTTGTCCGATTTTTATTATAAATCTGTAGGTAAGGGCCGATGAATTAAGTACCTACTAAAGTAAATAGGCGTATCAATGTAGTAGGTATCTATTAATTCGTTTAAAATAGCTTGAAATAATATTGCAGCTTGTATTTTTCTGCTTTTTTCCTACAACCTTATTAAATACCTAGTAGCTGTTAGTAGACGAGTATCTAGGAAGGTAGGTACCTACCTACTAGGTACATATTACAGGCTAGTGGGAAACTCATGATATCTAACGTAACTCTTTTACAAAATATAATACGTGTATAATACACACAGGTATTAGGTAGGTACATTCTATTCTTAATTACATTTTCAGTTTGCAATCTCATATCGAATTTTCCATTGTACCTACCTAGAATTTAATGTTAATGTTTTAAAAAAATTGCTGTCCATTTAAAAAAAGTATCTATTACATTGTCTAAAAACAAATTTCACTGAATGAGAAACAAAGGAAAGCATCACAATTTGTTTTACATTTCAGTTCGACACCAATTTTTAAAGCCGACGGCGCGCGAATAACTTCCAAACTTCAGTCTCTACCTAAAGGAAAATAGGCTATAAACGTAGGTAAATAAAATATGCATTCAGGTAAATAAAAGGTAATAAAATATGCATTTCTATATCAATTCACTGTCTGCCAATTTAAGATGTCTTATAAATTAAACAGCTAATACTAAATGGGTATCTCTACCTACCAACAATTTCTTTTTGAAAGAAGAAAAAGTTTTTTAAATAATTTAAAATGTAGGCATCACTTTGTGGCTACTTATGCACTATTTAGGTAAAATGAATTACAATTTATTCTTGAATTACGTTGGTTCGTACCTACCTACTACACAAAATTATTATTATTGTAGTCTTTCTACTATTCGAGCTAATATTCAGAACGGCTGAAAAAATTTTGACGGAACTTTCTGAAGAAGGTACCTACCTTCCTAGAGTTACCTGGCTTACTTATTTATATACTGGAAATATTGAGGGGTCCTGACTAAAAAATTGTAACTTTTGAAATTAGGTGTGGGTACAATACATATTCAAGGCCTAAGCTCTAAACCAGTCTTATTGGAATTATTCAGCATTAACTGAGTCTCGCATACCTACCTACTTACTATGCCTCTATTTTTTACCCCTAACATGTCTTCGGGATTTTTACTTAAACGTAATCCAAGTAGAAAAAGACGTGGGCATCATCTAAGTAACAGATATAGGTATTTAAACAGCCAAAAAACTTCTAAACTTGTTGAAAACAAAAACAAATCTATAAAATTATTTAGAGGTTATCAATCGTTTGTGCAAAAATAATGAATTCACAAGTTACCACATAGCTAATAAACTTTATCATTTAACTTAACGAACATGTTAAGATGATCTTACCTACTAGTATGTTTTCTGCATATTTTACGTCAGTATTTTGAGTAAATACATATATTATAAAATTTTGGGTATCTAAATCGATTTATTCGATCGTAAGGCTTAGGGCACACTCCCGCGTTCGCCGCAACGTGCGTGTCGCGGAAACTCGATCCGCGGCCGCCGCCGCATTGTCCACAGACCCATTGTCTCACGCAGAGCTAATTATAATAAAGAAAAAACGCTAATTAAACACACCGAGCAGCCGCCGCCGACAGCTCCCAGCTCGCCCAATTCAAAGCCTTTCACAAATACGCGAGATACCATTGTGCTATGTGTGATTTAATATTCTTTATCTGCTTAATAAAATGTTTGGTCGTCTTTATTGAATCTGAAATGCTCCGTTCAAATAAAACCGGCTTATTTCAAAACAACTGGGTACAATCAAATAGAAAAAACTTATTATTATTACGCTAACAATAAGTTATAATGGCTAATAATGTTAAGTGACAAACTTATACCTAGATAAACTTTTAATACCTATTATGGTTTCTATATTCTTCTAGCATGTAGCGTGTGCAGCGCTTATTTTAGCTCACTCCATCTCAATAAATGAGTCCAACTTCCACTTAGGAAGCATCAGATTATCTTCCTCCAGCTAAACATAAGTTACCTGCTATGATGCAGAACGAAAGCATACTCAGCACTCACCAGGCGGGGGGTGCAGCAGCGGAGGGCCGGGCAGGAAGGCCGCGGCGACGGCAGCTTGCGCGTTGAACGCCGCGGCGTACGCCACGCGGCTCGCCACCGACGCGGGCAGCTGGAACTGTGGCGTGTATGTTCTGTGATCTCTGCTTTCTGACAAATTCAGAACTCCATCGAAACAACGCTCTCCATCACGATTTTCAAAATAGCGGTCTCTACTATCCCGGTTGTCGGATAAACCCAGTAATTCTTGTATCGCGAACGGAGACCGCTGCGGCGCCCTCGGCGCGCTTGCGTTTGCACTCATCGCTTGCATTTCTGATGCCCTCTGGTGTACTTCTACCTTAAGAATATTATTGCATAATTTGCTTTAGGTACTAAAACTTGCTCCGCTCCATATTTTATTAAAAATATATCACAATTTAATTGCGGTTTTTTATTAATAAATATTCCTTCTAAAATCACTTTTACTAATTTATTGTTTAATTTGAATAAGTCCTAAATAACACTTATTTTACGAGTCAATTCAACGTCGAGAATTTTTAGGCCTCTTAATTTCTACATAGTTACGTTAGAATTTAAGAAAAGAGAGATTTTTCTTTTTCTCCGTAACGGTGAAAAATCGCGAAAATTGTTTAGATCGCGTATTTTTTCAAAACACAACACGAGCGCTCACCGCGGCGTCCGGAGCGCATCTGTCCGCGGCGCCGCCCGTCTCTTTGTAAAAACGAGAAAACCCCCTCGGAACACCGGCACCGGGCGCTCCCGATCAAAAAATCTTAATTCACCACCCCGCCCGCGCCACCAACGACCTTCTCGAACCGAGACGCGAACCGCAACAAATGCTAAAAACGGCGCAAAAACCTTCCACGGATGCGGTCTATACGGCCTTTTAGAAGGAACACTGCAACCCCCCATTGCGGGCGGGCGGAGCCTACTAATAGCCAATACGGATATTTTGTTACCGCACTCTATTGGCCAGATTTCTTCGCGGGGGACACGCCTACTCAACGAACTGCCGATCGAAATCACACCGTATCACGGTCCGATAGGATATAAAATGGTACGAAGCGTGTAGGTTTGATTTAATTTTGATTAATTGTAGAAATGAATAGAGCGAGTGCGGCCACCGAGGGGGTGAGGCGGCGGGCGCGTGGGGAGGGGGTCGCTCTCGCGGACCATCGCGTTTTATCCGCGGCAGGTGGATAGGCGCGTAATTTCCCAGTCTGTCCTCCGCCTTATTTCGTTAGTCTCAATGGCGAGGCAGTATTAATTTCCGCGCGTCCGGCGTTTCACACGAGTGTATAATGTCCCACTATTGATCACTAGTGCGGGTCGCACGGCCGCAGGGCCGCCCGGCCGCGCCGGCTGCGAGCCGCACTGGTCGGCCGCCGAAATAAAGGCCCGTATGTGCCATGCCCTTTCTTTGCCCCAGCTCAAACCTGATTTTACTCAAAAAGAGGTTCGATGTGGTGTAAGTAAAGTTTAAAGAGGTTTGATTTCACATGCCTAGGTATAAATATGATTAGGATTGATGAACAGAAATTGACAACACAATAAGAAAATAAATAAAAATATTTTGGCTTAGGTAGGTAGGATAGAAAGACCTAGGTAGTCGAAGAGTAGGTCATTTTAAAAAGAAAATTTAAATAAATCTTAGGCAAAATATAGATATTAATTTTCACTTTGCACATAGGTATTGAACAACCATTTTCAATAATAGGTATACATTATTTGTAAGTGACAATTGTTGAAACAGTAATAAGTAGATATATTATTATTATGTAAAGCCTATTAGAAACCTACTGTATGCCAGCATAGAGTTAGGGCTGAAGTCAAATAGGAAGGCTACAATGTAGAACTCATTTTAGTTTTACCTGTATAAAAATTCCTAAAATTATAAATCTTATGCGAGTAACTTGCTGCCACAGATTTGCTGCTATCCGTAAGCAGTTGTTTCCTCTATCTACAATAATATTGTTAGATCTTCACCAAAATTGAACAAAGCTTACTGGGTGTTATGCACTTTCCAATAAAGAAGGAATTGTTAAAATTAGTTCAGGTTTGATAAAGTTATAGAGTGAAATGGCCAAAACTATCATCCCTTATTTCACCCTGTTAAGGAAATTTTTGTAACAAAGTTTTGCCTATGTCTTTCTCCAAGCTCCAATCTATTTCTATACCAAAATTAATCAAAATTGATTCGGTGGTTAAGGCGGGAAAGTGTAACAAATATCTAGATAAATTTTACTTATAATTACTTAATTACAATTGTAATACTTAATACTAATGTACCTTTCGAATAAAAAATAAATGGTTGGCTTAAAATGATTTTTTCTATTTTTTTCATAATTTCAACAAAAAGTATGGCGTCTCTCCCACTTTTACCCTATATTAGGTAGTATATTTTACAAACAACGGTTGAATAAATATCTACTTAATTTGACAAAATAATTACCGGACAAATTTTCACTTCATAAAATATCAACTGACACATAATATAGGTAATTAATCAATTTGTCACGTCTTTAATTAGCAAAACAACACATGGCAACAACAAAAACTTTTAATAAAATGTAGGTAGGTATCTACCTATTGTTTATTTAACAGAGTTTTATGAAGTTATTTGTCGCTTTAACTCTATATTACTATTTACTTAGTGCTAATGGAAGGTAATTTCCATTGGTAATGCTACGACTGCGGCAGGTAAGGTTGGTCGTTGGGATAAGTTTTATCAATTTGGTCAAATGTGATCCAGAATGAAAGTTGAGCACCCCGACCCCACGTTACGTCTTGTCAGTTAGTAGGTATACTCCCAGAGTATTTTTGTAAAGCGCAGTCAGAAGCCCGCCCGACAACAGAGCGAGTCTTCTGGCGTAGCCCATTTAAAAACCTTGGGTCACCCGCACATTGCATGCTGGTTTATTGTTAAAAACTTTTTAACATAAAAAAATTAAATTATTCTCTCATAAATAATGTAGGTAGGTACATATTATATTTAACAGCCTACATTCAACAATTACCATGACTGTAAGTTAAAATTTAAAATACATACTATATCTACCGATAGGTATAAATTACCTAACGATGATCTAAGTAGGTACTTACATTTCGGGCTTTTACCAAATCAAGTTGTTTAATCTCAGGTTTTACTGGAAGATTTCACGATTTAGCGTAGTTCGAGCTTTTACAGTAAGTAACAGTTTTATGTTAAAAAAAATATCATCCTTCTTTAGGTACGTATAGGGGAGGTACATAGGTACCCAAAATAATAATTTTTTATTTTTAAATTATTGTACAACTTCTTTGGCGTGACTATTATGCATAGCCTTACCAAATTACAGCTTTTTAGTAGCAATAGGTCTGCGCTACGCTGTGGATAGACGGACAGATGGACAGACTTTGCGAAACTATAAAGGTATCTTGTAGTTTTACTGCGGAACCCTAAAAACGCACCATTTTAAAATTTATGCTGAGCTTTTTCTTGTTTTTTGTTTTAAAGGTGAATGGTTCAAGTGTGAAGTGAAAAGTAGAATGAAATGAACTCCACGCGCTCCGTGCGATGAACCGAGAATCACAGAAAATTGTCATTTTCACCAACATCTTTAGGTTTACTAGGAACGGATTTTTTTTGAGAACTTATCTATACTTAACCAATTTTTTCACAAGTGTACCTATTGGAAAACGTCATGTGAGAGGTATTTACAAGCGATCTACGAATTACAAGCTTTCACCATATTTTTTTTACAAAAAGTAAAGAAATTAAAACTTTAGAAATATGTTGAAGTAGCCAGTAGGTATGCCAGTCCAATAGCCAGTCACATGGACAGTGACTTGAGCCATTTAAGAGGCGACCAAGGGCCAACGATTCTTCTTCTTCTTTATCAACCGATAGACGTCTACTGCTGGACTTAGGTCTCTTGCATGGCCTTCCACAGGCCTCGGTCTTGTCAGCTCCCTGCAACTCGTTTGATGTCGTCGGTCCACCTAGTGGAGGGTCTACCAACACTGCGCTTCCCGGTGCGGGATCGCCACTCCAGCACCTTGAGACCCCATCGACCATCAGCTCTTCAAACTATGTCCTACCTAGCTTACTACGCCAACGATTGGTTCAGATCAAAAATGAAAACTTATTTACATAACTACTTTTTACAATAATCTGACTAACATGAACAGAAACATTTTTTGAGTAATTTAATTAGGATAGGGCAGGAGTACCACGTACCTACTTGATTAGCTACGAATTTATACCTACATGGAAAACACCGTATCAACGTAGCAAAATTTTCGCTCGATATGCCAAAGTGGGCAATAAGTTACACATTAGCACAATTCGATCCATCGACCCGAGGCCCGAGCTCGCGGTTGAGGCCTGAGAGGAGGCCTGAGAGGAGGCCCGAGGCCCGGCGGGCGAGGCCCGGAGAGCACTAGTGAGATTGGCGGCTCTCATTAGTAGATCAAAGTCGCTTGGAGTGCGTCTATCGGGTCCGCCTCTCGCTACTAATTAATTTTTACTCGTCTCGTCTCGCCCGCGCCGTCGAGAATCAACAAATTATAAAAACACATTACCTATACCTAGCTACCTATCCGAGGTATATTTCGTGGTGCAGTACCTATTGATTTTCAAAACTTATCATACCAATATAAAGTACAAACTTTCTTTTGCCCGCAACTTCGTCCGAGTGGAGTTAGTTCTTAAAATTCCCGCGAGATTTCTCTGTTTTAAAACATAACTTTACGCGCACTAAGTAGCGGACAAAAGGTAAGGTTCAAAATAAATAATAACATTGCTGAACTCACTATTTGTGTATTTATATATTTTAATAAGTAGGTATATGTATTAATTACTAGCTTTTACCGCGACTTCGCTCCTGATTCCTATACAAACATAAGAATTTAAATTTTTCGATTTTTCAACTGTTTTTTTAGGTTTTCCCTATTTTTTTGGTTTTAAACCGCCCTTGTTTTGGTATACCTATAGGCGAACAAAACCAAAATAAAAGTCACTTATTTTCATACAAACATTATTAAATGGTGATGAAAAATTACAAGTAGGTATATCTTAAGTTCTAGCTGAAAGAATATTATGGAAGAGTTACCTATGATCATTAGCAGTAGATAACTTCATTTTGTATGGTTTTCCTTAGATATTTACCAAGTTTTTCTCTATTTTACATTTTCATATGTGTTCAAAAGCATCGAATTTTGACTCAAAATTAATTTATAAATTTTCTGTTCCAAATAGTGTTTTCTTGATAGGTACCTATTATGTTATGATAGATTAATAGGTACAACTATTTGACCATACAAATACTAAAAAATTTTTTGATTTCTAAATTTTTTTTTATTAAATTGGATTTTATATTTTCGATACAGCATAGATAGATAGATAACTCACTTCAACTAGCTTTTCAGCTACGTATATTTTTGTGTGAACATACCTACTAATTTATTGTCTCTATCTGAAATGTTTAAGAAAAATAAAAGCATTTAATTTGTTAAAAAAGCTACCTGTACCTACCTAAATATTACAGCAAATCTAAAGTTTGTATGGAGTATTGTAAAAGAAAAAAAAGAGATGTTCACGAAATAAAAAAGGTTTCGTGTGAACTGGTGGCGGAGTAGTTGTGTGCGCGTGTGCGCTCAGGGCCCGCACACACGCACAACACAACGGGCGGCGAGCGGCCATTGCGCACACACGCTGTAACGTGAGCCTCTGGATCCTCGTGGTGGCAGCGAACACAAATATAAATACTAGTGCCAACACAATACGACCTGTTTGCACATTCAATAAAAAATCAAACAAAAATCTTAATAAAAAACCCGACTGGCTTTAAAGAATATCAACTAAAAAATAGCCAGCATCACTCGGGATAAATAAAGTAAGGATTCTACCGATGCCCCATACGTCCAAATCTTTTCAGACATTTAGAAGTTATGGCCACTTTTCTTCTTCTTTCTCTTATTCTTTGGCCACTTGCAGAGGGAAGCCCAATTCTTTACATTAATGTTGGAAGGAAGAATTGTAGAAGGGAGAGCACCAGGTCGCCAAAGAAGCAAGTGATTGGACGATGTGAGGGAGCGGACTGGGCTTAGCTATCCTAAATTGAAAAAAGCAGCCTTAAATAGAGAAGCTTTTCGCGTGCTGACCGCCAAACTTCATTTCGAAGAAGGCACATGATGATGACGATAATGATGCGAAGTTATGGTGGAATAAAGAAACTTAACAAACTAACATAGGTACCTCTATCTACTTAAATATTACATGAACCCTAAAACATTACACTCCTTTTTTGTACAATCGTGTGATAAATAGATATACTTACCTACTAGTCTACCTATAATTTTTATTTCTAGCTAATATACTTATAAGTGACTACGTCCAAGTGGAGTTTGGTTTGTAGAATGTCCAGATCCTCAAGTATTTCCTTCTTCTAGTAGTGCCGTCTTCTATCACTGATAGATTACGACTATCTGCACTGGGCGCTGCTGCACGAAATAGGATCATCGTTTTTCCCGCGATGGCTTGCTAATCAAAGCACAAATGGAATAGTTTATCAATCAGGCATGAAAATGGTCTTTTGGATCTACTGAAAACCTGAAAATGAGATAAGTACCTACCTACCTAGGCCTGTAGACAAATATGTATCGTACCGCCCCACAGTAGGTATCTTTAAAGTTCAAAAAATCTGTAAATAGGTAGGCTGAAATAGGCTGTTTAGCCGCTTAGAAGCCACTTTTTAAATAACCTCTACATGATACCTACTTATTATAATTTTTCCATACCTAAATTACCTAATACTAACATATATTTCTACTGTTGGTTTATTAGTAAAAACAAAAAACGTAAGCTAATAATTAATATTTTAATTACTTATACAATTAAAACTAAAATAAATCTAAAACCTCATCGATGTCACCGCCGCGCGGTATAAGTACCTACCCATCTAGCCAAGATGCTGGTGGCATGAGCCTTTGGATAGCCAAGGTGGCTACCAGGTCTAGGGACCTAATTAATACTGGAAATTGAATAAAAAAAACTTAGTGCCCTTATTGCTATACCTTTTCTTACTTTTATCAATTCAATAGTAATTCTTATTTCATTCAATATTTAATCATGGTGTGCCTAAGTATTTAATAATATTATTATCAACAAAGGAATCGTTTAATTTGATTCCACGTCAGTTTGATAATAATTAATGAATAATCCACCTATATCAAAGATAACGCAGGTCACTGGAAATAATAACTGGTTCCGAGTCAATCTTGCGTGATACAAACAATACAACTGCCTCGTAGCCAACTGCCTATGTAGCCTCAATAGCGCAACGGTTGTGGTGCAAATTAAAATCCGACAGGTCGAAGGTTCAAACCCGATCCGTTGCATTTTTGTCATATCCACTCCTATCACAAGCTATACGTTTATTTGGAGGGGAGAGGGGAATATTAGTCAAGTTTTGCATGACTAATATTTTTTTTTAGTAAGTATTTGATTGGATCTCAACTTAGGCATATTCGAAGTTAGTTCTTAGCTATCTAGGTAGGTAACTAGGTAATTAATAAACAAGTTTTAGATCATCCCTGATGTGAGGAATCTGTGGCCGGTCTACTAACATCCTAGTATCTACCACCTCCCTGCGCCAATTAGGTACCTATATCTTGTTACCGACTAAGTCAAAGCCAAAAGAAAGAGTATCTATCTATATATGTGTTGATTCACGTATGTTTCTCTGTAGCACCTAAAATGCTGAGTCAATCGACTCGTTATGATAGTTCAGGTGATATTGTATACGATCGAAATCAATATTATAACGAATGTTATAAGCAAGTTTCCGTGGTCGAGTTACAGTTTGTAAACTGTTTGAGGCTTTGGCCTAGGCTAGTTACCACCTTACCGTCAGAGACGTGCCGCCAAGCGATTTAGCGTTCCGGAACGATGGCGTGTAGAAACCGATTAGGGGTATGGTTGAATCTGCACTGCCTTAACCCTTCCAAGTTAGCCCGCTACCATCTTAGACTGCATCATCATTTATCATCAGGTGAGATCGCAGTCAAAGTCTATCTTGTTATCGAATAAAAATTTTTTTTTTCTAATTTCTAGTGATAAAAGAATAACGAGTAAAATGGTCGTAGCTCGTGTTACCCGGCCGGGCGTCTGTAGGCGCGCTCGAGGCGACACTAGCTGTCAAGAGTGATGGGAACAAAGCCGGGGAACAGAAAAAATTGCTTTCTTTGGAGGATGCTCTTCAGTGGGGCTTTTATCTCAGCGCACACTCGCGGGCGGAAACTATGGCATTCTTGTGCGGGGCTCCGTTGCCCTGTTCCCGCCCGCTCCGTCACACGAACGTATTGTGGCACCCACTGCAGCTAACACTATTACACTATAAATATGGTTGAGCGAAGCAACGGCTGGATCATGCGTCATGCTCGTGAACGGGTGCCACCAACGGGAATGGGTCCGCTTTCTGTCTACCCGTCTTAATATGCATTGGATTGTTAGGACTTAGGAAACTTAATTGTGAAAGCAGTTTACATGGCATAATTTATTATCTATTGTAAAAAAATTTTTTTTAATAGAGCAACCGCCGAGTTTATTGCTGGCTCTTCTCGGCAGGAAGGTCATTCCGAACCAGTAGTAGATTCATCGACGATTCAAAAGCACTTGTAAAAGTTTACTTAAATAAAAAATATTCCTATTTCTATTGACAATACGTGCTATCTATTTAATGTGGATTGAAAGCTGAAAGGTCGACGGTCCGATCCCAACCCGTTGCACTATTTTTTTTTTTTCATTTTTTCATTTATTGTTCAAAATATACAAAAAATAAACTACCAACCAAATAATTTAAGCTATCCTCATGAAACTTAAGCGTTTATGTGAGGAATAGCGAGTTCACTTAATCTAAACTTAATTTAAAATTTAAGCTTGTTGCTTATTTGGAGGGAAGAGCAGAACATTAGTCGAGTTAAACTTGGCTCATATTCTTATTTCAAAAAAAAGCTTGGCTCGCTCAAAATTCAAATTCAAAATTATTTATTTCATGTAGGCCAACTGTGGTTCTTATGACACGTCGAGACTCTACCACGTTCGTTATAAAAAAAACTAGATGACGCCCGCGACTTTGTCCGCGTAGATTAAGGTTTTTAAGTCCCGCGGGAACTTTTTAATTTTCCGAGATAAAATGTAGCTTATGTGTTAATCCTGAGCTATCTCCATTCCAAATTTCAGCCAAATCAGTTTATTCGTTGTGGTGCTAAGAAGTAACAAACATACACACTGGACAGGCGGCCCCGCACCGAAGAGCGCAGTGACAGACCCACTGAGTGACCCACAGAGTGAGTTTTAAGGGTAAAATATTAATTACTGAAACGTGACGTTATTTTGCACTAGCGATCTCTTTTTCTAACAGGAAACTTAAAAGCTCTATATTTTCAAGACTAGTTAAGATATTAATAAAAATTCTTTTCAAAAAACCGACTCCAAACGCCACTACAAAGTATAAAAATAATTTTAGTTTTTACACGTTTGTTGAAGTCGGGTGGTTTAAATAGAAACGACGAAACCGATACGCGATGCTCGCCCGACTTCAATAAATATGTCTCTTATATCACCATAATATTCGTTGGCCACTTCTAAAATTTTGCTTTTTTTACCCCACATTGTATAGTTTTATTGATTGATTGATTATTCTTTACAATTTTTTTTTCGGTTTTTGTTCCCCCTGTATTTCTTTTTATTTTTCCTTCTCCCAGTTGAGTGTTTTTTTTTCTTTCTCATATGTAACTTCTATCTGTGAAAACTTGTAATTAGCTTTAATTGTTCTCTTGTATTTATTAACTAGTTCTTATTTTTCTAATAAGCTGTAAGTTTTCCTGTAAAATAAAATAAAATAAAATAATATGAGCGTGAGCGATACCGGCCGAATTTATAACCTTTTCCTTTTTGGAAGCCGGTTAAAAAAAGAAAAATATTAAAATAATATTTTAATGGATGGAGAAAATTTGGAAAAATTGGATATTTAAACCTAATTTTTCCAAATTTTCTTCGTCCAAACATTGAACCCCACGGTCAGCACAGATCTATCTCACCCGCGCCCTGCGTGGCCAGCAGTGGTAGGTATCGGCAGTTTCCCTCGATACATTAATCTGAGTTAGTGTTATTTATAGCTGGCCGCAAATCGCGTTAGCCGGAGAGCGGAGAGCGCGCGCCGCCCGCACTAATCCTCTTAGTGCTGCGTTTGTTACCGAAATACGTTTACTTTTATATCGATAGTTGCCAGGATTGGATCGTCGCCCATCTTTAGGAGCATTCTCGGTGACACGATGTAATTTCATTCGGGAATTGGAAAAGTTAAAACGGTAAAGCTATTTGGTAATTGTGGATAAATAAGACTTTTAACATTAAATAGGTAAGTGAGGGCTGATAGCGTAACGGTTAAGGCTTGGGTCGCCTTTTCGGCGGACCGGGATTGGATCTCGGGGTCATCTCTGATCGGATCTCTCGAATCACTGAACGGATCGAGCTGTTTGGCACTCACAGCTATAATCACATAAAGATCAACTAAGAAAGGATTATTGGAAATTTAAATAGGGTTTTGAACAATCGAACTTAACGTGCAAAAGCTATAGGTAGTTATCTATGAAGTAAAATTGCAAAAGAATCAATTAAAGTAGAAATCGCCAAGTCATTTGCACAGACAGTGCCAATACTCGTACAGTAACGGATACGGCCAGTTAGCCGTCGCGAATAAAGATCGGTTAAAGATCGTCAGCTCTTCATCTCACGGATGGATCAAGTTGAAGATTGGAAGGAGCTCTACCATGAACTCCTATATCTGAATTAGATATAGTTCTTGCAATTCACGACGGCACGCGGCTCATGGTTGTGTGTGTGTCGTATCTGTACAAGTGTGAGCGAGAGCTTGCTCTCTCATCTAGACTTCTAACAGGCACACACACTTACGCAATGTGGCATGTACACGACGTAACCACAAGTAAAACGCCCGTAACTTCGTGAGATAAACGTACTATACATATATCTCATTCTTTGATCAGCAACCCGTCAATGGTTCAATAGGTAGGTAATGAGAAGGCCTACTCTCACAGATAGGTTATAGGATATAGTTCACTAAGTTGATAGACACAGTGCACGACAGCAAATTGGCAGACTTTACACGCCTTTGAGAGCATTATGGAGAACTCTAATTGCACACGGCTCCACAAAGTCGATGTGCATGTCCGGGATCGAACCCACGACCCCCGGACAGGAGACCGCAATCCTAACCACTAGAACACTAACACAATGCTCGCTTCTATACATATCTATTCAAAAATATTGAGTGCAGGTTAAACCGCAATTAGGTGCATGGGCTAACTGTTGCCATTGTTGAGGACAGTTAAGGCCAATTTGTGGCTTTTATATCAGCTGCCTACAGCGTGAAATGTGAATCACCAATTTGATTCATCGGAACAGTTCTACTGAGAAAAGCTCTCACGAAACTTAAGAGTTACTCTTTCTAAAGTACAAACAGTTGCAACATGTAGGGGAGAAGTGGCATGAAAGAGCCAGTTTACTAAACGACTCAAAAAAATACACTTTTAATGAAAGAAATGATGATTTTTTTCTCTTAAATTATTATTCATTTATTAAACTAGGTAATTTCATGCGAAAAAATCTTAAACACTATGAAAAAATCAACGAAATATTAATTTTAAAAAAATGTGTCTTTCGGCTCTTTCATAACATTTCGGTATTGAAAGAGCTACTAACATTTATGAAAGAGCCAGTCCGTATTATAAAGTGTAATTGTGAAAATTATATAAAATAATAATAATTGCACTATTAAAAAAAAATCAAAAATCCTTTTTAAAAATTAATGATATTTTTAAGCAATTTTTAATTCCGTCATTAATTTTAAGTAATTTTAACAAACGCGTTAATCTTAACATATTATTTAGATTAGATTATTTTTTAGTGGATGATGCCTACGACTTCGTCCACGTGGATTAAGGTTTTTTGATTCCCGCGGAAACTTTAATTTTCTGGGATAAAAAGTAGCCCAATTATTAATCCAGTGTATAATTTATCTCTTTATATATATCTAGTATTTTTGCGTGAAAGAGTAACAAACACACACACACACACACACACACACACACACACAACAAACACACACACACACACACACACACACACACACACATATACAAACTTTCAAACTTTCACCTTTATAATATTAGTGTGACGTGCAGTGTGATTAATAAAAATCTTTAAAATTAAACAAAGAAAGAATAAGTACTCGGAATCGTAACCGTAGGGGTAGAGGTTAAATGGGGAGATGGTCTGATAATCTGGTCTGTTACAACCTCATTTTGTTAGTGAGCTTCGAATGGTTTTGTAGTAGGCGGAGGTGTTCGTCTTCATTAAATTTATTAGAATTTAAGGGGTAAATTCCCTATGACAGATATGCTTCCTTTACAAGTTGCCAAACTTGAAAAATAGTTACCGATTTTTTGGGTCTTTTTCATTTTTATGGATTTGGCTTTTCCATAATGCAATATCTGAAGCAAATAATTTAATAATATATGAAAAAAATGCATGTTTATAGATATTTATTATTATTTTATTTTATTACCAAAATTCAAATGCAGGGTTATGAAAGAGCCGGTTATGAAAGAGCCAGCTCTTTTAAGGCCCATTCACCCAGCTCTTTCATGACTTATTCTTTAAAAAAATATAAACTTTAAAATAACAACAATATCAAAACTTTTTCAATTCAGTTTTTACACAGTTGAATGGCCAAATATATGCACAAACTCAATCTAAAATCCATTTGCCTGTATTTGTTTACAATAAAATACCAAAAAACAAGTTAAATGAAACAAAATACTTACTTTTTACTGCCAAAAACTTTGACTCCATGTGCCGGTGTACGTTGTTTTCGGTGGACTGTCAAATGTTTGTGGGTGACGGGCTATCAGTATTGCTACTTAAAAATAAAATTACCAACCAAATTCGTTCATTAACTACTAAAATATTGCAAGTGACTCTTTCAAAACCTGGCTCTTTCATGCCACTTCTCCCCTACCTACTCGTAACTGCCTATCTCATCTCTACATCTCTTGCGTACACGGACATAACTTCGTTCTACACAGACACGATTCTAGTGAATTAAAAAAAAATCTTCTGAAGTAGATAGGTACAAACTTTACCCTTACGGATTTAATTTCAGTACTGTCTTATACAATTCGAAACACAATGATATAACCTATTAGGTACAAACTAGCTTTTGCCAGCGACTTCGTCCGCGTGGTTTATAAAAATTCCGCGGAAATCCTTCATTTTTCCAGGGTAAAAAGACAGTTTCCAAGTTTCCAAGTCTTCAAGTATTCGATACGTTGCTCCGTTTCTGCTTGATTGAAGGACAAACCAATAAACAAATAAGGAGATTACGCCAACGTAAAATAAGTCTCATCCAAGTGTAAGCATATTTTGACAGTTTTCGTATTGAAAATCTGCCAAAATAACAAATTTTGGTATGCTCGGATAAGACTTATTTCACGTTGGTTAAATCGGCCCTAAGTAACTAGTAGGTAAACACAATCCTTATCTACTAATAGATAATTAATAAGGATTGTTTTAATGATTCCAGAAAATTTATCGCGAACATCGACCCTAATGTAATTCTAATCGCAAAAGAGTACCTACACGGAGCCTAGGTTTCACCAAACATCAACGTAGATGTCATTTCGAGAAAATCTGTTTGTTTTTCACCGACGCGCAGAGTGCACGTCACTCAGGACGTGGACATTAAAGGATCGTATCGCAGCATTATCAAAGGGTTCAAGTGCCCACGCATCTTGCACTGAGACTATAATTCGTCCGGAAAAGTAAACACAATCGGCTTTTAATGGGAAACGTTTTAAACTGTAATTGCACCTTGCGTTCGGTTTCACTTAGTGAAAAGTATTATCTATTTAGAGCGCAGGGAAATTGCGTCAAATGGAAATCGTTTTGAATTGCGTGATGTTACTCGCAAGTCGCAGTGCGAGCCGTGTGGAAACCGACTGTCGGAATAATGGAAATGTTGTATTTTGTATGTATCTTCTCAGTTATTTTGTTTGTATGTTTACAAGATCAAATATCAATACCGAGTTTATGCCTCTACCTACCTATTCCTATTTCAAAATTTGTATGCCAATACTTGGCAGATTGGGGCGGCTAAATATTATACCTACCGTGCTATTACATTTAACAGATTGCCAATACAAAAACTGTTTAAAATTTTGACTCTATTCCTCGATTAAAAAGTTTACTTGGTGGTGAAAGAAGGTAGATATGTACCTAGGTATAAACTAATTAAAACACAACACTATAGTAATTAGGTTAGGTTAGGTTAGGTTAGGTTAGGACTACCATAAACTTCTAGGTTATTACCTGCTGTACTTATTATTACCTGCCGTAGTATGAGGAGTACCTGTCTAACGATAATAAATTTGACTTTATGACAAATTTTCAATTTAAAAACTATCAAAACATCTTTATCTCTTTAACATTTCCTCGGTGATAGTTAGGTAAATGGGCCCTCAGTAGATAAATTATATCGTTATACAATGAAACGTTATAGAAATACCTACCTAGGTAGGTACTAAAGTCGTCAAATATGAGGATATAATTTATTTTTATTTTTCTTAGAATATGCCTACAACAGTCGGTCATTTATTTCAAGTCTATTTCGACTGTATTCGCCGAGAGAGCTTGGTCGTTGTAAAATAATTTGTAATTTCAGCGTGAGTACTTACAACTCTTACAACTACAAAATATTTTACTCCCAGTTTGCTAGTCGCTTGTGAGGTGTAATTACGAATTCAAAACCACATTTTTCACAAAAAGTTCACTATTCGTGCTAATTTAATAATCCGCGCGAAACCCGCAGTATTGTACAGGTATACGTTAGTTCTAAACGCACTACGATTTCCTGCCGCGGGCGGTTGTATAATTTACCTACCAACCGCAACGCCACTAATATCGATGTATGAAGTTACTGGGTTGTTAGTAAGTTGGTTATTAAAACGTTATTGGGTGAAGAGCCAGTAAAGCAGTAGATTTTACTCCGGCAATGGCGCTAATTGTAGATAAGTAGACCTATTTCTGTTTAAAATTTCCTCACATACTTCTGCTCTATAATACCTCCTGCGCAGTGAGCTTGTCTCCGTTGATAATAAGTACCTTAGTTAAAATTAATTATTTAATTATTTTTTATACTTAATGTTTTAAAGCAAGCTCAAGAAAAATTCGTTATTTTTCTAAAATCATCTTAATTTTATGAATAATTTAGGATCCATGCGAGATAAGCACGAAATATACCTAGAGCTAGGAAAGATCTCAATGAAAAGAAGCTGCTCGAGATAAAAAAAGATTTTTCCATAAATTCTCATGTATCCTGGGCTGCGCCTCAAGAGGGTCCAAAAGTCATTTGTGAGAATGGGCGTGACGTTTTACAATAAAATTCCACAGTCAATCTTAAACTTGCCTCTACACAAGTTTAAGAAATCAATTAAATCTGCTCTCATGAAAAAAGCATATTATACAATTGAAGACTATGTAAATGATAAAAAAGCGTGGATATAATTCGCTCCAGTGATTCATAAGACAGTAATAACTATCCTGTGTAACATGATTTTATTGTATTCTGTTCCACGGTGTTTCCACTATATTTGTCTCAGTCATGTCTTAAAATGAGTAGTTTAATATTAGTATTCAATTCGATGCCTTAACATGGGTAGCCTAAGTATGTCATGCTCTCTTTAAAGTTTCTGTGGTGGTGTCGTGTGGTGCGGGTTGTTACGTTCCCTCAAATATGGTTGAGCGAAGCAATGGCTGGATCATGCGTCATGCTCGTGAACGGGTGCCACCAACGGGAATGGGTCTGCTTTTGCCTGCCTGTGTTGACATGTATTGAATTGTATTTATTTGTATTTGTATTGTATTTATTTTTACTTGTATTGTACTCAGGAAAATTCATCGTGGAAGCACTGAATACATAGCATAGTTTCAATAACAATTGTAAAAAATTTTATTTTTTTGAAAAGAGCAACCGCCGAGTTTCTTGCTGGCTCTTCTCGGCAGGAAAGGCATTCCGAACCAGTGGTAGATTCATTGACGATTCAAAAGTGCTTGTAAAAAGTTTATTTGAATAAAAAATATTTCTATTTCTATTTCTATTTCTATTTCAATTCTAAATTAATATTATACTCGTATATTCCAAATTATTTATTTCGTACACGAAAAAAAAAACCTAATTTGTGGTTCTTATGACAAATCAAGTCAAGTATACCACTGATCCGGAAAGCAGACTGAAAGCAAACCACTAAACTTCAGTACTACATACAAAAATGATTACAATATAGTGATTCTACTGATATACAACTAGTCTAATAAAAAATTCCAGTGTCGCGTCATCATTTCTACACTGCAAAGCCATCTATCTCAGTTAATCAAGCCCAAAAGAGCCTAGAGTTTTCCTACCGATTGTTAAAGTACAGAAAACTATCCAAAAGTACCCACAGCACTAAGTATCCCCATAAATTAGCAAGAGATAAATATAAACTACAACCGACACAAGTTATTGGTTATTATAAAACTTGGTGTTAAATTGTGAACCTTCTTATTTTTTTTACGTTAGATTAAGGAGTAATGTGCACAACTACACATTTAGATTCTGTACGTAGCCCAAATACCTGTTCGGACTGCATACAGGTCTAGGATAAAAGACTGGCTAATTAGGCTATTACGTGTAGCCCTATCCCTAGATAATCAAGTTTTTTTAAGTAAAGTCTGGCAAAAGGGCCAAGTATCCGGCAAAGGTTCCACGTAAGCTCTTCCTAAAAACTTGCCGATACGTTCCACCGGCGGTTATCCGCAGTGCGCGGTGGCACGTAAGCACGTCGCGCGTAGCTAGGGGTAGGTAGGCCGAGGTCCGCGCTCCATTATGCCGCATACTAATGACAGGCGTTGATTAAAAAACCTAAGTTGGGGGCGGAGCAGCCGGGGCGGCGCCCCCCGCCCGCCCGCGCCGCGCGCCCGCCGCGATCATTATTGATGTGTGATTTAATTGCGAATGACGAATATTGTAATATACGTAGTAGTAAGTTGTATTATAGCCAGCAGAGGCTTCGCTGATGATTATATTTTTTAAGATTGTTTTCTTTGCATTCACAATTTCATTTAAATATTTTTGGGTAGGTATCATTATTGGTTTTCCTAATAGGCATATCACTATTAATCATTATTTTTGACAATGTAGGTAGGTATATAATCGATATCTACACCTAAGTACCTATACGCTGATTAAAGTCATAGTTAGCCATACGTAGGTAAATGTATTTGAATTCAAAGATGAACTTTTAAATTATCTCAAGGTTGTCCTTAGCAATTAGGTAGGTACGTTGTTATTTAATAGCTAAGACATTATTCGATTTGTGAATCCTAGGCTTTCCTATCTATCAAAAATTTTCTTTTTTTACAGTTTACATACAGGATTGAACGTAATGAAAAGCAAAGCAAATGATCCCGGCTCTTCTGATACCTGGAGTATATCATTAACTAACCTAGATAAAGCACAGTTACCTACCTACTTAGTATCTACCAAAATAGGTAAAGTTTGAACTGAAATATGAATTGCTTGAAGACTATCAGGAAAAAAGAGTAATCTATTTAGACTTAAAACACATTTCTAGGTTTCTTTAAGTTTTAAGGATATTTTTTTAAAGAATTCAAAAATTCAAAATTTATTTATTTCATATTGGCTAACTTGTAGCTCTTATGACACGTCATAAATCTACCACCGGTTCGGAATGCAGATTCTGCTGAGAAGAGCCGGCAAAAAACTCAGCAGTTGCTCTTTTCAAAAAAAAATTTTTTTTTTACAAAACTATGCTATGTACCTATACTCTATAGGTACAGTGCCTCCACAATAAAGCTTCAAAAATGCAAAAATGCATACGTAAGTACACCAATCTAACGCATGTCAAGACGGGCAGTCAAAGCAGACCCATTCCCGTTGGTGGCACCCGTTCACGAGCATGACGCATGATCCAGCCATTGCTTCGCTCAATCATATTTGAAGGAACGTAACAACCCGCACCACACGACACTACCACAGAAATGTAAGAGATCGAATACTAATCTATTAGGAATAAAAAGATGATCGAAACGTGATGATTTCGCCTCAAATTTATTAACAGTCTTTGTGTTAGGGAACGAGGTAGATACCTCACTACCTAATAATGCAATGAGTAGGGTTTGAACCGCTTACCTCTTGGATTTGGAGAATGTTTCGATTATAATATGAATGGAGAATTGCCTGCGAAGCTCAGCGCGGGTAAGCAGTGGGTACCTACCTAAGTTAATATTCTTGATGACACGCAAACAGTACCTAGTTAAGAATATAGTTGTTTGTTAAGTATAAAGCTAATTAATTATAAGTTTTATTTTACACAAGCGGACGCCCGCGACTTAGTCCGCTTCTTCAATTCACAATCGACAGTTCCTAATTCCCCATAGTTTAAAAAAGAATTACGCAAATCGATTTAGAAATCACGGAGATATCGATATACCTACATAGGTAGAAAAACATAACTCCTTCATTTTCGAAAGTTGGTTAAAAAAGTAGCCTATGTTACTCCCGATAACATCAGCTATCTACCAGTGAAAGCTCCGTCAAAATTAGCGTTCCCGAGATTAGCGGCAACAAACAAACAGACAGACAGACAAAAATTTTAAAGATAGTTTTTACTCCGGAAAAACGCGCTGACGAAGTCTTGAGTTAAAGTTGGTCTAGATAGGTACTGTATACGGTAAACAAACAATGGTGGCGTAAAAGTGAAAGTTTATATCAGAGTCCACAAGTTAATCCACAAGGATTGTAGCAAAAGTCAATCAGTTTGGAGTGAGGGGGAGACGCCGCTGATACACTTCACTTAAGTTGTCGACATATCGAGTGGCCTCGCTCTGACTACGAGCCGCTGAGACCTCGAGGACCAAGTTTAAAGGGAAAATGAATAGGGCTTTATGGGAAATTGAAAACCTACCTAAACCTAACATTTTTCCATCAAAGGGTGTTTAAAACTTACGAAACTCACTTACATTTCTTACAAGCCTAAATAAAATTAAGTAGGTATGTAAATTTTTTTCTGTAAATAATAGTTATTGTACTAAAATAAATTGCTTCAAACGTACATACACTCCGAAAAGTTAAAGGTAAGTAGGTACTTACTGGGATTTGAAGTCCGGTCCGCTGGAAAGGAGACCAAAATTTTAACCGCTAGGCTACTATCATCCCTCTGGCATAAGTTATAAGGTAAGTAGAACGAACGAAAACGAGTAGGTTTATTAGATTAGTTAAGCCGCCTTATAGAGTTTGCGCTGAAGAGGATGCTAGAATTCCGAATTTCGATTAAAATGCATCCAGGAGTCGCCTAATTTTTTGTGTAGAACGTGATAAGGACCCACAGAACGTAGGAAGATCAGTGATTTATAGCAGGTATTGCTTTTTGCTGCCCACCTCCCAGCAAACCTCTTCGGAAATTGAGCTTGAGAAATTTAAATAAAATAAACGCTCAGGTAGATACCTAATCATTTATCCCGTCAGGCAGAGCATTAGAGAGACGTATAAGAATGGATACAGGCAACATTGAGGTCTGTGGAAGTCCATTCGAGATACCTTTGTTCAGCAGTGGACGACTGTCGGTTGATAAAAAAGTAGAAAAAGAAGTAGTTTAAACTGTAGTAGTTTCCACAAAATGCCGACACCTATCATATTATTCACCAATGTCCTGAGGAAAAGTATGACATTGTAAGAATTTCAACGGACTAGTTGTTTATTGTTGTTATAGATTGACGCAGATTTTGCCGCAATCGGATGCACAAGACCGGGCAAAGTGGGCAAAAGCATGTCGGAAAGCGGACCCCACCTAGTGGGATAACGCTCAGTCGAAGAAGAAGAAGATTGCCGCAGATTTATTGACGAACGTTTAGCTTCATGGACGTAGCTTTTATAGGTAATTTCTCTGAATTAGGTAATATTTGCATGTTTGTTATTAGGCAAAACATTTGTTTACACCACCTTTACCTAATGTTAAACGCCTGTATTCACATGGTTTGATCAAATAAATTGAATTGAAATTGAAAATTGAAATGATAACGTAGGTAAAAATGTTTGATAAGTTAGTAAAACAGCTTTGTATTTGAACTCACGTAGGCCTTATTCCACCCACTCTAACCGCGAAACCATAACGCCTCACGTACTTATAGCAAAATACAGCCTTTTCAACGCAACGAAGTTACATAACACATAGGTGAGTATAACTTGAATGCAATGAAAAAGGCTGCCTTTAGCAGGCTCGATAGAAATACTGCCAACAGGGTTGCCAGATCTCAACACCCGTCTAAATTCCTGACTTGGAAGCTCTTTCAGAAACGACATTTGCAAACCACGGTTTCATGCAACTGGATCGAAGTATCGACAGTTCCAACTAAAACAATTATCGTGGTACGTACCTACTCGTATAATTTATCACAATATTCTTTTTCTCCGTTACACTTTCGAAGCCATTTTGTACCTAACACCCTTTAGTTGGTCAGGAAAAGAAAAGAATAAGTAGGTTCCTGGGTAAGTTTTTGCTTTAAAGACAACATTGCGAATCACGAAAAACCTTCTTCATCCGTGGGGAATAAGTTCGATTCAAAATTCCGCGGGAACCCTCTGTTTTTTTGGAGACAATCACGTCAATCCCTTGCTTCGTTGCTGCGTGATTGAAGAACGAACCATCGAACAAACACACTTTCGAATTTATAATAATTAAGGATAATAAGTATACCTAATATAATAAGTAAGGAAGTTAGGATGAAAAAAAATTCTTAAATAGACAAGTTGGAATTCTGCCCACATTGCTCACGTTTCAAAACTTCTGCACAAGTCAGAAAGATTTTCGTCGTCTCGTAACCCTATAAAACAGGGCCAGGGAAATACATAGGCGAGTCAGAAATGGAGGCGGGCCCCGGCCGGGCCCCGGGGGCCTGGCGCGTCGTTACGCAATGTATGGACCGCGCCGCACTCCAGCAAAACATGCAAATGCAAACAAATGTGAAACTGACTTTTTTTTTTCAAAGTTTTACAAATTAGTTCGGCGCTGCGTTACATACACTTCAGTTGGCATTTTATTGTGGTCTATCTCAAATCGCCGCTACATGATTGAGTGAGCTCGGGAATCTGATCGTTTAGTTCTGTTCTGATATGAAATTTTTTTACGAAATTCTTCCACCAAAAATATAAAAAAAATTAACCAATAGAGCGTAGAGTCACGCTCTACGCTCCACCGGTGTGAGTAATGTAATAGTTAGGTACGTATCATCAAGATCATAGGTACATCAGATCGTTCACTTAATCAATTAATTCTTTTTTCTTTCTTTAAGTTAAGCATTCAAGCCGTCGGTATTATATTAATCTTAAACAGTTACTTGATGTTTGATATAGAAAAATACAAAATTACAAGAGATACAGAAATTTCCTCAACATTGGTACCCATACAAGTTCCGTAAAAAATATAAATATAAACATACAATTAGATATAGGGATATGACTCTAAGATGAAGTCAGAAGTTCCAATATTAGATACATTGTCCTGCACATTCCAAGGGCAGGGAACGGATTTACTAAAACTAGGTTAATTATTGTAAAAGTTATAGATAAGTTCTCACCATCATTCTATGTCAAATTTTTCCTGTTTTAATTAAGGAGCACTTAAATAACTCTTCAATAAAACTTCAAGTTTTAACACAACTTTACTAAACTTTCACAAGTCTAACGAATTTGAATTAAAAAAAAAGTTTTACGAATACACAGATGATAAAATCTAACGTCCGTGAAACAAACCGACGCCATCGCGACTGGCTGTCGATCCACAACCGAACAATTGATTAAAACAATACTTGAAAACAATCGATGCCCTTATGAGCCCGCCTCATGCACGCACAGCGTCGGACCAATCTTATGCCGTGCTGAGGGACCCGAGTGGCGGCGGGTTCACCGCCATCGCTGCTGCACTAACAATCGCGCGAGACAATGCTGGGTGAACAATAAAATTATTCAAATATCGGCGGCCATTTTGAGGGAAAGTCGTTAATTAATTTCAAGATCCAAAATAAGCAATGATATTCCCAAAACCTCGCATGGCATTCTATCCTACTAAATAATTAATAGGTAGTAATTATGTAGTAGTAGGGTAAAGATGCCGAATATGAGATACCATTTACATATTCGGCCATAAAAAATAAATTGTTGCACTAATGACTATGAAAATCATTTATATTCGATAAGTATTTAATGAAGTTTATCCTTGAAAGACCGTTTAGTGCTAGGTATAATAGATTTTTTGTTATATCAGATAATATTAGAAAATTCAGAAATTACGTCTCAGGGAAATGGTCTCCTATTATGAGATACCAAGGGTTTTTAATATGAGATAGTATAGATTTAGAGAAAAAGGAAAGAAATCAATTCAAAAAAACTTTTTATTGGCGATATTTATTAATCTACAACATCGTACTACTAAATAAAAAGGTTTTAGTAACAACTTAATAATATATCATCATGTGCTTGTGCCAATAGTGCTTGATGTTCTTCAGATGTAGATGTAACCCATAAAATCGTTAGTCCAACTTTACAATATTTTTCTATTTTTGCTTCTAAATAGTCAGAAAAAGCTGGAGGTCTTCCCATGAACCTTGAAAAATACTTCTGCATTAGCATCTTTTTTGACATAACGTTCTAGGATACTCTTAGGAACATCGAAAGTTTTGATGCTATTAGGTAACATATTTGTTTGCTTCGCACTGCACTCACGGCCCGTATTATGGCATCGTGGTCCTAGGACTTCCTTGATCGACGGCATCTAGAAAAAGAGGTTTTTAAATAGTCATATTTCTATACATCCTAATATGAGATATCTCATTTAAGGAGCCCCCACGTGTCTCATATTAGGAAAACACCCAAATTTAAAAACTAGGCTGCCTATTATTTCTGGACGAAGAAAATACAACTAAACTGCAAATGCATTGTAAAATTAATCATATAACTGATACAATGACTGTAAATTTAAATCATTTAGTGTGACTATAAAGTTGTAACATACCTCGTGAATATTTGGTGTCAAAAACCGGGTTTTGTGGTTTCGTAAAAATCCGCACGTACACAACCTGACTTCGCCTCGAACTGGGAAGCACCAACACATGTTTCAGTCTGTTGCCACGCGGCTTCTGGTGACAGTATCGCCAAATAGCTGCGGCGATTAGTTTCGCCAAAACCTAACTATCTCATATTTGGCAACCATCTCATATTCGGCATCCTTACCCTATTATAAATGCGAAAATTTGGATTTATGGATGGATGTTTGTTACTCAATCAGGCCATAAAGATTTGGCGGAAAGGCACAGAGATAGATTACGAGTATTATAGTCAGAAATAAATAGGCTACTTTTTATCCCGGAAAAAGGAGAGTTCCCGCGCGAATTAAATAACCTCAATCCATGTGAACTAAGTCGTGGGTATCAACTAGTTTATAATACCTAACCAAAGGTCTAAGGCCTAACCAAAAAATTCAAATTCAATTCAAGTAGACCAACTTGTGGCTATTATGATAGGTACAGACTCTACCAGCGCGCGGTTCGGAAAGCAGATTGCTCTGAGAAGAGCCGGCAAAAAACTCGGCAGTTGCCCTTTTCAAAATGTACCTTTTAAGTGGACGGCTGAAGTAAAGCCGATTATTGTTAACCGATTATTAAAAAGCCGATTTATTAACTACATATTTAATAACCTCTACTTATTAGATGTGTCTTTACACACAGATTGTAAGTGTAATGGTAAATCTACTAATCATTCTTTCGGAATCAATTTATTAAAGCGGTACTCGACCCCACAAAAGATTTTAAATATCCAATAGAATAGAAAACTATTTATTCAAAAAACTTTATAAAGTGCTTTTTAATCGTCAAATGAATCTACTACTGGTTCAGAGTACCCGTCCAACCGAGAAGGACCAGCAAGAAACTCGACTGTGTTAAAAAAGCTTCCCTTTTACAGGCGTTTGCGACTACCGGCAGGATGCTCAAACCTCCTGAAATACTTAGTGTTGTCACAGCTCCGGGCACACAAAACTGTACATACTAATATTATCAAGAGGAAAGATTTGTATGTAAGTAGTTTGTAACAAATTTGCTCAAAAAGTACTGGACCGATTTGGCTGAAAGGTGGTATCTCCACCTTTCAGATAGTCGATAGACTATACCTTGAATAAAAACATAGGCTACTTTTTATCCTGAAAAAAATTATAGTTCCCGTGGGACTCCAAAAAAACCTCAATCCACGCGTACGAAGTCGCGGATATCAGCTTTTTTTTAAAGAAAGTTATGGAGTGTTCTCAGGCACGCAGGTTTGCTCATACGGTGTTTTTCTAATCTTCACAGTAATTGCTTAAACACATACAACTCCGAAAAGAGATGCGTGCCCACTGCCCAGCATTCATATCACCAACCAGTAGGTGAAGGTGGTCTTACGAATGGTCTTGAAATGTGCTTGAAATAAAATTATTTTTATTATTGTATAAAATGTTTGTAATGCATTCATTTTCTTTTTTGATACTTATTACAATTATTTAAACAACATGTCGTTCTCAATATTGACCTCAAAAATGATATTATGAAGGTTCTATGATCACATAATGTAATCATACTAATATTATAAAGACGAAAATTTGTATGTTTGTGTGTGTGCGTGTGCGTTCACAACACAACGAATAAACTGATTTGGCTGGGAATGGCGATAGCTCATACCCATGATTAACACATATGCTACATTTTACCCCGGAAAATTAATAATCTCCCGCGGGAATCAAAAAAACTTAATCCAGGCGGACGAAGTCGCGGGCATCATCTAGTTCAGTCATAATTTTGAAGAGCAATATTATGGACCTATAATGCTGTCGTCTGTATATGACATCATATATTTATGGTGAAAATATGAGTGTAATAGCAGCCTAAAAGTTACTTTCGTATAGGTAATTATTATCAGCTAACTCATTAATAAAATTATGTAGTCACTCTGCCGGTATATATACAAATTGAACGGACAACCATTGGTTTGTTAATTTTTTTTTTCTATTTATTTGGTCTACTAACGAACACTTACAATACATACATTTAAATTAAAACATTCTAAAATTAAACCTTACTAACTCTAGTGACCACTTAAAAGTAAACACAATATTTTTAGAAGTTCGTTACTTATAAAAAAAGAACTTCGTAATCATCACTCACTATCATAATAACATAATTAATAAGATTCAAAAGTAAAGTCTCCCTGAAACTATTGATAGATAGAATTTCAGTAGTTTTTCATCAATATAAAGTTTAACTTTACGAAAAGGTCTGAACTGTGTGCCTACTCGTAAGGTTAATTTACGAAAGTTTGAGCAACTTTTGCCAGCAAATCTCTCAGGTGGCTGAATCTTAGACGGCTCGATTGTCGATTTTTCACAAGTACCTACCTACTGTAAAGATATTAGTAAACTGAGTTTCTCTAATTCGACGTCCCAACCGAATAACGGCGAAAAAAGTTAATTTTACACGAGAGCCAATCTTCTTTGTTATTTAACCTGATTAATGCTATATATATTTTATACATACAACAACAATTACATATACGACTCTCCTGTATAGCGCCTTTATTCAGTTGGGCCGTCAAATTGCATGCGGCAAACGTGAACTGTAAACTTGACAAATTTTTTTTCCTCCGAGACTGTAAAGGATTCGTGAAAGAAAGAAGAGTTGTATAAAAGCGAGTTGTGCGTAAAGGCATTCTCAATAAAAAAAATACGCGTCAAATTGAGAATCTTTTTTCGAAGTCGGTTAAAAATAGCTTTCTTGTATCTACTATAGAGAAGCTTCTCCTAGTCGAACCACGAATTCACAGTTCCACTTCTAACTACTTATTTAACGCTAAAACCTCTCGCACCCCCCACAATTGACGACAATCTTCGCATTGTGCTGTTTAGTGCGGGCCACGAATATATCGCGGGTTTTGTTGACAAAGCAAACGGTATAGGTACGTTGTAGTTGTAGCGCAGTTCAGTAGGGCTAACATGCGCGCCACGAGAAAATTTTCTCTACACTTTACTCGTGAATCTCTGTAGAGATTCACATAAAGACTACGAGTAAACGTGTAGACAAAACTTTCTCGTGGCGCGCATGTTAGCCCTACAGGAAGCATACAGTAAGGAGGCCGATTTACACCGCTGAAACTACTTTAATTTTTTAAACGTGATACCCAAATATTCAAAAAGTTTTCATAAGACAAACTAGGAAGGTAGGTTGGTACCCTATCCAATATTCTTACTCGTATTGAGATATGGTTTATGTTCTTGCTGCTAGCTTAATCCTTGCATCTTCACAAAATGGGATATGGAATAGCCCAGTGAACTGAGTGATTGCTGAACAACGTTGTAGTAAGGAATCATCGTAGTAGGAGATGCGAGTAGTCAATGTAGTCAGTAGTCAATAGTCAATATCGTCAGTAGTCAGCGGGCGGCGGAGGGCGGGCGGAGGGCGGGCGGAGGGCGGGCGGCGCGCGGGTATTCATGAGGTCTCGTTAGGCGGCGCGGAGCTGTAGTTGTGACTATTAATTTTACATTTTTTCGTTGTTAATTAATCAATGTGCACCGAGCCTCGCGGTTTCGTTAAAAACTGAAATAATTTAATAATTATTTCATCAATTTGTAGCCGCTTTTACGGGTCTTGTCGGTCTACCTGCAACAAAAGGAATCGATTGGTGCGATGATATATTAACTACAGGCAATGAATTTGTCTTCAGTAGGTAGTTTCTGTTCCATTCCACTATAGTAATTTGTAAGTTACTGGCATTATGAGATCGACTCGATATTCTGATTCAAATTCAAAATTTATTTATTTCATGTAGGCCACCTTGTAGCACTTATGACACGTCATAAATCTACCGCCGGTTCAGGTAGGTTAGGGTAACGTCATACTTTCAGCGCGGTTCAGCATTCTACAAAAAACAATCCATGGTAAGCCACTCGGTGCGCTGCGGCACCTTGACTCGTCGTGGCGGCGTCGCTGCTTTGTGAAAGTCCCTTGGTAGCTAAGCTAAACGTTATATGTATTCGTTTTGTGCGTATAACAAAACACATAGATGCTTGCCTGTTTGCTAATTTCAAATCGCAACGTACAAGTAAGCCGCGGTTTTATTTTCGCAGTGTAGACTAACCCTAAAACTTAAGTTTAAAAGATTATTATTAGGTATAATAATTAAAAAATCCGCATAAAGTAAGAACATCGGCTTCGTGGAGAGTCGTCTCTGTAACTCGACAGGGGCAACTAGAGACAAACAGCTTACGAAGCTCAAGCTGAATTACTTACCTACTGCCGGGTACGAATACGCTAAAGCCAACAAAAATCAACTGTCAAAATATCATAGGCACTAGTGGATGCATGGCGAACAAATAAAGCTGTTATAACACAGCTAATATAAAGCCGCTGTCACACCGAGAGCGGCGCGGTGCGTGACATCTCGCTGCACTCATTAGCGAGTTGTCCAAACTCGTTATAAGTTGATATCCCCCGCCCCGCGCCCCGCGCCCCGCGCCCCGCGCCCCGCGCCCCGCGCCCCGCACCGCCCGCCTCCTGCCGTGACATCCGCGATTGACTCGTTCGATCTACTGACTAATTTCTCCTCTCTAGGGATGCCATATAGTAGACATTTTTTTTTTCGTTAAATAGCAGATCTTAGAACTTTGTTAAGACGTTTGCGATTCTTTTAAAAACCCCATTAAGTGGTGAAATCTAAGACATGATTTTATTGAGTGATCAGATTTCATTTTAGGCTAATACATATTAATGATTTCTGAACTTAATAATGTTATATTTAAGCAGAACGCTCACTATTGCCTTCAATTCGAGCTAATTACCTAATCAATCGTGCTTGAGTTAAAACCCATAGATTATTATCAAGATAATCTTAGAAACGAGCGAAACTATATCTAACGAGTCGCAGGGAGCTGCTGAATACAGGTTACTAAGACCGCGGCCAGTGGAAGTCCATACAAGAGACCTTTGTCCAACTGTGGACATGACTGTATCGACTGACATAGAGAATAAGAACAATTGCAGAACAGAATAGTGTCATGAGCGCCGGCCAGCCCTGAGGCGAGCACGTTCTCGCGAGGCGCGCCGCGGGCTCTCTACGTGACATCGTGACTTTCGACCGCCGCGGCCGGTGCACCCCCGACCTCCCCTCCGCACCCCCTCCGCACCCCCCGTACCCCCGTACCCTGCACCGAACAATTATTCTATATCGCAATATACCTATTGCCGATCATCCGCTCACCCGCAGCGGTCCGCATACAGGCTGCTCCTGATATCCTCAAAGATTTTAATCCCAAGAAAAATATTCAAGTACGTAGGTACCTAACTAAAAAAAAACTTTTTAGCCGTTGTAAGAGCCCTAGTGGCCAGCAGTCCATTGATACAAGTTGAAAAGTGCTCTAAAGCTGTTGTAAATACAAATAGGGTATGCACACTTTAAACTAATGCCCCCAGCAATCATACACTTACACGATGACTTACTTGCACGATTTGGATATTCTTGGACTGTTGGAGAAATAAAAAGTTGTTGAAAAGTCAAAGCTCCTGAATCACATCCGTAACCCAAAACCATGTTTTTCAGGTATCATCGTCCAGGTCTTCAACTATAGCCATACAAAATTTATGCCGATGCGATGTTCAGTGTTACAACGTGAAGGACACATCAACAAACCAGAATAAACACACTCACAGTTTATAATATTAATTACTTACCACAAAAAAATGAATGTGAAACTGAAAAAGTTTAAGACAATTTTTCTTTTTTATTAATTTTGGTCAGGCTCGATGGTTGAAGTATAAAAATTTTTACCTCTAAAAAAGCGCCACACAATTACCACATTATGACACAATTTAGGACTAAAAGCCACTGGAGCTTGATTCCAGATGTATGAAGGCCTTAGAAGAATATGATCAAATCAAATCATTTTATTCGGTAGGTCATCATCATCATCAGCGGCGCTACAGCCCCTTGTGGGCCCGGGCCTGCTCTAGAAGTTTCCTCCATCCAATTCAAAATTTGGTAGGTACTACGTTGAATTACAGATTGATAAGTTGATAACTTAGCTTTATTTTCATCATAATTCATGTCTTCTGTTAGGTACAAAAAAAACTGTGTGCAGTTAAAAATGGTAAATAATTTATACGAGGCGCTAAAAATACCGGATCACGCTGTATACCGCTGTATCAGTGATTGGTGATATCGGTCGGGCTTGCTCGTTAGCGGAGCCGCGGCGCGACGTGCCGCGTGCCGTGCCGCCGTGCCGCCGTGCCGCCGTGCCGCCGTGCCGCCGTGCCGCCGTGCCGCCGTGCCGCCGTGCCGCCGTGCTGCCGTGACGCGCTAATGGCAGATAATACACCGAATGCGATGATTGAACTCATTGTGACCTGTTGCAGACAATTATACTGTCACAACTTCGCAGCCCGCGGGCGACGCCAGAGGGGATTCCGTTATAGTATCGAACACTAACAAAAATCTTTCTTCCTAATAATATCTAATATTAAATGTAGGTAATATTCTATAGGGGTAATGGTTCTCTTCTATTCTTTCTGAGAATTATCCGCATTTAGGCGGAATAATCATAGGCGAGGACTTCAAGAAGAGCTGGAGAGCCAAGTATTAAGCAATACGAATTCAGGTGTCTCGTTGCCTAAGGTTATTTGATGGTCCAAAGTTCGAATCCCAGGCATGCACATATTGCTTTTCATTTAGCAATTTATTATTAACTATCACTTGCTTCACTAACGGCGAAGGAAAGCATATTGAGGAAATCTGCATGCCTAGTGTTCGCCATAATGTTATCAGTGTTATGGTATCAAAGATGTATAAAGTCTGCTGCCTGTGGTGGGCTATGGTCTTAATCTCATTCAGAGAGAAGCCCCGTAGTAGGATAGCGCTGGGTTGAGATGATGACACCTGTTTTCTGTGCACTGATAGCTAAGTGTGGTCAATTTATCAATAGTGATCACCAGCAGTCAAAGTAAACAAAGTGGCAGAATGGGTGTTGTGCAAGGAATATGACAATAAAGAATTTTGATTAGGTACAAGCATTACCCACGAATAGGTTTATCTTCTCTAGATCTCGGTTCTAGCTCTACTAATTATTTTTTATAATTTCATACTTAGGTAGGTATATTTTATATTATTTGTGCGTTGTTCTCGCAAATGCCTAGGCAGACAGACAGATACTACAGAACAGATTAAATGATTACACCATACTAGCTTCAGCAACCTAGAGCCAGACTTAAATCCTATACTATGAAACAGTAGGTAGGAAATTAGAGTTCCTAAGTATAACTGTTTAAGTTATGCATTTTTTAGTTAATTTTATAAGTATTTTGCATGTGCAGTAAAGTCTTCATTTGGTAAGATAACTTCGGCCTCTTTCTCGTGGGATTCAAATTTCGAATTCCTGGCAAGCACCCCTAACTTTTCGGATATAAGTAGGTTACCGTTTAAGCAATTAAATATCGCTTTGAAGGTAAAGGAAAGCTCCCTGAAGAAACTAACTTGCCTTATGACCGTTTTCACCAACCATTAGGTATGGTTGATTCATCATTCACTAACGAGGAGTCTCTAACGTTTTTAGCCCATAAATACAATCCATTATCTATTTAGGTGTTCCCAAAAGGTTCGTGAAAACGAATTTGAGTATTAGGGAACGTTGGTGAAAACGGGCATAAGAGTTATCCATAATGTTCTCAAAGGCCGCCATATTATAAGTTCTGGTTATCTGCACTTGAAACTGTGGCAGATAATGGCCAGCTTTTCTCCTTTTTAGAGGGGGCCTGTGCCCAGCTGTGGGCCGCCGATGAGCTGGGAGAACGAACCTCGACTTTCCAATTTGATCGAAGGTTATACTAAAACGTCGTAGCTTCGTTTGTTGTAGGTTTAATTATCTAGAACTACAGAACTTAAGGAGGTAGAGAAAGGAAGTATTGTGCAGGGTGTGCAGGTATGTGCATGGACTATGCACATAAATAAACATATTACATATTTACACAATACCTACTCCGTAATGTAACGGTTATCATTTACCTACATCGAGAAAAATTATAAAAGTAGTTGAATTTATAGCCTCTACTATACTTTTACTGATTAATGATTAGTTTTTGCCCACAGTGAAGTTACAGAAAGAACACTTTAAGAAAAATCTATTACCTAATTACCAGTCATTTTGATTTTTTTACCAACTAGCTTTTGCCTGCGTCTTCGTACGAGTGGAGATAAGTTTTTAAATTCCCGCGGGAACCTTCTATTTTTCCGGGATAAAAGGTAGCCTACGTCACTCTCCAAGCCGTCAATTTCGACAAGTGCCCCATGCAAAGAATCACGTCTATCCGTTGCTGCGGGATTTAATGACAAAGCAATAAAAACACTCCGCATTTATAGATTGTGTGTGGCAGATTCCTACTCGACTTTTCATGAGATTCACATGTTGCCCTACACGAAAAAAATAATTTTGAATTTTGAGGATTTCTGATTGGGTAGATACCGATTCCTGAGTCAAAATATACCAACCTTACTATTTAAAAAAAAGTACACCCGGTAAATGCTATATTTTAATCACTGTTTTGTAATTGCGTGTCGACGTCTAACCTGAAACGTACTTGCCGGAATATTACTCCCACTTGTAAACTTTTTAAATTACAAAGGACGATTAAAAAATTAAAATACAGTTTCAAAAAACCCGCTTCGAGCTCAGACTCTCCGGCAAAGCAAGGGCCCCTCCGGCCGCCAGTAGCTTGCACTTACAAAATCCGCCCTCGACCAGCTCCCTCTGAGGGTTGAAAACACTCAGCAAACTATAATCACTTTTGCTGACGGTACATGCGACACAAAATGGCGCCGGTATTTACCCGGTTTTCATATTTCAGCCCCGCGCCCCGCGCATACCCTCTATGTAAACATTCCAAATAAAAATGCGCCATTACTATTTGCATTCATATCTAAAGAAAACATACATGCTAAAATACTGGCAAACACTAAACCCACTCGCAATCTATTTTCAATCTTATCACACTAAACATAACGTCAAAAATCCCAAAAAGTCGTAGTTATGATGCGTGCAGTGGAAGTCACAGTGGATTGAATGTGTGTCTTTTGTCCCACTCTCTCATATGGTCGGAATGCTCTCTCCTGCTCTCTCAGTAAGTAAAAGGTGGGATGATTGAGACGTAACTGCCAACTGCCACTGGTCCCATTATACACCTCGAGAATAGTAAACAAGACTAGTGATGTAATTTTACAGTATCGATATTCTGACGATTAACAAAATCTTAGTTTGTAATCCTTATTCCCTACTAATATTACAAATGCGATAGTTATTCGTTGGTTTGTCTTTCAATCACGTCGCAATAGAATTACGGATCGACGTGATTTTTCCTATAGTTGAGTACCTGGCTACTTTTTATTCCGGAAAATTAAAATTCCCACTGGATTTAAATAAAAAATCCACGCGGACAAATAAGTGTGAAAAAAAGTATAAAATTTAGAAGTTAAAAAATAAACTGTGACATGATTGTCTTACTTCTGCACAAATACCTAATTTAAATTTTTTTGACTCACCATTAAACTGTTATAAAAAATAAAAATAGTACCTAACAGAAGCAACAGCCAAATTTTGCTTAGGCAAATGTTGCAATTTGGCTGTTGCTTTATTTTAATTTATTTTAATTTAATTTAATTAATATTATATAATTTAATTTTCCATATTCTTAATAATATGGAAAATTTCCAAAACAAAGAAAGCAGTGTAGTGAAATGATTAATAAACAGTGAAAGTTTAAGTTTTTTAAGCTACAATTTTTTAATATAGTGTTACTGAAATCTTAGTAATTAAGTATTCTACGGGCATTTAAAAAAAGTTAGTCTTGCATTCCTGATTTATCATTAATTTTTTGTAGTTTGCGAAAACTATACCGATATAGCATCGAGCCATACAATGTCACATCCCTACCGCTCCGGCTCGCTCACCCAACCATAACTAATAGTCGTGAATAAATCGCCCGAGTCCGCACAAAGCCACATTTTTTTCGTGGCGCCGTTTCCACCAATGAGCGCGCGCCGTCGGCGACCGCCTGAACCAATCACAGCGCGACTTTTCAGAAAAGAATCTCAAAATTATGCCCGGCTCAATTCATCGCATGTTTTTCACTTCAGCCCCGGGCCGGCCGTGGTTTCTTTGGCATGTTGATTGCAGTTATTGTAGACTAATTTGAACTCTGCTCGCTCGCTGTAAAGGTTAAAATTGAGTCGAGAGCGATCCGCTTTTCCCGAAGGGCGCCGATGATTGTAATTGCGATTGCAAATGGCGGCGACACACGCACGGGTAATCAAATAATTGGATTTATCGGGAAAATTGAGAGTCGTTAATTCCAAAAAACTCATTCTTGATAAAATCAACTAACAGAACAACTTAGTTGGGTACCGAGTGGGTAGGTACCCAGAGAGTAGAGTCAGTGGAATCTGTTTACCGAAACGATGGTAGAGTCTTATCTTGTCATAAAAGTATTTAAGTTTGTTAATTAATGCTCAAGTAACCGGTGCATCAAAATATAAGTAGGTATCTAAATACCTTACTAAATAGGAGTATAGACCTACCTACATACACATTGAAACCCAGAAAGAGACAATCAGCGATGTCGATGTAAGAGCAAAAACTTTAAGTAGATATATCCAGATTTAAAATTGTCAACTTAATATTATAAAACTATAAACACTCGCAAAAAACTTTATTCACACGGCGTTTGGACCTTTTTGAATTCATAAGAACCTTTATTGATATTATCTAAGTATTATCCTATTATATCCTTTGTCCCGGGGTGTCCATGTTGGGTGATGGCCATTGATCAGTTGACCATTCAGAACACTATCAAATTGCAACTGTCGCTGATTGATTTGGGATGGTGTACTTATTCATTTGATGACAGGGTCTACGATTTTGCTTCAAATCAATTGCTCACTTTATTTTGACACCTTTTCAAATTTTTGTCACAACAATTCCAAACTTTTTGTGTACCTACTACCTGCCTATATTGGAAATTCGAACATGTGCCGACATTAAAAAAAATCTATAGGTACTAATTCTATTTTCGCGTTCTAAGATTTCAAAAATCTATTTTCAGAGTAGGTATCTCAAATATCTATCTATCTCAAGACGCAGAAGTTCACACAAGACTCGTTGACGACTTAACTTACTTTAACTTACTTTTTTACTTACCTATTTACCAATAGTTATTAATTATTATGATAAAATATTTTATAACACTGTATGTTTTCTTAAAAATAAAAATAAATAAATAATCCTATTTCCTACTTATCCCATTTTACAAACATAGGATACCTACCTATGATCTCATAGGTAGATAATATGCGAAATACAGTAACTACGCACTACAGAGCTACGTACCGACGTGATGCTTTACATGGGTCATGGTTGATGACCTGGAGAATCGCATAGGCTATTTTTTATCCCGAAAAAAACGAGGGGCACTTGCAAGATTTTTTAAAATCATAACTCCACGCGGACGAAGAGTAAATAATAATGCACTTATTTATATTAAGCATTATACTTACTACTAAAAAAATGCGTCACTTGAGAACAGGTGCGTTCTCTTCAAGGACTCAAGATTATCAATAGAGTATCGTCTAGTCATCGAGACACTGTAGCCGCCGCGGCGCTTTGTGTCGGGCCTGTCATGCCTGTGATGACCACAATGGCCCATTGTGAGCCAGCGCTGACAATGGGTGACAATGTGCCCAACACGGGCAGCGTGTGAATCTGTCACAACATGTCACTTCATGGCGTTTTTGCACATCAAAATTTGCCCAGATAGATAATGCCGATACATTGCGGCGAAGCTGCATCAATTATTGCTACTATTGTCTAAATTGTGGTGATTGGCTGAAATTATGGTGTTTCTGCTGTGAGCGCCACACTATAGCAATCATTCTAGCATTTTTATAGTAGCAATTACTACTATCTCAAATGATGTTAGCTGAGTATGGTATTCTCGATGCTACAACAATGAATTTTAGCCGATAGCGAAAGAGTTTCAGCCAATCAGAGAAGATTGCGATCTTAATACTAGAGCGTATTAGTATAACAATAAAATGTAATTCCGAATAGTTAGTAGAGTTACTTGGGATTGGAAAAAACCCAAAATCTTTACTTATTTTTCTTTACCAACCAGAGTTATATCATTCTCAAATAACACACAAACATTGTCATAATAACATGATTATTATTTTTAACAAAACATTGTCTGCGTCGTTGTCACTGACATGTTTTATCTCGATCTCGAACCGCGCCAAGGTGTTGTGTGTCCACCCCTGCCCCCGCACCCCGCATCCCGCACCCCACCCCGCACGACCCCTGCGGGCAAATTATTATATTTAGCTATTTACATAATGGGCCTCACAATAGCCACGCGGAAATGTTTTAAGCTGGACCCATACTTATAACACGTAACGTGCATCCAACTCACGTTATAAGGTATAGAATCTATACTATAGATCATTAAACCATGAACACACTCACAAATTCCACCCGTTGTGTTCCCGGAACTGCTGTATTGAAGGAATACGGATTTTCCTCAAAAGCCAACAAAAAGTTCATGTATTGCAAATGTCCAAGGACAACGTTAATCGATTATCATCAAGTAAACTAAGCTATTATCCATCATAAGTGGTTTAAGCCGCTAGAAAAACCTACAGTTTTTCAGGTTTTTGAAGTAAAAAGTTGTTTTAGGCGCGTTGAGCGAAGTTTAGGTAAGGTTTAAAGAATTTATTCTCAGAGAACAGTGTTGCTCACTTACAGAGAACTTAAAACAATAAAATTAATATGAAATGTACAACGACATGAAAACAAAAATGGTGACTTCCAGTAATAGAAAGACTGTGTAATAGATGTTTAGTGGGAAAAACTTATTTATGGATTCGGTTCACCGACACGCTCAATGCTAACAGTATACAGGGTGTCCCACGGCTATGCCACATGGAGGGGAAGTACCTTAAATATTGTAGATGGAACATTTTACTGAAAGAAGACTTCATTTTAATTTTAAAAACAATTTAAACTGCATTCATAGATTTTTAAATAATTGCCTGGTTGAACCGGGACTCGAACCCGCTATACGAGAAAAAAAAATTAACCTGTAACTTTATCATACCGATCGGAAGGCTTCATCGTAAGGATTATTTTTTGTTAAATAACATAGCATGAGAAATAAAAGGAAGACCATGAATTTTAGCCTTTGATGTAAAATTTTGTTCAGAAAAATGAAAAGCTGACATTCGTAGCTCTGTTGCAGCGGGACTGAAGGATAAACCAATAAATCAACAAACAAACACACTTTCGCATTTATAGGTAATATAAGTAAGGATTAGTAAGGATAGTAAGGATCGGGAAATGATGCGTACTTCTCAAGTGGGTACTCATTAGTAATAGTTCATGTCAGTTGTATGTCGATACGCCAATGTCAGCTTTTCATTTTTCTGAACAAAATTTTACATCAAAGGCTAAAATTCATGGTCTTCCTTTTATTTCTCATGCTATGTTACTTAACAAAAAATAATCCTTACGATGAAGCCTTCCGATCGGTATGATAAAGATACAGGTTAATTTTTTTTCTCGTATAGCGGGTTCGAGTCCCGGTTCAACCAGGCAATTATTTAAAAATCTATGAATGCAGTTTAAATTGTTTTTAAAATTAAAATGAAGTCTTCTTTCAGTAAAATGTTCCATCTACAATATTTAAGGTACTTCCCCTCCATGTGGCATAGCCGTGGGACGCCCTGTATAGCTGAGTGTGACGTGTTTTCACTTCTGTCAGCATTCCCCATGACTGACCAGGTTTTTTTAAATACTTATTTAATTTAACGTGTAGTCTTTGAACCCACCACCACAAGTTACCCATGCTTCAATAGCCGTCACCATCATTAGATCTTTAGATATTCCCCGCAACCCGGGACATAGATATAAATGTCGGAACGAATGGCGTGTTAAAAGTATGTTTCCTTCAAATTTTTATTTAAGTGTTTACATAATAGACCAATCACAATGGCCACGTAGGATGTTTTAATTTGACAGCTTTCTGACAGCCCCGGCGATGGCGAAACGTGATTATGTGGTGTGTGTGTTGTGTTGCTTTGTGTAAATGACATCCAGCGAGCGTGATAAGCAGCTGTTGCTCGTAAATTGGGAATTTGGTTATTAATAATAGTGAAGTATGTTATTGTTATGTGTGATTAGTGTTTTAGTCGATTTGATAAAAAAAACTTTTGTAGCTGCACAATGAAATTAAATTATTAGGTACAAAGCCAAACAGCTTTTTAACTTCGTTCAAATTAATAAAATAAATGTTTTAGTTTTTTAACATAATTATCATTCATTAAAAGATCCAGACATTTTGGTTCTCGGGCAGTTAGCGTTCATAAATACACAAGTATTTAGTAATTAGGACGCTAGAATATCTGGACATTATGGCGATACCGTCATTTTACAACGTGGATATTCTGATAGTAACCCATTTTTAGTTGTTACGAGTGCGCTGCATTTTTTCCACCTATTCCAATAATTTGTTTGGTGCTACGACACGGACGTAACGCTCTACGCAATGCTACGACGGGTGCTACACTTCTTCAAAGATTATAATATTATGTAATGAACATTACGTACAAAGTATCTAATTGTTTGCGTATATTTTAATGATAACATAATATTTTATGTTTTTTGTTTTATATAAATGGGGAGTAATCCGATTTCCTAATATTAAGTGACTGGCTAAGGTTCCGAAACCTTTATTTTTATTTTGAAAATGTGAGTAGGTACTATTTCATTCTCCTAGAAGTAAGTTTCCCAGTGACATTGGTTTAGTTTGTTGTCAATCGTTGGTTCAAACATTGAGCTGTAGTATCAGACGGACTGACGGGTATATATATATCAATGGTTATAGGTAAATATTAGTACCAGTATGGATAAGTCATATGGAATATGTATACAATAAAGATTAATTGTCGACCCTCGTGAATATATGCAGCGCCACTGATCACACCAATGTGTGACAGAATTCTGAAGAAATTTTAAGTTTAAAATACTCGACGGTTTATTCACACTTTGAATAACCCTTTTAATGCAAATATAACGTCAATCTTTCCTTAAAACTGCGACTTCCTGTCAAGGCAAGAAACGACAAATCTGAACAATTCCTCAGAGCGTTCATTATCATCTGAACACTCTCATTGTATGCGCTTGGTGCGTGTGAATGGAAAAACAACCAATACAGTTAATTTAAGATCATTCAGTAATCAATAAGCAATTCAATGATTACAAAACAAACGTAAACAAACACTCAATACGAGCCGAGAATAAAGTTGTGCAACCCGATACGCGGTGCGCGATCGATTCATCGGCTTCGTTGTCTCGATAGCACGGGAAACTCGTTGTCAACAGCACAAATATGTTTTTATTGATATCATCAATCGATAGGATTCGGCTCGCCGGTTTTTGTTTTGAGTGCTGCATAGGCAGCAGGGCGACTTTAATAAAAACGGATCCATTTTTTAGGCAAGTACACATAACACAAAGTATTTAAAAAAAAATACTTTGTTGCATGGAGTTTAATTGGGTAGAGTGCTCCTAGATTAAAACTAATAGAAGTGTCCATGAAACTTGATTGTACTTTTATTACTCAAGTTTTTGATTTGGGATTTATTTATTTAATTAGGGTCTTAAAATCACTTTTGAAACTTGGTCAAGAGTGATTTTAAGTCAAAAGAGCCGGCAAAAGACCGGCAACAAACTCAACAGTTAGTCTCTGCCCCATAACAATATTCCATATGATATTTTTTGATACTCGAATAGTAATAAAAAATATCGGTAAAAAGTAGAACCAAAAAACACTTTTCTTTGTAGTTAAGTATAGCCCTCAATCATAGTATAAGTAGAAATAGTTTGTAAGGTATTAAATAATAATTTTTTATTTTTTTTATGCTCAAGTTAATTTATTTTCAGTGTTAACCTGAAATTTGAAATTTATAGGTTTGCGAATAAACTTATATAATGATTGATCCTAGAAATTTAATTTTTTAATAGTGTAACAGCTGTTATACATTGTAATGAATAATCGTTTACTTATTTTATTTTCTATGATTCTTATCACAGAGGCGTGTACGAAGCAATATCTCCACTGGTCGAAATACAGCCGCATACTCGGTACTCGTCAATTACGGATAATAATTGTATCGAACTCTTCAAATTCACAAACGCATAGTAATCGCCCTTCTCTTCAACGCCAATATAATCTGCAAATAGGTACCAGCATTTTAACATTTTACATGCCCACAAAAGCTTCCAGCTAAATAGGTGCCCTCATACCCAAATGTGACGTGACAACCTCTAACCCTTTCGCTTTTATATTTACGCACAATCACATCACCCTGATGTCACGTTCTGGACTATAATTTCCATATTGTACATACACAAGAGTGCAAATTTTTTATTGTTAATTCAAAAACTAAATAGTGTGAGTATTTTTGGGGATTACTTTTCAAAACTAAGTGGGTACTTTGAATACTAGTGGTTCGCCCCGAACTGAGACCTCGCGATATCCCATAATTCCCAAAAGTTTTAATTATATATTGTAACTAGCTTTAACCCGCGGCTTCGCTCACGGTAGGTTCGATTTTTTAACCCCCTATTTAACCCTCTTGGGGTTGAAATTTTCCAAAATCCTTTCTTAGCGGATGTATACGTCCTAACAGCTACCTGTTTACCAAATTTCAGCTCGATCGGTCCAGTGGTTAGAGCTGTGCGTTGATAGATCAGTCAGTCAGTCAGTCAGTCAGTCAGTCACCTTTGCCTTTTATATATTTAGATAATTAATTTTATAAAAACATCAACTTACTACAACTAAGTATTCTCAACTCTTACTCTTTGTAACTCTACCATTTCTAACTTTTCGAATATGGTTTATAAAAAAGTTAACCCGCAACTAGAATTACTTGCTCACTTGAACACAATGGTAAACTAACAGATTGTTCTTAATAAATGCCTGATTATTATAGATAACGGAAATAATAGTTACATTTTGCCTACCTACAATGCAAGAGGAACAAGTGATTATGTTCCAGCTAACCGAAAACGAGTTCCCGAGGGCTCTTGAATATAAATTGACATCACGGCGAATACCGCTTACTCGGCGCCTTTCCCCTTTACATGGTAAACAGCGCGCCTCTACAACAAAATAACTTGGCACATAACATTTATATGGTAAATCGGTTAACCCAAACCTTACCTACATCTTTCTACTGCTATAACGATGTTGATTTTATTAAAAACTAGATTATTTCCGAACTCTTTAATTTTCCGGGATAAAAAGTATGTGTTAATACAGGATATAATCTATTTCCATTTCAAATTGCAGCCAAATCCATCTAATAGTTTTTGCGTGAAAAAATAAAAAACATATACACACACACCCACACCTACACATACAAACTTTCGCCTTTCTAATATTAGTGTGATAATCTCATTAACTAACACAATATTGTGCTAATGCACTATGTAAAAAAAGCTTTCTTTTTATGGACATGACTTGAATAATTTAGCTAATGATAAAAATGAAGATCAATATTTTATATAATTTGTGTATTGTTTGTTGTATAACTTTTGGCTTATCCAACATACATGATGTAACCTAATAATTTTATAAATGCAAAGGTATCTAATTCTATCTTTCTGGCTGTTGGTATATACTTTTTACTCTAGAGATAGACCTAGGCACTTTTTAATCCGGCAAATTAAAAAGTTTTTACGGTATTTAGAAAAATTTTTAATCTGTGAGGACAGCGATACAAAATAAAAAATTCGCACTGAAAACTTTGTCAAGTTTCATAACTATTAGCATGTAATGTCACGTAAATCTGATCATTAAGTCTTCAACAATAGCCAATAAAAGGCCACAATAACATAACCAATAACGGCCGCTGGCAGACTAAACGACAGACTTAGCAGCGAGGCTCTTCAGCTCTCAGGCTCAGGCACTGGGGGCCCGAGGGGGCCTGAGGGGTTGGCGAGAGGGGCGAGGGGGGGCACGGTTAGGTGGAGGGCCCTCGAGGGCGCGAGCACTCTTTAGGAAATCGCAAATCGTCCGATGCGACGAGTGCGATGCGCTGGCATTCGACGGAGGTAAGAAACAAACCAGGAATCTAATATTTGACAATTTTTACATTTCTTGTGGGATTCTGTCCATCTTTTCATGCTAATTCACCACAATTGCGATGGTGAAAATTGGCAATAATACGTATAATAACGCATCTTCGAGTAATGTTTAACGAAGGACTATTGACGATTTGGCAAATTTTCCAAAAAACTTGTTGAAACGCTTTGAATTTCTTGAATAAAAATGTTCTATGCCTATGATGGCTATTTCCGAACATCAAGATCGTTTAAGTTGCGTAGACGTGAAGATGTAATAGACAGATTCACTTGCATTTATAAAATACTAGCTTATGCCCGCTTACGTACGCGAGATTTAGGTTTTTTAATTCTCTTATTTTCCGGGATAAAAAGTAACCTATGTGTTATTCCAGATTATAGTCTATCTCTGCGCCAAATTTCAGCCAATTCGGTTCAGTTGTTGCGTCGTGATTGAGTAATAAACATCCATCCATCCGTACATCCAAACTTTCGCATTATTTTATAATATTAGTAGGAGTAGTATAGTAGGACTAGTAGGATATGGATTTCAATAATCTTATATGCTCCTGTAAACGCAGGTCTCGTAACGCCACTTTATTGGATAGGTGAAAACTTTGTTCGTAGCTCGTTGTAGCCCCGACAGCGGGACAAGCCATTAGGTAGTCGGCGCTCGGATACAACTTGCCGATGTCCCGAGAGCGCGGGCTGAGAGGCTGAGAGGTTGAGAGGCTGGGCGGCTGGGCGGCCGGGCGGCTGAGCGGCCGGCACAGCGCAAATTATCACATTGCCTTTTTTCTTACCACTCACCGACTCACTTACAGCCACTGTAAAGTCAATTAAAACTGCAGTTATTCGCAGTTACCAAAGTAGTTTATCATGTCATTTTTTGTCAGTTGCTCGGTCATTTATTTGGTCAGGTTACCGCTAGTACCGAATTCGTTTCCGTTGTTCCCTTCGTCATTCTAGCGACGCAAATTTTTGGCGATGAGAACTTACAGTAAAATAAAGTCATCTTGTTAAATGAGATATAGTTATAAATATTTTGAGTCAAGGAAAGTTTTGGAATCACATCAAATACAGATCTGTTTTATAGTAGGTACGTCATGAGTCAATGCTATTTTTTAATTTTACCATTCATTATTATTGCGTAGATAAGTTACAAAATTGGTAACTCTACATTTCTCTAATATTGTCTATCAAACAATTATATTTCCCTTATCAATTTCAACTTTTTATATATGAACTTGAGCATAATCTAACGAAACTTTCCGTAACCTTGTTTTTCTGTACTCTTAGTATAACCAGTTGCCGACTTTCATCTCAATTTTATTATTAAGATAACATCTGAGCCCTGACTGCCACAATACACGATTGTCTGCTTACCTATTTAGTTGCTGAACTGTTAAAAACTTTACCACAGCCATGCTCTGTATACGAAAGAGAAAGGTGTGAATAATGTCCCCATTTATTATATATAGTTTGTTCTGTACAAATGAAAGTTTTCTCAAATCTATACTACCTATAGGTATAAAAGTAGCAAAAGCTATATCTACGATTATATACAAATATATACTGCTTTATAATGGCTAGTATCTAGTAATATACTAGCTGACGCCCGTGACGTTTTCGTGTGGATTGGTTTCTTAAAAATTCCGCGGAAAATCTTTGCTTTTATACAAGATAAAGAACATCCTATGACAGTTAGCAAACAAAATTTAAGGTCAGGAACTTACTCACATAATACTGTAAATGTGTGAATAGCTAAAACTATATTATGTTAATGTATATGAATAATTAAAAATCGGCAATATATAGTTCGAGTGTTAAAGACAGATATTCTGTTGTTAGAATTGTACGAGTATTAAGGTCAATATACATTTATTTTTTTATCTATTGTTATCGAATGAATGTCAAAGTTATACAGCCACGTCCCTTAGAGCGGGCGTGACATTCCACAAAATACTGTCAAATAGCTGTCAAAGAGAATGTAAAATGACGCTGTTGTTGAAAGAGGACACCTTTATTTGAACACATGCGGATACAATGGGCGATAGTTTCAATTATTTCATGAATGCAGTCCTCGGCCGCCTTTTCGGAGTTTGGTACGTTTTAAGCAATTAAATGCCACTCGATTTAACGGTGAAGGGAAATATCGTAAGGAAACCTTCATGTCTGAGAATTGTTCATCATGTTCTCAAAGCTGTGTAAAGTCTGGCGATTCGCACTTAGCCAGCCTGGAGGACAGACAGCGTATGGCCATTTCTCATTCGAAAGGAGGCCTGTATCCAGCAATGAACGAACTGGTGGTAGAGTCATGACGTGTAATAAGAGCTACAAGTTGGCCTACATGAAATAAATAATTTTGAATTTGAATGGGCCAGAGCAGGTGGTGTTTTCTGACATCTTTTGTATAAACAAAATAAATTAAACTAATTAAGAATTAGTTTAATTTTGTTTTAAGTATAACTATCTAATTTAAATAAAACATAGATATAGAGTAAAAGAGATTATAATTCAATGAAGAGATCGACGTAATCTTTTATTTACAATAGATACCGTCCTGGAGGCGTGGACACTTGTGACGTGCGGACGTGCGTGTTGCGCTGACGATGGTACTACGTACAAACCTACTACAAACGTTGCTATAATCGCGATCTTTTGCTTTAGATAGCAATTGATGAACTGTGATCGATGAATAGATATAATTATTATAAAATATTGGCATACTAACAAACATGCTTTCGGATTTATGTGAAAGCGTGTTTCTGTGTTGATTTGTCCTTCTATAACGCAGCAACAGAGCAACAGATAGACTTGATTTTTTGTAAGGCTAAAGTTGAGGACCTAGATAGTGACAGGCAATTTTTTTGGACCGGAAAAAACAACTAGGTATTTGAGATATTGCCCAGGTGATATTTATAAATCTTCCCCTTCGTAGTAACCTTAGTATACAAGTTTATAACCATCATATGCCTACCTTCCGATTGTATTGTGTCCGCCCGCCTTGAGGAGGAATCTCGCCACTCCGCTGATGGACTGCGTACAATAATATCGGCCTTTGTGCCGTGACATTAGGGCGGGCGGTACACTGCAGGACATTTCACTGGATTGAAGCATTGTACATAAACCTTTATCTAAATATTAAATAGGTACATCAATTTAAAACAGCACAATGTTGTTATTTATTTAAATTATATTATTAAGAAACTACGTGAGAGAGTTACATTTAGACTAAATTAGACGATGAATACACCAACTGAATTTTGTCCTTCCAATAAATAAGTTACGCTGAACAGTAATCCCCGGTAGGTTCAGGACTATTTTAAGGAATGGACACTAGAATACTCAATTAGTCTATTAGATGTGGTGATATAGACATAATATCTAGAGTCTAGATACTTTCGACAAAAATCTCTAGATTTTATGCTAAGCACCCCATCTACCCATAGTCTAAATTCTAGACTATGGGCTGAGATACGTCCACATACACGCCTACCATTACCTCGCAAATTGAAATTACGGCAGGCGATTAAATAAAATTCTGTCAAAGACTTACCTACAGCAGGTAGTATCTGCGGTAGTTTCGCAATAATATAAATAGTAATGTGGGTGTATCTATTTCTGTCCGCGAGTGTAAGCTATACTTTTCCGATGTTTAGAAATAGGAGGATTGTGGAGAGATTGGAGTGGATCGCTCTGTGATGTTTTCATTTCGCATTTCCATATTATTTTGTTTGAGGTCCGCCCGACGCCCGGCGCGCGGCTAACGAAGGGTCCTACAAAGACGTCTCAGAAACAACTTTTCCTTTGAAAATCTCCCTCGTTATCTTGATGTATAAATAATTTATTACGAAGAAGACGTCTGCTTTTTTTTGTCGGTTTTATGTAACCTGATTGTTATTTTAGCTATTTTATATTTATTTTGAACGTAAAAATTTTATTTTTTTATTTGTAAAATATATTAAGTTTAACTGAGTAGGTTCTTAACGTTTTATAGAGGAATAAATAGACGTTTCGGCTGATTATTATTTATTATCAGTACAATGACTGTCAAAACGTCAAACGATTCTCGACGATGCAATGGTGAAATTAGACGATGATGAATGAATCTATTAATTTAATAAGACAGCTGTATCTTTTTGTAACTACTTGTAGCTTTTTTAACAAACTATTTTCTAAATCCATTTCCTCGTATTTGTAAAATTGTTTTTCATTGTCAAAGTGTAGTGTATACTCAATCTTGCATTCTTGAATTCTAATTTTTCAAAATATATCCGATGTTTTGTCTCGATCTTTGAGTTTTTTGAAGATCTAGGTGACATTGGATTTTTAAACATTTTTTTTTAATTTTTGAATATCATGTCGCTTGCGCGAAGGTTTGCGTTGATGTCTTTTATATGACAAGCTACTAATATGTTTGTCGTAAAATCAATTTCATTTGTTAACTATAATATGATCAGCCAATAAAAAAACATCTATTTTCTTTACCTTTATACCTAATTAAGTATATTTCTCCAAAAATAATATTGGTTTAAGAAGATAAGGAGTCAGAACAATAAGGCTTTTTATTACTACGAAATAGGATAATTTTCCCTTATTCTATTCTCATCATTTCACTACATCTCGAAAGTTTTATATTTACGTAAACTCACGGAACTGGATACATCATCATATTTAAGAAGTAAACAGTTTTCCGCCCTTGGGAGCGCACACGACGCGGCGTCGGCAGTTCGACAATCACTTGAAGGCGAAAAGTAATAACTGTGCCCTGATTTCCTTATTCAATTTATCGGCAAATAAATATTTCCGTCGGTTGTTACAGTAGTTACGCAAACGTTTATTGGAAATATTTTCACAAGTTATGTAAATATTGCTTAGATTTTCTCGTCGACTGCCGAAAATATATTCCAATACGCGTATTATAACTAGTCTGTTGCATTAGGTAATTCCTGTTTAGTTTAAATGTAAAGTTAAATTTTGTTTGCAAATAAATAAGTAAATAGTAAATATTTTGTGATAGTTTTATTAAAGAGATAAGATCGCTCATAGCGATAAGTCTTTGCGCACTTATGTACATTAATTATAAGATTGAATTGTAAACATCATTTCTTATGCGTAGCAATAAAGAATTTTCTATCTATATATTTATCTATCTAATGTGTTTTCCTACAGTTCAAGGAAATTATTCGACTAAATTCTATTATTGGCAAAGTATGTCCCTAACATTTTAGAGACAGAGAGCGTTCAGAGCGCAATATTCGGAGAGACGTAGTGATTTCGGTATTTAAAATTTATTTTCTTATTTCTTACCTACTAACTTTCCTCGCGATGTCTTTCTTCACCGTTAAAGCATGTCATATTTAAAGCAAGGCTATCACTGCTTAAGAAAGCGTAATTAATCCTTAATAGCAGTATTTTCGATACCTACTTATAAATTCGATTTCATGCGGTACAATTTAAAAAGTAATTTTGATTTACTTACTTGCGATATTGGGGTTAGGTGATTTATTTTATCTGAAACGGGTATGATCCATTATGATACCCATTGCAGTTAAGATAATGCCGCTACATAAAACGAGAGTTGCCATATAACAGGTTTCCATTCTCATGGGCAGGTATATGGTAAGTATATAATATCAGTTCACATAATTATGCGCGTAATGCTCTGCGGAGGGCGCAGGGCGGGGGAGGTGCGCGCGGCGGGGAAGGGGGGAGCTCTGATTACGGCGCTCATTATCAAGATGAAATGCTCTAGCCAGGGCGACGTGCGCTGCGAGCGACACGCGAAGCGAAATACGTTACGTGAGCTGATAAAAATACTGACACATCTAAAATATACCTACGGAGGTCCATGAAAACATGAGCGTGTACAGCACCACATGACAATTCCTCAACACTATTGTACCGAAATCAAATACTAAACTCCGATTAACTTTGACATTACGTACTACTAGAAAATAGTCAGTTTCATTTTCCTAAATCAAGCTTTGTTTTATCACTCTGCCATTCGTTAACTTAGGCAAAACCCAAGTTTTAATTCGTGTAATTTGAGAAATTAATGCCTACTTTCAAAGTCCATTAAACGACTGAAATGATAATTTTCAAATTTTAACCTAACTCCTCAAAAAACGGAAACATAAAATGCATGTATTTACAAATCAACTTTCTGTCCTTAAAGATATTAGAAAAATGAACTCTTACGAAAATACTTAGCGTTAGCGTTTCTCTTCGAACGAATACCGGTGTCGGGCGGCGCGCGGCCAGGCCCCGCAGCCGCGCGCTCCGCATTACTTGATAGTGCATTTTATATATTTTTACATTTGCGCGCACAAAACGCTCATTACGGAATGCATTTGCTAACGAACGAGACGAATCCGCGACGCGACGTACATAGCGATACTAGGCTAAGAGACCGCGCATTTTATTTATTCCTTAACGAACATGTCGCGGTGATACCCCTGGGTTTTGATTTAAGTAGTTGTTGAGACTTCAGTCTCTATATAGGGTAGGTGCGAGGATTGAACTCCAGGCACTCTAAATTCACGAAATTATGTGCACTTTCAGCAATTAATATCACTGGCTGAAAGGACGAAGGAAAATATCGCGTGGAAAAATGCATACCTAAGAGTTTTTCGGAATGTTTGCAAAGGTGTGTGAAGTCTGCCAAACCGCGCTTAGCTTTCGTTGTGACCTTTGTCTAAATAATTTGATGATAGGTAAGTGAGAATGCTGAAATCGAACCTAGAAGCAATATAGCCCGATCCTCTCTAGGTCACCGTTTACTAAACTACTGTACTAACCGATCCTATCGAGCGATGTCAGACGACGCGGTGTGGCGGTGTTGCGTAGTGCTGCTGGTGGTTCGTACTCGTAATGAATTTGTCAAGAAACTACAGTGCCGCAGCGATAATCTGCGGGCTGAGTGCAAAGGGTCAAGTGAGTTAATGGAAAATTGAAGAAATGCAAGGCTGTAGGTAAATACATGAAGTTACGCTGCGCTAGTCAGCTCTTCACCTATCCAGCTCAAAAATGGCCGGGCACATGGCTAGAAGCTTTGTTTCTAGGTAACGACTCAGTTCCGCCCAGTAACGATGTCCTCCCGCTAATGACACCCCCGCACCCCCCGCACCCCCCGCCGGCCCCCGCTCGGCGCTCAGCCGTCATCATCTCAAAACAATGAGATTATAGTGGGAGTAGTTTTATGTAGCCCCGGGAGCTGCAATATCCTTTATTGCGACGCGCGGGGGGGAGGGGGGGCGGGGTGGTTTTCACCATTATGTAAATTGCGTAGGTGATAGTTCGCCGAAGGTATTTTTATATTATTCCCGCTGCACGCGCTCTCCCGCTTTGTGCGTTATGTACTCGAGCCTACCGCGGCAGATGGCCTCTTCGTATTTTTATTTGCGTGTAGGTACGTTGACGTTTTTGTTTTCGTTGGTGGGTAAATAGGACGTCACATATATTTTTTGCAATCGACGGTTCACTATTGGAATCGGAATGAAACACGTTACCGAAGAGAAATAAACACGTTCACGCGCCCATTCGATACGAGAACGAGAGCGTCGAAAATACCTGCTTAGTTTTTTCATAGAACTTTCACTCCGCAGAGATCCAGAGTAAAGACAAAATTATCTTAAAAGAGGACGATCTAGGATCAGATTTAACGTAGCGTACTTTTATTACAGCTTTGCTCTCCCTAGAACGAATTCTACAAAAAGTAATTGAATTTGAAAAATTGCTAAACCTCTAATAAAGCATTGTTCGCGCTGGGCTGTGAATAGGTTTAAAATGAAATTGGACGAATGAAAGAAATTATACGCGATTCAGCGCCGCCAGAGGGCGCTCGAAGGGGCGCGGGTAACTCGCTTACTATATACTTTTTATGCTAAATAGGGGGTAAGGGAGGGTTGGAAATTGCATAAAGTCAACCAAGCAACGCTCACGAATCCATCAAAGCCTCAGTAGTTTGCTTGTTGGAAATAAAATGTGTTCCTGAGGGACGTTACCTATCAAGAAAGGTCTTTACTTTCAAAGCAAAAATAAACAAGCTATTCTAAGCAAGCACGCTATATAGACCTCATCGTTGAATAATGCCATGAAGTGCAAGCCAAAACGCATTCTTCCCGAGTACCTATCCTTGCTAATATTATAAATGCGTAAGTGTGTCTCTTTGTCGGTTTGTCCTTCAATCACGCAACAACGGCGCAAAGGATCGACGTGATTTTTCGGGTTAACTGAAAAGCTGAACAGTGGCGTGGGCTCTTTTGATGCCGGAAAAACAAAGGGTTTTTCCGGCATCAAAAGTATCCGGTCCTGAGAGATTTTGAAAACCTGACTCCACGCAGAAGGAACCGCGGGCAAAAGCTAATAATTTGGTGATACAGAACCCCTCTGCCCGCGTCACGAGGCCTCAGGCCGTCGTCAGCCGGGGGTGATTGGATAATTCGCGGGCGGCGGAGGCGACGTCGTTATCGAATTATCCCGAACAAGGAGCCCTAATACTGTAAGTGGCAGCGCCGCCAGGGCTGCACGGACCGATACTTTCATCTATATTATATATATACGAAAGTAGCTCGGTCTAGATCCATCTATCAGACGGTTTTTCTTTTCAGCTGTGGCGATCGCGAAATGGAGTTGACGTGATGATGAATTCATGACTAAGAGGGTTGAATTGTTAGCCAGGGGCAACCATTTTATGTATTTTATGTACCTTCTAATGTTCTACAATAAATGTTCTACCTATTTCTCTCGGTATCGTATTTGTCTCGTTTTGGCTCTGTCCTGGGTCTGGGCGGAGTGGGGGTACAGTCTATAGATCTCTAAAATTATTATTGTTGTTATTGTTATTATTATTGTTGTATATTAGTTGGTATTACTCAAACTCTGTACCTAATTTGAATTTTTTTGTGTGAGCTGAATAAATGTTTATTTATTTATTTATTTTATTTTTAACCAATTTAAAAAAAGGAGGAACCAACTTAGGATCCTATGAAAAGTCAAGAGAGCAGCGGTTCCAAAAAGCAGGAAAGCATATTCTGCTGACAAAAGCTGGAAAAAAATTACATATTTATAAAACACAAATTGTCAAAGATAAATAACTATAATAATGTAGCAGAATATTACACAATATTGTGGAAAACTGAATGAGAAATTGGTGGGAAACAATATGTAGGTACAACCTTGATTTCATAAACAAAATTTTGTTTTAAACATTATTTTGTGTAGTGAACTAATGACATAATATCTAAATACCCGGAAGCGTTACGAACTAAAAGCATAGTTTATTTATTTATTTATTTATTTATTTTATTTTATGGAAACATACAGTGTTAATTATCTTAAATCTAAAAACAGATTTATAATTCTTAAACCTAAATAGTTTCCAAAGACTATATAACACTTATAGATTACATAATCTGACAACGCAACAATCAGGTGCAGCAGAAAGGGAGAACAAAAGTTATAAATTAATTTTTTTAAACAGAAACTTGCCGAAAACCGACCAACGTGTAGCTAGTCGGTTTTCGACAAGGTATCCTTAATAGCTAATTTAAATTTGGAGAGAGAGAGATGAAAGATGTCATTTTCCGAAAATAGCACGTTAAATTGGTTGCAACTTCTTCTAATAAATGTATTAGTAGCATACTTTGTCTTGCATGGTGCAATATAAAATAGTTTTGGATAGTTGCTTATAATGCGATAAAAAATATAAAAAATTAAATTGTACCTACTAGAGGTACCCCTGAAGCAAAATATTGGAAAGATAGGAAGCAATTTTCTCTGATGGCCGTCCATCTGAACTAATCCACTTTTACGACGACCGTACTGTGTTCACATAAGGCTCGTTATTGCGTGTACCGGTTGTACTGCTACGGAAAAGATAGAATATTGCGTAAATGGTTTAGGGGAGAGGAGATTCAGGAGTTCACGCGATTACACTAATTATATTGAAGTGAATTCCACCTCAGTAGTAGCAAAGTCGTAATTCTGATGAAAATTTCGAAAGATTGCGGATATTTTTGTAAGTGAACTTGACTAGGTCAAAAAATAGTTATTTTTTTAATTCTCATAAATTAAAAAAAACTACAAGTAATTTTTAACCAACTTCCAAAAAGGAGGAGGTTATTTAGGAAATTATCTTGACATTAACTCGGTACAACAAGTTCAAATTAATAGACATACATGTATGCATGTACGTACACGTATACATATTTTTTTAAGTTCGAGAATTTTTTTATTAATTTCCAAGACGACCATCAAATTGTAATGACAATAAGGAAATTAACCTTGTACTATATGTACATATAGGAGTACATAAAATGGTCGTGTTAGGTTTAGCGCAGGCCACTCACAATAGCCATGTACCGACGCTTCACGCGAACATGAATGGCCGCACCTCTCCATACACATAAGGACACCGTACCGTCAGCAAAACATTTTCATGACGTAATTTTCTGATCATTATACAGTAATCTTTTTTTTTTAGTTTAATTTCTAACCTACATAATATTTATTTAAATACAATATTTAAAAAGCCCTTTAAATTATTATTAAACTTAGGTACCTTCTAGTGATATCACTTCATAATACGTATATAAAAAAATATTTTTAAACATCATTAAACTTTTTCTATGGTATTGGCAATGGTAATTATACAAGAATGCGAACATTTCTCCATAAAATTAATCAAATAATATTTTCCGAAAAGTATATTAGATATCTTACTAATAATTATGTAGGTAACTACCTATTATAAATGTGAAAATGTGTTTATTTGTAGGTTTATCCTATAAAAAACCCCGTCGCAACAGAAATACGAATCGACATGATTTTTGCATTTTTTATAGCTGTTAAGGACGTGAAGACTGACATAAGCTACTTTTTATCTCAGAAAATCAAAAAGTTCTTGCAAGATTTTTAATAACTAAATCTACGCGGACTAAGTCGCGGCTATCAACTAGTTTTCCTATACCTATCCAAACTCAAAGCTTTTGAAGCCAGTTTATTTATAAACTAGACGATGCCCGCGACTTCGTACGCGTGGATAAAGGTTTTTTGATTCCCGCGGGAACTCTGTAATTTTCCGTGATAAAAAGTAGCCTATGTTTTAATCCTGGGTATGAGCTATCTCCCTTTCAAATTTCAGCCAAATCGGGTGGCGTGAAGGAGTAACAAACATACACACACACACACACACACACACATACACATACAAACTTTCGGCTTTATAATATTAGTGTGATATATTCATATTATACGCTATGCGGATATGGTTCAATATTTAGGCACAGATTTATCTATCTATCTATGAAGTTACTTAATAGTACATTGTTACCTTAGGGATGAAAGTAACTTATTTAGTCCCGAGACGGGGTTTGGCGCCCGAGCGTAGCGAGGGGGCCTATAGTTCGAGGGACTAAATAAGTCTTTATCCCGAGGTAAACACTGTGCTTTTCATTACGAATATAAGGAAAGTCAAAATAAAAATAGAAATTAGCTAAAGAAAATTGAGTGAACTTTACCGCCTTTTTTTTTTCTTTGGCCTAGCCGGCGGTCTATGCATTTAGCTTTTTAATAGTCAAGTATTGTCTATGATTGTCTATGAATCAGTTGTCTTTACTTTATGAATAAAGTCTATCTTTCTTCTTGTCTATGGATGCAATCGGGTATGTCGTGTTTCATTTGAATTCCAATAAAAATGTGACAACTAGTTTTTTTTAATTATTTGACAGCTGTCAGTTGAAAACGATTCTCCCTAGGGCTGAAAAGTATTACTTTCAACCCGCTTCTCAGGCAACTTCAGACCTACTTTCCGTGTATGAGTAATGAAAAAATTATTTTTACAAATATAAGCACTTATCAAAATATTTACTTTTGACAAATTGCACGAGGACCTCAGTCGAGAAAATGGGAAAGAAAATGTAGTCAATATAAATGCATATGTGAATATTTTCCATGCATGATGCATTATGAGGTACGACTTATAACTTGAGGCAGCGAGGCGTGAAAGAGCCCATCAGCCAGCCGCGGAGCGACAATTGAAGCGAAGTCGAAGTGGAGGAAATCCTGTGAGAATTATTTGGAGATATCGAGGAAATTCACTGCACGAGTACCGGTACGTACCTAATCACAGGTTCATAACAGATTGGATCTGCATTTTACTGAAACATTTTTGGATAGAAGTGAGCGTTACTTTGCGGTCTTCCATGGTATCTTTACTATCCTCCTTACTCCTTACTTACTAATATATAAATGCGAAAGTGTGTTTGTTTTTTGGGTCGTTGGTTTGTCCTCCAATTACACTGCAACAGAGCTACGGATCGACGTGATTTTTTGCATGGGTATAGTTAGGGACCTGGAGCGTGACATAGGTTACTTTTTATCCCGGAAAAATAAAGAGTTCCCGCGGGATTTTAGTTTTCGTAGCACGCATCAGCTAGTATACGATATACGAAAATATACATAATTATAGTGTGTGGTGTTGCTTCCTGCTTTTCTTCTACACCTGGAGAGACGACGGTGTACAGCGCGAACGGCCCGTTTTTACAGATTTTAAAAACTTATTCCACGCGGACGAAGTCGCAGGTTTACGATATACGAAAATGTACATTATTTTAGAGTGTGTGGTGTTGCTTTCTGCTTTTCTTCTACACCTAGAGAGGCGACAGTGTACAGCGCGAACGGCGCGTTTTTAGTTTTTACACATTTTTTCTGGTATGGCGGATTATAAAAAAACTATTTTTAATGGGAAAAGGCATGACGCTTAGTTGTAAATAATTTTTCGTAGAATTAATAAGAGTAGTATAATATCCAACTCATCACCATCATCTCAGCCAATAGATGTTGCGTTTGGACATCTTTGGTATCTTGAAAGGATCGCCGCAGAATACTAACTAAAACTCCCCGGCAAAACCCACGGGCTGAACGCTAAGAAGCAGGATAATGATGTACATAAAGCTCTCAGTGGTGAAATACAGTCGGAATGATCTCATTACGGCGCCGCCCACTCACCGCGGCTCTGTTTGCTTCGCATTTATCTCCTATTTACCGCTTTACCTTCTATTTACCCGCCACGGGAAGGAGGCTGTATCCCCCCGACTTTCAGAACCACTGCGGTTCTTATTTACTTATCTTTATGCTGTGGCCTTATTTACTTTCCTATCTTATTACCGGGAACTCCCTCGCTGTATACTGCACATAGTGCTGTATTACAGTTATGTACAGTGAACTTAAATGTTAGTTCAGTGCCAGCTTTAGTCTGGTGGGAGGCTTGGGACGCGGGTAGTTAGCAGTTAGTTTTTACCAGATTTAAGTTCACGGATATTCTATAAACTATAATTTGAGGTGTGGATCCTCGACTTAATAAATGCATAATACTGGACATAATTTAAATAAATGAAATAGTTTCCACGGCCTCATAATAAAATATAATTATATAATCATTAAGTAACTACTAGATAAGTGTTTGTAAACTCTTCTTAAAACTTTAGATACTCTTATCAAGTTTTTGCCGGTAGATATAGGTAGGTACCATATATATTTTGAAGAGGATTTTTATATAGGTATGTATATGAAGATAGATATACGAAATTAACAACGCCAGACAGAGTCAACGACCTATACATTTTAAAAATCCGATCACAAATAAAACCCAAACTTTAACCTAAGCTTCTTGGCGATAATTTTAGTCTCAGGACTTCAAACGTGATAAAAACCGATAAACTGAAGAAAGCTCATTAAATTCCATCTCTATCTGTAGTGTTATCGAATGAAAATAAACTGAAAACTGAAAGGTCGGCAGTTCGATACCCACCCGTTGCACTACTGTCGTACCCAGTGTACTACACATATTTCTTAATGAACCTTTTTGAACTTTTTCTAAATTTTGTTTTCTGAAACAATCGTGAATTTATAATAATTTTCATTTTCAATTTCCAAATATTACGTGAAGTACAACACTACGTTTTTCTATTTTACTTAAACTTGTGTAAGTTTAAGCAAATGTTAGGTAATGGCACAGCTACATTATATCCACTTGAATTCGCTTTCCACAGCTCTGGTGTCCCCTTACGAAATGAATATTAAAAAATTTCATGTCTCGAGGACCCTACATGCAAAATACCTATTGAAAATTTATAAATATGTAAAAAGACATTAATGACGAGCTTTTGCATATTAAAATTTGTTGTTAAATTGGATGCGATACCTAGTAGGTATCTTTTGCTCAGTTACCACAGAATTAAAGATTGTAGATTTATTTCGTCATTTAATTATATAATTATGATGTATTTAAGCGAGTAGTATCACGATAAATATTTTAGTTGGAGCTTGGTCGCGCCGAAGCGCGAATAGTTTTCGTTTAACCGCTCGAATCCGACCATCCTGTCAAAATTTCCTACCTAATACCGACCCCCCCTGGCCTGAAGAAGTGTCAGTGCATCGATGACCGTCAATTAACGTAAACGCGCCGCTAAAGCTGGTGCATCGCCGCGCCGCTCCTAGTGATTCAGTGTTGATCTGGACTTGCCAACAAACTTGCCTTCTTGGTTTTCGTCAGTCGAAGAAGTGAGAAAGGAAGAGTGAAGCATCGAAAAGTATCCATGAATGTACGCGCGGCTCGCTGAAGTATCGCGGCGCCGCTCCTAAGGATTCAGGTCAGTGCCTTTACCCTTTTCCTATAGACACTCCCATAACTCCGCGGCCCAAACCCAACCCAGTCGGATTTGAGCAAACCCCGCGAAAATTATACAGTCCACATCGAAACCAAACAATCTAGTTTCTAGCCGTCCCCGCGCCGCCATATTTTTTTTGGTTCCAATCGAACCGGATTTTACCGCTAATTTTCTCGATAGTTTTACAATTTCCAAGTAGGTAATTGTTTTCCCGCGTCCTAAAATCTTGTTCCCTAAGCGAATTATTATCGTTCGTCCCGCATTGCTTAGGAAATAGGGTTCATTTAGGTATTAACTAGGTACCTACATATAGCTCATATAGGTGATAGATAGGTCATACGTTACTTATTTATCGTAATCCTAATCGTATATCGCATCCCGATCTATCCCAGTATAGATATTAATCGAAATATTAGTTTATTAGTAGTTATTTTAAGTAATTATTTTGTGTAATTACCTACGCGTCATAAACGTATTCGCTTGGCCATCGGTGCATAGTTGCAAGTACTTGTATCTTAGATTACAGCGGTGTGCGTGACCTTCATCGCGGCCGTGACCGCCCGCTCGCTCCCTTTCACTTTTTGCTGAAATTCATAACTTTAAATACTTATACGCCGAATCGAAGTTTCATTCGTGTATTAGGAACTTAGTCTCGACATTTTTGAATCTAGTTTATATTCAAAATGACGAAGACTGAAGATACCGCAGATATACAATTAATTCTATTAGAACAGAGACGCAATTCGATATTTGAGTATCTACAAGAAACATTCGATTTATCGAAAAACATAGGCGTTAACTCGTCGGTCCGGGAAGAATTTCTCGACGCAAGTAGTAATGTCGATACGTTACGCTCTGAATTCAGTAAAATAGTGGAGGATTATAATAATCGTTTATTAGCACTGAACCCGAAAGCGAAGCCGGAGTTCAAATGTTTGTTATCGTTCGAACGCCTATACGGTCGTATCAAGCGCTTAGTCTCGCAGTACGCCGATGATAATAAGGTTGAGAATGAGAATGAGCCGCGAAGACTTAAACCTTATTTGCCCCCGATTCAATTAGTGTCTTTCGATGGATACGATTTAAAATCGTGGAGTCTCTTCTACGCTAACTTTAAAACTGTTATACACGAAAATAAGTCCCTTACGGATGCCGAAAAACTTTATTATCTCTTAGGTAAGCTGTCGGGAAAGGCGAAATTAGCTTGTGCCGGTATTACACCGTGCGCAGAAAACTACGAATTAATTTTTAAAACGTTAGTAGATAAATTTGAAGATAAACGCTATTTGGCTACGTCGTATATGGATCAAATTTATAACATTAAGGCGATGTCAAACGCGACTCCGACCAACCTTGAAAATTTTTTGGACACTTTTGCATCGTCGATCGCCGCGCTTAAAAATTTAAATTTGAGTAATCTGGCTGACTTCATATTTTTATACCTCGCTCAAAAGAAGTTAGATCCGGAGACTGTTCGCCTGTTCGAGTTGAATAAACATAGTTGTGAGATACCCTTGTATGACGATTTCGTTGCTTTCATTCGCGAACATATTAAGGTACTGCAACGCACTTCCGGGAAACAAGAAGTTCCGAAAAGTGCTGAGCGGAAGGTGGATACGGCATCTAAGCCTCACAAACCACCCAAGCCGACGCATACCTATACTAGTACCGCGACTACGTCTGCACAGTCTTTGTGTTCTCTTTGTAACTCACAACACGAACATTTATATAATTGTTCCGCCTTTCATAAGATGTCCGTTGAAGATCGTTTCAAGTTTGTTAAGGCGAATAATCTTTGTATAAATTGCACTGGAAACCACCGGTTGGCCACTTGTTTTAGCAAGTCAAGGTGCCGCTGGTGCTCGTTACCTCATCATAGTATGCTCCACAGGCATTCCGCAACCGCAAATTCCGCAACTTCGAGTGCGGCTTCTAGTGATGCTTCTTCGCAGAAGATGCCCGGTGTTGTTGAGCAGCCTCCTGCTTCTATCAGCACTACCGGCACTAGTAACTCGAAACCTTCAGGTTCACCCGCGCACTCCAAGGAAGTATCGCTTTGTTCCTTATCGAGTTGTAATGTTTCTCGTGCACCGACTACGGTGCTGCTCGCTACCGCACGCGTTATAGTTTTCGACGCCAAAGGCAAGGAGTACTCTGCGCGCGCATTATTGGACAGTGCTTCACAGAGTAACTTCGTCAGTCGGGATTTATGTCAACGCTTAGGTTTAAAGACAAACCAGAATCCAAACTGTTCTGTAGTTAAAGGGATTGGAGGTACAACCAAACCGATCCAAGGCGCAGTTTCTATTAGATTTTTCTCTAGGTTTGATCTCAGCGTTTGTTTTAACATGGACTCGCTCGTGGTAGACAAGGTAACGGAACTCTTGCCCACAGTCCCGATAGATATTTCGAGTTTGATAAATTTCAATAACTTACCTTTGGCTGACGACACTTACTCCACTCCAGGAGACATTGATCTGCTGATTGGAGCTTCAATCTTTCCGCATCTCCTATTATCTCGCAAGGTTCAAGGTCAATCGAATTGTACCTCACCGCTAGCCCTAGAAACGGTGTTGGGCTATGTTATCGTTGGTTCTGCTCCTGTACGTGTTAACAGCTTCGCCACGGTATCATATTGTTGTGCTACAGATCCGCTAGATGATGCTGTGCGAAAATTCTGGCAAATAGAAGAGGTGAACGCACCGAAACAATTAAGTCCAGATGACACGGCGTGTGAAGAAATTTATAGCAGCACGACTACCCGTGAGGCAGACGGACGATATGTAGTCGCACTTCCATTTAAGGGTGATGTATTGTCGTTAGGCGATTCTTTTAAAAAGGCTAAAACTCGCTTCCTTTGCTTAGAGCGTAAAATGTTAGCGTCACCTAAGCTTAAGGAGGCCTACGACAACGTCATTACCGAATACCTAGACAAAGGTTATATCTCTCCCGCACCCCCGGACACGGAGGCAACGCAGAGCTTGCCCTCGTATACGATTTCGCACCATGGGGTCATACGAGATGACAAGTTGACTTCTAAGTTGCGCGTTGTCCTGGACGCCAGTTCCAAGACAACCACTCAAGTTTCCCTCAATGACCTTCTGTATGGCGGTCAGAATCTACAAGGGAATCTATTCAATATTATTGTTAATTTTCGCTTATATCGTACCGCTCTTTCAGCTGACATTCGTCAGATGTTTCTTTGTATTGGAGTTCGTCCATGTGATCGCAGATTCCAACGCATTTTATACCGCTTTTCTCCGCAAGAACCCTTAAGGGTCTATGAATTTAACCGCGTTTGTTTCGGGCTTAAGTCAAGTCCATTTCATGCTCTTCGTACAGTGAAGCAGCTTCTTTCAGACGAAGGTGCTTCTTACCCGCGCGCTAAAGAAACTTTAGACATAGGGCTATACATGGATGACTTTGTCTATAGCATTGACAATGAAGACGATGCTATCTCCACCGCTGCCGAAGTGATTGCTCTGATGAAAGCTGGTCAGTTCGACCTGGTGAAATGGACAAGCAACTCACAAAAGGTGTTAAATTCGATTCCGCTGTCGCATCGACTTTCCGCGATTAAAGAGTTTGAGGACTCTGAGCCACATAAGGTGCTCGGCCTATGTTGGTCTCCCGCAACAGACTATTTCGGTCTCAAAATTAGTGTTCCCGCTGAATCTTGTACAAAACGTACCATTTTGTCATGTGTCGCTAGGATATGGGACGTCATGGGTTTCGTTGCTCCCGTCGTCTTATATGCAAAGCTTCTCATTAAACAACTCTGGTTGTGTGAATGTGATTGGGACGATGTGCCCCCTGGTCACATTGCTGATCAGTGGTCTTGTTTCAAAAGAGAACTACCTTTGCTCAGCGAATTGAAAATTCCACGGCACGTAGGCATCTCGACCGGCGATATCATTACGATCGTGGGGTTTGCAGATGCGAGCGAAAAGGCTTACGGAGGAGTAATTTACTTCCACGTGAAAGACAGCAGAGGTATTCGCAAAAACGCAGTCTTTTTAATAACAGCTAAATCCAAAGTCTCGCCTCGCAAGACTATAACGCTTGCGAGGTTGGAGCTTTGTGCCATTCTGTTGCTGAGCAGCTTAATGACCAAGGTCATTGAAGCCTGCCATAACCGCCTTGTTATTGACCGAGTTCTCGCCTTTTCAGACTCAACGGTGGCGTTGTGTTGGGTATACTCCTCACCTCATCGTTGGGACACTTTTGTGGCCAATCGGGTCACCAAAATTCAAAATGAATTTCCCGCTCAAACTTTTTTCCATGTGCAAGGCACGGAAAATCCCGCTGATTGTTTGTCGCGAGGTCTTACCCCCGCACAAATAACTGATCACCCGCTTTGGTTCTCTGGTCCTAAATGGCTTGAGTTAGATTCAAATCTTTGGCCTGTTACCGCTTTCAATCCTTCCACCGTGTCACAGCCTCCAGAGGAAAAGAAACACGTTTTGCTCACTGCAGAAAGCAGTGAAAGAAATTTAATAATTTCGCTAGCTGATCGCTTTTCGTCATGGTCGAAATTCATACGTTGTGTGGTTTTCGTTTGCCGCTTCGCTAAGCTACTACCGCGTCGTGATACGGTGATTGCATCGGATCTGGATTACGCTGAAAGTTTAATATTGCGTGAACTTCAGCGCTTTCACTTCGCGAACGAGATTGTTAATTTACAAGCAGGTAAACGTTGTAGTCCAATGTTTCAACGTCTCAAACCTTTCCTTCAGGACGGCATCATTAGAGTCGGAGGTCGTCTGAGAAACGCCGATATAAGTTTCGATACAAAACATCCGATTATACTTCCTCGAAAGGATCATATATTAAATCTTTTAGTTGACTATCATCATAAAGTCAATTGTCATGCAGGTCCAGATTTATTGATGTCCATACTCCGTCAGAGGTATTGGATTCTTTCCGCTCGTAATTTAATTCGAAGCCGGGTACACAAATGTCTACCCTGCTTTAGACTCCGCGCTAAACCAAACTTTCCAGAAATGGCAGATCACCGCTCCTGTCGAGTTACGCCGGCCGTGAAACCGTTTATACACACTGGCACTGATTACGCAGGGCCTTTTAAGGTGACTGTTTCTCGCGGTCGTGGAATTCGATCAATGAAGGCATACGTTTGTCTTTTCGTGTGCTTAACCACTCGCGCTGTACACATAGAAGTTGCCAGCGACTTAAGTACAGATAGTTTCCTCGGGGCGTTTAAGCGTTTTTTATCCCGCCGCGGTTTTGTCGCTCGCGTTCATTCCGACAATGCGTCAAATTATGTTTGCGCCAAGCGCACGCTTTCGGAATTGCACGAATTTTTAGCGTCCAAACACTTCAGGTCTGAATTTGGTCACATACTAGCCGAAAATCGCATCGAGTGGTCACTTAATGTTCCAACTGCTTGCCATTTTGGCGGTAATTGGGAGGCCAACATTAAGAGCCTCAAAACTCATCTATATCGCGTGATAGGCGACCAAATTCTTTCCTTGGAAGAGTTCAATACTGTGCTTGCTCAGATCGAGGCAGTAATGAACTCCCGTCCATTGTGCCGCACGCTATCTAATGATCCATCGGAACCTCTCGCGTTGACACCGGCTCATTTTCTCACTCTCACCCCCTTAAAATATCTTCCGGCTAGGGAGATAGAAGATGGTCCGTTACATTTGCTCTCGCGTCAAGAACTTATTGATAAACTTGTTCAGTCATTCTGGAAACGATGGAAGGCTGATTATTTACATACGCTACAGACTCGAAACAAATGGAACACGCCAACCAATCCGATCGCTAAGGGAGATGTGGTAATAATTACCGTCGATAATGCACCGCCTCTTCACTGGCCGTTAGGGCTAGTCGAGGAAGTTTTTCCTGGATCGAATGGTGTCACGCGTGTTGTCCGCGTTCGTACTGCTACAGGTACCTATCTACGTCCTGTAGTGCGTCTTTGTCCCTTACCTAAACAGTAATTAGTTTAACTTCAACTCATCTGCTTAGGTTAGGATTCTTATTTAGTTAGGTTAGCTTATTATACTTAAGTCAATAAATAATTTCGTTTAAACTCTCCGCGTCGTAGTTTCTTTGAAGGTAGCCCTTCAAGCCCGGGGACATGGTCGCGCCGAAGCGCGAATAGTTTTCGTTTAACCGCTCGAATCCGACCATCCTGTCAAAATTTCCTACCTAATACCGACCCCCCCTGGCCTGAAGAAGTGTCAGTGCATCGATGACCGTCAATTAACGTAAACGCGCCGCTAAAGCTGGTGCATCGCCGCGCCGCTCCTAGTGATTCAGTGTTGATCTGGACTTGCCAACAAACTTGCCTTCTTGGTTTTCGTCAGTCGAAGAAGTGAGAAAGGAAGAGTGAAGCATCGAAAAGTATCCATGAATGTACGCGCGGCTCGCTGAAGTATCGCGGCGCCGCTCCTAAGGATTCAGGTCAGTGCCTTTACCCTTTTCCTATAGACACTCCCATAACTCCGCGGCCCAAACCCAACCCAGTCGGATTTGAGCAAACCCCGCGAAAATTATACAGTCCACATCGAAACCAAACAATCTAGTTTCTAGCCGTCCCCGCGCCGCCAGAGCTGTCATCATATTTCGATCCAGTGACAACGGTCTGTGTAACTGGTCTATGAACGGTCTATGAACATTTCCAACTAAAACATTTATCGTAGTACGTAGATACTTCTATATTAATAGTTTATTTTATTTTGAATACCGGTGAATATTCCATTATAGTTATACGACAGAGTTATTTTGATTTTCGGGTTAGCTAGGTAGGTATACAAGAAGCAACAAAAGATCCGTATAGATGAATACAACGTACAGCATGTAAATAAAAAAAATCTTTTTGAGTAGATAAGAGATGGCCTTCTAAATAGATTTCATTTTTGGTATAAGGCAACACGCTCCGCCCGCGCTTTAGCCGTCGTTTCTCCAGAAAAGAAGAAACACAGGAACAACACAACAGCAACACGCAGCGCAACACAAACTCACTCAAAACACACTCGACGTATATTCTCTCCGACACCGGAGCATCATTAGAAGATATTGAGTCCACAATCCACAATTGCAAAGTCAATTGTGTACCTACTACAATTGTGCATTGTGGAGTCCACATCTCATGTGGGCTGTGGCCAAAACCCTTCTCAACATGAAACCCGTGCCCAGTAGTGGACCGACAAGGGTTTGCGATCATCATGATGATATTAAAAATATAATATTTCAAAGTCACCAAAAGAAAATAAAACACAGGACCTTCTTTTCGAGCTGAAAATGGAAGGCAATGCGGTGTGATGAACTTGTGCTAACAATAAAATGAGACAAACCTTTGTTTTCTTATTTAGCCATATTTTTGGAGGTCTGAGCAATTTCCCGAGTAGATATTATCTACTCGTAGACAATCGTTTTGTGAGGGCAGCGGGTAGCTCAATCGTAGAACTGTAAATATGAAGCTAGGCAATATAAGAAACAATGGAAACTCAAAAACGTTCTTGGTCAACATGCTTTTCATAGATTGAATGTTATTTCCTCTTTCTTTTTTCGTAGAAGGGGAATCTTTATGAACATCCTGATCCGCCGATCTTGCTGCACTTTTTCTCGGCTATAAAACCCTTCCTATTCCTCTAAGAAGTACCTACCCACAGTTCCCGCAACCATTGCAGCCGATTTATGTGTTATTTCAATGTAGAATCTGCATTCCGAGCCGGTGGTAGATTTGTGACGTGTCATAAGTGCTACAAGGTAGCCTACATGAAATAAATAAATTTTGAATTTGAAATTTAGTCCAAAACCTTTAGACGTCGGTCGTGCAGCCTACCTAAGCCTAATTTAATTTACATTTGTTAAGTAGCGAGTTAACTTCCGAAATTGACGAGTTAAGTCCTTACAGAAAATCCATCGGAAAAATCGGAAATTTTGATGGTATATTGTATTGCTGTATGAAAAATATTAGAAAACTGCACTCATGCGAAGCCGTGACTTGTCGCTAGCGCTCTATAATATTATTTGTGTATCTACTTACTTTCTTTTGTGTAAGGTACAGCGAAATCGCTATAGATTTGGCATGACTTTTTCACAACATGAGAAAGAAGCAAAATTGCCAGTTTAACACAAATGAGTGGCATAGAAACATCACCCCTTGCCGCTAAATAAAAACTTAACATGGTAATGCTCGCGCGTGAAAAAGATAAAATTATAGTTATAGGTACTAAGTACATGTATCTTTGAGTTGGAGCAGACAGTTTCACAGGACAAGTCCCAGAGCTTCAGCGGTCTCACTGCTACGGTTTCGTAGCGGGGATGTGTTAAACATCCGTGAATTATATAGGTTTACTTATTTTATTGGCTAAAAATATTGCTACAGTGTGAGTCAAAGGCTCGACGACCGACGACCATCCTGGCGCAGTGCTGAGCGCTGTGGTCTTATAACTGGGAATCTCGGGTTCGATTCTCGGTATGGGCAATTTGGGAATTTATAATTTCTTTGGCCGTGGCTAGTTAGCATCCTACCGTCAAAGACGTACCGCCAAGCGATTAAGTGTTCCGGCACGATGGCGTGTAGAAAACGATTAAGGGTATGGGTTGAATCACTTGAATCTACACTGCCATACCACTTCCAAGTTAGCCCGCTACCGTCTTAGACTGCATAGTCACTTATGGTAAGTGACGATGTCAGGTGAGATTACGGTCTAGGACTTTGACTCTTGAGATTTCAAGTTTCAACTCCAGTGGAGAGTCGTCGGCAGCGGCCGCGTCGTAGGCCTTACATTTTTAGTTGTAAGTGACTGAGATGTCCTCTGTAAATTGATATACTTATCTATTAACTTATTATCTAACAAAGATTGAAACTGAAAGAATATTAGAAATTAATTTTACAAGTTTTTTAATAGATTTTATTTCTAACACTGTCTATGGAACATTACTTTAGATGTGTTTTTACACGCATTTTACTAATCACATCACATCACACTAATATTATAAAGGCAAAAGTTTTTATTTGAATGTGTGTGAAATTTGAAATGAAGATAGTTCACACCCAGGATTAACAGATAGGCTACATTATTATCCCGGGAAATTAAAGATTTCCCGTGGGAATCATAAAACTTGAATCCACGAGGGCAGAATCGAGGACATCATCTAGTTTTTTAATAATCAAATAATGATTTCCACATAAGTTGAGTAAGAAATATAGATGTACCCTCATTATGGTAGCTGAATGTTTGGTACAAACGAGACGGTACCTAAATCAGTTAAGAGCCTGCATTAAACATAAAGAGCTATGTAGGTACGGCGAGGCGGTACATAAGTAAGCAAGATTAAAAAACAGTCCACTGCGTTCAAAGTGAGAGCCGCGTACAATATTATAATCCGAGAACCTGCACTCCAGCCGAGGGAGGCGCCACCCCGACCGCCCTCTCTATCGCACCTATACCGAATCTAGATAGTTCATCCCGCTCGCACCCGGTGCAAAAAATAAATCATTTATGGTAGAAAAGGTGTAGTATATCATTAACTTAAATAATTATGTAGACGAAGTTCGCAGGGACGCATGTTGCGTGGAAGCGCGGCGGGACTCCGCGCCAAACTATACGGTATACGCGCGTCCGGTGGGGCGAAGCGGGCGCCGGCGGCTCAGGGAAACCAGGCTTAGAGGACACGCGGCGGGTGGCGCTAGCGTCGAGATTACAGTTTCGCATAATGGAGTGCTGTGGACTGACTGCAGCTTTAATCATTGGGGAAATATCCGAGCAGTTTCAGGCCTAACTGCATAACCTAACTACACTATAGTGTACACAACATAATGTTATATTTTTTTTTTGAAAGCATAACCGGCAAATTTCTCGCTAGTTCTTCTCGGTTAGAACGGCATTCCCAACCAGTTGACGATTCTAAAGCACTTTGTTAAAGTTTATTGGAATAAAAAACTTTTATATACGTAGGTACATAAGTTGCTCTTTTCGTAACACTAGATACGTGCAGTTACTCTTTTCGATTCTGTATTCCGAACCGGTGGTAGATTTATGACGTGTCATAAGAAATACAAGTTAGCCTACATGAAATAAATTAATTTTGAATTTGAATTTGTATATCTATACCTACTGCCAGGATTCTGTTTAGACACCGTTGCACATCATCTGTTACGGCTCTGCTATAATGCATAAACGCAGCATCTATCTGGGGAAACATATAGTACACCACGAGGAGGCTATACTCATTCCAGCCAAGAAAGTGCTGCTGTTCCTGGCGGCACCGGTATCGGCGAGGAAATATGAATAGGTAGAGCGCAATAGATCGGCGACTGATCTGATTGTTTGCCTTGATACCTACTTAATACAGTGAGTTCAAAATATTATCTACTAGTTAATGCCTGCGTCAAAAAACCTCAATCCGTTCCAAAAACGCGATTGAGGTTTTTTGATTCCCGCGAGAACTCTCTTATTTTCCGAAATAAAAATTAGCCTACCTATATTAATTGAATGAATGAATGAATGAATATACATTTATTGTACACCACACATATTATAAGAATAGACACAAAGAGACTTAATTAATTTGTTATTCCTGACTATAATCTATCTCTGTGCCTTTAGCCAAGTCGGTTAAGTCGTTGCGGCGTGATTCAGTAACATCCATCCATTCATCCACCTATCCATATATACAAACTTTTGCATTTATAATATTAAGTAGATGATAGCAGCGACTTCGTCCGCGTGGATTAAAGTTTGTTTCCCACGCGGGAGCACTTTAGTTTTCCGGAATAAAATGTAGCCTATGTGCTTATCCTGGGTATGACTTGTCTCCATTCCAAATCGATTCATTTATTGTGGTGTGAAGGAGTAACAAACATACACACACACGTAACAAACTTTCGCCTTTATAATAATAGTGTGATAGGATTATGGTAAACTTTTCACGCTCAGAATGATATTTATCGTGTTCTGGATCAATCAATCACAACCCCGCGGCCGGCGCTCAAAAGGGGCCAAGTGCGGATTAGCACACTTTACACACCTTTCAGAAAGTTGCGAAGAACTCTCAGGCATGCTGATGTCTTCACAATGAGTCCCTTTCCTTCGATGTCATCCGACAATTTATCATATGATAATTTTGAACAGAATGTCTGGTCTGTCTGGAGACTTTGGTCGCGGTTAGTAACCTTTCGGCACAATGACGTTAGAATAAATCGATTCTTGTCTTGCTATTTTTTTAATAAGGGCAGTAATATGAACCAGTGTCAAATTCACTTTAATTTTCTAAAACCACTTTTTTTTTTAATTTTATTTAAATCGTTTGTCCATTTGCTAAATTGAGGCCAATGCCAATACCTGCCAATCTGCCAATCCATAGCCATGCAAATTTAAAATACAAATTATAAATCTAACTAGCTTTTACCCGCGGCTTCGTTCCCGCCAGCTAGTAACAGTAATTCGAAGTGGTGATTCTGTGTTTGCGTTCTTTTAATTTTTTTGATTTTTCAGTTGTTCTTTTGGGTGTTCGCAAAGCATGGAAAGCATGAAATAAGTTTTTTTTGTTTTAGTTTTAAAACATTTCCATTTATTAGTTTCTATTTGTATTAAAGTCCAAAATCAAGCTTTTGACGACAAAACGAGACGAATGTCGCCACTGTGCTCATTTTCTAAAGCTGAAATCTATAGACCGCACTCTCAATCAGCTCAGACTCCAGACAAAATCAAAACAAGACAGATCGATGTCAGAGCATATTTGTGTCTCTTTTTAACCTCTATCTTGGGTCTGAGCTGAGTCAGAGCACGCTCTATAGATCTCAGCATAAGACGCGAACAATTTCGCCTCTCGTGTCGCGCGCCTGCGCCGCTCCTACCTCTTTCAGTACATACATAACGCAAATGAAGCCCCTACATAATGATTATGCCTCGTCAAGGAGTCCGGCGCAAGCACCGTGTCATTATTTGGAAAAGAGCTTTGTTAGTACACACTTAGCGTTAAGCGGCAGAGGAATCCTAATGCTTAGCATCACAGCATCACCATTAGGTGGGTATCTGTTGCAGGTAAGTATATTATACTAGTCGCCAAGCTTGAATTCACTCAAGAAGTGAATTATCTGCTTAGAATTTGGTGGGCCATCTTTGAACCACAAACAACTACAACGCGAAGGCAGCACGCAGTGGTGGATCGCGCCTATAACTGCAAGAACAAACAACCAAACAAGAAATCAAGCCGTAAAGAGGTTTAAGCTACGTTTTAAGATGTTTATTTTACGAAAAAGCATACAAATTGCACAATAAATACGCACTGCCTTCTCCGTTCTCTATGAAGACGTCTTAAAAATAAAGTTCCTCAGTTTTACTTCTAAATTCGCAAATATAATAATAATACCTACCCTAAAGAAAAACATACATCCATTTTCTTCTTTAGTATATAATATTCTTAAAACGTTGCTAAATTTACATCAAGCCACGTCCCCCCCACTCCCGCCGCATTACGCATTCCGCTAAATTATGTGCGGAATCAAAATAAACTGCATAATAACAGTTTTTACAAAAGCTACGACGTAATTACAAAGTAAGTATAATGTCGCGTCGCCGTCGCGCAGTGGGGGGGAGGGGGGGTTGCCGTAATGTCGTGCAATTTCGTCATCGCGGACATTATCGCGAGTGACTGTTTCAGCCCAACAATATTTAATGTTTATAACAACAGTTGGTATTAATTTTTTCGTACTGTTTCTTTTTAGCTTTAACTACAGACTAAGGAAAACGATAGATGGGTCGTTCTACTTTTCTACCGACAATAGTCTGTCTTTCTTCTTATTATGGCATCTCGTTGGAGTATTAATATAAACGGTTTTTTATTCGGTTCGAATAAACGTCCATATTTTTCTTATCTATTAATATTATGTCATTTTTCATGTTCTCTAACCAGCATATTTTATACGTTCGTTTTCCGTATAATGCCGTGACAGAGTGGTAAACTGAAATGTTGTCTCTACAGAAAAAGGCCACTTTGTCACATTATTTTTTCAAAAACCAACATTAAAAAAGAATCAATATTAGCTAGGAAGGAAACTTTAATTAGTACTAATGAAAACACAGATGCAGTTTTTTTTAAATCCCACACATAAAACACAATTATAGATAGTTCAAAAACCAAAAAAATAGAAAAACGTCGTTTCATTGTCGGTAGAAAAGTAGAACGACCCAGATACGAAACTGTGCTTTTTTTGTAATATTTTTATCGAGCAAACGAGCAGGTGGGTCACCTGATGTTGTGATTACCACCGCCCATGAACATTTGTAGCACCCGATGAGGCACCACCAATGCGTTGCCGGCTTTTAAGGAATTTACTGGTCCGCCCCTTGAATAACCCCATGTTGTAATTTAGTGGGAACACCATCGCAGAAAGTTGGTTCAACGGTTTCAAAGTACATGGAAAAAAGATCTGGCACGTCGGATGGTCGAAGTGCTGGCAGCTAGGTGGTGAGGGTGAAATTGTGTCCGGTGGCGAGCGGTGCTGAAAATTAAATACTCTAATAGAAATTTCAGAGCCTGAGTGTAAGTGTTGTAGCTCACAAATTGTACTAAATATCATGATTACAATAAAAAGATACACTTTGTTCAATGCGATGTCACATGAAAAATTAGGTTAACAACTGCGCCAACTTGCTAGTCTGAAGTCAGACGGTTAAACTTAAAACTTGCCCACCAACAAAGAAGCAAAGTGAGTTGCATAAGTCAGTAGGTATTCAACGATTAAGGTTAAGAAGGTCAAAATTAAAGAACTTATTCAAGCCGAAGTTGCATTTTTTTATGGCAAAATTTAACCGTACCTGTACAACAACTGATAAGCCCCATTCTTATGCTGAGATCTACAGCGTGTGCTTCGACTTTGCTCAGACTTAAGATAGAATTAAAACGGGACATAAATATGTTTTGACATAAATCTGCCTCGTTTTATCTCTGTCTTGAGTCTGGGTAGAGTGCGGTATATAGATTTCAGCCTAAGGTACCTATCTGAGACCTTACCTATAGGTATTTTTATTTAATAAACTTGTTAATGGACTTAATCAAATCTTTTTGTCGCTCTTGTCTACAATCTGAAATGTGATGGATGCGAACACCACACAAACCTTCCCTGTGCTAGCCTAGAGCACCCTACCCTAGAGTCTATTTTGGAGGGTTTGTATGGTCTTGCGTTGTTCCTATATTTATTTTGTTATAATGAGTAGTTATTAGAAGAGTGTTGTGTGGTGGTGTTAAAATAAACTATCCTAGGAATAATCTAAACCCATATCTAAGTGGTTGAAATTAAAATACAAAAAAAAAAATAAAAAAACGAATGACAGATTTAAAGCAGTGAGCAAGCACGATTCACTCGCAAAAGTCGAGAAAAAGCGCCAACTATGGAACTATGCGAGTGCAATATACTCGTAGATATGAATACATGTGCATATAATTCAGTAACACCTACCTACTACGTTTTTGGTATAATTATGCATAAACTTTTGTCCGCGGCTCCGCCTGCATTTTATTATAATATTCAACAATAGTTCACCCCCTACCATTTGCCCCGCCTCGCAACGAGCATCCATGGTGATTTTCATTCCATACAATTGGAATAAGCATATTCTCTCTTTTTTATGTATCGTTAAATTACATGTTCGTTAAACTAAGCCTAAAATTCCAAAATACCTAATTATTATTAGAAAACTCAACTCAGTGCACTACATAGAGATCAATATGTTTGGAAATCACATTGACTCCTAAAGTACGGGCTTTCCTAATTTAGGGTCTTACCTACTTCCTATCTTATGAAGTACTATAGTATTGATTGAACGAGCGAAGCGAGTTCTCTGAGTCAACTAGGGCGCTTGCCTACTAGACAGAGAAGTGTGTCCGCCTAAATGTCTGTCAGAGCCCTATAACTTCTGAATTACTGAATATTAGAACGTGAAACTTGGTTGAAAATTCAGTTATATCCTGTATTTGAACAACAAATACTAAAATTAGATAAATGTTATAAAGAAACGAAATTATTTAATTTTAATGCGCCATCTATTAGCATTATTGTGAAGCTAATAGCTTCACTATAATGCTAATAGATGGCGCTGTGTCAGTAAAACAGTTTTGTCAACTATTATTTTTTTATTGCGTCTAATGTTAAAAGTTAATTATTACAATATATACCTAATTAAAACTTTTGGGAATTATGGGATATCGCGAAGTCTCAGTTCGGGGCGAACCACTAGTTACTTATGTACCTACTAACGTATTAAATCGAGGGGTTTTTCAATAAATCTCTTAATTAGAAATAAGCTTTCCTTGTGCACGTCCTTGGAATGTTTACGTTTTATTTTTTGTTACTGGTAGTGCCGGTACTAAATAAATAAATAAAATAAAGATTTTTTTCTTTCATCATTGGACAAAAGGAACGTAATATGGCCATGAGCACCCACCCTCACGGTAGAAGTGCAGGAAAATCGAGCAACAGAGGTTTAATTAAAGGGAAAACTCCGCCATGCTAACCTGTCTAGAGTGCAGAGATCGATCTAGAATTTCTAGAAGCTAGAGTAGTTAGTACGGATGAAACAGGCGGACCACCGTGAGTGGAGTCGCGTGCCCTGCGCAAGGCCTGTATGATAGGCGTGTGTAACTATTTACTGAAACGACTCAGTAAATCGTTTCTTCGAAGTGATCTGATTCTCTGAATCTGATCTGAATCTCTAACAACACAACTAATGTATCATTTGGCTCAATTGAATCTCATTCCTAATCCGTACGCGTGGTTGACGTGCTCGCTGACACGAATGAACAATAGTCGAAAGACAGAGAATTACTATGGGAACATTGGCACTTTCTTCTTTTTAATGCTTTAATAACAAACTGTAACAATATCTATTGTGTTATATATTTTTTTACTACATATTTGATAAAACAAATATGTATAAGATTCTCAAAAAATCTCAATGAAAAGCAATAGGCGGTAGGTATTTAATTTAATCCCGCATGAGTATGCTTTCTGCTCTAGTTGAAAATCGATGATCCAAATGATTCAAATGAAGTGGTTCGCTGATTCGAATCTTTGGACTGATTCTGATACAAATGATCCAATCTTTACGAAGATACGTTTTTGCCAACTCTACTATGCAAGTAGGATACGAAGGTAGGAGTAGGTGCTTACATATTAAACTATTAATTAATTGTACACGATTTCTTAATGCAAGATCAATGTTATTGCAATTGAGTTTCCTAAAAAACGAATTCTTTTAGAAGTTAAAAATAAAATACTTCAAGCTTAGTTATCACGTCCTTAAGTATTTTACGACATTTAGCTCTAATTTAACGTAGTTTGTTGTTCTTGTATCATCACACTATCACATTTCACACTAATAGATACCTATTATAAAGACAAAAGTTTGTAGGTAGGTATGTGTGTGTGTATGTGTATATTTGTAACTCCTTCACGTTACAACGAATAAACCGAAACCGATTTGGCTGAAATTTTGATTAAAGATAGCTCACTTCGAGGATGAACATAGAGGCTACATTTTATCCTGGAAAATTAAAGAGTTCCTGCGGAAGAAGTCGCGGGTAAAAGCGACTATATTTTTCTTTGTTAACATGCATTTAGTCATAGGAATGAATTTCTTTTCAATAAGAGATTCCAACTATCTCAACTAATAACTGTTTCATTCTGTTAAGTAGGTAGTTCGAATTATTAGAGCTGAACTCTGAGGTAATCAATTAATGATCATAATATAACTGTGTTTAGGATAAGGGATTAAAACCAACAAATTATAGGGATCGTGCAATAAAAAAAACCCCGCGTAGCTCGAACACTGTATTTAGTATTTTTATATAGAACAGATTTGTCCCGACAATCTTTTTACGTAAAACAAGTAAATCGCTTCATGCGCCGCGCGTTACGCATTCCCAGAGCCGGGCGCGTATATCCCAGTCGGGCTCGTGGCTTGGACTTCTGACACAAATCGCATGCCTTTAAATATTTAGTTACGTACAGACGCATGTTGGGGAAATAGAACCTTTCCTTGATTCTTTTTAATGTACGTTCTAAGCCCAAATGACCAGCTGTTGGCGCATCATGGAGCTCTTTCATGACTTCCGCCCGCATAGATGCTGGTACAACCAATTGGGGCTCTTCGGATTCGCCGTTCGGATCAAACCGAAACAGGACTCCATTAGATAGATAATAGCCACGATCTGCCCAACGAATGGCAGCATCCCCATCTTCAAAATCCGAAAAGATTTTTCCTATCTCAGGATCTTCGAGCTGAGCAGCCCGCAACTCCTCGGAGCTACGGTGAGGTAAATCAACGGAGACGGGACATATATCACAGGTCGGTTCCAACACGTCGCTCTGGGAAGGGTTACGCGCGGCGCATGAAGCGATTTACTTGTTTTACGTAAAAAGATTGTCGGGACAAATCTGTTCTATATAAAAATACTAAATACAGTGTTCGAGCTACGCGGGGTTTTTTTTATTGCACGATCCCTATAACTGGCGCTCCAACGTGCGGCCGCGTTTAGTTTTTCGGGCATTGTTTTGGTTTTTAAAGGTGACTAACGATTTTACTTCTAAGTGTTTATACCTACTTATTATTATTGTTAGTTTATACTTTTTGGAACAGTCGCGTTACGACGTGTTTACGTAATAAGTACCTATACTCGCGTTGTGTATGAACAGTTGTCAGACTTGAGTGCTACTTAGGGTACCTATCTAGGTACGCTAGTACTTTTTGGTGCGTGGTAACTTCACGAATAGTGCGTAATAGACTTGTGTAGACATGGTGTTAACACGGTCGCGCGCTAATAGTGCTTCGCGTAGTATGCAGCAGCCGGGGGCTACGATGCCGGCAGATGAAGGCGATTTATTCGTTGACGTGCGGACGTCGACGCCGCCGCTAGCTGGACCACCGTCAGCTGGCGCCTCCGCTTCATCGCCGCAGCCGCATCACGGGCGTGAGCGGCTCGACTTCGCGCAGATGGCACAACTCGGGCAGGCTCCGCCCGGCGCCACAGTACCACACCAAGTAACGTCTGCAGCTGCACCCGTGGTGATGACGGACCAACAATTGGTATTCTTACTACAATCTCTGCGGTCGCAGCCGCCTACTCAGGGCGCGCCGCCACCATCGACAACGACTGTAAGTACGAACTTATCTAAATGTACTTCGAGATACAATGGTGTTACCGATGTGTTGACGTTTATAGACTCTGTGCAGATTTATAAGGATTGTGTTGGCGTTAGCGATGATATTGCTTTGAGAGGCCTGCCAATGCTACTAACTGACTTTGCGGCTACCTGGTGGCAAGGCGTTAAGCATTCAGTATCGAGTTGGCAGGAAGGAATTAATTTACTTCGGCAAACGTTCGGGCCGCGCCTCCCGCCGCACAGGATTTATCGAGAAATATTCAGTCGGGGGCAGGGCGACGAACGCACCGATGTCTTTGTGTGTAGGGTCAGAGCCCTCATCGCCCAGCTGGCACCAAATACATTACCTGAGAATCCGGTACAGCTGGATATGGTATATGGGCTACTACATAAGCGAATTCGCGAGAAAATAGTACGGAGCGCTTTTACTTCATTCGCCGAACTGCTGCAGCAGGCACGGGTGGTAGAGGATATCCTGGAGGAAGGGAGCACTGTTGCTCCTACTGGAAAATATACATCTACGCTTACCTGCCCACCGCCACCTGTCGCGCAAGCTTCGACGTCATCAACGGCTCCTGTGGTGAAACCCGAGAAAAGCGCACAAAGCAAGCCCAGACCAAGGTGCTCATTTTGTAAGATGTTTGGCCACGTCAAGGATGACTGCCGGAAACTCAAGAGTAAGCCCGCTTCGGGAGTCAAGAGTGAACCTGTCGCAGCACAATCGGAGCTGCGCCCGTCCATAACCTGTTTTGGATGCGGTGCGCCCGGGGTGATACGGTCTAATTGCAAGGTCTGCAAGGAAAAGGACACTACGTTTCCGTCAACGACAGCGTTCCAATCAGTGTCCGTATGCGAAGCAGTGCTAAACCCGCGTGTGCGTCCGATATTTAAAATTGAAGTGTTCGGTGCTATAGGTACGGCATTGCTTGATACGGGTGCCAAGCAATCAGTGGCTAGTGATAGCTTAACAAAACATTTACGATCAAATGGTCAAGTGTTTAATAGGATAGAAACTGAATTACGTTTTGCGGACGGAAGGCAACGAGTACAAATTGTAGAGACGGCCTTAGTAAATGTAAAGGTGCAGGGAAGGGAGATTACGACCCTTTTTTTGGTCTTGCCAGGCGCTATAGATTCCTTACTAGGTATGAATTTTATTAGGGACGCTGGCATGATACTCGATTTTGATAAAAATCGGTTCTCTTTGCATGGTACGGGATTTTACGAGCTACAATACGAACACACTAACCACGTTGCTGTTAGTGCTGCAGTTGGCCTCCGCGAGGGCGAGGGCATCCTCTTATCATCGGTCGATAAAGGAAGATTGGCTGCGCTTCTGGAGAAGAACGCAGACATCTTTAGTGCAGGGGGAGGGCCGACGCCCTTTGCCGTGCACAGGATCGACACAGGGAATACTGCGCCCATTTCTACGCCACCTTACCGGGTAACCCCCGCTAAGAAAGAGATAATTAGAAAGGAAATCGACAAGATGTTGGAACTTGATGTTATTGAAGAGGCTGAGTCCGAATGGACCTCACCGGTAGTATTAGTGCCTAAGAAGAACGGTGAGATTAGATTTTGCGTCGACTACCGGAAACTGAACGCTGTGACGCGTACAGACAAGTATCCGCTACCATTAATCGACGACATCCTGGCTTCTGCAAAAAGTAACTGCGTGATGTCTACGATTGATTTGAAATCCGGCTACTGGCAAGTTGAGGTGGCCCCGGAGGATAGACATAAAACTGCATTCGTTTCTCCGTTTGGAACGTTCCAATTTAGGCGCATGCCCTTTGGATTAAAGAATTCGCCATCGACGTTCCAGCGATTAATGGATCGGTTTCGGGCTGGCCTTAAGGATATTGCCGTAGTGGCCTATTTGGATGATATTCTAGTAATCTCCGAAAATCTAGAGACACACTTACAGGATTTGCAGCAGGTATTCGAACGCCTACGTCAATTTAATCTCAGGGCCAATCGTGGAAAATGCGTATTTGCCCGGGAGAGAGTGACCTATTTGGGTCACGTAATTACCGTTCAAGGCATAGAGCCTGATCCGTCGAAGATCCAAGCGATCGTGGACAGACTTCCTCCTAATAACCTGAAAGAATTAAAAAGTTTTCTGCAAACTTGTAGTTGGTTTCGGAAGTTCATTCCGCACTTCTCGGAAGTTGCCCGGCCGTTGACTGATCTCACTAAAAAAGATAAGCCCTTCCAATGGGGGGACAAGGAGAATGAAGCATTCAACGAGCTTAAGAGCAGACTCACCACTAGTCCGATTCTGCAGCAACCGGACTTCGAGCAGGGATTCATAGTACGCACCGATGCCAGCGACTATGCATTGGGTGCGGTGTTATTGCAGGGCCCCGACCCGAAGTCTGAGAAGCCACTGGAATACGCCAGCAGGCTATTGACGGCTGCAGAACGGAACTATACCACGACCGAGAAGGAAGCGTTGGCAGTGGTATGGGCTTTGGAGAAATTTCGAGGATACATCGAAGGCGCCCAAGTCCATGTCGCCTCCGACCACCAACCTCTGAAGTGGTTGCTTGCTCTGAAGACACCAAGTGGCCGCCTAGCTAGGTGGGCCCTTAAGATACAGGCTTTCAATCTGAGCATTGATTACACTCCGGGAAAGGTTAATGTGGTAGCGGACACCCTTAGTCGTCCAGTCTGTAACCCTTCCCAGAGCGACGTGTTGGAACCGACCTGGGATGTACGCGCCCGGCTCTGGGAATGCACAACGCGCGGCGCATGAAGCGATTTGCTTGTTTTACGTATAAAGATTGTCGGGAAAGATTTGTTCTATATAAAAATACTAAATACAGTGTTCGAGCTACGCGGGGTTTTTTTTATTGCACGATCCCTATAAAATCCCGATAAAAGCATAACTATTTATTTCACCGGTAATATTTAGTCTATTTTATCATCATCTTGGATCTATCTGTGTTTTATTGTATTGTTCCGTATAGATCCATTTATTATAAAAATGACTCGACCACCCGTTTCGCAAGGTGCTATAGTCGTGGAGAAAAAAGGGCAAAGAAACTCCACGACAGCACATCTTTTAAAATATAAACTTAAATACAATAACATAATAATTACAATACTAATAGCAACAGAATAAAATATGAGAATACTTAACTTCAGTGTAATCCACCAGCCTTGATTACATTGGTGCTCACAGAGATCAGCACCGTCCAAAAGCCACACCAGAATGGTTTACACAAGAATGTCCCAAGAATGTCTCGAAAGCCAATACAAGAATGACCAACACAATAAAATAACACTAGAATGCCCGAAACTTAACACAAGAATGTCGACACAAGAATGATCCCTAGTGGATCCCTAATACACGTGTCTTCTTTTTATAGACCGAACGACGAATCAACAAACCATGACACCAAAATTATCAAACTACCGTCACTAAACTTTGTAAAATTACCGTCTAAACGTTATAAGACCACCGTGACTAAACGTTTTAAGACTTCCGTCGCTAGATGGTGCTTTAAATAAATAATTAATAGTCAATTTAATCTCTGACACGGGCATTATTTAGTTTTAATATAATACAACTAATGAAAATAATAACGTTTTCACCTCTTACTAATTATCAGATTAACGCGCAGTTACCATAAAATCCAGCTAAACGTGTCATGAAGAAAACATTAAAACACACATTAATTTTTGTTAAACGAATATCAGCCGTGTCGATCCTGACAAATATTCCCAACTTCCCTCCAAAAAGGGAATTCGGGCTAGTGGGGTTTTAATTAATATTATATTGACAAGCGTTAGTTACATTTTTGGGGCTAAATCCTTGTTTACGTTTCAGGAATTTATTACTTCAGCCGCGGCAAAAATAAGAAATAAAAGTTTGGAGTCGGAGAAAATAAAACATTCTCTTTTCAATCAATCGCAGGTGAAGTGAAGGCTTCGAGAGCTCGTCAATTAACGGTCTCTGCGGCCGCCCGCCCGCCCGCCGCGCCCGCCGCGCCCGCCGCCGCCCGCCCTGCCCGTCTCATTACCACATCAAGCTGGCTGTAGTGCGCGAATCGCCCGACCTCTCATCGGCACGTGTATTGCACTCTTCAGAAGCCCCAATAAGTTCGCGAAAAAACAAATAAGTGTCGTTAATGATAGTCATGAAGAGTATTTATGCATATTTCTTCCGATTAAAATTTTTGTTTTTCCTTATTAGGTAAATAAAAGCTTTATTTAAGTCCTTATATCTTGCCTACAGCTAAAAGCGTGACATTTTAATGAAATACGCTCATTAGTTTCTATCAACCTTAGAAAGACAAACATACAAACGGGTAAAAACTTTAAGAACTTCTACATTTTCCGCCGGAATACTTTTTTTTATTATTTAAATCAGATGCAGTCTAACATGGTAGCGGGCTAAGTTGGAAGGAGGTATGCCAGTTTTTATGAAACCCTTATCCCTTAATAAGTATTTATACCTATAGGTACAGGTTTCACTTCTTTACTATTTTGTAAGATAGATTTTTCTTCAAACTGTAACTTTGAATTTGGCAAATTGACAAAAAGTTAGAACCTGCAAATGGACTTTTATCGAAATCCAAATAACATCAAGTCATCTTATTCGTCTAATATCCCTGCGAGATCAAATTAGGAATGAGAAGATCTATAGCAAAACCAAATACACAGCTCGGCGAGTTGCGAAGCTGATGGAAATGAGCAGGCACATAGTTCGACGGACTGATGGCCATAGGGAGCCAGCGGGGCTCTGCCAACACTGCGCTCTCCGGTGACGACATCGAACAATCACAGGGAGCTGCTGGATACAGGCGGTGCAAGACCGAGGTCTCTAGAAGTCCATGCAAGGGACCTTTATCGGTTGATACAAAAGGAGAAGGAGACTTGGGTTTTGTTACTAAAATGAAGCTATAACTAAATTGAAGATTAATAAAATATCTCAATTAAAGCCTTTTAATTAACACCCTAGTGATTAAGAGTAGGTACCCATGGACAATTTTAAGTTGGACGACTAAATCGCGGGGTATATAAATAGGCAGAGTGATTTATGGCAGACCGCACATCTTATCCAACTGAATCACTATGCCTTTTATATACTTTGCATTTTAGTTGTCCAACTTGAAATTGTAAGTCTGCGGGTACTCCTTGAGCCACCTTTTCGGTGTTGCACAGAAACCCATAAGAGCTTGCCCCTATACCCCTATACCCCGTGCTATACCCCTTCCAAGTTCCATTTATCTAAGATTAAACCGCATCGTCACGACGCCTCACCAAATGAGATCGCATTCAAGAGCTCTTTTGTAATCCAATAGCCAAAAGCTAGGTTTTCAAGATAGAAAAATAGCTGTTGAGCATAGTTATTCAGTTAGATCAAGATAATACTGTTGTAATGTTACTCTTATGAATTCTCATCCTAAAATTAAGCTAAGAGCTAAGAATGTTCCATTCGTGCCTTCTCTCCCGACTCCGCTCACTCCATCGACCAACCCCTTGGCTAAATTGTGAAACTTAGTTTTTTCTACAATACCTAGTGATTATTTTCCCCGTACGAACCCCTGGCCCCTCCCACTCGTTACTATTGTGCTCGCACAGCGTTGTACCACAACACAATGCGTGACGCGGGACCGGCGCGCGGCGCGGTGCACCGCTCACGCATCTACACGCATCCTGACTGACTTTTAATGGAGGACATTTCTAACAGAACAAAAATACTGCTAAATGATTCTGTTGAATCGGATAGTTGAGGGTTTCGAGGGGCTCAATGGAATAATACTTGACTTTATCAACGGCATCTCCTAAAACTTATATACAGCTGGGTCCTAAGTTTCTCGCCACCTCACATCTGTAAATGCAGCATTAGAAGACTTCCACTAGGTGGATGAGCTAGCTCCAGCAAGTCGCCGGCGGCTGCTGGACACAGGCGGCTCGAGATCGTGCTCATTGGCGAGAGACCTACGTCAGACAGTAGGTACGTCTATCTATCGGTTGAAATGTTGATGATTATTTATTTACTTTAAAATACGGTTAAAACCATTTTGCCAGGACGCTAAAGCGCCGATCAAAAGTAGATAGATAGATAAGAGTATTTATTGTGGATAATTAAAACAAAAAAAAAATAGATAAATCCGTTCATCATATCGTCGATCTATATCTATACCTACTTATAATAAAACCGTAACGAGATGAATTGGGTGTTTTGAAAATAATTGGAGAATGCTTTATTATCGATACTGAGCCCAAAACCACTTCTGTCTGTCTGTCCGCATCAAGCGAAAACTATACTGAACAGATTTGAATGAAATTTGGTATAGTGGTAGCTGACACTCCAGATATCGCCGGGTAACTCAAGACCTATTTACTACTTTTATTTATTTTATTTATTTTGAGACTGGCAGAGTTTAGATCATTTATCATTGCTTCGAGACCTTTTGCTGTTTCAGAGAAGAGAACCATGTCGTCTGCGAATCTTAGGTTGCTTAGGTATGTTCCATTAATTTATATATCTATTTATTTATTTATTGTCCAATCAGCACGGCATATTCCTTAATGAGACCAGTCTAGGGTTTTATTATACTTTGAAGTACTATAATAAAAATCCTCGGATACATTGGGTCACCTTGTCGCGCGCCTCTACCTATTTTGATTTTAGTTCCTTTTCTGTCCAACTTGACTCTACTTATACTTTTACAATAAATATCTTCTATTAATTCTATAAGTTCTACAGGTATTGATTAAAATAAAATATATTTAATAAACTTGACAAATAGCTTGAAAAATAAAGAAATGAATACGAAGTTTCATCCCCTATTTGATGAATTTCAAGATAGAACTTTAAAAACTGTGAAATACGTATTTTTTCCTTTTTAATCGAAAGCTCATATACCAGGTTTCATCGATATAACTTGAAAAATTCGAAAGCACTTTTATCTGAATAAAATTTATTCTAGTCTATCTCAATGATAGACTTTCATACAAACTTTCTTCCTCTATTGAATCCCCATGGCGGTGGAATTCCAAAAAAAATCTTTCATAGTGGGCGCCTACGTCATAAAAGGAACTTTCTATCAAAATTTCTAATTTCTAACTCAGAACAAACTTGGAGGATATAACCAACAGAACAAATTAAACAAGATTGAAGTCTGTCTGTGTGTAACTGTAGCATTGTTATTATTAAATTTTTGTTAAAACGTTTGTTAGTTATTTCGACTTACGGCTAGCACGACTGTAGTTTAAATGGATTTTCGCAGGCTATTAAAGAATACCTACAAGGAGTAACTTAGGCTTGTTATCTCGGAAATTAATTAGGATAACTTCGTAAAAAAAAAATCAATAAATAGGGATAATTTAGCAAACTAGGGCAAGAATGTTTGCCGGTGAGTCATACAGGCTAATTTTTATTCCGGAAAATTAATGAAAGAGTTCCCGTGGGATTTTAAAAATCGAATTGCGTGCAAACGAATCGCGGACATCGTCTATTTCTAAATAATAAAATAGAAATGATACCTCGATCGGGACAGCGTGTCGCTGAATTATTTTATTATCACTTTAACACGGTTGCCGAGATATCTGAATACTTAGACTATTTAATAATAATTAGACTAAATCTGAATATACTAAAAGAGTCTAAAAATTTCAAGATTCAAAAAGAACATTTTCGTCTGTTTTTACTGGAAAACTCGGTCTTACTACAAAAAACACTTCTTCTTCTAGTGCCGACCTAGAGCTCACGTTGATCGAAGAACACTGGCGAAGACTCCTCTACCGTTCTGTAAATTCCGAAGTTTTAGCCCGGACCAATTGTTGAACCGATCTTGATGAATATTGGAACTTCGGAAATAGTAGACACTATGATAATATGATACAAGAAGATAATCACTGCGTGACACGGTTTCGGTACCCGAAAAACTGATTGCTGTTTTAGTTTTCTATTAGTCATGGTATGTAGACAGTGGATATCTTTTGTTTCTATCTCGTCTAGTTTTTGAGGTACACACCGTTAAATTTTTTCATACCCTCATTTTTCCCATACAAGTTAACTTTACCGTTATGGACAAAATAAGTTCATTTTACATTGGTACCTTTGTAATTAATTGGTTAAGAGTGTAATCGTATGATTTTTAAAATAAATACTGGAAAAAGTAGTCACCGCCAGCGCAGAAATTAAAAAAACAAGTATTGGTAGCGTGTGTGGTTACGTCACATTTTTCAGTCTCAAGAAAAAAAAAATCTGTAAAAGTATGAAGAATTTTTGAATGAAATGGATAAAAAGCGAAGGATTTTTTATATTTAGAGTTTATTTCTTCGAAATTAAGTTACGCAATATTAAAAATAAGGGCACAAATGCATCCATTAACGTAAAACCAACTTTACGATTAAAAAACCAAATGACAAAGATTTATGTACATGGAAATAATTAAAAGATGTGATAGAAGGTTGCACAGGAAGGTTGTTAAGGTACTCTCAAAGCTGAAAACGTGAAACTCTTGGGGAATTATTTGTTAAATAAATATAAAAAGATTGGTTGCTGGATGACATTAAAATTCATTTTCTCCATATCCATTTCTCTTTTTATTCCATAAATCTTGAATTTGTGGGTGTTGAACCAGTGGAGCGGCTTACCCAGGATGTAAGGAGGCTTAAAGAATGGTTTCAAGGTCATTAGGATACAGCTATGTTAGGAGATGACTGCTGACGTTTAACGCAAGAAAATACTTCCTAACATAAAGCGAAAAGTTAAATATTTTTCATTTTTTATGTATAATATAATAATTTTTATCGTCTATTTTATATTTTAATGTGTGCAAATATATTAAGAATAAATTTACTCGAATTATTGATAATTTAATAATAAAATGTGTATAATTTTAATTTTTAATTTCAGTACTAGTAAATTGTTTATTACCATGTACTTACCTAAAAAACAAGACGTGATAGAGAAAAACTAAGTATGCATTCTTATTAAGCAATGTGTATGAATACATAAACAGGAAAAATTGAAATGGGTAGGTACTCAATTTTTTTCGAAATTTGTCGCGCCGATAATCGGCGGAAAGCAATACTTACGTACCTACATTCAAAAAAAGAATATTACCCAAGCCGATGCTGACGATGACCACCCTTGATGAATGTGACAATTATTCCAACCTCCCCTCCAACTAAACGTGCAGTTTCTAGCTACCAACAAAAGGCATACAGTATTATGGTGAGTTGGGTCATTTTTCCCGGGTTGTGCTACACAAGACTTAGTTGTTCCGGCGCTTCTTCTGCTTGACGCCTTTTGTCTTTAATGCTCAAGTGGTGGAGGCGCCGGGACAACCTCATCTAGATACCGACTTGGTAATATGTGGCACAATTTATACAATAAACGTTTCTTTCTTTTCTTTCTTCTTACCAGTATAATAGCATAGCGCAAATAGTAGGGTTTGAACTTCAATGTTGGCACGTTTACAAAACTTTATTTGTTTAATGTTAACCCTACCGTCAAAGACGTGCCGCCAAGCGATTTAGCGTTCCGGCACGATGGCGTGTAGAAACCGATTAGGGGTATGGGTTGAATCAACACTGCCATACCCCTTCCAAGTTAGCCCGCTACCATCTTAGACTGCATCGTCACCTACCATCAGATGAAATCGCAGACATTCTTAGGCTTTTAGGCTTGCGCAGACGAGGGACAGTGGTCAGCGTAGGTACTTTTTTTAATGTTCAAAACGTTCATACAAAACTAGCTTTTGCCCCCGCGACTTCGTCCGCGTGGAATTAGATTTTGGGGTGGAATTTTCAAAAACTGTGACACAAGTACTTCTTTATTTTTAACTGAAAGCTCAAATACCAACTTTGATGGAAACAGCTTGAAAAATGACGGAGTTTCATATAAACTTCCATCCCCTATTTAAACCCCTTAGGGGTGGAATTTCCAATAATCCTTTCTTAGTGTGCGCCTACGTCATAAAAGGAACCAACTATAAAAATTTCAAGTTTCTAACTTCAGTAGTTTAAACTGTGCGTTGATATCTCAGTAGTCAGTCAGGACTTTGAATTTTATATATATAGATAACAAACAATTTTAGCCATCCTCATTAAATTAAGTTTAATATGGCGAGTTCACTTATTCTAAACTTAAAATTAAATTATTTAATAATTATTATTATTCTAAAAAATTATAAAGTATAAAACATGACTGAATAAAATAGCAAAGCAGAAAAAAACAAAGGAAAGGAGACACCTACGAGATATCCATAAGTAAAGCGCATTTCCTAGAGGGTGTAGCCACGATCCGCACCACTCGTTTCCAGCAAATGTAGTGCCTCAAATTAGATCATCCAGAACTGCCCCGCACAGCGCAGACAAGTTATAAGGTTCCTCGTCTGCGCAGGCCCTTAAGGTCATCCACTAGCGGTCTGTCAATGTTCATGGGCGGCGGTAATCACTTAACATCAGGTGACCCGCCTGCTCGTTTACTCGCTATAAAAAAAACTTTCTCAATAATTCAGTCCATATTATTTTCTTCTAATTAATTATTCCAGTTTTCAGTTTGTGTATAGCATTTATGGAATAGGTAATATAAATCAATTTTTTTTCTTAATTTTACAGAAATTATCCTGTATACCAACTCAAAACTGTTTACTACATAGGTACTACATTTTCGTCTGGTGGCAGGAAGCTTTTGCCGTTGCTAGTTACCACCCTACTGTCAAAGACGTGCCACCAAGCGATTGAGCGTTCCGGTACGATGACGTGTAGAAACAGATTAGGGGTATGGGTTAAATGTACACTGCAATACCCCTTCCAAGTTAGCCCGCTACCATCTTAGACTGCATCGTCACTTAACCATCAGGTGAGATCGCAGTCACCAACTACCTATCTTGTCAACCAATAAAAAAAAAATCAGCAGTTTCCAACTCTATTCTGGATTCATTTGCGCTGGGTGTTTTGTTTTGAATTAAACAGCTTATTAGAAGTTTTATTATTTAATTATGTACTTTAGTTTACATACAATGTAATATCGAATCATGTCATTCCCGTCTGACATTTTCCCAATATCGCTTCTCATTGACAATGACAATCAAATCACTTCGCGGGAAACCCACAGATACAAAATGTAGAGACTCTACGTTCCATTCTTACGACATTACAACACTGGGCATGCAGTCGCTTAGACATTAATATGATGATAATTGTTAGACATAATTTCTGCGCCAGTCCTGTATCTGAAGTCTACAATTTTACATTTCAAAGCGCCTTATGATTCGCGTCGCCACTCGCCCGACGGCGCGGCGGCGCTCTTCCGCGTTTAAATAAATTACTGTTATTCACGACACAATGCAGCGGTTAAATTATCACATTTTGAGTTTCACCGTTAACAGAGTGCCCTGGCTCAGGGGTTATTTACACAGAACCGTAGCGTGGTATGCCGAGACCATCGAATGGTACATCGTACTAGGTGTATGATTTCGTCCGCACTCAGACTCTTCGGCCCGAACAAATAAACTGACGGATTTCGATAGGTAGATACCGACTCCGACGCTATTTTCCCGTTTGTTTACTTGAAAACTTCCAGTAAGAGCTTTTCAGCTCTATAATATTCTGTATCTATAGATAGGTATCAGTGGCCACTTCATCCAGCTGCGCGTGTCCAACAGAACGATGCTCTACAAAACACAGTGTGCCTTATTACAAGATAGATATTATGAAAGCTCTAATTTTTGTAAATACCTACCTTGTAACCACTACTAAATTTAAAAAAATTAAATAATACAACGTTTGGAATATATTTTGCAATTAAACTTCGTTAACTTACACTACTTTCGTTACTTTCGTTAACTTACTTACCAGCACGGTTCTATTCTAGACCATTGAAACAGTTGGTAATCTCGTAACTTGTACCTAAACTCATTCGCTGACCTAAACGGTAAACAGGGAGATGACATTACAAGATTTCTATTATTGACATCGTAAAGCAGGGACGTGCCTAGCAAGGCTGCAAGGGGTCTCTGAGGTATGACCGGACTTGTAGATACCTAAGTATTATTAGGACGCGGGTTCGATTCTGGATAATTAAACTTAATAATTTGTCGCCTCTAAAAAGTCTCATGCTTTGCGTCGTGGTAGATTTCAATTTGGCCGTTTCCTTGTCGTTCTTGTTCTTCTTTTTTATCAACCATTAGATGTCCATTGCTGGACATAGATCTCTTATAAACTTCTACATGCCTCGCTTTGGCGCCGCGTGCATCCACCGGCTCTCTGCGACTTGTATTTAAAAACAATATTTTAAATAATACGCTTGACGTATTTTGTCCAAAAATATGCGCATGATTCCTGAAACAGTGGCAATGAGCATTCTATCTCGATATATTTTTGTGCTAGCGAACTTCCATCATTGCATCTTCGATTTCGCTTTAAAGATTTATTTTTCAAGAAGAACTTACCGCTATCTCAACTTAGGTAGACGAAGTCCTGCTCTACCTTTTTTATTTATTTATTTTTATCAATATATATATACCCTTTTTATGCTAGAGAAGACCAGTCCAGTACGGGGCTAATTAATGGTCGAGACGACAGTTGTGTTGAAGACGGCTACAATTCTCCTTTCCCCTCCACTCCAACTGAGCGTACCTAAAGCTCGTATAGAAGTGGGCGCGACAGCAGTGCAACGGCCGGTCGTCAGTCCGCGCCCTGGCCCTAGGGCCAGTTAGTAGTATACTAGTATACTACTAACGCATAAGCAGTATTATTTCAATTTTTTTTGATATCATATAATCACAGCATATAATGACAACCTTAAAGCTGACATTGTAGTCATTGATGACATGTCAATGTCAAAACAAAACTGAAATAATACTGCTCTATGCGTTGATAGTATAGGCCCTGACGAGTGGGGCCGGGCACGTCCCTGGCACGGTCCGGCGCTCTGCGAGGCCTGCCGCCCGCTCTGCCGCCGCAGCCCTGTGCTAAATGGACTTCATTACGCGCAAAAGCGCCTCGCTCCGAGCGAACGCCGCGCCGTCGTCGCTGCGTACGAATTATGCAATTTCATTTCATTTCAATTTGCGGTCGCAAGGAGCAGCGGGCGGCGGCGCGGGGGGCGCGGGGGGCGCGGAGGGCCCACCTATTAAGGCGGCTGCACACGCGACTCAACCGCACACTTTTTCACCACCCTTCGAACCCGACGCGAGCGATTCTCACCTCTAATTCGACTCCTCAAGGGCGACGGCGGCCAGAGAGCCGCCTGATTAAATTATTTCTCCATTATTTGATTCGCCACCTCTTTCAAAATGGCGACAAAAATTTTGCGTAGTGCGAATGTGGATCGAAAGGCGATAGTGGCGGGCCCGCGCCGCGACGCATGCATATTATTATCAGACGCGTCTCTCGCTCGCCGATCGGAATTAATGTGATACCTCAGTGGTTCAGGACCCTATCTGTACATTTTTGCATTCATTACTTATCATTGGGAACACGTCTATGATTGCAGCATATTTATTTAATGAATTCAAATAATACTTTATGAATGTGGAGTTAGGTTAATTCATTTGAGGCAGAAGAAACCCTCCGCCTGCCAACTAGCCGGCAGGAATGGGTCTACTCGTGTCTGCTCTCAGAACGAGAAGGGTTCAGTACACGAGCTGGTCAAGTGCGCATTGACAGACTTCACAAGCCTCCGTAAAGTTAGAGCTGCAGGTGCGGGATCCAAACCCCGGAACTCCAGAAAAGTCTAGGTCTTAACTGCTGGGCTATTACTGATCTATTCACTGTTGGAAATACCTACGTAAATTAAGTTCGCTACGGGAACGGAGTAGGTACCTACCTGCCTTCTTCTTAGGTTCACGTCGTGCGAAAGCAAACATGACGAACAGACCAACAAACAAAGTAATACATATTTATATTATTTATAATAAGGTAATTAAGAATAAGTATGTACAAATACGAAACACACTTGCAATTATTAACTAGTGCAATTTTTGTAAGCAAGCTTTTTTTTGGTAGGAAGAAATTGGCCTCAAATAAAATCAAGCACTCAAAACCATGATTAATTTATAATGCTTAAAGTTGATCTAGAGTAGTAGGCAGCTTTGCCTAAAACTGTATAATCCCCATAGCCACCTTTCGGCCGCATCATAAGATCAGCTCCATGTCACAATAATAGGTAGGTATTGCATTGTCATTCGACTTACAAAAACTAATTTAAGGTACCGGTGGCAATTAAGGCCCACCTAAAAAAATATTGCTTTAAATCTGAGAATAATGCGTATAGGATGTCAAAAACATATTGTTTACATAGCTTGTACATGTTGCTATAGTAAATGTTGTAAAACAATTAAGAAAAGCATATTTTTTAATAAGAAAATGCACTTTTTAAAAACCCTTCTCAGGGGCCTTATTATACTACGGTAGTATATTAAAGCCCATATAACAATTTGCTTTATTTTTACAGTAAATCGTCCTAAATTTACCTGGAAATAAGTTAAAATAAAAGTAAATTGTTGTTTTTTACTTATTTAATCATTATAAATCAATCATAATCATGTAAGTTCAGCTACAACTCGTTGCGTCAGCTGCCCTCGTTCTATTGCTGCCAAAGCGGCCAGTAAATTGTCTTCTGTCCACTGAGCTCTCTTTGGAGGCATTTTAATCAAAATCTGTAACAATGTTACACATATAAATAGTATAGGCCCAAGTACCCTTATAATGGGCCTTATTAACCTCATGCCACGTTTTTACAAAATAACCTAATAAACCTAAAAAATCTTTCCCTGGCTAGGAAAAACCATATCCACTGTATTGTACAAGACATACTTACGATAGTAAATACAACGTTATTAGTCAACTATTGAATTAAAAGTAAAATACTTACAGTTCTTTTGGTATGTAAAATTATAAAATTGCACAGTAGCCAGTCACTTCATCAACGCATCGCATCTCACTGGCACGATGGCGGCGCTAGCGACTGCGGACCAATACGGAAACATTCACAATGACATTGTGCACGCGTGCGTAAACGGTGAAGTGTCATAGAAATGTTTTTTTCCGAAATTTGAAATGTGGGCCTTATTACCCCCTGGGCCTTATTTACCTCAGGTACCTTACATGAAAATTTCAGCTTATTCGGAAACCGGGAAGTGGTTTAAATTCAGCAAGATTTGACCTCAACAAACATACATACTCACAAAAATACATGTGCGTACAATGTGAGTTAAATAAAAGCCTGTAAAAAGGGATTTTCTACCAAAGATGTGCACGCGCCGCGACGCGCCGCGCACATCGAGCGCGATGCGTAAGGAAAGCTCCCACCAGCGGTTTTCATTTGCCATGCGACCACGACTACAGTCTATTTTTCCTGTATTGGTTGTCTTAAACGGTAAATAAACAAGTGTTTTCTCCTCACAGAAATGCGTAAGCGACGCGCTAAGCACAGCGCGCAGCGCCACGATACCGTGCTACAAGTTAAAACTAAACTTACACGTTAGCGCTCGGCTACGTTCGTCGGCATTTTCTACGATTTGTTTCGCTTACGACAGCTAAGGAAAAAAGACTTAAACTACTGGCCATAGTCAAAAGATTTAATTAAATGTAATAAGCATCATAACAAGTACCTACAGCTTCCTTATCTTGCGTCGCTTTTGATGCTTCTGCAACCCTGGTGGGAACATGGCGCTGACCAACAGACAGATGAGAGAATCCGTACATTAGAACTAGTGGAGCATTTAGGTAGATACCTATGCCTACCTTCAGTGTAAGTAAATTGTAAGTTCAACAATTTGTTATTTACATTGGCGAAAAATCAACTAGTTCACTTGTCGTGTACCTACCTAATGTATTAAATTTACCTGCTTACGTTTAGTATCGTAATTTAGCAACTTCTCTTCAGGTCAAAATCAGGCTATACATTGATGAAAACCGTAGGAAAATCCGTGCAGCAGTTTCTTAGATGAGTTATTTTTAACTTACTTAAAAAAGTTATTAAATTAAAATAGCTACGCGCCGACCGACCGACGGCATACCTAGGTAAGTAGTTAAGCTATGGATTTTTCGACGAACTAAAAAAAGAGCTTCCTAAAAAATTCTTATATGAGTTCAAACTATATAACAAATACAATTAATAAAAATTTGTTTGTGACAAAATTACAGTGCTTAAGTATTTAAATAGGTACCTATGACTGAGAATAGTCGAAGGTTCAGTTCGAAGAAATCGTTCTGTAATTAAGTAAGAAAAAAACCTTTTTATAACTATTTTATAATCTCAATGTTTTCTCCCGCGCTGTCAATAAATAATAATCATTATAACTTAATAAACAACATTCAGTTTCGGGCAGTGACAAGTGACGGAGCGGCGCGCGGCGGGCGCGGCGGGCGCGGCGGGCGCGGCGGGCCCGTACAGCGCTCGCTGACATTCGATCCGCCCCGCACAATGGAGCCGTGCGAGATACCCAAAACACCTCTATTCTGTTCGCAGTCGCTAAAAGGAACTATTGTTAGACAGACAAACAGACACGTCTTCGGTTCCATTCGAAGATAGCGTGAAATGGATCCGGAAGAGGCCGGTCTGTTTGCTCGGCGCGCACAATGCCCACAATGGCCACAATGCGGCGGATGCGGCGCATTACGTCGCTCTGAAAGCTCCGCGCCGCGGCCGAGGTGTCTCGCGGCCCCTAATGACGTAAATCGAGCCGCACTCTTTTGTTTTGTTTCCGATAAGCGCTCGCAATCCGCTCCTTATTGGGTTACCGCCTTTAATCATTGACGCTGAAATCGAGATTGCGCCCTAACGACGCTCAATCAATGCCATCTCGCCTCTACACCTCTGCGATCCGTAATCAATACGCCTTTGATTTCTCGGAGCAAAAAAGTCAAGTGAAAACTTTATACCGGAGAGACTTCCTGAGGAAATTGGCGGCCGCTAACGAGCCGGCGCGGCGCGGCGCCGGGTGCAGGCGCTAGTCGACGCGCGACGGGCTGCGAACTTTTGTTTTTAGGGCCACTTACACATTTTTACCGCGACTTAAAATCACAACTGTTATCTAGGTGTAGTCAGGTACACAAAAAACCTTTGGAAGTTTGAGTATTGTTTATTTAAATTTTAGTCCCAAAATGTAGCCTAAAACAGTAAAACAGATTCATGACGTATTACCTAAGAGTGGCGTGCAACGCAGCAGTTTCGAATAATTTCAAATATTTTAGCATTCATTTTATAGAATGTAAAGCTATAACTATGTACCGGGTACTATCTAGTATAAGTTAAGCTAAGGGCTGTGAGTTGTGACGTGCAACTTTAACGAGCTAGAGCTCTGAAAAAGTTCTAGATAGGTATAGGTAGTAGCTATAGTTCGGATAAGCTATGAGGTGGGCGGTACACCATTAACTCTCGTGCAGACTTTTACAAATACTGAATACGGTCCTCGTCTTCTCTGTCTCTATTTTAGTCAATTTTTTTAATGAAATCGATCTGCAACTCCCTGCCTCTACTGCAGCAGAGCAGAGCAACTAACGTTCGCGCAGAAACCAAAACTAACTTGGAACTTGGAAGCTTTCCGTCGGCTCGAGTTGCCGGTGCCCCTAAACAAATACGCAGATACTTCTACCTACTTGCGTATTTGCTGTTATATCTATAAAAATTAATATTAATTAGGTATTAATTCTAATTTGTCTACTTACCTCGCATTAGAAATTAAGTTAATACCTACCTGTAAGTAATTAGCTGATGCTCGCGGATTGTTATAAGTAGTTGTTGAATGTTGTTTTTTGTTTTATTTTACAACAAAAGGTAGCCTATGTCTTTTCCCAAGGTTCAATTTATCTTTATACCAAAAATCATCAAAATTGGTCTAGCGGTTTAGGAGTAACAGACAGACTGAATTAGTACGAATAGAGATTATTTTTACCAAGTAAGTAAAGCAGGTACCTACCTAATTGAACCTAAGTTTTAGGCACCTAAATATCTACCTGGATATTCATAGGCTATCTTTAAATGATTAATTAGACAGGTGTCTGTACTATTTAGTAGTTTTGTTTATAAAATTGAGACCAATGACCAGTGTCCTGCCACCTAAGAGCAGAGAGCGATCAAGGTGCGGTGCGGTCAATGCGTTGGACTTTGTATCGGATTGTAAGTAGGTATGTGCCATACCATGGATTATTATTATTATTTAGTATTTAGTTTAGGACGCCACCAGGTACAAATTAGTTTAAAACTGCCCCGTTGTTTAGCAAGTTTGACTGCCGATGACGAGGCCCTCGATTCGATTTCCGGGTCGGGCTAAAAAAATGTATTAGGTTGTTCTGTCAAAATATTCTCAGTAGGTACTAGCCCGGAGTTCGGAAATTGGTGATGAGTCATCCCCTTGAGGGAAAAGAGAGTGCACCTGTGTTTGCGCACACACTTGTGCACTATAATATTTCCCGCGCAGATGGCTAATCTCTGTGGAGATTGGCCACCATGGCCGTATTTGGTAGGGAGGACATTATTATTAGTTTTAAATAAATTATTTCAAGTACTTATGTTTAATGCTAAGTGCATTTCTACGACGAGCAGCCTGCGCTACATTTATTATGACAATGTATAGGTATTTTCTGTGCAAAATGAAACGTTTCGAAACTACAAACGAAATGTCATACCTACCTTATACCTATTTCCCGTGGTAGGTAAGCTTTTAGGTAAGAAATACAGTGTACTACACGTTCACGTCAAGTTGGCCGCTACTTCGAGTTGCACTTCCCCGCACTGTACCTCAAGTTAGCTACAAATAGCAACGTTCAACAACAAATAGCTCGCGATCGTCACTACCAAATTTTTTCAAAGTTTTGTTATTGTTACGTTTTAAATGTTTTTGTTAACTTTAAATTAGTTATTTATTTTTGTTTGGTTACTATTGTTCGCGTATCGTTTTCTACGATGAGTAAAAAGGAAAGTTTTGGAAAAAGGAAATTAATGACTTTTTTTCAATCGGAAAATAATAAATCGACGAAGGCAACTTGAAATGAACTCTTAGTACCTACCTATTTGCTACCTACCTCCATAGTCAAAACATCAATCAAGTGACAGACAAGTCAAAGTCAATGTCAAATGTCAATTGTCAAACTTTATTTTACCAAAATCCAAAATAATTAATAACCTCACTTTACATGAATTGTAAACATTAAAAAATGTTTAGGTCTATATTAAATAAGCTTAGCAGTGTTCAATCATGCGGCTTTCATACTAGCTCGTGTTTGAACGAAGTCCGGCTGCTGACGCGGTTGCGCGTCGTGGACAACTCAGAGATCGGCAAGCGCGCCATGGCGGAAGGGAAACCTCCTAGAGTTATATGTGTCTACAACAAAAAACGTATGTAACTTGCAACTTCTATATTAAACTAAGCAGAAAGTTGCTTTTGAGAGCATTCCACTCCCCTTTCTTGTCTTTTTCCAAGGAATTTTTCTTGGACTATTGATGGACAAACTAGATTAAGTATTTCTTAAATTTAAAAAAATGACCTGTAGTTACCTTATTGAACAGATATTTTATTATACAAATCACTGAGTTTATAATCACTCTGTTATTTTGCTAGTCATTGTCAATCAATTCATATCCACTTCTATAAAGATCTCTTATGCGGTTACACATTCAGCTAAGGCTGTTTTGCCACTTGTATCCTGTGCTTTGCTGCAGCTTGTTTGATGTAGTCTGTGCTCTTAATGGGAGGTCTATTAACCTAGTTATACCAGAAAACTAAATGTTAAATTGCAACCTTCTCAAAAATAAAGATTAAATAAGCCCAGACCTTTAACTAGCTTCAATTTAGCCATGTTTTTACTACAATATTAAACTATAAATTCCAGGTGTGGGCTTCATCGGTGACAGAGTGATGGTGGCCATAAAGGGGCAAAAGAAGAAGGGGATCTTAGTGGGCCTGAAACAAAATCAAAAAGTTAAAGTGCCTAAGTTTGACAGCAACAATATAGTGCTTATAGACGACAATGGCACACCCTTAGGCACGAGGATACATGTGCCCATTCCCACAGTCTTGAGAACTATTCTGAAAGAAAGGACCCATGCCAAAGGAGCAGACTATACTAAACTATTGGGTATTGCCACTAGATTTGTATAGGTACAGCATAAGTATAGCAGAATAGTTTATGTAAGTAGTGCTAAAGTTTGTGAATAAAAATTAAGTTAATTTATGTTTTAATGAATATCACTTTCTATATTAAGCCTCAATAGCCTGAAAACTGAAAGGTTGATGGTTCAATCCCCACTTAATGACAGTATTGTTGTATGTGAAATCTAGTGATGAGATAAAAGTATTGAGTATTTGGGAAAGTACTGCAAGTAGGTTCCTGTAGCCGTGTAATGTTCATGGGTAACTAACAGCAGGTGAACTCTATAAGTAGAGGTAAATGATTGTTTCTTTTTTTATAGGAATATAAATAGATAAAAAATTTATTTCTAAAATATTTATGAGGGTTTCATTAAAATTCACATTGAAATTTGGAAATTTATTAAAACTTATAATCAGTTCCAATTAAGAACAGACTTACAACAGAAACATACTGATAACATGCGGCCTGACTGATCCAGGGTATTTTATAGTAATCTGCTGTTTGTTTACTTTTCAACTAATGTAGTTTTTATAGAGCATGAAGTGGCGATTATTTCTACTTCACCTACTGGATTAAATCATTACTTTTTCGAGATACAATGTTGTTCCAGCAATTGAACGGTATGGTCCGCCTGATGGCACCTTAGTGTCTGCATCTTATCAGATTGACTACCAACAGTAATTTGGTCTGACGTTGTGACGTTTGTCGCGCGGGTCTGTCAGGTCGCGTGTTAGCAGCGTGTCCCGGCCAGGACACTACCTACGGTGGAGAGGAGCGGACCACACGACACGACTATAATAGGTACAGTACACGTTGACTACCTACTGGCTATCCGTCCAGCTATAGATACCTAACTGCGTACAGTACACTCCACATTTCTCCATTGAGAACAACGACAAGACACGACAAAAATCTATAAGTCCAGTACGACAACAACCTATTGGCACTCGGATGACATTGACAGGGGGCGTGGGGGAACACAAAGTCTGGTCATAAAGTGACGTTTCCAAAGGCATTAGTTTCGACTTTGGCCACGTGCCAAAAGATACTTGTCGCACTGAAGATATACCCAATAAATGATAGGTTCACGACGCAAAACGGGCGATAAGGAACGATTTTGACGAAAAGATATAGTTTTGTAACATTTTCTTAAAGAATAGTTCTATTAGGTTTATTTTCTGAAACATGGAATTTCCTATCCACCTTCAATCAGGAGAGGTGGCATTCCATCTTTTATGAAATATATTATAATCACTTATTCGATTTATTTATGTTATACATGTGCTATAATATTACGAAGCGCGACGTCCATATTCCCCGTATGCGTCGATCTCCATGCGTGAAACCTGCATGCCTATGTACTAAGCGGTATAAACAGCAAAGGCATGCCATAAATCGGAATCGAGCATTAGTGAATTTGATAACTGGCCAGCTTGTGCGTTTTATGATTTAAATATTTCTTCGTTCGTCGTATCTTTTCAAATTGTTCGTCGCTGTTCCCACAATAAGGCATTAATTTTAAACTTTTACATCATAACATCGTAATTAATATAGTTAATCTTGATTTACAAACATCAAACAAAATGGGCTTCCATCCGGACAATTGTCTTTTCCGTTAATGTCGATTCATGCACACTAAAATATAACATGTATAAGTAAGGTTCTTTACAAAATTATTCTTAAAACGCCAACAAACTCTCAGTATTGAACTTAAATAGAACTAGAAATCTTGCTACTTTCATTATAATATTGTACATTATAGATGGACCTCCAAACTTTTCTTGAAGGACAAAGTATATCAATCCCATGAGACAATTTCAATAATAATATAATTGCAGTGGTGGTTATAATTACTAAATTCACACTGATAATAACTATGTAAGTATATTAGAGTTATATAACATTCAAGACAGTATTCGCTATGACACGTTTTGAATTGTGAACACACTTTTCAATCCTTCGGTTGCTAGGACGTCACAAATGAAGTGTCAATACAAGACATGTGTCATCGCGAACAAGTTCCCAGTAAGAAGACAGCGGTTACAGAGTCGTAAGTGTATTCACAACAAATGTGACTAGATATTTAAGATTCTCGTGCGTTCGCTACGGTGTCGGCGATCGTTCGGCGACGCGCCGCGAATTGAGCCCGCGAGCAATGCGATCATTGGCATCCACCGAGCGGACTTTCCAAAAGCTAACTGAACTTTTAAGTTATGTATCAGATATCAGCTCAGTGGATACAATCATTGCCATTATTTATTAATTATACATTCAATACTTAGGAAAACAAGGGGCGAATCGGAAGTCTCGCACGCTAACGATCGAACCCTTTAGTGAGCTGTACAATCGTAACTGGCACCCCTTATCATTCAAAATGTTCACGTTGATATTGCACCAGAGCCCCGAGCGTAACTTTTCAATGTAACCTTAACAGACTGTGCGTTAAAAATTCCATTTTGATAAACCGTCATAATTACTAACGTCTCAATACATAATATAAAAAACGAGTACAGCCAAAGCTAAACTAGTACTTGCATAGCTTGTCTTCATCGACAGATCGGCCCACTCTGCGAAGGTAAAGCGACAAAGCGACAGGCTCTCGACTGGAACCCTCGAGGAAGAATAGAGCGTGGCCAAGGAGACGGTTGGCTTTTTAACTTGGTCGAATATCGCGGGACGAAGTTTGAGGGTGTAGCTCAAATCATTCGGGACGGCGCAATACAGTAACAAGGGGAGACAGGGCTGAGATACTCTTCCTATCACTAATATGCCATCCTTGCTCTGCCCTTGTGTGATATAACTACAAGTATGCCACTTGAGCTATCATACATGCCACGAAAAAATTTCATCTACTCATTTATTCGTGAATCTCCAGGATTTCACGAGAAAAAGCGTTGACAAAAATTTTCTCGTAGTTAACCGCACTGGGCAGATGACAATCACTGTTCCAGAATGCTCGCCTTTTCCATAGAAACTGTAACATGGGTGTAGTGTGCGGCGCTCGGTCTGCGCGGGCCCTTATTCCGCGATACTTCCCGATAGGTCCAATCCGCGCCTATCTTTTTTTTTGTTACAATAACAATTTTGTTAGTTGTAAGTAGGTATTTTGTACTATTTTATGAATATTATCTGCTACGTACTGTATATGAAATATAGTTCTACACGGCTATCGGATACCATTCGAATAGAAGATATACTAATTGTAAAGGAGTATTCACACGGAACCGTGCAGTCAAAGCCATGCCCGAAACTCGCATATAAACGAACGATGTACTAAAGAAATCTCTGACAGATTAATATGGCTGATTCTGTGTAAACAATTCTTAATTTGTACTATAATAACGTGATCATACGAGAGCTTATTTAACGGGCATTAAGAAGCGATACAATGAAACAGTTCGTAAGCGACGACGGGAATATAATAATGACATTACCGTCTTGTCGCGATAGTTTAGTAAAAATAATTAAAGTGATCTTGTTATATTGCAACGCTTGGTACTGCGCGTTAAAAAGACGAAAACGTGTGCACACACGAGAGGTAATGTTTTAAAAAACACAACTCACAAAAGCGCGCCTTACCATGCTGCTGCGCCACTCATCGAACAACAAAGTAAAACGTTATAACAATCCGACTAACACTAGCATAATATTTCACATGGCATTAAGAAATCATCGATGTACAACACCCAAGATAATATAGAAAATTGCGGAAAAGCATCCTTCAATGTTAGAAGGGGAAAAAAGAGAACTTAAATGATTATATCTAACACATTACACATTACGGTAAACGCTATACTGTTACTTTTCCTATTTTCATGGCCCAATCATCGTGTTTAATAAATCAATCAACACAAACGCATTAGAAAATGGCGGCATTTGGTTACATTTGTATCAAACTGAGTACAAACTTGTTTTTTGGGTTCTGCACATCGATGAAGTAAGTATAATGATTTATTAAATAAGCAGGGATGAGGTACGGGACTCGTCGCGCCTGGCGGCGTGGTCGCGCGGCGTCAGCGGAGGGCGGCGAGGACCTGCGGACAGGACAGGATAGGAGCTGCGGCGGACCGGGGGCGGACACAAGTTACCCTACACACACTACACGAACACCCCAGCACCAAATTCTGACAGCAATAAAGGTGATAATCGCAAATCGCTCGACACTCACTCTTTTAGGCATTCGCAGGACATTCCGACACGACCGAATGAGTTCAGACAAAAATAACTTGATCCAATGCATCATGATCCACCCGAATAAGGCGCCAGCACGACGAAGGCGAAGACGGGATTTAGCGACGAACCAGTGGCGCACGCTGATCTGTCCCCCAAATGCAACTAGCACGGTTCGAGCAAGTGTAGCTCCCTTCATTTCAGCCGATAACAGCGATGATCGTTGTAAAATCACTGCTTTGGTGCTGAGGGTTCATTTAGTGAGAATACTTAAAAATCATGGCAATAAGTTTAATTAAAAATATATATCTAGCTGTACACCATAACGTCAAAGTAAAATGGATGTAAATTCAAATTAATTATTTTTAAACAGCACTTTAAGGCTTCTTTGTTAAAGTTTTTAGGGCCAATTTACTCTAACGTCATCGTGTTTCGACGCTCGAAATCTATCATCCTGGGCGAGATGGGCAAACGTTCACTGGACACTGAAGCTAAGGTAAATATAGTACTTTATAATTATTATTATCGCTGCAGTTAGTCATAAATCTGGTTATGGATTAACACGTCACGTACACGTCACACGTAAAGTACACGGACATCGATAATAAGAATCGCGGGGCGAATAAATTAATTAATCAATTAATTAGTTGGCCACGCCACCTCACACGTTCTATTTAAATCTGCAGCGAAGTACTGCGCACAGTCTCCGCCTCATTCAGTGCAGTCGGCGTCCGGCCACATTCAAATACACTGCGTTATTATAAATCAGAAATATCCTTTTTTTCTTAGAAATATGCAAATGTACTGATTTTTAGCGGAGTTATAAGACTTATTCTATAAAAACAATCTGTTTTTTTTTTTGGACGAGAAATTCACCAGAATATAATATGGAATAGTGAACCTTTGGGTCGCAATACAAATACATGTGACGTAGACGCAAACTGCGGTGAACGGAGGTCTACTTTCACTTAAAATTATATTCGAGCTACACCGACGGTCGCCGGAGCTACGTCGAGCCGCACGTGACCCACACCCTTACGTTCCAACGTAACATAAAACACTAAATAACAATACAAATTAAAATTACGGCAACAAAATATTTATATATTAAAAAAATTACACTCGATTTGACTACAATAAGTTTTCTATAACTTTGTATATCTAGGTATAATATAAAGTAAATATATGTATGTCTTATAAGTAGTAATGGTGATGAAGGACGAGGGTCGCGGGCTGCCCTCGGAGTGTGTTTGTACTTCACAAATGCCAGCATTTGCTCCAACTCGGGACGAGAACGAGGGCTGAAACGTTTCCCAGCAAGTTCTCGAAGGGACAAAAATGCAAAAACAAAATGTTACCCAAGTTAGATCAGACATCGGAACAGTTTAAAAATATGAGAAAATAATTATTTAAAAGTGCTATTCGCTTCGAACGATTTGAGCGCCGCGATTTCGACGCGCGTTTAGAACGGTTAGTTGACATCACACATCAACCCAATTTTGTTACCTTTGACCTAACAACTGTTTAAATACGTTTTTTACGTCATATTTTACCGACGTTTGGAATTTAATTCAATAAGTAACCATAAAAGTATTTAAATAAAAAAAGAAATCATATTTAAGTAAACCACCCAGGTTTACTTAAATATGATTTCGTGTCGAAAAAATATTTTAATTCAATTTTGCGCACATATGTTCCAATCAACTGCACTATAACTGCCTGTAAACGGCAATTTTGTGCACTGCCAGCGTAACCAACTCCGAGACTAACGTTTCCCTGTTCTCCTCCCCGTTATAAAATAAGGCACGGTGAGGGCAGCCCGCGCGCAAATTGAATAGTGATCTAGCTAGAGCGAGACGACAACACTACCTTCCACCTACTTCTCGAGAGGGACAACACTACACCGAAACTACTACGTATTACACAAGAAACTTGACAAGTTGACAGATCCAAAAATAATCCTATCCTTCTCACAACGTACCTTGTGGAGAGGGATAGCGATATATTTAAAGCTGACAACTAAGACATTGTGTCCAACATTATTTGCAACGTTCTCCGCAAAAAGATCGGCAGATAACTAGACTCATTTTTTACGCTAATCGCACTCCAATCAACAAGCGCCGCATTTCTTTGACAGTTATGACGTATGATGACGTCATTCGACTAATTGTATTAATGCAATTTGGCGCATGCTCAGTATGTGATCAACTTAAAGGTGCATTTGCACTGAGGCGGAGCGGACCAGGCAGTTAATGATCTGATCGGTCCGCTCGACACAGCCCCGCTTCGGCGAGCGGCCGGTACTATCAACCTATAATAATAATCTAAATCTACAGATTGAAAGACGAACGTTTAATCCAGAGGCAGCGAATTATTTTACCAGTCGGTGAACATTTCACCCTACTGTAACAGATCTGGATTTGCTCAACCTTGAACCCGTAGATCCGATCGGATAGGTCGTAGTGCCGTCGGCCGAGCGGGTCGCGGAGTGCGGAGTGGGAAGGAGCGCGACGTGAGCGACGTGAGAACCCTGAAATTTCGCTGAAGTGGTGAAGCCGAGACAGGTCTCGCCTCGCGGGCGCGGCGCCGCGCCTACACGTCGACCACCATCTTCTTGTGTATGTCGGTGTTGCCCACCACGTTGCAGAACTCCTCGAACGAGATCTTGCCGTCCTCGTCCTTGTCGGCGAACAGGATGGTCTTGTCGACGATCTGCTGCAGCTGCGTGTCCTTCAGGTTGTTGCCGACCATCATTTTCAGGACCTGGAACGGTAACGGACCGCATCGTTCCTTCTGAACCTGGCTGTGGAGTTGGTCATTTTTCTGACTTTGGTCGATGTGACCCAAAAATTGTCAATCTAAGAAAACCGGACAAGTGCGAGTCGACCTCGACCGGTATCGGTAACGGATGTGAACGAGTGTGGAATTGGTCACGGATTAAATCTAAGTATATAAAAGGAAAAGGTAACCGACTGACTGACTGATCTATCATCGCACAGCTCAAACCCCTGGACGGATCGGACTGTTTGGCTTAGCTACAGATAGCTATTAAGACATCCGCTAAGAAAGGATTTTTGAATATTCAACCCTAAGGCGATATAATAGGGGTTTGAAAAGTCAAACTCGTGAGCAAAGCTGCGGGCAAAGGCTAGTCATTCAATAAATCATAACGCTCACCTGGAACAGCTCGCCGTTGGAGATGAAGCCGTCGTTGTCCATGTCGTAGATGCGGAACGCGAAGCGCAGCTTGGACAGCTTGTCACCCTTCACGCTGAACTGCGACATGCCCTGGATGAACTCCTCGAAGTCGACCTGCCCACAGTCACCGACACAGGGTGTCACCACGGCAGCTCACCTGGAACAGCTCGCCGTTGGAGATGAAGCCGTCGTTGTCCACGTCGTAGATGCGGAACGCGAAGCGCAGCTTGGACAGCTTGTCACCCTTCACACTAAACTGCGACACACCCTGGATGAACTCCTCGAAGTCGACCTGCCCACAGTCACCGACACAGGGTGTCACCACGGCAGCTCACCTGGAACAGCTCGCCGTTGGAGATGAAGCCGTCGTTGCCCACGTCGTAGATGCGGAACGCGAAGCGCAGCTTGGACAGCTTGTCACCCTTCACACTAAACTGCGACACACCCTGGATGAACTCCTCGAAGTCGACCTGCCCACAGTCACCGACACAAGGTGTCACCACGGCGCCCGACGGCGCGAGCTCACCTGGAACAGCTCGCCGTTGGAGATGAAGCCGTCGTTGTCCATGTCGTAGATGCGGAACGCGAAGCGCAGCTTGGACAGCTTGTCACCCTTCACGCTGAACTGCGACACACCCTGGATGAACTCCTCGAAGTCGACCTGCCCAAAGTCACCGACACAGGGTGTCACCACGGCAGCTCACCTGGAACAGCTCGCCGTTGGAGATGAAGCCGTCGTTGTCCACGTCGTAGATGCGGAACGCGAAGCGCAGCTTGGACAGCTTGTCACCCTTCACACTAAACTGCGACACACCCTGGATGAACTCCTCGAAGTCGACCTGCCCACAGTCACCGACACAAGGTGTCACCACGGCGCCCGACGGCGCGAGCTCACCTGGAACAGCTCGCCGTTGGAGATGAAGCCGTCGTTGTCCATGTCGTAGATGCGGAACGCGAAGCGCAGCTTGGACAGCTTGTCACCCTTCACGCTGAACTGCGACACACCCTGGATGAACTCCTCGAAGTCGACCTGCCCAAAGTCACCGACACAGGGTGTCACCACGGCAGCTCACCTGGAACAGCTCGCCGTTGGAGATGAAGCCGTCGTTGTCCACGTCGTAGATGCGGAACGCGAAGCGCAGCTTGGACAGCTTGTCACCCTTCACACTAAACTGCGACACACCCTGGATGAACTCCTCGAAGTCGACCTGCCCACAGTCACCGACACAAGGTGTCACCACGGCGCCCGACGGCGCGAGCTCACCTGGAACAGCTCGCCGTTGGAGATGAAGCCGTCGTTGTCCATGTCGTAGATGCGGAACGCGAAGCGCAGCTTGGACAGCTTGTCACCCTTCACGCTGAACTGCGACACACCCTGGATGAACTCCTCGAAGTCAACCTGCCCACAGTCACCGACACAAGGTGTCACCACGGCGCCCGACGGCGCGAGCTCACCTGGAACAGCTCGCCGTTGGAGATGAAGCCGTCGTTGTCCATGTCGTAGATGCGGAACGCGAAGCGCAGCTTGGACAGCTTGTCACCCTTCACGCTGAACTGCGACACGCCCTGGATGAACTCCTCGAAGTCGACCTGCCCACAGTCACCGACACAGGGTGTCACCACGGCAGCTCACCTGGAACAGCTCGCCGTTGGAGATGAAGCCGTCGTTGTCCATGTCGTAGATGCGGAACGCGAAGCGCAGCTTGGACAGCTTGTCACCCTTCACGCTGAACTGCGACACGCCCTGGATGAACTCCTTGAAGTCGACCTGTCAGGAGACGATAAAATTACAACTCGAACGAGAGTGCACTGGCTATATACTGTTAAGCAATTTGACTATCGCCAATTTGGCGCTGATTACTAACAAAAATGTGAGTAAAGGTAAAGGTACTCGCAATTAACGTGAATCATAATAAATTGTGTTGATAATGTCAAAAGATGTCGGAACGTTCGATGCGGTATGATTCTTCAGCACAAAAATAACTGACATTTTTGGGTGTTAAAGTTTATACAGGGTATTATATCAACAATTTTATAATCACAGTAGATATAGTTTCCAAACAATTACTTTGTTTGACTAGTTTGACTTTAATTTAGAATCTATGTTTACAATAAAGCGAATTCACCTTGACATAATAAGCGCTTAGGAACGGGATAGTTACCTCCCCGTTGCCGTCGGCATCGAAGATGTCGATGACGCGCTGCACGAGCGGGTTCTGCTGCAGCTCGGGCAGCGACATGAACTCGTCGATGGACAGCGCGCCCGAGTTGTCCAGGTCCAGCTTGCGGAAGCGCTTGCCGAGCCGCCGGATCTCGTCCGCGTCGACTGCGCAACCACACGCTCGTAGATCGCTCGCGACGAGCCGAACCGTGCACGGACCGCGCTCCGAGGGCGGCCGGGGATCGTTCCCCGCGCGTGCCGTACGCGACACCGACACGCGCAGTCCGTACTCGGTTCTATACTCCATGAGCGCACGAATTGGCAAACTCGTTTCGAAAATTAGCAAAAATAAGGAGCATATTTGAAAACAAATAAGCTAAAAAAGTGGATGCCCAAGATCGGGTCAAGTGAAGAATCAAGAAGTGAAGTTCGGAAAAAGCTTGCCAATTCATGTTTACATCGTTACTTCAACGAACAAGACAATAGTGCCACAAGGGACTTCCTATAGAATATACAACTGCAATCGCGCGTCCGCGCCCGCACTGCGGTGCGGCTCGTACGCGCGAGTGCGGCAACGCAGACTCAGCGACAACCGGCCCGATGATAGCGCAGCACTAGCCGCATTCACGTGATCATTACGAAGCGCAGCGTGGCACGTACTATACGTATACAACTAATAAATAATTTGACTTGCACATGCTTTACCACTTCACTATCGGATTAGTAAATCTCGTGCGACTCAAATAGTGCTGTACAAGACACAATGAAGTTATTTCTATTGTACACAATCCCTAACCTATATTTTTACAGGTTAAATTGCAACTTTTATCGCAGGAAATATTACGAAAGGGAATTAATAGACCTGTCAATTTAGTTCAGTCTAGAGATGGCGTACTTAAAACAAAATTAGCCACAATGCAGTTGCACAGGAAATTCTAACGCGTATTATGGGCTTTATGTCAATTGGATAAGGTGGAATCTTTAATCTGTGGAACAGGAGCTCGGGCGTGAAAACAGATTGTCGCTAAGTCTGCGCTAACCCGACAATTAGTACACAAGCGTTACCGGCGGCGACTGGCGACTGGCGACTGGCGCTGGCACATCACTATTATACTAGCACTGAAGTATTCACTATGGCTAGAAATTTTCTATTTACAATTGTACACCCGTCACCGATTTCTTTACAGTGCCTAGCGAAAATAATATGGTCTCCTTATTGACGCCATTGCGTTCACTAATTTTTATCGTCTGTTAACTGCCGCAACCGACACATAGCTATTCCCATTAAATAACGTGCATGCCAGTGGTGAGAACGTTCTAGATGCGCTGTATGTAGCGTTTCGTGTACGCCTTTCTGCGAGAAACCTGTGCTTACCTTTATTTTTTTTTTATTTAAAGATTTATTTACAATACAATAAATATTTCTTCCTTTAAGACAACTAAAGAAAAATACACACCTAGTTGCTAAATATTAACAGTCAATACAGTCACACCTACTTGTATTGGCAATTTCGATGTCCTAAACAGTGCCAAACCAATAAAAATGACGCTTGTGTATTTTTTTACTAAGCGTCCGAATTCCGTCGCGTCGCCTCGACAACTGTCGACGGATCACCGCGTCCAGCAATTAACTATACTATAATTAACATATAAAGCGTCTAATGCAGACCGCATACCGAGCCGTACGCGCCGCAGCCACAGGCGAGCATTATCCAGCACTCAAAAGTAGAACCAAGTGATCAGTACCGTTAGTTCTGGATTTATCAGTCTCATAACTCCTGAACTGCTTATCATAATTCACATGTATGTAGGGTATATGGACCTCAGTCGAAACAGTTGTGAAAAACGTCATTCATGAATAACGCCCCAATGAGCGTAGCAGAAGGGGGCAATAAATGCTCAGGTGTTCGGCTTATAATGATGTATCTCGTCTTTTTAGTAAGTGTAAACTCGGCTACTCAGCCAAGCTTGAGCCTTCAAACAGGACGACTATTAACCATACATTTCATTCGATTGCGAATCGAAATCTGTCAACATTATCGAGGTATCCGGCGCACCGAGCGCGGAAAAACATTGTAGCGCGTGCCGATGACATGGTTCTAATTTTTTGTACCTCCTGGAAAATGAACCGCGTGCGGCGCGTGCCGGCCGATGGGCGAACAGCTTAACATTCCCGTGCACGAAGCCGGTGCGAGTCCGCCGAACATTAGTACACTGACTAGGCTCTAGGAGCCAACAGAACAAAACTAAGCAATGAGAGAGGTCAGACAGAGAAACTAACTCAAGATTAGTGCTTCTAGAACCTATACCCTCGTCAGTATATAGTATCACAAACAAAGCTGGAAGGCCGGAAACATACTCGCAACACACGACTCGACCCGGTAGCGCGCGACAGGTGACGTCGATGAAGGTATTACTAGTAGGTATGTTCGTTACGGACGACAGAGCAGAGCCGCCGAGCAATTTAACGTTCCGGTCCGATAAGGGGATGGTGTTCATTTACTACTGCTCCCCTTCCAAGCTAGCCGCTACCTGCGTGTTGGGTCACAGGTAGATCGCAGTCAAGGGCTACCTTGTCATCGAATAAAAATGTCGATTGAAGCATGACGTGATAACCGCAACGAAACTGCCTGTTATTATAATTCAGACATTTAAAACGACGGCCTACGTATCCGTCCGTTTCGGCGGCTAGTACGGTTTCCCAGTGACGTGATAACTATCACGCGTTATCGCGTCGGCTCGTATGTTAAAAGTATGTTTCCACCCTAATGTTACGGAAATAAATGAACACAAAGTAAAAACTCATAAGAAACAATGATCACTCGGGCAATAACGCAAGCCGTCAGAGCTCAGAACATTTAAGCAGTCTTCAGTACACCCGAATTGATTTTGAGTGCAGATTGATTCCAAAAACGTAGGGACTCGATTTCAAAATGTAATAGTGAAAGTCGACTGTAGCTGACATCTCCCATCACACGCATTCCTCACATCTGTACAATAATGACGATCGCACACTGCAGCAGGCGCCGCGCCGCAATCTACGCATTTTGAGCAGTGAAAATGCGAATGCCGGTCTAAAACATCATCAGCGAAAAGACAACCGTGCGAAACTCATTCGCATTTTCACCTACAGAGAGTCACCGACCTTTCTATTAATACAAGTTACACAATGGCAGATTCAAAGCACGCCCATTGAAGTTACTAAGAACTAAATTAAAAAGGTCAACTCGAATTTGTTCCATAGACCCTCACTCTCACTACTGTTAGCAATCAGCTCTAAGAATGTAACATTCAAACTTTATCTTTACGTCGTCTATAGCCAGCCCAGCTTACCTACTCGTATTAATAGAGATCAGCGCCGGAAATGCATGGCGTTAGCGCGTTCTGTAGTGTGCGATCAGCTTAATAAAAACAATCATCTCAAACATTCACAAGTCTAACCACTTGTTCTAAAGGCGCGGGTGATGCTCTAGCCCAAATGTAACTCTATGTGGATCCAGAACAATTTTTAATCTTCATGTGCAGTGTGCAGTGGACAAGAAGTAAACGCATTACACGGAACCACGACAATGACAACATCACATAACGGTACCTTTCTACATAAGAACTCTCAATAGTGACAAGGGCGACACAACAAAGTGATCAAGTTAGCTATATGTACAGGTACTAGTAAATACCATAGAAGTTCTTACTAAATGTTGATTATGTTTACTGAAAATCCTATGAATACGTATTTGTTTATGAATATTTCCATTTTATTTTAGTGTGCTTTCGATATTTGAAACTTAGAATAACAATGTAAATTTTCAGAAATTAAATTCCCATTTGTAAAAAGATGGCAATTACTTAAAATGAAAGCAGACGAAGTCCCAAGACATTGCTAGTACCCATATATTATAATAAACAAGGTCATATTATGCCCTAACTTAATTCTTATATGAAAAACATATAAGAATTAAGAAACCAACAAGAAGAATAATTCAGTCAGCAAGAAGCTAAATAAATAACTTTAACTAGACAGGTGATGTAATTACCTGAAATTAAACAAAATTGTAACAGATTCAACCCATCTAAAGCTTTAAAATCTCATTAAATCACATAAAAAATATTTAATAAAACAAATTGTATTGTATGTTTGGATAAGATTTCGACCTACCTACTGTTAGCAACGTTTATTAACTTTAAATACTTCAAACTTTGTTTAACTAACTTATCACTTACCTATCAGTAATTAAATGTACATTTAACTTAAAAAAAAAACATTAATTTTAATGAGCAATATTTAGCTTAATTCTTGTTATAAACATTTATTTCATCGGCACAGTTAACAATGTTTAATTATAAGTTAGTATCCTGCTAAGACTACTACTGTAGCAGCTAGTGCTTGAGTATTGAGTCCCTGTTGTGATCATCTCCTGCTATACTACAGGCTATAGTAATAGTGTAGTAACAGCAAGTCAATCATGATTAAATTAACATAAACAAAAGTGTAACTACTTGCTATTGAAATGTTGTATCTCTATGGATTTAGAGCATTTTACTTAAAATTATAGAGCAACTAAACTAGCCAGAATTACAATACAACCTACAGTGAGCACAAGTCCATTAAACCAAAGTGCTGATTTCTTATTTCACTGCAATATAATGCATTAATGATGGTTTTGATATGGAAAAATTGTTCTGGATATGTTGTGGGGTGTACGTGCGTGTCCACATGGAGATGAGGTCAGCGACTGACTCTACACACTCACAGTTCTCCACCTTAAAATCAATGCAGTTTACACGGGCTGAAACAAACCTCACGTTATGCTTTGTACGCACCCTACTCCGCACTCAAAACACGGCCCACTACGCCGCCCGGGCTTGCAACCAAGCTAACAACACGCACGGGCCGAGGCAAATGGTAGGTATGCTTTCAAATATCAAACTTTAACGTCACATTAGAGGGTAACTTAGAATAAGACTTTGTTAGATTATTGTACAAGAAAATATGCAATAAACATTGGTTAAAGAAAGGTGAAGGATAAAACTGCATCACAGCAAGGGTACTCACAGTTTGAACATAGCTCCATAGGAATTGAATTTTCATTGCCCTGCAACATTTATATTTAGTCATTTTTATTTATAACTAGCTGATGCCTGCAACTACATTCCCATGGATTGAGATTTTTTAATTCCCACAGGAACTCTCTTGTTTTCCAGGATAAAAAGTAGTCTATGTGTTATTCCAGATTATGATCTATCTCTGTGTCAAATTTCAGCCAAATCAGTTCAATTGTTGCAGCTTGATTGAAAAACAAACATCCATCCATCCATCCAAAGATCGAAACTTTCGCATTTAAAATATTAGTAGGATAAATACAACTGCATACATGTATATGATTTTAATTTGATGTCCTTCCAGATGGACTGGTTTCTTATAAATTCCCCATAGGGATAATTGGGAATTTATGATTTCTAACCTGACTTAGGGCTAATCTGTTGAAAATTTAGCATTCTGATAGGGTGCTGTGTAAAAACCAATTGGAATGTCTTTCAAGTTACCCTTTTTCCATCTTCATCACTCGGTCAAAAGTCACCTACAACCAGTTGTAGACCAAGAGGCTACACACGGAGGCCAGGGCTAATTTGGCATCAAATAAAAATGTACACAAAATTGTGTTCTAAATAGGCTTCATTTTGTTTTCTCAGCTAGATTCAAATCCAATTTAACTACAATTAATACTGTAAAAACGAGGCCTTACACCCTAAAGCGCTTGTAAGAATGATGATGTTGAATGATCTTGAAGGTGTACGAGAATACGAATTAAAATCTTACCATGATGCTGGTTTAGTGTTAAACTTGTAATAAATGATTATTTAAATATTAAAATACGGCACTAATTCTAAAGCGAAGGTAGAATTTAAGATTTGAATGAAAAATTACTTTAGTGAAAATCACACCATCGAATCGATTCTAAAATTCCAAATAAATTTGACAGATAAAATATGTTGCCAGTCATAAAAGTGGATCATGCAGTGGTTGTGGGTAATTTAAGAAAAGCGTTAAACATTATTCGAGTCATAAAGCAAACTTAAACACTTAAAATAGGTTATAAGAATGGTCATTTATGGCGTCAGGTATATGATTACACGTAAATTATTTTGCATTATATTGTGAATTAATCCAACTACGCAACCCTACACTACGCGTGGTCTGACATGCGATTGGACATTTTTACTATTTCATTTTACAATATAATATATATAATAATCTACCCTACTTAGAACTGGATGGTGGCTGCCAGCATAATACTGTAGTCTTTTGGTGCCAGCGGCTCACTCTTGAGGTCTTTTTCGATTCTTTTTAAGCTATTGCATAGCCTCTATCGCGGGCCTTGAGCGTGGAGACCGAATCCAGAAATTCCGTAATTAATGGCATCACACCAAGCTATTCAAAATGAAAATCGCAGCTATACCAATGTTACCCAGCTTGCAATCATCCTAAGTCTCTATGGATTTTTGCGTCCCAACCATTTCCAAACGTAAAATCTAAATGTCAATGTCACGTCACCCCCTCGGCCCCTCCTCGGCCCTCTTCTTCCCCCCCTCACCCCCTTCTTTCTCCTTTCTGAAAAATCCTCAACCATGGCGGCCGGGGTAGGTAACTTTTATTTAAAGATATCTTCATAATCTTAACACAAAATGTCATAAATTAAATATTTAGAGAATAACTTATTACGGGCTCATACATTTTGAAACATATTTCTTTCAGGTACTATACACTTATCCGGAAAACTTCCGTGCTTATAAGGCATTAATCGCCGCAAAGTACTCTGGGGCCGATGTGAAAGTAGCGGCCAACTTTGTCTTCGGCGAAACTAACAAGACCGAGGAATTCCTGAAGAAGTTCCCGGCCGGCAAAGTGAGTGACGAGCGAATGTAATAGTGAAGTGAATGTGAAATACGGCCAGATGTTGCCGACGGTGAAGTGACGTGGAATCCGTAATGTTTGCGAATTATTCTAGGTGCCGGCTTACGAAAGTGCTGACGGTAAAATCCATCTGACGGAGAGCAACGCTATAGCTTACTATGGTATGTCCATTTTTGTTTCTAATAACTTGTAACTTTAGTTATTTTCGTGAGTCCGCTAGCTTTTAGAGGAGTTGTAGAAAGGTTTGTTGTTTTTGGTGATCGGCTTGGCCGACTAGTCGGACTCTTTACAACTGACTAATTGGCTAGTTGGCCAGTCGGCAAATCTCTGCTAAACAACAAGCAGATAGGCTACCTGGCTACCTATAAACAGAAAATTAACATAGCCGTTTGATTCAATGAGCTATCTAACAAATTTTTTTAGGGTGTTTGTTTTCTTTTTGTATTTATAAAAATAGAACTCAAAGTGGTTATCATATAAAATATGCCAAGCTGGAGTTGACTATTATTCCTTCCAAACAAGCAGAAAGCTATATAAAATATAGTTCGTTTAAATATTTACAACTAGTTAATGCCCGTGACTTCGATTGTGTGGATTGAGCTTTTTTGATTCCCGTGGGAACCTTTCCAGCATAAAAAGTAGCCTATGTCTTTTTCCAGACTATAATCTATCTCTGTGTCAAATTTCAGCCAAATCAGTTCAGACACTGCAGTGTTATTGAGTAATAAACATCCATCCATCCAAACTTTTGCATTTATAATATTAATAATAATAGAAAATAATTTTAGGGAAAGGTAATTTTATGTAAGAAAATTTTCTATATTGTGAGATAGAAGGTTTTTGTGCAGAATCTCGCTGATGCGTCTATCTTATTGTGCTTTGAGCAACTTGTTCCACACGTGCATATTTTACAATAAAACTAAAAAATTAATGTATATTGATGGTTTTAAAAATCTATAGTAGTATTTTTCTTTTCAAAGTGTAAGTCCAACTGCTAGGAGTTAGTATGACAATGTTGCAGCCATGCTGATTCTCTGCAAGGAACCTATATGCCATCCCACACAATATTAATATATTTCACGGGTGTGCAGTGGCAAATGCAGCACTCCGCGGGTCAGACGTGGCGACCCAGGCAGCCATTTACCAGTGGGTGTCGTGGGCAGACAGTGAGCTGCTGCCCGCCTCCTGCGCCTGGGTGTTCCCCTACCTGGGCATCATGCAGTTCAACAAAGTGGTATGTAAGCTAACCCTGCAGCCTCCTTGCGGAGGTTGGCATTTGACAATTTCAACTTTTGAAACTTCTACTCTAAATAATGAATTAGTCTCTGGAGCTCTCTCCAAACCATTAGTGTACATTTATGTCCCAGAACCAGGCTTTTTCTGCTTGCCACTTTCCACTCATTACTGATGACTATTAAATAATAGATTCCTCCAGTCTTCCTCATTCTCTTTAGTTGTCAGCAGTTCAGCTATGTTAATGATTAGTATAAGAAGACATAATTATGTATAATGTGTCGCTATTTAATGTTGTGTGTCAGAATGTGGAGCGCGCCAAGACAGACCTGCTGGCGGCTCTGAAGGTCCTGGACCAACACCTGCTGACGCGAACCTTCCTCGTCACGGAGCGCATCACGCTGGCCGACATCGTTGTCTTCACCACTCTGCTCCATGCCTTCCAGGTGATGACACCATCCTGTCAGTGACATTTTTCAGAATGTGATATGCGCCAAGAAACCTGCCGGCTCTGAAGGTGCTAGGACAGTTGGCACCTATTTTGTATTAAGATGAGTGTCATCACTGTTCATTGTTTATTTTTTATTTGATGATTAAATAATCCTTGACTTATCTCACCTGATGGTAAGTGAGATGGAGTCTGTCATGGCGGACTAACTTAGGGTATGGCAGTGAACAAACAAACAAAAGTAAGGGTCTCTTACCCCCAATCGGCTTTTACACACCATTGTGTCAGAACACTAAATCACTTGGTGGCACGTCTTTGACTATAGGGTGGTCACTCGCCACAGCCAAATCCTCCCATCAGACGAACCCATACTGTAAGTTCTACAAATTTTTAAATTTTATTATGGTGTCATTTTACTTTACTATGGAGCAAAGCAATCACTGTTTGGTATATAGATAGGGAAAGAGAAGACGAGGATGTTAAACCGAGAGGTGGTAAGATGAAATAGAGAGAAGAATGAGAGAGAGGAAAGCTAAGAAAAAAGATGAGACGAGCAGCCATAAGAATGGATCGGAGGAGGCCTTTGCCAAATTACATAAGGGCTAGCAGTAATAACCTAATAACAAAAAAAATTAATACAGCTTGTTAACATGTGTTAGGTTGTGGTAGGTGTGCATTTTTGAAACTTCTGTGTGGAAACATTGTGTGCATAGCCTAGTTTTTTTAACAATTGTAAAAAAAAAAAAATTTTTTTTGAAAAGAGCAACTGCTGAGTTTCTTGCCGGCTCTTCTTAGCAGAATCTGCATTCCGAACCGGTGGTAGATTTGTGACGTTTCATAAGAGCCACAAGTTGGCCTACATGAAATAAATAAATTTTGATTTTGATTTTGTTTTTTTTTTTTTGAAAGTTTGACTACATATTTCAGAATGTGCTGGAGCCCAGCCTGCGCGCGTCGCTGCTGAACGTGCAGCGCTGGTTCCTCACGCTGGCGCACCAGCCGCAGGTGGCGGCGGTGGTGGGCGCGCTGGCGCTGTGCGCGGCGCCGCCCGTCTACGACCCCAAGAAGTACCAGGAGCTCACGCAGGCCAAAAAGGCAAGCACCCACACTAAATAATAATAACTTTTTTATTCCTCCATATAGTAGTAAAGTTATTTTTTTTTGCAAGTTTACAAATTGCAGGGGCTAACATTATAGTCCAGTCACGGAACAGAAAGAATTTCGTACATTAACCTGTTACTACCTGTCTCTGTCACTCCCGCGTTAAAATAATGCGTCACGCTCGCACAGATGCAATGACCGCCGTCCTCGGGGATTGTAAACCTTTTTACCTGAGAACCTAAGGCTTGTTTTTGTTTGCGTGTGAATTGAATTTAGGTAGTCTAGATCACAGTATAGACAAACTGTAGATTATTTCGTTATAACTGTGACAGGCGAGAAATCGTCGGAAAGTAGTTACTCCGATACAGAGAAATCGGATTTTGATTTTTGAATTTTAATGTTATTATTTCTTAGTAACAAGTAAATATAACTCGATTATTATAACTGTTTAAAAATAAATAATTTATTTAATAAGCTACTAATTTTTTTTCTCCTTCAAATATTTTATATAAACCGCACTTAATAGAAAAATGTTTGTGACCACTGTCAGTAAGCAAAGAGGTCATTGTACGAAATTCTTTCTGTTCCGCGACTGGACTATAGTAATAAATTCTTGATTAGTTTGAATCTGAAATTATAGATTATGCTTTTTGTGTTTCCACCCTGTGAACATTTCATGTGGAATACAATAAAAGTACTTTGTTGAATAAAAGTATTGTTTGTTAACAGATACGCTAGAAATCAATTATCTTGTTATTGTGGCAGTGTGATTACATATCTACTGTATTATATGCTTCTCATCAAAAATATCAAAATACTTTCAAACTAAAAGGTATTGTGAGGTGTTTCGATTTTTTCGATGCGAGGTATATTATGTATTTGTCAGATTTATGTTGGAGTATTTAATGCAGTCCTTTAAGTAGTTCGTAATCACTGGTTCTAGGATGGAGGCAAGAAAGAGAAGAAGCCAGAGAAGAAGGAGCAGCCCAAGAAGGAGAAGAAACAAGAGCCAGAAGAGCTAGAAGATGAGCTGGAGGAGAAACCTAAAGAATCCAAGGACCCCTTTGATAGCATGCCTAAAGGGTATGTTCTGTCTATTCATTTATATTTTTGACACATTTCTCAGCTCAAAGCACATCACACGCACCCACACACAGCAACGCGAGCTTTGGTTATGTTACAAGTATGCAAAAGCAAAATATAACATTGAACCTCAACTTCACAATATTTAAGATACAGGCCAAAATCTGAAAAATGTCCTATTAGTGTACTATCGTTTGTATAGCTGTTCTTGGAGAATCTTTCATTGTCAGGGGATGGTGTTATTATGATTATCTTCTGTATACAGGTGTAAGGGCAACTAATGAAAATTGAAACCGGGGATTCAATATGATTCTTGAGTCACTCAGCGTTGGCATTTTTCATGTGTTTTTGTGATTTTGACAATTTTTTTTTTTTTCATTTTTTAAATTAACTACTTTTAATAGATGGTGGGGGATAAACTAAGCTAGTCTAAAATAAAATTGCTTTTGTGCTTTTTGCAGTACATTCAACATGGATGACTTCAAGCGCTGCTATTCCAATGAGGACGAGTCGGTGTCTGTGCCTTACTTCTGGGAGAAGTTCGACCCCGAGCACTACTCCATCTGGTACGCGGAGTACAAGTACCCCCAGGAGCTGTCCAAGGTGTTCATGAGCTGCAACCTCATCACAGGTGAGTTGCTGCAGTAGAGTCTGCTGCTAAAGTTATTCTTGTGGCGGCAAATGTGTGTACAACTAACTATAATATCTATAATTTCACTAAGAAAAGTGAAAAGCTTTTTCCCTCCAAGTGGAAGGCTTGTGTCAGGGGTGAGTAATCGTGCAATTAGTGGGGATGGAACTGTCGACCTTTCAGTTTTGAATTCACACCATTAACTGTTGGACTATTGAGGCTATCATTCCAGTTATGAAAGCTCACTGTAGGATCCGTGCAGGCCATCCGGCTTGGTGAGGACTTCTGGGAGTGTTCTGGAAAGAGACATTACAGCTGCACATGCTGTAGAGCCACTCAAGTCACACTAATATTATAAAGGCGAAAGTTTGTATGTGTGTGTGTATGTTTGTTATTCCTTGACCACGACAAATGAACTGATTTGGCTGAAATTTGGAATGGAAATAACTCATATCTAGTAGTAGATAGCACACTCCGATGCTCACGCAAAACGGGCGAATCGACGCCTACTTGCGGAAAAGATTCCCAGGAAACGAAACACTCCGATGCCAGGGTAGTGCCACACCAGTACATCATCAGACACGTCATAAATCTACCACCAGTTTGGAACGCAGATTCTGCTGAGAAGAGCCGGCAAGAAACTCTGCAGTTGCTCTTTAAAAAAAAAATTTTTACAATAGGTAACGTATACTGTGTTTCTGCAATGAAGTTTCAAAAGTGCAATACTTCAATCATGTATTAAGACGGGCAGACAAAGCAGACCCATTCCCGTTGGTGGCAGCGGTTCACGAGCACGATGCATAATCCAGCCGTTGCTTCACTCAACCATATTTGACCACATGTACATGTTGGCAGGCATGTTCCAGCGGCTCGACAAGATGCGCAAGCAGGCGTTCGCGTCGGTGTGCCTGTTCGGCGCTGACAACGATTCCAGCATCTCGGGCGTGTGGGTGTGGCGCGGACAGGACCTCGCCTTCCCGCTGTCCCCCGACTGGCAGGTACAGAACAATACAGTACAAACTTATCCCTGTCCGCAGCACATTGAGTTGGCCAAACGGATGTGACGGACCTAAAAGGCGATAGGGTGGCTCGTTACCACCCTACCGCCAAAGTCGTGCCACCAAGCGATTTAGAGTTCCAGCACGATGATGTGTAGAAACCTATTCGGGGTATGGGTTGAATGTAAGCTGCCATACATACCCCTTCCAAGTTAGCCTGCTACCATCTTAGACTGCATCGTCACGTGAGATCGCAGTGAGGTAATATCTTGTTATTGAGTTAAAAAAAACTGAGAGGCTTGTTCTAAACTTGACTGTACAGCACATGTCTACATTCTCAAGGGATCGTTGTCGAGGTTGTAGTAATGTGTTTGTAGTGTGTAAATACTCAAGTCCACTGAGCACCACTTTCCTACACTGCAATTCTGTCACAGAAACATAACATTAGGTTAGAACTTTTACACATATTTTGTAGCTTTACATAATTAAGGTGTATTGTATGATACACAATAAATATTTTAGTTGGAAATGTTGATTCAGTTGCATGGCACAAAACCAACATGAGGAAACCCTTGTGCGAGAGACAATAAACGGAAGTATCTGGCTTCCAACATTTCTGGCATGTGACATGTGGAGTCCACTAAAACCACCCCTATTGTCATATTTTATTTGCAAATGGACTGATCCCAGGCAGAATCTCTCACCGTCGGAGGTGTCTGGTGCTTTGTGGCAGTTTGCTCGCAGCCAAGATGGAGAAAGCGGTGTCGCTTGACCTGACTAGGATAGTCTGCTGTTGAGTTGATTTTATTCGTTCATTTGCGTACATGTCTCGTTTATTACCTACTTCATAATTGACCTGTAACTTATTGTTTTCAGATCGACTACGAGTCGTACGAGTGGAAGAAGCTGGACCCCTCCAGCGAGGAGACCAAGAAGCTAGTCAAGGAGTACTTCTCGTGGAGCGGCGCCGACGCGCGCGGCCGCCCCTTCAACCAGGGCAAGATCTTCAAGTGAACGGGGACGACGCTCCACGAACACTCACATTTTGTACTAAACACCGATATTGTAAGAAAACGATTTGTAATTTATTCGAGCGAAATGTGTCCGTCGACTGTCACGCGGTCGTGTAATATTATATTATTATAAATTGTCATATAAAGCTAGAAACTCGCATTTACCGTCTCGTCTCAGATACCTCCGCGTTTGTATGAAAACTGTAACAAATAAAATTGTTTTTTATTTACGACTGTTTATTTATTTTCATAGTATCTCCGTTTTCGCCGGGTGGAATTTCTTTTTGACTAATATTATGATCGCATGCTAAGGGGTTTTTTTTTATTCGATGACAAGATAGCCCTCGACTGCGATCTCACCAGATGGTAAGTGACGATGCAGTCAGATGGTAGCGGACTAACTTGTAAGGGATATAGCAGTGTAAATTCAACCCATACCCCTAATCAGTTTCTTCTACACGCCATCGTGCCGGAACGCTAAATCGCTTGGCGGCACGTCTGACGGTAGGGTGGTAACTAGCCACGGCCAAAGCCTCCCGCCAGACCAGACCAGAGACAATTTAGAAATTATAAATTCTTAAATTGTCCCCGCCGGGAATCGAACCCGAGACCTCCCAGTTATAAGACCCGTCGTGTAAAACACGTCGTTACTACATTTTTGTAGCTTCTGCGTGCGTATTTATTTTAATATACAATCTCTAAACTAAATGAACAGCTCTAATACTAATGCCGTCCTTTTCCGCCGGGAGCGTTGTGAAAGGGATAGACTCTAAATCTCGTGCTATAGATTGACATCAGATTAACTCTTATATACTCGTAGTAAGGATTGTCGTTTGTGATGACTGACAGGTATATTTGCTGCGAATGCGTGTTGCGGGGCCAGTAACATTGAAACACGGACTGGGTCATGCACCATGAATTTTTTTTATTTGAATTGATAGTTAAAAATTAGAGGAATATTTCACATAAAAAAAATTTCAGCACGCGTGACGGGCCTTTCAATGTTTCCGGCTCCCGGATTTATATTTGCCCAAATAGTTACAAGCAATATTTGGAAAAGCAGATCGACTGTTATGTTCGCTACTAGATGTCGCTAACTGATCTGTAGTTCGACTTGGCTGTAGTGTAATCTGATCGACACGCTCGGGCGCGATTCTCGAGAATGTAGTAGGTTCGAACCCCGCCAATATGTAAGTATATTTAAAAAATTATTCGAATATTTGCCCATTGCAGCAGATTCGAGAAATAAAAGTCACAAAATGGAAAGCAAAAATTTATATTTCAGACTTTTACCTAAACTGTAGAAGTACATTAACATTGGTACATACATTCTTAATTATTATTGCGTCATGAAATGAACTAACAATACAAGAATACAGTGAACGGAACGGACCGGGCGGCAGCGACTAGCAGCAGGCGGCAGCGACTAGCAGCGGGCGGCAGCGACTAGCAGCGGCGAGTACTGACGACCAACCGTCGGTGCTAAACTTTATGCTGCGAAATACGCACAACTCGCACAACTCTTTATATTTATGTAGGTAATAACTCTAAGGTTAGTGTTAGCGGGTACAAAGGAGACTATTTCACGTATGTAAGGGACATGCTAACGAAAACTGAAACGAGGGGTTCCGAGCCGCTCAGCAATGGAATTTTACATCCACCTTTTCGTTACTGGACAATTTTTTTTCCGTTTTTTAATTAATCACAACATGGAATCGTGTAGGTATGATACCCATCTCGACATGATTTTAATTGATAAACAACAAATTGCTAATTAACACAAAATAGTAGTGTACATTTTAAAGCGATCAGTCGCTCATCAAAAGTTCAAGCGCTCTGCCAGTGCAGTGCAGTAGTTAGCTACGATGCGCAGTAGGTACTTCAGGTGTAGGTATCCGCGTTTCCGTTAACGTGTCCCTCACGACTACGATAGTGTTCACATCAATAAACGTTTGCGTAGCGTGTTAAACGGCAGACAGACGATTTGTAGCGGGTCGTCAGCCACTGAATACCTACAGGCGGCAAAAGGTCATGTTCTGTGGCGACCTTTGCGAAGGATCTATGTAAAGCGACCGAAGGCCTCGGAGCCCCGCCCGTGTGGCGGGAAGTGGGCCGGAGGGACCGGCACCGTCCAGACTCCAGGCTCCAGTCTCCATAGTTCAATACTTTGCGTAAAAATTACTAATTAGTCTTCTAGAAGAGCCAGTCGTAAAAAGCAGATTGAGCACGCTTATAACACGATATTATAATGATACAAAGTATATTATAATGAGAATATTAGTGATAATGATATCCTATAGTTGTACTTAAGTAGTAAGTACTATCGAGCTAAGCGCTGGCGTGTGTTCACTCGCTAAAACGTTTTTGTATTTAGGTAAACTATTAAAAATAGGTAAACAATGGCATAACAGCACCGCCGAATGATTTTTGTTGTTCTATCGAATACGAGGACGAGACCCACTCGAGGCTTGCGTTGCGTTTCATCGACTTAGGCAAAACTTAGGCACCTACTTAAGTATGATAGATATGTTAAAAAGTGCTCAGGTACTTAGTTAAATATATTTTAAAAAACTCAAGCCAAGGCAATTTAGTAGGTAGTTAGCTATAGTAGTTAGGTACCAAATATGTGATACCACTGTTGTGACATTCAGTTACCTACCATACAAAACTGTGCCGTCTAAAGTCTCATTTACCTACCTACCTACCTACTTACTGAAGTTCGGTCTGCATTGATAGATTAGGTTTAGGATGCCATTGCAAATCACATTAAAGTCATTAAAAAAATACGAGAATCGTTACCAATCACATCCTCAGTCTTAATCTCAGATTTCAGTCATAAATAAAAGTTAGTAAGAAAGTAGGTTAGTAAGAAGTAGGTACGCGTGCCCCGACCCCCAACCCGGGGGTATACAAATAGCTCTTCAGAAATATAGCGACGGAGAATGTGATTGGCGCACCACCGGTCGTTTCGCAGCTTGTACTCGTATAAAAGTGTAGGCAGCTTTGCTCTAAGATCCTATGATACAGCGCAATACATCGCGTAACAAAATATCACTTGAAACGAACAATTCAGTAAACATCAAAACATCAGCTAAGTAGGTTCAACAATGGATAGTCGGAATTACAAACGACGCTATAAATTCATATAAGTATACCTAACGGGTAAATTTACATCTCAAAAATGATAACATCTCGCTCAAGACAAGTCAAGTCAATAGAGAATATAATAATATGTTATAAAAGTTTAAACTCGTAGAGAGGAGTAAGGTACGGAGAGCGTGCGGGGGCTGCGGGGGCTGCGGGGGCTGCGGGGCCGGCGGGAGCGGCGCCCGGCGTCAGTGCGGCCGCGCCTGCAACACCACGCATCGGTTCGTTACTCGTTACGACGGGCCATTATACTTAGCTGTACTGCGATAATGGAATACAATGTATACGTACCGCTTCAGTATGGTTGTGTCGCAAGTCGAGATCGGCCGTGAAGGGCGCGATGTGCACGTTGACCCGCACGCGGCCGCCGTCCTCCTCGCACTCCGGCGACGAGGCGCCGCGGCCGGCGGCGCGCAGCCGCTCCGCGTCCAGCAGCGGCAGCTCGTCGTCGGCGGCGTGCGCGCCGTGCGCGTGGCACTCGCAGCGGCAGCGCTCGGGCGGCACGTAGCTGAACACCACGGCGTCGCGCGCCGCCGCCGGCAGCGTCTGGATGCGCTTCGGCTGCTTGCGCCGCTCCGGCACCTCCGAGAAGTCGATCCAGCCCTTGCCGCGCGGCTCCACGCCCGTCGCTGGGGACGGACAACACGGGGGTGAGTCGCGAGTCGCGCTACGAGCGAACGCGTCACACTGACGCCGCAGAGGATCACTCACCGTCGCCTCCGCTGCGGGAGCGCGCCCGCTCGGCGCGCGGCGGCGGCGCGGCGCTCGCGCTGGAGGCGGCGCGCGCGCGGCGCGGCAGGCGGATGTGCAGGCGCTCGGAGGCGGCGTCGGCGGCGGCGGGCGACGGCAGCGTGCCGGGCGAGGGCAGCGCCGGCAGCGGCGCCCCGGGGCCGCGGGCGCGCGGGCGCTGCAGCCCCGCCACGCGCACGCCGCCGCGCTCGCGCACCGGCACCATGGGCAGCGCCAGCGAGCGCTCGAGCGGCAGCGTGGTGGGCACGTACGGCAGCTCCTCGAACGACTCCTGCACCACGAGGCCGCGCCGCTCCGCCTCGCTGCCGCCGCGCGTCGCCGCCGCGTCCGAGCTCGCCTCCGAGCCGGACGAGTCGCGGCCCGGCTCCGGCGGCGGACTCGAGCTCGCCTCGCGCCTCTCGCGCTCCGAGCTCGGCGCGCCGATCGCGTCCTCGTCGCCGAGCGGCTCGTCGCGGCTCATCGCGCTCGAGCCGGGCCAGGGCGGGTCGATCGAACGAACCTCCTCGCTCTCCGGGAAGCTCGGAATTGACTCCGATATCTCACTGGTCACGCTGGGGGTTTTCGTAATGCTGAATTGCGTGCTGAACACTTGCTCCTTGCTTCCCACGTGAGTCGTGAAAATGATTCTCTCCTTTCTCCTCGGCTCCGCGCCGGCGGCGGGCGCGCTGCCCTCGGGCGGCGAGGCGTCCGGGCCGGCGTCGGGGCTCGGCTCGGTGCCGCCCGGGGTGCTCCCGTCGGGCTCCGCGAGGACGGGCCGGATCTCCGGCTCGAGCCCGTGCACGGGGATCCTGCTCTCCGCCGCGGGCGTCAGTTCGCACGTCGAAGTGGTCGGTATACTCGTCCCGGGGGTCTTTTCGGTCGGAGAGTGGAGCGGTATGATGATGCTTCCGTCGGGCAGCACGGTGCGCTGGATGGGCGTGGCCGTGGGCGCCGGCGCGGCCCCCGGCTGGCGCTCGAGTGCTGGCCGAGGCTGCGGAGCCGAAGCGGGCCGAGCCGCATCCCTAAGGCGTTCGTTAGGTTCGACTTTGGAATCCAGCTCGTCGGGAGGCGTACGTAGCGGTATGTGTATGATCCCATTCTTAGCGTCTTCGTAATATTTGAGTTTCTCACCGCGCTGCCTGATCGCCGGCGCCTGCGGGAACTGTCGCTGCTGCTGCACCACGGGGGACGCGTCTCGAGAGCTCGGCGAAGGAGAGGCGGCGCTCTTTCTCGGCGTTTTGAACAGGGAGAGAACGGAGCCCTTGATCTTCCCCGCCGAAGTGGGGGTAGCGGAGCGGTCTCGGCTCTTGCTGCGCGAACGGCCCTCGTTGAGACTCTTCTTCCGCCGCAGGGCGTCGGACGGCGAGTCCGGTGAAGCGATAGTCTCTCGGGACTTGAAGAGAGAGCAGAAGGAAGATTTACGGGACACCGGGGCGCCGGTGGGGGACGGAGTGCGGCTGTCGCGCGCGGGGCGCTGCGCCGCCGGGCTGACGGGCGCCAGCGAGTGCGCGGCGCGCTCGCTCAGCTCCAGCGTGGCCGGCTTGCGCGCCGGCTCGCCGCTCGTCGTCGTCCTTTCCTTTTCGTCCTCGTCGTCGTTGTCGTACTCGTCGTCCGGCTTGAGTTTTATTCTAATGATATCTTTGGTCCGATTGTCGCGCCGGTACACCTCGGGCTGCGAGGGCTCCTTCCTCTCGCGCGATCTCGCTCGGTGCTCCTCCACCTTGGCGCGGTTCCTCGTCTCCTTCAGCCGCTTGTCGTCGTCCAGCGAGGCGGAGGAGGCGGCGCAGGGCGCGGGCGTGGGCGGCGGCGCGCCCGGCGACGCGAGGCGCGGCGCGCTCGCCGGCCGCGCGCTCTCCAGCGTCACCTCCGTGCGCACCTCGCGGCGGTCGCGCGCGTCCACGGGCGGCGCGGGGGGCGGCGCGGGCGCGGGCGGCGCCAGCTGCGCGATCTCCAGCAGCCGCTCCTCGACCGCAGCGGCGCAGATCTCGGGGTCCGTCTCTATGGGCTTGGGGCCGCAGAAGGACGTCTCGAGCAGCATCTTGTGCGGCGAGGGCGAGCGCGACGCGCCCGACACCACGGACAGGCGCGACACGCGGCTCGCGTGGCTGAAGGCCGACAGCGCCGAGTGCGCCGAGCACTGCGAGCCCACGCTGGACAGGCGGCTCGTGCGGCCCGACACGCCCAGCAGCGCCGCCTCGGAGCCCTGGCTGTCCTTGCGCGAGTGGCGGCGCGCGGGCGGCGCGGGCGGCGGCGCGCGCGGCTCGGGCCCGCCCGGCGCGCCCTCCAGGAAGGCCAGCTCTTCGGTGGAGGAGCGCAGGTCGAGCGCGCCGTCCTCGCGGAAACCGAGCTCGAGCCGCGCACGTGCGTCCTCGCCCGTGCCCGCGAACAGCGCCAGCTCGGGTGAACTGTCGCGCGAGTCGTGGTGGCTGGAGCTGGAGGCGCGCGAGATGTCGATGCGCGGCGCGGCCGGCGTCTGCAGCCCGGCGGCGGGCGGCGCGGGGGGCGCGGCGGGCGAGGCGGGGGGCGGCGCGGCGGGGGAGGGCGCGGCCGCGTGCACGGCGGGCGAGGAGTGCGAGCGCGCGCGCTGCTCGGGCGGCGCGAGCGAGTCGCCCGCGCACGCGGCTACGCTGGTGCTCGAGAACGACGGGTCCTCGCGGATTTCTGGCAAACGACCGGCTTGCTTGTTCTCTGGACTCGACTGAAAAATTTAATCAATTTAAATTAGGTACTAATAAAGGAAGTGACTTTTATCGCATCTAGTAGGTATATAGGTAAGATGAGAAGATAAATTTTTTTGTTGGTTTGGTTTATAGGCAGTGGAGCAGGTGCCCACTCTTGCGACACGCCGTGTATCGGCAGCGCCACCGCCACGAGCGGCCGGCGCTCGGCACTGGCAACTCGCGCTGCGAGCGCTGCCCCCGCCCCCCGCACTCACATCGGTGACACCTGCCACGACACGATGCCACAGCGACGCCGGACTCACCTCGTCGGAGACGTCGTGGTCGAAGGAGGCGATGGGCGCGGGCCCGCGGCGCGGCCGGCGCTCGGCACTGGCCGCCATGCGCCCGCCGACGCCGCGCGCTCAACTCGCGCTGCGAGCGCTGCCCCCGCCCCCCGCACTCACATCGGTGACACCTGCCACGACACGATGCCACAGCGACGCCGGACTCACCTCGTCGGAGACGTCGTGGTCGAAGGAGGCGATGGGCGCGGGCCCGCGGCGCGGCCGGCGCTCGGCACTGGCCGCCATGCGCCCGCCAACGCCGCGCGCTCAACTCGCGCTGCGAGCGCTGCCCCCGCCCCCCGCACTCACATCGGTGACACCTGCCACGACACGATGCCACAGCGACGCCGGACTCACCTCGTCGGAGACGTCGTGGTCGAAGGAGGCGATGGGCGCGGGCCCGCGGCGCGGCCGGCGCTCGGCACTGGCCGCCATGCGCCCGCCAACGCCGCGCGCTCAACTCGCGCTGCGAGCGCTGCCCCCGCCCCCCGCACTCACATCGGTGACACCTGCCACGACACGATGCCACAGCGACGCCGGACTCACCTCGTCGGAGACGTCGTGGTCGAAGGAGGCGATGGGCGCGGGCCCGCGGCGCGGCCGGCGCTCGGCACTGGCCGCCATGCGCCCGCCGACGCCGCGCGCTCAACTCGCGCTGCGAGCGCTGCCCCCGCCCCCCGCACTCACATCGGTGACACCTGCCACGACACGATGCCACAGCGACGCCGGACTCACCTCGTCGGAGACGTCGTGGTCGAAGGAGGCGATGGGCGCGGGCCCGCGGCGCGGCCGGCGCTCGGCACTGGCCGCCATGCGCCCGCCAACGCCGCGCGCTCAACTCGCGCTGCGAGCGCTGCCCCCGCCCCCCGCACTCACATCGGTGACACCTGCCACGACACGATGCCACAGCGACGCCGGACTCACCTCGTCGGAGACGTCGTGGTCGAAGGAGGCGATGGGCGCGGGCCCGCGGCGCGGCCGGCGCTCGGCACTGGCCGCCATGCGCCCGCCAACGCCGCGCGCTCAACTCGCGCTGCGAGCGCTGCCCCCGCCCCCCGCACTCACATCGGTGACACCTGCCACGACACGATGCCACAGCGACGCCGGACTCACCTCGTCGGAGACGTCGTGGTCGAAGGAGGCGATGGGCGCGGGCCCGCGGCGCGGCCGGCGCTCGGCACTGGCCGCCATGCGCCCGCCGACGCCGCGCGCTCAACTCGCGCTGCGAGCGCTGCCCCCGCCCCCCGCACTCACATCGGTGACACCTGCCACGACACGATGCCACAGCGACGCCGGACTCACCTCGTCGGAGACGTCGTGGTCGAAGGAGGCGATGGGCGCGGGCCCGCGGCGCGGCCGGCGCTCGGCACTGGCCGCCATGCGCCCGCCAACGCCGCGCGCTCAACTCGCGCTGCGAGCGCTGCCCCCGCCCCCCGCACTCACATCGGTGACACCTGCCACGACACGATGCCACAGCGACGCCGGACTCACCTCGTCGGAGACGTCGTGGTCGAAGGAGGCGATGGGCGCGGGCCCGCGGCGCGGCCGGCGCTCGGCACTGGCCGCCATGCGCCCGCCGACGCCGCGCGCTCAACTCGCGCTGCGAGCGCTGCCCCCGCCCCCCGCACTCACATCGGTGACACCTGCCACGACACGATGCCACAGCGACGCCGGACTCACCTCGTCGGAGACGTCGTGGTCGAAGGAGGCGATGGGCGCGGGCCCGCGGCGCGGCCGGCGCTCGGCACTGGCCGCCATGCGCCCGCCAACGCCGCGCGCTCAACTCGCGCTGCGAGCGCTGCCCCCGCCCCCCGCACTCACATCGGTGACACCTGCCACGACACGATGCCACAGCGACGCCGGACTCACCTCGTCGGAGACGTCGTGGTCGAAGGAGGCGATGGGCGCGGGCCCGCGGCGCGGCCGGCGCTCGGCACTGGCCGCCATGCGCCCGCCAACGCCGCGCGCTCAACTCGCGCTGCGAGCGCTGCCCCCGCCCCCCGCACTCACATCGGTGACACCTGCCGTGTGTGCATGACATTTAAACAAGTGTAAATTAAAAATTTAAATCATTCCCGTTATGTGAATCTATCGCCGAAGAGTTTACTACAAATACTTATTCTTTAAACGTCAAATGTGTACGAAAAAGAAAGGTGTCAAAGAAAAGAAATATATTATTTAGTGCCGAAAAAATGTCTTTTATTACTTAAAGTAATTTATATTTCAATTTACGAAACATAAAAATGGTCCTTCGAACCGGATGTTTAATTGTTTATATAAGTAAAATATTGATTGAGATCCTGGAAAATATAAAATGACTTAAGTTGCATCTGTATGCCTAAAATATTTATTTCGAATAGAATTAATAAGAATAAATGGAATAAGTGTTGACTTATGGATCCGAAACATGGTCGCTAACTATGGGCATCATAAGAAGGCTCAGGATCACTCAGCGGGCGATAGAGAGAGCCATGCTCGGAGTATCCCTGCGAGATCAGAAATGAGGAGATCCGTAGGAGAACCAAAGTCACCGACATAGCTCAGCAAGTCGCGAAATGAAGTGAAATATGGAAATATGGATAATGGAGGGGCACATAGTTCGAAGAGCTGATGGTCGATGGGGTCCCAATGTGCTGGAGTGGTGACCCCGCACCGGGAAGCGCAGTTTTGACAGACCCCCCACTAGGTGGACCGACGACATCAAGTGAGTCGCAGGGAGCCGCTGGATTCAGGCGGCGCAAGACCGAGACCTGTGGAAGTTCATGCAAGACACCTATGTCCAGCTGTGGACGTCTATCGGTTGATAAAGAAGAAAAATGAGTCCCATCACTAAAAGTGTTTCCTTCGGAGGCTTCGTTTTATGTCCTTAAGAAATATTTTCAGACGATATGCTCCTATATGCTCTCTGATCCAAATCCTTTGACTCTTGGCAGTTTTCTTTCGCTGCCGCGCCTAAGTACGTCGAAGGACCCCTCCGGTGGCTGGCGGAGTGCGCGCGACCTGGTGTATGTCTGCGAATTGCAACAGCAGATAACACGGCTAAACCGGAAGCCCAATGAGTTGGACAATCCGCTAAGAAGCTAATCCGAAGAAGTGATCTTGGGAAAGTGACGAATAAAGTAAGGACATGGAACATAGTGTAATAGTGAAAATAGTTACACATCGCTAACAGCTTATCGCCGCTTATCGAGTCACATACGTTTACGTACCTATTGTACTTATCTACCTATAGTCTATGAATGTTTTTTACTGAAATAATAGAATAAATAAGGGTGGTACGTATCGAAGTACGTACACTTGCTATTGGTGCAATAATCGTGCTGGCGTTTCAGTGGCAACTGATTACTGAACTTGCAATACGGGGAACTGACCACTAGCTTATTACCGTTTCCAGCAGAACCGTCGTGCAGCGCGATCCGGACTTCGCTCGGTCCGCTTCTACTGCAGCGGACTCTAAATAATACGACAATATCCGTATCAGAAGACTAATAAAATTGTCACTTCGGTGAATTTATGAAACCTTTTCAAACTTTTTACTCAATGCATTTTGTTTCATTCTTCACACATCCCGGGCGAATGAAATAAACTTCGTGGTTAATTTTTGTTTTCATGAATTCACAGACTTCCCATTAGGCCTATGACCTAAGCCTGCGACCGATCGGACGTCACTCGCGACCGGACCGGCGACCGGAGCTATTAACGAACGTCATGCACTGAAACACATCGCGAGATGGTCGCATTCCAGAGCGACGGGTCAATAGGTCGGGGCGCGCGGCTGCGAGCGGAGCTCGGGGCTCGGCGACATCGCGAGCCTCACCACCGAAGCCCGAACCCGAGCGACACGAGGAGCCACCCGCTGGTCATCAAACCCGATCGATCGGCACCACTCCGCCGCCTCGCGGGTCGAGGGCGCGCGGCGTGGGCGCGCGGGCGGCTGCGGCGCGTCACGCGTGCCGCCGGCGGAGGACGGCGGCGAGCTGGCGCCGCGCGGCCCCGCGCCGCCCGCGCCGCCGCCGCCGCCGCGCAGGCGCGCCGGCCGCTCCGCACGCACCGTGCCGCTGCCGTGTCCGCCTAAACGTGGAACCGTCCGCCGGAATCGATACGCGGCACGACACGCGTTGATAGAAATCTACTTGACATTTGCGAGTGTCGGCCGAGGGTCTGTTCGCCGTCGGCCGTAGGGGCGGAACCCGCCAGGCGCGGTAGACGACCGCTTCCTTTCTCTCTGTGGTGTTACTCACTCGTGCTATGTAGAATCCTCGAAAAGCTTCAGGGACTGAATAGTAGGTATGAGGACGTTTGATGTTCCCAGTTTCTACTGATAGTAATGGAATGCAAGTTTTGATTCTAAAGTTCTTTTATATTTCCTTGAATAAATGATGTGCGTTACGATAAAGTAGGCCAAAGATGGAGTTTTTCAATTATTCATTCCTAATTTAAATAAACATAAATTTTTGATTTTAATTTTGATTTTTATAGATAGAGGTAGATAAATTAATATATTATTATGTAATAACCTAATAAATGACCATTTGCGTGTCAGGCCTGCTTCTATTCAATATTTCTAAGTAGCTATCTTTAAAGCGGTAAAGCAGACTCTTAACAAATTTCACTTGGTTTTCAATCGAAAAAATGTATAATTACTTAGGTAGGTACCTAGGTATTATGACATACGCATAGAATTCCAGGTTACGTGACCAGAACAATTGACTGTTTCTGAGTCTACTCGAGTGAATTTGCACTTGTCGGACCGTCCGTCCGTAATGTGTAATTAGCAACTATTAATTGCTAATTACAGCTGTTAGTACATAAATATGGATTATGTGAGAAGCTTAAACAAAAAGGTTTTGTTTTCTGAATTTTTTTAAAAAAGAAGTTAATTATAATAATTTGTACCTACGGTTTTTTGGCTCTCCTGTAAAATAATTGAAAATTCAGTTATATCCTGTACTTGAACAACAAATACTAAAATTAGATAAATGTTATAAAGAAACGAAATTATTTAATTTTAATGCGCCATCTATTAGCATTATTGTGAAGCTAATAGCTTCACTATAATGCTAATAGATGGCGCTGTGTCAGTAAAACAGTTTTATGTCAACTATTATTTTTTTTATTACGTCTAATGTTAAAAGTTAATTATTACAATATTATATAATTAAAACTTTTGGGAATTATGGGATATCGCGAGGTCTCAGTTCGGGGCGAACCACTAGTTATTATGTATTATGTAAGCTATCTAGTGTGTTGTAAATAAACCAATAAAGAGTTAGTCGTGTATCCTGTGTTTCTTTCTGTTTCCGTTCCGATCATGAACGTGGGGAGGTCGCTCTGACCTGCCACGTTACAGGGATATATCTTTTTAAAGACGACATTGAACAGAGTATATACAAAAATATATATATTTTTTAATTTTTCCTTTAAAATTGACGAAACGGGGGCTTTCAAAGTGGAGATTTAATTTGAGCTATAGGTATACCAAAAATTACTACATATTAGAACCTGAAACTTGATTGTAAATTCAGTTACCTATTTCCTGTACTTGAACAACAAATACTAAAATTAGATAAATATTATAAAGAAACGAAATTATTAAATTTTTAATGCTAATAGATTATATAGCTTCACAATAATGCTAATAGATGGCGCTGTATTTAGTATCGGTAAAACCATGGTAAAACAGTTTTGCGTCAACTATTATTCTAATGTTAAAAGTTAATTATTACGATATATAATTAAAACTATCTGTTGGGAATTATGGGATACCGCGAGGTCTTAGTTTGGGGCGAACCACTAGTTTATAATAATGAATAACATAAATTCAACAAACTCATTGTATTAGGTAAGCAATTTCTGAACGTAGGATTAAGTCAACAATAGCTATCCCCACTATTTTATCATGTTATTTTATTAGTATATAAGCTTATGTCAATTTGTAAATATATTGCCACTTGCCACTTACCATCAACAAGTCTGTGTGTTTCTACTTTTCCCCTGAACCTTTCTCCTGCGAGAACGCGCATGTCACGCCACAGAGTGGTGTAACGCAACAGGTAACTATCTACCTTCAATACTTTTGAAAGACCTTTCCAACTATAGGTACACACAGACTGGAATAGACGAATAAAACAATATTATCTCTCTTTACCGAAGGCGCAGGAATTCAAAATAATCGTTTTTTCACCATTTTACTGTACAACTTTGTCGGCGGAATCAATATGTATCAAACACTAGGCTACGGCCAGACGGACAGACGGATAGACGGACGGACTTGGCGGTTCGACTGTGAGGGTTCCTTGTTGTTTTACTACGGAACCCTAAAAATGGACTCGCTCTGCTCTATCAAATACCTAAAGAGATCGAGCGACATCAATAACCAATAACCCTCCGACCCAGTTGTTAAGCGCGATCGCAACCGTGGGGCGCGCGGGGCGGGGAGCGGAGCGGGGCGGGGAGCAGCGCGGGGCGGGGCGGGGAGCGGAGCGGGGAGTGGCGCGGGGCGGGGAGCGGGGCGGCACCACGCGGCCGTGACAGTCGTGACACGTCACATGCACTCGCATTCTGATTTGCGATTAGGTAATGACCTCGCCAGATACACGTATATCAAAAGATTATCAAATATACACCCGAGGATGCCCACAATGCAGACATAGAATGTTTTCTATTTGCTGGATATCATAGATCAATAATTACTATCAACTCTGTGTTATCTTTTTACCTGACTGCCGAAAGACAGAAAAATGTCAAATTCAGTTTATCTATTTTTTGTAATTGTAATATTATATCGAACAAGATATATGACGCTTTCAATTTACATCAGGGGCTCAAGTCTGCTATTGCAATTGTAGTTTTATTGTCTATCAATGACATGACAATTGTTATTTTTAGCAGTTGTCATGTCATTCATAGACAATTGAACCCCTGGGCCCCAAGTCAAATTGCTAAAAGTAGCAATTGGGATGTCATTGATAGACAATTGATCTACAATTGCAATAGCATTGCAATAGCAGACTTGGGCCCCTGTTTTTGTATGTCAGTCGCAAGTAAACTAGTTAAGGAGACGCCCGCATTTTATTTGATAGTTGTGTCGACAAAAAGTGAACCTTAATGCACTGGAGAGTTCGGAGTACCCATTTAAACCATTCAGTAGTTTTCGCGTGATACGCGCACAGACAGACAGACGAAAGATTAAAAAAAAAAAGTTTTGGGACAGTATCGCTAATAAAGCGTCCTCCGATTAAAATCAAAATATATTTAACTAGCGGCCCGCTCCGGCTTCGCACGGGTATCTTCTAAATATATAAAAGGCAAAGGTGACTGACTGACTGACTGACTGACTGACTGACTGACTGACTGACTGACTGACTGACTGACTGATCTATCAACGCACAGCTCTAACCACTGGACCGATTGAGCTGAAATTTGGCATACATCCGCTAAGAAAGGATTTTGGAAAATTTCAACCCCAAGAGGGTTAAATAGGGGGTTAAAAAATCGAACCTAACGTGAGCGAAGCCGCGGGTTAAAGCTAGTAAAATATATAGCCTATATCATTCACTGATAAAATGATTAAAATCAATCAAAACAATTTGATTTATTCATTACTGCCCGTGGCCTGCACGCGTTTTTAGAGTAAAACAATTCTTCTTTCCCTAAACCATGAAGATTTCCTGCTATTTTTTAATATCTAAATTCATACACTACATTCTTACTTATTTACTTTTTACATTTTTACCTATTTATTCTATTTATACAACAATTAATATATTACAGAATGTCTTTATACAGGGCGTCCCACGGCTATGCCACATGGAGGGGAAGTACCTTAAATATTGTAGATGGAACATTTTACTGAAAGAAGCCTTCATTTTAATTTAAAAAACAATTTAAACTGCATTCATAGATTTTTAAATAATTGCCTGATTGAACCGGGACTCGAACCCGCTATACGAGAAAAAAAATTAACCTGTATCTTTATCATACCGATCGGAAGGCTTCATCATAAGGATTATTTTTTGTTAAATAACATAGCATGAGAAATAAAAGGAAGACCATGAATTTTAGCCTTTGATGTAAAATTTTGTTCAGAAAAATGAAAAGCTGACATTGGCGTATCGACATGTTCTTCAATCCCGCTGCAAACTGTTGCAGCGGGATTGAAGGACAAACCAATAAATCAACAAACAAACACACTTTCGCATTTATAGGTAATATAAGTAAGGATTAGTAAGGATCGGGAAATGATTCGTACTTCTCAAGTGGGTACTCATTAGTAATAGTTCATGTCAGTTGTATGTCGATACGCCAATGTATATATTATAATTTCATTTTTCTGAACAAAATTTTACATCAAAGACTAAAATTCATGGTCTTCCTTTTATTTCTCATGCTATGTTATTTAACAAAAAATAATCCTTATGATGAAGCCTTCCGATCGGTATGATAAAGATACAGGTTAATTTTTTTTTCTCGTACAGCGGGTTCGAGTCCCGGTTCAACCAGGCAATTATTTAAAAATCTATGAATGCAGTTTAAATTGTTTTTTAAATTAAAATGAAGTCTTCTTTCAGTAAAATGTTCCATCTACAATATTTAAGGTACTTCCCCTCCATGTGGCATAGCCGTGGGACACCCTGTATACAACGTTCACAGCTTTTTTGTAAAATAAAATTGAAGTGTCTGTTTGTACTATCAAAAGAACAAACAGCTTTTTACTAACTGCATACGAAAGTAAATACGATACTTATACCAAGAAAACAATTTTTAAAATTTTTGTCTGTCTGTCTGTCCGTCTGTTTGTCTGTCTGTCTGTCCGTCTGTTTGTCTGTCTGTCTGTTTGTTACCGCTAATCTTGGGAACGGCTGGACCGATTTTGACGGGACTTTCACTGGTAGATAGCTGATATTATCGGGCAACGTATACTTTTTTAAGCGACTTTCGAAAAAGGAGGAGAAGGAGTTGTGTTTTTCTACCTCTGCATATCAATGTCTCCGTGATTTCTTAACCGATTTGCGTGAATCTTTTTTTAATCGACATAAAAACTTTGCGAGATGGTCCCATAAAAAGTTCGGGTTCCAACTCCTCAATCCTGATGCTGCAGGGGTACTGCTCCCCTAAACTGTGGGGATTTAGAAACTGTTGATTATGAATAGTTATTGTAGGGACCAAATAAAGACTACTTCGTTAAATTCCAGGACCCAACTCCTCAATCCTGATGCTGAAGGGGTTCTGCCAACCTAAACTGTGGTGATGTAGGAACGCGGATGAAGTCGCGGGCGTCCGCTAGTTAGACAATATATTTTATAGGCACACTCCCGCCGCCCCGGCCAGCCAGAACCGCCGCAAGCGCTAAGTCCCGCAATTTTTAAATCTGTAATATCTTCGAAAATATTCATTTAAATCATATGCTGTAAAGGGCCATATAGATCTATATTAAATCAACAATGTATTTAAGGTATTTAATTAGATAAGGATTAATGCTATATTGGTTAAAATCGCTTCGAAAATTAGCCATTATTTGTCGTAAAAAGTAAATGACAAAAAAACGTTATTGTGGGATATCCATAAGAGGTAGACATATACCATCGCGGAGTTTTCTGTAGACTTTTTCAATGTGTACAATACTTAGGACATTATTTTGATAAATCTCGTAGGGTTCAGCCTGCGTTTGCAATGTAAGCGGAAAAAATGTAATTATTTACGACATCACTTTAGAAAACTCAAAAATAACAGTATTTCTCCACTATTTAAAGGATATTATTATACATATAAACCTTCCTCTTAAATCACTCTATCTATTAAAAAAAACCGCATCAAAATCCGTTGCGTAGTTTTAAAGATTTAAGCGACCAAGGGGAAATAGGGACAGAAAAAGCGACTTTGTTTTATACTATGTAGTGATGTACAGAATTCTACCAATTACAGTTTTATTATAAGTATAGATATAGATGAGAATTTGCTAGTCCTTCTTCCGACACTTGTCTAAAGTAGTATAAGTTGATAGAAAAGCGTAAACGCGAACCCCGGCTGCGGCGTGCACGTACATAGCTCACAGTCCCGCGCGTCCTGGCTCCCACGTTGGGCGCCAACGAAACTTTTTGGCTCCAATGCAACCAAATGAAATGAATAATATAATGTAACTAAGTAAAATCTGTAGTCTACATATTTTTGCCTATAATTTTATATTTAGACTATGTAGAAATATGTATGCAGATGTAGTCTCTATGAGTTGATTTTGTCGATCTGCTTTTGAAATTTAACGGACGTTCAATAAAAAACCAGTAGCATCACAATAGTAGTAAATTTATTGACAACAAAACATGATGTCCACCTCGCAGTGGCGAGTGGATGGACTCCTCGGCCGCGGCGCGCGCTGCGGCTCCCTCGAGTACACACCTACGTACGTATGGATACAACAATCGATATAATATTATTACTTTGTGTCAACTTTCTCAACTATATTTGTTTATTTACTCTAAATAGGGTTAACGATATTATTAAGGAATTGTTCGTATCAATGAACATAATATTTTACACGTTTAAGTAAAAGAATAAATATTGTCATCAACAATAAACAATAGAATTATTTTATAGTTATTGTTTTGATTTTTTACACAAGGGCAGATATCAAAAGTCCCACGAGTTCAGGTTGAACTAATCACTTGTACTAATGCGAATGAGTGGTATTTTCTGGTTTGATTATATCGTATGGTATAATTCACTAAATTCACTAAAATTTGCTATAAATGCGCTGGAAAATAGAGTTTTACAAAATATCCAGCTGCGATTGAGTAAAACTTAATTATAGACATAAGATTAATACTAACACATTACAAAAATATTATAATACACATAATTTGGATAAGTAGGTAAGTACATGTTTAACATCCAGTTTCTCTGAATTTGTGCTCGAGATGCATATTAAGAATATGAACCACATAGGTATGAATGAGGTGAAAAAATGTCACGATTGGGAAATTTATTACTTCTGCTGTTCAGCATAATCTTTTCAGTACATAAAGCTACGTAGAATGTTATCAATAGCCTCAGTTTTAATGTGATTAGCTAAGAAGGTAGGTATACTCCGGGAGTAGGAACAGTTGTTGTAGAAACAGGTGTAAAAACAGTAAGAAACCATCTAGCAAGTGAGAAAACTATATTATATTATACTCATAAGGAAGTATGTTTATTAGTGAAGGCTTAAAGCTAAGCATAATATTTCGTAGGTGACGAAAACAGTTTTAACAGCAACAGGTAGGAATTATTATGTAGGTATAGGTAACGTATAATACTTTACTATTTTGTATAATCGATTGTATCAAGGTGTTATTAAAGTACATCACTAAATTAAAATACTTAATGCCTTTTCGCTTTGCATAACATTTGTAAGTTAGATATATTATTTATTTTTGGACCTACATTTCAAAGATCTCGCCCCACCAAATATATTTTTAAATATATTATTTACTTAATTTAGATTATATATAGGAAGAATATTCAGATCTTCAGGACTAACTGCATGTCCAGATGAGTTAAATAGATACAAATAGATAGGTACTAGGTACACGATTTTGTTACGATATGCTCTTACGTAGTAGGTAGGTATTTATTTTTGTAAGCGACTGAATTATAATATTTTTACTACAGTTAATATAATCACACAAAACCGCTCACCGGTCCGGTGCCTAGGTACATTAATATATTCTGCCAGCGATGCCTCTAACACTAACAACTAACAAGCCACTACGAGAGAACGGTGGGATTGTCCGACTCGTTGTTATAATTACAATAATACAATACTTATTACATTTATTATTTATGTACAGATTCCGTTGTCTACATTCTAAAATAAACACAGGACCAGGAGTCAACGCAATCCCAAAAACCCAGGGAGGTATATCATTAAAATACACACATTAATTTATGATTAAATATAATATTATGCATCCATCTACGCTACAATCGCGATAAAATACTTACAACTTAAATTAATATACAAAAAATATACAGGCAAGTCGTGAGCGACTCTTCCGACGTCGTCCCGACCGAGCCGCGTCCGTAGCTCGCCCCGGGCACGCCTATAGCGGGCCCATAGCACGCATAAAGCACGTCTATAGCGCGCCCAAAGCCATATCACCTCTGTATCCTCTAGCTTAAGAGTTATATCACTCTGGGCCTGTTTCACCTCTTCAAGTAATTTAACCAACACTTATTATAAAGCCGATTTGAAAATCAGTAGGTACACATTATCGTTCTATCTATCAGAACGTCAAAACTCGTCTGCACGTTATTCGGTGACGGTGAAACGGGCCCTTTGTCCGTATAACATCTTTGTTATATTATACATGTCTACTATCAATATTTCCGCATCTTTATTATCAATTTATTTATCTAATGAAAATGTACCATGCATTGTCTTCTTTCACATTATAATATGCTCTTTACCACTAATTTCATATTTTTTTTATTTCATGCAACACATTTATGCATTTATGATCTATATATTCTATATGCCTACATATAATATAAACTCAGTTTTATCCACCCGTCGAGTATGAGCAAAATGGTGGAAATAATATACTTATAGAAATATACATCGCCATCTCCTCTGTCGCAATGCTTTAGCATAGGGAAAAGATAATTTTATCTTCTGCCCATGCTACCAGTGCTGTTATTTATTAAGAGTACCCAACTAATCCGAGATGGTGATTCCTTGACAAAATTACCAATTCTGATTCTTTTGGGTTTTTTATTTTTTAACCACCCCTGCAGGATGAGCATAGGCAGGGGGCATAATATCCACGGGGAAAGAATAAAATGTTTTCCCCTCGCTCAGTTTTATCCACCCGTCGGGTAAGTATGAGCAAAATGGTGGAAATAATATCCACAGTGGATACGTAGGTATACTTATAGCTGTAGGTAGGTATATATATGCCTACTTCTCATTCTCCTGTCGCCATGGCTTAGCATAAGGAGAAGATAATTTTATCTGTTGTCTGTGGATGAAATCGGGGATAAAACTTTTGTCTCTTGCCAATGCTTACCCTGCTGTATCAGAGCAAACAAAGCAAAAAAAATAGTCAAATCAGTCAAGCCGTTTTTGTGTATTAGGCAGACTAACTAACAGAAATTAATTTTTATATGCTTACATAGATGTAAAAAATGTTTTAGTTAGTTACTACTAGTAGGAATTAGTGCTCATTATATTTTTCTCTAATGGATGACAAATAAAAAATAACCAAAAGTGTAGATACACATAATATTTCCTGTTATATTCATGTTGTTATTGTTGTGTGTGTATTTTAATGGTTGTGTGTCTTAAACTTTTCACATGAGCTTGCATGCGTAGACGGCTTCTAAGCGATAAGGCCGTATTCTTTCACATGAGCTTGCATGCGTAGACGGCTTCTAAGCGATAAGGCCGTACCCTTTTCACATGAGCTTGCATGCGTAGACGGCTTCTAAGCGATAAGGCCGTACCCTTTTCACATGAGCTTGCATGCGTAGACGGCTTCTAAGCGATAAGGCCGTACCCTTTTCACATGAGCTTGCATGCGTAGACGGCTTCTAAGCGATAAGGCCGTACCCTTTTCACATGAGCTTGCATGCGTAGACGGCTTCTAAGCGATAAGGCCGTACCCTTTTCACATGAGCTTGCATGCGTAGACAGACGGCTTCTAAGCGATAAGGCCGTACCCTTTTCACATGAGCTTGCATGCGTAGACGGCTTCTAAGCGATAAGGCCGTACCCTTTTCACATGAGCTTGCATGCGTAGACGGCTTCTAAGCGATAAGGCCGTACCCTTTTCACATGAGCTTGCATGCGTAGACGGCTTCTAAGCGATAAGGCCGTACCCTTTTCACATGAGCTTGCATGCGTAGACGGCTTCTAAGCGATAAGGCCGTACCCTTTTCACATGAGCTTGCATGCGTAGACGGCTTCTAAGCGATAAGGCCGTACCCTTTTCACATGAGCTTGCATGCGTAGACGGCTTCTAAGCGATAAGGCCGTACCCTTTTCACATGAGCTTGCACGCGTAGACGGCTTCTAAGCGATAAGGCCGTACCCTTTTGTTAGGGATTATTTTTTAAAGTTTAGCTTTAAGATTTAATGTTTAATGTGGTGTAGAATAAAGTGTTCATTTCAGTTCACATTCACTCCATGTCAGCTCAAAATATAAACAAACATGTAAGTTTGGCATTTCGTTCGTTAACAAATACTTAAATTTTTCATTACGTATTTATTAGTAGCTAATTAATATTTACGGAATTATTCAATTTGAACGCGTTTCCCCAATGTTAGCCATTATTATGATTAAATGGTGCTATGATATCTATATACATTAAGGTACTTGGCCCTATCTGAGGATATACTAGATATCTGATTGGCAATAGTTAGGCAAGTAGGTATAGTTATTAATTTTTGCCTTTTCTTTGACACATGTGCACATGTGTAGTGATGTAGGGATGTAGGTATAATTGTTGTGTATAACATGACTGCGCTCAATAGACACAGTCAACCCGTAGACCCTTCGCGCACCGAGCTAGGCCCCGTATCGACGCAGGAGGAGTGCAGTACCGTCTACATCTACCTAAGTCGTTATTAAAATCGTTATTTCCACCTCTCTTCTCCGTTTAAGGTTTCTGCTAAGAGAAGAGGAAATGTCTCATCGGGGGGAGTTGGCCGACACGAGAAGGGCTATAGTACTCTTGGGCGCCAGACTCCCGAGTGCAGTTGTGGCGACTGTGGCGCACGTGCGGGGTGTGGCGCATGTGGCGCGTGTGGAGGACGTGGCGCGCCGCTCTAGTCGGAGTCGGAGTCGGAGCTGGGCTCGCGCGGCGTGGTGGGCGCGGGCGGCGGCCGCTCGGGCTCCTTGCTGGCCGCGATGGCGTAGGCCGCTACCGCTTGCCCGCTCGTGCGCTCGATGCCCACTCTGTACGCAACAGTTACATACATTCTCACATGATTATTAATTATACTTTTCTACGCACTTTCAAGTATTCGGACTTATATTATGCGTTTTCAGCATTTAAATATGAAGAAAAACCGCGTGAGGAAACTGGCATACTTGAGAGTTTTCCACAATGTTCTCAAAGGCCTGAGTCGAGTCTGCCGTACGCCGAGTGCGTATGGCAGCGCGCTCGACGCTGGCAACCCGTCGCTTTCTGAGAAGAAGGTCAGTTGTGGGCCGGCAATAAGTTCACATGATGATGTGTTTGTTGCATATGTTGGGGTCGAGGCGGCGGTCGAGGAGGTGCGGAAGTGAGCTGTGAGACGTACGTGTACTCGTGCCGCGCGAGGTAGCGCACGTACTTCTCGGGCGGGTCGCCGTCGTGCTGCTGCAGCGACACCGAGCGCACCGTCGTATGCGACACCTGCGACAACACGACACGACATGTAGCACGCGCGCTTGTTACCGGTCGACGCTCCACCGCGTCGGGCGGTAACCAATAGACGTTCACTTTTATTTATTTATTTATTATAAATTGTTAACATCATACTGAGCTAGAAAAAAATAGTCAGCTGTGTGGGTAGCGGTGGAAAGACTATCTAGCAGCATCAGCTGACTGCCTCTCACAACCACACCCACCGCCACTTGAGCAGCTGACGGTCGGTTCGCATAATAGTCATATAAGATCAACTATCGATGTCAATATCAGCCGGAATACTATGACTTTTGTATTTGCAACGCTACCTCCCGGACCATTATCGCAGCGCACCGGTGGAGTCTTGACTCGTCGTAAGAGCCAGAGGTTGACAGTTGACACACGAGAAGTAAATAATTTTGAATTTGTATTTGAATTTGCTCAATCTTTGTTCAGTAGAAATTCGGAGATACCTAATGTAGACATCGACAACCACCACGATGTTCGAAAGAGCAACACCAAGTTTTTTCCTGGTTCTTGTCTGTTGGCACAGCATTCCGAACCAGTGGTATTCATATCGTACCTACATTGTGAACGTGGTGTGGCAACTTTGTGCTACGATGATTGCCTGCAGTCGCGTTGCTTTTATACTCTATAGATGGCGTGGTTTTTGGTCATCCATAGATTGTAGTCGGTAATTTTGTTCCACATCCAATTCGGGCAAGGTATAGTATCGCACACCCGCGACGTACGCACCTGCGTGGCCGGCATGGTGAACTCCACGTAGGCCCACTTGGCGAGCTCCTCCGGGATCTGGTCGTACGACGTGAGCGCCATGCGGCACACCAGGTTGTGCGTGGTGTAGGCCCCTGCGCGGTCAGTGCAATACTTATAAATTGATAGCAAAAACTCAACAAACAAATTACCGTACATTGCAGTGTCTCCAGTATATAACGAATGTAGTCGGTTCTTGCTTATCATAGAATTTAACAAAGTAACGCTGCTTCTATTCAATATTTTAATGGCATCTAAGTCCATTCATTTCGAAAAGATAAAAGAAAAGATTTTATTTTCCAACTTTGTTGGCGTAATTAATACCAAAAGTTTTTGCGCTAAGCTGCGGACAGACGGATAGCCGGACGGACTTGGCTCTCACTGCATTACATCAGCGAACGAGTCCTGACTCTTGACGCACATCGCGGCGGCGCGCGGCAGGCGGCAGGCGGCCCCTTTGCGAGAACGTCCACGCATCGACCGCGCTGAGCGCCTGCGTTCACCGCGGGCGGCGTTACCTTGCCCCTCCTTGGGCAGGCGCGGCATGCGCCACACGATGCTGCGGTGCTGGTGCTCGTACTTGGCCTGGCCCGACGTCACCTCGATCAGCGACTCCTGCAGCGTGTCCACGGCGCCCAGGGACCGCGCTGAGCGCCTGCGTTCGCCGCGGGCGGCGTTACCTTGCCCCTCCTTGGGCAGGCGCGGCATGCGCCACACGATGCTGCGGTGCTGGTGCTCGTACTTGGCCTGGCCCGACGTCACCTCGATCAGCGACTCCTGCAGCGTGTCCACGGCGCCCAGGGACCGCGCTGAGCGCCTGCGTTCGCCGCGGGCGGCGTTACCTTGCCCCTCCTTGGGCAGGCGCGGCATGCGCCACACGATGCTGCGGTGCTGGTGCTCGTACTTGGCCTGGCCCGACGTCACCTCGATCAGCGACTCCTGCAGCGTGTCCACGGCGCCCAGGGACCGCGCTGAGCGCCTGCGTTCGCCGCGGGCGGCGTTACCTTGCCCCTCCTTGGGCAGGCGCGGCATGCGCCACACGATGCTGCGGTGCTGGTGCTCGTACTTGGCCTGGCCCGACGTCACCTCGATCAGCGACTCCTGCAGCGTGTCCACGGCGCCCAGGGACCGCGCTGAGCGCCTGCGTTCGCCGCGGGCGGCGTTACCTTGCCCCTCCTTGGGCAGGCGCGGCATGCGCCACACGATGCTGCGGTGCTGGTGCTCGTACTTGGCCTGGCCCGACGTCACCTCGATCAGCGACTCCTGCAGCGTGTCCACGGCGCCCAGGGACCGCGCTGAGCGCCTGCGTTCGCCGCGGGCGGCGTTACCTTGCCCCTCCTTGGGCAGGCGCGGCATGCGCCACACGATGCTGCGGTGCTGGTGCTCGTACTTGGCCTGGCCCGACGTCACCTCGATCAGCGACTCCTGCAGCGTGTCCACGGCGCCCAGGAACCGCTCGATGCCCTTGATCTTGCCGGTGCGTCTGCGTACACGGAACCGAGTGTTCTCAATGCTGTGACTCGGTTTAATCTGACCGGAAAGGACCTTATTGTTTTTTAGGCAGGTATTATGTTTTACAGATTGAGTGTCGAGGGACTCTTAAGTTCTATGTCGATTTTCTCTTTAGAACTTTGCGAATCATCTTTAATTCGGAAATGAAATCCACAATAATAATGAAAGAAAACTATAAGTACTGCGCGTAAAACGTGAGAGAAACTGCATGTCTTCGGAGAAGGTCTGGCGTTCGTAAAAGCCTACGGGGAGCGGCGGTCACCTGTGCGCGGACTTGACGGAGCCGTAGCGGAAGTGCTTCTCGACGCGGAACAAGTAGATCCAGCACTCGGGGATGGGGAAGCGGATGGCGACGTCCTCGCACGGCACCTGGCCCAGCGCGCGCGACGCGAAGCCCGGCACCAGCACGTCGGCGCGCAGCTCCACCTGCACACACCAAGTGTTCACACCCGAAACTCACCGGCTAGCGGCTAAGGCCAAAGACCCAAACCTTAATTAGACAGGCCTGAATTCCGTCTCTAGTGCTGCTAATTTAAGGCTTTTGACCCTAAATAATATAGTTATTAAAATAATATAGTTTAAATAATAAATAATAATATAGTTTATAGTTGTATTGATCAAACAATTTTAACGATTACAATATGTCGGCTCCTAGCTTGAAGCGTGCGAGAGCGTAAGTGAGCGGTGAGGGTAGGTGGGGGTAGGTGGGGGTAGGTGGTGGGGGGTGGGGGAAGGGGGTCGGTACCTTGTTCCCCGTGACGCACCACACGGCCTTGAGCTGCAGCGGCAGTTCGCGGTTCTTGGGCGGGCGCACGCGGAACCGCATCAGCTCGATGTAGCACGCGTCGGGCGGCTTGAACCTGTCGCCGGGTTCACGCGGTTAAAGGATTCGTTTTGTCAGTTTCGCGGGATTATTGGGATGCTCCGGCATCTGTGGAATCCTTTTCTTCTTCGTGTTCTTGATTTCAAAACTGCAAGATCGCAGGTTCGAATCCCACCCGTTGCACTATTGTCGTACCCACTCCTAGCACAAGCTTTCCGCTTATTTGGAGTGGATAGGAGAATATTAGTCAACTGCAGCTTGACTAATGTTCTCCTTTTTTTTTTCAAAAAACTCTGTTGCTACACTCTTGATAAAATCTCATTTTATTTATTTATTTTATTTTATTGGTTTGCCAACGGGAATCCACACAAGAATTATAAAAAAATATACTATATCTATAGAAACATTTTAGGTTTGCACCCAATTACAGGCAAACCGACATGCGGCTATAATAATATAATAAATAATAATAATAAAATGACTATCAAGGAGCTACTATCCTCACAAACTCGGGAGCGGAAAGGAAGAGAGGCTGGCATACTTGATGATCTTGTCCTCGTCGAAGGCCTGCGGCGTGACGCACGCGTGGAACTCGGGCTCCTCGACGCGGATCCACTCCTCCGTGGCGACGGGGATGATGTCGTGTCGCCCCACCACCTCGCGCCCCTGCCGCCGCAGGTCGTTCACGCCCAGCTCCACGTCCGGCATGCCTGCGAGTTGCGACCGACACGCCGCCACAACACTCGATCAAATTCAACACTACAAGTATCCGGTGCGAGAAAGAGTCGCATCACTCACCGCTCAGGAAGCCGAGGAAGAACACCCTGACGCGCGCGATCTGCTTCAGCACCGAGCCCTCCGCGTCCTGTTCCACGTACAGCTCGTCCACCGCCGTGATCTGCACCTGCGGGCCGACAGCGTGCAGTAGAGACACGCTCGCACACGGGTTTAGCGGGTCCGTAGATCGGGGTCGTTACCTCCTCCATCTTGTAGACGAGCGCGCGGTCGCGGTGCGCGGACAGGCGGAACAGCGCCTCCTCCACGCAGCACGAGAACTGCTTCACGTCCTCGTAGCTCAGCGACCCGATCTTGAACAGCTGCGACACCTGGCGTGCCGAGACAGACGATCAGTACACTGCCCGACCCTGGACCCGCAAGCCTGGGTTCGTGCGAAAGACTAGCAGAACGTTTAAGAAAAACAAAGTTTGTTAAATTTCAATGTTGCAATCTAAAGAGAATCTCGGCCTTGTAATCGAGAGACGTCCGTCGCACATAGGGGTATTTTGCCGATCTAGCCGGTCAAAATTATTTATTATTTTTTTTTATTTCTAACAACTCTCTGGTTGACTTTAAGCTAACGAAAGTGCTTTACTTCTTCATCAGAATAATTTTCGGTAGACAAAAGCGAACATTCAAAGTAGTTCAATTTTTCTTCAAAATTTGGTAGGTTTTGCTCTTGCATTTTATCAAAAAGTGATTTTCGGGTCACTAATTCGTACAACTGAGCCACTAGATGATCCTGAAACCATATAATTATCACATTAACATAATGTAATGTTTAAATATAAATTCTCAATTTTTTTCTGTGTTTTGGTTTGTCACCCCTGGCTTAAAAAGGAGCGGGTAAATGCGGCTGATTTGATCATAACTATATTGTTGCAACTTTAAACTTTTATTATCAATTAAAATAATAACCGGGAAGGACCCGGAAATGCAACAAAAACCTTTTCAAACATAAAATTTGGTTAGAAATATTGATAAATTAAAACTGTTTTATTAATCGACAAAAAACAATATCTTATCAACGAAAATAACGTAGAAAAAGTAAGAAAAGTATGTGTTCTTAGTTGCTTGATCCAAATCCATAGCAACTATTTCAAAGTAATCACTTGTCATAAAGATTTTAATTTTTTAAATGATACTGTCACACTTAGAAAGCCTAGAAAGATACGTACACTTGAAGCGATGGTAAAGTTCCGACTAAAACAAGAATGCGGGTGTAGCCGATGGGAGACCGGGAGGGGTTACCTATTGTTCTTTAGTTAATCAAGAATAATAATAACCGTTTTTTTTTTACCTGCGACAAATTCTTAGAAATTGATTTTTGACCGGCTAGATCGGCAAAATACCCCTATGTGCGTCGTTCTGAAAGCGCTCTTCTCAATGTTTGATCTTAAGTAGTTTGAGTCGTTTTTTACTTCATGTTTTCCAAGATATTTAAATAGCAGACAAGACTCCTCTAGCGGCATGTCCAGTCGAGTGTATTCCGAGGAATAATTTTTTTTCCAGTTCAGAGCCAATTCTGCAAGCTCAGAGCCGTGACGGTCACCTGCGGAGCGTGCTCGACGGGCAGGCCCAGCTTGCGCAGGTCGCTGCCGAACTCCTTGACGCCCTGGTAGTCGCCTTGGATGGCGTAGGCTGCGAACTGGGACAGCTTGTTGGTGATGCGCTCCGCCTTCGTCACCTGCCCGGGCCTAGCGGACATGACAATACGTTCACTGTTTCGCATTACTGTAAACTTGGACAAATAAGCGATGGATTTTAATATGGGAAAGATGGGACAATATTCTAACGAACTGTACACCTAGATATCATATTCTGCAACTTTTGTTCTTGCCGAGGGAAGCATACAAATCTCCAGCTTAGTGTTTCACAACTAAGGCTATGAACGATCAGCTCGATCGATGGAACGTCAAATAATAATTAATTATCAACACCTGAAAGTCTTCTGTGAAACCATTATTGCAGACAAAATCAAATTCGACGACCTCCCTGGCGCAGTGGTGAGCGCAGTGGTCTTATAACTGGGAGGTCTCGGGTTCGATTCCCGGCGGGGGCAATTAAGGAATTTATAATTTCTAAATTGTCTCTGGTCTGGTCTGGTGGGAGGCTTTGGCCGTGGCTAGTTACCACCCTACCGTCAAAGACGTGCCGCCAAGCGATTTAGCGTTCCGGCACGGTGGCGTGTAGAAACCGATTAGGGGTATGGGTTGAGTTTACACTGCTATATCCCTTCCAAGTTAGCCCGCTATCATCTTAGATTGCATCGTCACTTACCATCAGGTGAGATCGCAGTCAAGGGCTACCTTGTCATCGAATAAAAAAAAAAAAAAAAAAAAAAAAAAAAATAGACTTTGTCTTTAGATTGTATATTGTTAAAACGCACGGCATACCTGACGCCCGGACGCTCCTTGTAGAACACGTACTGCAGCTTGACGGTGAAGATCTTGCCGAACTGGTCGAACTGCTGCGCGCCCACCTCCGACACGGAGTAGCACGCCTGCAGCGGCAGCTCCTGCAGCGGCTCCTTGTCGCCCGCGCTGTTCAGCAGCTGCACCACCGGGTTGTCGCCCTGCACGCTCAGCCGCACGAAGATCTTCTTCCAGAACCTGAGCATGGCACGCCACCGAACAAAACACTTTCAAATCAAATCATAAAATTTAGGAGCTGGGAAGTGAGTCTTTCGAGTGAAAGACCAACTATTTAAGTATCATCGGGCGGGCCGATTCCGGTTCTCTCTGCGCCAGATCTACTTTTAATATTAAGAACACAATATGACAGCTTGTGAGCTCTCGATGCTGAAATGAGTAATGATGCCGACTAGTGTCATCGCAGAGTTGACGATTCGTGGGTTCGAGCGGGTGGCGCACCTCTGTCCGGTGATCTTCTTCTTGTTGGGCTGCCGCAGGTGCATCTCCCAGCCGGGGCCGTCGTACTTGACGCGCGGGAAGTCCTCCAGCGGCTGCGACACGTCGTCGTCGAACAGCGGCGTCGGCGGCGTCTCGCCCCCGCTGCCGCCCCCGCTGCCGCCGGCCCGCGACCTCTCCTCGGGTACTGTCGTATTACGAATCCCTTATTATATGTACGTCGAGGTACGTCGAGGCTCACGAATTGCAAAATAGAAATAGAAATAGAAATCGTCTAAGCAACGTCGCGGTCCGTACCCCGCTCGAAGTCGGCGCTCTGCTGCATCGGCTCGGCGCCGCCCGCGTCGAAGGGGTTGACGCGCGCCGCGTCGGGCAGCGCCAGCGGGCGCGGCGGCGGCGCCAGCGCCGGCACCGGCTCCGCTTCGCTCGCGTCGCTCTCTTTGGGCCTGATGCAACAGAACGAGTAAATAATTCACGCTAAGCCTGCGTATGAAGCCTATCCGTGAATAGCTGATATTCTACACCTGTAATACGAATACAATATTTGCAGGCTTTTAAAAATAGAAATAGAAACAGAAATAGAAATATTTTTTATTCAAATAAACTTTTACAAGCACTTTTGAACTGTCAATGAATCTACCACTGGTTCGGAGTGCCTTTCCTGCCGAGAAGAGCCAGCAAGAAATTCGGCGGTTGCTCATTTAAAAAAAAAAAATTTTGCAATCGTTAATGAAACTATGCTATGTATACAATGCTTCCACGATGCAGTTTCCTAAATCCAATACAATCCAAATACAACTAAATACAATTCAAATACAAATAAATATAATCCAATAAAAAAAAAAAAAAAAAAAAATGCATGTTAAGACGAGCATACAAAAAGCAGACCCATTCCCGTTGGTGGCACCCGTTCACGAGCATGACGCATGATCCAGCCGTTGCTTCGCTCAACCATAAGCCCCTACGTTTGTTTAGGTCAAATCTTGCAAGCTGAATTAGAACCGCTTCCGGTTTCCGATTGAGCTATCTTGCATGCATGAGTAAATCGGATGACAATGTAATATTATTGCGACATGGAGCCGGTCTGACGATAGAGCTGCGAGGCTTCGGGGACTCCCCAATAATACGACGCAACCTCTCGTCCAGTTTGGGCTCGTTTGATTCTTCGCGACGAGGACTCTGATCCAGGGTCTGATGATGTAGCCAGATACTAAAAGTTTGTTGTTGTAACGCTTGTTTTACATTACGTACCGAATAAATACGGAAAATGTATCATCAGTGGAATCTCTCGAGTCCTGGTGGTCGAGGCGCGGCGTGGCGGCCGGCGGCGGCGGCGCGCCCATGCTCAGGAACGGGTCGAACGCTTCGGCCTCGAACCCCGCGGGGCCCTCGTCGAGGTTACCGTCGTCACCCCACGCATCTGCAAATGAGATTTTATTATATTATGAAACTACTCTTTTGAACATAAAATTATTTTTCTTGAATGCATTCAAATTAAATCTACTTTTACCTGTATTCATGTGTTTTCCGCCAGTGGAATCAAATTTTTCGGAAAAAGCATCAAAAGCATCCTGAGATTTAGGAAAACCATCAAAAGCATCTTGAGACTTGGGAAAAGCGTCTTGGATAGACTCCGTTGTATTCCAACCGATATCAGCAGATGTAGTTAGCATATCTGTTGTGGCTGTTACTTCTGCAGTGCTAAATATATTTGCTTGATTATCTTCATATGTGCCGAATACGTCCATAGGAGACTCGTTTACATTAGAGTGAGGTGTGGATACGAAGGTTTCATTTGCAGTGAATGGAGAATCATCAATGTTCGCTGACATTTTGACTTCCTCTGACTTAGGAACCTCTACATCAGATCCATCAAATGGTGAGTTTGCTTTTACGTCATCCATTTCAAATGGGTTTCTATCATTCTCATTAAGATGTTGAGCTTGAAAGCTGTTATCGGTAATATCAGCAAACGGTGAGGCATTTAAAGAGGTAGTATTAACCTCAGCCGAAGGTTCTGAGCAATCCATCGGTACATCTGCTTCTTCAACAGGATATGAAGACTGCATTCCGAACATCGTATTTTGTTTTTCAGGCTCTGTAACACTATCTACAATCGATGTATCTGACTCTTTAAACAGCAAATTTGTGGATTCAGTAGTGGTAGATTTCAACAATGTGTCCGTCGGCTGAGATTGTATGTCTACATCAGAAGATAGCTCTGGAATATCGTCACTTAGAAAGTCGATCTGTTTCTCTTCTTTCTTAGGAGCTGAATATAAACTTAAGATTGCTTCTTTTGTAGGTTTCACGACCGTTGGAACAGGAGCATCAAAAAGATTGATGTCATCAGCAGCTGCTTGTGGAGGCAGTTGTGGCCTTGGTGGAGGAGCAGGGCGAGGGGGTCGAGCTGGTGGTGGCCGAGCAGGCTTGTTCCGATTACAATCAGCCGTGGTAGAAACCTCTTCGAACAGATCGGGCTCGGGCGTAGGACTTGGTGAGTGAATATCACGTACCGACACGGGACTGGGCGTGCGTGTTGGTGGAATACGATCGAGCAAATCAGAGCTCGTAAATTCCATTTGTCCTGTTACGGTTAAAATTAAATTTTGTGTTTCTTGGGGTAAAGGTCGCGTTGCTGATTGTAAAACTCTTGTTTCTTCTTCATTAGAATAACTACAATCTACCATAGTTGAAACTAATTCGAGTTCAGTCGGTTTCATTAATCTTTCCGTTTCCATTGGCTGATTACCAAATATATCCATTGTGTCGGTTTCATCGAAGCGCTTGGCACAGACATCTTTAGGTTCAGCCCCACCAAATATGTCCGCAGGCACTGTATCACCTACTTGTGGTTCATAGTTTTCTCCGAAATCCGAAAAAGGGTTACTAGTGGCAAATGGATTATCCCCAGTTCCAAAATCTGATGGGTCTGAATCAGAGATCATAAAAGGATTAAGAACTTCAGTCGACTCTGATGCGACCATTTCATTCGTACTTAAGAAAGGATTGTACGCCATTTTGATTTGATTCAAATAATTTAATTCATAAATTCTGACTCAAGTAATTTAAGTTCAGTTCTTCCTGGATTCAGATCACTCGCAAACGAAGTATCAAACGGATCAAAGTCTTCTTCAGAATTTTTTGTATCGGGTGGTTCAGGGGTAAGTGCTTTTATTTGGAAAATGTCATCCGAAGTTTCTAATAAAACAGTTTCCACGTCAGTACCAAAGCTTGTGGTATCGTCACAAGAAAATTCTTTAGCTAATAACTTTAATTCAGTTTTACTTGGTTCAGTGTTAGCGGCAAACGAAGTGTCAAACGGATCCGACTCGAGATTTACAGTACTTTTCTGTATTGGCGGACCAGTAGGTGTTAACACTTTTACTTCTATTTCATTAGGCTTTCCGTGAAGAAGATCACTTGCTTTTAAATTTTTTATATTCTGACTTGGTTGAGGGTACTCGGAATGTCTTCGCTTATTAATAGAATAAGATGTATTTGTTGTCAAATCTTCCTCTGAGTGGGCTCGTGTTAATACTTCTGGTACTCTATCGGTAGCCTCAGTTTCTTCGTCTTTATCCTCAGTAATAGAAAGTTCTCGAGTATAATATGGTGTCAAAGGCTTGCCAGGCTTAGATTTACCGTCTAACTCTGACGTTTCTATACCATCAACGTTAAAGGCCACATTTTTACTTACAATAAGGTTTTCTGGACGTGAAGCTCTTCTTTCTGCTTGTACAGGCTCATCAGCTCTAGGATCAAAGTCAGGATCACTGGGTACTCGATAAATAGATGCCGTAGGTGCAACTCCAATCAATTCTTGTTCTAGTAACTTTAGTTCGACTTTTCCTGGGGCTACTATTTTGTCAACTATAGTAGTATCAAAAGGATCTACTTCCCCATTACTTATATCAACTGGATCCAAAGGTGAATCACTTAATTGAGTTAAATCAGTTGTACTTCCACCTAAAAGGTCTCTTGCAGTTTGTTTTTCTGTAGTGTCAATAATATCATCAGAAGTAATAGACTCCCTTACACCTGAAGGGTTTATCAAATTAATACGCACTGAAGATTTACGTCTATTATTTAACCTAACTTGTACTTCTTCTGCTCGTGGATCGAAATCGTCATCATCTTCTAAAATAACCGCTTCCTGTTTTATTTGTTCTAGGTTGCTTGATGGGATCACTGCGTCAGCAAAACTTGTGTCAAACGGATCGTCTTGATCAAGATATGGATCTATAACATCTAATTGATCCTCAACAATTCCTTCTGCGAAAACAGTTTCGTTTTTATCAGCTTCAAATGCCGACCAAGAGTCTTGTAAGACTGGTTCAACTATTATCTCTTTTTCTTCTAGTTTAGTAACAGATGACTTAACTTCTAAAGATTCAGCCGCTAAAAGAGTAAATTCATCGATTTCAACTTCTTCAGTGTCATTTTCTTTTAAATTTGTTATTCCAGTTGATATATCTTCTTGACTTTCAGTTTTCTTTTGTTGCAATAAGGAAGTGTGTAATGAAACGCTTAGGTCTATAGGAGTTGTAATTGGTATATCACTATCAAGATCTAATATACTTTTTTCCTCTGGTTCACTTAAAACGGATGTTGTGATCGGCAACGAATCTCCGTCAGTACTTTCTAGTAGCAGATCACCGGGTATAATTCTTTTTGGTCGTTTAGTAGTGATTTTAACATTATCGATGCGCCCAGTAAGAACTTCAACGGCAACGCCGATATCCAATGCTTTTTTACCCTTAGTGCTTTTAGCGTCTTGTCCTTTAATAAGAGCATCTACATGCGAGGTATCGAAAATATCATCATCTTGAAACTCTTCAGGAGAATCTGGAACGTATGCAAGTTTGACCTCGCCTCGCTCGACAGCATCCACGTAAGAAGTGTCAAAGATATCGTCCTGGTCCTCTTCGTATTCAGATTCGTCGTCAGTGACTCCGTAATCAGTTTTGTCTCCGTTATCAGCGTCCGCCCTGGCTGCAAGTAACTGAGGGAAGTCTGCTTCAGTAACTTCAACGACTGGTCTGTGTGGTTTTTCCTTTTCAACCGGTTCAACTTCCTTAGGAGTGCATTTGATACGTTGAAAGAAAGAAGTAGACTTTATTCGATCGAGATCACCTTGTGTTTTCTTGAGTACAGAGTCTACACCAGTTGTCAAATCCTTAAATTTGGACCATTCTTCATTTTCTTTGGCCGATGCTTCTCCACTTTCTGCTTGTTGTTGATGGTCTCTCCTGTATTTTTCGAGTTCCTCTTCAGTAAATAGCTCGTCCTCACCTTTTCGCTTAGATTTTTTGCCTTTTTTCTTCTTTTTAAGGCCTTTGGGTAACTTTAGCATTATACGACCTTCGAAGTTGATCTTCGTGTTGCTGAAAAATGGAAACGTTCAGTTTATATTGAAGGAAATTAACGTTAAACTCCTAGTTCATTTTATATACGCTGGAGCATTAGGTAGTGATTTATTACAATGATTCGTGTTTAATTCTGAAAATCTAGAGTATTTACTATTTTCATTTCAAAAATTTTTTACTGGGATGTCTAATTTTGCAAAGATCACTACCTTTTTAAGCAAGCGTAATAATACACTGACATATTGCGTAATCGTAAATGTAAATAACAATGAAATTACATTTGTATAGTATAAAATCTTTTTCTTTGTAATATCTCTTTGTTGTTGAATCTCAGGAAGTAAAATCTGTAGAACGCAAGATGGCAAAAAAACAGAGAACCACTAAACGCTGTTATCATATTGATCGAGCCGACTGCCTCATTGTAGTGTCTTGGAGTATATACTCGTAACTCAGTGGATGTGCTGTGTGATGTATGAATCGAAGCACGGTCTGAGATTCGACATCTCGGAAAGGTAGAACGTCATTGATAATATTCCGATCGATAAGTAGCCATGCTTTGATCTCGGTAAAGTTTATAGACATGCTAGAAAATGATTCGTTCAGAGGAATGAAAAGATGAGAGAGTACGAAATGATAGCGGTCGTACGAGGCGCGGTGGACGATGGACGGTGGCGCCGGGCGGCGGCTAGCTAGGGGCACGTACCGAGACCGTGGGCACCTACGGCTAAGTCTAGGCGCTACGGGGCGGGTAAGGGCGGAAGGGCGGCTGTACCTTCATTGCAACACACGTCCGACGGGGCTCGCTAGCGGGCAGCGCTCGGGCCGCCTGGCGACAGACTGAGGCGCAGCGGCGGCGCGCGGCGCGGCATCGACCGGCGCGCGGCCTGCGCGCTGCGCGGCTGCTCGCTGCGCGGCGGCGCGGCCCTCGCTCGTTGCGTAACCGAGCCATCGGCCACCGGCCACCGGCCAGCGGCCACCGGCAACGGGCCACCGGCCACTCCGCCCGATCGGCCGCATCGATTGTGTCGCGATCGAGCCGCGATGCCATGCGCCTCGTCTTCAAATGAGACGAGGTGGCCCGACTCATGACGAGCTATTTTTAAAAGCCTCTAGCTTCCCGAGCCTTCGGGTTGGCTTGGCACAGAAGGGTTTCATAAAATCAATTTTTGTCTCACTAGATGATCCACCCCGGCTTCGCTCGAGTGGAGTTTTTGAAAATCAGTGAGAGGTGGAATTTACAAAAATCCTGAAGCACGTATTTATTTATTTTTAATTGAACGCCCAATTTGATGGGTATAATTTGGAAAATGACGAAAGTCCATACCATTAACTTCATCCTCTATTTGGCCTCCTTGAGGGTGGAATACTAAAATCTATTCCTTAGTGCCAAAAATTTGTAAACTGTATGATTAATCTGTGACTGTATGAATCCGTTTTTAACCGACTTCCAAAAAAGAGGAGGTTATCAATTCGGCCGGTATCTTTTTTTTTCTATACACTGTGTATTTTGTATGTAATTAAGCGTTCGTGTACACAATAATTTGTGATTTATCGACAGAAAGTATGATAAAATGGTACCTACACTAAAACGTAAAGTAGGGTAGGTAGGTAAAGTATACGGCCATCGCCATCGTGTTAATTCAACCGATTATATTATATTCGTATGAAAAGCAAGGTTTCCGCTTTGAAAGCGATATAATTTAGCTTTATTTCAATGCTTAATTAGGTACATTTAATAATTATGTTTAATTACGATACTGAAAAAGAAAAAGACGTGTGGCACTCGGGGACTGCCGCGGTAAAGCTATTGCATAGCATTTTTTATCAACGCCATCTAGCGGTGAGAGGAGTCCCGTGTCAGGTTATTTTCGTTACGGAATTTCTGGATTCGGTCTCCACGCTCAAGGCCCGCGATAGAAGCTATGCTTAATATTTATATGAGGGTAGGTTGAATAGGTACATACCGGAGTCTGTTGAGTTGAGAACTCTATTATAATCATCGAAAGATTATACGTTACGTCTCTGCTGTTCCTCGAGTTTTTTTTATTATCCGTCGATAATATTCCGTTCAGTTTTCGCAATTTCGTTTCGGCATTTTAATATTCACTTTTACCTATATAAAGAGTGCGCGTGCGCTTGCTACCTCGCACGAAAAAAGAATGACAGCTAGTCAGTGGTGTCAGGTGTGGTCAGATCTAGGCGATCCGTGTGGTCGGTAGAAAATCGACACAATATCGATTTCCAAAAATCTCTTAAGACGTGCGAAGCTACCTAGTAAGTTAAAAGTACTACGTGTTTATAATAGTATCTTCGAATAAAGCGAAAGAAATATAACAATACATAACCAGCAGGGCGAGCATGGGCGGGAGAAGTTTTATCCCCGGGAAAAGGATAAAATGTTTATCCCCTTATCCACCCGTCGAGCATGGGTTCAGCGGTGGAAGAATATTGACAGTGGATAAAATGGGAGAAAATTTATCCCCGCAATTATTGCCATTATAAGAAAATCATGGAAGTAGGAGGTACAAATACCACAATACTTCAAAATTTATGTCAATTCGATCTCAAAAAGTCATTATTTTTATCTATACTCGTGATTTTGACAGTTAATAGGTGATTCGTAGGTGGTTTTTCTCTGTGGTTTTTGTTTTCGTTTGACCCTTTCAAAATTAAAAAAAGGAAAAGTTTATCCCTTTCACTTGTCCCCATGCTCTATCCGGGGGAAGTTGCTCCACTTGTAATGTCAAATAGGGATAAACTTCTCCTTTCCCCTGTCGCCATGCTCTAGCATAGGGAAAAGATAGATTTATCCCCTGTCAGTGGATAAAATCGGGGGATAAAGCTTTTATATCCTGCCCTTGCTCCCAGTGCAGTGGTTCGCCCCGAACTGAGACCTCGCAGTATTCCATAATTCCGAAAACATAGATTTAATTATATATTGAAATAATTAACTTTTAACATTAGACGCAATAAAAAATAATAATAGTTGACGCAAAACTGTTTTACCGATACAGCGCCATCTATTAGCACGATTGTGAAGCTATTAGCATTAAAAATTAAATGATTTCGTTTCTTTATAACATTTATCTAATTTTAGTATTTGTTGTTCAAGTACAGGATATAACTAACTGAATTTTCAACCAAGTTTCAGGTTCTAATATGCGATACTTTTTGATATATTATGGCTCAAATTAAATGCCCACTTTGAAAGCCCCCCGTTTCGTCAATTTTAAGGGAAAAATTAAAAAAAAAAAAAATTTGTACTCTGTTCAAAGTCGTCGTAAGTCGTATAAAAATAATTTTAGTTTGTATACGTTTATTGAAGTCGGGCGAGCGTCGCGTATTCGTTTCATCGTTTCTATATAAGCCGCCCGACTTCAACAAACGTGTACCTATGTACAAAATAAAATTATTTTTATACTTTGTAGTGGCGTTTGAAGTCGGTTTTTTATAAAGAATTTTTATTTAGCTATAAGCACAGATTGTAACATATAACACAGTGAATATTATAGGCACAATAATAAATAATTATTATATAATATGTAGGTAATAATTAAGTACCTACAATATGTGCTTGTTATGCCAATTACTTAATCAAAAAGTTCCTGCGGGATTCCCAACAATTCTATTTTATTATTCGTATTAAATAATAGGTAATTGGTAATACCAATGACCTATGTATAGAAGGTCATTGGGTTATACCTTTGAAGGCTTGGCGATAACAGTCCGCGTTACTTCCATCACGCATCGGCGGCGGCACCGACGCGCGACGACGCGCGACGACGCGCGACGACGCGCGACGACGCGCGACGACGCGCTCGGCGCTAATTCCATTCGTAGGTCTAGTATGATAATATTACCGATGGATATCTTTTAGGTACTGGTCTTGGCTTCTTCTACAATTTAGCTACAAAATAAAACTAAGAGTCCACTTGTTCTATCATAGTCTTTGTCCATTTTTAGGGTTCCATAATAAAACTACAAGGAACCCTTATAGTTTCGCCAAGTCCGTCTGTCTGTCCATCTGTCCGTCTGTCCGCAGCATAGCACAGAGACTAATGGTCCTGAAGAGCTGGAATTTGGCAAGGTTTACTTATATTAATTACTACAAATTCGACTCTAGCTACAGCCCTGTTGGTTACATTCATAGATGGTTTACATTCTGTTACAATGCAATTTTGTAACGGTCGACGACATCCAACTTGGAGTGAACAATTAGTAAGTGTCAAATTGATAACTTTATTTTTTTGAAGTAGGTTAAAAAGTTACAAACGTTTGATATCTAGGGCTCCGGTAGGAGTAACAGAGTTCTGTGATCTAGGGGATCTAGGGTAATAATCTTTAAATGCTCTGATACCGTTCTCCATTATAGGTACGACGTCTGGTAGTCTGGTAGGTACTTATAATGTCCTGTCCATGGGATAATATGGCAACGTTCAAATAAACTGAAATAAACTGTGTTTAATATTTACAGACATAAACTTCAATTTTATTTACCTATACGGTACTTCCCCTCCATGTGGCATAGCCGTGGGACATATAGCACTGTATAGCAGTATTTATAATATAGAGAAAATAAATTCCAAGAGTTAAGCGTGAATTGAAACGTATTAAAAGAAATGGACAACACAATAGCGCCAATTGATCTCCTAGCGACAGACATATGGTACTAAATTGTCAAAATAGGATATAATACAGCCAAATACAGTGTTATAGTAGTGTTATTTGTTCAATCGGATATCTCTTTTATTCAATAGACATGTCCGTAAGAGATATGAAACGGCGCTAGGTGTTTTGCTCTGAAGGAGCACTTTCACGTTTCGTCAGATAACTACCGCGAGGCTACGTCGCTAATTCGTGTCGTTTTTCTGTTCAAAAAGCTTTTTAATCGTCTCATTTATGGTATTTAGTATTTACCCAGTGTGCAAGTGAACGATGCGTAGCGCCCGCACGCGGAGCGTCATCGGGCACAGGTGAAACTCGGAGCTCGGCGCGCCGCGGCCAGACACTACGTGGTACGGTGGTAGTGCCAGCGGTAGCAGCGGCGGCGATGGCCGAGGCGGCGCCCGGCGCCATCGTGAAGGAGGGCTGGCTGCTGAAGCGCGGCGAGCACATCCGCAATTGGCGCGACCGCTACTTCATCCTGTTCGACAACGGCGACCTGGTGGGCTTCAAGTCGCAGCCCGAGCGGCACAACTACCGCGACCCGCTCAACAAGTTCACGGTGCGCGACTGCCAGATCATGGCCGTGGACAAGCCGCGCCCCTACGTGTTCACCATCCGCGGCCTGCAGTGGACCACGGTCATCGAGCGCAACTTCGCCGTCGACACCGAGAAGGAGCGGTGAGTGCGGGACGTGCACGGCTAGGCCGCGCTGAGGTTGGCAGTTGTAGCTGAAATGTTTGATGTTTGTATGGCAGTGTTTTTATGGTCTTACAGTTGAAGAAAGTTCTACTTGTGCCGCTTGACAGCAAACAACAAACAACAATATAGCATGAAAATAATAAAATCTCACATTAGGAAACATTGAGCAGATTTTGCAGTTTCTATGGAACATTATGTGTGCTGGTTCTTGGAAATTCTACTCAACACTTGCAGGAAGGTCAAAGTCCACATGTTGTTTGTTTACACTGAGCGCACAGGCACATATCACTGAGTCAGCAAACCTGCACTGAATTGCACCACACGTGTGTCTTATGAAAATAAATGATTAATTCTAATGCTAATTGGTCTTAAAATTAGCAATTTGGACAATTTCATATACCCATGTAAACAATATCAGTTTGAACATTGCAGGTTACGTATGCATAATGTTACTAGGTATGCAAAAAAGCTTGAAAATTTGCTACATTACAGCTTATATGTTTATAAATACACTAGTTTCTGTCATTCAAAGAAACCAAGCAGTTATGATTTTACAGACATTTAAAATTCTCTAAATATTGAGTCCCACCAACAGCCCAGTGATCACTGTGACTGACACTACGCTCGCCGGCGCTCATTTCAAAACTCCATATCTCGGAAACCATTTGACATTTCAAAATAATTCTTTCACTTTTTGTTTTTATTTTTAACAAAAAATACAGCTCAAAGAGCTCCAAATTAAAATTAGTAAACACTCTCCGATTCTGATCTCCAATTCTTGAGTTTGTTTATGAGAAGTATTGCTTTTACAATACTAAGTGAATACTTGAAGATTGAACATCACAGTAAGGCTAAAGCATCAGCATTTTTTATAAGAATTGACGGGGATTCATCGTTTCGGTGCACAAAATACGACCTCCTTGTACCCACATATAACTGTATTTTTTCTCATGGGCTGCAAGTCTTGTAGCGGCGTGTAGACGTTTGTTGTTAAGAGACAAAATGCTCAGTGACGTAAATTGGTAAGTTGTTTCCTGCAATGCCTAAGTGCGAGGTGTTGAATTTGCCAGCAGCATGTTTTTGTTGAAGATTCTTGCAGCTGCCAATAAATTGTCTCCCTTAAGTGGGTTTTAATTTCCATCACTGATCGATGTCAAGCCAAAGGAACTTGACTTGACATCCATCAGTGATGCAAAGCACTGACGAGGTCTAGGTTGGGAAGCGCACGTCTAGAAAATGCCTATTCACTTGTGTCTCGACAGAACTCAGATTGCACGTCTCTGGAAACACACACGCTGGAAGTGCTAATACTAGTAATATTACTAATATTATAAATGCGAAAGTGTGTTTGTTCGTCGGTTTGTCACGTGATCTGGAGTGACATGCTATTTTTTATCTCAAATCAGGGAGGAGTGGGTGGCGGCCATCCGCTACGTGTCGTCGCAGCTGAGCGAGCAGGGCGGCGGCGGCGGCGGCGGCGGCGGCGCGGGCGAGGCGGCCGGCGCGCCCTTCGCGTCGGTCGCGCACGGCGACGACCGCGACATCGGCCAGACCGGCACCAGCTTCCGCGACCCGCGCCGCATCGTGAGTCGCTCTCTGTAACGCGCACACTCGCATGCTTAGTTCCAAGTACATTTCAGGATACATCTTAATTGCTAATCCTAATCCTATCCTAATAATCCTAATATATTATTTTAAAGGCGAAAGTTTGTATGTGTATGTGTGTGTGTGTGTGTGTGTGTTTGTTTGTTTGTTAGTGAGTAACTAACTAACTTCACGCCACAATGAATTAACCAATTTGGCTGAAATTTGGACGCAGCTCACATCGAGGATTAAAACATAGGCTACATTTTATCCCGGAAAATTAAAGAGTCCCTATGGAAATTAAAAAACCTTAATTCACGCGGACAAACTATCGCCTTAGGATTAGGATATATCTGCACTGGTAGCATGGGCGGGAGAAATTTTATCCCCGCGAAAAGGATAAAACATTTATCCCCTCGCTTAGCTTTATCCACCCGTCGAGCATGGGCACAGCGGTGGAAATAACACTCAGTGGATATACTTATAGAAATGCACATCGCTTTCTCCTCTGTCGCCATGCTTTAGCATAGGAAAAAGATAATTTTATCCCCTGTTAGTGGATAAAATCGGGGGATAAAACTTTTATCTCCTGCCCATGCTACCAGTGCTGGATGAAAATATTAATATAATTATGAGATTATTCAAATAAATAATATGCTCAAATTGTACAGCTTAATTTTAAGCAGGAAGTCAAACTTTTCCTCCATTCTCTAATTATAATAAATTGAATTGAATTCTGTAATTCCCAGAATAGATAGCTGTATTTTCCTTGAATGTGACCTATTTTTATAACACAATTATCTTCATTAGAAAGCAAAACGCACACAATTTTCCCAGCAATTAATAAGTATTTGGAAATATGTACAGAATTTTCTCATTATTAGTAGCAGCTGAGGCTGCTACGAGTAATGAGAACATTCAATCAACATCCTATATACTAAGAACATTCAGATTGACTTAATCACATGAAACACGTTCACTGGGCCTCTGTCACAGACGCTGGAGAAGTTCGAGTTCGTCAAGGTGCTGGGCAAGGGCACGTTCGGCAAGGTGGTGCTGTCGCGCGAGAAGGGCACGGGCAAGCTGTACGCCATGAAGATCCTCAAGAAGCACCTCATCATCCAGAAGGACGAGGTGGCGCACACCATCACGGAGAACCACGTGCTGAAGAAGGCCAAGCACCCGTTCCTGACGGCGCTGCGCTACTCGTTCCAGACGGCGGACCGCGTGTGCTTCGTCATGGAGTACGCCAACGGCGGCGAGCTGTTCTTCCACCTGTCGCGCGTGCGCAGCTTCAGCGAGGAGCGCACGCGCTTCTACGGCGCCGAGATCGTGTCGGCGCTGGGCTACCTGCACTCGGAGGGCATCATCTACCGCGACGTGAAGCTGGAGAACCTGCTGCTGGACCAGGACGGCCACATCAAGATCGCGGACTTCGGCCTGTGCAAGGTCAACATCACGTACGGCCGCACCACCAAGACGTTCTGCGGCACGCCCGAGTACCTGGCGCCCGAGGTGCTCGAGGACACGGACTACGGGCCCGCCGTGGACTGGTGGGGCACCGGCGTGGTGCTGTACGAGATGGTGTGCGGCCGCCTGCCCTTCTACAACCGCGACCACGACGTGCTGTTCGCGCTCATCGTGGAGGAGGAGGTGCGCTTCCCGCGCGCGCTGTCGGCGCCGTGCCGCGCGCTGCTGGCCGCGCTGCTGTGCAAGGAGCCCGCGCGCCGCCTGGGCGCCGGGCCCGACGACGCGCAGGAGATCATGCACCACCCCTTCTTCGCGGCCATCAACTGGGCCGACCTGCTGGCCAAGAAGATCCCGCCGCCCTTCAAGCCGCAGGTGGACTCGGACACCGACACGCGCTACTTCGACTCCGAGTTCACGGGCGAGTCCGTGGAGCTCACGCCGCCCGACGCCGACGCCGGCCTGGCGCGCATCCAGGAGGAGCACTTCCCGCAGTTCAGCTACCAGGTAGGCGCCGCCGGGGGGAGCGCTTGTCGCAGTTCAGCTACCAGGTAGGCGCCGCCAGTAGCGAGTGGACACGCCGCCCGGCGCGCGTCCAGGAGGAGCACTTCCCGCAGTTCAGCTACCAGGTAGGCGCCGCCGGGGGGAGCGCTTGTCGCAGTTCAGCTACCAGGTAGGCGCCGCCAGTAGCGAGTGGACACGCCGCCCGGCGCGCGTCCAGGAGGAGCACTTCCCGCAGTTCAGCTACCAGGTAGGCGCCGCCGGGGGGAGCGCTTGTCGCAGTTCAGCTACCAGGTAGGCGCCGCCAGTAGCGAGTGGACACGCCGCCCGGCGCGCGTCCAGGAGGAGCACTTCCCGCAGTTCAGCTACCAGGTAGGCGCCGCCGGGGGGAGCGCTTGTCGCAGTTCAGCTACCAGGTAGGCGCCGCCAGTAGCGAGTGGACACGCCGCCCGGCGCGCATCCAGGAGGAGCACTTCCCGCAGTTCAGCTACCAGGTAGGCGCCGCCAGTAGCGAGTGGACACGCCGCCCGGCGCGCATCCAGGAGGAGCACTTCCCGCAGTTCAGCTACCAGGTAGGCGCCGCCAGTAGCGAGTGGACACGCCGCCCGGCGCGCATCCAGGAGGAGCACTTCCCGCAGTTCAGCTACCAGGTAGGCGCCGCCAGTAGCGAGTGGACACGCCGCCCGGCGCGCATCCAGGAGGAGCACTTCCCGCAGTTCAGCTACCAGGTAGGCGCCGCCGGGGGGAGCACTTGTCGCAGTTCAGCTACCAGGTAGGCGCCGCCGGGGGGAGCACTTGTCGCAGTTCAGCTACCAGGTAGGCGCCGCCAGTAGCGAGTGGACACGCCGCCCGGCGCGCATCCAGGAGGAGCACTTCCCGCAGTTCAGCTACCAGGTAGGCGCCGCCAGTAGCGAGTGGACACGCCGCCCGGCGCGCATCCAGGAGGAGCACTTCCCGCAGTTCAGCTACCAGGTAGGCGCCGCCAGTAGCGAGTGGACACGCCGCCCGGCGCGCATCCAGGAGGAGCACTTCCCGCAGTTCAGCTACCAGGTAGGCGCCGCCGGGGGGAGCACTTGTCGCAGTTCAGCTACCAGGTAGGCGCCGCCGGGGGGAGCACTTGTCGCAGTTCAGCTACCAGGTAGGCGCCGCCGGGGGGAGCACTTGTCGCAGTTCAGCTACCAGGTAGGCGCCGCCGGGGGGAGCACTTGTCGCAGTTCAGCTACCAGGTAGGCGCCGCCGGGGGGAGCACTTGTCGCAGTTCAGCTACCAGGTAGGCGCCGCCGGGGGGAGCACTTGTCGCAGTTCAGCTACCAGGTAGGCGCCGCCGGGGGGAGCACTTGTCGCAGTTCAGCTACCAGGTAGGCGCCGCCGGGGGGAGCACTTGTCGCAGTTCAGCTACCAGGTACGGCCGCCCCCGCCTGGCCGTAGCCGGTAGCAATCATTTCTAGATAATCGCATAACGGAAATGATTTAGATTTTATATTTTAATATAATTAGTAGGTAATTTAGAAGATCATAATGGGTATTGCTTAAAAGTACGAGTGTGTACGTGTTACTAATAAATAATTGGTCCAGTATCATGATCGATCGGTGTTGCAGGACATCTGCTCATCCGCGCACTCGGCGCTGTCGCACCTGTCGCAGCACTCCGGCGCGCCCGACCGCCGCCACTAGCGACCGCCGCCGACCCGCCGACCCGCCGACCCGCCGACCCGCCGACCCGCCGACGCGCCCGCACGGTGCGGACGCGCGACTGCGGCGCCCTCCGGACGAGTCGACGCATCTCCGACGTTGATACGTTTGCAGCTCGCAAACATGACGATATCAAAGGAATATGAACCTTAAGCTTCTTGTTTTACAGTCGTGCCATTCGATGGTACCGATTTCCGTTTCCCAAAGTTTACTTTTGGGGCACTCGCTGTAGATGAATTTGAGCCTAAAAACAATGAGCATAAGATCCATTTTACTCGGACGAGTGTTGCAATACTCGAAATACGATACGTTATTGAGACGTTTAATTGAAACTCGCATTAACCCAATTTATGAGAATACAATTTTTTCGGCCTGGCGGGCTCGGCTCGGGCGGCGACGAGAAACATTTCCGGCTCCCGCGGACAACGCCGACCGCACGCGGCAGGCGCGCCGGTGACGTCATCGGCATTATTGGCCTATTCGAACTCCTCCGTCGTAGGCTCGGCTGTGATGTGCGATCGGCCATTATGAGTGACGACGAAGACTTGAGGTGTTAATAATGACGCAAGGCGAAAGGTACATCATTATTCGTGTGAATATACCACATACTTTGCATGCTTTGTTTGCCCGCGCCCTCGACCCCCCGCCGAGCGTCCGTGCCGTGCCGCCGCGCCGTACCGTACCGGCGCGCCGTACCGCACCGTCGCGCCGTACCGTACTGCTTGAGACTTGATTATGTAAATATGTACTCTCCGTACCGCGCTACTGATTAATTGATGCGCGCTAAAGATTTTTCCTAGAATTATTATTATTAGTAGAACTAAGAATACGGAGATTAATTTTAAGGTTTGCCCTGAAACAAACAAGGAACTCAACATCGGTAGGTATCGATAAAAAGTGTCGAATGAACTCAGAAATCGGTCGTTTCATGAACGAGGCGATTTCGTATGCTCCTCGCTCCGCATTTAATACGTTTGTGTACATTTACAACACGGGCCTTGCCATCGTCGAAACGGTGAACGCTACGGTCTCGCGGTCACTAGTTTCTGTGTTGACAATTTGGCACTGTTACTTCGCCGTTCTTTTATTCGCCGATGCGATATGGTAACAGGCCCTAAACCTTGTAAATATTGTTATTTTCTTTTATTAATGAATTAATTTAATTATTGATTTATATTGCTAGCGTGCGGTCGACCGATGTGATGGTTACACGGTTTGTGTTATTCATATTAGAATGTCGCCTCCGTATTCGCTGATCCGTTTTAAATATACCTAAATTGCGCCCAGATGTAACGACGCGTGCCGCGGCTGTAACTGGATCTCTGTAGTCTGTCGGGTCGCGTTTCAGCAAGTACAGTTCACACGTGCACGTGTGTGTGTGTAGACATCGTCAGAGATAAACGATTATATTTATATTTGTTGTATGTTAAACATAGGTTAACCGGAATAGTACGCGAGTGCTCGGTGTTCGCCGACGGCGCGGCGCGGGCGGCGCGGGCGGCGCGGGCGGCTCGCGCGTCTATACCTACATTATACAGTGCTATGGACTTGAATCGCGGGTGCGGACTGCGGAGCGTGGCCGCGTGCTCCGGCGGGGCCGCGTGCTCCGGCGTGCTCCCGCGTGCCCGACGTTATTTTTCCTTTTGTATATATTAAAAATAGGATTCAAGATTGTGTGTTTTATTTACTCTCTCTGTTCCTATTATCTAGATTCCTGTTTCCGAAGGGCGAAGGGAGAGGTTGTCTCGAATGACTATACGTTGTATACTGCACTGCCACTTCGACCGCAGAAGCCGCCCGGTGGCGTTGCTTGCCGCATTGGGATTGGCGCGTTAGCATCTGCCGTCTGTTAACAGTTTACAATCGACATTGAGTCGTCGCCCGTCTGGAATCTGTCACTTCTGATCGAGACGGCCGGCTTATTACGACTGTTTGCTTGCGATATCGACGCCATAAAGCATTTCAACTTGGCAGCAGCTCCGAGTTGGGCGAAGGGCGGCTACTGACTACCCTTGGTGACTATAAGTTACAATTAGAAGAAGGAAAAGAAAAAAGAGCAATTTGGGATGAATGACCATAATCTATTGCTCAATTACAACAGTAATGACAGTACCTATGTCAAAAAAAATTTTACCTATAGATGAAAGTTATATAGGTAGATTTCGCATAAAACTTTTATTTCATTAAATAATAACATTTAGTTCCATCAAAATATTAATACTTTCGTCTATTCTCTTATAAAATATGCGTCTTTTTAGGGTTTCGTAGTAAAACTATAAGAACTCTAGGTACTCTAGTATTAATACTGTAGTCTTTGACTCTACTCTTATAGTTTCGCCATCTTTTAAAACCATCAAAATAAGAATGGAGAACAAGATGGAGAATGTTCACTAATTTTGTCTTTTAATTCTTCGTATTTTTTGTTAAAAAAAATACACGTCAACGTCCAGTAGGTAGATCATAGGCTGTATAATGAGCGTAGCGAAAAAATTCTAAGTCTGAGGTAGATCGTCATCGTTGTCATTTGATAGTTCATCCATCTCACAAACAAGAGTAAGATCCATCTAGCCAACACTGAGGCTGAGATAAATTATAAGCTACTTACATAGGTAGGCTAGATAGGTACTTTTTATGGCTTGTTCGCTTTAGGACAGATTCGCTTTACGACAGATTCGCTTTACGGCAGATTCGCTTTACGGCAAAAATTGTACAGGTCGAGATAAAATATGGTCTCCACTCCAAGGAAAACTTTCCTTTATATAATTATTATTATTGACCGAGCGAAGCGAGGTCTCCGAGTCTACTTGAGTGAATTTGCACTTGTCCGTCTGTCCGTCCGTCTGTCAGAGCCTTATAACTTCTGAATAATAATAATAATAAAGTTAGGTTAGGTTAGGGTTATACATGAATATTCAGGTGCCCGGCCGAAGGCCGGGCACTTAGGTTCTGTTGGGATTGTAAACCTACCTAAAGCTTACAAAAAAAAGTAAGTAAAAAAAAAAATTGAATTTTTTTTTATGCTAATATTAGGTACATTTTAATGATAGAACAATATAGGATGTGTTATAAATTATAATTATTGATGCTTCACTAAATTTTAAAGGTGCCGAGTTTTGAAATTAGAAGCTTATACTTATTCAAAATATATAGTGGCAAAAATAGTATTTTTAGAGGCTTATTGGTTGTGGCTAACTTAGTAATTTAGAGGCCAATAATGGTATTAAATAGAAGCTTGTTTAATTACATGCCAATTATAAATTATAATTAAAAGTTAATACTATCTTTAGGGAATTAAAGGATACCGCGAGTTCTCAGTTCGGGGCGAACCACTAGTTGTATATTGTAATAATTAACTTTTAACATTAGACGTAATAAAAAATAATAATAGTTGACGCAAAACTGTTTTAACATGAATTGACCGATAGTAAATACAGCGCCATCTATTAGCATTAATGTATTAACTTGTTTAATGTATTATTAATTTTAAACAAAAATCTATCTATATATATTCGAGTTCACTGTACTTCTGCCCTAAAGCGAATCTGCCGTAAAGCGAATCTGCCGTAAAGCGAATCTGTCGTAAAGCGAATCTGTCCTAAAGCGAACAAGATATGAGAGTTCCCGCGGAAATTAAAAATCTTAATACACGCCGAGACACCAACGAAGTCGCGGGGACTAGCCAGTATATTCCACATATTCATAGCTTGATTACCGTTTCACTCCTTGACGATGTCGATATTTTAGAAGCATACTTCCCACGTGCTTCCCACATACTTCCTAACGGCAGCCATTTTACGTGACAGCATTCTGTAAGTAGTAGGTACCTATGCGCTCTATTTTTAACCGACTTCTGGTAGGTAGGTCATCTCCATGTATTTCCTACCTTCTTCTTTTCTTGGTTTTGCACACAAACATATTATATGTTTGTGGTTTTGCAACACTTTGTGATAGTTGACAGTTGACACTGACAGAAATTTTGCGACAATAGTACCTACCTATAATTTTTTGTTGCGATCAGGGTTCCCAACTTAGGGGTTTTAGCCCCAAATTTAGGGCGGAATTTTGCTTGTTGGGATTTTTTTAGGGCCCAAAAAAATTTAGGGCTATTTTTAGGGGCATAAATAAATTTTCAAGCGTCACATAATTGACTGACCAAAACGAGTATATAAAGCAAAACGCCTATGATATTTCGGAATAATATGCTTAAAATCGTTTTAGCTAAAGCGTTTTGAAAATATTTCAATACATTAGCGTTGAACACGCTTTTTCGATATATAATATAGTGAAAAACAAATTACGAAACCGATTTCCCTTTTCATTTTAAAACGTGATGGTGGATCTTGCGTTACTTTTACTCCATCTCCAAAAAATGTTACACTTATAATGTAAACATATTGTATGACTATAAGAATTCCGAATAACAGAGGCGTAACTATAGGGTGGCATTTCGGCAAAATGCCACGGGCCCCAGCCAGAAGGGGCCCCGGTCAGACAGAGCCAGAAGCACAAAATGATCCTAACATTTATAGCCATTCCTGTGGCTACGGCTAGCCGTAGTCGGCACTAGTGCCGAGCGATTATTTTCATAATTAAAATTGATATAAAATAAATTCTTTGGGACAAGAAAGGTTACGCACAGTAAATTGATTTACCAAAAGGCTGAGTTGACTGGAGCCTAGGGCAGCAGATTTTAGGGGCGGTAGATTTGGGGCCAAAATTTTTATTTGTCTTACAGAAATTAAAAAGATACAATATATTTATGTAGGTACCTAAATGTCATTAGGTCCATAAACACATATTTTAAAATTTTATAAAATATCTAATTAATGGCATGCAGTTTATAATTGGTGGGCAGGCCATGCTTGTCGCAGGAGCGATGGCCGCTGGAGCCGAAAAGTCCTGGAGTGGAGACCGCGAACAAGCAAGCGTAGTGTGGGGCGCCCTCCAGCAAGGTGGACCGATGACTTAAAGAGAGTGGCGGGAAGTGGCTGGATGAGGAAGGCTGAGGACCGGGTGTGGTGGCGCTGTTTAGGAAAGGCCTATGTTCAGCAGTGGACGTCCGCAGGCTGAAATGATGATGATGATGATGATCTAATTAATTACCGAATATTGGTACCCCAATAACAATAGCTAAATAGTTTGAAGGGCCGACTTTACCTACGATGCCGGGTGTGCGGCGCATACAAGCGCAGGGTCTCAAGCGCCAAAAGTACAGGACTATGTAGTAGATATGGCGTAGTGCAAAATAAAAAAACGTTGCTGTTGTAGGTGCCAAGTATGAACTACTAAGTGCCGTTATGCAATTATAAAAAATTTTGCGCTCGCTTCGCTCGCGAAAATATCACTTTTACATATCTAATATATTATAGGTGCCAAGTATAGACTACTAAGTGCCGTAATGCAATCATAAAAAATTTCGCGCTAGCTTCGCTCGCGAAAATGTCACTTTTACTTTTCTATTGTAGGTGCCAAGAATGGACTACTAAGTGCCGGAATGCAATCATAAAAAATTTCGCGCTCGCTTCGCTCGCGAAAATATCACATTTACATTTCTATTGTAGGTACCAAGTATGGACTACTAAGTGCCGTAATGCAATCATGAAAAATTTCGCGTTCACTTCGCTCGGGAAAATGTCGCTTTTACGTTGCAATTGTATGTACCTACTTCACGTAGTGATTTATTATAAAATAAAAAAATGTTATCTCATTGGTTGAGCTTCTTTATATTGGGGTAGGGAGGGCCCCATTGTATGTATGTAATTAAAATTAAGTTATATTATTTTTATTTACCTCAATTAAACGGGAAACTCATTTAAACATTAGCCTTGAATGGTAACAAGATACAGGGATTTTTTTGGGGCTTTTGAATATTGCATTTAGGGTTATTTAGGGGTATTTCATGTTGATGTTAGGGCTAATTTTTTTTAGGAGTTGGCAACCCTGGTTGCGATGTTTTTTGTTAATACTTAATAATTGTTTGTTTTTATAACGGATAACCTCAAAAACTGAAAAATTGTGGCTTGTTATTATTTTAAAAATTGAATCACAAAGTTCTTTTTATAGCGGGAACAGGGCAGCATATAAATGGTGATGGCTACAGATGTGTTAGATGTTGGGGGCCCCGCTGCTCAAGAGGTTAGTATGCTACAAGTACAAGGTTTTGGGAATTTTGGTAGTACATGCGTCTAATAAATAATAATATGTCTGGTATCGACTATCGAGGCGCGCGGCAAAGCGCGCCAAGGCCAAAGCGCTTGCAATGGGCCTATTTACACATAATATTTAGGCTGACTCCCACTTAGGATTTAGGATTACATATTTATAAATCCTGTAAAAAAATTCCTTGAACATCTGGGATAAAAAGAATTTTGTCTCCATGCCTATTGCAATTTTATGTCGAAATTAACATGGAGTGATTGAGTTTACTTATACTCAGTGAAAATTGATTCAGCGATTAAAATTATCAAAGATATAGGTGATGAGCAGAAAATATCTTCATATTATTTTTGTTGCCACTGAAACCGTAGTATGTAATCACTAGTAATATAGTGTCGCAAGCAAAGGACACAAGGAAACATGGATTAATTACTTAGAATTAAAGGAGGTGGGTTGATAAGGCAACAAAATCCGCCCCTCATACACTCGAAAAAAAAAGTTCCAGATTTCGACAAATTGTAAATGTATTTATATACTTGAAGATATAAACTTTATTTTAATATAAAGTTTAGGTGATAAAAAAAATAGTAAGTTACAGAAAATATTACCCAAAAAGAGCATGTTTCTTTTACTTTTCATACATTTTCATACATTTTAGTCGTTTTTTAAGCTTTGATTTAATATTTTAGAATGAAGCGCTCCATGAACCAAAATAAATTAATACTCATATGAAAGCTTATAAAAAGGAGCATCATTATCAGTTACGTTTACCATGGTTCATGGAGCGCTTCATTCTAAAATATTAAATCAAAGCTTAATAACCGGTCAAGTGCGAGTCATACTCGCGCACTGAGGGTTCCGAAACTCTTGACCAATGTATTAATTAGGTACCTACTAGATGACAGCTTAAGTGCGCAGTATTATTGCAGTTCCTATAGACGCCTTCCGGTTTCATCATCAGACCCTGCATATCATCTAGGACTAGAGTACTTATCAAGATGAATCAAACAAGCCCAAACTCAATGGGGTTGTGTAGTTTTCTCACAGTTCCCATTCTCCATATTTCATCTCATTATTTGTCTCTTTGAATTACTTCCATAAGACAATGTATAACTTGTAAAACTAAGTCTAAGCTGTCTGTAAAGCATTCGAGGTAGTCAATCAAAAGGTTCTCTATGTTTGACAGAATTTTCTTTGTGACCCTTTTCATGTCTAAACAAGCAGTAATAGTATTGTATGTTCTAATAAATGTGGGAATAGCTCAAAGTAAAAACACTAAATATATATTAACTTCTTTTATTTAAACTACTTTTAGCACTCCTTAGCACATCTTAACTCCATATGCCCCCTTGCCAATCTTTTTTATCTCCAATACTTCCCACTCTCTATTGCATGTATCCATCCCTGTCATACACTTACATTCCGTTTCCCACATTCGGTCATCCTGCAACTATGTCTGTCCCCAGACATACCTTCTCCTTTCGTACATCTTTACCATATTCATATTTCCTCGCATACTTCATACCTTTTCAACACTAACACACCTTAAGTTAAACAATACAGCTTTCATACATACTTAACAATAATACATCTTAAGTTAACCAATACAGAATGACATCTTATAAGGAATCTAAACACTAGTAAGTATTAAGTATACATGGTCACAAATTATTATAATATTTCTTTTACAAAATAAAATAAAATTTGACTGATCTCGAATTTAAAAAACCATAGGTATACTTAAGTTGGTTTTTTTTTCCTACCATAAAGCACCATGTAACAGTGGCTTTATTTTATACTACCATCTAGCCTGTGGGCTAATAAGTAATATTACTTTAACTTAAACTTCTACTTATTATTGAGTTCACTGTGAGTTCACTATGAGTTCACTATGTGTTCTTAAGTTGGTAATAAAAAAATCATGTACAAACATATTATCAGTGTAACACATAACAATATACTTGGCGGTGCTGTTGACAAAGCTAACTACATACATCTACTTAACTATATTAATATACACACATTCATTCAACACAGTCACCTTCATTCTTTCCTCACAGTACTATTTACCTACTATTAATCTCTATCGACTATTGGAATTCGGCCATTTTTTCATATGGTCAGCTGAGCCACGCCTCTTATATTTCCAATTCTTCTTTCTGTTTGAAAAATGTCCATTGCTATGGTTTATTTCTTTTTCAAAAATGGGTATGACCAACGATTGTCCTGGATCCTTGCAGAGTACGTCTCCATCCACTGAGTAATTATTCTTGTACGACTGTTCTTTTATCTCCTTACTTGCTCTAATGCTATCTTTCTTTTTAACGAATGTATTGCCTTGCTTCAATAATCTCAGCCGCTGTGCTATGGACACTTCATCTTTTAACAAACTCTTGAGCTGCTGAAGTGCCGCTTTAACTTGGACTGGATGGTAGTTATCTATGCACGGATCAACCTCCTGCTTAATTAATGTCTTTTCGACATGTTCCACCAAAGATTCAACTTCACCCTTGATGAAAGTTCCCTTAGCTAACCACCCCTTCGCATCTTTAAATATCCTCACGCATCCTCTCATTAACACTGTTACAATATCTTTCAAAAACTCATTTCCTATCGTTATATGTATATCTCTGATTTTCTTTAGAACTGAGAACATTCGAAATATTTTAACGTTATCTATTTAATAAGACAATGATGAATGACATGACAGCTTTTGACAACTGGGTAGGGATATTCGATATACATCGATGTATCGAATTCACTCGATGTTTATAATTCGATGCATCGAAACGATTCGATGCTTTGAAAAGGTATTGATTTACTCGATGTATCGATGTTTTTTCATAAAACATCGAATCAATGGTAACCAGCTAATCATTGTACATCTATTACTGTTCAGGGCCCCAAGTCTGCTATTTTACATGTCATTGTCATTGATCCGCAATACAATTTCAATACAATTATCATTGGTCCAAAATTTCGTAGTCTACTAAATTCACAATGGTCGTTTGATTTCTTATAATTGGATTGTAATTCAATCATACCTCGGTATTGCTATTAGCTTAAAAAGCGTTTGCCGAAATGAGTTTCAAAAAAAACTACATATTATTAAAAACGTTTATTTAAGCTAGATTCAAAGCTAAATGTGTCAGTGGCAAACTATCGGAAAACAATTGTGACGCCATTGAATTAGTAGACTACCAAAATTGCTAAAAGTAGCAATTGGGATGTCATAGATAGGCAATGTAACTACAATTGCAATAAAAATAAAACTTAAATCTTTTTTTTTTACTGGCGCTAGTTGGCTAATTTGAAAATTGACATTGGCAACACTACGCCAGAGAGAATTAAAAAAAAAAACTTCAATTGTTTTGGTTCTGTCATCTGTATAATAAAAAAATGTGTTCAGGAGACCGACTACAGCTTGTGATGCAATGTTAGAAAAAGTACTCGATTTTGAGAAAACATCGATGTTTCTAACCGATGCATCGAAAAACATCGATGCACAGCCGCGATGTATTGCATCGAAAAAAACATCGATGTATTTTTTAAGTGGACACCCCTACAACTGGGTTATAAGACTGCGTTGACCTCTATTTTTAAGCTATGATTAACAATGGATTGTACATGCCATAGCAGATTCTATTACATATCTACCTATTTTACAAAAAAATGGAGGGAAATGTAAGTTGGCGCATTTGTACACGGTGCGGGAAGCAAAGGTTGACTGATCTACCAATCACGCGCTCGATACCACGCCACCCCGCTTATTTGCCTCAAATGAGACCTAAAATTCGCTTGTGTCAAGTCATGGGAATGGGAACTCTGTAATTTTCCGGGATAAAATGTAGCGTATGTTTTAATCCTGGTTATGAGCTATCTCCATTCCAAATTTCAGCTAAATCGGTTAATTCGTTGTGGCGTGAAGAAGTAATAAACATACACACACAAACATACACATACAAACTTTCGGCTTTATAATATTAATTAGTGTGATATGTGATAGTGTGATGAGAATACAAAATATGACGGCATAAATTAATTAAAGAGATAGGTAATAGATAAAAAATATTTTTCTTATTGTATATGCCATTGCAGATTCTATTACATACCTGGTCTATTCTACAAATCATAGAGTAATTATAGAGGTCAGTCTACAAAAGTTGTGACAGTTCTGTGTTGTGACGCGTTAAAAAGTTAGGCTTAAAACAAACCATCCGACGCGTCAACCGCGGCTGGATAGTGAATGTACATTGAATTGTGTACACAATCGGACGTAGTCGCGGACGTAACCTTGGGCCATTCTTGAGTCTTCGGACGTCCGATAGAAATCTGGGCCTGCTGATCTCAAACGACTGTGAAACCTTATCTGTCGCGGCTCTCAGTCGCAGTTTACGGATGCATCGGATAGTGTGTTTTAGCTTTAGGTACTTACAGTACTTTAAAAGTCATAGTAAGTGGTAGGTTTTTATTTGGTTTTTAGCTGTTTAAGTTACTCTTACTATGTTTAGAGATATCAATATGTTCGTCATTTGTAAGACTTTAAAGCTGGTGTTTGTAAAATATAACGGCACTTACTATGAAACTAAGAATTAGGTATGGAAAAAAACGATTTTTGGAAGATGTCCCTTAATTTGTTTTAATAATGAGAAAGCCGTGGTTTTAAAGCTGTAACTTTTCACTGAGTTAAGCTATAAGCTTGATATTCTTAAAACACTACGAGACCATTGAACTTTATATTCAGTATAAATTTCGACTTAGTATCATAAGCCGTTTTCGAGAAAAACGGTGGTGACACACTGACAGACAGACGGACAACGGAGTGATCCTATAAGGGTTCCGAAGTTTTTTTCGGAACCCTAAAAAACGACTAAAATGTATGAAAATGTATGAAAAGTAAAAGAAACACTCTCTTTTTGGGTAATATTTTCTGTAACTTACTATTTTTTTTATCACCTAAACTTTATATTAAAATAAAGTTTATATCTTCAAGTATATAAATACATTTACTATTTGTCGGAATCTGGAACTTTTTTTTTCGAGTGTATGAGGGGCGGATTTTGGGCCTTATCAACCTACCTCCTTTATTGACTATAAAATATAACATTATTATTGCAATTAGAGACCTAGGCATTGTTATAGATAAGAAGCTATAATGCACACATTGATTTTCAAATCCAAAATTGAATTGCAAATCCTTTAAATCTTGTTGATCTTTTAAAATAGTATATTTTGCTTTACTTAGTAGCCTATTAGAATACAGCTCCAGTGTTTGGAATCTGTTCTACAAAGATCCACACAAAGAATTGAAAGAATCCAAATTTTAATTACGACAGAGTTTTGTTTACTGTACGCCTGTTGTCAGCTGGTCGGCCGGGACGCGGCGGCGCTGCACGAGCGGCTCGTGGCGCACGTGCGTGCCGTGGCCGGCGAGGAGGTGAGTGTTATGTTATACGTATTGTTTACTTTTTCATTTCCTTGCTGCGGCCTACAACTGTCTTGAAGAGATTGTTGTAGTGGTAAGGCCGCTTTTATTTTTTTATTTATTTTATTTATTGGTTTGCCAACAGGAAATCACATAACAATTACATAAAATTATACTACATCTATAGAAACATTTCAGATGTGCACCCAATTACAGGCAAACTGACATGCGTATAAGCAAAAGTGAAAATTCAGGTTTGCCAGTTAACAATTACACAAGGTTAATTTAATGTATACAATTGAACCAAAGAGTAAATATATAATGAAAACAGGCTTGTTGTGTTTCTCTGTAATAGGAGAAAGTTTTTTATTTGTCAACCATAATGTACTACTAATTACATATTCCTGTTAATAACAATATCTTAACAAAAGGTAAACTCACCTGTAATAGGAGAAAACAACATTAAAAGTCTTTACACAGGTATTTTACAACGTAATCACCGACAAAAACTTCGAGAAAAGAAAATCCTACTCGACTCCCATCGAGGAATATACATAGGGCAAATTGAACTATGAGAAGCATATGAGGCAATGATGCGGTTTCAATATATTGATACAATAACCTTTTATACTGTTGCAAAGAGAGTGAGTGTAAATCGATAATGACATTAGAGTTTTTAAAAAGCTTGTTGTGCTCACGACAAATTCGAAGTAACATATTGTTAGCTCCCATATTTGTTCTACAACCATTGATGAATGGTTTGTACCTGGAAATCCTAGTTGTTTCGAGGCACAGAAAAATTAATTTTAGACAAAAGAATTGGACTCAATAGTGCTTTTTCTTTATTTTATTGTTGTTTTGGTGTGCAATAAAGTATTTTCTATTTATTACTGTAATGCCGACTGCATATTTTATTATCACAAACGCTCAGAAAGCATTGGACCTCACCACAAGGTACTGCCCGTACATTTTCCTCGAGATCAGAAAATGCTCTGACATTCAATTTCTAATATGTATGAGGTGGTTTTAGAAAGAAAAGGAAGAAAAAGGTTTATTTCTAGGTGGTTTTAAGTTTATAATATGACTAGTAGGGCGCGTGGGTGCGCGGCTCGCTAAAGCGAACCGCGGTTTTTCTGTTCACCAAGTAGATCTTCGGGTCTTTATCATCTTTTTCGAAATCTGTATGGCCGCCATCTTGAATCCGCCATTTTGCAAGTTTTTTTCGGCTCTCTGCCAATTGGATGAGGTTTTGAGTGACATTTGTTTGAACACCTCCCACCTATCTTCGATACCCTGGCCGGTGCTCCTCACCCGTCTCCGAAATCCTCAATCATCAGCTCTCTCAATATTTTTCCTCCAAATGAATTTATGTCCTCGATACGAAACCATTTGAAAAGGAACCCTATCGTAGTCTTGCATAATATATTTTTTATGAAAAAAAAAAAAAATCCGTCAGCTTGAATTTTTTTCTCATCATCAAGTAGACCTTTGCATTCTGATCATCTTTTTCAAAGAAACCATTCTTCCATCTTTTATAGTCTCCTAGATAGACACCGACGAAATTTGTATGGCCGCCATCTTGAATGCGCCAATTCAAAGTTTTTTTCAGCTCTCTGCCAATTGGATGAGGTTTGGAGCAACTTTTGTTTGAACACTCCCCACCTATCTTCGATACCCTGGCCGTGCTCCTCACCCGTCTCCGAAATCCTCAACCATCAGCTCTCTCCATATTTTACCTCCAAATGAATTTTTATCCTCTATACGAAACCATCAGCGGAAAGGAACGTATCAAAGTCTTGCATATATTTTGTATGAAATAAAAAAAAATCCGCCATCTTGAATTTTTTTTTATTCATCAAGTAGACCTTCGGGTCCTGATCACCTTTTTCCAAGAAATTACTCTTCCATCTTTTATAGTCTCCGATATAGACACCGACGAAATTTGTATGGCCGCCATCTTGAATCCGCCATTTTGGAGATTTTTTCAGCTCCCTGCCAATTGGATGAGGTTTCGAGTGACTTTTGTTTGAACCTTCCCCACTTATCTTCGATACCCTGGCCGTGCTCCTCACCCGTCTCCGAAATCCTCAACCATCAGGTCTCTCCATATTTTTTCACCAAATGAATTTTTATCCCCTATACGAAACCATCAGAAATTTTGAAAAAGAACCGTATTAAAGTCTTGCATATATTTTGTATGAAAAAATAAAAAATCCGCCATCTTGAATTTTTTTTAATACATCAAGTAGACCTTCGGGTCCTGATCACCTTTTTCCAAGAAACCACTCTTCCATCTCTTATAGTCTCCGAGATAGACACCGGCGAAATTTGTATGGCCGCCATCTTGAATCCGCCATTTTGGAAATTTTTTTCGGCTCTCTGCCAATTGGATGAGGTTTCAAGTGACATTTGGTTGAACACCCCCCACCTATCTTCGATACCCTGGCCGGTGCTCCTCAGCCGTCTCCGAAATCCTCAATCATCAGCTCTCTCCATATTTTTCCTCCGAATGAATTTTTGTCCTCTATACGAAACCATGCGTGAAAAAATTTTTTTCCATACAAAATTTTACAGGAGAGGTGATCAATGAGTCAGTGAGTGAGTGAGTGAGTGAATCAGTGAATCAGCACGAGTAGCTATATATATATGAATGTCGTTGTTTTCATTGATTATATAATCTGATGTGATAGTGAGTTTGTATACAACCCAAGATGGAAACTAGCTTACCCGTCGATATCTGCCGTGCAGCACTCGCGCTCCAGCGTGTGGGGCGAGCACTCGTACGCGCGCGCGCGCGGCCCGCCGCCCGGCGCGCACGTGCGCGTGCTGCTGGAGGCGCGCCCGCCCGCCGCGCCCGCCGCGCCCGTCGACGTGCTGACGCCGCCCGCGCCCGCGCCCGCGCCCGCGCCGCCCGCCGCCGACCGCGACGACGCGCGCAGCGACGACGCGCGCAGCGGCGACGAGGAGGACGGCGCGGAGGTAGCCGTACCTACTACTCGTACTTGTGATCACATTTCATTTCCAATTTAGAAGAACTTTGGAGACAAGTTCAAAATACGTATATCCCGTACCCGTATCGTACCTGAACGTTTTAACGCAGAACTATAATAAACAATTTAAATAAATAAATACATTGTTCATTTCGCACCGGAGCGTGGATATCCGATGTCAGTTTCCGCGCTGAACTCGTAGCCCGCCGAAGTGTTATCGATCGGCCGACACGTCACATCCGACACGCCCGCAGGAGGAGGACGAGGACTGGGAGGAGCGACTGAGCGCGCTGGCTCCGAGCGCGGCGCACGCGCGGCTGGCGCGCGCCGCCACCGACGCGCTGTGCGCGCTGCGCCTCGAGCGCGCGGCCGCCGCGGGCGCGCTGCGGCGCTGCGAGCGGCGCGAGGGCGCGCGCCACGCGGCGCGGCGGCTGCGGCGCGAGCTGGCGCCGCACTGGGGCGGCGCCGCCGCGTGGGTGCTGAACGCGCTGCCGGCGCGCCTGCCGCCCACGCTGCGCGCGCTGTTCCGCGAGGCCGTGCGGGAGCTGCGCCGCGTCGCGCCGCGCCTCGCCGACCGCCTGCCGCCCGCGCCGCTCGCGCCCTGCGCGGACCCGCTCGACGCCGTCCCGCGTGAGTACAGCGCCGTCGCGCCCGACGCCGGACGCCGCCGCCGCGCAGTGCGATGACGGCCGTGTGTGTTGCAGCGCCGCGCGACGCCGCCGCGCCCGGCCCGTGGCTGGCGTGGGCGCCGAGCGGCTGCGACGCGCTGGACGAGCGCTTCGTGCGGCGTCTGGGCGCGCTGCTGCACGCGCGCCGCCTCGCGCCCGCCGCGCCGCCGCCCGCCGCCGCCGCGCCCGACCGCTGGTGCGCCGCGCTGGCGCAGGAGGCGCGCGCCGCGCTCGCCGACGTGCTGCGCGACGCGGGGTGAGCGACACACGGTTAGACGTGGCTATTGTATTGTACATATATTGTTGTGATGTCCGCGTAGTGCAGCACTGGCCTGTCGCAGCGAGCGCGCGGTGGTGCTGTGCGGCGCGGGCGCGGGCGCGGCGCTGGCCACGTGGCTGGCGGCGGGCGCGGCGGGCGGCGCGGGCGGCGTGCGCGCGCTGCTGCTGCTGGCGCCGCCGCTGCTCACCGCGGAGGGCGCGCGGGACTGCCCGGAGGACATCCTGGAGGAGGTGGAGCTGCCGCTGCTGGCCGTGGTGGGCGGCGGCGGCGCGCAGTGCTGGCGCGGCGCCGCGGCCGAGGTGGCGGCGCGCGACGCGGGCGGCGACTGCGGCGGCGACGGCGGCGAGGGCGCGGGCGGCGAGCCTCGCGCCGCGCGCCGCGTGCTGCTGCTGGCGGGCGCCGACGACGCGCTGCGCGTGCCGCGCCGCGTGCGGCGGCGGCTGCGGCTGCCGCAGCAGGCGCTGGACGCGGCCGTCGCGGTGAGTGCGCGGAGCCCCGTCGCGTGTGCGACTCGGAACTGTGTGGACTCACCTGTGTGTTCGCGTCGCAGGAGGAGTGCGCGCGCTGGGCGAGTGACGTCACGGACCCCGCGCGGGCCGGCGCGCTGCTCGCCGCGCCGCTCGCCGCGCCGCCGCGCTCGGCGCGCACGTCGCCCGGCGCCGAGCCGCGCGACGAGCGCAGGGGTGAGCGCTCACTTGTAATTATATTTTCTCAAACATGCATGGGAATATTGTCATTATTTTCGAAAAAAGAACATGCGAAATATCTAATTGTCGGACAAATAAAATCAAATCCATTGCAGGAGCGTTTTTTGAATTTGGAACATTACAACGCTGCTGCAAATCATTTTTTGTTTTTTTAAATATTGCAGGAGCGTTGTAATGTAATGCCGTTTCATACAATACTCTTTGATCGGATCTCTTTTGTCATTCTTGGCATACCATAGTCTCTTTGCTTAGTACAAATGGCGTTTACGTGGCTGTATAGCCATAAATGCGTTTGCCTGTCGGCACAGATTATAAAAAAAAATTGGCGGCAAAGCTGAAAATTCGTCTTGATTTGTTATTTACATACCTTACCATATTGCTTATACGCATGTCGGTTTGCCTGTAATTGGGTGCACATCTGAAATGTTTCTATAGATGTAGTATAATTTTATGTAATTTGTTATGTGATTTCCTGTTGGTAAACCAATAAATAAAATAAAAATAAATACCTACTTAATAAATATAAATTTAATAATAATTAAAATGAGTTCCAACGGTTCAGAGAGTGAAATGGAGATTGATTGTACTCCACCAGATTTAAGATCAGAAGCCAAATTGGTAATGGAAAACCCGCTTCCAGCGAATTCAAAAGAAAAATACATGAAAATTTTATGAGTTGGAAAAACGAGAAAAAAGTGAACATTTTCCCGAAACAGTCAGTATTTTTGGCGTATTTTAATGAGATTGCTAAAATAAAACTAAAAAGCCATCTACATTTTGGGCAATTTATTCCATGCTGAAATGTACAGTTCATGTTAGAAAATTATGGGAACTTAACTACTTTTCTTAAACGACAATCGACCGGATTCAAAAGTAAGAAATTGAAAATGTTTACTGGCGAAAACATAAAGCAACTTAATAAGGCTCAAAAACTTAACCTCAAAATTATCTTAAAAAAGAATCGAAGATTTCCTACGGAAGAGTTATTTAAACCGAGTAAAGTACTAACACCGAGGAAACTGATGTATGGCAATTAGCAATGTATATGGCAAAACATATTGATGACTAGGGCTCGGATAAATATGTATTAAAAAATTCAAAATATGTACATATAATATGGACCAAAAAATGTAAAATATGGAAAAAATATGGAGTATAAAATAAGACTATATATTAAACATTGTTTATTGTGAAAAATTACTACAGTAACAGTTACCCAATGAAAAATTACTACAGTAACAGTTACCCAATGAAAAATTACTACAGTAACAGGAACCCTAAAAAGTGTGTTTTATTTCCCCATTCTTTGAGAAAACACTATATATGCCTCGGCGGGAAATGGTAATCGCCTGTCTCGCATCAGTGCAGCAGACTCATACTCGACCTGCAATTGCCTGTCTCGCATTAGTGCAGCAGACTCATACTCGACCTGCAATTGCCTGTCTCGCATCAGTGCAGCAGACTCATACTCGACCTGCAATTGCCTGTCTCGCATCAGTGCAGCAGACTCATACTCGACCTGCAATTGCCTGTCTCGCATCAGTGCAGCAGACTCATACTCGACCTGCAATTGCCTGTCTCGCATCAGTGCAGCAGACTCATACTCGACCTGCAATTGCCTGTCTCGCATCAGTGCAGCAGACTCATACTCGACCTGCAATTGCCTGTCTCGCATCAGTGCAGCAGACTCATACTCGACCTGCAATTGCCTGTCTCGCATCAGTGCAGCAGACTCATACTCGACCTGCAATTGCCTGTCTCGCATCAGTGCAGCAGACTCATACTCGACCTGCAATTGCCTGTCTCGCATCAGTGCAGCAGACTCATACTCGACCTGCAATTGCCTGTCTCGCATCAGTGCAGCAGACTCATACTCGACCTGCAATTGCCTGTCTCGCATCAGTGCAGCAGACTCATACTCGACCTGCAATTGCCTGTCTCGCATCAGTGCAGCAGACTCATACTCGACCTGCAATTGCCTGTCTCGCATCAGTGCAGCAGACTCATACTCGACCTGCAATTGCCTGTCTCGCATCAGTGCAGCAGACTCATACTCGACCTGCAATTGCCTGTCTCGCATCAGTGCAGCAGACTCATACTCGACCTGCAATTGCCTGTCTCGCATCAGTGCAGCAGACTCATACTCGACCTGCAATTGCCTGTCTCGCATCAGTGCAGCAGACTCATACTCGACCTGCAATTGCCTGTCTCGCATCAGTGCAGCAGACTCATACTCGACCTGCAATTGCCTGTCTTCACTTGAACTCATTCTGTCAAATACAATTTACTTTTTAAAATCAATGACGAGCAATGAACGACAATAATTTTCCCCGCACTGAGTGTTCGTTTGTTTTTTTACCTCCTCGGTTGCCATGTTTCTGAGTAAAAGATCGTTCCATTTTTAAATTGCTCGACAGATATGATCGAGTTTACTTTGTAATTTATCCGGCCGCTAAACCGTGCCGGCGATGGATTTTCATACAACTTTTGCCGGCCGCTACTCGGCCAGTACGGCAATTTCGATTTATCTCGAAGAAGGTTGTCAAAATAATGCACAAATTTCCAAGCATGTTTGAGAAAAACATATTCAGCTTGCACCACAGGTATGCGCACTCAATTTACGCAATTCGTACGACCAGCAATCTTACGTTTCAGTAGCTACAGAGCCGCACCCGACGTGCGGACAGCCTACTGTTAGTTAAGTTCGCAACGGCCTTCGTTGTTATTTTTTTATAACCAGGAGGGAGGAGTGGGGCTAGAGGGGTTTTCGGTTCGTTTCTTGTGTGATTTATTACTTTTACCGAAGACAGTCGTTAATTATTTATTAATAATAATCCATAAAAGTGATGAAATTTATAGTTTGTATCATCATTTCCAAATATGTAATGAGAAAATTATTAATAATTACCACATTTATCACATTTACCGTCACACATACGTATAATAAAGACTGATCTATAAACGCACATTTTTGAATCGAATGAAAGCTTGTTATAGATCAGTTTCGACGTAAGGGAAGACCGGTCGCCGGCGCGGGTCGGGGGTCGGTACGGGGGTCGGGTCGGGGAAACGGCAATTTTATATATTATGTATATTTAGATGCCCTTGTCCTTATTTGACCCTTGTGTTTGGGCGCAGGGCCGGGCGGCGCGGGCGGCGAGGAGGCGCGCTCGGCGCTCGGGTGAGTCGTTCAGAACAGCTTCCAACACTAGCCACTTCCGACGTCGACCTGACAGACATGTGCACCATATTTATGTAGATTTACTTAGATGATATTTTTTGTCTTATTGGAGATGACTATGATCATCAAATGTTATCAAACTTTATTACAACAAACCAGAAACATTCTTGATAATTTCAGTAGAAATAACTTTTGCACATGTTGAGTGCGATTTTACAAATCTCTTAAACCCCTTTTTAATCTAAAAAATATAAATAATCAATGGTTGAATTTTCAAAAATCCTTAGCGAATGCCTGCGTCATGATAGCTGTCTGTACGCCAGGTCGTCCATGTGATACGTGCACTATCAACAGAACTATCAAATCAAATGCGGGTGTCTTCTTAAAGAGTTCAATAGCGACTGACATAATTACTATATACTATAGGATACTATACTATAGCATATATTCTTTAGGATATATTATGTGTAGTAGAAAATCCACCCGGACGAAGTCGCGGGCATCGGCCGGCTATGAATATTGATCGGTAGTATAGTTGAGAACCTTTGTTTCTTTTTCCAGAGGAAATCGAGCCATAGAGATAGTCGGTAAGTCCAAGCGAGCCGTACAAATAGTCGGTGAGTCCAAACGTTCTGTTAGATTATGTTATTTGACGAGCGGCCGACGTCGCGTCGCGCTGTAACCGCGTGTGTGTGCGCAGAGGGCCGCGTCGTGTCGCGCGTGACGGGCGGGTCGCCGCTGGCGCTGCCGCCGCCGCGTCGCGCCGAGCCGCGCGCCGAGCAGCGCGCCGAGCCGCGCGCCGAGCCCGCGCTGGCCGCCGCCGACATCATGCAGCTGCCCATCGTGTTCGCGGACGACGAGCCCGCGCTCGGGGCGCACGACGCGGGCCCGGCGGCGCGCGCCGGCAGCCCCGCCGCCGACGCGAGCGGCGCCATCACCGTCACCAGCGGCCATCCGCGGGTGAGTCGCGTCCCCCCTCGCCCCCGCCGCCCCCGCCGCCCCTCCGCCCCCGCCGCCTGCAGCTCGCCTTGTTGTTGTTGCAGCGCGTGTCGGCGGCCGGCGCCATCAAGTACACGCGCGTCATCGTGGCCAAGCGCGCGCCGCCGCCGCGCGCCGCCGCCCCCGCCGCCGCCGCCGCCGCCGCCGCGCCGCGCCGCGGTCCCGGCCGCCCGCCCGCCGCGCGCCCCGCCGTGCTGCGGCGCCGCGCGCTCGACTAGACCGCGCCGGGACACTGCCGCTCCCTCTCCCGCCAAACATCCGAGGGACGTGCGGCTATGATTCGATCACTTCATTTTGTTATCACTAATGAAAAACTGTACTAAGTATGAATTGAGCAGTGAACCAGTACTGTATATGAGTTGAGCTGTAAACCCGTACTGGGTATGAGTTGACTCGTGAACCAGTACTGTCTATGAGTTGAGCTGTGAACTCGTAGTGCGTACAAGTTGAGCTGTGAACCCGTACTCGGTACGAGTTGAGCTGTGAACCTATACGGGTGCAGTACGCTGCGTATGAGTTAAGCTGTAAACCTATACTGAATATGTATTGAACTGTGAACCCGTACTAGGTATAAGTTGAGCCGTGAACCCGCCGTGTATGAGTTTAGCTGTAAACCGCTACTGCGGTATGAGCTGAGCTGTCGAGCTTCTTGTACAACCTACTAAGTTATGAATATAGTAGTAGTTTTTAATTTCAGTATAAGAATAAATATTTTAGAAAGCTACTATCGTTTTATTCCTCAACTTTCCTGATATCGAGTACAATAGGAGGCCGTAACAGTAGGAAGATCTTCCTTCGCGCCAGTGTTGCTGAACACTAAAAATTAATAATCTCATCTATAGATAAGTAAATGTTCATAGATTGGGACATTCACAGGTTCTTTGACTTCTTTTAAAAACAAATCGTCACGAGCAACCCATCAACGTTTCACTCCTGAGCGCAGGTCCCCTCTCGGAGATGGGCCACAGGCCACAGGCTACAGGCCACAGGCCACAGGCCACCGCGCTGGCCCGATGCGAATCGGTAGCCTTCACACTCCTTTGAGAACATTATGGAGAACTCTCAGGAGTCAGAGTTTCCCGACGTTGTTTTCCTTCTGCGTCGAAGCAGGTAGGTATGTGCTCGGGTCGACAGGGTTATTGCCCGGAGGTAATGAGTTGCGCGACGACGCGAACGATTATTTAAAATTTATGAATGTTGTAACCGCGGCCTGTAAATCTTTTTATCCATAAAAAATCCGAGCTAACCAAATCGTGAAAATATTATTGTCACTGTGAATGTTTTTAATGCTCTATAAATAATAAATAATTGTGAATGGTGGTGAAATGCGCCCCACGATACAGGAATACCTAGTGTGGGTTTCGATGGATATTATTGTAGGTATTTGTACATTTCGCGGGCTTACAAAAGTTGGTATCTTGTTGATCAGTACATTTAATTGCTTAAAAGCATATAACTCCGAATCTTCAGAGTTGCGTGCCCGTAATGGACTAGACAATCTCCTGGAAAATCTAGTGGTCAGCCATGAATCCATGCGGTAAGCGGCGAGCGGCGGCGCGGCGCGCATGCGCGGCGAGCGCGCGGCGCCGCGGCCGGCAGTGCGAGCGAGGAGCGCGTCGCGTTCACGTCGCCGAGCCGCGCCGCCCGCCGTAGCCTCGGCCCGCGCGCCCCTCCACCACGTCGACCCTCGACCCCGTGACCCCACTCGTCGGTTCTAAATTTGATTACCCGCACCCCAATTAGCGGTAGGTAGCGCGCCTCGGCTCCGAGCCGTCTCCTTCGCCCGGAGGCGGGACCCTCGTCGCCAGCGCCGGCCCGTGCCCGCGCGGCGCGAGGCGGCCCGCGGTCTCGACGCGCGGCTCGTGGACGCCGAGTATCGATCGCGAGCGGGGTCGCGGCCGGGCCCCGGTCCGCCGCTCGCTTTACATGAAAAAATTCGTTTCCGGTCGAGCCGCAGCGTAGGCGAAAACGCGATCAATCGACGTGACCTCAAATCGCAGTGTTGACCTTTGTGTTGTGGCACGCGGAGTTCAAGAGTTCGGAATCGTTACAAACGGCAGGTTCGACCGTAAAGCTTATAAATACATAAGCAAATAAAATAGAGTCCGTATAGTGAATTAGATCAAGTTTATATAATATTTTCTATCTCCAAAATCGCAACTAAGTCACCCACTGCTGATCGTAGTAAGTCGGGCGGGCGCGCGTCGACGGGACGCGGCACGGCCGGGATGGCCGCGCGCGGCGAGGTCGCGGCGCCGGGCCGCGCGGCGCGTCCCCGGCAGCGCGCGGCGGCGTCGCGCGCTCTCGCCCGCCACTGACTGCGGCGCCCCAACACGCGGCACGCGGCACGCGGGCACGCGCACAGGTGAGAGGCGGCCGTGACGGCGCCGCGCGGCCCCGGCAGCGCGTGGTGGTGGTGGCACTGAACGGCGTCGTGTTGCACTTGCAGGAGGCGCCGCGGCGGCTGAGGCGGCCGGCGCGGGGCGGCGCGCGGCATGCCGGGCGGCCGCCGGGGGCTCGTGGCCCCGCAGAACACCTTCCTCGAGAACATCATCCGCCGCTCCTCCTCGCAGCGTCAGTGTCCGCCCATCACCCGCCCATCACCCGCCCATCACCCGTCCATCACCCGCCCGCGCCGCACCACTCACCTCGCCCACCACTCGCCCGTCACTCGCCCGTCACTCGCTCACACACATACGCCACACCGATACGCGCCCATCGCGTATCCCAGAGTTACTGCTGAAACGTACAAACTTCAGAGTTCTTTATAGAAATCTTTAATTTTAATTTCCTTATTGTGAATTTGGGTAATGTACATGTAGGTATCCCATAATTCCCAAAAGATAGTTTTAATTATATATTGTAATAGTTTTAACATTAGACGCAATAAAAAATAAATAATTACAAAAATTAAAATAACATAATTAGTATCTGATAAACAAAATAATAATACCTAGTCGACGCAAAACTGTTTTACCGTGGCTTTACCGATGATGAATATAGCGCCGATGATAAATAAGCATTATTGCGAAGCTATAGAATCTATTAGCATTAAAAATTAAATAATTTCGTTTCTTTATATTATTAATCTAATTTTAGTATTTATTATTTAAATATAGGATATAACTGAATTTACAATCAAGTTTCAGGTTCTAATATGAAGTAGTGTTTGATATATGGCTTTTAAATCTCCACTTTGAAAGCCCCCCATTTCGTCAATTTTAAGGGAAAATTAAAAAATAAATATTTTGTACTCTGTTCAAAATCGTCTTTAAAAAGATATATCGCAAGTCTATGTAACGCAATAAAAAATATTTTACTTCACACTCATATTATTTATTTTGAATTACTTAATTACGTTCAGTAATTCAGTTATAAGGCTCTGACGGACAGACGGACGGACGGACGGACAAGTGCAAATTCACGCAAGTAGACTCGGTCAAATATCCAAAACAAAATTCACAATAAAAGTTAAGCAACAACCAACCCGGAGGGTTTTCTCGTGGCTTTTTGGATAAAATGCACCGGAGTTTGCAGCTCTGTCGAGGGTGTTGCGACTGCATTGAGCACTTTCTTTAAATATAATATTACCACGCATTATGCGTGTTACGTGAGCATAATATTTATAACATCACCTTTGCCTCGGTAGCTAGTAGCTACTCGTAAAGCCATGTCATTGAAAGTCTTCTCGTAACTAATGCAACAGATTAGCGACCATTCGTTTGAAACCTACGTAAGGTTTGAGTTTCATAAAGCGGCGCGACTGATGCGACTGATGCGACTGATGCGACTGATGCGACTGATGCGACTGATGCGACTGATGCGACTGATGCGACTGGAGGTCGTTGCTTTGCCTCCCGATGCCATCATACATTCATAGTAGCTATCGGCCGGTTCAATACTTTTTCATTGTAGGTACCTACTTTGGCTTTACATATTCACATTTTTTTTAATTAATTTATTTAAAGACTTAAAAAAGTGAACACAATTTACACGATAATTTAAAATGTTAGCTTAACGCTTCACAAATTCCCCTCCAAGGCAACACGGTGTGCAATGTTCATACACGCCATACTTAGGTACGTTAGGTTAGGTAGCGGCAGCGCTGAGCGCTCCGTGGGACGAACCGCTCGAACTCCACGCTCTGAACTGAACTAATTTTCACATTATAGCATTCTTACATTACAATATTATAGGTTACTGGTAGAATAGTTGCGTGTCCACACCTGTGATCGCTGGTCCATACAGATAAAGATTTCAGATTCCTTTATTTTTCAAAACTGGTAGGTACACAGTGTACACTTTTTAAATATCAATTACTAGCAGCTGTCGCCTGCGACTTCGTTCGCGTCAATTTCTGTTATTATGATCGCGATCAAGAAGTTTTTAAAAGAATATATTTTAAATATGGATAATTTTCCCCGTTTTTGCAACATTTTTCACTGATGCTTCGCTCCTATTGGTCGCAGCGTGATGTTATATGTATAGCCTAAAGCCTTTTTCGATAAGTGGACTATCAAACACAAAAAGAATTTTTCAATTCGAACCAGTAGTTCCTGAGATTAGCGCTTTCAAACAAACGAACTCTTCAGCTTTATATATTAGTATAGATAATAGATTACCAATAGGTAATGCTGATATCATGAAAACGACTTAAAACGTGCCCCACCTACCTATATCGAATAACTATATCATCTTTTGCCCCATGACTTCGTAGGCGTGGAATTGATTTACAAACCTCAAAATAAAAAGACATTAGAATATTATAGTAAACTTCACTCGTCTTTAACTATACATATTCATGCTAAATTCCGGCATTCCAAACCAGGGGTAGATTCATTTGACGATTCGAAAGCACATTGTAAAAGTTTATTTGAATAAAAATTATTCTATTCAAAAACTGAATGAATTCCTTGCTACGGGATTGGAGTATACTCGTATACTGCAACGTGATTTGTCCGAGGGGCGGATGCTAATGCGCTGCTCTCCAACAGCAGACAGCAGCTTCCTGCTGGCCAACGCGCAGATCGTGGACTACCCCATCGTGTACTGCAACGAGACCTTCTGCAAGATGAGCGGCTACAACCGCGCCGAGGTCATGCAGAAGTCGTGCCGGTGCGTGCCGCCTCGCCCCTTGCGGGCTCTGGTTTGACAAAATAATCCTTTAAGAGAATAGTAAAATATCACTTTTTTATTTCTTTTCGTCTTTAGCTTAGTTTTCTCGTATTCTTAGTTTGTAAAATGAGTTGTTGACCTGCGTCGACTCGGAGCTCACAGCTAACTGCAGTGCTCCGACTTGCGGCGACCTGCAGGCGGTCGCTCTGCCGCTGGGAGGGTCGATGTGGCGGACGTGGCGGGAAGCTGTACGGGCGCGTGTGTGTGTGTGCAGGTGCGCGTGGATGTACGGCGAGCTGACGGAGAAGGAGGCGGTGGAGCGCGTGGACCGCGCGCTCGACCACCACCTCGCGGACCAGTTCGAGATCCTGCTCTATAAGAAGAACCGTACGTTCACGTCCCGCAGCCCTCCTCCTCCTCGTCTGTACTGTGCACCTATATTTTAATTGACTGGCACGTTTGGGGGCAATCTAAAACTGGGAAACCAGCGGGGAACAGTGAGATCCTTTTTCCTCTCCATGAGAAAAAAAAGGTTGAAAGGAATAAAAAAAATTGTTTTATTCTACTCTAGACATTACTCAATTATCACCGCACTCGTACGGTACGAGTGTATCGTTTGACCCGGCATTGACGCGTAATAATGAGGGTGTGCATTCGGTGACTCTCCTTGCATGTGGTGCGGCGCGGGGCGGCGTGGGCGCGGGCGTGGGCGCGGGCGCAGGCACGCCGCTGTGGCTGCTCGTGCACGTGGCGCCCATCCGCAACGAGCGCGAGCTGGTGGTGCTGTTCCTGCTCACGTTCCGCGACATCACGGCGCTCAAGCAGCCCATCGACGCCGACGACCCCAAGGGAGGCGAGTACCGCGAGGAGCGCGCGCGTGCCTTGCGCGGCGCGGGCTCTCACCGCCCTCGTTGCGTGTGCAGGTCTGTCCAAGTTCGCGAAGCTGGCGCGCAGCGTGACGCGCTCGCGCTCCGTGCTGGTGTCGGCGCTGCCGGCGCTCAAGGAGCCGGCGCGCACGAGCCAGCTGGCGCACGTCATGTCGCTGTCGGGCGACGTGCTGCCGCAGTACCGGCAGGAGGCGCCCAAGACGCCGCCGCACATCCTGCTGCACTACTGCGCCTTCAAGGCCATCTGGGACTGGATCATCCTGTGCCTCACGTTCTACACGGCCATCATGGTGCCGTACAACGTGGCCTTCAAGAACAAGACCAGCGAGGACGTGTCGCTGCTGGTCATCGACTCCATCGTGGACGTGGTGTTCTTCATCGACATCGTGCTCAACTTCCACACCACGTTCGTGGGGCCCGGCGGCGAGGTGGTGAGCGACCCCAAGGTTATCCGCAAGAACTACTTCAAGTCGTGGTTCCTCATCGACCTGCTGTCGTGCCTGCCCTACGACGTGTTCAACGCCTTCGACCACGACGAGGACGGCATCGGCAGCCTGTTCTCGGCGCTCAAGGTGGTGCGGCTGCTGCGCCTGGGCCGCGTGGTGCGCAAGCTGGACCGCTACCTGGAGTACGGCGCCGCCATGCTCATCCTGCTGCTGTGCTTCTACATGCTGGTGGCGCACTGGCTGGCCTGCGTGTGGTACAGCATCGGCCGCTCCGACGCCGACTCGGGCCTGCAGTACTCGTGGCTGTGGAAGCTGGCCAACGTGACGCAGAGCCCCTACTCGTACGTGTGGTCCAACGAGTCGGACGGGCCCGAGCTGGTCAACGGGCCGTCGCGCAAGACCATGTACGTCACGGCGCTGTACTTCACCATGACCTGCATGACCTCCGTGGGCTTCGGCAACGTGGCCGCCGAGACCGATAACGAGAAGATCTTCACCATCTGCATGATGATCGTGGCAGGTGTGGACCTCTTCTCTTATTAGCCGGAGCACGGCGCGACGCCCGCGCAGCGCTCTGCGTCGGGCGCCGCGCCCCCTCCTCCCGACCCTCCCCCTCCTCCCGACCCCGTCGACCCTGCGCTCCCCGTCTGCGACGTTTCTAGATCCTAGATTACAAATTTTATTTTTCGGTACAATTATTTCGGTTTTCGAATCCGCTTTCGTTCGGCGGTGCCCTTTGATTTGGTACAGCTTTTGATTTTTTATAAGTTGCCGCCCCCCCCCCCCCCTCCGCCCCCTGTGCAGGCCCACGAAGCGTCGCGGTGAGCGGCGGCCGTGGCGTTGCGAGTACTGGCCGCGTTCCGCCGGTGAGTCGGAACGTTGACGACTGACGGTTGTATATGTGCTGACTCGATGCGTTCCTTTAAAGGTATCATTCTAGGAACGTATCGCAAGCGGCTGCGGTTCACCCCGTGTATCTTTCGCCAAAGGCCTTTGTAACGGATCAGCTTTGCGATGTTGGCAGCGCTGCTGTACGCGACGATATTCGGCCACGTGACCACCATCATCCAGCAGATGACGTCCGCCACCGCCAAGTACCACGACATGCTCAACAACGTGCGCGAGTTCATGAAGCTACACGAGGTGCCCAAGGCGCTGAGCGAGCGCGTCATGGACTACGTGGTGTCCACGTGGGCCATGACCAAGGGGCTGGACACGGACAAGGTGCGTGCGGCTCCGCGCCCCCGGCGCCCCTCGCCGCCTCGCGCCCCCTCGCCCGCACTGACCCTCCCTCCGTGCGCAGGTGCTCAACTACTGCCCCAAGGACATGAAGGCCGACATCTGCGTGCACCTCAACCGGAAGGTGTTCAACGAGCACCCCGCCTTCCGGCTCGCATCCGACGGCTGCCTGCGCGCGCTGGCCATGCACTTCCACATGTCGCACTCGGCGCCCGGCGACCTGCTCTACCACACGGGCGAGTCCATCGACTCGCTGTGCTTCATCGTCACCGGCAGCCTCGAGGTCATCCAGGACGACGAGGTGGTGGCCATCTTGGGTGAGTGTGCGCCGCCGCGCGCGAGCCCCTCGCCCCCTCCGACCCGCGCCCCCTCTGACCCGCGCCCCCTCTGACCCGCGCCCCCTTCTTGCGCAGGCAAGGGCGACGTGTTCGGCGACTCGTTCTGGAAGGACAGCGCCGTGGGGCAGTCGGCCGCCAACGTGCGCGCGCTCACCTACTGCGACCTGCACACCATCAAGCGCGACCGCCTGCTCGAGGTGCTGGACTTCTACCAGGCCTTCGCCAACAGCTTCGCGCGCAACCTCACGCTCACCTACAACCTGCGCCACCGCCTCATCTTCCGCAAGGTGGCCGACGTGCGCCGTGAGCGCGAGCTCATGGAGCGCCGCAAGCGCGAGCCGCAGCTCGAGCAGGCGCAGGACCACCTCGTGCGCAAGATCTTCTCGCGCTTCCGCCGCGAGCGCAGCGTGGCCGCCGCGCCGCCGCCCGCGCGCGCCGCCCCCGCCGCCGCCGCGACCGCCGCGCCTGCCCCCGCGCCGCCCGCAGCCGACGCCGAGCGCCCCGACGACGCCGCCGACAGCCGCAGCAGCAGCGGCGCGGGCAGCGTGGCGGGCGGCGCGGCGGGTGGCGCGGCGCGTGGCAAGTGGGGCCGCCTGCTCGCTGGCGGCTCGCTGGACGCGCCCGACGCGCCGCGCGCCGCCTTCACGCGCTCGCTCAGCGCGCGCGACCGCCCCGCCGCCGACGCGCTCGCCGCCGCCGTCTGCAACAAGGTGACGTGCGATGCACCGCCCGCGCGCTGCTGGTCGTCCGATCGTCGAAATTAACGCCCGTCGCTCTCCCGTCACAGACCGCGTTCGGGCGCGGCCGCGCCGGCAGCGTGCTGGGCGCGGCCGCGAGGCGCGAGCCCATCGACGAGGAGGTGGACGACCGCAAGCCGAACCCGCCGGGCGGCGCCGCGGCGCCCGCCCCCGCGCCCGCGCCGCCCGCCGCCCCCGCCGCCGCGCCGCCCGCCGCCGCGCCCGCGCCGCCGCCCGCGCCCGCTCCGTCCGCGCACGACGCCGCCCTCGCGGAGCTGCGGCGCGACGTGCGCAACGAGGTGCAGCGCCTCCAGCAGAAGGTTGAGTATAGTAGCTAACGGAGGTTGCGGTGCCCCTTGCGAGTCACGTGCGCGACCTCGGTGTGCGATGGGTGTTGCGCTCGAGGAGCGATCGAAATAAAATAAAAATAAATAAATAATATCTCATCTCTTCTTTAATCTTTCGACAGCTGGGACGCGTCGAAGAACTTCTGACCTTACTCGCTTCTCGTCTCGGTGCCGACCCGACCGAGGCCGCCGCGGATGCGGTCGAGCGCTCCGACCGCGCCGAGCGAGTCGACCGCGCCGAACGAGTCGACCGCGCCGAGCGAGTCGACCGCGCCGAACGAGTCGACCGCGCCGAGCGAGTCGACCGCGCCGAGCGAGTCGACCGCGCCGAGCGAGTCGATCGGCCAGACAGGCTCGACAGGATCGACTCCACCACGCTCGCCAGGAAACGACGCACCAAGGTATTGTAACTCCGCACTTCCTTAGTCTCGAAGTGGGTTTCTCATAGATGCAAGCTGTTACCTATAACATTATACTACCTATAGTATAATGTCAGTATCGGTCAGTAAGGTTCAAATTCTGGTTTCTTACCAAAACACGGGCAATTCTCGTGTTTTATCCTAAACCTTGCCACGTAGATACATCGCTCGCCCGAGCGGGCGTTTACTCGCGTTATCAATGAACCGACATCGAACGTTATCAATGAACCTACGACAAACGCCGCCGGTCGTCAGAACGTCATTCATTAAGAACATTACTGGAACATTAGGTACCTACTTTAATTAATTTATTTTTGGAGTTTACTCCTTCGGGCTGGATGAAGAAATCAAAACAAATAACGAGAATTAAATTAACAAAAAGTGCCTTTTTTGAGAAGAATCGAAAAAGACACTTTTTTGATTATTCTCGACTCTCTTCTTTCGTGATTGCGACTGGTAACATTTCGCGATCGAAGTTTCGATGACTGCCTCTACACGTCCGCACTCGCGTATCGCTCGAGCGAGCCATCGAGCTCCGGCTCGCACGCCGCGCTCGACGACGCCGCGCCACGTTTCAGGCGCGGAGCAAGGGCGCCGCGCCGCTGGCGCCCACGCCCACGACGCCCACGACGCCCGGAGACGCGCCCGGCAGCCCGGCGGGCGGCGCGGCGGGCGGCGCGGCGGCGCGGCGGCGCGACTTCGTGTAGCGCGCGGCGGCGGGCGGCGCGGCCCAGTAGCGCGCCGTCCGCCGCGCGTCCGCCTGCGGCGCGAGCGCCCGCCCGTGGCGGCCGCGCGACCGCCCGCTCCTCGGCGGAGTGGTCTGAGTGCGCGCCTCGGCCGCGCGGGCCCGCCGCGTGCCCGCCGCGTGCCCGCCGCCGCCTGCGGCTAGAGACTGTAGTACAAGTGTAAAGTGTCGACGCCGAGGCTCGGTGCGGCGCGGCGCGGGCTCGAGCCCCGGCTCGCGGGGAGGTGCGGATCGTTATCGATTTAATACACTATGTACTCGTAGTTCTTTTGTACAGGCGATGCACCGATTTTTGAGACGCTTTATTCTGCTTTTTATTAGATAATAATAACGTTTGAATACTGCGCTGATGCCGGCCGGGAGGCGCCCGGTCCGCGCCCCGCACGCCGCACGCGGGCCGGGCGGCGCTCGGTCCGCGCCCCGCACGCCGCACGCGGGTCCCGCCGCACCGTTGTGGCGATATGTTACTGCGATACGAATCATTTGCTGAGTTGGGACCTTTTTTCCGGGTTGTGCCACGCGGACTCAGTCGTTCCGGCGCTTCTTGCGCTCGGCGCCTCGACTGGTGGAGGCGCCGGGACGACCTAATCCAGGTATAGGTTACCTATTGGGTGATGTGTGTCACAATTTATAAAATAAACGTTTCTTTCTTTCTTTCTATATACGATACATCACTAGGCTGTATTGAAGGGTTTGTAAAAATATATAAATAAAGTACTAAATATACACTTAATGAGATATGTATTTCAGTGATACTCTCACGCCTTTTCGCCGTCAGTGCGCGGGATCCGGATCACTGAACGACCAATTGATATTTTCTTACTCACGAACTACGATACTCTGTAATGCTACTCGCGACTCGCGCCGAGGTCTGCGCCGGTCGCCGATACTCTCAGAAGTATCCCTATTTTATGAGCCATTTCGAAATAGCACATACATAATGATACATAATGACACACGATATTTATTATAGTAGAAAATATAATATTAATTATTATGAAAATATTGAGCAATCGAATAGCTTGTAATTATTATTATTGTTATCATTATATTATTATTTCCAACGATCAAAATTGCCTTGTTATTGTATAAAAATATGATTTCGGTAGAATTATATTTATTGTAAATTAGGCTCAGTCGTGATACATATCTAAATAAATTGTGGCGCAATTATTTTAAAGCAGCAATAAGAACGACAGATTTGTCGTACGACCAATGAACATCGCTCGTACTGTCGGTCGACGCGCGACACAGCGACGCGCGAGTCGGCGACGCGCGACGCGACGGCGCGCGACGCGGGCCGCTCTCGGAACGAGCTCCGACGCAACCGTCCGCAGCGCCTGTTGTTTATTTGTTGTTAACGTTTTAAAATTTTATCTTCAAGCGAAAGCACGCGAGCGGCCGCGGGGGCGGCGCGGGGGCGGCGCGGGGGGAGGGCGCGGGCGTTCGCGAACGACCTCCACATAGATCGAGAACAGGGTGACGATCGGGAAACAGGAATGACGCCGTCACGACATCACACGTAATTTGGGTCTTTATAGTCAAGCTATCTATAAATCTATAAATTTTTGATTATAGCCAAGCTCGCGGACATACCGCCTGCAACTGAAGCGAGCATTCGATGTTTGCCAGCGCCCGGCGAGTAGTGCTTTGTAAAACTTCACAAAGCTTACACTTTGTCTAAGCAGACGAAATCGAACGACTCATAGGAGATTGCCGGCTGTGAGTGGCGCTCTTACGCGGCGCTTAAACTATAAATTATTGATCGTCAAAAGAAAAGAAAAAAGATGTTATACGTCTACGACAGTCGGACAGTCAAACAGAGTTAACAGATTCGAAAAAGGCAAGCCATTATAGTTTTAACGTGTATGTGTACGGTGTCAGCGTCCGTTCCGCTCGCCCTTCGCCGCTCCCCTCGCCGCTCCCCTCGCCACTCCCCTCGCCGCTCCCCTCGCGACCGCCCAGAGCTATTGTCATAGTATTATTATGTAACTAGGCTATAAGGAGACCCCTGCGTCTCGCTGCTAAGCCGCTGCTCCTATTGTCTTTTTAATGAGAAATATATCAATATGAAACTTAATGCGTTGTTTTATTTCACTACAATAATATTTTTTGATGCAATAATTAGATAGAACCATGAAATCAAAGAAAGAAATAAAAATCTGAAAGAAAACCTTTTTGCAATATCCATACAAATATTATGAAACATAAAGCGAAAGTTTGTTTCTTTGTTGGTTTATTAGTTTGTCCTTCAATCACGAAGCAGTATATTTTAGGACCTGGAGAGTGACATAGTGAGTGACTGACCATATTTTATCACCGATAATAAGGGATTCATAAAAAACAATCCACGTAGACGAAGTCGCGGGCATCAGCTATTAAATTATAAATGGGCAGAGCCTCAATACCCTCAAATGAAGGAGGACAGAACTCCAACAGAATATATGATTTTCTGCAAGATATGTAACACATATGTATTTAAAAAAGGTAAACCTCATTAATTTAGCTCAGTGCAAAAAAGTCCGGAACTATCATAAATTAAACTACAAAAAACAACTTGAAGTTCTCCCCCTCTTATCTCCTGAAATACTGAATTGAAAAACCTGAAAAAAACTTTAAAAGAAGCACAGGGTATGACAAACGAAATAAAGTTTTAAGAATCACCAAAAAGAAAATATCTTAAGAGATATGAGTGACCAATTTAACGTGTAGTGAAATTGAAGTTTTAGAAAGGAAGATATATGGGCCCAAACAGCACAATTAACTTTGTAAACTTTGAGACATATGCGAACCGTTAGGTTTGGGTTAGGTTTGGGTTAGGTTTGGGTTAGGTTTGGGTTAGGTTTGGGTTAGGTTTGGGTTAGGTTTGGGTTAGGTTTGGGTTAGGTTTGGGTTAGGTTTGGGTTAGGTTTGGGTTAGGTTTGGGTTAGGTTTGGGTTAGGTTTGGGTTAGGTTTGGGTTAGGTTTGGGTTAGGTTTGGGTTAGGTTTGGGTTAGGTTTGGGTTAGGTTTGGGTTAGGTTTGGGTTAGGTTTGGGTTAGGTTTGGGTTAGGTTTGGGTTAGGTTTGGGTTAGGTTTGGGTTAGGTTTGGGTTAGGTTTGGGTTAGGTTTGGGTTAGGTTTGGGTTAGGTTTGGGTTAGGTTTGGGTTAGGTTTGGGTTAGGTTTGGGTTAGGTTTGGGTTAGGTTTGGGTTAGGTTTGGGTTAGGTTTGGGTTAGGTTTGGGTTAGGTTTGGGTTAGGTTTGGGTTAGGTTTGGGTTAGGTTTGGGTTAGGTTTGGGTTAGGTTTGGGTTAGGTTTGGGTTAGGTTTGGGTTAGGTTTGGGTTAGGTTTGGGTTAGGTTTGGGTTAGGTTTGGGTTAGGTTTGGGTTAGGTTTGGGTTAGGTTTGGGTTAGGTTTGGGTTAGGTTTGGGTTAGGTTTGGGTTAGGTTTGGGTTAGGTTTGGGTTAGGTTTGGGTTAGGTTTGGGTTAGGTTTGGGTTAGGTTTGGGTTAGGTTTGGGTTAGGTTTGGGTTAGGTTTGGGTTAGGTTTGGGTTAGGTTTGGGTTAGGTTTGGGTTAGGTTTGGGTTAGGTTTGGGTTAGGTTTGGGTTAGGTTTGGGTTAGGTTTGGGTTAGGTTTGGGTTAGGTTTGGGTTAGGTTTGGGTTAGGTTTGGGTTAGGTTTGGGTTAGGTTTGGGTTAGGTTTGGGTTAGGTTTGGGTTAGGTTTGGGTTAGGTTTGGGTTAGGTTTGGGTTAGGTTTGGGTTAGGTTTGGGTTAGGTTTGGGTTAGGTTTGGGTTAGGTTTGGGTTAGGTTTGGGTTAGGTTTGGGTTAGGTTTGGGTTAGGTTTGGGTTAGGTTTGGGTTAGGTTTGGGTTAGGTTTGGGTTAGGTTTGGGTTAGGTTTGGGTTAGGTTTGGGTTAGGTTTGGGTTAGGTTTGGGTTAGGTTTGGGTTAGGTTTGGGTTAGGTTTGGGTTAGGTTTGGGTTAGGTTTGGGTTAGGTTTGGGTTAGGTTTGGGTTAGGTTTGGGTTAGGTTTGGGTTAGGTTTGGGTTAGGTTTGGGTTAGGTTTGGGTTAGGTTTGGGTTAGGTTTGGGTTAGGTTTGGGTTAGGTTTGGGTTAGGTTTGGGTTAGGTTTGGGTTAGGTTTGGGTTAGGTTTGGGTTAGGTTTGGGTTAGGTTTGGGTTAGGTTTGGGTTAGGTTTGGGTTAGGTTTGGGTTAGGTTTGGGTTAGGTTTGGGTTAGGTTTGGGTTAGGTTTGGGTTAGGTTTGGGTTAGGTTTGGGTTAGGTTTGGGTTAGGTTTGGGTTAGGTTTGGGTTAGGTTTGGGTTAGGTTTGGGTTAGGTTTGGGTTAGGTTTGGGTTAGGTTTGGGTTAGGTTTGGGTTAGGTTTGGGTTAGGTTTGGGTTAGGTTTGGGTTAGGTTTGGGTTAGGTTTGGGTTAGGTTTGGGTTAGGTTTGGGTTAGGTTTGGGTTAGGTTTGGGTTAGGTTTGGGTTAGGTTTGGGTTAGGTTTGGGTTAGGTTTGGGTTAGGTTTGGGTTAGGTTTGGGTTAGGTTTGGGTTAGGTTTGGGTTAGGTTTGGGTTAGGTTTGGGTTAGGTTTGGGTTAGGTTTGGGTTAGGTTTGGGTTAGGTTTGGGTTAGGTTTGGGTTAGGTTTGGGTTAGGTTTGGGTTAGGTTTGGGTTAGGTTTGGGTTAGGTTTGGGTTAGGTTTGGGTTAGGTTTGGGTTAGGTTTGGGTTAGGTTTGGGTTAGGTTTGGGTTAGGTTTGGGTTAGGTTTGGGTTAGGTTTGGGTTAGGTTTGGGTTAGGTTTGGGTTAGGTTTGGGTTAGGTTTGGGTTAGGTTTGGGTTAGGTTTGGGTTAGGTTTGGGTTAGGTTTGGGTTAGGTTTGGGTTAGGTTTGGGTTAGGTTTGGGTTAGGTTTGGGTTAGGTTTGGGTTAGGTTTGGGTTAGGTTTGGGTTAGGTTTGGGTTAGGTTTGGGTTAGGTTTGGGTTAGGTTTGGGTTAGGTTTGGGTTAGGTTTGGGTTAGGTTTGGGTTAGGTTTGGGTTAGGTTTGGGTTAGGTTTGGGTTAGGTTTGGGTTAGGTTTGGGTTAGGTTTGGGTTAGGTTTGGGTTAGGTTTGGGTTAGGTTTGGGTTAGGTTTGGGTTAGGTTTGGGTTAGGTTTGGGTTAGGTTTGGGTTAGGTTTGGGTTAGGTTTGGGTTAGGTTTGGGTTAGGTTTGGGTTAGGTTTGGGTTAGGTTTGGGTTAGGTTTGGGTTAGGTTTGGGTTAGGTTTGGGTTAGGTTTGGGTTAGGTTTGGGTTAGGTTTGGGTTAGGTTTGGGTTAGGTTTGGGTTAGGTTTGGGTTAGGTTTGGGTTAGGTTTGGGTTAGGTTTGGGTTAGGTTTGGGTTAGGTTTGGGTTAGGT